>CP139762.1:23640000-24890000 GCA_034370585.1 Fragaria x ananassa | reverse complement strand
TCTGGAAACTTGGTGGATTTTAGGTAGTGGGTAATGAGGTAAACGCACACAGAGAGTGAGCAAAAAATAAAGGAAAAGATCCACCAAAAAATGAGAACCCAAGGCCACTTTTTTTGCTCACTAAAACCCCTGTTCTTGGAGTACAGTGTAACTATTGTTGCCAAAACCCAAGTCATACCAGAAAAGATTGATTTAGTACTTACATTTCCACCTCCCCAATAGTCATAAATTCCAAAAACAACATAGAACACTGAGATTAAGGCATTTGCAGTAAGGGTTATCAAAGCAAAACCTTGGTGTCCTCTGCTTGCTCTGTATGTATCAGCAGCATCTCTTCTTCTCCTTCTCAGTGTATCAAGCAAAACCCACGTCAGTAACACTATGAAAAACCCAACATTGACAATTTCTAGAGAGATATCCATGAAAGTTGAGTGTAAGTTCCAAAGCTTGTCCCAGTAAGATTAGTTCTGAACCAATCTAGGAAGCAGAAGTGAACTGAAGCAATGACACCTGCATATGTGACACACACTTTTGGATAAGTACAATGACAGAACCGATTCAGATAAACACGTAAAGATTGGAAGCAAACCCAATTGCCATAAGCATACTGCACTGAAAACAATACCTTTGGGATCAGAGAAGCAGATTCAGAACAAAAACAGATAGTGGCAAACTAGGGGACTATAAAGCAGCAAACCTATTGAAGGAGGCACGTGGCTTAGTAATGATGAAGAAGAAACAAAGCTCGGTGCTTTACTCCTAGTGGGTCTCTGAAGCCACTGACCCTGAAACAGTGCTTTGGATTCTTGTAAAGGAATTAGCTAAAGCTTATTGCTCTGGTTCGTGTTGGAATCTTGGATATTCATATACAAAAGCTTCCCCCGCCATGTCAGAACACTTCTCTCATAATGTTAGTAAGAAAATGTGAATGTAATATTTTTGTATTGATGTGATTGAATTGTTACAGCAGCTTTGATATATACAGGGGGAGGCATGAGCTAAGAGAATTTGTTCACTTATCTCATCATTATGTATGTTGTAATTCTCGATGTTGTGCAGTTCGTCTTCGATCATAATGTGCATAACACTATAATCTAGCAGACTTGGGTAATGCGATGAAACAGTCGTTGAGGCATTTCGTCAAACACTTTACCTGCATAAACACATACTTTACCTCAATAAACACATGCGCAAAATTATACATCATCATCATCATTGTTTACACAACGTCACTATAGTACAATACTTCATTAGTAAGATGAAGGTAAAACAAATTTACCACACCAAGAAATATAGAATAAGATCTGTTGTATCATGAAAATAAAAGATCTATTCAATTATAGCTTTTCGTAGGTTTTCATATTTGAAATGAGGTTGGAAGACAGCATAACAACTAGAGTTAAAAGATCTAAAACCCAACCTAAAAATTGGTTTTTTTACTAACACGTAAGTTCACGAAGAGGCTACCAATAAGAGCATCTCCAACAACTTCCTCATTTTCTTGATTTTATTAATTTTAGGGAATATTGGGTTGTTTTATAGTTCAACAGTTTTCTCATCTCATTCCCTAAAATGGGGATGGAGAAGAAAGAGAAGCAAACACTCATTTTCTAAATTTGTAGCAAAGTCTTTCTTCCCCAAATCTTAATTATTCATGTGCTCCAACGATAAGAACAAAAATTTAGAATATTTTATTGGGTAATTTATGTTTACAATGAAATATATGATTTTTTTTGTTATTATTAATAATCATGTAGCATTTTTTATTGTTGTAATAAATGTCGAAATCTTTAAAATGGATAAGCTATTGTAGTTGGAGCATAAATTTTTTAGAGATTTTAGTTTTTGCTTCCCCATTTTAAAACTTTTTTAGAAAAGTTGTTGGAGAGGCTCTAAGAGTGTTAAATGATACATTTTCTACTAATCAAATATCGAAATGAACCAATGCTTGTTTGCACTAGTGGGTGGGGAGCTAGTGTAGCTTAAGCAAGGTCGAAGGTTCGATCCTTGTGTATGCAGCAACAATCTTGGGAGAGCTTCCCCGTCTACGGGCGGTCCTAACGCGGCTCGAATGGGAATTGGGTTTCCGATAAAGGGGTATCATCCCCGAACGCCCAAAACCCTTTTAAAAAAAATATAAAAAAATATCGAAATGTGAAACTATAAAAACTGTATAAAACGATTAGGTGGCACAATGTGAAAATGCTCGATTATTTTTCTTTCAAGATGCAAAAGAAGGGGAAGTCCAAAAAATCTAAATCGAGCATAAAACATACAAATCCTTCTTCTTTTTTCTAGTGTAGTTGTCATCAAGCCTTCATTAACAATTTTGTTTTATACTTGTATTAGTTGTATATATTAATCCCTTCTTAATCAAAGATTTGGACTTAGACCTTGTTTCCGTGAAGGCCAAAGAAAATTAAAGTTTCATGAGCATTAGGTACAAAGCTAGTGAATTAATTGAAACTTTGTAAACAACTAATTTGTATATCTTTTAGAAAACATTGTATAGCAATTCCCAAATTCCTTCTCCATTCCTTGTTTGTAATGCATGACATACCCAAAGGCCTTATTTGCAAAACTTAAAGTGCTCTTTCTTTTTCCTCCCAAAACAAAAGCAAAAAGGGGACCATTTCCTTTTGATTCAGAAAGAGGTTGCTGAAATGAATAATTAGTTTGATAAGATTTTGTATTCGTTAACTTGGATTCATTCATCTAGAAAAAGATATTGCAAAATTCATGTCTCTCCAGAAAACTGCAAGTACCTAATGGACGAGTGACAATCCTCCACTAGCTTCAAAAAGATGACAGACCAATGCCATCCTGAGTCGGGACCTTTCTGTAATGGAATAGTTAACCTTTTCCCAGCTTTCCATTTTTTGACAAGCACCTGCATGCTCTTTGGCCTTTAATCATATAAACCCTACAGTCATCTTCTTCTTTCTTTCTCCTACTTTTTTTTTGTTCTACTTCTAATCAACCTATGTGGCTTCTTGACCCTTTTGCTGTCTTTACAATGTTGGGATCACTCATATTGGGACTGGGGACATGGCATGGCACCCCAAACCTTGAAATGATAGTGGAGGCGTGCAGAAGTACTTCATTTTGCTTTTGAAAGTAGGTACTTCATTTTGCTTGCCAAACCTTAAATAGATCGCAGTTGTGAAGCCTTCAATATGCATATATATGGATGACTGTTACAATGTTACATATTCAGGTGAAAAGAAAGGAGAAAGAAATGAACGAGTTCATGGCCGGTATCGATCGACAATCTTTGCTAGCTCGAAAGAAGATTCTAGGTAAAGGACCACAGTCACAGCAAAGAGACGCATGCATATATGCACCTACCCCCACAACCAGTCGTTATTTGGTTCACGCCTGTGTAGGTACTTTGCAGTATCTGGATAGTTACATCCATTGTCACCATAGTTGGGTAGTGAAAATGGCATGACAAGCTGAGCTATCTATGCAGAATTGCATCATATGTTCTATGTAGTATCATATAGATGATTTGACTCTAGCTAGATATGTGGTCCGACGAATTCTTGATGTGACGAAAAATACATTTATCACATGTTTCATAAATCATTATTTTGATGTTATTCATAAAAAACTGTTTATATATGTTGTCCAAAAAAAATAAAAAACTGTTCATGATGTAAAGGAAAATGAAATAGAGATCATTATGTGGCTATTACATACTACAAGTCTACCATTATCTCAGGTTTGGCAGGACTGGCATCTACCCAAGGTCTGAACCTCAATGTTCTCCAAGTTTTGGGTGATTTGGAATTTGTGTAATATGGAAAACAAAATGATATCAGTGGAGAGGATCCTTCAATTCACAAACATACCAAATGAGGCACCACTAATCCTTATCAAATAAGGAGAAGTAAACTTAATTCAAAAGAGAAATTTTATTAACACATCTACTATATACACATTTCATACTTAATACACCACCTATTAATTTTATTGTTTTAACATTTTACTAGATACACATATCCAAGCTTCCTACTATACCCTTATTTAAATACACAACTTATTCACTAAATATACGACTCATTGACTAAATACACATACTTTTCTAGGTCCGTTACTCAATTTATTAAAAAATAATAATAATAATATTAGTGAGACTTTTCTCAAAATGTTTCATCTTTCCTCGTACTGTTTCACCTCATTGATATCTTTCTCGAAAGTTTTTATTTTTCTCTAAAGGGTTTCTAAAAAAAAAACATTAGCGAAATATTTTCTTTACTTTTGATATGAATGTCTCTTTTGGTCATTTTACAGACTCACAAAGTCTTACATAATTTGTACAAAAAAAAAAGATGTGTATCTAGCATTTAAGGATGTGTTAATAAAATTTTCCAAATAAAAAAGGGATGTGTTTCATATAAATAGATAAAGTTTTATACACCACTGGAGTCGACCATAAGATCAGAAAATCCATTGCCTCCATACATCATCTTAGCCTCCATTAGTTGCTGCTACACATGCATTTACAAAAGAACCTGCCAAGCCATCATTAGTCTCTACATCGTCCACGTTTTACATTTAATTTGTCATTTCCAAACTCTCTTTTCTTTGTGTGTTTTTGCAGCCAAGCGTGTTTGTTTTAGTTATGGACAAAGGTTTAAAGCTCCAAGAATATCTTAGATACTGTTTTAAACCTTAATTTAAAATAGTTTATTTAGTTTTGGTTTATAATGAACTCTTACTTTTTTATTTTCATTTAAGCGCTTCAAACAACATTATGAACCTTTGAATGAGGTTAGAAATAGGTTGACTAATCTCCTAAACGGTTACAAGACATGTTTCATAGTAGTAAAACTTATACGACAATCGAATTGTATGCTAGGTATAGATTTACGTGTTTTGAAAATGTTTAATGCTTGGATAATTCATCGAAAGTGCCACACAACACACGCAAACCCCTCTTCACCACGTGGCAGCTTGTAAACGGGACAAGACTGGACCCCAAAAATTTAAAATATTACCGTTCGATCCTCGAAAACAAAGAAAAAAGGAAAATAGCCGTTGCAATGCCACTACTTGTGTCGTTTTTTTCGTTCAATCAAAAAGCCCTAAAATTCTATTTCTACTTCTTATTTCTTCAGCCTCCTCAATCCACACGCCGCTCCCAATCGCTTTGCAAAGTTGTAATCTTTCTCTCGACCCAGTTTGAATCCTATCGAAATCGTTATTGGGTTTTGCGCACTATTCACTAATGGCTTCATCAAGAACCGCAACCAAGGACATCATCACTCTGCGTGGCTCCGCCGCCATTGTCAGCGAGTTTTTTGGTGATGGAATTCTCTAATTCAGACCCATATGATTGTTTTCTTTGATTTTTATCACCGATTTCTTTGTTGGGTTTCTCACTGATCTGGGTTTTGTTGTTTTTCTTTGCGATTGTTCTATCAGGCTATTCAGCGAACAGGTAATGGGCATTGGATATTGATCTTTGATCTCTGTTCTTGTTGTTTATGTTATCAATTGGGATTTTGGGGCTGTGAAATTTGATTCTTGAAACTGATTTTTGGTTTGAAATTGGGGGTTTTGTATAGCATTTTGTACAATCGAGGAGTGTATCCTGAGGAGAGTTTTGTCAAGGTCAAGAAATATGGGCTGCCTATGTTGCTCACTCAGGATGAGGGTCTTAAATCTTTTCTGGCCAATCTGACGTCCCAGCTTTCTGGTATGAATATCTCATTCTGGGATTATTTGGGTGTGAATTTGAATGAAAATGTTGTTGTTGGGCTCTCACATTTTGATGTTTGGATCTTGTTTAGAATGGCTGGAGTCTGGCAAATTACAGAGGGTTGTTCTGGTGATCATGAGCAAAGCTACTGGTGAGGTTCTAGAGAGGTGGAACTTTAGTATTGAGACCGACAGTGAGGTCGTCGAGAAGGGGTGAGTCAGTTCAGTTCATTGTGAAATTTGTTAAGATTGTTGAAATGTCCTTCATTTCCTTACTAAAGAAATTGATTGTTTTGTTTGGGTGAAGTGTTTCGAGGGAAAAGAGTGACAAGGAGATTATGAGGGAGATTCAAGCAATTATGAGGCAGATTGCTTCTAGCATTACTTACCTGCCATGCCTTGATGAACCCTGTAAGCAAACACCACATATACATGTTTTTACAAATGCTTTACACATACCCTAATGATCTATATATCTTGGTGTTTGTTGTGTTCATGCGATCTGATACTTCTTTTAGGTGTTTTTGATGTTCTGGCATACACTGATAAGGATCTTCAAGTCCCATTCACTTGGGTGGAGAGTGATCCCAAACTGATAGCCAATCCACAAATGGTGAAACTGCATTCCTTTGACACCAAGGCAAGTTTGAGTCATTGTAGTTTTGTCTCTGATTTTTATTTGTTGATCAAACTGTTTTGCTGATTATAGATTTGTTTGTTGGCTCTATGCAGATTCACAAGGTGAACACTCTGGTATCCTACAAGAATGACGAATGGGATGAGGAATAGGATTCCATCTGTCCTCCTAGACTTTGGTGTTGTGAATCTTTCTGTTCACATTTTGTTAATAGTTGGAAATGTCGATGCTGATGTACTACTCCTATTTGCAAGATGTTCTCAGTAACATGAACGTTATCGAATTTTTCGGGTGCATGTATAATATGTGAGTTTGATATGTTTTGTATACATCTCATGCACACAGTTCTCATGATGCAAGTTTCAATTCCATGCGGATCTTTAACTCTGTCATACTTTTCACAGCCTCCTAATAAAGGAAACCATGTCTTCAGTTTTCAGCCTCCCAGTCAGATAGTTTGTTTGGGAGAGTCAACCAATCAAGCCACAAGAAAACAAAACACCATGAAATACATGCTGCTGAACTCTTTCAGCAGAAGCTAACCGTTATGGCAGAAACTGCAAAATCTATCTACAGGTTACAGTTCTGATAGGCTCGAACAAAGCATGGTAGAATTGGCAAAGATTCTTGACTCTCACATCTAACATGAAGCCAATTTTGTAACCGAAACTCAGGCTCGGGTTGATCGTGTCTCTAAAGCTAGGGTGACTTGCTTGTAGTAGTTTGTATTATATTTTCTCTCATCGAGATAAGAAAGAGAAGAAAAAGATGGTGATTGGGTGTGGAAGTCTTACTAACTGACAAGATCACGACTGAGTGCTAAAATTCTTGGTCGGAATGAAATGTACAAGACTTTAATTTCTTTGTAACTCAAAACAAAGACATTTACAGGCTATGTGCAACAACAGAATCTGCACCAGTTCTTGGTTATTGTTCTATCTACCATACAAATGGAGTAATCTACATAATTGAACACACCAAATCCACCCGCATCCAAGGAGAAAATAATATAAAGACACATGCTTTGCCCTCAACTTACACCACGATATATTGCACCAGGTCGGAGATCATCCATATTTTCAATATTTCTATACCCATCAAACTCCCGCAAACATGTCCACCCACGACGGGTTAGGAATTCACGATAATCATCTTCAGTGTAAAAAATCTTCTCCTCTGTATGTACCGGTATGTTGTCTGGCTCATCATACAGGCAAACTTTCACGGCCATACCTGAAATTTGGACATTCAGCATCACGTTCTCATTATGCACAGGGAACACGTTTTCAAATGCATTATCCAAAGGCACATTCAAAAGTTCATAACCACGTCGACTTCAACCTAAATAATGTGGTATTTGTCTTGGCACCTTTAAAGTTCTCATCATATCAATTACCGCAAACAATAACAGCTTTGATGAAAATTTGCAAAATGATGTTATGATTTTACTGCTGCTTAATAAGTATCTAACAATTATCATTGTCAATACAAAACATATACCTTCGTCAAGATGAAGGGTGTAACTTCCCAGAGGCATGTCCCTGTCAAGACTTCGGACAATCTGGTCTTCATCCTCCAACCAGAAGGCACGTTTTGTTCTCAACCTAAAAGCAGACTTGATGGCCTCCTTAATGGCATCTGCTGAGCCATCAATTCCTATCCTCCTAGTATAATCACCCCAGGTTACTACTATGACTCTCCCTCCATATGATTGATTCTCCCCACCTGCCAAGGGGGTAAAGAATTGAAATAACATTCATAGAAAAATAGTCACATTTGATGAAGAAGTCCAACATATTTGAAGCATAAACCAGATGCTAATTGAAAAACTGCGCTTCAATTTAGTTGACTTACCATTTTCAGGGGTTTCTCTCCAATTCCAAGGTGCACCTCCATTCACTGCAACTGCATCAGCTACAGTAATGGTAAGAGGATGACCATCATGGTCCAAACCTGTCTCGAGATTGAGTGTTGGCCTGCCATTAGCTGCACACCGAGCAAGTCAAAAATAGAGAAAGAACAGGTCAGTCTTGAGACAAAAAAGATATATAGAAATAGAAAGGATTCGTAACACTCAAACATAGTGTATTTCTCCATTTTGCACCTTCTTCACGCACATACAGAAGTCAGCATTGCCAATCTTTTCACTTGTTATTTTAAGGAAGTTATCACTTGATGAGTGTTCATTAGACTTTGATTTCTGTCTATTGTAATGATAACAATATCCTACATGGATTTTCTTTCTTACTTTTGTAAGAAATTATACTTTCATATCAAAACTATAAATGCCTGCATCAGCATAACCTTAATCTCCTGCTGATAGGTTGTAAGCAATTAATTGATAAAGTATTTATGAGTAACCAGGCAAAGTTAGATGATGAAATCGATGCATGCAAATAGAGTATTGAAACTCAAATTACATAAGCAGCTACCTTCCACGTGTGCAAAGGAAATGTTTGTATCTTCCATCCCTGCATAATCAAGAAATGAATCGATGATCTTCCTAATGTTATCAAAACATAATGGAGACAGAAAGGGTTTGAGAAAGAAGGAAGACGACATAGTTTTTGTTGCTAACTCTTCCATTGTAGGAACAACAACACATTAGCAGAAACTTTAAAGCAAAATGGCTAAATAACATTAGAAGGAAAGTAATTCCATATGAATTAATTCCTTGTTTACAGGATTCTCTTGCTGAAAGCAGCATCTTCAACACAACTAAATACATTTCTGACCAACTGACCAGTATTTTAAATACAACCCAACTTTTCATGTAAGTCCGACACTCTTTTTAATCAAAACAAACATCTACATGATCAATAATCATAAGACAATAGAAAGACAACTCCAATGCACTACCACCGTAGAACCTTATTTACCTTTTATCATATCAAACAATCACAACAAAAGGAGTACATTTCCAAACCCATACCACTTGACAATCCGAAATTCTTTTATCACTTGTTCCCCAATATATCCGTCCATTTATTTAAGCAAAAGATGAATTGAAAGTCTGAACTGTAGTTAAGTGCAATGTCGTAGGAAAAACAATCCAGGCCTAAGCCTATGCCTATCCCCAACAATCCAGAGCAGTTCAAATTTCAAAATCCATATAATATCAGATAACTTTCCAATATTTTTCATATCTTAATAGTGTCCATATAGATTAATCATAACTAAACGCTACCACTCCAAGAAGCATAGAACACAGCACTTTGAAGACCAAATTCCAGATACAGTAACATTTATAAGTTCAAGATACCAAGAGCACCCCTAGTACATTGAATTTCCACCAATCTGTTTCATAGTAACAGTAAGCACTAAACATCACCAATTGGGAGAACATGAATTCAAATTCTTTCACCAATATTGAATCCCTTAGCTCAAACTATACAAACCACATTTAGTAAAGGAGTAAAGGACCAATACCTTTATCCGAAAACTGCATGAAAGAATCAACCTTGGGCGGAGTAGGACTTTTATACTGCCCATTCTTGTTCCTGTCCTTCAAAATCTCCTCAATCTCTTTATAATACGACATCTTGGCCCACCCACTCCCCTTATCCTGATGATGCTTAGCCTTCTTGAACTCCTTAAGCAAGTTCCTCCACTTATCAGTGCACATATTCGGGTTCCTGTCGAACCCTTTCTCCCTCATTTTCGCCGAAATCTGCTCCCACAAATGCTTGTTCGACTTGGAAGTGTTGAACAAGCTGTCCATCTCTCTTCGCAGAGCTATCAGACTCCGAGTCTCGTCCTGCACCCATGTCTCGGCTCTCTTCTTCTGCTGCTGCGGCTTCGCTTCGTGGTCCTCGCCGTTGCTGTCACCCAGCAGCAGCAATTGGTTAGGCTGCTGATGATGTTGATGATGATTTGGGTGATGGGTCTGCGAGAGATCATCGCTCGAGACCACCTCGATCATCATGTCTGCTTCGTCGTTCTTGTGAAAATCAATTGGGTGAGGCTTTTCAGACAAGTACATGGTGTTGAGTATTGAAGCTTTGGCCGTGTCTCTCAATTGGGGGTTGTCCATAAACAGAAAGTGAGAGACTTCATAAGCAGCAGAAGCAAACCCATTTGTTTTGTAAGTGATTATCAAACAAAGGGAATTGAATTGAGGTGGACCTGTCAATGTCGTCTCTGGTTTAGTGAAGCTTGATCCCAAGCTAAGCTTAAACACTCAAACTTGTGTTTCTGTTACTTATTTACTGTTTTCAATAACAAGAAGTGGGCTTTGTGCCCGTGTCGGCACTTTGCGCGTCTTTTTTTTCTTTTCTTTTTTTTTGGTTACATCTTTTTTTTTTCTTTTTTTCAAGTCTCGATTAATGAATACAAGGGGACAAATTGAGCATAAACCCCGAATTACAAAGACTTAAATAAAACCGAAACTTCTACAATGCACCGACTAGCAACGTGGTGAGTTTCTTGTTTTGTTAAATAGTAGTAATTTTTTAGTCATAAAATAAAACATAAGATCTTCAGATATAATCTCGTTGGGTAACATAATAAGAAGCTACATTATTTATTATATAAATTTGTCATTTGTATCGGATGTGATCATATGCGGCACCATAATAGGAAAGCTGCACCATTTAGATGTTTGTCATTTGTGTTAGATCGGTAACATAGTAAGAAAACTGAACTATTTATTATAGATATTCATCCGTATAATTATATTTCCATCATATCTTCGTCCCTTATTGTAATCCAAGGTTTAGACTCTTGCTCTATGTCCTTATTTTCTCACAAAAAAAAAAAAAAAAAAAAACCGACTCTAGCCTGAAGCAAGACGACTCGTTTTAGCAGATGAACACGAGACGAAACGACGTCGTGTTTGTGCTCGGTATAAAAGGCTGTGCAGCTTAATCCCGCGCTCTCATTCTATTCCATCTCTGATTTTTATCTGCGGAAGCAGCAAAAACCCTAGTGATGGTTGCCATTGATTGAAGATGAAGCTCGCTCAGGTCTCTTCGTCTCAGTCAAGAGCTTCGCTTTGCTCTCTACATGGAGTGCCTAAGTTGCCCTCTTCTTACTCCTTTGGAGCTCGTAAAGGTGTTGCCTTTAATTCAAGGCCACTCTCAGGTATGGGCTTCAATCTCATTTCTCTTCTTATTCCGGAGCCAATTTGGTTTAATTGAATTGGGTATGCTTCAGATTGAATTGGGTTTGTGCCTTTTAGTTTGAATATAATGATTGAATGCTCAGGAATCAATACTTATGTTGAAGAAGGAGATATAGAATGTGCTTAGCTTTAAGTTTCTCCAAATTGATTAGGGATGAGATTTACCAAATGCTCATATAAAGTTCATATGTGGCCAGCTACTTTGCAATGTTTCTCTAATGGAAGTTTTGTGTTAATTTGGGAAATTGAAACCTGAATGGTATAATCTTAGACAAATAACTTACTTGAGGGATATTGAATTCGACTAAACTTTCCAGCAGTGTGTGGTTTTTGTAGAACAGGACGTCGGGGCAAAGTAGCTGCCGGTGGCATTGGGGTATCAGCAATGAGGACTGCCTGCTGCACTGGGTTCGGCAGCTTTCATCATAAAGCAGTAGAAATGGTGTCGTTGAGAAAGATGTGTGGAAAGATGTTTTTGAGGGCCTTTTCAACATGGACCTCACCGATGATATCTACAAATTTTTCTCTGGTGATGCATTCCTCATCATCACTTGCGTTGGTTACCCGGGTTGTGCTATCGGATGCTCCCCAGCGTTCAGAGGAGTGGTTTGCCTTGCGGCGAAACAAGCTGACTACAAGCACCTTCAGCACCGCATTGGGATTTTGGAAAGGAAACCGTCGACCTGAGCTCTGGCATGAGAAGGTATTTGATTCACAGAAAGAATTCACGCAAGCTTCTAAGAATGCCATGCAATGGGGTGTGGTCAATGAAGAGGTGGCCATAGAGCGGTACAAAAGCATCACAGGTCGTGAAGTCGGTACATATGGATTTGCATCCCATGGAGAGGAGACGTTTGATTGGCTTGGTGCCTCCCCTGATGGTCTGCTTGATTGCTTTCAGGGTGGAGGTATCCTGGAAGTCAAGTGTCCTTATAACAAGGGAAAACCGGAGCAGGGTCTGCCCTGGTCAACGATACCTTTCTATTACATGCCTCAGGTGCAGGGTCAAATGGAGATAATGGATAGAGATTGGGTTGATTTATATTGCTGGACACCAAATGGAAGCACAATATTCCACGTGTGCAGAGACCGTAGTTACTGGGACTTGATGCATGGAATTCTAAGGGAATTCTGGTGGGAAAATGTGATTCCTGCTAAGGAGGCTCTTTTACTGGGTAATGAAGAAAAGGCCAGGGAGTATATGCCAACTTCTACTCACAAAAAAACAGGCCTTGCAATCGTTAAGAGCTTAGAGTTAGCAAGAGAATCAAAGTTGCTGTGTAGGGAGATTGCCGGTCACATCGAGTTTTACTAGCGACCACTGGCCACTACCAAAACTGTTAGGGTGAGTATCCTTCGTTTTGTATGTGTCAATTGAATTGTAATATACATCGGTTCCAATGTATTAGATGATTTAGATCTCATCTTATAATTTTTATAGCCTTTCCAATTCATTAATTGATTTATTTTTCTACCTGCAACTTTTGAACTTTCTTCAGTCAGTTCTGCTGAATTCTATTCTAGTTGTTCATCACTAATGCTGAAAAGAATTTGGTGCATCTCAGATAATAGGAAAATGTCATTGACTTGACATGGTTGGTTGTAAATTTATAGGACTTGGCATGGATATAGGTCTCTTACTATTTTAGGCATAGCTTGACTGCTTGTTGCCTGCTGTTAGACTCCATCAATGTATATGGTTCACAGAGGGACACAGTTTGCTTACCAAAATAGCCAAATTTCAAACCAATTTCCATTGCTCAAGTCAAATTAGGAATCAAGTTAGTTAACCAGGGCTCCTAAAAGCATAATAAGCAAAAGACTGTTGAACCAATTTCTATAAGTTTTCATCCAACACAGCAAGCACTGGCCAAGCCTTTTCCTTATTCAATCCAATTAAAGGATAGCAAGAGTGGGATAAAATAAGCAAATTGTGGTTGCCACACATTGCCAAAGCTCTCTGCATCTAAAAGAAGTTCAATTCCAACTAAGAGGCAGAGGCAAAGAAAAGAAGAGAGGATATGGATGGTGGATTGTCCTGGGCTGATCAGTGGGACACAAATCCCGATCCACCGCCATCAAGATCATCGGAGAATGACAAGAAGAAGAGCAAGGAGGGGAAGAGCAAGTTCAGGAAGCTGAGCTTCAAATGGTTGAAACTTGGCAGCAAGAAAGATTCAAAGGAGCAAGGTCGAGAAGAGAATGCTTGACAAGCCTCTTCAACTCATTGATTTGCAGCATTACAATGTGATCAATGAGATTCATCCCAACTGTGTTCATTAACCAGTTATATTAGCTCTGTCACCTCAACAATGGTTCAATAATAAAGTCTACGTATTTCTCTAACTCGTTAAGTTTGTAATCTAAATGCTGAACAGTTTTATACGTAACTGTCTTACAATGTCCATGCAGCAAGATAGATTCTTTGCTTGTTTTAAATGACAAAATAGAAATGGTCTGATTTTCTCCAATTCTTGTTATCATTACTTCACAATAGACTCTGCTCTTTCATTTCGCTTCGTTTCCTGGGAACAAAATGTAAAACATGCAGAATGAGGTGCAGTGTGGATTGTCCGACGAAATATGTGTAAAATTATAGATTTCTAGTCCAAATCGAAACGACATATCCATCTCATTCTCCAAGTAAGACCCTGTTGTTTCACAAATAAGGTTTGCCGTTTACATACAGATTCTGATAGAAGAGGTAAAGCACACGCAAGAAAGGTGAACATGCCTAGATACGTATAGGGAATAAGTACATCAAAAACGTGAACCAGGGGATTTTGGATCGCTTCCAGTTTGAACATTACTTTTGTTTGCAAGCACCAACAACATGAAGGTTCTGTTTTCCTTCGAGAAATGAATTTGTATGGAACAAAGTAAGGTAAAAGATAAGCAAAGTTGGATTTCTTAAGGTAAATGTATGGAATTTCCAGTAGAATGTATCTCCATCTCTGATACACTTTTAAACAGTATTACTACAGCTTTTGGTAAAGATCAGAAAGACATTTTGCATAGTTGGAACCGACCACAGAATGTTTAATCTCATTCTCTCACAATCCACTAACCACCAAAACCAATAAATGCCATCCATTTGAAACTACTAAAAGAACTTGCAAGTTTCTTACATCAGTTTCACATAGATGGCCAAGCTTATGCAGAACAAACGCAGTAATGGATGAGATCAAGTCATTTTATAAACTGTCAATCCTGCAGTACTAGATCAACATTGCAAGACTTCATAATGAGAATGATAGTCACCTATACCAATATCAAATTTATTGAACAAGGATAATCCTGTACAAACGGCAACAAAAAGAGCAAGAGGCCAGCATCCATCGCCAGGAAAGAGTACATTAACAATCTCAAAAGACGCTTAAATACCTGATGCACATTTATCGCTTGGTATCAAGGCATAATTTTTTATTATTGAATTTATTTTACAACGTTCGATTAGCTCAAAGGAAGCAGAATTGACAAGTCTTTCCTTCAATATACCTACAGTTTATCAGCCAGACGGCCCAGAACAATATCAAGCACAACATACATTCTCCTCGACAGCACAAGCACAACCTGCTTGAATAATACAAACTGCATCTATGGAACAAACAGAAATTGATAGTCCTGCACAAGACTTTATCCCTCTTAGTGCACCACAGATGAGCGTGCTATGACAGCAATCATCATACATAAATTGCACAGCAGAGAGACGACCAATCTGTATGATTAACTGTGGGATTGGGCATGGCTGAAATTATGATAACTCTAACTCACAGTATTGGAACATTTACATCCCACTTCTCGTAACAGGTAGACAAGTGCTTCCTTCAAAGAGCCAGTATAAACATAATAGAGAAGAACTCATAGTATTGTGAGGACAGCAGACATCCCACGGGTACAAGAGTGCCTCCTTTATAGAGCCAACATAGAGGCAAAACTGGAAAACCTCTCAACAAATGAGTCATCTTTCCACTTTGCTTCTTACAATAAGTAACCCCTCCTGACCAAGACACTAGACCACATCACATCCCAGACTCACAGTTTTCTAGCCAACAGACTCCACAACCCACTATTCACATGCAATCCAACACAGCCTCAAAAAGCTTTTATTAGTGCCAGAGCCAACCAAAGATATCACCAATAAACAAAGTTCACACCTTCAACTGGATGCAGCACTTTGAGTAATACTTCTTCATTTCCTACATCTCCATCTTTTTTTTCCCCTTTATAGAACCTTCTCAATTCATCAGAGCAATAACAGCGGGCACGAGTTATACCCTAAGAAAACCAGAAAAGTTGAAGCCAAACTGATAGGCCGAACCCAACAAAGTCAGCTAACCCGAGCAGCAATGAGACAAAGGAACCAGTCTTAATAGTATATCCTTGATATTTCTTGATAGATGCCTAGATTTCTCATCCAAAGCATGAAAGCATATCTACGCAACCAATAGTATCTAGCCATCGCGACATAAGCTATGATTCGGTTCATGGAGAACAGCAGAGTTGGATGGAACAAACTCTGTATCCTCCCCCTCCTGAGACTTGAGTAGCTGCTTCCAACAATCTGAGCAAAGCAACTCCAGACAGAATGTTTCCTCGTATTCACTGTCGTTAATGCACCGACCACACTGAGCACACCTCCCTATGCATAGCGTGCAGGCCCTGCATAACTGAGTTGGATGCTCCTTTCCTTGACAAGCCTCTGCTGGGCAGTCATAAACAAGCCTCAAGTTTTGGCATCTAGGACAAATTTCAATATCAATGTCACTATCATCATCACAGGATAAATAAAAGTTCCCTCGGTGATAAAAGTGCGGCTTGCGGGCATTCTGCTGCAATTGGTCAGTGCCCAACAAAAATTTCAACTCTTCAAAATGCTTCTGTGTCACACCATAAAGTCCTCCAATTCGTAAATACTTCACACCTTGTTCGCCTTTAGACTTAAAAACCCTTAAGCTATTCACAATGCCCTCAATACTGAGTCTTGTACATCCAGGTACACTCAACTGCATAAATGAAGAAGATATCAGAAGCTTTTAACCAAAAAGCTTGTAATAAAATGCTCTACAAATAAATGAATTATTGATTGTTTATTTGTTTTTGATAGCAAGAACAGTCCATTTGAAATGGCTACAAACAAGAAGCAAACAGAGAAGGGGTCATTGTGTCAAGGACAAGTGGTATGCTACTTGGTTTGTGCCATTTGATAACTACTAAACTACAACCATGTAGGCTAAAATTCATAACTTTATAAATGAGTTTAGACTATCCAATCCAGATGAGGAAGGGGGAAGAGTAACTTCAACAAGGGACTGATTCAATTTAGATTACTTCATTTAATAGTAGAAAATAGCCAAAACTAGGAGCAGTGAAGACCATATATATCCAGGAAAAGAAAATGAACAGACATAGCTGTATAAGGGAGGTTATTTTGTTATTTTTCACTAAAATTAGTCCTGAGTATCAGAGCATGATGTTTAAATTCAATGTCAATAATGTGACAGTAATAGGAACAGAAAATCACACCAAAAATTCAACAAATCAATCAGAGGTATAAAACTTCAGCATTCAATTGGTATAACAATGACTAAATGAAGCCAATACTAACCTTTGTAAGCTTGGGATTGTTTTCAAGCACACGCTTCAGACCATCATCAGTAATCTTCGGACACGCAACCAGGCTCAAGCATTGTAAATTTCCTTGAGCTCTATTAGTCAATTGCAGAAGAACTTCATCTGTGATTTTTTCGTTTAGTGGCTGATCTATGTGAATACTTCTCCACATAAGGGGACCACGGACTGTAGAATAGAGAGATCTGCAAACAGTTTCTATGACAAGTAGATCCCGTACTCCCAAATAACTAAGGGCAAACATCAAAGCTCCATCGTGAGCTTCTCCATCTCCAACATTTTGCTGATTGGAAAAACCACAATCCAAAATGTCAGCCACCCCACAAGCTGATCCAAAATCAGCTTGGAAGGATGATGCATCAGATGCATCACCAACTCCCTTCCCTTTTGAACAATTACTGAATTCACCATTGCAAGATGAATCATCAACCGCCTTCTCTTTCAAACACCCACCAAACACACCAAGACAGGGTGTGTCAAGAACCTGTTTGGAACACCCACCATGGCAAGATGGGTCAGCAACCTGCTTTTCTTTCAAACACCCAACTAAGCCACCATTCGAGGATGTGTCACTCACCTGCTTCTCTTCGTGACACCCACGGGATCCACTAACTTTAGACTTACGATCCACCCGAATATTCCGAGGGAATGTCTGGAACCTCATAGCATTATTCCAAATAAAGTTCAATCCTGCAAAAAGTTCATAATTCCCATTGCTCGTCCCCACCTCATCCCTTCCATAACACCCGTAATCCAGTTCCAAATCCTCCAGCCAACCCGTGATGGCCGTAAAAGTGGTACTTATATCCATGCCAAATGGGTCCGAAGGCAAAAGATCAATAATGTCATTCGAAACTGGCTCCTGTGAGCTGCACTTATCACATCTATCAAAGGGATCCTCCACATCCCGATTCGAATGCCACGGCCTGCCAAAACCATCTCCATTCCTCTCCGAGATACCATCGGCAAGGTACCCATTACGAATCCTCATCGGTGACACCAAATTGTCCTCAGACAGATGGGCGGGGAAGAATGGTCGATGGGAAAGATTCAAGGCCATGGAAAATACAAATGTTCCCTACATGTACAATAACCTACTCTAGATTTCCAGAACCCCCTTTCTTCTTCTTCTTTTTTTCTTCTTTTTCCGCTTTTTTTCCTTTTTTTTTCTTTTTGGATCAAAAACTAGTGTGGGAAAGAAAGATCAAGGAAACGAAATTAAGAAACAAAGGAGGAAGATCTAAGAAAGAAAGAACAAAACCCTCAATTTCTGATGACAAACTAAAACGACGCCCAAAAATTTCACAGAGTTTCTCGTGGAGAAGAAAGAAGAACCTAATAAGATCAGCTGAGAATCAAAACCCACACCACCGTGAACAATTTTATCTACAAGAAAAGAATCAAAGAATTTACTCTTTTTTTTTTCCCAAATTTTTTTCCTCCGTCTAACCTAGGGCAGAACCCAATCCCACCAAGAACAAAAAAGAAAAGAAAAAATTGAATACAGAACGGATCAAAGAACCAATGTTTCTCCGAGGAACAGAAACTGATAGAAAAAAGAAAAATTTACCAGAACCCTAATTTGCTCATGACGGAGGCCTCTGAACCCTAATTTGCAGAGGAACAAGAAAGAAGGTGTGGAAGGAAGGAGCTTTGTGGTTCAATTCGTCTCCGGAGAGAGAATTAGGGTTTGCTAATTGTGATTGTGGTGGTGGGAATCGATCCGAATAGACCTGCCGATCGAGTTCTGAGAGAGAGAGAGGACGGGAAAATTGAATAAATCTAAAGAAATATTAAAAACGAGGAGGGGAAAAAAAGAAAGAAAAATATTTATGGGGGGGTAACTTGGGGGAAGGAGAGAGGAGGACACGTGTGGGTGGTTAGGAAGGGCTACTTGTTTGACACGTGTGGGTGGTTAGAAAAATATTCTTCAGTTGTATGAAATGACGTGCTTCGTCGTAGTTTCAGGTGGATCTGACGGTTGAAAATGTTACGTAGATGAAATCTATATTTCGGAAAACATATTTTCTTTATTTTTTTTGCTAATGGGGAGGAGGGTGCTTTGGTCATTTTAAGGTTATGGTCTGGTGGGTAAGCCGGAGGAGAAGATAGGTGGTGCTATGGGGAGTTGGTTGGTGAGGGCCTTTTGTGTCCGAGCCTAAGGAGGACAGGCAGGGATAGACAACTTAGTGATTTTTTCGTTTTATCAACAAGTTATGGACATGTGGAAATTGAATAGGAAGGAAACCCCAATGTCCTAAGCAACTACTCTGTCTAACCTAAACAACTATAACAAAGTACTGCTTTTGAATGGAGAATGCATAGCAGCCTTGAAATGCTCCAAGCCTTGGCCTCTGGGAAAAGTATAGAGCACGTAATTTTAGTTCATCACAGTAACAAAAATGACACAACATTTATTAAGTTTGACACTCTAAGAATCCTGCGTTAACGTGGAGATGTCAAAGACGCAAGCATCAAAGAGAAATCCTTAGAGACAAAAGCATATGACATCCACCAGTCAATATTGCAGCTCCGTTTGACAAGAAAACAGTATGGAAGTGTTTGGTTTTGAACGTCTTGAATCAAAAGTTGCGAAAGCACGAAGATTAACTGCAAAATCTCTCAGCTTAGACCCTAGAGCACAAAATTTTAAGTAAATAAAATTCTGAGAAAATCAATCTAGATACTTTTAAGCTAGTTCCTGGACTTTTTTCTCAACTTGGATGAAGTCTTTGATGACTCTGCAACTGAATTCTGTGAAGCTCCTTTCGAAGTGGCTGCTTGGTTTGATTTTGCATTGCTGGACATGGCACCAGCTTCATGTTTGTCTCTAGCCACAGAACCCTGGGAGCCTCGTACTTGAGCAGCTGCTCTCTTATCCTTTCTCTTAGGCCTATAACTTGATCTTTCTCTCTTGGGAAGCCACCTTTCTGGATCTGGTGGGGGACCTGGGTTCGCAGGGTCAAACCCTTTAGGATATATTGGCTTTCTCTTTCGCTTCTTCTTTGACTTCGACTTGCTCTTCCCCTCTTCATATGTCTCTGCGACCTTAACTTGAGAAATACCCTCTTCGTGTTTGGCACCAGAAGTCTTCTCTAGATTATCCACATTGATCCCCTTTAAACCTGGTAATGGTTTCAGCTTCTGCTCGTAAGCTTCGGCCTTCTGAACATCCACTCGAGCAACTGTAGTTACAAGCCCAACCAATGATTCCACACTTCCATGGCTTTTCACAAGCTCCTCATATAGACGAGAAGCCTCCTCTTCTCGTCCATGCCTGAGCTTGAAGGCAGCAGCCTCTTGCATCAAAACATTGAGCTTGTTGTCCTCGGTCATGGAGTTTGACCACCAGTTGATTGCAGCATCAAGGACAGCAGATGCCCCATCAATGTCACCAGCACGCTCTTTAAGAGACACAAGCGTAGCAACAGTAGCAGGCATGTGCTGGATATCAGGTATCTTAGAAAGGGACTCGGCGGCAATATGAGGGTGGCTGGCAGCAGCAGCAACCTGTGCCCTTGCTAAGAGAAAAACCTTGGACTTTTCAGGGAACTTCTCAGAAAACTGGGCTAAAACTTCTTCAGCTTTTCCAGCCTTGTTTTCTCTTACAAAAAGTGCAGCCTGAAGTAGAACAGGCATCACACTCTCGGGAAACATGTCTGGAAGTGCAGCAACAAGTTCTCGAGCCTGTCGATTTTCGGCAATAAGTAGAGATTAGCAGGGAAAGATCAAACACCCATAATGACTTAATTCTATGATCTATTTATAGAAAACTGCCTGAAAGAAAAGGTAAAACATACAGAGAAAAGAGAAAGACCTGATCCAACTTATTTGCATGCAGAAGTAAAAGGACACGAGTCACATATATTGATTCTTTTTGTTTTGGTGAAAGCTTCGAGTCCAGTTTAGGAGTAAGGTGGAAGCTTTGCTTGTCATCTTTCTGTTTTAGTCGATCAAGTTTCTTTAGGCCATCAGAAACATCTTTTGGACTTCTCAAAGCGATTAGGTTGTTGACTGCCACCGCAAGTGATAACTCATCTCCCACATCTGATTTGATGATGTCTGTGTACGCCTCAATGGCCTCTTGTCTGTTCCCAAGGAGCTGTTGAAAGAAGCTAATTTGCATTAGTCGCTATTGGATTGCCAACGTGGCCAACAAACTGGAAATAAGTAAAACTATTACTGTAACATTACAGTACCTGCTGAACATAGGCCAACTGGACAGCTATTGGCGCCAATTCAGTTTCTGTCTCGTCATCAAGTACACCATCTTCCAGCAATACTTCCTTGCCGGTCCTAAGAAAACAAATTGAATTTCTCCCATCAGCTCATTCTGACTCACAGAAGAGTCTTTATAATACTCATGGTGGTATAATAGAATTAAAATATAAAACCAGTTGATGAGAAAGGAAATAATTACAAAGAGGAACACTTAATATGGAGATAACATATTCACAATCAGAGAACCTTAAGCAGTGAAGATCAAGATTTGCATTGGTAACTAGTAAATAGTAATTCATAGTCCCTAGTATACTGTATTAGGCCAAATCTTTTCACTCAAGGAAATACTCTGTATAAAGGTTCAGTCCAACCAAAAATCAAGCAGTATAAAAGTTTAGTAGCATCTTACCTTCTGGCTAGCAGCAGGAACTGTTCTGCATCAGTGTACTTTTTGGTTTCAATCAAAGAACAGGCAGTGTTGAATGCCAGCTCAAAGCTCTCCTTTGCTTTAGCCCTAAGTGCTTCAACTTGTACTTCAGAAGCCCTCCCAGCAGCAACCAAGCTAGCTATATAATTTGTATCTAATAACTCGACTTTGGACTTTTGAAGGTTCTGATATATGTCGATACAAGCATCGAACTTTCCCAAGCGGAATAAGATCTGGGCTTCTAATAGCATTGCTGTAGGAGTTGACTCTTGGCTTTTCAAGGTTTTAAGAGCCTCATCTAACTCGTTTTCTCTGTATAAGCAGTATGCCTATTTAGGAATAGAAAGAGAATATTAGAATCAGAAAGTATAGAAAGGAACATGGCTGAGAGACATTTATGCATGTTTCCTAAGCATTATTATAAAACTAAGCACACATTTAACCTTCTCTCTCTGGGCCTGAAGGAGGGAGAAGTTCAAGGGTCATAAGATGTCAGTTAAATAAACAATTATCCATGTTTAAATAAACAATTATCCATGTTTTAGTTAGTAACTAAAACATGGAAGCAAAAAGAAACAAATATAAGGGACATGTATCATCATCTTTGGTTTTACAAGTTTGAACAAATTTGTTTCCTAAAAATAACTCCAGATCACCAAAACTATGAAGTACAAACA
Source organism: Fragaria x ananassa (assembly GCA_034370585.1). NCBI lineage: Eukaryota > Viridiplantae > Streptophyta > Magnoliopsida > Rosales > Rosaceae > Fragaria > Fragaria x ananassa. The sequence continues at coordinate 24,867,579 of CP139762.1, read as the reverse complement.
AACAGACAAACAAAAACACTCACACACTATCTCTCTTCAGATACATCTCAATCCCCGAATAACAAAGCATCTAGTACTCTCTCCGAGCAAAATCATTATGTCTATTCAACTCAACTAAACAAAGCGGCACTCCCACATCATGATGTTACTTTGTTTATAACCTAACCACTTATCATTACTAGCAGCCGTTCCATAAGAAATGCGGAAACTAACGCACTAAACTCACAATTAGCAACAATTTCTGTCACATCACTCGAAACGAAAAACATAATTATGCTACAAAATTATCCATTTCACTGATTATATACTACAATGCAGCTACAATTTTTCAATAATGAACCAAAATTTACACAAAAAATTACAGCTAAGAACAGACCGATTTAACCAACCTTGAAGAAGCTGAAATCGAGAGCAGGATTCTTGAGAGATCGAATCACGGAAAGCGCCTCTTTGGTCTTATCGTCCTTGATCAACCCCACGACCTTGCACTTAATCGCGTCCTCGTCGCCAGGAGAAACCGCCAGAACTGCGATTAGGTTATTTCGAAGCCAAATCAAAATCACGTACAACGCAATCGGAAATTACAGAGATTCGAGAATTTAAAGGTTGAAAATGAACCTTGATTTGCGACTTTGACGGCTTTATCGAATTCCAGTTGCTCGATGTGGCCGTTAAGAGTGGCGAAGAGATCCTCCATCGGCGGCGGCGGAGGTTTCTGCTGCTTGTCTTTGAGCTTGGGAGCCATGGCGTCTCTCGTCTCAGGGGTTTCGGCTCGAGTCCGGGTCTAGTCTATAACGCTGGTCTTGGCTCCTTGCAGTTAAGGATTTTGGCGGGTCGGGTATGTCCTTTTGGGCCCAATGAGCTAACCATGTATCTTTATACAGTATGTGCAGATGTGTATCGCCTATTGCAGAAGGACTTGGCTTGTCTGCTTGAAAAAAATTTGCTTGGATTTGCTTGGGTTCCCATCAGATGCCGCCACGTCCGCTTGCCTAAATCTAATGGCTATCAAACTGACAACAACTACTGACAAGGAAAATGACGAAAACCTAACGATGGTGTTCATAAACAGACGTTAAAGGGTCTTTTTCAGATTTCCCCCCAATAATTTTAACAGCCCCCCCCCCTCCCTAGGTTCCCTCTCCACTTTCCCCCCAATAACTCGACTTTCTCTTCCCCATAAATCACAATCAAAACGTCCCTCCTTCTTGTTTGCTCTCTAGTCTCAGGGCAAATTTCATTCATCTTTGGGGGTTGGTACACAAAAGTTTTATCATTGAGGTAACTACGTCTGTGTCTAGCTTTATTCCTTTCATGCTTTTAATTTAATTTATTTTAATTCTCTCCACGCTGATCTTAGCCAATTTTTGGTTTGGTTAATCAAATTCATGGTTTTTTTCCCTGGGTGTTCATCCTATTAAAGTATTATAGGTGTATATGTCTTGCTAACATCCTATTAAAGAATTTTCATTTTTTGTCTTGTTTCAAAGCTAATAGCATATAAGCCAATCTTAATATCATGTACCACTTTTGATTTTGAATTTGATTCGAATATTGATATACATATGTATTTGGTTTTGGAATTGTGTTTTATATCTTATAGATTGCAAATGAATGATTGAATGGAGTCCATAGATAAAGATGATTCGACTTGTTCTGATTACAAGCCAAGGTATGGTATGGAATTTGACTCAGAACAATCAGCTTACAAGTTTTACAACAGGTATGGGCGAAGTGCTGGGTTCAGCATTAGAAAACATACATATTACAGAAATAAGAAATCTGGTAAACTCATCTCAAGGATATTTGTGTGTTCTAAGGAAGGGTTAAGGGAAGCAGATAAACGAGACCATTTGACTAAGAATACTCGAGCAGAGACAAGAATAAGTTGTGATGCTAGAATGAGCATAAAGCTGGATAAATCAAGTGGTAAGTACATTGTGTATCAATTTGAAGAAACTCATAGCCATGATCTTGTAACGCAAGAGTGTGCTTACATGTTGCCATCCCAACGAAATGTTACTCCTCCACAAGGAGCTGAGATGGTATTGGTAAAAGATTCTGGAGTCCCCCTGAAGCTTGCATTCGAGTTAATGAGCAGAGAAGTTGGTGGAAGAGAGTCTCTTGGATTCACTAGACAAGATCATAAAAATTATCTTCAATCTCAGAGGCAAAAGAAATTGGCATATGGAGAAGCAGGATGCTTACTGAAATACTTCCAAAATCAAGCATTAGAAAATCCCTCATTTTTCTATGCTGTGCAATTGGATAGTGATGAACAAATAACCAATATATTTTGGGCCGATGCTAGGATGATAGTTGATTATGGTTTATTTGGTGATGTTGTGAGTTTTGACACTACATATAAAACCAATGAAGCCAATCGTCCATTTGGAGTATTTGTGGGATTTAATCATCATCGTGAGACTGTAATCTTTGGGGCAGCATTGATGTATGATGAGACTTCTGATTCCTTTACATGGTTATTTGAGACATTTTTGGAGGCAATGTCAAACAAGGCTCCAAAGTCTATCTTTACTGATCAGGATGCTGCAATGGCTAAAGCTTGTGCAAATGTGATGCCTAACACATATCACATGCTTTGCACATGGCATATAATGAACAATGCCATTAAAAATGCAAACAGTATATTTAAGGGTGATGATCAGATCACTGCCTTTTTATCAACATGTATGAAGAGCTATGAAGAAGAGGATGAGTTCCTGCATTCATGGGAAGAAATGCTCAACACATATAATGCACATGGAAATCCTTGGTTGAGTAGTATATTTCGGTTAAAGGAGAAATGGGCAAAACCATATGTCAAGTGGGCATGGTCTGCTGGAATGCATAACACACAACTAAGTGAGAGTTTCAATGCTAGCCTGAAACCATATGTGAAGTCAGACTATGATGTGGTTGAGTTTTTCAAGCACTTCGATAGATTGCTTAACGATAAGCGGTATAAAGAGTTAGAGGCAGAGTATGCTTTGTGCTACAAGTTACCTACTGTTGCCATATTTACATCAATGGTGATCAAGGCTGGAAATACTTACACTAAAGCTATATTTGATGAATTCCAAATTCAGTATGAGAAGTCTCTTGATTACAATTTAGTTGGATGTATTCAAGATGGTGATGGCATTGTGTTTAAAGTTACCTTTAATGGTCATCCAAAGGAGAGATGTGTTAGGGTGAAGAGAGACAATACAGTATCATGTAGTTGCAGGTTGTTTGAGATTGAAGGTATTTTGTGCCGGCATGCAATAAAAATCCTTACTAACTACATGAATGTCAAAGAAATTCCTGATCAGTATGTTTTAAAAAGGTGGACAAGAAAAGCAAGATCTGAAAGTGTGAAAGACATGCATGGGTGTGACATCCAAGTAGATACCAACCTACAACAAACATCTTGGTACAAGTCTCTGAGTTCCATATCCACCAAGATTTCATCTCGAGCTGCCGAGAGAGAAGAGACATATAAATTTGCTGTTCATCAATTGGGGGAGCTAAGCAAAGCTATTGAAGGGATGTTGTGTGCAAAAATGGATGCATTACAACTTGGTAAGGATGATCAGGTTACACCTTCCACCATTGTTAATGATACTAATGTGGCATGTCACTCAAATAAGGGAAAAGTAATCCAAGCCAAGGGATTCAAGAAAAGGGATAGTGCTCGAGGAAGAAAAAGAAGAATCATAGGTGATTTTGAAAAAAAGCATGGCCAAGTATCGGAAAGGGAGGTCTCTTGAGGAAGAGAAGTCATCTAATTCTGATTCAACCAAGGTATGTTATCTCAGTAAAGACAATTCATTTGGCAATTCATTTTTTTTTATTCATTTGGCAATAGCTTAGTTATTGGTACAATTCAACCAGATTCTTGGCTTGGTTTCTTTACCGTTTGAACCATATAATTCAAATATAGTTTACTCATATTTGTCTTCTTTTTTCATGTCCACAGTCTGGTAATTGTGTTCCACCGATTCCCATGTTTTGGATGCCGTATCAACTACCTCAAAGTTTTAGTTACCAAGCCTTAATCAATTCCCAAAAGGGTTAAATACACCAACAGTGTCTGAACTCTTGGAGGACTGTCAATATGGTACCCGAACTTTTAAATGTATCAAAGTGATACCTGGACTTGTATTTTTGTACCAACGTCGTACCTGTCGTCATTTTCCGTCACAGCTCTGTTAGTTCACGTCATTTTCCGTCACTCTTTTTTTCAGTCACGTGCGTCACATGTGACATGAACTAACAGAGCTGTGACGGAAAATGACGACAGGTACGACGTTGGTACAAAAATACAAGTCCAGGTATCACTTTGATACATTTAAAAGTTCGGGTACCATATTGACAGTCCTCCAAGAGTTCAGACACTGTTGGTGCATTTAACCCTTCCCAAAATTCTCCAGATGATGGGAATGAATCATATTGTGGTGATGAATGATTAGTCTCTTATGATTTTTGAACTCACAGTGGAGCATGCCTATTTGATGTCTATGTAACTAAAAGCTTCCCAGATGTTTATGCAATTTCAATGAATTGAAGTACGGTTATTTGACTACTACTTATTGTATTAAAGTGCAAACCTTGCACTAATTTTCTATTCTTGATGTTATTGACTCAGTACATGGAAGCCTTATGATGCAATTCAATCCATATTGACCGAGTTCATGTCAATTGACCGAGTTCAGATAAAATGGATTCCTGTAGAATCGCTTGATTCGCTTCATATACACGAAACTCCGTCAAGAGGGAACTAAGAAGGCATGAAAATTATTGGGGGGAAAGTGGAGAGGGAACCCCGCCGCGGGGGGGGGGGGGGGAAGAATTATTGGGGGGGAATCTAAAAAAGACCCTTTAACGTCTGTTTATGAACACCATCGTTAGGTTTTCGTCATTTTCCTTGTCAGTAGTTGTTGTCAGTTTGATAGCCATTAGATTTAGACAAACGGACGTGGCGGCATCTGATAGGAACCCAAGCAAATCCAAGCAAATTTTTTCCAAGCAGACAAGCCGAGTCCATTGCAGAAACTTATGTTGGTTGATATGCAAACAATTTTTTTTGTATGTATTTTCATGCCTATTCAAAAAACCAAATGTTGTAGTTTTTTCGGTTTTCTACTAACAACTTTTGAATCGAAGGATAAGGATTTGAATAAGGGCTCTAATTTGATGGAACATTTTGATCGGTTTGATACGTAGTTATTCACAGACATTAGTTATCTCAACCCTATATTTGAAACCGGAAGATACTTAGCTCTAATTTGATAGATATTTTGCTCGATTCGATATAGATATTTTGATCGATTCGATAATTTTGATGTATAATTATACATCAACACTAGTTCTTTCAAACATAGTCTCTTCTAACCATATAGTAAAAGTTTCTAATAACTAGATAAATACGGCTATTGAGACCTCTAAATTTGCTCACTAGACCTCACTGTATTGTGAATTATTAAATGACATATACATTTCATACACAATGACTAATAAAGACAATAATTATACAAAAAAGGAAATATTATATTTATTCTCTTTAGACTTTCCAATTCAATAATAATTGATTTCATTATTTATTATTTTCTTTATATATTTTTATTTTCAATTTCTTTTTATTAAAACATATATATAGTTTATAAGAACTAAAAAAATAATTAATATCAATCATGTGACATAAAATTTTGTATTATCATACATGTTGAACACATATACTTGTAAGGTGCACAAATATTTTTGCAAAAAGAAAAATTAATATCTATCGATTATAGAAAATATATATTAATTGAAATAATTTATTATGAGGTGCAAAATAGAGATCAAATTATTCAAAAGAAATAAATGGAGAAAAAATAACACGCAAAAAAAAGAAAAATAATTAAAAAGATATATAGAATAGTTCATGATAGAACATTTTTTTGCATGAAAAAAATAATTAAAAAATGAAGGTATGGATAATGGATGTTGAAAAACAAAAAGAAAAAAGAAAACAAAGAATGAGAGGTCTATTGAGTGAATAAGAGATAATTAATTTATTGAAATATATGTCAATAAATAACTAAGGTTATGTTAGGAATTTGAAATGAGGTCTACTAAGCAAATATTTATATTGAAAAATAAAAGAGAGGTGTAAAGAAAATGAGATATATAGTAATAAGCAAATTTAGAGGTCCTAATAGCCACATTTTAACTATATCTACTATAAGAAAACAAATGTCATATATGTAAATAATGTAATCGATCAATATGTTTCAGGATTAATTATAAAATATCACCCGAATTATGATGCTATTTTTATATTGGACAAAACATTGGTCACTCTTCTTATTTTTTAGGGTTCGACAGTTTAGTCCTCCTTTTTTCAATTTCAACAGCTCACTCCTATTAATTTTCAATGTCATACAATTAAGTTCAATTTGGTTCAACTGTTAAAATTGACTGTTAAATGTCCACATTGGGTTGTAAAATTCCTAATCTACCCCTAGCCTATTACACTCTTATCAACACAGGAAAACCCAAGTGTGATTCTTCAAGAGAGCATTGATTTCCTCAACCATAGCCGAACGTCATTCTTTGGATTGAGATGCCTGGGTATAACAAGAATGCTCCATATCATTGATAACACAGAGTAGAGCACGAGGAACCGAATATATACTTGACAGTTCCATTAGTGAGATTTCTGGGTTTTAAAATTCCAAAGCGAGATCGAGTTTGGTTTTGGTGTGCAGCAGCAACATGTTGGCCTTCAGAGGGAGCCACCAGAGGCGGTGGTTCAGTCGGATCGGGGAGTGGAGAGTCAGAGGCAGGCGGAGTAGCAAGACAAACAACCTTGTGTGGTGGTTGTTCGGGCAGAGGCAACGATGGCGACGAAATAGACGAGGATGGGTTGGGGTCGAGAGTGGTGGAATCAGAGATTGGTGGTGGTGGGTTGGTGGCGCCGCCACGGTAGACGCGCACGGAAGGCAGAGCGGGTAGTAGTGGGAGATTCGGGATGAGTTGAGGTCGAGAGTGGTGGAATCAGAGATTGATGGTGGTGGGTTGGTGGCACGGCAATGGTAGACGCGCACGGAAGGCGAAGCGGGTAGCAGTGGGAGATCGGGGATGGTGGTTTCTGGTGGAGGGGGAGTGGCGATTTGTGTTTGGGTGAGAAGGAGAGAACCTAGGTTAGTGGTGTCGGCAATAGGAGGTGAAGAGAAAGTAGTGGGTTGATGTATCAAATTAGAGGGGTTTCATGCGTTGATAAGGATGTAATAAGCTATGGATAGTTTAGGGATTTTATAGCTCAATGTGGACACACTTAACGTGTCACGTCATCATATTAACAGTTAATTTTAACAGTTGGACCAAATTAGACCTAATTGTATGACATGGAAAATTAATAGGAGTGAGCTGTTGAAATTGAAAAAAAGAGGACTAAACTGTCGAACCCTAAAAAATAAGAGGAGTGACCAGTATTTTGTTATTTTATTTTTATATCTAACTATCAAAAATTTGTATTTTCATACCCGAAATTCGTTCCATTCCGTTAGCATTTTAATACTCTGACCACTAACACCATTAAATTTTAAGGGTATTTTCGTCATTTAAATAAATGTGTTATTTTTAAATTGCATACATAATTTAGGTGGTATTTTATAATTAATCCAATGTTTCACTAAATCGGGTCTTCCAAATTTACATATGGACCGGGTCATTATGAAATGGAGGTTCAACAAGTCCCTGCCCTGAATTTAAGCAAACAAAGCCCTTGACAGCTACAAATGATGAGGATAGGCCTCCCCCAATTTTTCAAAAAACAAATGAAAAAGACAAAAAGAAATCAAAATAAAATTAATTTCAATAAATGCAATTTATCGTCCGCTGGCTCATAAAACTTTGAGAAGTCAATTGCCGCTCTCCACCAAAATTTCCCTCCCTTCCAAATCCCAATTGCCGTTTGGTAACGATGACGGAAAGTGAAGGCGGCCTTGTTGTCAAAATGCCGAAGCAGAACCGCCGGAGCCACCGCCTTGTTGCCGTCACCGGAGCCACCGCTCTCCTCGCTCTCGCCGTCCACCTCGGAATCACCGCCTTCAACTCTCGCCGGAAGAACAGAAACAAGAAAGGTTTTTCTTCACTACTCTTTCTCGTTTCTCTTGGCTTTTCTCTTAGTTTCGCTCAAATTGAGCTTCGGAAGTTGCAGATCTTCAGGGCTCGAAGGTACGAGTCACTCTATCGGCGTCGGAGATTATCAAATTGGCCGACCGAGTCATTTCCAAGTCGAAAGAGGTCCACGACGCTGTGGCTTCAGTTCCGCTCGATAAGGTTCTGAAGCAATTCACTCATTTTATTGTAACGATCCAGCTGAATTGCTCATACATTTCAATTCTGTGACGAATTTCGCTTCGAAAGTTTAGTTTATGTTAAGTGTCTCCAATTTTTCATGGAGGAAGTTTAATTTTACTATTGTAGTGGTTAATTTTTAGCTGTTTTTGTTTGTATATGCTGTAGGTTACGTATATGAATGTTATATCACCTCTTGCTGAATTGGAAGCGCAGCAATTTCCACTTGTTCAGTCTTGCGTGTTTCCTAAGATGGTAACTACTAGTGATGATGTTCGAAAAGCAAGCGCCGAGGCTGAGCGGAGAATCGATGCACATGTTTTGACTTGCAGGTATTATAGTTTTTTCGGTGTGACTTGAACCGTGCTTAGTGTTATTTTAAGCTTTTAACTATATGTTATGTGCGGTGACATTATACAGCATGCGTGAGGATGTGTACCGTGTAGTCAAAGCTTTTGCTATGAGAGGGGAGTGGGTGAATGCTGAAGCAAAGCACTATACTCAAGCCTTGGTAGGGAGTGAGAACGTTTCTGTCTTTTTGGTGTTTCAAACTGTAAATGCTGGATATTGATTCTATCTTGATCAGTGACAGATGAGAGACTTTGAACGCAATGGGTTGAATCTTACTTTAACTAAGAGAGAGGAGATGCAGCGTGTCAGAGTCCATATTGATGAGCTAAGCTTGCGCTATATCCAAAATCTACGTGAAGATTGTTCTTTCCTTGTCTTCACTGAAACTGAGTTGGCTGGTCTACCACAAGAGTTTCTTAAGGTATGTCATTTTTGAATCGACGAATTCAGTGTCGTGCAAGTTTACTTTATTTGTGGATGAATTTTCAACAACTTAATTTCAGATTGATATAGTTTTGGGTGCTTGTTTGCAACCAGTAAAAGGTTTTGGATGATACCTTGAATTATCCAATATTCACAGTATCAAATTTAGTGTCTATCCTGGATTGCATTTGAGAATGAAAAGTCAATGATCCCAAATTTCCTTTAGTCACAGGCGAGCTTGAAGGGTTAAACTCGTTTCATTTTCTTGCCAGCCATTTCCAGTACAATTCATAATGTATAACCTCTTATTTTGTATGTAGTTTTTTGAAATATGAACTCAGGTGAATCATGTGCAGAAAAAATAGGTGATGAAGCTCATCATTAATAGATGACTAACAAAAAATAGTTATACTTTATTATTGAATGAGTCACTAACCTTTGTACAATGATGTGTTCCATTTCTGAACTAGTATTTTACATGTGCAGAGCTTAGACAAAGCTGACAATGGTAAATTGAAGGTGACCCTGAAAAGTCATCATGTGGCGCCAATATTAGAACTTTGCAAGGTATGCTCTGCTGAGTTGTCTCTACCTATGTTTGTATTTGACAATGATAAATTGATGATCCTTACTTGTGGATATGGTCAAGTGGAAGTAAAAAAATATAAGCAACCATCAAATATCATTGGGCATAGGTAATCTCCAACGGTTTTAGCTCTTGCCAGCCATTTCCAATATAAATTCAACATGTAAATGCTCAAGATGATTATATGTGTGTGTGTGTGTATACAGTCTTTCTCAGGTAAGGTTGTCCTTATTTATTCTTACGGTGCGGATTTCCATTTTAGACTCACTTTTCAATCGAATTTTCACATCTCCACCATCTAGTCTTTAGATACTAACGTATAGATCACCTCTGCAAAATTTCAGCCAATTTGGTTATCATTAAAGCATTCAAAACTGCGTTTTTCTGTTATAAACATGAACGGTTCATGTTCGACATAATTATGTTCATCCATTGGTTTAATCGAATTTGAGTGCCTTAATGATAACCAAATTGGCTGAAATTTTGCAGAGGTGATCTATATATTAGTATCTAAAGACTAGACGGTGGAGATGTGAAAATTCGATTGAAAAGTGAGTCTAAAGTGAAAATCCGCACCGTAAGAATACATAAGGACCTCCTTAGCCAAGATATATATATTCTTTTCCCTTTTGGATGCATTGCAGCGAGCGCCAGTAGCAAGAGACATTGAATCATTGATAAATCTTTTATTATTTCCTGATAGTTTCAGTCTTTCAGAACATCTATTAGTTTACTCTACAGAATTAATTTTAAGCTCCTTTGAAGGTTGGAACAACTAGGAAGATGGTAGCAGTGGAATATGGAAAGAGGTGTGGAGAAGTCAACCTTTCTATCTTAGAAGATCTGGTAATTATTGTCAATTTTACTCATTATCGTATTTCCAGTTTGATGAGTGATATTTAAATCCATTTTATCTCCATACAAGGATACAATGTGTGTGCGCGTGCGCGTGCGCAGGCCCATGTGGTGAAGGCTCTTTAGAATGTTGTTGCTCTGTTTAATCTGGAAACTCATTTTGTCCAAAGAAATTCACAATTTCCAAAATATTTGTTGTTGTTTTTTTTGTATGTGCCATGGCTTTTAGATATAAGCTGTTAGCTATGTCATTTGCTCCTTTTAATATCGGTCTATTGCAGTATAGGGAGAAAACTTCTTGGAATTCATTAGCATGGCAAATTTTGGACATTTAGAGTTGTGAAGTTGCAATATCAGTTGAAGGTTATACATTGTTAATTGGATACTGTGGTTGTTACAAGTTCAACAAACATGAGTCTAAAGTACTAAACGTTGGATGTTGTAGTTGTTAACTAGTTTTTCTTATGCATATCCTTGGTTCCCATTGTTACGTGGTGTTGACTTGAAGTTCTTCTAAAATCTATTATTGAATGTGGATCCAAAAGCTTGTTTTCCATTTGCCACTGATTTTCTGTATCTCCTGACTGTCAGGCTGCTGAGTATTGTTATGTTGTACTGAAGTATATGCATATTATTTTATTCCAATGTTTTAATGATTCAGGTTCAACTTCGCCATAAGTTTGCTCGGGTACTCGGCTATTCAAATTATGCTGAATATGCTGTTGATCATAGAATGGCAAAGACACCTGCAAAGGTTTGTCTGATCTTGCCCTATTGTTATTATAATATGTGCGCTGATAAGTTGATGAATTGAGATGAAGTCAAAAGTTTGGTTTATCCTCCTGAAGGCTTTAAAGGATGTGTTAAGTAGCCTAGTAGTCTTCGATGGTAATCAAAAATTTGATTGTGCCTCTGTTGTAAGGACCTTCACATTTGTGATAACTTACCACACTTGTTTCTTTAGCTCATTTATGATATGGTGATTCCAGGTTTATGCGTTCTTAGAGGACATCTCCAATAGTTTGGCCAATTCAGCTACCATGGAGCTTTCTATGTTGAAAGATTTGAAGGTCAGAATGATTTTTGTATGTCCTTTTGGTTTGGCCTATTTCATGGCTGATTCTGTTCTCTCTTATGTCAAATTAGAAAAACGAGGAAGGAGATTTTCCATTTGGAGTTGAGGATCTACTATACTATGTGAAGAAGGCTGAAGAACAGCAGTTTGATTTTGACTTTGGAGCTCTCAAGCAATACTTTCCAGTAAATTTGGTTTTATCTGGGGTCTTTAAAATAGTCCAAGACCTTTTTGGTAATTATTTGTTTTACTGTTTACAGACTTCCAAGATAATAAAAATTTAAAGCTACTTTATTACATCCATAAACTTATCCATATCATCATTGATAGTAGTGATAGCTCAACTGCGATTTTTATTTCGTGCAGGTTTAAGGTTTGAGGAAATTACAGATGCCGAGGTGTGGCATTCTGATGTTTCCGTATATTCAGTTTTCGACCTGAGTTCTGGTGAACTGTTGGGCCATTTCTACCTTGATATGTACACAAGGTTAAGAAGAACTTATGCTAAAAGTTTACTTTTTCCTTGATGTTATCACTTGAGTTATGATTAAATCGGTCTATGTTGTCTTTAATCAGGGAAGGAAAATATAGTCATACGTGTGTGGTGGCTCTTCAAAATGGTGCTTTATCATCCAATGGATCACGTCAGGTTATGTTCTAATTTGTGGTGAAACATGATATCCTTGTAGCATAGGTTAGTTGAGATGGAAACTAATGTCATCTAGAATGAAAGAAATATAATTGCGTTTGGTGATGGTGAGTGACCCCCATCACCATCACCACTACCACAGCATACATCAAGTAATATTTTTGCCAGGACATAACTTCTGCATTCTTTGATTTTTGTTTTTAATTAAAGCATATTGGAAAATGGTTTTCAAGATGATTGATCTGGATTGTTTAATCTTTATTTTTAGTTGTAATATATGAATTGGTTATTTTTATTGCCAAAGTGAAAGTGGCTCTGAGTTGTAGTTCAGATATATAATTGGCTGTCATATTCACCCATAGAGAAATGTGCCTAGACACAGTGTTGGAGTATAATCTAAACCATTTATCATGTATTCTTAACTTAGCATTTGGTTTCTGTAACCAGATACCAGTTGCGTTATTGATATCACAATTCCAAAAAGATGTCAGCGGTCAACCTGCATTACTTCGATTTTCTGAAGTTGTGAACCTTTTTCACGAGTTTGGCCATGTGGTATGTTGTATTTCATCCTTACATGCTTCCTTTATATACTTTCATATAAGAACTCTTGTATAATATTCGTAAATCGTTGCAATTCAAAATGCTGAACAGTTGCACTGTAGCTTCAGCATCTGTGTGTCCCATCTTTACTAACTCAAAAACAAGAAATAAGGCTTTTTTCCTGCCTCCGAAAAGATTTTAACTAGGCAATGAGTTGCACATTGTGAGATGGATGACATAGTAAAGATGGTTGACATATGAATCCTAAGAACTACATGAGTGATACAGGAGTTCCTCAGTAACCAGTTGTGTCTTGTTGAGGCCTATCATATTGCTGTATGAGTAGAAATGTGCTGAAATGAAATTTTTTAGTATAGCTAATAAATCAATAAATCAAAGAAACAGTTTATTCTTCTAAGTCAGTTATGGCATAACAGATTAACCTAGATGTTGGATTTTCATGTGTGGAATCTACATTTCAAAACTCAGTCTTTCTAGTCTGATATACTGTGTACTGTGATATGCTGTCCACAAATAAAAGTCAATGTTTATCTTATAGGTCCAACATATTTGCAATCGTGCTTCATTCTCCAAGTTTTCTGGTCTGGGTTTTGATCCTGACTTTGTGGAGGTTCCTGCTCAGGTGCTAGAGAATTGGTAAGTAACAGATCATATCGTGTTCTGTTCTGTACGGACTTAGTTTACAGTCTACATTCACACTTCTTAACTTTGTAAATTACTAAATTATTCAGGTGCTATGAAAGCTTCAGTTTGAAGTTGATATCCGGCTTCCATCAGGTGGCACATATTTTATTTATTTATCTATTTTATTTAAATAGTAGCTTCTTTGATGCCTATCTGTTTCCCCCATATGGAACCTCTCATTTTTTAATAATCACGTTTGTGTTTATTTTTCCCATGGTATACTATATGGCTGCTTTTTCTAGTTATATAAAATATTTTAAAATTCTGTTATCTATTACCTGTAGGATATAACAAAGCCCATCAAAGATGAAATGTGCAAATCCATTAAAAGATGGCGATATTCCTTTTCAGCTCTGAAAATGAAGCAACAAATTCTTTATTGTGAGTCCTCTTGTTATTTTTACATCCTGTTAACTTCTAAGTTTTTTTTTTTTAAATCATCTGAGGCTGCTTTTGTTTGTGAAGTAATTGCTTTTTAATTTGTTTGGCTTTGATTTGGATATATTTTGTAAGGAATTCACTGTAGAAAACTAAATGATGGCTACAATGTGAGTTTTGTAAAGCTTTACTTCCTCACATTCCTGCCCTTCTTTCTGTAAAATATTGTATTGGCTAGTACAATTAGTTCATTTAAGAATATATCATGTAGATATTACTCCTTATCTTGTCTAGAAGTAAATGTGCCTGTATTGTCAGGTATTTTCGACCAAATCATACATTCTGCCGAAAACGTTGACATAGTTGAGTTATTTAAGCATCTTCATCCAACGGTACGTGGCTATTTGCAGTAATTCATTTATAAACTTATGTTTTTCGCTAACTCTTTGTTTCCTCAGATCATGTTAGGTTTACCAGCTTTGGAAGGTGTCAATCCAGCTTCACGGTTTCCATGTAGTGCCATTGGGTATGATGCTTCTTGTTACAGCCGTATTTGGAGTGAGGTTTGTGAGCCCTTCATTCTCAGAAGTAGTCAAGCAACAATTTCTTTCATATGCAATCATTGCTCAGCAGTTGATTTGGAACATTTCATTCTAATCATATTTGGCTCCTGACAACGAGTACTGATTCCTGGTATTGTACTGGTAGGTCTTCACTGCGGATATATTTGCGTCAAAGTTTCATGATAGTTATTTGAACCAGTATGCTGGCATGCAGTTCAGGAACAAGGTAAAGAACATTTTGACTCATATCGTTCCCTTTTTTTCAGTGTCCATGTGTGTGGGTAGCTGACTTGGTTTTTCTTTGCGGAATCTTTTATTTATTTAATTAATTCTTTATCATATGACTTGTTCTCTGTGTAGGTATTGGCCCCAGGGGGATCAAAGGAACCGATTGAAGTTTTAACAGGCTTTCTTGGGAGAGAACCATCAACTCAAGCTTTTATCGACAGCAGATCCCATTACAGATTGTGATGCAAACATGACTTACCGAAGTTACCACCCCCGTTCTCTCATAATCCAAGATAATGCCCTTTCAGCATCTTCGCAGTTTTGTTACAAGTAATGATATCTGATTTCTCATGTCCATTTTATCGCCAAATTTTCCTGCTAAAATATGATAATCATCTCTTCGGTTGGTCGTGTTTGTAACTAATCTCTATAGAAGCAAATGTATTTTAAACCGAGGTTAGGTTTAGGCTGCTCAAGAGCTTTGTAGCTTTCGTTGACCCAGAGTTGTAGTTATTCTTCTCTCTTTTGTTTAATGTAGTCCATCTTTTGATCAAAGAGACGACTGCTCCGCGTTTCAATCTTTGACATCTCCAATGCATTAGTCTCAGACGTATTGTTCTTATTGTAATTCCTTTTTTGTATTTTGTTTTTGTTTCTTCATCTTTGATTCCCCTTTATAAACTCTTTATACATGTTGTTTTAGATTGACCGGGGTTGTGTTTTCATTTGCATCCAATTTCTGACCAATTCCTTCACCTCATGATTTGACGGTCGACACCTTTTTGAGTTGAAGATTGAATATTTCTACGCAAATGGTGTGCCTTACAACGTGTGACATTATGGTTTTCGTGTATTACAATGTTAGTGTACCTTACAAAAGTCGTCAAGTAAATGGTGTAGGAGCCAATACCGTCATGAATTTATACCAATTCATCCCATCTCTATTCCTTGTAACTAAATATGCCTATATAACTCCAAAAGTGCAAAGCCCAAGTTATGATCTATATCAGCATTGTAAAAGTAAAAACATAATACACTTTACAAAAGGCGAGGATGAGGGTTTTACCGACCGAAAAAGAAGAAGAAAATATTCCAGATTTACAAAAACAAACAAAAAAGGAAAAAAGAAAATCGACGTGATCGGGTTTTGTGTGGGTGTTTTAGTTTTGACTTGACTCTTCTTTCAGAGAGAGAAGAGAGCCCAGAATCAGAAAAAACCCACACTCTTTCTGAGATTCTGACCCCAAAAAACTTTGTTCCCAGCAAAAAACCGAGAGAAAGAATCAATCAAAATCAAAAATATTTAAAAAAGGAGCAAACTTTCTGAGTCAACAAACTACAACGAAGCAGAAGATAACAGCAAAAGGCCGAGTCTTTCAGTCTTTGTAAGCCTTTCTCTTCCTTATTTCGCATCTGGGTGTTGTTCTTGCATGTTCTTTTGTTTTGCTGGGTTTGAGTTTTCTTGAGCATTTCTGTTGTTTTCTGGTTCTGGGAAGCTTTTGGTCTCTCTAATTTGCTGCTTAATCTGGTTTCATAGGAAGAACAGAGGCCAAATGGGGTGTTCTTAAAATTCAATTTTGGGAAGCTTTTTCTTTTTTTTTTTTTCTGAGCTGGAGTTGTTTTCTGCATCTGGGTTTGTGAGTTTTTAGTGGAAAGTTTGAGTCTTGGAGGGTTTGAGATTGGGGTTGGGTCTGATTTGTGGTGTTTAGGCAAGGGGGGAGATTTCGGGGTCAATTTTCGGATGAGAATGGGGGTTTGTAGCCCCATTGTTGGTTTGTTTTCAGAAAGACAGACATAGAAGAATCTGGGGTTCTGTTTGTGAAGCATAAAACAGGAGTGTTTTCGCGATTTTGGGGAATCTTGGATACTTGTGTTTGTGGTTTTCGGGGGCGGCATTTTGTTTGTTGGTGTAAATTATGTTAAAACAGATATTGAGCAAGGTTTCCCGGAAGTCTTCTAAGCGTTCTGAAAGTCGGGATGGAGGCCATACATTGTACTCGAATGGTCCCAGCTACTCGAAAAGTGGTGAGCTGGGGACTAGTAAGGCTGGTAATGTGATTTCGTCTGTGCCAGCTGGTGGGTTTGTTTCGGATGTTGGGAACAGTTATGGCAACAAGAATGCAAAGGGTGTGAATTTGAAGTTGAATGGCTTTGTGGCGTCATCTTCTTATGAAGCATTGCCTGGATTCAGAGATGTTCCCAATTCCGAGAAGCAGAACTTATTAGTCAGAAAGCTTAACTTGTGCTGTGTTATATTTGACTTCACGGACCCAACTAAGCATCTGAAAGAAAAAGAGATCAAGCGCCAGACACTGTTGGAAGTAGTGGATAATGTGACTTCAGCAAATGGTAAATTCTCAGAAATTGTGATGCAAGAGGGTATTAAAATGGTGTCTGCAAATTTGTTTAGGTCATTCTCTCCACAGCCACGGGAGAATAAGGTTGTAGATGGCTTTGACTTGGAAGAGGATGAGCCTTCAATGGATCCTGCTTGGCCTCACTTACAAATCGTTTATGAGTTTTTGTTAAGATTTGTTGCATCACCTGAGACAGATGCAAAATTAGCTAAAAAATATGTTGATCACTCATTCATTCTTAAGTTGCTTGATCTCTTTGACTCTGAAGATCCTAGAGAGAGGGAGTATTTGAAAACAATTCTGCACAGAACTTATGGAAAATTTATGGTGCTTCGCCCGTTCATCAGGAAAGCTATCAACAATATCTTCTATAGTTTTATCTTCGAGGCTGAGAAGCATAATGGGGTATCTGAACTTCTAGAAATTTTGGGCAGTATTATAAATGGGTTTGCGCTGCCACTGAAAGAAGAACATAAGTTGTTCCTTGTTCGGGCTCTAATTCCCTTGCATAAGCCCAAATATCTAGCAATGTACCATCAACAGCTATCTTATTGCATTACACAATTTGTGGAAAAAGATTGCAAGCTTTCGGATACTGTCATAAGGGGTTTGTTGAAGTACTGGCCGGTCACTAACAGTTCAAAGGAAGTATTGTTTCTTAGTGAGCTGGAGGAGGTTCTAGAAGCAACTCAGCCATCTGAATTCCAGCGCTGCATGGTTCCCTTATTCCGCCAGATTGCTCATTGTTTGAACAGTTCTCACTTTCAGGTAGCGCCTCTGTCTATACTTTTTTGTTTTACTTCATTTATTTATTTTTTATATTTGCATGTTATAGTATTTCTCTTCAAACATACTCTAGTTCTGCAGTCATTTTATTGTAGTCCAGTTAGGAGCATTTACTTTCTTCATCACCTCCTGAGTTAAAGGGGTTTCCATGTACTAAGCCTTAACTCATGTCTGACTTCCAAAAAGAAGGGAGGAGGGGAATCCCCTTAATATAGTTGGATGTTTTCGTTGACTTTGTTGAGGTCTTTGGGAAGTTCTTTGTTAACAATGCTTTCATAATTTGGAGAGAAGTGTGTTACACCACATTGGAATAATTGAAATTAGACATCATAAGATACGGAGTAAATGCAGCCTACTCAGGTATCATGTGGCCTTTCTTATGTTTTTTTTTTTGGGGGATGGTGGGGCGCTGCAAATTAAGTCTGTTTGAGGTTGGGAAGAAAACTAGTAGAAAAAAAAAACTGAGTTTAAAGTTTGATCTTTGTGATATCTAGTAGTCCTGCAGTTGAATAATATATTCAGTGCTTAATGATTTTAGCATAGGCTTTCAGAGCAGCAGTTTATATAAAGCTTTCTGTATGGAAGTGGTGGCTATTGTGAGGACTTAGAAAATTTCATGGAGAACTTAGGTGCTTGTTGGATATCAGTTTGGTTGCATAGAGAACTTTAAAAGTACCATTTTGATTGCATATTGTGTTCTGGTATTATTAACAGTATGAACTAAACTGCAAACGTGATCCATGAGCAGGGTTTTCTGTATCTTTTTCGGTTTTGTTCTTGCAGGCTATACTCCTTTGAACTTAAATGGTTATGCATGTGGATTTTCTTAGCTGTAAATGAATTGACATTACTATGTAAAAATCTCAAAGTTTTATACCAGTGCTCATATAATATTTGACATTACTATGTATAAACCTTAAGCTTATATAAATACGGATTTCTATGTTAAATGTTTAAAACTGCAGAAATAAGTAGGTCCTATGCTAATTGGTTATTTCCATGGTGATGTTTCTCTGTAAATAGCTTCCTAAGCATCTTCACTTCTTGAATTTAATGCAACCAGTTCTTGTTGTGTCAGGTGGCAGAGAGAGCTCTGTTTCTGTGGAACAATGATCACATTGAGAACTTGATCAAACAGAATCGTAAGGTTCTACTGCCCATTATCTTCTTTGCATTGGAGAAAAATGCTAGAAACCATTGGAATCAGGCTGTTCATAGCTTGACCTTAAATGTCCGCAAAATTTTCTATGATCTTGATCCTGAGTTGTTCAACGAATGCTTAGCTGAGTTCAAAGAAGATGAATCGAAGGAGGATGAAGTAAAAGCACGACGTGAGGCCACATGGAAACGTTTGGAAGAAGTTGCTGCAAAGAAAGCTTCGAGCAACGAACCCGTGCTTGTTCGTGGCAGAGCACCTCTGCGCACTGCTTCACGTTAGCTGGAGAGAGACTGTCGACAATTCAATGACATCAATATTTTTTTGGGTTGAGACGGGATTGGTTGAGGTGGAATACTCATGCTTTGTTAATTGCTATATGTATGATGTAGTTCTAGGAAAGGTAGGTCCTGGCAGATTACCAGTCTCCAAGAAACTTCTGTCTGCCTCATTGATTGTTTCATTTCGAAGTTATTTTGTAGCTGTTTGGCGTAAAATTATTTACAGGAGTCTGCAATTTCTGGAATACAAAGCATGGTTATTCAATCACTACATTGATGACTTGAAGACTTTTTAGGCATTCTCCTCTTTTTACAAAATAAATTAGATTGTGAAGACAAGGACACTTCTTCTGTGGCTATTATTCCTGAAGAGTAGGCATTATCGTCTTCTATGGTTACACCATTGGCATCAAATGATAATTGGGATCAAAGATTGAGTGGCATAGCTTAGCTGTTGAATTTGTAGCTTAACTCAAAATTGGCCGTAAGTGGTCTGGTTCCCATTGCCATATTCCAGAGATAATCCACCCATTAGAGAAAGAACCAAAGCTTTTGCCAAATGGCAAAGAAAACTGATGGCCTTCAGTAATAGCATCATAGGCATAGCAGCACTTGGTACTGGAAACCTCCAAGTAACATGTGATACTGGATTTCGCTTCTCCCCAATTCGATAGGATAACTTGGAATATGGGATCGAAGTACAGGTCTTCGAGATAGCTGGACATGAATACTGAATATCTCCAGCCGTAACATGAATATAATCAAGTTGATTGAAATTCTTCATTGGGGTTTTGAACTGTCACTGTAGTGGAGGGTGCTTCAGTTGTCTTCTTTGCTGTTCGTTGTGTGTAATGTGGTGGTAGTGAAGTTGAACTTTGTGAGAGGGAGGCATGAGTTATGTCAAACTTAGCTGCATAGGTGGGTCGAAGAAGAACGTAACCATCAGAAGTTAAAAACAAAGCCAAAAAAGAGCAGGCCGAACATTGTCAGTGTGGCCAATCTAAACCAGTTATCAGTTATCACTGAATGTGTGAACGTAATCGGTAAGAACGAATCGCCTCGCCTATACCCTATGGTTGAACTATGCCGAACACTTGTATTGTGTTCGTTTTTGCTCATATAATAAATTCAATTGTGTGTCCATTTGTAAGTATCATATAGTAATCTCCTCACGAACTACCAACTCCGGTTTCCTTCTAAGAAATGACTATCAATATAACTGAAATGTAGGGAAAGAAAGAAGTATAATGGTTCGTTTGGATTTTAGAAGGAATCATGTTCCCTTTGTTTTCACTTCATTTAGGAAAGTGTTTTTTTTACTTTGCTTTCCAACGGTAGGAAATGAACAGTTTTCATTTGATAATGCTTACTTTCTATGAACCAAACTAGCTTTATATCCGTTGTTTTTAGTAAAAACAAGGCTGTTATATAGTGTTATAGTGTGCGCAACATAATCGTTTGCACCTACTTTGTCCTTACTTTCTTGTGAAGTACATATCTTAGTTTTTAGTGTTAAATTTATTTATTTTCAGAATGTTGAGATTCTTAAAGTGTCAATGTATTTACGGCGAATCAAGTTAGAATTAAAACAGCATTTAACCCACTTCGCCTTAACTGGGTAGGAGATTTTCTTGTCAAGAGGTTTGTGGTTTGATGAGTTGGCGATCTTGACGTTGCTGGGATTGTTCTTCTCACATCGCACTCAAAACTTGTTTAAACAAAAAATGATTATCCTCTAATCCAAAGTTTGAGCTCACTTATGTGGTATTGGGATTGGAAAGTGAAAGCCTCAACCTTTTCTCTCTTTTCCCCAATCCCCCGTCTTCTTTTTTTTCTTTACCTTCTCTTAGACTCACTCAAAGGTTTTAGATTTATATAATAATATTATTGATAAAAATGATTGTGAATTTGTGACATTGTCAAAAGTCTTGTTCTTCAGGGCTGTTGTGGTCAGCTTGTCTTCTTCCTCGATCTCTCTCTGACCCCCAAAGAACCATGCTTTCTTGCTTCTCTTCGACTCTTCTTCTGTAAGTTTCCAGCCTTCGTTTTGGGTGTTCTGTATTCTATGTTTGTTTCTGTTTTCTTTTGCTTTTTGGCTTGCAAAGGTGTAAGCTTTTGCTTTTGTGGATTGTGCTTTTCTTTTCATTTGGTCATTTCATTGATGTGGGATGTAATCTTTGGGTTTCAGATCGCACCCAGATCGTGTCAGCCACTGAACCAACTTGGGTAGCTGCTGATTTGGCAAAGCTCTTCAGCCTTTGCCTCAGCTGGAAGAAGATTAAAGATAGAGCTTTCTGGTGTTATTGGTTTACTTGTTATTGGTTTTTGACTTTTAAGGTGTTTCTGCTTCTGGGTTTGACTCAGAGTGTGTGTGTGTGTGTGTGAGAGAGAGAGAGAGAGAGAGAGAGAGAGAGAGAGAGAGAGAGTAATGGATCAAAAACAAGACTTGTGCTTACTTTGATTATTGCTTCTGTGATTAAGTTTATGGAAATGGGTGTCTCTATCTGGGTTTTGAGTTTTGAATAAGATGGATTATGTTGTTCATTGGTTCTAGATGGTTTGCTTGTATTGGGGTATGACTGTGATTTGAGGTGTGGATTGGGTTTTGGTTTGAAGGAGCCTGCAGGATTTGATTAGATTGTGTTTGTGGTCATTTTGTTAATCAAGTCATGATCAAGCAGATACTTGGTAGGCTTCCAAGGAAGCCCTCAAAGTCAGCTGACAATCGTGAATACGGGGGTGCGTCTGCATCTTCATTGAATGCTTCAATCAGTTCAAGAAAGAGTGACTTAGCTAGTGATAGGCCAATAAATGCGAACAGCGTACCTGTTTTGGACCTCGATGGTGCTTCGCGTTTGGCCAATCGTGGTGGAAGTAAGCTCCCCCAAGTTGTAAATTCGAAGCTGAATGGTAATTCTGTTGCTGCTTCTTATGAAGCGTTGCCAGCATTTAGGGATGTGCCGGGCTCTGAGAAGCAGATCTTGTTTATCAAGAAGCTGAACTTGTGTAGCGTTGTGTTTGACTTCACTGACCCAGCAAAGCATCTGAAGGAAAAAGACATCAAACGTCAGACATTGCTTGAGCTGGTGGATCATGTTAGTTCTGCCAGTGGAAAATTTAATGAAACTATCATTCAAGAGGCGATAAAGATGGTGAGTGTGAATTTGTTCAGGTCACTCTCTCCACAACCCCGTGAAAACAAGGTTTTGGAATCTTTTGATATGGAGGATGATGAGCCTTTGATGGACCCTGCATGGCCACACTTACAATTTGTGTACGAATTTTTTCTCAGGTTTGTTGCATCTCCTGAGACAGATGCAAAATTGGCTAAGAGGTACGTTGATCAGTCCTTTGTTCTCAAGTTGTTGGATCTCTTTGATTCCGAGGATCCTAGGGAGAGGGAGTATCTGAAAACAATTCTGCATCGTATCTATGGAAAGTTTATGGTGCATCGCCCATTCATAAGGAAGGGAATAAACAACATATTCTTCCGTTTCATTTTTGAAACAGAAAAGCATAATGGGATTGCTGAGATGTTAGAGGTTTTGGGCAGTATAATCAATGGATTTGCTCTTCCACTTAAAGAAGAGCACAAACTCTTTCTAACTCGGGCTCTGATCCCCCTTCACAAACCTAAATGCTTATCAATGTACCATCAGCAGTTGTCATACTGCATTACTCAGTTTGTAGAGAAAGATTGCAAACTGACGGATACTGTTATAAGAGGCTTGTTAAAGTATTGGCCAATCACTAGTAGTTCGAAGGAAGTCATGTTCCTAAGCGAGCTGGAGGAAATCTTAGAAGCAACCCAGCCTGCAGAATTTCAAAGGTGTATGGTTCCTCTCTTCCGCCAAATAGCTCGTTGCTTGAGCAGTTCACACTTTCAGGTAGTCATTTGTATCTTCAATTAGTTCACTATTTTCTATTGCTTTAATATATTTGGCGTGTTCTGACTTGGTAAGCTCTTCAGTTTTTTTTTTTTTGTCATTTTCTGGAAACATGTTTTTGTGGTAGGGACCCTATATCTTTCTTACCAAAAGAACTTTGCTTCTAAGTTCTTGTGCTAAGTTGCAGTATCGAATTTTTGTTTTCAACATTATTACTGGAAATAGGACAGATAAAGCCTTGTGAATTGTTTTCTTTGGACTACTGCAGACTTGTAGGAGGTTAACCTTACCACTGGATATAATATGAGATAAGCATACAATGTAACTTAGTTATATCTGCAGATGCATGTCTACATGTTTTCTGATGAAGAATTCCAACTGGTGGCCACTGAATATTATTGATCGTTGTGCTAGATTGCATTTTCTATCGCTATGTTATTATCGTCATGAATAATTTGACTAATGGTAATGGCATAATAAGATTCAAATACTGATATTTAGCCCCATTAAGCAGTTCAGAATAATTAATAATGTAATTTTTGGAGGTAAATCATTTAACAGCATCAGTTGTTGACTCTATAATTTGTCATGGCTCAAGAAATATTCTAGAATATTATTGAGCATAACAAGAAGATAATCGTGGACTTGGCCTCAAATACTTTATATTAATAGCCTTTCACGTTTTGGTTAAATTCCTCTCTTTATGAACCCCTGATTGAGAAGATAATGATAAGTCAGAATTGGGATCATAGTTTTGTTTCTGATGAGTACAAATGACGTGCCCAATCTGATCCTTCCTGAACCAAAATGTTGAGCTGAATGATGCTTTTGCTTCTACAGGTGGCAGAGAGGGCTTTGTTCTTATGGAACAATGAACATATTGAGAACTTAATCAAACAAAACCGTAATGTCATACTGCCCATTATCTTTCCTGCTTTGGAGAAGAATGGCCGAAGCCACTGGAACCAAGCAGTCCACAGCTTGTCGCTGAACATCCGGAAAATCTTCTCTGATGCTGATCCTGAGCTAGTTGAGGAGTGTTTGCTCAAATTTCAGGAAGATGAAGCGAAAATGGAAGAGATTAAAAGAAAACAAGAAACCACCTGGAAGCGCTTAGAAGAGATTGCTGCTTCCAAAGCTGTTAGTGGGAAGCAGTGCCCTGCCTGAACCCTGTCCAAACACATCAATGAAATAGAGCCATAAATTCCTGTAGACTTGTAGCATGGTGCTCCGATACCTCTTTTTCACTGCTGATTTTAATTGTTTGGGAGGGGTATCATGTGGTTGGGTCAAACACCAATTGATGGGTCCATAATCTTATCTGTTGATCAATCCCTCTACTTTCGGGCTTGCACCCTCACCTTCAGGAGACACTGTAGACAGCATTGAAGTTTGTGATTTTGGAGTTGCACAGATACCACAGAACAGGAGTTAGAAGCTGCATTACACATTCAGGATGGTGAACATAGTGCTATAGTTGATGGTTGTAAAGGTTAACATGAAGAAGCCACTAAATATAGGTAATTCTATTCACTCGGAGTTTTATTTAATCGGTTCAAAGTACTTGTTGAAAATGTTTTGTCATTTCATTATGCATTTGTATCATAATATCCATCTTTTGGTCAGAAACGATCCTTTTTGTGTGGTTTTCTTTTTATACATATATAATTCATCCACAGATTGCTTTTAATTGAATACTTGAATCTATGTTATATTTTGTCGACTATGACAAAGCAAGTACTGGCCTTCTACTTTCTTTCATGTCATAGATGGAAATGAAGAAAGTATTTTTAATTTTATCACTAGTATGATGAAAGCAGTAATGAGACAGGGGACATATGCGAAGGACTAGATAACTATCTCAATTATGTGAGAACAATAAGCATGAACTACTTGAACTGTAGAATTGGAAGAGAACCAAAAACCAAATTGCTCAATCTTCAGAGTTCAGTGGCAGAGAAGCAAACTCCAGAAACCCATTATGGCATAATCGCATTCAAATTTAGCCATGTCTTCTTCATCCAAGCTCACCCATGGCTCTCTTCCATTACCAAGTCTGTACTCAGTATATATCGGAGTATTTTTTTGAAGGCACGTTAGGAATGCATGGCCAGAAGGGATCAGTGTTACATAATGAAAACGGAAAACCTAACCCAACTGCTGAACCCTAAAAGTCAACTTTTCCTTAAGAGGCTTAGAAGCTTGTGGAAACACCATCTTCACCTTGCAGTTTCTTGTCATAATCAAAGTAGGTGTCCCTTATTAGTTGTTACATTTCTTATTCTTCACAAAGGTGGAACCATTCTTTCTCGTGAATGAACCACATGGGAAATCACAGCTGAGGGTTAAGTACTGATTTTTGCATTCATAGTGGACTTTGCGGCCGTCAGAGCATCTCTAACAAATTTTTTTAAAAAATTCTAAAACAGAGAAACAAAAGCTAAAATCTTCAAAAAAAAATTATGTTGCAACTCTAGCAGCTTCTCTGTTTTGAAAATTTTGACATTTATTACAACAATAAAATATGTTACATCATTATTGATTATAACAATAAAAATTATATATTTTAACAATAAAATACTAAATAATATTATATATTTGTAAACTTCTCATTGGAGCACGTGAAGAATTTAATTTTGGGGAATGCATAATTTAATTTTGGTGAATGAAGGCTTTGCTGTAAATTTAAGAAAGAACTGAAGGAGTGCTTCTCTTTCTTCTCCATCCCTATTATGGGGAATAAGATGGGGAAACTGTTGAAGCACAAAACAACCCAATTTTCTTCAAATTTGAGAAAATTAAAAAAATAAGGAAGCTGTTAGAGATGCTCTTAGAGACTTAGAGCATCCACACGAGTAGGAGCAGCATCGTCCACACACAAGCCCCAGGATACTTTGGCTTTAAGCCTAGCTAAACTGGATGCATCAAACACAAACCTCTGTCGAAATCTTCTCTATTCTAATCACATTAGATGGCATGATGGATTCTCTGTCCCTAGGTTGAGCTATAGAGGCTGAACTTAGGCAGGCTGTTATGTTTTCAACAACACTTTAAGATGTTGCACCATCTGCAGTCTGGTGTGAAATACAGATGACAGTACCACTACCACCACAATTAAACAAGTTCAACTGAACAGCCATGGCCGCAAGTGCTTTGTTTGTCTATTCTAATGACGGCTAAGATTGTAGGAATCAAGGGAAGAAGTTGTTGCACCAAATTGCTTTATTCTAGTCACCATGATCTATTGATTCATATATAAATCGAATGGTGTAGGTTTGTCTCTCTGGCCTTTAATCTGAACATGCATCTGTAGTGCCCTTTGACATTGACATATATAGTGCCCCTTCAATGGTGGTCACTACTAATAATTTGTGCCTTAGGCCAATAAAATACCTAGCTAGGTATGTACTATATACCTTCAACTTGATAAGTTTAAGCTTTCCTCATCTTCATTCGGTGATTTCACTTTAAACTTATACTGTTTGGGGACCATAATTCACGATGATGATCAATGTAAAGCCACAACACTAAGAAATGAATGATTAGGGATATGACCCTCATTACTTTTCATCCTATACATACATGATTCATTTGCATCAAACAATAGCAGTACTGCCAAGCATGGAAGTTGAAATAGTATCCAGAGAAACCATCAAACCTTCCACCCCAACCCTGCCACATTACAGAACATACAACCTTTCTTTCCTTGAACAGTTGAATCCTCGTACCTACACACCAATTGTTTACTTCTACCCCAAGGAAGCATCTGCTTCCGACCATTATCCTAATTTTTGTGATAAATCCAATCAGCTCAAGAAATCTCTGTCAGAAACACTAGCCATATACTACCCATTTTCCGGTAGGATCAAAGATAGAGTCTCCATCGATTGCAATGACGAAGGAGTCATTTTTGTAGAAGCAAGAATCAAAGTCCAGCTCTCTCAAATTCTCGAGCAGCCGAAAGATGAGGTGCTGGACCTTTTATTCACAGACAAGTTACAGTGGAACGATGACTCCAATCTAACAGTCATCTTGGCTGTGCAAGTAAGCTTCTTTGAATGTGGTGGAATGGCAATTGGTATCTGCATGTCACACAAAGTAGCTGATACTTCCACCATGATCAACTTCATCAATGACTGGGCAGCCATGACCCGTGATGACAAAGCTGATCAATATGTATCTCCCAAGTTTATTGCAGCAACTGTATTCCCCCGGGGTGAGATTCCACTGCCACCAGAAGCTGTGATTGAGAAAGGAGATTGCATTTCCAAGAGATTTGTTTTTGATGCCTCCAAAGTTGCTGCCATCAAAGCCCTGGTATGTGACAAAGTGCAAAACCCCACAAGAGTTGAAGTTGTGACTTCTTTCATCCATAGATGTGTCATATCTGCCTTGAAATCGAATTCTGGCTCCTTATCAAACCCTAATACCCTTTTGATCCAGACGGTGAATATGCGTGCTAGAATGATTCCTCCATTGCCGAAAAGCTCAGTAGGTAGCATGGTTTGGTACTATGCAGTGTCCACAGCCGAGGACGAGAGTGTGATAGAGTTGCATGAGCTGGTGACTCAAATGAAGGAGAGGATGGCCCAATTCTGTGGTACCTATTTGGAGAAGTTTGGTAAAGAATGGCCTTCGATCTTCTTGGAGTGTATGGAAGAGTCAAGGAAATCGTTTCATATACAGAATTTGGTTGTGTACAGATGTAGTAGCTGGAGTAGATTCCCAATTTATGAAGCAGACTTTGGCTGGGGAAAGCCATTTTGGGTCACTATTGCTAGCTGTGTGCTGAAAAATACTATCTTTCTGATTGATACTAGGAATGGGGAAGGTATTGAAGTATATGTGAATTTGGAAAAGCAACACATGGATATGTTTGAGCGTGATCCTGAGCTTCTGGCATTTGCTTCTTTGAATCCAAGTGTGCTAATATAGACTCTAATATGTGACCTTGAACGATATTTTGGTTGCGAAATATCTTTGTACTCCCCATGTTTTCAGTATGAATATTTTCAATCATTTTATGAATAAGTAATTCTGATTCTCTTATTGACGTTGATTACATTGCAATATAGCTGGGGATAATTAACTAGATGAACCTTTTACAAGCCATATAAGTATGAAGGTCTAATCAAGAGAATAAAACATGCCGCCTGATACAATTAAAAGGTTTCTGTGATGATCATCAAGACCATGACTTGAGCAGGATGAAAGGAATTAATAAGATTAATCTTAGATCAGTTTTACAGTAGTACTAGCAGTCATCACAAGCCTTAATCAAGGCATAAATATCAGTCCAGAACTTGATGAATCATATTAACTTACAGCGATATACAACTATACATACATGAAGCATATAACTTTTGTTCAGATCATCACAATATGAATAGTACACTGAGAGCTAGCTAGGTAGCTAAATGTATACACCTCAGCTGTGACGATGAATTTCATGTTGAGGAAGAAGCATATAGAGTATCCGAGTATAAACACGTCACAGAAACCTCACCACGGTTGATAGATTATTGGGAGTCTATCCCATTTACATTAGGAATGTAAGAATTCTGGAACAAATTGCATACCAAGAATGTAGGTTAAGTTGATTTTGAACTGATTATCTGCAGATGAAGTAGAGGAATGTGTCTTATGAGTTATGACTTTATTGTGCTCATTCTACTTTCAATTCTATAACAGATTGAAAACGGAGGTCCTCTTAGGCCCAAACAGTCCCCAACCCTTAAAGAGCAAAAGGCTACTTTACAAAAATTATCCCACATATACAATTGACTCCCCCATCTAAGTATGTCCCTTCGGGGACATCTGATAAAATTGGAACGATACAGAGAAGATTAGCATGGCTCCTGCGCAAGGATGACACGTATAAATCGAGAAATGGTCCAAATTGTTTTTGCAAATTTTTACTTGATCTTGCTTGGTTCTTTTACTTCTTTAACTTCTTTTAGCCTGCATTTGGTTCACTGGACCAACTGTCCAATGATTTACATGTTATCAATCTTGGATTCAGACAAACAAAGGCAAGAAGCTGTGCATATAGCTTCAATACTACTGATCAGTCATATTGGCTTGATTTCCCCAAAACAAAGACTGTATCATAAACTGGCAATCAGCCCCAGCTCATGAGATCACAATAATATATTGCTCACTCTCTGTTTATTACACATCAACATTGAACCAGTGCAGAATGCTTCATTCATAACATACGGCTTCAATGTAAAATCAAGCTTAGAACCAATCTACAGGAAATCAGAATAAATAAAGCCGTCACGATTTTGATCTTCATAAGCTCGAGGCAGTTTTACCACATGAACTTATGGAAAGCTACAGATCAGTAGTACTACAGAATTAGATGGCTTGTATTGATTTAAGTCATATAACTATATAGTATGTGCATCTGATGATGCAAAGAAATATTTGAAATTCTGAACCCATTGTTTTTCTTCTTTTTTCTTCTAACGTCCAATTATTGACATGTATAATGAAAACTTATAATGAAAACTGAATCAAAGCAATATAATCTTATAATGAAAACTGAATCCCTAGATTCAAAATCACTCTAGCCAATTTGATCTACCACTTTACAACACTAGGAACTCAACTAGGATTTACAGTGGCTTGACCTTAGGCTAAACCGGTTTACATGTCTCTGTCATATATAATGAGCTAGAAGCCATTATCACCGACGTATGAAAAAACATTCTGATCGATCACATTACTGTTTAGCATGGCTTGAATTTAGGCAAACCAAGATGAAAATCCAGATATGAAAAGATTATTTTTGATATCAAGTGTGGTAACGTTAATAATCTGCGCAGTGACCATATGAAAACAAGAGGAAGAACGATTCAGTACTACAGATGAAATTGATAATGTTGAACGTAAATTGAGAGGATCCAAAACAGTATTACCAAGTCAGATGACAAGGTTTGAACTGATTGTTTCTGCAGGCGAATAGGGGAATGTAGTTATGACTATATGCTTATTCGCCTTATCTTTCTTAGGAGATTGAACTTTGGGGTCCAATTGTTAAAGAATGACATACTTTCAATAGAAACAATCCCACATCCGAAATTAAACTAACTAAGCAGTCCTTAGATATTTTGGAATCAGCGAAAATTATACAGCGCACCCGGGTGCGCCGCGCACCCGTCCATCTCCGCCGTCCATTTTGAAAAAGTCAAAAGTCCGCGTCAAATGGACGGCGGAGATGGACGGGTGCGCGGCGCACCTGGGTGCGCTGAATACGCTCTCTTGGAATCAGATGCATGTTTGTCCCTTTGGGGACATCTTATAAAATTGGAATGATACAGAGAAGATTATCATGGCCTCTGCGTAAGGATGATACACATGAATCGAGAAATGGTCCAAATTGTTTTTGCATTTTTTTCCATGATCTTTCCGAGAGCGTATTCAGCGCATCCGGGTGCGCCGCGCACCCGTCCATCTCCACCGTCCATTTGACGCTGACTTTTGACTTTTTCAAAATGGACGGCGGAGATGGACGGGTGCGCGGCCCACCCGGGTGCGCTGTATAATTTTCGGATCTTTCCTACCCCTGCTCCTGTTGTTAGATCCAAAGACTGTCTCCCAGATGTGCTTAAACTTCAAAAAAATGATACGAGCTGATTTTACCAACTCTCTTTGGTAAAAATACATATACTTCTGCAGTCCTGCAACTATTGTGAGCTTATTTCAACTAAAACCAAAAGATTTGGCCTGCTTGATCAAACAGAATTACTGCTTATATTGAATTTCCCTCATTGTTGAGTTTCCAGACTGACAAATGTGATCGATCTTCATGTCCTAGAAATCTAGCATTCTAAGCTTCCACGGATAGAACATTCTCACAGAAATAACAATGCTGGATAAAAGGCGAAGGTTGAACCATTAAACTTCCCCAATAAAAAGGTGTGTAAGAAGCCAATGTATCAATCTAACATCACTGCAGCTTAATTAAACATGTAATTTAAGTACTATTATGTGACGAGTAGGTGTTGATGTTGATAACATATGCAATAGATAGAATAAGCCCCTACAGAAGTTATGAGACGAGAAAAGCAGTAGAGACAAATAATGAGCAGCCATATACTAGAAAAATGGAAGTCACTTTATTTAGCAATGAGGTAAATCATACCCCCAACAATCGGGCAACTTTTAGTGCAATACAGTTGTCTCATAACCCTTTCATAAGAACAAATATTAGTCCTATATTGTGAAACAATTTCAATTGTTCAATCTGCAAAAATCTGCGGACGAATCTCATGGTTTGTTTTAGTTTGGTTCTGAGAAAAAATTGTTGATGGATGGCATGATCTGGGGCTTTTTGTTGCGGACAAACTTCCTCACAGCATTTTCTCTGTATTTCTCACCCTCTTCAAAGTTGTCTAGAATTCCAGCAGCTCTGTTTTCCTTTGTAACCCTGCAACAAGATATCATACAGTCAGACACTAAGGATTAGTTAAACTTTTGACATCACAATTTTCTAGTTATTCTACTATCTAAAGCTCGATTTTCTTAGAGCAATTCCAGGAAAAGGGATTTGAATTCAAGAATGAGGATGAATTGAGGATTTCACTACCAGAAAATGGGTCTTGGGCGACGAAACCAAAAAAACCGGGCGACGATTTTTTTTTTCGTCGCCTAAGAGGGAACTTAGGCGACGATTTTTTTTTTCGTCGCCCAAGGGAAAAAAATCGTCGCCTAAAGTCCAACTTTAGGCGACGAAAATAAAATCGTCGCCTAAGAATAAATTTCGTCGGCTAAGAGAGAAACTAGGGCGACGAAACAATATTTCGTCGCCTAAGATATTTATTTCGTCGCCTAAGTTTTTCATTCTTAGGCGACGAAACTGAGATATTTCGTCGCCCAAGATTTTTCATTCTTAGGCGACGAAACTCAAATATTTCGTCGCCCAAGATTCTTCTATATATTGTGAGGCGGGATAGAAGAATGAGAACTTTGAAAATTTTAAACATAAATTTCTCTAGTTCTTCAAATCGTTCGGTGTTGTGGAAATTTGTCCATACATAGTTTGTGGAGCTACTCCCAGGTACGTACATATGCATATATATATATATTGATTTTCAGTTTTATTTGAGTTAAATTAATGATATATATATATATGCATAGAGTTTGTTCCAAGCTGAGTAAGGGGCCGTTCTGTCATAGATATGGTTCACAGGTTTGTTTAACTGGATCTCAAGATCACAAACTGACCACTCTTCTCGGTGAAGGGGTCGATAGGGGTTCGCCTCCGTGATCACAAACGAGTCCTGCCTGGTTCCTGTAGGGGGTTCGCCCTCCGTGACATTGACACTTGCCTTCTGAAACCACGGAATCCGCTCGAACTAGATATATATAATTAATAATTAGTATGTTGTATTACATTAATATATATATATAAAAGATATGTTCATTAAATATTGATATATATATGTGTTATTTTCAGGATATGGATAAGAGTTGGATTTCTCTTCCAAGATATCACAGAAAATATGCTGAAGGAGTTTGGGATTTTATGCAATATGCGCAGGGCAATGCTGACGGGAGTGGCATGTTCTATTGCCCGTGCAAGATGTGTAAGTGTCGCAGTGATATGCATCGATTTCTGTTGGGGACAGTATGGGACCACCTGAAGAGTAACGGATTCTGGGAACGTTACACATGTTGGATATATCACGGTGAAACCTCATCACGCCCGCATGATCATGGACAGTTTGATGAGACGGGCAGTACATCCAACGATCCAACAACGACCTTCATCAACGACATGTTTCCTCATGACAGCGGTGTATGCCCTGAACGACAGCACATTCCTCAGGCGCCGATGCAGGCCGTCCCTAGAGGTGTCAACACTGCCGGTATAGCCAAGTACAACAGACTTATTGCTTTCCAACAGACCCCTCTGTGCCCAGGTCATGAGAAGACCGTTCTTCAGTGTGTGATGGAGGTGATGCATATCAAGGTTGACACAAAATCGACCGTGACGGCTGTTGATAGGTATCTACAGTACGCTGCTTCGCTCCTGCCCGACGGTCATCGTCATCCCACCACGCATCATAAGGTCCGTCGTATCTTGAGAGATCTCGGGCTTTCCTACATCAAGATCCATGCATGCAGATATGACTGCGTTCTATTCTGGGGTAAAGATGCAGACGGTAATGACCTTGAAGGCCTTCATTGTTGTCCGGTATGTGGGACCGACAGGTATAAGCGGACTCCCGCAGGCAACAGGAAACCTGTTAAGGTACTTCGCTATTTCCCGTTGAGGGATAGGCTGGAGCGGTTGTATATGTCTTCAAAGACGGCCGAAGCTATGAGATGGCACGCTGTGAGGGAGGTGCATGACGAAGACCTCATGGTACACCCTGCTGACGGGGAGGCGTGGAAGCATATAGACAGGGAGTTTCCTCATTTTGCTTCAGAGGTGAGGAATGTGAGGCTCGGGCTGTCATCCGACGGGTTCAACCCTTTTGGGACCATGAGTCTTTCGTACAGTATATGGCCGGTCATTTTGGTGCCTTACAACCTTCCTCCATGGATGTGCATGAAGAAGGAATACAACATGTTGACCTTGTTGATTCCGGGGCCCGGTTATCCAGGTATCTACTTTCCCTTCATATTGTATATATTGCTGTTGGTTCAACACCTCTCCATTTATTGTTTTTGTTCTATATTGTTGGTCATATATAGTCGTTATCTGAATTTGTTGTGGTTGTTGTTGTTATCCAGGGAAGTGTCTCGATGTGTATATGAGACCGCTGATTGAAGAGTGTAAATTGCTTTGGGAGGTTGGTCATCCCACTTATGACTCCCACAAAAAGGAGATGTTCCAGATGCATGCCATGATTGTTGGTACCATCAGTGATTTTCCTGCACGTGGGATGTTGTCCGGCAACGTTGTTAGGGGATACAAGGCTTGTCCTGAGTGCCTTAGCTCCCAGGGGTGCAGCAATCATTGCAACAAGATAGTCCGGATGGGTCACCGTGCTTACCTACCACATGATCACCCCTGGCGGATAGATACCGGGGCATTTGATGGGACCGAAGAGAGAGGTGTGGAGCCGCATAGATGGTCGGGGGAAGAGATTTTAGCAGTGCTGGATGAGTATGATTTTGGGCAGCTCAGCAATCATCCCGATATTGTGGCCAGAATACCTGAAAGACCAGACAGGTACAAATTCTGGACACATAAGAGCATATTTTGGGAACTCCCGTACTGGAGTACGCTGTTGATCAGGCACTACCTAGATGTGATGCACATAGAGAAGAATGTCTGCGACAGTGTGGTAGGTACAGTGCTCAACTTGGAGGGGAAGACGAAAGACGGTCCTAAGGCACGCGTTGATCTTAAGAAAATGGGAATCAGAAAACATCTTTGGCTGAAAGAGGGGAAGAAAAAGATGCCTTGGGCTCCTTACACCGTGAAGCCTGATCAGAAGACCCAGATCTTCAGGTGGATGAGTTGTGTGAAGTATCCCTCAGGCGTTGCAGGAAATATAGCCCGGTGTGTGAACTTGCGGGAGAATAAGATATACGGCTTGAAGAGTCATGACTGTCATATTCTGCTACAACGTCTCTTCCCTGTTTTCATTCGACCGTTCCTTCACCGTCAGGTAAATTTGTGGTTAAAATTACGGTTAACCTGTCGTAAATGGATTTTATATTAAATTTGTGATGTGTGGTTGGCCAGGTTGTGGAGCCGTTAGTAGCGCTGTCAAGATTCTTCATGAAGTTGTGCACAAGGGAAGTGAGAAAATCCGATCTCCGGGAAATGCAGGCAGACATCATATACATCATGTGTAAATTCGAGAGGATCTTTCCGCCAAATTTTTTCGATATCATGCCTCACCTGATGATCCATCTTCCCCAGCAATTGTTGCTTACCGGTCCAGTACACTTCACTTGGATGTATCCCATGGAAAGGTATGTTTTATTCACTTACATCTCCAGAATACATATATGTACGTACATGTTCAATAATTGTAACGTATAGTTTGCAATCTTATATTTACAGGCAACTTGGTGAGTACAAAGATTATGTCACTAATAAATCCGCGCCTGAAGGATGTATAGCTGAAGCATATATTGCGCATGAATGCGTCACCTACATGAAGTTGTATTTAGGAGCGTCGTTGGGAGCTCCGCAAGCCATGGAGGAACATGCGCCGCGGTTCAATCTCTCTATAGTTTCCAGTGATGTCGAAGTTGGTGGAGCACGACTGTCCGCCGAGTATGCATTGTCGGATGAAGAGATAGCCATAGCGCACTGGTGGGTACTAATCAATTGTGAAGAAGTTAAATATTGGAAAGAGTTGCACCTAAATTTTCCGGAAGTTGATGGTGATCTCGAGTACCACAACATGACGTTCGCAAATTATTTTCGCACCTGGGTACGTAATTTAATCTTCCCTGTTATATATATATATCTAATTATTTTCTATTGCATATATTTTCGGATATTTACAGTTCAATATCCGTTACAGATGGACATGATTAAATCTGATGATAATCCAAACTGGTCGCACGAACTATTACTTCTTGCGATGCAACCGCAACGGGCTAGAGTTTATCCCACTTGCACAGTGAATGGCGTGAAATTTATATCTGAAGAGAGAGACAGCAGACGAAGAACACAGAATTCTGGGGTGATGGCGAAAGGTCATGGCCTTGACTATTACGGTGTTCTCCATTCAGTGGTCGAACTGGTTTATGCGGAAGGCATGAAAGTGCATCTGTTCAAGTGTAGATGGTTTGATACAGGCGCACAGAGCATGAAGATGGATCAGTACGGCAATTTATCGGTCAACACTGCTACAAGCGCCTACGAAGATGACCCGTTTGTTTTTGCGACATCGGTAAAACAAGTGTTTTATCTTGATGACCTCGCCAGGGGTGACGCGTGGAAAATAGCGAACATTGTGCATCCTCGAAACATTTACCGGGCGGCTACACTTGGAGTGACCATTCCAGGGCCAGAGGCTGATGCGTACCAGGAGCCGAACGCAGTAGGTATTCATGATGTAGCTACTGTTCGTCAAAATAATGTTAAACATGGTCGAGTGCTCAGAATTCGTGACGAAGATTCAACCTTTATTGATGTTGATCCAAATGAAGAAACAGACGACGACTCTGACGACGAATTAAGGCATAGATTACCAGATATTAATTCCGATACCGAAGAAGACTCATCGGATGACTCAGATTACGAGCCTTAGCTTAGTTATAATTGAGCCTTAGCTTTGTAATTGTTTGTATACTAAAAGAATATGTTTGTACTAAAATAAATAAAGCACATTTAAATTTCATTGTAAAGAAATTTTTATTTTTACTCTTGGGCGACGATTTTAACAAATATCGTCGCCCAAGTATTATCTTGGCCGACGAATTAGCGTAATTTCGTCGGCCAAGATTAATCCGAATAATTAAAATAAAATAAAACACATTTAAATTTCATTATATTAAATTTTTATTTTTACTCTTGGGCGACGATTTTAACAAATATCGTCGCCCAAGTATAATCTTGGCCGACGAATTAGCCTAATTTCGTCGGCCAAGATTAATCCGAATAATTAAAATAAAATAAAACACATTTAAATTTCATTATATTAAATTTTTATTTTTACTCTTGGGCGACGATTTTAACAAATATCGTCGCCCAAGTATTATCTTGGCCGACGAATTAGCCCAATTTCGTCGGCCAAGATTAATCCGAATAATTAAAATAAAATAAAACACATTTAAATTTCATTATATTAAATTTTTATTTTTACTCTTGGGCGACGATTTTAACAAATATCGTCGCCCAAGTATTATCTTGGCCGACGAATTAGCCCAATTTCGTCGGCCAAGAGTAATCCGAATAATTAAAATAAAATAAAACACATTTAAATTTCATTATAACGAATTTTTATTTTTACTCTTGGGCGACGATTTTAACAAATATCGTCGCCCAAGTATTATCTTGGCCGACGAATTAACCCAATTTCGTCGGCCAAGAGTAATCCGAATAATTAAAATAAAATGAAACACATTTAAATTTCATTTGAATAATTAAAATAAATATCCCGGGTATTTATTTTTTACCAAATTTTTATAGCCCCGTAAGAGTCTCGTCGATTGGAAACTATTCTCAGTTGAAGGTCCGGCCAGATTACGTGATTTGGAGGGTCGAATAGCCGTTTCCGTCCGTTTAGGGGTTTGACCGCGCCGATTGACCGGACGGATCGAGCCCCTATCTTTGTCAGATGGAGCTGAATTTTTTTCCACCTACGTAATTCGTTATGCTGGTCAAATCTGACGGTCGGTTTTCAGTTCCTCTTCTCCGATCAATAAACTCACGTTATATGTACTAATGTTGTATAACTTTTTTATATAAGTGTTTAGTTTAAGTGTCGTTTTGAAGACAACGTATACGTAGAGGCCTCAAACGCAAAAAAGTCGTGAAATAAGATATGACCGGAACGGTGAAATACGTCAACCCGTGAAAAATGAAGATATTCCGGTAAAGTTTCGGTGCCGGTTGTTCCGGTCGCACGAAACACATTTATTTCTGCCTAGTGGTAGCCCTATCCCGGTTATTTATTTTTTACCAAATTTTTATAGCCCCGTAAGAGTCTCGTCGATTGGAAACTATTCTCAGTTGAAGGTCCGGCCAGATTACGTGATTTGGAGGGTCGAATAGCCGTTTCCGTCCGTTTAGGGGTTTGACCGCGCCGATTGACCGGACGGATCGAGCCCCTATCTTTGTCAGATGGAGCTGAATTTTTTTCCACTTACGTAATTTGTTATGCTGGTCAAATCTGACGGTCGGTTTTCAGTTCCTCTTCTCCGATCAATAAACTCACGTTATATGTACTAATGTTGTATAACTTTTTTATATAAGTGTTTAGTTTAAGTGTCGTTTTGAAGACAACGTATACGTAGAGGCCTCAAACGCAAAAAAGTCGTGAAATAAGATATGACCGGAACGGTGAAATACGTCAACCCGTGAAAAATGAAGATATTCCGGTAAAGTTTCGGTGCCGGTTGTTCCGGTCGCACGAAACACATTTATTTCTGCCTAGTGGTAGCCCTATCCCGGTTATTTATTTTTTACCAAATTTTTATAGCCCCGTAAGAGTCTCGTCGATTGGAAACTATTCTCAGTTGAAGGTCCGGCCAGATTACGTGATTTGGATGGTCAAATAGTCTGAATTTTATGATAGAACTCTTGGCCGACGATTTTCTTCATCTTGGGCGACGAAATTTATAATGAAGAATGTCGTCGCCCAAGTATACTATCTTGGCCAACGATTTTCTTCATCTTGGGCGACGATATTTATAGTGAAGAATGTCGTCGCCCAAATATACTATCTTGGCCGACGATTTTTAAAAAAACAGGGCGACGATTTCAAAAATCGTCGGCCAAGAGTCTCTTGGCCGACGATTTTTACAAAACAGGCCGACGATTTTTACAGAATCGTCGCCCAAGAACGCCAGTATAAAAGGCAAAAATTCGGAAACCCTAACCATTTCTTCAGCCGCCAAGCATATTCTCTCTCTCTCTCTCTCCGAAAATCCTCTCTCTGCCCTCTCTCTCTCCCTCTCTCCGACCCCGACCCCGACCCCAATTCGGAACCCCAACCCCGACGTCGACCCACAATTTAAGGTATAACCCTAAAACCCTAAATTGGTTTTAATTGTTTTTGTTGTTGTAATAATTGTAAATTGTTGTTGTTGTTGTTGTTGTGATAATTGTAAATTGTAAATTGTTGTTGTTGTGATAATTGTAAATTGTTGTTGTTGTGATAATTGTAAATGTTTGTTGTTGTGATAATTGTAAATTGTGATGTACGGTTTAGGGTTTACGGTTTACGGTTTAGGGTATAGGGTTTAGGATTGTAAATGGTTAAATAATTTAGGGTTTATTTAGGGTTTAGGGTTTACGGTTTAGGGTTTATTTAGGGTTTAGGGTTTGTAAGAAATAATGGATTATTTTTGAGTAAGGATGTAAATATTCGTAAATTAATTTTTGTGATATAATAAGCCCTTATTAATGTAAATAATTTGTTATGTGAATAAAAAAAATAATAAATCCTATAATAATTATTAAATTATTATAAGACGGTAAAATATTTTTAATAAATTTATGGTTATTTTAAGACGGTAAAATATTTTTAATAAATTTATGGTTATTTTAAACAGGATGGCCAAGAGAAGAACTTCTGGACAAGACGGCTCGGACGGTACCTCAAACAACCCGTCGGAATCACCGTCGATCGGGTTTCCGTGGCAGTTGACGGCCCGACATGCGCAACTGATGGGTGGCGCGAGCGGCTCGGGTTCTGCTGGGCAGTCGGGTCCCGCAGCGACGGCTCCTCGTCATCCACCCATACTTCGCCGGTCGCGATCCCGCAGCGACGCCCCCACACAGTCGTCCCCGACCGACGGTGATGGCGGGTCATCCGGGGTCCCTATGGTGCCGTCCGGCCTCTTCCTTCCTCCGACGATACCGGCGATACCTCGCGTCGATGAGGAGGGTCGACCGATTCGGGAGCAGCTCCCGCATGTGGCACCGCACGAGGCCTATATCTACCGGGAGTTTCCCACGCCTCTTCATCCCGTGAGGGTCTCCGAGCAGACGGACATAGACGAATCTGTCGGCTCAGCCTCATCCTCAGGTAATTTATTATTACTTTTTTTTCGATTTACATTTTTTTTTTGTAAAAATGTATTATTAATATTAAATTTGATTCACAATGTCACAGCCGCCGGAACGAGAAGGCGGAACAGGAGAGGCACCGTCAGCAACAAGGGACTCGATAGGGCGGTCGAGTCCGCTGGACGGATCGCCATCCCGTTTTCCAACGGGAAACCGGTGGACGCCGCGTTGGGAAACCGGTACACGCGCGCCGCGGGAGGCACCATCCGCTCCAGACTTCCTATGTTGTGGGGAGTCTGGAGCCAGGTTCCTGATGGAGTGAAGGAGATGCTCCATCAGTCGATGTCGGTGAGTTTACTCAATCAATTACCTTTTTTTTAACTATTTTTTTAACTAATAAATTATTTCATTATCGAAAAAAATACTAACAAGTGGTAATGCAGCAATGGTTTGTGGTTCCCGAGGAGGGACGTGACTGGGCGGACAAGACCCATAGGGAGAGGTACCTCTAGCTATTTAATAATTTATTAAATTTTATTTTTTTAATAAAATTATTAATATTTTTTTTGTATATGTAGGTTCAAGGAGTGGAAGCACGACCTCCGGGAACACTGGAAGAAGTACGGGAGCGACCGTTCGGGTACCCCGAAGGAGTTCGAGTATCGGGAGTACGAGTGGCGGTGGCTTCTTGTCACGCAGTTCAACGACCCTCACAAACAGGTAATTCGTAAACAAATTTGAATATTTAATTAGTGAATTAATTATAATTGTATGTTTTTAAATATTTACTAACGATAATTTTTTTTTTAAAAAGCACCTCGCCCGGGTGAACGCTGAGAACCGGCAACAGAACACAACCAACCATCGTGCCGGTTCGAGGCCGTTTTCGGCCATCATGGACGACGTGCGGCGAGAGCGGCCAGAGGAGAACCCCTATGTGGGGACCTTTCAGAGGGCATATCCTCATTCTGAGGAGGATCTTGTAAGTTCCTTATATTTACTAATTTTTAATTTTAATTACATTTTATTAAATGTATATTAATATATTTTTATAATATATCCATTTAGGCGAGGGTGAGGGAGGCGGAGCAAGAGGTCATCAGAGGCATGGTGAACGACACATGGCCGGGCACGGCAGAGGATGACATGTCAGAGGCCATGTCCAGGATCGACACTTCAGATCCTACCGTTGGGGCGCGGATTATGGCCACTGCCTTCGCGCAGCGCTCCAACACCTACTACTGCCGGGGTATGGGAGACGCTGGAAAGGGGATCCTGAAGACGACGCCAGGATTTCAGCGCAAGGGAGCCGCCGGAGCCTCAAGCAGCAACAGCCAGACCACTCGGCTACAGGATCAGTTCGCAAGCCTACAGTCTGAGCTGGAAGCCCAAAGAGCGAGAGAGTCTGAGCTGGAAGCCCAAAGAGCGAGGGAGATGGCGGCGATGGCGGAATCATATGCGGCTTCCAATGCTGCGCATATGGAGCGGGTGAATGAAGTCACCAATGCCAACCAGGCGGCTATGGGACAGTGGATGACTGCCTGCATGTCTGCACTTGCGGCCGGACAGCCGTTTCCGCCCATGCCTACGCCTATACCATTACCTCAGTGGCATCCTCAGTGGCCCCAGCCTCAGCAGCAGCCTCCTCAGCCTGACCAGCCGCCGCCTCAGGACCCTCCGAACGGGAATGATGAGTTAGATTTTGGGTTTCTCGATCCATAGGCAGAATTTTTGTAATAAATTATTTATAAATTTATAAATTTGTGTTATTTTTAATTAAATTTTAGTATTAGAAAACTTTAAAGAAATGCCGAAAAAAAAAATAATGACAAAAATTAAAAAAACATTATTTATATATTTAAAAAATTTATTTAATTATTTTTTTTAAAAAAATTTAAATATATCTTAGGCGACGAAATCTATAAATCGTCGCCCAAGATTTAACACCTTGGCCGACGAAAAATAATATCGTCGCCTAAGATGTAGTGATCTTAGGCGACGAAATATTTATTTTCGTCGCCCAAGGTCAGAAGATCTTAAGCGACGAAAAAAAATTTCGTCGGCCAAGGTGTTAAATCTTGGGCGACGAATATTTTTGGGCGACGAGAGGTATATTTTAGGCGACGAAATTAGTATCGTCGCCTAAGAATTACTCTTAGGCGACGACGGAATTAAATTTCGTCGCCCAAGTTCTTCACCGACGGACTTCTGGCGACGACTTCTTGGCCGACGACATGTCGTCGCCTAAGTACTTAGGCGACGAAATTTTTAAACAGGGCGACGATTTTTTTTCGTCGGCCAAGAACTATTTTCTGGTAGTGTTTGAACTCGTTTGAGAAATTGCAAAAGATAGACAGGATGAATTGATATAACTATATGCAGTGGATGATGAAGCAAATTCATTTGTCTTCAATCTTCTATATTCCAAGCTCATCTTATAAATGTCAACCAAATCCCAATATCTTTAATCACTCCAACCAAATTTTGATATATCACTCTGCTACACTAAGCTACCTAAATAAAATTTCCACATTAACTTGCAATTGGATATATGTAACATATATTTCTGATATATATGTACCTGACTTCAGGGTTGCCAGTGATGTTCCTGACGAGTTGCATTGCACAGATACCAACAGCAACACCAGTTGCTGCAAAGAGCGGGTACACCTACATATATCCAACATGAAGAACAAATCAAACCACAAATAACAAGATCAAAATTTACAGAACAATTCATATCATAAATTAGACCCCTTTGAGATACAGATCAATAAAAAATCTAAGGATTCAAGTAAACACGACATTGCGGATTTCAAATCCCTAATCCTAATTTTCTTTAAACTACATACTATCCGAATTCTTTCTCCCAAATCACCACGTCTATACAAAACCTGGAATCAGCACATACATCATTCAGAAATCTGACATATATCATGGTTCATCTACTGTCTAGCACATGCAACGTTCCAACAAACCATGTGTTCAACTTGCATAATATAAATCCCCTACGTCTTCATGTACTACAACTCAATCAACCACTACCTGATTTACCCTATCTATTTTTTATTTTTTTTTACTTCAACCCTAGGGTTGCTTCAATTCTATGGTTAAATCTTGAACGACAACACAAGCCAAATATCAAAGGTCCTCGATCAGTTTCTCATAAAACAAAGATCTGAGTTAGATATGTATAGCCAAAGCCAAGAACTCTTATGTTACAAACCCTTCCCCTCACGTTTTCATCAACCAAACAAAAAGTCTGATAAAACAACGTACGTACGTACAACAGAAGCGAGAAAAAGAGAAAGGTGAAAAGGGTACCTCGGGCCTGATCCATCTGCTAGCCATGGTCGAAGCTTCTGGAATAAACAGCGAGGAGAAGAGATCGGATTCGGGATATGAAACCTTCTTCTTCTTCGCCGGCCAAGAAGAAACAGATGAAGAGGAATGAGAGATAGAGCTGAACACGTAAAAGGAAACGTATCTTCTTCCTATTTATTGAGAGTTGATACGACGCGTATTTAGACTCCCGAGAAAAACTGAGAATGCAACCGAGAAAATCGAAGGCGTGTATGGAAAGGAAAGGAATAAAAACCAGCGGTCAGCTTTCGACGCCCAACCGTCTTATGGGCTATTATAATTAGCGGCACATGCTCTTCTAAATGTTTGTGGTTACAACTTTCCCACTGAACCCTTTTAAAAAAAAAAAAAAATTAAACAAAAAAATTGCAAAGTGAAAATTTACATCATCAAAGAGCAAACTCTAGCTCTAGTAGCCAAGCTTGTAATACTACTAGGAAGATACCCGCGTCTTGGCGCGGTGTATATATTAGATTTTTAATTTAATTTAAATATGTTATTTTATGTTAGAGTCAGTTATTGTTCACTAATGACAGTAAAATGATGTTTTTGTCCTCTTCATTCCCAGAGATGGGCGCGGAGTCCGGTGGCAGATCAGTTTGTTTTTTTTTTTTTACGAACTCTCTCTTCGCCCTAGAGAAGGGCGCGGAGTCCGCTGGCGGATTTTTTTTTTTGGATGAACTCTTTCTCAATCTAGATTTTTCTCGCTTTCTCTACCGCCTAAGATTTCTCCGCCCAAGAGAAGTGCGCGAAGTCCGCTGACATATCAATTTTTTTTCCAAAAGAAGGGCGCGGAGTTCGCTGGCAGATAACTTTTTTTTGGCGTGGAGTCCGCTGGCATATCACTTTTTCGGACGAACTCTCTTAATCTCTCTAGATTTTTCTATCTCTTGGGCGAGATCACTATTTTTTTTTTGTTGCACGAACTCTCTCAGGGTGCGAAATCACTATTTTTTATATATTTTGGACGAACTCTCTCTGGGCGCGCAGTCTGCTGGGGAGAAGGACCTGAAGTCCGCTGGGAGATAACCATTTTTTTAGACGAACTCTCTATCACTCTTTCTAGATTTTTCTATTTTGCGCCCAAGAGAAGGGCGCGGAGTCCGCTGAGATCTTTATTTTTTATTTTTTTGACGAACTCTCTCTCTTCGTCCAAGAGAAGGGCGCGGAGTCCGCCCGCGAGATCACTGTCTCTTAATTTTTTTTTTGGACGAACTCTTTCTCAGTCTCTCTAGATTTTTCTATTTGTCCGCCCAAGAGATAGGCGCAGAGTCCGCTGGCAGAACACTCTTTTTTTTTGGCGAACTATCTCTCACTCTCTCTAGATTTTTCTATCTCTTGGGCGAGATCACTATTTTTTTTGGGCGAACTCTCTCTCAGTCTCTCTAGATGTTTCTATTTCTCCGCCTAAGAGAAGGGCGCAGAGTCCGCTTGGAGATCACTCTCTCTTAATTTTTTTTTTGTTTTTTGGAC
The DNA here is from genome assembly GCA_034370585.1 of Fragaria x ananassa. Taxonomy (NCBI): domain Eukaryota; kingdom Viridiplantae; phylum Streptophyta; class Magnoliopsida; order Rosales; family Rosaceae; genus Fragaria; species Fragaria x ananassa. Next base: position 24,822,935 of record CP139762.1, on the reverse strand, counting down.
GAACTCTCTCAATCTCTCTAGATTTTTCTATCTCTTGGGAGAGATCAATTTTTTTTTGACGAACTCTCTCTTAGTCTCTTTAGATTTTTCTATTTCTCCGCTGGGGAGAAAGGCGCGGAGTCCGTTTTTTTCTAATTCTCCGCCCAAGAGAAGGGCACGGAGTCCGCAAGGAGATCACTATTTTATTTTTTTTGGACGAACTCTCTCCTCTCTCTATTTTTGCAAGTGTATACGCGCACGACCTCTGCTATCCCTTTTTCTTTGATCTGGCACCCAAACTCTCTCTTTCAGACTGATCTCCCTCTCTCTTTTAGTCTGATCTCCCTCTCTCTTTCAGTCTTAGCAAAATAGAGAAAATAGAGAGAGGAGAAGGATAAGAGAGAGAGGAGGAGTCCAGGTTCTTCTAGAGGGGCCGAGCAAGAGATGAAGAAAGCGACGAAAGAGAGGGAAGAAGAACTTGAGATCTGGCTGAATCTCTTGATAGAGATGATTCGGCGGTGTCGATAGAGATCGAGAGAGGAAGAAAGATGGAAGTGGCTGAATGACATCGAGAGAGATATACAAAGCGGCGAGAGGGATCGAGAGAGAAGAATCTAGAGAGATAAAGACATTGTTCATAGGCTTATGAATAGTCGACCATCACTTGGAGATCACTATTATTTTTTTTGGATGAACTCTCCATTTCTCCGCCCAAGAGAAGGGCGCGAAGTCCGCTTGGAGATCACTGTCTCTTAATTTTTTTTGGACGAACTCTCTCTCAATCTCTCTAGATTTTTCTATCTTTTGGGCGAGATCATTTTTTTTTGGACAAACTCTTTATCACTCTCTCTAGATTTTTCTATTTCTCCGCCCTAGAGAAGGGTGCGAAGTCCGCTGGCAGATCACAGAAGGGCGCGGACTCTCTCTTAATTTTTTTTTGGACGAACTCTCTCTCAATCTTCCGTAGCAAAGAGCAGGCCTAATTTTCACAAAATCATTGTTCCCTTGCTTGTGAACAGTCCCTCAAACCCTAAACAAAATCACTGTTCAAGCGCGGAGTCCGCTGGCAGATCACAGAAGGGGGCAGACTCTTTTTTTTTTTTTGGACGAACTCTCTCTCAATCTCCCGCAGCAACGCGCGGGCCTCACTTCTACGAAATCAATGTTCACTTGCTTGTGAACAGTCGCTTACAACGCACAAAATCAATGTTTATGGCTTGTGAATAGTGAACCACATCCTTTCTTGTGAACAGTCACTTACAACACACAAAATCACTGTTCATTGCTTATGAACAGTCACTTACAACACACAAAATCACTGTTCACTTTCTTGTGAACAGTTAATTAACTGTAAGAAGAAAGGCTTTAGCCGACGAAAAAAAAAAAACCAGGCCGACGAATTTTTTTTTCGTCGGCTAAATAATTTTTTTCGTCGGCTATAGTCTGTGAACTTTAGCCGATGAAATTTTCAAAAGTTTAGCCGACGAAATTTTCAAAAGTTTAGCCGACGAAATTTTTAAGAGTTTAGCCGACGAAATTTTTAAAAGTTTAGCCGACGAAAAATATAATTTCGTCGGCTAAAGTGTCTTATATTTACAGATTTGGACAACAACTCATCTGGAAAAAAAAACTATACGTAGAACCTTCAAACGCAAAAAAGTCATGAAATAAGATATGACCAGAATGATGCAATACGTCTACAGTTGAAAAATGACGGTATTCCGGTAAAGTCTCGGTGCCGATAGTTGACTTACCCTTATTATTCACTATGCTGCAGATTTAGCGTTTAATGTCCGATTGACTATTTTGATACCTTTCCGGAAGCGTAACGGCGCTACGAGTCAAACTCATTGCTAATGCCATGATGTATAGGCTTTTTTGGCCATCCGAGTCCGTTTAGGGCTTCAAAATGCAGTTTTCTTATTTTCGATTAGAGTTGACCGTTTCGATCGAGCCCTTAACTTTGTCGAATCCAGTTGAATTTTTTATCATACACATATTTCATCATAATGATCATATCTGACGGTCGAATTTTGGTTTGTGAATTTTAGTCATCGGAATCACAACGTGTCTACTATTTTCCGTTATTCGGGTTTATGGGGAGCCCTATCGTCGGAAGGTAAATGTCTCAAAATTTTTGTCTGGAAGGTTTGACCAAACTACGTAATATAGAGGGAGATATGAGCGTTTTCGTGTGATAAGTGACGATGGATTATGGTTGACCGTTTCGATCGAGCCCTTAACGTTGTCGGATCCAATTGAATTTTTTACCATAGACGTATTTCGTCATAATGATCATATCTGACGGTCGAATTTTGGTTTGTGAATTTTAGTCATCGGAATCACAACGTGTCTACTAATGTTCTATAAATTTTTTTTATAAGGTTTAGCCGACGAAATATTTTATATTTCATCGGCTATAGTTATTTTTTTATTTTTTATTACGCACTTTAGCCGACGAATATTTCGTCGGCTAAAGTCTGGGACTATAGCCGACGACATATTTTTCGTCGGCTAAAGTGGGACTATAGCCGACGAAAAAAAAAATTTCGTCGGCTAAAGTCATCACAGACGGCCTTTTCCCAATTACACTATAGCCGACGAAGGATCGTCGGCTAAGGTCTTAGCCGATGAATTTTTTTAACAGGCCGACGAAAATTTTTCGTCGGCTAAAGTACTTTTTCTGGTAGTGTAACCCCGCGGAGTCCACTGGGAGATCACTATTTTTTTCATAGGCTTATGAACAATGTTTTTTGCACTGTTCATAGGCTTATGAACAGTCGACCAAAAAATAGTATATAGTAAATTACTCCATATGTGGTCATCTAAGAGTTGGTGTATTTCATGAGTAACGGTGTACGTCACAAAATTGGCTTTTATATTACTCTATGGGGTTGTTTGGTACACAGGACTGTCTAGGACAGGCTTATTTTTTACAATAGTCCTGGATTGTCTAAGCTTGGCTTATTCTACAATAAGCCATATCCCATGTTTGGTACTGCTTGGGATTAAAAAGCGGAATAGTCCTGTCCCATGTTTGACGATGTACTGGACTAAATTAAAACTGAAAACCACAATTCCTCGAACAAAATGAATCAATCTGCACTTTGATCAAATTATAAGAACTGAACATAATTTTCATCTAAATTTCAACCTCATAGATTAGTAAGCCACCACAATCAAAATTAAGAGTAAATAGTTTACACATCAACAAGTCCACCAGATAATATAACAACCAAAAGTGAACTCTCAATTAGCATCTCACATGCTAACAAAGTATCAAACATGAATGCTAATCTAGCAATTACAAAATGAGTTCATCTAGAAAATAGTTGCTTGTCAAACATGTGTTAAGGCAACTAGAGAACTTTTATGAACTCGGCATGTTGAGAATCCCAAAATCAAGCCCAATAGAGAACTTTTTGTATTTTGTCAATGTATCAACTTTTTGTGGATTGTTCATCAAACACTTTGCATTGTCAACGAATCACAATTTAGTCTTGTAATCCCTTTTCTGTCATATATACATCTACACAAACATCTTGAGCTAGCATTACTCATGTCTCATTCTTGCCGTTAATTTCGAGTCTAGAGCCATAAGCCTTGACACAAACACCACATATAATCCAGTTTGATATCTGTATCAAAATTTGGACAGTCGGATCGGAGAACCCAAAAATAGGATTATAGTTTGGTCTTGTAAGTTGCTTCCTTGGCATATTCTACCAACAACAAATCCACATTGTGAGAAAATATAAACAAACAATGAAACAGTACAGTCCAACCAACTAACAATGCACACCAATCACTACTTGTTTTTCTCGCTTTTATTCTTCTCTTGTTGCCCATGCCATCTGAGTGATCTGGCCTCATGTGTTTGACTTCATATCTATTTATAATGCATGTTTCCAGATTCCTTCGCATGCAGCTCATAATGTTCATCATCGATCTGCAGGTGATAAAATGTTTTCTCTTGCATCTGATAATAACTCGAATACCAGATCCAAATTAGTTTAACTTAATCGCGACAGATCGAACTCGTGACTAGCCAGATCGGATCATTGCCAATGTGGATCATCTTGCACGCTGGATTAAATATACTGTTTGATTTCTGGAGCATCATTTTTGTTCAGATGGGTATTTTTAGTGAGTGAAGAGTTGACAATTAGATGAAGCATCAGTCTCTTATAGTTTCCTGTAATGTTTGCTTTGGTTTTTATATGATGAACATGCATATATATTTAGTTGACTTTCTACCTACCATTCGATCAGCAAGCCATGCTTCTTGTTGGTGACTTCATGTTTCCTGCACGCCTATGCATTAATATTTTTCCTATGTTTATTTAGATTAAGGCATAAGAAGCATGCACATTGCTCTTATAGCCAATTTGAGCAATATTGTCAATCTAGTTTGTTAGAGACACATTTGAGAGAGAATATCACATATGAAAACTCCAGAAGAAAACTTCCAACTTCATGAAGCTGAGACCTCCCCTTTGCTAATCAAAACACACTAATTCCACTATGTTATACTAACTATATTATGTATTAAACACACTACTATGTATATAGATCAGTGGGACACGGGAGCCACTAGGCCCCAACGTGGCTCCGCCAGCCACTGAGCACTACCCAATGACCTAAAACATCCGTAACCAGAACATAGTCGACACACACACACACATATATATATATATAAGATTTTTCTCAACCCGCACCAATAGTTTTGATGCGGATTTTCATTTTTGCACCATTTTTCGATCAAATTTCTTCATTTCCACGGTCTAGTATCTAGATAATATTGTGTAGATCATCTCTGCAAAATTTCAGCCAATTTGGTAATTGTTAAGGCCTTTAAAATGACGTCTTTCTGTTACAAACATGAACGGTTCATGTTTGACAGAATTCAGTCTGTCCATTGGTTTTTCGAGTTTGAGGGCCTTAACGATTACTAAATTGGCTGAAATTTTGCAGAGATGATCTATACAATATTATCTAGATGCTGGACGGTAGAAATGAGGAAATTCGATCGAAAAGTGGTGCAAAATGAAAATCCGCACAGCTGAGAATGACTGTATATATATATATATATATATGTATGTATAACCTATTTGAATAGCTAAATGGAAAAAAGATTGAGTACCCGACATGTTATTTTACTTTAGATATTACGACTCTTAAGTCTTGACTTAAATATTTAGAGATAATTTGTATAGCGTCTTATTTTATTGTCTTTGACTTATGATCTTAATTATTTCGAACATTTCAACAAAACCAAACCACACATGATCGACTTGTAAACAGTGTCAGCTATTGAATTCGTTTCTGAAATAGAGTTAGAATCGACTTTTCTGTAATAGAGAACCATGTCTTCTCTTGAATTATTCTTAGACTAACCTATGATGCCATTTGACAAAATTAAAGGTCAAGATTAATGAACAAAATAAATATATGGATTATGGCTTAAAGGTTCGTAGCATGTGGCCTAAACATGTCGACACATCATAGCAAAAGCATGACATTAACAATCTCTCATATTCTTTCGTGGGGCATAAGAAATTGAATTGTCTTTTGGCGATCGGTACAAAGTGCATTTCGAGCTCAAGTGCGGCACCGTACCCCTTGTATATTTTTGATGTTAGAATCTCAATCTCTCAACCATAACTTTCTTCTATAGGTTAATTTGGTCGTCACTTGTAACATCTTTTCATTACTCGTTTAATCTTCAATACCATATTTTTCCAACTATATACAAATTTTCGAACAAACATGAATCATCACCCTTACTTTACCAGATTATAGATACGGTAAAAAATATACTTTTTCACCCTCACTTCACCAAAAAAAGGTTAAAAAGCTCTGATTTCTTGTGCGAAAAAGTAAAAGCGGTTGCAAATACAACAGAACTGTCGAGAAGTTCGTGAGCAGCAAGTTCTGTCGAGACCGGCAATCCCGTACGCCCAATCTCACGTGAGCTCATAACTGAAGCAAAGTCTCAATTTCCTTTTCTTTCTTCCCCAATTTCGCCACGTCCTCCCGCATCTCTCTCGAATATTCCCCAAAAATAACCACCAACCGGGCCGGGTCGTAAATAAGCGAATAACCCAAACCCGTAAAATCCAAATCGGCGGCGCAGATTCGACTTTCTTTTTCCCCAAGAAAAACCACCGCACGGATTACGCCACCCACTCACTAGGCTCGGCTACTTTACCGTTTTGCCCCTCGTGTGTATATAAAACCCTCTTATCATCACTCTCCTCTCTCACAACAAACAAAACCCTCATCTTCTTCTTCCTCGAACTCGAAAATCAAAACCCAAAATCTCTCTTCGATCAATCTCCATGGGTAACGATCTGAACTCTGTTACTGTTTTTCGCTATTTTTGTTACAGATCTTTTGCTTTTCTGTTTAAAATTCTTTTCTGTTTTACTGATCATGCTGTTGTTTCTTGTTATTATCGAGCAGCCAAGATCAAGATCGGAATCAACGGTGAGAATCTGATCCTTCTTTTTCTTAATTGTTTGCTTTCGCTTGATCTAGATCTGAGATTCGGTTTTCGGTTTTTGATTTTGTGTTTTGGATTTCGATCTGACGAAAATGAAATGATGTAGGATTCGGAAGAATCGGACGTTTGGTTGCTAGGGTTGCCCTACAGAGGGACGATGTTGAGCTCGTCGCTGTTAACGATCCATTCATCACCACCGACTACATGGTGAGTGTTTTAATCTTTTAATTTGAGTTTTCGTTTCGGAGTTTTTTGAGCTTTCGGGATGTATTGATGATCGGTGTGGTTTTTGTTGTGTGTAGACCTACATGTTTAAGTATGACACCGTTCACGGACCATGGAAGCACCATGAGCTCAAGGTCAAGGATGAGAAGACCCTTCTTTTCGGTGAGAAGCCAGTTGCCGTCTTCGGGCTCAGGTAACGATGGATCTATGATTTTTTGTTTAGTTTGATTTTGTAGTTTCTGTGATTGTAGATCCAAGTGCTAATTCAGTTATTTGATTTGTTTGTTGCAGAAACCCAGAGGAGATCCCATGGGGATCAGTTGGTGCCGATATTGTTGTCGAGTCTACTGGAGTGTTCACTGACAAGGACAAAGCCGCTGCTCACTTGAAGGTCGGCTCTCGTTACGATTTTATTTGATTTTATTTCAGTATTAGTTTGTTGATCATGTTTTGGTAACATTGACTGTTTCTAGATTTAGCTACTGCAGAATTAATTGTTGTCTTGACAACTTGATGATTGTTGGAGTTATTATTTAGTACTTGTAGTTGGTATAGTATGTCAATGTGATACCACAGTATGTGACAATGCATTTAAAAACATGATATATGTATTTGATAATTATTACTTGGTTCTGTATTTACATTTACACTAGACTTTAATACCTAAGAAAAGCAAAACTAGCAGGGTAGATGTGGTTTATTACATGCATTCCACTACTTAATCTTGTGTGGGTAGAGTTCTACATTTATTTTTTATTACGGATAATTAACATGTTGTTTGTTTGTGTGATCAGGGAGGTGCCAAGAAGGTTGTCATCTCTGCCCCAAGTAAGGATGCCCCCATGTTCGTTGTTGGTGTGAATGAGCACGAATACAAGTCCGACCTTTGCATTGTTTCCAATGCTAGTTGCACTACCAACTGTCTTGCTCCCCTTGCCAAGGTTTGTGTCTTTTTGCTTCTATTTGTGTTTGGAAACTGAGCCAGTTGTTGCTTATGTAATTAACTTGTATTTTTGTTTGTCTATAGGTTATCAACGACAGGTTTGGAATTGTTGAGGGTCTTATGACCACTGTGCACTCCATCACTGGTGAGTTTCACTTGTGACTTGAGATGTATGAATGTTGAGATACTATATGTAAATCTAATGGAAGTTGTTTGTGTCTTTGTAATTCAGCCACCCAGAAGACTGTTGATGGACCATCAGCCAAGGACTGGAGAGGTGGACGTGCTGCCTCATTCAACATCATTCCTAGCAGCACTGGAGCTGCCAAGGTATGTTATATTTTCTGGTGTTGCTGATAGTGTCAGTATCACGGATACATTTCCAAGTGATATTTCATTGTTAGCTGCTTTATTAATCCGTTTCCTGTTTGATTGTCATGTTCAGGCTGTCGGAAAGGTTCTGCCTGCTCTCAATGGCAAGTTGACTGGAATGGCCTTCCGTGTACCCACTGTTGATGTTTCAGTTGTTGACCTCACTGTCAGACTTGAGAAGAAGGCCACCTATGACCAGATCAAGGCTGCTATCAAGTAAGGCTCGGAAAAGTTTGTCGGCTAAATAAGTTGCAATCAAGATGATATAATGTTGGTATAATGCATGTCTTGTTTCCCATGTTTATGTCTAACTCTGTCTCAACAGGGAGGAGTCTGAGGGAAAGATGAAGGGTATCTTGGGTTACACCGAAGATGATGTTGTGTCAACCGACTTCATTGGTGACAACAGGTAAATTCTATTTTGTTTGGGATTTGACTCAACAAGTTAAAGCCAGAGAACAATCTGTCATGTTTGGACGGTGATTATCTATATTGTAGTTGTGTATTATCGGCTTATCTAATTCAATATCTGGTTCTCTCTCCAGGTCAAGCATCTTTGATGCCAAGGCTGGAATTGCATTGAACGACAACTTTGTCAAGCTTGTGTCATGGTACGACAACGAGTGGGGTTACAGTTCCCGTGTGATTGACTTGATCGTGCACATTGCCAAGGCTTAAGCAAGCTTGGATCGGAAGATGGAAGGCTTTGCTTTTTTATGTTTTGGTTGAGTAGGTCTCTGAGTTCTGAATAAGAGTATCTTTGTGTCCTCTGTGGGTTCATCCCTCGGGGTTGTCTATTTTTTGTGTTGAACTTTTAGTTGCGGATTTCTCCCCTTTTTGCTGTTCCGAAACAGAAGAAACTTTATATTGTACTTTAGCTGTGCTAGTTTTTAATATAAAAGCGAAACTTGAAAGGGGTTGTTATACTTCTGAGTTGTTCCCATTTACATCCTTATTCTTCGAACATAGCAAGCAAAAGTCCTGGCTAAATCCGTAGGCTTGCTATTGCCATGTTTCCTATTCAAGAACTGCTCCTGAATGGAAGCTGGTGTTTGTCACTATTCAATCGACACTTCCCTTGAAACAAAGTAGGAGAGGGAGTTATCGATACGTGCCGTGATCCAAGGAGACGATGAAACCAAGAAACGGCGATAAGCTTTGGATGCAAGTCGCCTTACCATAGTGACGAGGCTCCACAACAGTCCTCACTAAGCAACTAACAAATTAGGCCAGCCATGTGAGACATGACATGGCCACCTACCCTTGTTAGTGACTCATGGATAGCTCATCCATCCCTCGATGCATGCCAAGCTGATCCATTCCTCTTTACTCATTTTAAGAAATCCTAGGGAATATGCATTCATCTTCAATTTTCTTGATAGAGATTTGATTCATTCTTGTAGTTAAAAGGGTTGCAAGGTGAGAAAGAGGTAATGTAATTTGATATAAATTGTAGGGTAGTTTAATTTATCAACAATAGTGTTCATTCGGTCACTAATGACTAAGAGATTCACATTTAGATTTATATTTAAGGGTTAAAAACAAAATAACTATACTTTAAAAAAAAAATTACCAAGGGTATATGTTTCTACCTGCTTCGTCCCGAGTCGGAAAGAGGTCGCGGGGCGGAGCGAAGTAGAATTCTTGGGGCCTTTCACTCGGTACCTGCACAAATGACAGCGTCACAGGGTCGGGACTGGGGTGGCCCAGTCTTCGACTCTCCGATGCTTAAGTTAGCTTTGAGCACTTGTACGGGTAGAGGAATGAAAGAGAGAGAGAGTATATGTGAGTATGTATGTGTGTGTACCTTTTATAGGTCAAGTATGGGTACCTTTGCCTTAGTCTTCGATGTGGGACTTCTTGCCATCCTTTGGAGTGTCTCCCCTTTTGGGGGTGTTTTGCCGCTGGAGTGACTTCGGCAAGCGGTTTGTTACCGGTCCTTCATTCTTTGGATGCCTGTGAAGGGTTCACCGGGGCTATCTCGACCGGGTAATTGTACCTTATTCTCGGCTTAGCCAAGTATTTTGGCTATGTACTAACAGTATGAATCTCTTGGTTGTCAATGATGGGTGAACATGACTGAGTTTATGTGTAGGTATAACCCTGCAAAGTGAGAGTCATTTGGCAAAACTTTGCTACACCACATGAACTTTGCACGAATAGAAAAGACTCAACAGAGTAGCACACATTGCATCAAATGTGTTGCAATTTACTTGCATCATCCAATAGAACCTGCGACAACCGAGGGGAAAGAGCACTTGTCCTCCCATTCAAATGGGAAATTTGACAACCACCAAAGCGGGGTTTCGATCAAGATGACGAGCCACCCATTTGTAAACTTTAGCTACATCATGAAAACAGACTTGATTGTAAGTGTGTAGCTAGAGCCTTCACGTCTTGACTCACCATAAACTACACTATCAAATACATCAAACTCTTATTTCATTTATTGCAAGACTCCAATATACATAGTTGCCTACCGAGCATTGAACAATGGTTTGGTGGGAGTGACACAAAAATTACTGACATAGTCACTTTTGATGTTCTTCAATGAAAATGTTAAAGAATTTAAAATTCATGACTTAATATTAAATGGCTGAACGACATTTTTATATTGCGATAGAAATTTAAAGTATTGAAACTTCATAGTCGAAATATGGGAGCAGCGTAGCAATAACCTTTGTGATGCTCATCATTCACACAGAATCACAGATACGGAGAATGGGAGGTAAGATGCATTCATAGATCATAATCAACTAATCAAGTTTTGCACATGCCTTTCGATCTGATTTAGAAATAATAAAAGAAGCATTAGATTTCCTTCCACATTTATCCACCGAGATAATTAGGTCAACCAGTAACGGACACCACAGTCGGTGAGGCATTATCCTTCTATAGTTGCATATGCCCTACAACAGTAAACAAGCACTTGGCCAAAGCATTAACAAAATGATACAAAATTGACTACTCCCATCCCTAGAAGCATGTGAATCAACCTACTAATTTCTTTATTGGATCATTCTGCTTGTAATATCTGCATCTAGTGAAAAATTCACTGATGTAAAGTAAAAAGATCATCATCAACTTTTATGTACCTTGGAACTAAAAGTTTGATGCACACCAAAATTGGTAGGGTAAGTTACAGTTGTCAAATTATAACATTTTCGGTTATCACATAGGCAATAACATCGATATAGAATGTATTGAGTTTAGACCTCTTTGTACTTACATTAGGTCACTGAATCTAAACTTATCTTCATAGATATTTCTTCAAAGGCTTTCTAGCGTAATGTTAGAAAGTTTATTTCCCTCTTATCCACTAAAAGTAGGTTTACATTTAACTTTAATCAGCGTCGACCATATTCAAAACCTGATTATGAATGATCCAAACATGATTATGAAAGATCCAAACATAAACTATTATCAACTCGATCACTTATGATGGTTAAAGAGTAATAAAATAATATTGAGTAATTTTCCTAGTATCTAACCACCAAATGAAAAGTCATGAAATTTATTATAAAAGCCATTTCTAGCTTGTCATCCCTTAAAAATCAACGTACCGTCACCGCCGGTCCCTTTCTTCTTGTTCCTCCTTCATATCTCATTTACTAAACTAACTGAAAGAAAACCCCATTAAACATTAAAACCATAATCTACCTAGTTTGGTCCGTCACCACTCGTCTCCATACATGACTATAAACTCCCCTGTCTTCCTATACTCAACTAGTCAGCTCTCACAGTCTCACGGGCTCTCAAGGAATCTATCTCATTCTACGCTTTTGTCTCTTACTTTCTCCCACCATATAAAATCACCCTCTCCATAAAATCACCACAATTAATCAAGTGGTCATCATCTTCCTTCCTTTTTGTTTATCCCCTCTAAATCTCCCTCACTTCCCTCTCTAAAGGTCACTCTGTTTCTCTCTGCAACAACAATGGCTCATCTTGCTTAAACTCCAAGTTCCCAGCTTAAACTCTACTGGGTTTCATCTAAACGGAGTCAAGCTTTAGCTTTCTTGAACTTTCCCATTCAAGAAAGCAAGTTCTTTCTTTCTTTCCATTTCGGGCCTTTTGTCACTTTCACAGTTTCACTTCATGAACCGCTGTGAGGAGTTGATATAACTCGTAGTTTGGTTTTTCGGCGTCACAATGCCGCCGTCGTACTTCCCTCTCCGGTGGGAAAGCACCGGAGACCAATGGTGGTACGCATCACCTATTGACTGGGCAGCAGCCAACGGCCACTACGACCTCGTCAGCGAGCTTCTTCACCTCGACACCAACCTCCTCATAAAGCTGACGTCCCTCCGCCGCATCCGCCGCCTCGAAACCGTGTGGGACGACGAGGCTCACTTCAGTGACGTGGCGAAATGCCGCTCCCAAGTCGCCAAGAGGCTTCTCCACGAGTGCCAGACGCAGAGTGGCCACAACTCTCTGATCCGAGCCGGCTACGGCGGCTGGCTGCTCTACACCGCCGCCTCAGCCGGTGACGTGGCGTTTGTTAAAGAGTTGTTGCAAAGAGACCCTCTTTTGGTGTTTGGGGAGGGGGAGTATGGTGTGACTGATATCTTTTACGCTGCGGCTAGGAGTAGGAATGGTGAGGTTTTCAGGGTGCTGCTAGACTTCTCGATGTCGCCGAGGTTTGGTGATGGCAATGGGGAGGTGGTGGAGAGTAGGTCGGAGTTTAAGTGGGAGATGATGAACCGGGCGGTTCATGCGGCGGCGAGAGGTGGGAATCTGGAGGTTTTGAGGGAGTTGGTTGGAGAATGTGGTGATGTTTTGGCTTATAGGGATGCTCAGGGCTCCACTGTCTTGCATACTGCCTCTGGTAGAGGGCAGATTGAGGTGAGGGTATTGTTTGATTGGTTGAATTCGATTACTCGCTTATTTGATTCCTTATAATTTGAAGTAATGGAAGGTTGTTTAGATCTGATATGTATACTCGTGGTCATTACTAGATTGTTAGTGAAGAAATGTTTATAGATTAAAATGTTTGGTAACTGTTTGTCTATTTGAGGCTTAAAGCACTGAATTGAAGTTTAAGTTAAAGCTAAATGCTTAGTTGTTTTAGAGATTGGCTCTAGTTTACATGCATAAATTGTTGGCTTCAAGATGTTGATGCTTGTTCAGCAAATGTGCCCTCACAGGCAGCTTGTGGACTTGTCCAAAAAATATGAATATATATAAAAAAGAGGAGTGAAATTTGTTTTTATTCTTAGTGTTTTCTGCTTGTTAGATTTGAGCCTAGGATATATTAGTCATGATGCACATGGAGAACCCAGATTTCACATTGTTACTGATGACTGCGGTTTTCAAAGTCTTCTTTGAGCATTAGACTGTTACTTTCGATGCTAATTTTTTGGATTTCTTTTATGCAGGTGGTTAAGTATCTGATAGCATCCTTAGATATCAGCACCTCGGTAGATAGTCAAGGGAATACAGCTCTACATGTTGCCGCTTACAGGGGTCACTTGGCTGTGGTGGAAGCGCTAATTGGTGCATCTCCCTCGTTAGCCTCTTTATCGAACTACTATGGAGATACATTTCTGCATATGGCAGTGGCTGGTTTCCGAGCTCCTGGTTTCCGGAGAGTGGACAAACAGATTGAGCACATCAAGCAATTAGTATGCGGTGATATTGTGAACATTCAGGACATCATTAATGATAGGAATAACAATGGAAGAACTGCTCTTCACATAGCTGTAAGTGAGAACATTCAGTCTAGTGTAGTGGAACTCCTCATGACTGTTCCATCAATAGATCTGAACATCCGTGATGGTGATGGCATGACGCCACTAGATATTCTTAAGCAAAGGCCAAAATCACCGTCTTCTGAACTTTTGATCAAGCAGTTGATTTCAGCTGGAGGAATCTCCAAGTGTCAAGACCATAAAGCAAGGAGTGCCATTGTTTCTCATTTGAGAATGCATGGTATTGGGAATAGTCCTGGAACCTCTTTCCGAATCCCTGATGCAGAGATATTTTTGTACACAGGCATTGACAACGCTTCTGATGCCAGTGTTGATCAGTCATGTTTACAATTCAGTAGGTGCTCAGGTGAAATAAGTCAGGTTGATTCGCCTAACTCAGTGAGCAATAAGAAGATTGGTTCTGTGAATAATGCTGCAAGGCGCCTTAAGTATCTTCTTCAATGGCCAAGGAGGAAAGAAAAAAAGGAATCTAGCAGAGACTTGGGAGATACTGATTGCTTGGATTCATATAGTCCATCTACAGATTTGGAAGACAATCCAATCCCACTTCGGCAGATGTACTCAAAATCTTCATCCCTTCCCAACAACAAAAGGATACATTCTGCTAGGACTTATCTTCCAAGCTCCTATACCAAAATGAAGTATACTGCTGGTCTAACACATGGTGTGATTCAAGCAGTGCCTCATTTTGCTTTTCCAGCTCAATCAAATGCAAGTCCTCTGTCACGATCATCAATGTCTTCACCTGCCTTCGTGGACAAGGAGAAGGGTGTTGACGATGTAGGATCATCTCGCTCTAATGGGAAAGCTTCAGTGGTGCACTCCAGACAAAGTTCCTTCAATAGGAAGTTGATAAACCACTATTTGTGTGTTGGTGCACAAGGTGTGCAGGCTGAAGAATCAATTAGCTCTACATGGCCAACTCGGAGCTTCAAGCATTCCACTTCCTTAGTTGCTTGATCAGACTGTACAAACGAGTCAGCCTTCTTGGTTACACCTATAGATAGAGAAGAATTTTGGTGAGTTATCTCAAAAAGTTCTGTTCTTTATATCTATTGTGTCTTTGTTTTTGCTTCCTATATAGATCACATGTTCTGTATATCCATAGTTGCTGTGAGCTTGTCCATGGCTATTGTATCGTTCTCAACATGATCAATACAAGGTCTTTGTTATTGAAATCATATAGTTGTTCATCAGGTCTATTAGATCTAATCCTCATTGTGATGTGTACTATATTATCTATCTGTATAATGACAGAGTCAGCTATGCCCCTATGTTACATTGTGACTTCTGGACATGATACGTCGATCTTTAGTTTTGTTGATATATACTTGAGATAATATGAACTAGGGGTTCTGAATCAAATATGTTGCAGAAAATATTCTTATGAACGTTATATCATAATCTGAATTGACATTTCAAGAAATGGCATGTTATAGCTATGGAACCCAAAACTACATCTTGTATCATGATCATAATCAACATTTCAAGAAATGACATGTTTTAGTTATGAAACCTAAAACTACATCACTTTGAAGCTAGATTTGATATCAAATAGCTACCTGGGTAGAGTGATCAGGTTCCATTGGGCTTTGTTAAGAATATAGAATCTCACACACATGGAATTGAGGAATTATAACAACATACAAGACTAATTGGTTTTGGGTTGGATTAATCAACTTCTCAGGTTCTTAAAATTTTACATCTCAATTAATTGTGAGGCGGTTACAGATTCTTCCTGCTTATGGTGGAATATGTAACAGATTCATCTCTATTAAGGTTAAAATCCCCCCACATTGATGTAACAGATTCATCTCTATGAAGGTTAAAATCCCCCCACATTTATGAAATCTTAGACCTATTAGGATTTAGGGTTTGGGGTTAGGGTTTAGGATCTAAGGTTTAGAGTTTTGGGTTTTGGGTTTAAAAAACAATGACAAACTCAAAATTGTCTGACAAAATAGTTGATGTAATTTTTTCTTAATAAAATCCATGTGTCAATATTTAATTGAAATGTAGGACCATGTCATACTGCCGGTGGTCATTCCGTAGCGCTGAAAAATTTCTCCCTAAGAAATTCAAATAGGAATGCGCATATACCATCAGAGCTGCCATTTCTATACTTCAAAACTTAGACCTAAACACGGGAATGCATTTAATCATCACGACTGGATTCAAAATGTTCGCAGATTTTTAGCATATCAGTTTGTGGCCAAAATATATCCATGCACTAATTTCATTTCCTTTTCTGCTCAGACATGATAATTTGGTACATGATAGGCTAGCCATAATGCCACCCATACCTTCTTAATCTGGTTGCTTATTTCATGTCCTACTAATCCTTACCATCAACAA
The DNA here is from genome assembly GCA_034370585.1 of Fragaria x ananassa. NCBI lineage: Eukaryota > Viridiplantae > Streptophyta > Magnoliopsida > Rosales > Rosaceae > Fragaria > Fragaria x ananassa. Next base: position 24,806,845 of record CP139762.1, on the reverse strand, counting down.
ATTCAAAATCACATGCAGATCCTCAATAGGGAAAAGTTTTGACGAACAGGCAACATGCAAATGATGAACACATATGCCATCCAAGATTCTGTACGTGAATTAATTTGTTATGTGCCAAATATCCATTGTAACTATCAATGGATTTGTGCACCTACAAGAGCTTATCGGATTCGATAGGTTACGGATTGGTTCAGGTAATGTATTGGTAACATACTATTGAGTATTTAGTGGATATGGGAAGCTCTGGTTTGAGAAAATGGCGTAAAAAAATTGTTCTGGATTATGAATCCCCTTTGATCCGCACAACTTGGAGTTGACATTTTGTGAAAGAAAGAACTTGGTTTTGAAATGACCTTGGTTGTGAAAGACTCCCGCCATGTCCGGTTTAACCAAGCATGAATCTTTTCCTCACAGGACTTTCCCACTCGGTCAGACTACTGTTTTCCCATGCCTGCTGCAAACTTTGCAAAATTACCCAAGAGGCCTCTGGTTGGTTCAGAGAGTTCTATGAGAAACAGAAAAGGGTTTTTGAGGCATTTGAGACTCTGGTCAGCTAAACTCCTGAAAAATGGCCATAAACATTGGCCAAACGGATTCTTCATATTGCTATTTTTGGCCTTCTTTCATTTCCAATGAAGGTTATATAACACCCTTTGTGCTCTCTCTTACAACTATCATCTGCACTATAACAACTTTCCCGATTCGTGTACTTTGTTTTGGTCTGATTTCGAGCACAAAATGGCTGACGAGGCTAATATGTCCGAGTCTGAGCTTGCGAGGCAGCAGAAGATCAACGATTGGCTTCCCATAACTTCTGCTAGGAATGCCAAATGGTGGTACTCAGCTTTCCACAATGTCACTGCCATGGTAGGGGCTGGTGTCCTTAGTCTTCCTTATGCACTTTCACAGCTTGGCTAGTATATACATTTTAGTTTCATTGCTTTAATATTCATTCTTTGTTTGAGTACATTATATAACTGATGCAACACTTTGGAAATTTTAAAGTGTTATCCTTAAAATTTGGAAATTTTAACTGATGCAACACTAGAGGTCCTGGTATCGTTATCCTTATTCTGTCATGGATCATCACCTTGTACACACTATGGCAAATGGTTGAGATGCATGAAATGGTGCCTGGCAAGCGGTTCGATAGATATCACGAGCTGGGACAACAAGCCTTTGGGCCGAAGCTGGGACTCTGGATTGTGGTACCTCAACAAGTAGTTGTTGAGGTTGGTGTTTGCATAGTCTATATGGTAACTGGAGGAAAATCATTGAAGAAAGTCCATGATGTGCTTTGTCCTAGCTGCAAAGATATCAGGACTATATTCTGGATTATGATTTTCGCTTCTTGTCACTTTGTTCTCTCCCATCTCCCCAACTTCAACTCCATGTCTGTTGTCTCACTCGCCGCAGCAGTAATGTCCCTTAGGTAATTGCATATCATTTGAAATATCAAATGATAACCATAAATCCTCATCGATTGCGCTTCATTTCTCCGGTATCATTGATTCTGAAAACGTGTTGTTGGACTCTTGTTTGTAGTTACTCAACAATTGCATGGGCAGCTTCATTACACAAGGGGAGATCACCAGATGTGGACTACAGCTACAGAGCCAAAACCAATGGTGGAGCTGCGCTTAACTTCTTTGTTGGGTTAGGAGAGGTAGCATTTGCCTATGCTGGTCACAATGTGGTTCTGGAGATCCAAGCAACCATTCCTTCAACGCCGGAGAAGCCTTCCAAGGGTCCTATGTGGAAAGGAGTGATTGTGGCATACATAGTCGTGGCCATATGCTACTTCCCTGTTGCTATTGCTGGGTTTTATGTCTACGGGAACACCGTTGATGAGAACATCCTCATCTCGCTGGAGAAACCGTCCTGGCTAATTGCAGCTGCTAACTTGTTCGTTGTGGTTCATGTGATTGGAAGCTATCAGATATATGCAATGCCAGTGTTTGACATGATTGAAACGTTTTTGGTCAAGAAAATGAACTTGCCACCGAGTTTCATTCTCCGCTTTGTTACTAGAACTACATATGTTGGTATGTTCACTTACACTACATCTCTCCTTATCTTCAAAGTTACATTTGAATGCTAATTCTCAGCTCTACAATGCCAGCGGTTACTATGGTTGTTGCCATGGCAATCCCTTTCTTCAGTGGCCTTCTCGCATTCTTTGGAGGATTCGCTTTCGCCCCAACAACATATTTTGTAAGCAAACTGAAGAATCATTTGCTCCTATTGCTCCTTGTGTGTGCATATCTAAAAAATGGAAATAGCTAATTTTTCTATTAATCTTGATCTGTGAAGCTTCCCTGCATCATGTGGCTTGCCATCTACAAACCGAGACCATTCACTCTATCTTGGTTTGCTAACTGGGTAAGTTGTTGGTCATATGCCTCTGGGTATGTTGTCTTCCTTGTTCTTCATGTTTCATAAGTTTACTCACTTATTTCTTTCATTCATTTCAGATCTGTATCATTCTTGGGGTTACTTTGATGATTCTAGCTCCTATTGGTGCACTAAGGAACATTGTCAGAAAAGCGAAAACCTACGAGTTCTTCTCTTAAACTACAACAGCTAGCCTGCAACAAGCAATGTTGACACCTAAGTTCTCGATCCAAGCTACTAAAATTGATGACTACAAACAACCTTCTCGATTTCATGGTCTGGCTCTGGAACCTTCAAGGCTTGACAAAAAGGCAATCTCCTAATGTGCTTAGGAAAATAATTGTGGCTGGAGACATTGCTTTCATCTATTAGGTGTTTTTTTTTTTTCCTTTTTCAGAATAACTATAAGGTGTTCTTTTAGGGTGAGAATAAGAAATTAGTGCTGCTTGTACATGGATAGCAGAAGTTAGCTAGATTGGTTAAGCGTCTGATTTCATTACTTCATCTATTAGATGTTCTGTTGCAAAAAAAAAAAAAAATTAATTGAATCAGAAGTCATCATTTTCCTTTCCATATGGCTCGGATCCTTTTCTTCCCCCCCCCCCAAAATCCAAATCATGTTATTCCGATTTCACCACAAACTCTATATATGTGAGTATTTCCGACCATAATAGCTTTGATTATTTCAAGTACGTACTGACAAGCAAGGTACGAATACACAGTAAAAAGCCAATCTAATCACTACTAACAAGCTGCACTCTCTGTAACTTTAATTCACAAAGTATATACATGTAACCAGAGATCGAAGAAGTGGAGAAAAATCTTCACTTCTCCTCAAGCTTAAAGTAGGGGTGGTCTTTCTTTAGTACCTTGTTCAGATAAGAACGAATGACAATTTTGAACAAAGGAAAGAGAACTACACACACACACATATATATATATATATATATATGCTAACTGTCAAAATAAATAGTTAAATCTGGGAGTCTGGGACTATAGTAGAAAGAAGATGATCAAAGAAACTATGTCTACGTAAATAGCTAATTTGTCTAGGTTAATACCCAATTTAATGGTGGATAAAATCAATCAATGGTGCTCATTTGATTATTAACTGATCAAAGAAACTGTTAAATCATTTTTGCAATGTTGAAACATAACAAAACAATCCAACTTACATAGAACGATGGTTGAACATGATTTTCTTAATCAGTTACTAATTAGTGAACCGTAAAATCCTTTGCAGAGAAACTTGCAGACTGAGATTGAGAACTGGTAATTATCCAAAACCAGACCCCAACCTTCTCAAGTTGTTGGCAAGACCCATCCGTCTTATGCACTGCAACCAATAACCATCTCCAATCCGATCGTCTTCGTCGACTTAACAATAATCTAGCTAAGACGCCCAAATCGAACACCACGTACCATTCTCTATTGGCTTTGTCCATTTCATGACCCAGTGCATGTCTGCCTATTGCTTAATCATAGAGGACTCGCTCAACAGGTTATATTGAAGTCATGTATGCATTTCTAGAAAATGAATCATAATAACGAAACAATATGGAGCTGAATACAGAAGGATATAACAAGAGTGAAAGAACATACCGTTCGTCGTAAATGCGGAATCGTCAAAGTCTGCAACAAAAAATTGAACGCAGAACCTGTTTATGAAATATGAATAGACATGAATAGATAAGATAATCATATAGATTCCAACATAGAACCAAGCAAATCAACCTCCGCAAACTGTTGAAGCACAAGATTTCCTCTATAGAAGATACGATTAATAATCAAAAAATTGATTACATATTTGTTACCATAGCTCTCTCATTGATTTCGTATCTGTAACCATAACTCTCTAGCCCAGAAATGGAGAGAGAGAGAGAGAGTTAAAGTTAATTTGAGGATCAATGGAAAGAATCATGGATTGGGGTATCTGGTATGAATCTGAACCACTAATGAAGAAGAAGGGAAGCGTGCCCTATATGCTAACTGACCAATTTGATACTAACAAGTGCTTATCGGATGCGAGAGGTTAAGGTAATGCTGGTAATAAATTAAGCTTTCGAGTAATGAGTGGATATTGGAAGCTCTCGTTTGAGAAAAAAACAAATCACATATATATCGTTCAAAAAGATTTAAAACACAAATAAATCCACTTGTATTGTTGTTAAACAAATAAAGACAGTTTTTAACAATTAAGGACAATTTTTTCTCTGCATGCCATGTGTCATGGTTTAATTTACCAAACTAACCTTATATTAATTAAATATGTTTTTAAAAGAGAAAAGTCTCTCATTTTGAGATTTTTCAGTAAATGAAATACAATAGCAGGTTTTCAATAACTTAGTGTACAAGCAGTTAATTCCAGTAGCAACAGGGGTTAACATCTCAGTAGAAATAGTAGCAGGGGTTAACATCTCAGTAGAAGTAGTAACATGAGTTAACATCTTAGTAGAAGTAACAGCAGGGGTTAACATCTCAGTAGTAGTAGTAGCAGTTAATTCCAGTATAAGTAGCAGCAGGGTTAACATCCTAGTAGAAGTAGTAGCAGTTAATTCCAGTAGAAGTGGTAACAGAGGTTAATATTATAGTAGAAGTAATAGCAGGGGTTAACATCCCAGTAGTAGCACAAGTATACTTCGGCAATTCTCTAGTTCTGCTACTGCTTGAAAACTAAGACAATGAAGGTTAACTTTGCTACTACTTTATCCTCCACTTCTACTACTATTGCTTGAAAATTTATCCTCCAATTTTGCTATTGCCTTATACTCTAATTCTTCTACTGCCTTATAATTAGTTGAAGAAGACGCGCGTTGCTACTGCCAACACTAATGCTAGCGCACTGCTACTGTCAACTATGATGTTGCGCGCTGCTACTACCAACATTGATGCTAATGGGCTGCTACTGCCAACACTGATGGTAGCGCGCTGCTACTGTCGACTCTTATGCTATCGCACTACTACTATTGAAAACTACATGGATTCCAAAACAAATAATTACCATGAAACTAAACTACTAGTCTACTATTACTACTGCTATTGTGTATATATATCTCTGCTACTGTTTAAAAACCAAAAACACTCCATCCATGCTTAATCTTTTCGTCAACAGACTTCTTTGATAGAGAGAGAAAGAAAGTGAATGATTCCCATAATTAATCAAGATTTGTGGTTGTTGACATAGATGCATTCGTCATCTTTTGTTTTTAGAAAAAAAAAATTGGAGAAGCAAAATTGCAAGATTTGGAGCAGATTTGATAAACTTTAGAATACAAAATTGAATGAGTTTTCCTACATATCTGAGACGAATTGGCTTGGGTTCGACTTTGACCGCAAAAGTTTTCATATCAGATATGCGGATCAGTTTGGGATGCGACGGAGGACAGAGGCGGTGGGTTGGGTCGTCATCGTCGTTGAGCATTGGGATCGGCCTGATTCCGTCGTCGTCGTTGATCTTTGGCGGTCGTTGTGGCGAAGAGAGAGAGAGAGAGAGAGAGAGAGAGATTGAATCAGATTGAAATTGTGAGAGAAGAAAGAGTGGCACATAGTGTAATTTCATTAGAGAACTGAGCATTATTGTCTTTTTGTATTTAAAATTTGGATAAGGTTTAGCACTATTTGATTTTGAGCTTGGGCTCATGTCCTTAATTGTTTAAATCTTTTGAAATGCGAGTTATGTATGTTATGTATCTTTTTAATGTAGTTATATGTCATTCTCTGTTGAGAAAATGACGGAGAATGATGATGGGAATGAAACCTTGTTGAACCATACAACTCTGGAGTTGACGTGTTTTGGTGAAATAAATCACGTCTTTGCCATTTTGGGATTCTTTTTACCTTCCTTCCAAACACACTTACCTACTTCATAACGAAAATTACCCTAGAGACCTTCTGGTTGGTTCAGAGAAAACTAGGGTTTGGGAGTAACAGAGAAGGGGGTTTTTGTGGTATTCTAGACTATACAGCTCACAACGCCTAAAAACGGGCAGTATTTCCTTTACTAGCACGACAAGAAGTTACAACGCATCGACTTCAATTAGCTATTTTTGGCCTTCTATCATTCCCATGAAGTTTCTTATATAACTGACCCCAAGTCTTACACTTCCTACGACAACCAATTTCTCCATATATTCTTGAATTTTTCTTTTTCTTTTCTGGTCAAGTTTTGAGATCACAATGGTTGCGGGTACTTTGTCAGATGCTGAGCTTGCAAGACAGAAGCAGATCGACGATTGGCTTCCCATCACTTCTTCAAGGAATGCCAAATGGTGGTACTCGGCTTTCCACAATGTCACTGCCATGGTTGGGGCTGGTGTCCTCAGTCTTCCTTTTGCCCTTGCAGAGCTTGGCTGGTATGTCTTGTCACTCTTGTGTTTGTTCTATTTCTATATATTCATTGTTAATTTCTTCGAGTTTAGGGGTGTGGGTGGACTGTGGAGTCAAATGGAAAGGTTTTGGGATTATTTTTGTTTCCATTACCTTATAGACTATGTTCAGAACTTGATAGGTTATTAGTTTCTGTATAGGATTTCTATCTGCCGATTCAGACCTGATTCTACTTGGCATCATTACCATTTAGACTATTAGAAAAGATAAATATTGGATTTTTTTTTGTATGAAATTTTTATCTGCAAATTCAAAACTGAAGTTTCATTCATCGATGCTTGACCATTCAACATATCTGTTCCATGCCATTACCTTATAGAGTATAGACAATGCTCCCATCATGATAGGTTATGAGTTTCCGTATAGGATTTCTATTATTACCCAATTCAAATCAGAGTTTTTATTCCTGATTTACCTACTATTATACCCGGTCATATGTAATATGAAATTTGTCAATACTCGATCACCACTATTATATAACTGGTATATTTGTTTAACAAAATCAAATGACTCCTCCTTCCCTTTTGGAAATATTATAGGGGTCCTGGTATTGCTATCCTTATTATGTCATGGGTGATCACCTTATACACACTGTGGCAAATGGTTGAAATGCATGAAATGGTGCCTGGCAAGCGGTTCGATAGGTATCACGAGCTAGGTCAACATGCCTTTGGGCCAAAGCTAGGGCTCTGGATTGTGGTGCCCCAACAAGTAATTGTTGAGGTTGGTGTTTGCATAGTCTATATGGTAACAGGAGGAAAATCATTGAAGAAAGTTCATGATTTGCTTTGTCCTAGCTGCAAAGATATCAAGACCTCATATTGGATTATGATTTTCGCTTCTTGTCACTTTGTGCTCTCCCATCTCCCAAACTTCAACTCCATGTCTGGTATCTCACTCGCTGCAGCAATCATGTCCTTGAGGTAATCAAAGATCACAAATCAATTGCATATATGGAAGCTTTATTATTACTTACAGTAATTACTATGATTCAAATGAATGAATGATAAGCATAAATCCTTATCAGATGCGTTTCCTTTCTGGTATCATTGATTTTGACCCTGTGTTCTTGGACTCTTTTTTGTAGTTACTCAACTATTGCATGGACAGCTGCAGCACACAAGGGGGTCGTACCAGATGTGGACTACAGCTACAAAGCCACAACTACTTCTGGAACTATGTTCAACTTCTTTGGTGGGTTGGGAGAGGTAGCATTTGCCTACGCTGGTCACAATGTGGTTCTGGAGATCCAAGCAACCATTCCTTCAACGCCGGAGAAGCCTTCCAAGGGTCCAATGTGGAAAGGAGTGGTTGTGGCATACATAGTCGTGGCTCTTTGTTACTTCCCTGTTGCCATTGTTGGGTTTTATGTCTACGGAAACAGCGTTGAAGACAACATCCTCATCTCACTTGAGAAACCTGCCTGGCTAATTGCAGCTGCTAACTTGTTTGTCGTGGTTCATGTCATCGGAAGCTATCAGGTATTTGCAATGGGGGTGTTTGACATGATTGAAACCTTTTTGGTCATCAAAATGAAATTCAGACCTAGCTTCGTTCTCCGATTTGTTACTCGAACTACATATGTTGGTACGTCGACTTTACTTTGTGTATTCAATTTATTCCGATCCAAGTTTTATTTGAATGTTGATTCTATACTCTCATATTGGCAGCAATTACTATGACCATTGGCATAGCAATCCCTTTCTTCGGTGGGCTTCTCGGATTCTTTGGGGGATTTGCTTTCGCCCCAACAACATACTTTGTAAGCATATTTTTGCTCTTATATTTGTGTTCTTTATTATTGCGTATGCATTTAAAATCAAACTAGCTAAATTTTTCCTTAATCTTGTTCTGTGAAGCTTCCTTGCATCATGTGGCTTGCCATCTACAAACCAAAACCATTTAGTCTATCTTGGTGTGTTAACTGGGTAAGTTATGTTGATCATGCCTCTTAGTAAGTTGTCTTTCCTTGTTCATTATGCTTCATACTTCAACTCACTTATTTTTCTTATTCAATCCAGGTCTGTATCGTTCTTGGAGTTCTTTTGATGATTCTTGCTCCTATCGGTGCACTAAGGAACATCATACTCCAAGCGAAAAACTACGAGTTCTTCTCATAAACTACAGCCTGCAACATGCCATGTCGACACCTACGATGCTGAAGCTACGAAAATGGATACCCATCATAAACAAACAATGTACCTTGTCACTATCTCTCTGTTCATGGTTTGGCTGAGTTTTCAAGTTTGATATCTTTTGGACCTTCTAGGCTCACAAGTCAATCTTCTAATGTGATTAGGAAAATAATTATTATATTTATAGCTGAAGAAATTGCTATCATCATTCAACTAGTATGATTTTATTTAGTATAAGAATAAAAAAATTAGTGATGTTTGTACATGAATACAAAGGTTAATTAGATTGGATAAGCGTCGGATTTCCATTAGTTCAACTATTAAGTGTTAGGGAAAAGGGAAAATGCCCATTTGCACATAATCAGGGATTTTAAAGCTCATTTGCAATTAGCTCATGTCTATTAAATTCATTGGAATAGGTAATAAGGAGTTTAAATTAATACTAAATGGGCATTTTCCCTAAGTGCTATATGTATTCCAAATCATGCCAACTTCACTCATAGGGATTGGCATCAAAATTTACTAGAAATTATATATACGAGTGAACAAGAATAAAGTATAGAGAATGAGATGGCTTGGTTGGTTAAGGTATTTAACTAACAACTTTGAGATCATGAGTTCAAACCTCACTAGACATATGTAGGGTGTGTGAGTTACTAATAATTTTTTTATAAAAAAAAATAGAGAATCATTATCTTATTCATTAATAGGAGCTCTTTATATAAGGAACTACAAAGTATCAATATGGTAATGATAAAGAATACATAGTCTTATTCTAACTACATATCCTGATGGCATAAAACCAAGGCACACATGGAATATCCTAGAACACTCTTCCTTATGACGCGCGCCGATATGTCGATAGTGTTGATATGTTGCCTAGTTAAAAACCTCATCAACTAACAAAAACCCTGTGGGAGAAAAAATAAACCTTGATCGTAGGAGAAAAAGAGTACAACGCACCAACTACTTCAATGAGAACTCGATCATGTGATGCTCCCCCTAATAAGTATCTTAATCAGAGAGATTTGATAAACGCCGCATTCCAATGCTTTTCACATGTTTCTCAAAAGTAGATTTGGATCAAGACTTAAGCAAGTCTGCCATGTGTAATGATTAACCTTAACCAAATACATTCATGAACAACTTCATGTTGATCAATGATCTCTGCAAGAGACAAACGGTGCATGCGATGTTGCCTCGTTAAAAACCTTGCCAAGCAAAAACCCAGTGGGACAAAAGTCTTGGTTTAAGAGAAAAAGAGAACAAGGTTGATACGACACAACCGCACCCTTCACATTTGATAATGATATGTACGTGCTAGACTCCCCCTAAAGTTCGCACCTCCCCCTAATCTTTACATCAATCATAAGGCTCTTCCTTATTCTTACTAGTCTAAGAAGTTTTGATAACTTAACATGTCAATGCTCTTTAACATGTCTTCAAATGTGGCTGTAAACACGAAATAATCTGCGACAAATAACAGAAAGACACGTGTACAAGATAAAATATTTGTATTGATGAATTTGCAGGTTACAAACTCTGTTGGTATTCTTTTACAAGAATTTCCTCTGATTCGATCTCCGACGTCGATTTGACCCAAGGGTGACGAGCACTTAATCTTGAATCAAATAGTTGCAGTTTGGATTTCTTGTCATGTTGACAATTTGTAGAAGTTGATTGACCAAGGGCCGTAGAGGCTTGTTCTTGATCAGATTTAGGCCACGAGTAGTGTCACGTGGTGCATGTTCTTCGACTTTGACAAGGGATGAATCGGCACGTGTGTTCGGTGCTTATTGATTCTCCACGAGTTTATTGAAGAACTTGGTAGAGGTTTTGATTTGTTGAAGACTTGAAGACGGGGGTTGATCAAGGGCCATGGAGACTTGATGTTGACCAGGTTTGATTCACGAGCGGTTTCCCGTGGTGGTTTATTCTTTGTCTTGAAGTTGGTGAAGATGTCGGCTATTTGGCAGCTTGATGACTCTTCAGAGTTTGACAACTTCTACACTTGAGGCTGATGAAGAATCGGCTATTTAGCAGCTTGATGATTCTTCGGGATTTGACAACTTCTAGACTTGAGGTTGATGAAGAATCTGCTATTTGGCAGCTTGATGATTCTTCAAGGGCTTTGGCAACTTCTAGACTTAATGTTGATAGAGAATCGGCTATTTGTCAGCATGATGATTCTTCGGGATTTGACAAATTCTAGACTTGAGGTTGATGGAGAATCGGCTATTTGGCAGCTTGATGATTCTTCGAGATTTGAAAACTTTTAGACTTGAGGTTGATGGAGAATCGTCTATTTGGCAGCTTGATGATTCTTCGGGATTTGACAACTTCTAGACTTGAGGTTGATGAAGAATAGGCTATTTGGCAGCTTGATGATTCTTCGGGATTTGACAACTTCTAGACTTGAGGTTGATGAAGAATCGGCTATTTGGCAGCTCGATGATTCTTCAAGGGCTTTGGCAACTTCTAGGCTCTTGGGAGTGAGTTTTCTCTCTGTGGTCCGCTGCCTCCTTCTGGTCCGCTGCCTTCTTTTTGTTTGCTCTTTGGTTCGCTCCCTCCTTCGCCCCCCTCATCTTGTTATGAGATGGGGTATTTATAGTGTTAACATGCCTTCGCTTTTGGCAAGTAATGAAGATACTGAATCAATGATATTTCCTTAATCGAATCAATGAATCTTGACTGATTGATTTACTTGACTGATTGATTTACTTGCCGATTTTAACATAATCAAATCAATCAAATCTTAAGATTTAGATATGTCCAGATCGCTTTGGATTGAATGTCCTGTTTTGATCAAGATCCTTAGTAAGGGGCGAGCCATCTCGCGGATATGGAAGGTATCTCGTGAGGAACCTTGATTTCCAAGCAAGCGGTGATTTCTGGTCTCACTTCGCGGACGACTTATCTTGGACGTACATCCTCGCATGCATGCGAACTCTGTCGTCTAGCTCCTCCGCGAGGTTCCCTAAGCGGGGCCATCTTGCCTCACCTTTATGTCAATCTACGCGCGCGGAGCCATCTCGCCTCGTCTTTATGTATATCTACGCGCGCAGAGCCATCTCGCCTTGCCTTCATGTAAATCTACAAGCGCGGAGCCATCTCGCCTCGCCTTCATGTAAATCTACGCGCGAGGAGCCATCTCGCCTCGCCTTCAGGTAAATCTACACGCGCGAAGTCATTTCACCTCGTCTTCACGTAACTCTACGCGCGCGGAGCCATCTCGCCTCGCAAAGTCCAGTTCGCCTCGCGAACTCTACTACCTAGCTCGCCTGACCCCTGGCGAACCATCACCAATTATTTTTGGGGATGTCCGACTTCTTTGTTTTGATAATTAATTTAATTTAATTGATATATGATCATCATTCAACACTTGATAATTGATCAATCGGGATTTAAGGTTTTGTTGTCGGCCGACCATTCCCACGTTTCCATGTGTCATTTCCGACGACTTTCCAACTTTGTCGACTTATGAGCCACGTATGCAATTTGTCGGGTCTACGTGTTGCTTGAATTATTCAACGACTATTATTATCGTTAAATTTTATATGTCTACAGTGGCATTGGACAATGATTAACTAGATCATGCCATATTAACCTCAAATGATCTTTTACACTGAGATCTTGAGGAGAAGGCCGCTTGTGAACTCAAAACATAAGTTCACGCTGGAAATCAGTTTTCCGCGCAGCATGACCATAGGGTACTAGAACAATCGTAACTTCCTCTAGGAAATACGTATGAACAAACCGTAAAAGTTTTTGGAAACTACTCATTTAGCTTTCCAACTGTATATTATACACATTCTAATTCGTCAGGATCTATTCACAAAGTCCCGTCAAAGTTGACTGTTTTGGCAAAATCAGATTCTCGGACAGATTTGTCATACTTTACGAAAATGACCATAACTCACTCAATATGATAGGTATGATCAAATGATTTATGTGCCTAAAAAGTAGATACATAGACCTTTCCAATGGTACCAATTTTACCATTTTCCAGTGAGTGAGATTTCATATAGGTCCCGTGGAATTTGACCTGTGAAACTTGGCAGATTCTGATTTCGCTTTTGATGTGTCTTTCTTATGTAGGGATAGAATAAGCCTCAACCTTTCATACCATTAAGTATTTAGAAAAGAGTTACTGCCATTATATTGGCGTTACGTGGGTGCATAGCTACACTTAGCTTTACAACTTTTCATAGCGAATGAGATGTCAAATCTTTCGTATTGTGTTGAGTAGATTGATGCGTCTTATTGTACTTAGATGGGAAGTTCATCTCTTAACACATATTTGTCATCTTGCTCTAGATAAAACAATAGATCTATCTTTAGAGTAAAGACTTTGACTAATGTAGGTCTCACTAGCATTAGAGCGTCTAAGCTGATTGATGGAAAATCATCATCAATACAGCCATCGAGTGCCTTTTTGAGACTGTGTCTTCCCAAGATCTTTTTCATTCTAACTTTGGATGTTTGATACATATTGGCATCTCTTGTTCAATGAAGAGTCCATGTAAATCCGAAATGAACATACAAAGACATAATTCACCATATCCCTTCCAAATCAAGTAGTTACTTAGTGTGCATTTCAAACTTCCTTTTGCAAACGCGTGCTCATGTGGTATGGAGCCACTTGATTTGGATGAATGAAGTCCATTTAAGATCTTCATTTATATCTCTAATCCTGTAGAGATGTTATTATGACCACATTCATAAGCTGCATGTTCAGTTATTTGGAAACTACCAAATTGACAAAGTAGTGGAGTGCAATGACATCCATTGCGAGAGCATATCTCATTGTAATCGATCCATGTGTGTGTTAGTGAGAGACCTTGTGCCATAAGGTGAGTCTAAACTCTTGTTCTCACTATGCTATCTAACAAAGACATATTTGATAGGGTTTACACTTGCAGTGTCGGCATCACCTGCCCAAGGCCCTATATCTTTGTTAATGCTCGATCGCATCTTTCCATTAGGCCAATCAACTAAGTTGATATCCATCAACGAATGGTGGTTCAATAGTAGACTCATTATCCCACGTCCTCATGTATACTAGTAGAGATCTCTATATGGATTGGATTTGACATTGAGGCGTCCCCTAAAGATAATCACAATTCAGACTTCATGAGATGGATTTGAGTATCACTGATCAATGGATCAAGTTGTGCCAAACTCGCTTTCTTTCTAGTGCGAGAAAGTATCGAACCTAATGCATGACCTCCCTCTTTTTGGGGAGCCACACAGCCTTGTGACACCAATTTTGCCACTATATGGCGTCACCATATCACCATCCATGGTGATGGCGTCAAGACCAACTCCTTTTGGTCACGCCATGTCCTCTTGATAGGACATCAATCCTTGCAAACATATCTGCAGCATGTGATCTTGTCACTTTAACACTTTAAGCATTTGAGATCAAGATGAGACTTAGTGGGGACAAACTACGACAATTCAAGTCGTTCCACTTGAACACTTGTGTTCTTATCTCCCCCTAACAGCTGGAATATTGTCTCATCAAAGTGACAATCCGTAATTTAGCGGTGAATGAGATCGCCTGACAAGGTTTCTACATAAGCAGATTATAGGTGGAGGTTGATATTCAACTTAAACTTATTCATCTCAAATGACCCATCATTGTGCGCAGTGCATTATGATTTGGCACCTAGAAATAACATCTAGCCGAGCTCAAGGATTAGAGTTCCGTTTCAATCCTACCGAGCTCAAGGATTGAAATTTCGTGTCAATCCTCGTACACAGTCACGAGATGTAGTACAAAAATAGTCAATAATGGTGGGTCGTAGATGAATCGTAAAGCTGCATGCAAATATTGCATAGCCCCAAGATGCAATAGAAAGATTGGTGCACATCAATAATGCTCAAGCGACAAGCTAAAGTTGCTTGGTTGTAGCCTCGGTGAGACCGTATTATGTGTGAACATAGGGTACAAGACACTTCAACTTATATCCCGATAAACTTTTTTAAAGAATGGGTAGTGAGCCCGTAGAAGTATAAGCAGTATAAGCAGTAGATAATGGTGTAACATGTGACTGTTGTGTTAACACTTCAACCAACACCATAAAGCATAAAAAAGTGTCCGCAAGTTGGTTGTATTCATCTACATAGTTTAATGTAAGAATGAAATATTCTTTTTTGTGTCATTTAGCGTAGGAGGGTCTCACTCCTAATTTAGCTAAAAAATAGGCTCTCAAAACGAGCAATGAGCATTGCAGGGGGGCAATGAGACATCGAGAGAAGGCCGGTGCACCTCAATTTCTTGAGGAATTGACCGGACGGCCTTCGAGAAGTTTGAGCCTTGTTCGGGTGACGTCAATGTCCCCAAGGTGCCGTCATTTACAACCATGGCGTTACCATCATGCTTCATGGAGAAGCTAGATCCTGAATGTCTTCGTTTTGATTGGAAGAATGGATGTCAATAAGAAATTCGCAAAATTTAGACCATTATATCTCTTCCAAGATGATCAATATGGTCAAACCAAAGCCTATATGAGTCGGTGTCTCAAATATCATGTTTGGCGACAACATGTGATTCGATATTTGAATCATAATAACATTTAGTCCACTAGATTAACTTATAAATTTCTTCAGTCTGCATTCATGAGAAGGTATACACAAAAGAACTCTTGTTCATTCTCACAATGTGTTTTCAAATGAAAATGATTAACAAGAATGTCTTTAAAGCTTAACATGGTTCGGTTGCCTCTCAATACATAAAGGGCATATGTGACGTTGATCATGGTGCCATGAGGCATCAAGATTTAAGCTAAACCAGGTCCCTAAATGACCGGTATGATTCAGTCATTGTAGTCACACAAGATTTATAAGGCACAAAATCCAAAGATAATTGTCAGTTCCTTAGAATGTTGTGAGAAATTCCACTATCTGCGAGGCACTTATTGTCTCTATGAGACATTTCTACAAAAAAGGGTAGATAGGCGAGTAAATAGTTCCACTTGAACCATTTAGAAGGATTGAAAGAAGTTACAAAAAGCTGCAATCCCGAGAATGCATAAAAATTTCAGCATAGAATGACCTTTGCGCACTAAAACAGCCACGTTAAAATAGATATGGATGAACCGCAAAAAGTTCTGAAAACTGGACTCGTAAATCTTTCTAATGATACAAAGCTCACTGTCTGGTTCGTCCGGAACTGTTCATAAAGCTCAAACGAAGTTGACTATCTAGAAGGGACAAATTGGTGTTTTTCGCAGAAAATGCATGTGCGAAGCTGTGAACCTTGCTGGTGACGTGTAAGATTTTTCCTTATCCAAAAGTGACGTGTGTATGATCAAAACCAAGTTTTTTCAGTCGTTGCAAGGTCGTAAGCTCCATGACTAGTTAGCAAAAGCTCACTGACATGAACATAAACTAACTCAGAGGACCTAGAGGATTCGATCATGATGATGATTGTCCGGTTTTGATAAATCTTCAACGTCTTTTGCAAGACAGAAATTGGTTTAATAGTGTAGGGGGATCCAAAATCAAAAACTTTTGGTAACTCCAAGTCAGTATGACCAGGCATGTCCGTGGAGGGTCGGTAGTGCGAGGCACACTTAAAACCATTATCTCCTTAATTTTGGACAATTATAAGACATCACACTGAGCTTGGATGAGCCTAGTTGAACAATTGATGATATAAAATCCGCTAAAAAGTAAAAGACTTAACCGGAAACACGTTGGCGATCTTCTTTGAGGATGCAAGGCCATGCGTCATCTTCACTTGGAAGAGACCATATCAGCACAATCTAACCATGTAAATTGTATATATGCCATGTTTCTAAGGACGATGTAAAAATTGTACATCATGTTTGTAAATTAATATGAACCATAAGAGGAGAATAGTTTCATAATTTCAAAAAAATTCTCAAGGCATTCATTATTGCCAATGCGAGTACATTGAGGTCTCGAGTAATATAAGGATATCAATAAGACATCTTATTACATATAGCTTAGAAAGAAAATCAAAGTTGATCTAACCGATGACGTTAAAGTCAGGGGTAGCTAAAGCTGGATCCAAATCTTTGAAATCCGCGATCATGAGGATGATGTTTTTGTCCTCATATTGATTTTCCGTACCTTTTTGTATGCATTCATGATTTGAGGATGAGCTTGACAACTCCTTAATCAGTGATCTGGAGATCCACACGGTTGCATTGTTCGGAGCTGGCATAAGTAGTTTTGACAGATTGTTATCTAGACCAGGAGTGTGGCCATTATGCGGCACCTCCCCCTCTTTTCTAGACTTCGGCGTGGTTTCTTTACCATTGTCGTGACCCACATTGCCTTTACCACACTAGGAGTTAATCCCACGTGCACAGGCTAATACGTTTATCTCATTAGCGTTTATACAATTCCGCTAAAGATTATGGATCAGGATGCCACAGAATATCATCTAACTTCTTGAGTTAGATGGACGTTTCAAGAAACGCTCCATAAGTGCATTCCACAATACTTTGTGGTCATTACTTTTTGTACAGATTGTTGTTGAAGGATGTTGCATGTCGATGTGGTGCCTCAAAACTTTGAGCGCGAGAGATGTGAAATCTCGGCATCTAGGCTTGTTAGCCTGGGGTCAAAACATGTGGTTTAATCATTTTCAATAAAAAGGTTCCACAGATACCAAGCAAAGATTCGCCTTGGGCATTGACCACGTCAAAACTCAAATGAGTAGAATGTTACGTTGCTCTTGCATACAAAATTAAGATGTTATGAGACTTGATAAAGGTCACAAATGATGAATTTTAATAGTTTGTCCTTCGGATTGATCACACACAATCCGGAAACGCCGTGAATTGATCAAACATAATTAAAAAAAATGTCTTGGATTAATCAAGCACAATCCGGAGAAAGATCGGGGTTGATCACACACAACCCGAACAAGAAAACAAGAGTGATCAAACACACTCTTGACTCGCGAATAAAATTCCAGGATTTTTGGTACCTGCACGCACAAAATCCCAAGCATAGAATGTAGATGGATAATGGAGGAAAAGACTTTATCCTCCTCGAGTTATTAAACTTGGGAAAGTTTAGGGGTTCAAAACATACCTTTCGAAACTTCAAACACTTGAAGAAGTCGAAAATTGTAGTTTGAGGAAACCAAGAATCGTCGGCGGGCGGCGGCGGCAGTCTGACATAGGAGCCGAAAAACGCTTTTTAGGGTTTTGGAAAACAAATGGTGGGCTATTAGCTCTAGGGTTAGAACAAAATGCATGATAACGTGAACAAGAATAAAGTGTAGAGAATGAGATATAGTAAGAGAATAGAGGATCATCATCTTATTTATTAATAGGAGCTTTTTATACAGGTAACTACAAAGTACCAATATGATAATGATAAAGAATATATAGTCTTATTCTAACTACATATCTTGATGACATGAGGCCAAGACACACATATGAAATATCCTAGAACAATGAGCAGTTTTTATCTAGTTAGTTAGTGACCAAGCGATACATGGTTAATATTAATTGAATTGAAAACAAAACAACTCTACTTAAAAATAATTCTTTCCACCATTAAATTTATATTTAAAGATGATTGACCATGAATCTCATTGTCACTAACCAGGTGAACATGGTTGTCATACATATATGAGCTTTTCTTACCAACACGTAGCTTTTAGTTTTTTAGCTAAGGACTAGCGAGGCAGACTACTGATCCCGGTGTGAACCGTTAACCGATAAACTTCAAGAAAAAGAAAAACTAAATGACGAGAATTCTTAGCGGGCTTGAAAAAAGAGAGAGTTGTTTGTGGGCTTAGAAGGTTCCAACGGGTCTTTATTAACGAGAACACACAAATCCGTTAAGCCTATTAAGTTAAAGGGTTCTTGACGTGACGACCCGTTAACAACCTGCACGAGTTCGGGCCGTTGCCGGCCTAACATATGTTTCTATTATAGTCATTCATAGAGGACTCAACATGTTATATTGAGTCAGGCATATATGCACACCAGGGACGTTGCCACATGAGTGGTTGTTTCCACATGAGTGGTTGTTTGGGCTATAGCCCAAGAGAAATTTGGGGAACAAACTCGCATGTATAAGTCTATCAGCCTTAATTTTGTATAAAAAATAAAAATAAAAATAAAAATAAAAAATAAAAAATTATCAGCCTAAAAGAACGAATATATACTATGTACTATGATGTCGATGACTTCATGTTTTTGAACTCTTTTCAAAGTTCCAAGTTGCAAATTTGATCTGTTTTTATACATTAAAGTATTGGTTCGACCAACAATAGAGATCTTAACATGTTAGACTATGGAGATATCAAATAAAATTTGGACTCCGCCACCCCAAATCTCAATCCTAGATACATCACGGATGCACACATGCATTACTTTCTTAGAGAAATAATCATAATGACGAAACAATATGAAACTGAGAAGAAAACAATGTAACAAGAGTGAAATTCGTTTCGTGATGCCTCATGTGGTTTTTTAGGGAGTTTTTGTCAATCGCTTGAATGTAATACTTTATTTTATTCTGAATTTTATGTCGTTATCTTGGTAATTGAAATTGCTTATGATAGAGGGTGGGTCTATTTATGGTTGGAAAGTGACTCTCTTAGTGTGGTAGCTTGCTTTTCTTCTAGGACATTTTCTCCTTCATGGAACTTAAGAGTTCGTTGGCGCAACTATCTTTTTATTATCCGCCAAGTAAACTTCCGTTGCAGTCATATTTTTAAAGAAGAAAATATGGTAGCTGACAAGATGGCAAACTTGGGGTTGTCAGATGCATCATTTACTTGGTTTGATAATCCTCGTACTGAGTTTCATGGGTTCTTGCAGACGGATTGTTTGAGTTTTCTAAATTATCGGTTTTCATAGTGGGGGGATTGCCTGATTTTTATAGGTAGAATAAACAATGTCATTTGGAATGTTGTTTTGGTTTGTTGTTGAAATGGTTTTGGCCTAGTCTCTCATTCCTCACCTCATGTAATTTCTTTTTATTATAAACGACAAAAAATCTAATAAGGGATGGGCGGTGGGTTCTCGGTTGTAACAGTCCCTTTACGGGTAGAGTGGGTGCCCTGTGACCAAACAGACTACTACAAAGGAGCTGATATGGCTTAATTCTTGTCAGTAAATTCAAGAAAGAAAAAAAGTGTAACAAGAGTGAAAGAACATACCGTTCGTCAGAATCGTTAGTCTGGAACCACAATTTGCATGTACCTGGAAGTTGGAAAAAGATTATGAAATATGAACAGACATGAAATAGATCGTTATAGATTCCAACATAGATCGAAACCAAACAACCACAAACAACTACTGTTGCACCAAAGAATCGTTAAAACAAAGTCTCCTTTGAAGACAAGTAGTCCTCTACAGATATAACGATTACTTAACATTGATCATATTAATTTGTAACTAAAGCTTTCTATCGAACTAGACGTACACTATCTCTCGAAAATGAAAGAGAAAACATCATGGGTTGGGGTGTCTGATATGAAACCCTAATTCTACAACACAGTGAAAATATTAAGAGAAAATTACATAGTAACACCTCACTAAATTTGCAAACACAAAAACCCCACTTTTATAATTTCTTATACAAATTACTACATGTGCCTAGTGATCACAATCCATAAAATCATGCGGCCAACCTATTTTTCGATTTCAAAAAGACAAAAATATCTATTTTCACAATGGAATTACGAATATGCCACCAATCTTCTTCTCTATCTCTCACCTCCCAGATCTGTATGTCTCTCTCTCCTACGAGAATCACGAAGACGCCACCCTTGAAGCCTCGAAGACGACGACGGCGTCGAAACCTCGATGACGACTCCAAAGCCTCGACGGGAACGAAGCAGAAGCCTCAACGGCGACGAAGCCGAAGCCTCGACGGCGACGAAGCCGAAGCCTTAACGGCGACGAAGATGAAGCCTCGACAGCCACGGCAATGATGCTGAGTCCTCGACGGCAATGACACCGAGGCACTGTCTGATACACCCCTCAGATCTCTCTCCCTCTCTCTCTCTCAACCTAAGGCTCGACGAGGGCTCTGCCTCGACGACGCCGTCGTCCCACTGCCGAAGCTCCAACTCACTAAGAAGTGTTTCCGAGGCATGCCGATTGATGAGGATTTTCACTCGGCTACTACTGAGAGCTCTCCGAATCTCGCCTAAGGTAAACAATAGCATAATTATGAAGATAAAAAAGTTTCATCTGATTGAGATTGTTGAGTTCTAGGAATAGCTGAAAAATGAAGGTTGTTGATCTTTTATGGTCAACGTCTTCATGAGAGTGGAGGCTGAAGAAGTCTTCAAAAATAATATAAACAGTAGCATTAGCAACAGTGGTGGTGTTGCGTGTTGCTATTGTGCGGTGGTGTTGCGTTCTACTATAGTCGACAATAGCAGTTTCTTCAGTTCACAGTAGCCGAACGTACAGTAGCAGAACGTTTGTAAACAGTCAGTGCAGTAGCAGCTAGTTTGGGACTGAGAATTGCAGAAGTAGGCAGTAGCAGAGTGGGATGAGTAGCAAACGTAGGCAGTAGCAGACAGATTGGTAATAGAAGTTGTCAGTAGCAGATGAATTGGTAGTATAAGTCGGCAGTAGCAGACGAATTGGTAGTATAAGTCTGCAATAGCAAGCGGATTCGTAGTAGAAGCTAACAGTAGCAGTCGACATTACTTAAAGACAGTAGCAGTTTGGTTGTAAATTGAATCCCTTTAGTTCAGTTGACTCTCTTTTAATGAAGGGTAAAATTGTAAATTTATAGCTGACACATGTCAACAGCATAACAACTTGTCCTTAATTGTAAAATTTTGTCCTTATATGTGTAAGATAATGTGTAAAGTATGTATTTGTAAACTGAAATTTGGTTAGTAACTAAAGTGTAGTTTACTAAAATATTAATGTTGCAATAGGTCTCACTTTATGCATCAATCACAAGCTGACGCCTTCGGATTTGTGTAGCAACAAGTGCTTATCGGATACGAGAGGTTCAGGTAATGTTGGTACTAATTAAGCTAAAGAGCATCGAGTGGATATGGGAAACTCTGGTTTCAGAAAACAGTGGAAAAACTTGATGACAATGAACCCCGTTGAATCGAACAACTCGGAGTTGACGTTTGGTGAAAGAGGACCTTGCCATTTTGGGTGTTTCCAAGCATGATTCTTTCCCTTCCTCTCCATGCCTGCAAAATTACCCAAGTGGCCTCGGGTTGGTTCAGAGAAAACCAAGTTATGGGAGCAACACAGAACGGCCTTTGTGGTATTTGAGACTGTACAGCTCACATGCAACTCCTAAAAACGGGCACAATTTCTTTACTAGTGCAAGAAAAAAATTTACAGAACACTGACTTGCATGTTTTGCTATTTTTGGCCTTGTTTCATCCCCATGAAACTTATAAAACTGACCCTTATGCTCTCTGCCTACAACCATTTCCCCCGTTCTTGAATTTTGTTCTGGTCTGATTTAGCTAGCAAAATGGTTGCGGAGAGTTTGTCAGATGCTGAGCTTGCAAGACAGAAAGAGATCGAAGATTGGCTACCTATCACTTCTGCGAGGAATGCCAAATGGTGGTACTCGGCTTTCCACAATGTCACTGCCATGGTTGGGGCTGGTGTCCTTAGTCTTCCTTATGCTATTTCAGAGCTAGGATGGTATATATACATCCTTATCACCACTATATATTATGAAACTGATGTATCTGTTGAAACGTTTAGCATAATTAAGTGAGTCCTACCTTTCTGTATTAATTCATTACAGGGGTCCTGGTATTGCTATCCTTATTCTGTCATGGATCATCACCCTATACACACTATGGCAAATGGTTGAGATGCATGAAATGGTGCCTGGCAAGCGATTCGATAGGTACCACGAGCTGGGACAACAAGCCTTTGGGCCGAAACTAGGGCTTTGGATTGTGGTGCCACAACAGGTTGTTGTTGAGGTTGGTGTTTGCATAGTCTATATGGTGACAGGAGGAAAATCATTGAAGAAAGTCCATAATGTGCTTTGTCCTAGCTGCAAAGATATCAAGACCTCATACTGGATTATGATTTTCGCTTCTTCTCACTTTGTGCTCTCCCATCTCCCCAACTTCAACTCCATGTCTGGTATCTCACTCGCCGCAGCAATCATGTCCTTGAGGTAATCAAAATTCATGTATCAGTTGCACATATGTAAGCTTAAGATATTATTGGTTTGACAATGTGTTCTTGAACTCTTGTTTATAGTTACTCGACTATTGCATGGGCAACTGCATTAAACAAGGGGGTCGTACCAAATGTGGACTACAGCTACAAAGCCACAACTAAGGCTGGAGCTGTGTTCAACTTCTTTAGTGGGTTGGGTGACATAGCATTTGCCTATGCTGGTCACAATGTCGTTCTGGAGATCCAAGCAACCATTCCTTCGACGCCGGAGAAGCCTTCCAAGGGTCCTATGTGGAAAGGAGTGGTTGTGGCATACATAGTCGTGGCTCTATGTTACTTCCCTGTTGCTATTGTTGGGTATTATGTCTATGGAAACTCCGTTGAAGACAACATCCTCGTCTCGCTAGAGAAACCTGCCTGGCTAATTGCAGCTGCTAACTTGTTTGTTGTGGTTCATGTCATTGGAAGCTATCAGGTATTTGCAATGGGGGTGTTTGACATGCTTGAAACCTTTTTGGTCCTCAAAATGAAATTCAGACCCAGCTTCCTTCTCCGCTTTGTTACTCGAACTACATATGTTGGTACGTCGAGTTTTCCCTCTGTTTTCAATTTATTCTGATCCAAGTTTTATTTGAATGTTAATTCTTTACTCTAAATCGGCAGCGATTACTATGTTCATTGGCATAGCAATCCCTTTCTTTGGTGGCCTTCTTGGATTTTTTGGGGGATTTGCTTTCGCCCCAACAACATACTTTGTAAGCATATTATTTTTGCCTTTATATCTTTGTGTTCTCTATTGCGTATGCATTTAAAAATCAAACTAGCTAAATTTTCCTTAATCTTGTTATGTGAAGCTCCCCTGCATCATGTGGCTTGCCATCTACAAACCGAAAACATTCAGTCTATCTTGGTGTACAAACTGGGTAAGTTGTGTTGTTCATGCCTCCCGGTAAGTTGTCTTCCTTGTTCTTTATGCTTCTTACTCGTCTATTCACTTGTTTTTCTCATTCATTTCAGTTCTGTATCATTGTTGGCATTACTCTGATGCTTCTAGCTCCCATTGGTGCACTAAGGGGCATCATTCTCCAAGCGAAAACCTACAAGTTCTTCTCTTAATCTACTGCAGCCTGCAACGAGCAATGTTTACACTGCAAAAATGGATGATTATAACAATCATAAATAAACAACCTTGTCTCTATACCGCACGCGTCTCTGTTCATGGTTTGGCTGAGTTTTCAAGTTTGATATCTTTTGGAACATTCAAGACTTGACAAGGCATCTCCCATTACGATTAGGAAAATAACTATGGAAACATTGCTTTCATCATTCTACAATTAGGTATTATTTCAGGATGGGAATAAGTAATAGTGCTCTAATCTAATTTGTGCATGGGCACCAGAAGTTAGTAGTTAGTTGTCCAGGTTTCATTATTGTATAACCATCATATGTTGCTGAACTTAATTTTAAGAATTAATTTGATTTAAGTCCAATATTCATCCCCTATTAAAGGCACTTGGTCTTCCTGTTAAAAAAAAAAAAAAAAAAGGCACTTGGTCTTCAACACCGACATCAACCGCCGATTGAAGCTCCCCCGTGCAGGCCTCACCTTGCCCAAACAACCGCTTTACCAAAAAGGAGGACAACGCTGCCTATAAACCCTAGTGTTCGACTTCTGAAGTCTTTCTGAAATAGTCGGAGTTACTTCACCTTACATGATCTTAAAACCTTCCCGATGAGTATCGATTTGCTCATCTTCTAAATCTAATGCAAGAGAGGGAGCAAAATATAGAGTTAGTATCAAATAACGGGAGGGGACCCGAGAATGAATTGACCAATAATTAATCCGTTTGCCTCTTCCAAATGAATCTATACATAACTTGTTAACGTGATCAGTATTTATACATTGATGTGTGTCGATTAAAATTGCAAATAGACCTTAATAAGAACAGAAAAAGAACAAAGTATTTAGTAACTACTAGATGATGACCGGGCGTTGCTCCGGTTTGTAATAACGGGTATTAACTATACCGTAAATGCTTTTGTTTGAATCATTGATATTAACAATCAAAATAGATAGCAGTAAAGCAATACACTGACATACTAACATAAAGTATGAATAAAAATAGATAGAATTTATGCACCATATTTATATATATAAAAAAAAAGATAAAAGATATGTAATGTTAGAAATGTCAAAGTAGACAAAAAACATGGATATTTGCTATACTGTATGTATGGTTGTTACGAACTCTTGTTTACTAAAACCGTTTCATGATATCCCCCATCATCAACGATTGTTCATTCCTACTTATTCAAATGGATCTTAACTTATGTTCCACTTTCTCAGAATGAATCGTAACTTTTATTCTTACATTCAATACATTACAGTCAAATTATCATTCGAATAATACCTCATGTTCTTGCATATGTCCTCGCATCATTTACACACTTTATTGTCATAGTATAAAATCAGCTATGAACTAACTTTTAACCCATTCTTATCAGGTTGTAAGTTTCAATAGACATGGTAAATAGCAAGACATGAACCATATAGCCAACAATCTTGGTCTTATAATGTTTGCACAATGGACATAAACACACGTTTCTCAACCATGTTTTCACATACAACAAAAATAGATTTCCTGAGAAACAAACAATGAATCTGTCATTTGATGCTCAATAGTTCGATAGGTTCTTGCTTTTTAAATCACATTTTATTACTGATGAACATATATGTTTTTTGTAAAATCGAATTCAATAAATAGTCTAACCCTCCATTGTGCCGCACAATTTTTACAAAACTCTTGTTCACTAAAACCTTTTCATAATACTCGATCTTCATCATCAACAATTGTTCACTTCTTTCTCAACTGAATCTCGTGTTCCACTCTCTTAAACGAATTGGTAAGTTTGTCCCTTGCAGTGTTTTTTTGTCCTGATGTAGTTCAATTGATCCGTAATCTCATAGGCTTATGATCCTTTAAACAATTGAATCAAACTGAACAATTGAATAGGCTTGATACCAGCATTGAAATCCTCCAATGGTTCCCAAGTAAATAAAAGGCTTGTTACAGATGGATGATTAACATTATTCAAAACTTTATGCTTAAGTTCCAAAGCATGGACCAAACTGATATATAGTTCCCATAGAACAATTCTTCTGCAAAAACTGAAATTCAATATTGTCCTTGATTATTTTTAATAGGTCCACAACACATTTACAGAAGTTCCAAAACAATAATGGAAATCAGTAATGGTCTTAAATGTGTTCAAATGTTGTTGAGACTTGTGATGCTCTTGCATATAGTCCAAAATTATCAGAAACTCATTATCCATTCTTGGTGCTCAACTGTAGACCTTCCTGCAAACTATGCTAGTCTCCTAATCACAGAGAAGTTTTCAATGAACAAAACATGTCCAGCATTTCGAAACAGTAAATTAAACAAATAATAAACGATAAACAAACATGTCAATAACATTTTACCTATCACGAATTATCAACAATACCTGCTATTGCGGCCATCTGAAACAAATCCTTCTGAGTAGTCCTAACAAAATATGGGGAACTATGGGGAACTCAAGGGTTGGCGGCCACTCCATTAACCCTTGAAGTATACCTTTTGCTTCTCTAACTTGCTGCACAATCTTTTCTTGCATATCGAGATGGTCTCTCAAGTATTTTCATCACACACAGAACACCACAAAACCACAACACCGACACGACCCAAACAATCCCAGATCATACCCACATTCACAAAACAAAGCGCAACAAATGCAAAAACACACACCCACAAAGATAAGACAAATAAAAGATAACAAACCATCAAACCGAGAGAAACAACCCAAAGATAGATCCAGATCAAACAACAAACCAACCACACTTACCCGAAACACAACAACACCACAGGAAACACCACTTCGGTTAGCCCCAAAAACCCAGATGAGAAACAGAGAAGTGAGCAAGCAGAGATACAGAAAAGGCAACCCAGAGCCGAAAGCAAACTCAGCTTTATTGGCTTAGAGAGAGTCGAGCTCCGATCTGGAGTTGGAGAGGCGAGGACATGTGTTGCTGTGGAAGGCACGTCTCTGAAGCAGATGAAGACATTTGAGGACACATTGTTGTGGAAGACACGTATGTGAAGCAGGTGTCAAGATACAGGCTGCAGTGGCAGTTTTGTAATTGTCTGCAAACCGGGGGCAACACCATCATTTCCACAGCTGAATGAACAGTTGTAATGCCTTCCTGCTATAGTATATAGAATTACCTATGCATAGAAGTGAGTTTGATACTAAATTTTGATAAAGGCTCAAGATGCTCTTAGGATTTCACATCTAAAATTATTTTTAAACAAATGAAGTGAACTAAATCCTTATAAACTCACAAAGTCCATCTTTCCTATGTGAGTGTATATTTCGCAACAAATTTTACCAATAGAAGAAAAAAAGAAGAAAAAATCATATATTTGCCCAGTATTATTTGGTTTAGTAACATCAGTCTCCTCTCGATAAGTGAGAGGTCGTGAGTTGACTCGTGGTAGCATTTCATTCTCTCCTCGATAAGTAAGAGATCGTGAATGGACTTGTCGAAGCATTTTAATTGTTTGTATAATAAAATAAAAAAAAGTAATAGATTTACGACATGTCATATGTTGTGGATCTCACCCTATCGTGAAAAGGGCATTATAGTAATTGCCGGTAGTTATCTCCCGCTAAAGAGCTTCACATTTCCCGCCAAAAAACTCTGCAACTCCCAAATTGGGCGGCTCATAAAACCCTGAGAGAGAGAGAGAGAGAGACAAAGCCCACATCCCTCAATGGAAGACCAAATCAAAGCCGAATTCATCAAGAGCGACTTCACCCTCGACCAAGAAGACGAAATCCTCAAGAAATGTAACATCTTTTTCTCCTTTTCTGCCTTTCCAATTCTTCACTGAAAACCCTAATTCCACAACTCAATGAAATTTCGATGCTTTTCTCAAATTAGGTCTCACTTTCTGCATCAATTACAAGCTCCCGCCTTCGGATCTCGTTTCAAGCTGGGAAATTTACTACCTCAACAGGTCAACTTTTCCTCATCCCACTTTTAATCTTTCAGTCTTCGCTGAAATTCCCAATCTGTGTTTTTGGGTTTTGACCAATTGAATTGAAATCGGTTTGATTTTGGGTTTGTGTGAAGATCCTGACCGTAATTTTGAACTTGTTTTCTTGCATTTCATTGACCACTATTAGAGCAAGGGAAATTGGGTTTTTATACATGTATGCTTGTTTTGCAATATACTGCAGGCAGTTAAACGAGCCGGTGGTTCGAGATGTCGAAATGGATGGGTTCTTGCAGCATTTGCAGAATGAGCAGAAAGAAGCTATTAATAGTAGGGAGGAACCGGGTCTGCATATCTACTCAAGTAATGATGTGGACATGTAAGTATAGTGTATGATTTTGCTGTGTTTATGTATGTAGGAGTTGTGCATTTGTGTGTGTTTGGTTATAACTTGGAACGATACAAAGAGGAGGTGTATTCATTGAGTTTGAACCTTCAGATGAGGGATTAAAGGTCTAGACTTGAGCAATTTATAGGATTATGAACAGTTAGAAGATACGGTGAAGGTGGTTTAGCAATAACTATATGCTTTTGGATATCGGATTATCATGACTTGTATCGTTAGTTATCAGGCTGATACCGTATAAGTGATGGAAAACATTGTGCAGGATATTGAATGGTGAAGATGTAGATATAGAGGAAGAAGTTCTTCACACTCCAATATCCAAATCCCAGAACCGCTATTCAGATTCGTTCGACTCAACACCACAAACAAATGGAAACGTTCCTTCTTCTGGAAAACCAACAAAGCTTATAACCCCCTTTGGTAGGCGAACTGACAAGTTTGTTGTGAAATTTAGCATCGAGAATATGCCAAATACAGAGAATGTGAAGAAGGAAGATGTAAATGAGAATCAAGATGATGATGACATTATCAGGAGGGTTAAGCCTGGGAAGAGGTGTTCTTTAGTAGTCCATGGTTCAGGTCCTGAAATAGACTGTAGATTCATGTATGATAGGATTGCAGATAGGGTGAGTGAAACTTATTAAAGTATGTTGATTTCACTTTCACACAAGTATTTCACTAACTTTAACTTTTGTTGGCTTAGTTTAATGCACTAGAAAACCGAATATTAAAGCATGCGACTGCACTAGTTTCGTCCGGGCGGTATGAGGAACCAGTGGACCCAACAGTTTCTTCTGAGGTAAAGTAATCCCCACTCTCTCTCAACTTAAAAGTGGCAGGAAGAAAATCAGCCAAAGCTGGTTATGATTCATTTTGATATCCAGTCTTCACATGGTTACTTATTTGCTTGTAAGAGTATGTTTCTAAGTAGAGCTTAAGGCTAACAATCTGACGGAAAAAATCTCTTGTTTCAGAAAAGTATATTTACTATTGGGATGATCTGTTGTGACGGAGAAGGCCATCTGAACGAGAAGTCCACCTTGTTGCAAAGCAGGTAGAAACTTGTGGACTTAATTTATAGTTCTTCATGTGCAACTGATTTTACGAACAGGACATCTGGAAACCATTCTTCCTGGTCACCTGATCCGATAAGACTCATAGCGTTCATGATTATTAGAAATTATGGTCTTAGGATCTTAGCCATCTTGTATGCAACATTTAGTCCACTGCACACCCGTTTGGGTTCCACAACAATTCTGTCAGCTGAAACAAAGCCTATGTTGCATGTTTTACCCTGTTGGAGCAGGCTATTTAAATGCAAGGCACATTGTCCTACTTTTGGCATCTGTAGATTAGTGAGACTGTTTATTAATCTGTTTTTTTTTCTATAAATATATTGTATTTATTATTCATTTGATTATTTTAGTGCCGAACATTCTGGTGGCCAACGTGTACGTGTAGAGTTACACAATGTGAGCCAGTATTCAATCTTTCCAGGCCAGGTATTAGAACAACAGAAGTAAACTGTGGCTCTCATTTCAGATGTTGAATTGAACATCATTGTTTAAAATCTAACATGGATGGGTTAAATTCCTGCAGGTAGTAGGTATCGCTGGGCATAATCCTAGTGGGCATTGCTTCATTGCTTCCAAACTGATTGATTCAATCCCTTTATCTGCTGCTGCTGCTGATGAGGACTTGCATCCCGCCAAAAAGCCAGCTTTGGATCCGGAGAGTTTGTCAATCGGTCTGGCCATTCCACAACCAGAGCTTTCAGTGGTATGTATACTTGTAGTCTGTGTCAATATGTGACACACAACTGTTTTCTTTATCAGTCATTGATAATGTTTTACTGTTTTCACTAAACCATAATGTGTTCTCCACTGCATTCTGACCTCACTTGAATGATAATGTTCGAATATGATTCTTTTGAGAATCTAAGAGTAGACTCTCTAGTGATGGTATAATACAATGTAGACATTTATAAATAAGGAAGCTGAGCTGCAACAGTCAACAATTTGTTAGTTGTAGGCTTTTAGGACGGACATGAAAGGCTAGAAGATAATAGAGTGTATTGC
Organism: Fragaria x ananassa; assembly: GCA_034370585.1. Taxonomy (NCBI): domain Eukaryota; kingdom Viridiplantae; phylum Streptophyta; class Magnoliopsida; order Rosales; family Rosaceae; genus Fragaria; species Fragaria x ananassa. The sequence goes on along the minus strand of CP139762.1, from coordinate 24,776,269 downwards.
TTTCCAACTGGAGAGAAATTTGTCATTAAGTGAAGAGGTAGAGAGGGGTTTAGGTTGCTAACCCAATCCAAGCAAAGACAGCAAATATCCCAGGCAGCTGGAAACAAACAGAAAATATTACTTGGTGCTTGCTCAAATTTAGGAATTATGTATGTGCTGATATTCACACAGTTTGAATATGTGCTGATATGTGCTTATTGCTCAATATGTGAAATATTGAACTTCTGCAGTTCTGTGCAAATCTTTTGATCTATATTGGTGACCCATACTTTCTGTATTGAAAACAGATCATTGCATCAGGTCCTTTTACCACGATTGACAACTTACTGTTTGAACCTCTGAAAGAGCTGCTAGCATATGCAAACAGAAAGCTCCCTCAGTTGCTTATATTGGTAGAGTGCCTATGTTTATGCAACTAAATTTCTCTCAAAAGGATTTCAGTACATCATACTTTGATGTTGACATATTCATGCCTTTTCTCAGCTAGGACCATTTATTGATTCGGAACATCCAGAAATTAAGAAAGGCAATGTTGACAGGACCTTTGATGACATATTCCAATTTGAAATTTTAAGAAGGGTATGTACTTTCAAAGTTGTGTAGTTATTAACAAGAACTGTCAACATCTGTTTAGCCTTCATGCCTTTTTTCCTTTTATCTCTGAGCAGTTGCAAGATTGCGCAGAATACATGGGTTCACATGCACGTGTCGTTCTTGTACCATCTGTACGTGATGCTAACCATGACTTTGTTTTCCCTCAGGTAATGTTACTTTTCGATCAAATACATACAGTATATATCTGCTTACAATTCATCGAAATGCTAAAAGAACTATAATATGAATATATAATGTAATCTTTGTGTGGTCTTGCAGCCTCCCTTTGATATTCATCCTCCAGATCTCAAACATCAGGTACATAATTTTGTAGATTTTGAGCAATGTATATTTCGAACTACTAGGAAATTCCTAATTAAGTTTCATTTTGTGGATTTGTGCTTACAAGTTATACATGTTCTTACTCAGATAACCAGTCTCACAAATCCAGGAATGTTTGAGGCAAATCAGGTAACACACAATAGCGCTTGCCATGAATTATGAGAATAACTCTGTAACTTGTTCCCAAATAGTGTTAATGTCAAGCCCAAAAGTTTTTGTTCCAAAATCATATGAAGTTTAAAATTTTTGATTTAAATCATAAGATTCATTTGGTCATTATAAGACAATGATCTCAAAGAAGTTAACCAACCAAAATTGACTTTTGAACTTAGAGTATACCTGTCGTGTATTTGTTCGTTGTAGTACATGCCTTCCTTTCTTAGCTTTCAAATGTCATTCTCAAACTGTAGGTTTCTTATAAGTTTATACATCATTGGTATGATAAAACAAAACTTCAGCAGTTAAACAATCAAGACTTCCCGAGTCCATGCAACAAAAACTGCATTGAAACAGTTCATTTTCACACATTGAGTACCTTTACATATGAGCAAAATGACATAAAATGTTGCTCCATGTTGCTGATAAGATGACTGTATATGAGATTAATTGGCAATATAATGATCTTCAGTTGACAAGTTTTGTATTTCGCATTTCCAACGCTAATCTATCTTTGTACGCTTTGGTTACAATTTGAAGAATCTGAAGCATAGATTAGCATAGAAAAAATTTCATACTCAACTTCTGGTTTCAGGTCAAGATAGGTTGCTGCTCTGTGGATATTCTTAAACATCTTAGCGGAGAGGAGACCTCACGTTTTCCAAGGGATGAAACATCCCGTGACCGCATGAGTAGACTTGCAAACCATATACTCGGCCAACGCAGGCATGTTTCTAATAATTTATAAGAGCTTGTTCAATTGTCGTTAGTAAAAGTCCATATGCTGAGAAGGTTTACAATCTTAAGCTCTGAAACTTATTTTGTAATTTTTTGGAACAGCTTTTATCCTTTATATCCACCAGCAGAAAGTGTTCCATTGGATTTTTCACTTGCTCCAGAAGCTCTAAATATCTCATTGATCCCAGACATTCTCATCCTACCCTCTGACTTGAAGTATTTTGTAAAGGTAATTGTTTTTATACCATTTTCAATTTCAAAGGAAGTCACGGACAACACAGAATGATGACTATTGTGACCCTGATGAAATTAATTAAACCACCTCCATGATCCTCTCACTAAATACTAGGCTATTATGTAGAATCTTTTAAAACCAATGATTTGTTGAATGTCCTCAAGAAAAGTTAACAGAAAGTTCACTTTTGATTCAGGTGCTCTCCCTGGGTGAAGGAGGTGAAGGAGAACAGCCAGTTAAATGCATCTGTGTCAATCCCGGAAGACTTTCAAAGGGAGAAGGAGGAGGTACTTTTGTAGAGCTTAACTATTATGGTAGTCCTGACACATCCAATGCTTCCATTATTGGCATATAAACCTTGTATTTGTTTAGCTAGCTTGTGTAAATTAGAACATTGGAGGTAAGTAATAGTGTTGATGAGTTCTTTTTTTTTCCCAATTGAACTGTATTGTATCAAATTTATAGATTCCAATACTCATTGCTGCACTTGGATCATTATTGATAATTATGATATTTTACATTTTCAATGCTGTACAAAAGTAGAAATGGTAAAGAACATCTGTGAGAATGAAAAAACAGTGCACACTTCATTCTTCAATACCATCCAACCGCACACATCAACTCCTTGGTATGTACTGCAGGCTATCTTATCTAATTGAGATAGGCCTATGTTAATAATGCTTCTGCGAAACGAAATAACAAAGGAGTTGGTGAATGAGTGCTTTCGTTTAATTAACAAGTCACGCTCATAACTTGTCAGCAATTACATAAACATGATTGCTTCTCAAGTAACCAAGGTAGGATTAAAAGGCATGAGCAGAACCCAGCTGAACAAACTAAACACTTCCTGAATCCCCTAGTTCAGAGACCAAATGGAAAGAGCTTTATAGTTTGGTAATGCATCTTTCATGTTTCTTTCCTTTAGGGCTTTAGTTGAACAAGTCAACCTCTTAATTCACCAGCTATTTGAACCATGGAAATGCTTTTGCCAATGGAATTTTCATCAGGAAAGGTCATATTTGATCAGTAGTATAGTCTTTCTTTTTTGCTTTTACCATGGGAACACTATTCGTCAGTGTTCATCTCTTTCGAATTCACAGTTTGATGCAACTGCTTCTATTGATACTTTGATAGTTTGATACAACAAGCATCACAGTCCGTCGCCAGTTTCTGCTGTTGTAATTTGTAGCCAAATATCCAGGAGCAATAGCAACTGCTAATTTTGATTTGTGGTCTATATATAGTTATTTATTTACTATCACTGCAGAAGTATGACTTCTATATCTGGAAACTGAATTTCTCACTATCAGAACTAGACAATTTCCCCAAGGGCCTATATAAACCGTATACTATATACACAGAAGGGAATCTTTTACAAATGGGAAAATCACCATAAACTCTACCTCTCTTTGTTCTGCACTCTATATCTTCATCTTTCCTGTCTTTCCATTCATCCAAGTATTAAAATCACAACCCTAGAACCCCAATACTTCAAAAGACAAACTGGGTGCAGTCCAAACCATCCTAGTATTTAGATTCGTACAAGCTGCACTGCATCAGCTCTTGTGTTTTCTGTTGGTGCAGTGGCCTCTTTTTGGGGGTATGATATATGTTGAACTTTCAAGGGGTTAATCTAGTTAGTAGGACTGGTTCTGTTGAGAGGTTTTGGATTTTCTGAGTTATGCAGGGTTGTTCTTTTGTAAACTAATTAATTAGAGACGAGGAAAATCCAAGCTGTTGCATCTGTTGGGAAGGTAGAGAAGCAATGCAGAGGATGGGATCAGGGTTTGGTAGTGCATGCAAAGGTTGTGAATATGCTGAAATAAGTGGTGTGATGTCCCATGACAAGCATGCCCACCTTTAACCAACCATAAAAGAACTCACACACTTAACCCAACCCAAACCAAACACACCCTCTCTTTTAACTTTATATCTTCTGTGAAACCACACTAGTAGTTGTTGCAGTTGGCATTGGGTTAGTGGCTGATTTCATGAGCCCCACAATGGATGAAAGCAATGTGGGAGGTTTTGATTTGGGATTATTACATACATGTCTTTGCTTCTTAAAGAGTACATGAGTTTGTACATTCAATTAGTTTTTGGAGACTGCACAAGTGCTGTTGAGAATGCAAACTGGAAACAAAATCCAACCTAGCTCTCGAAAAGAGCTTAATTGGGTTTTGCTCCTCTCATGTTTGAGGTCACATGCGCATTCTGCTGAAACTAAACAATGTACATTTCCCTGAGCAGTTAATAAGAATAGACCAATGTGTTCTTGTCCCAATTCGAGCCTCCCTTTGTTCTGCACTCTGGGGGTTCATGAAGTCAGCCTCTAGCAGATGATCCATAAACAAGAGACCCTATGGCTTCTTCACTTTTAAATTCTTATCTGGTCTCTAGAGATCTATCCACCACCAGAATTCCATTGAATTTTTCAATTGCTCCAAAAGCTCCAATCATCTAATTTGATCCCAGACATGCATTCTCATCCTACATGCCCTTAGAAGTATATATTGTAAAAGTAAATGTTCATACCAATATAAATATGACAGCAACGTTTCACAGATCACATAGAATGGCGATTGTCGCCCCAATGGAAAGTAGGTTTTAATTTGCAACTCTGAGATGCTTAAAACAAAAAAGATTTATGCTTAAGCATTGAATTTGTTCTTAAACATCGAGCTTGTGTAAGATTTCTGCTTAAGCATTGAATTTGTGCAAGCTGTATATAAAGTTACAAACAGATACAAATTCGAGGTGTGAACTTTATCTGTTGTTTGTCTAAAACAAAAACATTCACAACAGAGTCCAATACTTAATGTAATGACTGGTATTAACCAGATTCAGTATGATCAAATTCATGTATATATAGTTTATGTGAGACCCTGAATGGTCGATTTGGAACCTTGTCCAGAAAGACCCTAAATCTAATTTCTATATGAACAAAAGTGAAAAAGCACCAGATGCTGCTCTACATCTCTTTCTTCTGAACTTTGTCTCTGTACCAATCTTTCCAATGACTCAACACCCACAATATGCTAACACAGATAGCAATAACAATCACAACCATCCAAGAAACCCACGCCCATGTCGGAACTTCTTCTCCGGCCGCCCCACTCATATAGAACAACCCCATCTTAAACATAAACAGAGGCCCCAGAACCCCTCTAAAAACACTGTAAAAAGCATAAAACCGAGGAGACAAGAAGTCATACAGTTTCGCAGCCGAAGCCGAATCAGCCCTTTGAAAGCTCGCAAGTGTCCAAACGTTCTGGCAACCGCTGGTGATCTCGGCAAGAAAGAGAAGCACAATGATGGCATAAGCCCCGTGATGAACCACATAGCGACAAGTCAAAAACACGTACAGTGTGGCCAAGTGATGAAGAATGAAGAGAACTTCAGTAGGGAAGAAGATCAAGTAATGAAGAAGATCAACCAAGAAGTAAGCTATGCTGTATTCAAGAACAGTGTTTTCGAAAGGTGTGTTCATGGAGGCGAAAACGGAAACTGTTTTCTGGCTGTGAATTAGTGCATGGATCGCCATGAAAACTGCAAGAGTGCTGTGAGCTAGAGAGATGACGCAGCTCGAAGCTTCCGGCCTGTGTTTGGGACCCCATGTTCGAAAAAGCAAGAATCTAGCAAAGAGGTAGATGAGCAAGAACATGGTGAAGAATGTGGGGAGTGTTGGGGTGAAGAGAGCCGAGGTCTCCATGGAAACTAAAACCAGCTAGGGTTTCAAGAATTCAGATTTCAGAGATAGGTCGAGGGATTGTGAAGAGATTAGAAAGATGGATTACCTGCTTTTGAAAACTGGGAATGTGAAAGCTTTAAAGTATGATGAAGGAGGTAGAGGAGAAGTATAATGAAATTCAAGGGGACCAGCACCACGAGATATTATTCTTGACCAATAATGCTACAAGTCAGCCCATCTTTGTTTCAAGTTTTATGATGTATGCCTAATCATAATCATAATCCTAATCCTAACCTTAATCGTAAATGGATTCGAGTTTGGATGGGAGTGAAGAAGAAGAAATGAAAGGAAGTTACTGGGTTTCAATTTTCACTGCTTGAAGCAAATTTGGACATGCATGGAATAGGTTGATGGGATATTCGGGATACCAATTCAGGTATTCCACACGTAATGATTTTGTGCTTGTAAGAAAGGATTATTCTTTGCTTCTAGTTTTAGGCTTCTAACGATCATTGAAATTTGTTAGGTTTTTTTTTATCTCTTTTATTTTATTCAAAGAAACGTTTGACACGAAAATTATAGACCAGAAAGTAAGAACCAGGATTGAGAGCTCCAGAGGCAAGGAAAAGAAAATCTAGGACAAGTTTTCGGGATTTCTTTTTTGAAAGCATAAGTTCAATTTATAGAGGGGAACATATTCTATATGATCCAATAATGAAAAAGAAAAATAAAAAGGATAAAAAGAATAAAGTTACATAAAATTTTAACCATCCATCTATCCATGTGAGTAGTTCCAATGGAACATCGAGTGTGTACTTTTTATGTCCTCTGAATTCAATATAATGCTGTCATTAGCAGTCTGAGTTTGACTGAAAACTACGTTTTCCATTTTACCAAACACGTTCTAGAAGAGGTCATTGTAGACATCTTTTCCTTGACAAGCTAAACTCAAACTCTATCATAAAACTTGCTGGATTATTTATTATTGAACTACCTGCAAGAGCTTGTAATACGAGCTTCTACACCATCCGTCCAAACCCGGTTGAATCCTGTGATTATGTTCCTTCGTCGTAGCTCTAATTCATTCTTTGAGGTGGGCAGGATAGTGGACCTACATTACCATCCCTCCATCAATGGTGAGCACCTACACGAAGTAATTACGGTCAGTGAAGGAGAATTGGAGAAAACAAGTTGTGAGAGATGACAAACAAGGAAAGACCAGGAAGGCAAAACTTATGACACCAACACCATTTCACTCATGATAGTAAAGTCTTAACGATCCAAAATATCTAGTTTTGGTAATCCACACACATTCTTACTCTCTTGTACTATAGTTTATGGAGGGAAAGATGACCACTAAAACTATAATAACAGTTCCGTTTTTTATCATATTTGAGATAAAGTTGAAGTATTTATGAAGGCTCGACAGACTCCAGTCCAGATTGAGCCCATTGTTCCCTGTGCAGGGTAAGATTAATACCTCTCCAGTTCCCATTTCAAGAAACATGCACAACAGTTCACATTTTGGATGATTATAACTTTGTCTCAACCTAACTGTATAAAGCTCTACAACTCACCATTTAATTCCAAGAAACTTGAATACTATTAACAACAAGAACAAAAAAGAAATATATTGATACCTGTCCAGTCATGTAGCTGGCTGCGGGGCTAAGGGCCAAGAATTCCACAAGTCCAGCAATCTCTTCAGGTTGACCATATCTTCCTGTAATCACAACCACAACAATGACATTACTTCACTTACAAAATAATTCTAACAAATTGTCAAATATCCTTGAAAGTTACTAACAAAATATAAGTAGAACTTCCTCCAGCTCACCTAAGGGGATGGTCTGTAAAATTTTCTTCTCCAGTTCAGCCCCTAGCTCAGCAGTCATATCCGATGCAATAAAACCCGGGGCCACAGCATTGACCTGAGAATAATCAATGATTATGACTCACTTCCTCAACTACCCTTGTACCATCTTGGGATGTGTTTGATCGAAGAATAGATCCAAGATTTTGAAACACTCACATTGATGTTTCTGCTAGAGTACTCCTTCGCAACAGTCTTTGTCAGGCCAATTACTCCTGCTTTTGCAGCACTATAGTTGGCTTGTCCAACATTGCCAACTAGACCAACAACTGATGCTATATTGATGATCCTTCCCTGCATAAATCACCATACAACTGAGATAAATCATAATTTTCTTTTGAGAATATACGAGTACGTGAAGTGTGTGGAAAAATAAAATGCCGAAGTCAACCTCCTATATAACTGAAACTTCAATGAGCAGCTAGCATTAATAGGAACGATGTTTACCTTCTTCTTCTTCATCATAATTTTGGCTGCTGCCTGAGGATTAAAGTGAATTATCTCAGTTTACTGTGGAAATCAAATCACATAGTGATGAATAATTAAAATTCAAAATCACACACCTGGGTACATAAATATACACCAGTAAGATTTAGGTCAATGACATCCTGCCATTGCTTTAACTTCATTCTCATCAACAGACCATCTCTAGTAATTCCTGAAACAATGGTAGAAAAATTTGAGGTCCAAATTTTATTTTGAAGAACTATACAGAAGGAGTTGAGGCTGTAACAACCTGCATTGTTGATCAGTATATCAACAGTTCCCCAAGCATCAACTGCCTGCACATGTCAAACCACGAGCATACCGCAATTAGCATAATGACATCATACAACTCAGTTAACTATGAGAATGCACATTTACTCACAGTTTTGAGCATTGCTTCAACGTCTGCTTCTTTTGAAACGTCTCCTCCAAAAGTAAGAGCTTGTCCACCAACAGCCTCAATCTACAAAAAAAAAAAAATTAACCAAATGGGCTATCACTACTACATAAACCAACAAGCATGCTACACACGCAAATCAGCATAACTATATTCACTTCAGTAAACATACTAATATGATTCACAATGGATGATTCTATTTTACCTCATTGGCAACCTCTTCGGCCTCCTTTGATGACCTAGCATAATTAACAAGAACCTGCATGCAAAACCATCAATTCCTTCCATCACTAATCAAAACCTAATCAGAATGAACATTTTATACGACTCACTGACTACTGACAAGTCTAGGACTAACCTTACAACCAGCTTTGCCCAAAGCCAGAGCAATGGCCTTGCCAATTCCTCTAGAAGCTCCGGTCACCACCACAACAGGAGCCTCCACTTTTGGGACTGCTCCTGCACTTGCTTGTTCAAGCGTGGCCACCTGAGCCCTCACAACACCTGTAATTCCCATCATCACTATCAATTTACGAATTTCAAGGTTTTGGAAGGTGGATCACTTTCAAATTGAATCTGCTTTCAGCTCTACGTTCCGAATTCCTCAACAAACAATCAAAGGAAAATGCATAATTACACATCACAACATATTGATGATCAATTCAAATCTCATACCCGCTTAATCCACATTCAAATGCAAATTACACATTTCACCTTTTTTTCGAAGGTGAATCAGTGTTCAATTCAGTCATCGCATACCGCAATGATTAACGAACTGCATTCAATTCAGTTTTCATTCAAAGGCAAATGCATCATTCATTACACTTGAAAAAGTTTCGCTGATTAATTCAAATCCACATTCAAACGAAATTCATAGAGAACGAAACATTTCGCTAGTAAAATGCATCAATTTACACATTTCAATTTCTTTCGAAACCTCGACCACTTGTCAACTTCAATCTCACAACTTTCTGTAGCAACAAACTCTTTCTACTCTATATTTCAAATCTCAACAATCAGATGCAAATTCATCATTACATACCGAAACGCTAAGTAAACATCTTAATCCACATTCAACTGCAAATGTATGAACATAGTGAAATTCAAATGTACTAACCGGAGGAAGTGGAGGAGCTCTTGGATCTGTACTGAAGGCCAATGCTCCGGCCCGATCCGACCGGCGACCACTGCTTCAAACAGCACGCCCTGGCATCGCCGGCGGCTCCGAACTTGATTCCGGCGGGCTTCAAAGCGACGACGTTGGATGCAGCAACGGAAGCCATCAGAGAAAATATCGGAAGAATGCGAATGGAAAAGAGTGAAGCAGAGAAAATGCGGTTGGGGATTTCTTTATAAAAGGAGAGACGGAGTTGCTTTGATTTCTGTGCTGCGCGGCTTTGAGAACTCCGGAGACTAATCAGAGTGGCGATGGAAACGAAGTGACTCGACTGAGCTGTTTTCTTCAACCAGGTGGCTGGGGGAGTGGGGCTGGAGTTGGGTTTAATTACCATGCAGCCATTGATGAGGATTGGGGATGGTGCGAGGGCTATTTTGGAATTTTGGTAGTGATGTGGAAGGAAAAGTAGGTAGTCCGCTCAACTGTAATCCGACCCGGGTTTTATTTTATTTTATTTTATTTCAAATTAAGGCGAACCGGGTTGATTTTTACGGCCGGTCCGCTTATTGAGCTCAATTTTGAAGTACTAATCCCGGACAACTAACATTGTCCACCAGAAAAGACTAGATGATGGATAGCGGCATCGGAAGTTTCCTTGTGTTATCGACCACATTTCGACTGATTAGGGTGACCTGAATTGAACTGATTCCTTGCTAGCACTCTTAGATACTGTTAACCATCACATAACAAAAGTTGGAAGTAGCTCATTTCCCTGAGTAAGCACTTTTCTGTGCTGGTTTCCTTTTGGAATTGTTCTTGGGACGGACCTTCACAAAAGCCTTTTCCAAATCCTGAAACAAATTAAAGATAACAAAGTTAAAAGCTCTAGAACAACTTTCTTTTCTTTTTTTGGTCACCAGCTCTACAACAACTTTGCATCTACATTAAAATCACAGAAAAACAAATAAGGGTGGAGGGGAAGGGAGGCAAGAAGAGTGAAAAGATGGACCATGGATTGATGCCTATGGTGTCTCATCTACATATCTTTAAAATTCAAAACCAATAAATCAAATCAAATCAAATCAAATCAATTTAATCCACTAGCAAGTCAATCCCGCTAAACTTCCCAGATTGCAAAACCAGATAAAGAACACAACTAATTTTGGCCAGCAATATCAGATAGAACCACTTCTCTTTCAAATTTTGTAAAGATAAATCTATTTATGCACTGACGGTTCAGGAGAAGTAACTACAATGACACAGGAATTTCTGAAACTTGAAAACCCAAAGGACCATGAAAATCAGTCTCAGACCTATTAATGTTAAAATACGACGAAGCAGGACTGTGTAATAGTATGACATTAGGAAGATCAAGAGTGCTTATTACTACATGCCACGTGCTTATCTCGAAGTTCTAATTAGAAAAGCCTTTAGATGAAATGGAAACTGTGATAGTTGTACCTGGGTCTCAGGTGAATGATCAGGAGGAACCAAAGAATTCCCTTGGTGAAGAGAATGCTGATCAAGGCCAAATTACCTACAATGAGCGAATTCATAATGGCTTAGAAGATGATTCTCTTGCAATGTCACTTGTGAAGGGAGGTGACAATGGGCTTTCTGAGCAGCAAGAGGCGCACTCCTTATCTCTTGGTGGTGGCCTACCTAACAGTGATACTGGGTTTCAGAAATCACATTATTCTAACAACTATTCAAATATGAGGGTTGACATTTCAGAAGGTACAGGCATTTCCATACTGCTGAAGAGAACTAGCAGTAGCAAGGGGGCTACTGTTCAGGGTAGGACTTTCACAGCCACTGCCATACCTTATGAGGATCTGTCATATGCTAGAACTAGTTCTAACAGTATGAGAAGCTCCATTGGGCATGGTAGTTTCTCTGCATCATCTTCAGTTGATTATAGTCCATCTAGACAAACAGAGGCTCGTGTGCAGCGGCAATTGAGTGGCAAGAAATCAGAAAAGGAGTATAACAGACATGAAACAAACATGAAGCCCCAAAGCATTGGGTTATCAGACTTGGAGAATCTTAGACATGACACAAGCATGAAGCACCGAAGAATTGGGTCATCGCCCCATGGACCTCCAAATTATTCTCACGAAGTGTTAGGTCTTTCTTCAGACACAATTGATAACGATTTTGAGGGTACTGTTGGAAATGGGGAATATGATGGTGCAGAAGGGACACACACAACATCTGAAGAATACTTGCCAACATCAGAAGCAGATGTTACCACAACTTCTACCAGGACAACTGTTGTTGAAGAGGATGAGGAAATCATTGTTAGAAGCACCAGAGCTGATGCTTCTACTTCAGAAATTTTGAGCCCCACAGCTAACACTTTGTTAGAGAACAATACAGTGGCAATGTTTCCCATATGTGAAAGTTCAAATGAATACAGTGAAGACTTGCAAAACAACACGAGGAGTGTCACAGGTATAGAAGCATCAGCTATAGATCCTGAGTCATCATTATTGAACAAGGAAAATATCATGCAAGACAGCAGGATTAATGGAGTGGATGTTGAAGAGATCACTAATCACAGCTCTTTGATTACAGTATCAGAAATAGAAACTGGAAAAGGTCTTCACAGCACTTCTGTTTCCATTAGCGATGATGCTTCACTTGAATCAAAGAGTACCATGGAGGACTTTCAGGAGCCTTCAACTCCAAATCCTTCTGAGAGTAATCTGACATCTTCTATTCCAGAGACCAACACCACCAATCATACACATGACATCCTAGGTATGATATGTATTGCATATGATATGAGCAATATTTTTTTGTTTGTTTCTGTTTTAAGTTTTTATAGGACGATAAGAGATACCCGGAGCTTTAATTTCTTTTGAGCACTGACTCTGAACCATGACATATGTTCCTTCTGCATTATGAAATTGGGAAGATTTAGTGGTCGAGTGTTACCTTACTTATTTCCTGCAGACCTTGATTACCTTCTCATTTCCATACCCATATTTGACCCTTTTTATAGATTTGGGGATGCTATGAAATCCATCTGAAGTACAGTTTAGAAATTCAAGATTATGTGTATTATTGACTTCAAAACATTTCTTGTGAGCGAGTATTGTGGGGAGTTCATGTTTTGAAGTAATACATAAATTCTTTTATGATAGCTGGCACTTAGCTTTTCTAGTTGAAAGATGTCAAGAACCATGGTGACCACACTCTATGCATGCATGCTTATGTGTCTTTTGTGCTTTAAGCTTGGTTTTGACATGTAATTAGAGTGATTAGCTGACATGCTCTGTATGTTCTTTCAGAAGAGGAATCAACACTAATGGTTGAGTGTCAAGGCCGAAGCAAAGCAAGAAGCCTAACACTGGAAGAGGCAACTGATACGATACTCTTATGCAGCTCCATTGTCCATGATCTGGCCTACCAGGCTGCAACAATAGCAATAGAAAAGGAGCAGTCAGTACCATTAGAAGGTTCACAGCCTACAGTTACAATACTGGGGAAGGAACCGCGTGGCAGAATCGTCAGTAGACGCTCTGTAAAATCTCAAAAGGGTAGGCAAAAGCGGTTGGAAACAGATGCAGGATCCCTTGCAAGTAAGACTGAGAATGACGAGAATGAGAATGAGAATGTTGATGAGTCTTTGCAACAACGGCCTGTAGGGCGTCCTCCTAACAAGGCAGACGGCATGAAGCCCCCAAAGCTGGAATCCAAGTGCAACTGCACGATAATGTGAAAGTATTTATCTCGTGCCAGCCCTGCTCACAGTGCCCGCCTTGCACTGTTGGCCACTCCGTTCAGTGGTTCTTACGGAGGTGATACCGCCGAGTACTTGTATTTACCCTACGACATTCTGTCATACCTTCTTACTTCATATTACACTTCTTTTTCAACCGTTTTGGTCAATTATTTGTATATTCTGATGAAAAATTGAAATTTGCACTTCTTATTATTTTGTAATTCATGTTATCTTTTGGTACTCATAAAATATTAAACTAAAAAATGGAATAATGAGTGCGGATCGTAAAACGAGGAGGGTAAATTCTTTTAGTGTCGGCGAGATTTAAAAACCTATAATTTTTTTTATTTTTTTGGTCCGGCGGGGAAAATTATTTTTGCGACAAGGATAAATTTTTGGCGGGAAAATCAGGGGACAAGTACCGGAGCTGAAAATGTTTCAGTCAATTTCCTTCAACCCAAATTGAGCATGGAGTCCGATTCAGACTCAGACGGCTCTCACATCTCGGCAACTCCGCCGCGACCAAAGCCGCCTCCAAAGCCCACCCTAATCTCCTCCCACTCATCCACACCTAAGTCCAACTCAAAAGCCAAAAAGCTCTTCTCCGATCCACCCGTACCCGCCAGACCCGACCCGTTTCCGCCTCTCCCCTCCGATTTACCTTTCCAGATACTCCGCCACCCGCCCGCGAACCCCGTCGTCGATTCTTCCTCCAAATCGGCGCCTTGGTTCTCGAAGAATCGACGAGTCAGCATCGATTTCGATCCGGCCGCGTACGACCCGCCGTCTTCTTTCGCAGCGCCGGAGAACTCAAAGCCTCAGCCGGAGGCTGGTATCACTGCGTCTGGTTCCGATTGGGTCCCGCCGCCGCAACCGGAGCCCAAAGTTGAAGCTAGGTCAGGGTTTCCAGCCAAAATTGTGAGGAACGTGAATCTGATTCGAGGTAATGCTCCTCTGCCGCCGGTGAAGCTCAAAGGCGGAGCCGAAGGCAACTTCGTGAAGCTTAACCTGAACGGAAGGAAGCGCAAGTTTCTGAACAAGGGCAGAAGAGGTAATTCCAATTCTTCTTCAGGTCGCCGGAAGTTTTATCGGAAAGGTAAAAGAAAATTGACGGCGAAAGACGGAAATGAAGAAGAGGCTAACGGCGATGAAGTGACGGATGCAATTGCGGAGCAGCAGACTCGGAGCCAGGACAGTAAAAAGGCCAAGAAATTCGACCTGGAAGCGTTTGAGGAGGCGGTTGCGGCGGCGAGGGAGGAGAGTTCTGATGAGAATTTGATGAAGTTGTTGAAGGTTACTTATGGCTATGATTTGTTCCGGGATGGGCAGTTGGAGGCAATCAAGAATGTGCTTGCCGGAGAGTCCACGATGGTGGTTTTGCCGACGGGTGCTGGCAAGTCGTTGTGTTATCAGTTGCCTGCTGTGATTTTACCTGGGGTGACTTTGGTGGTTAGTCCATTGATTGCTTTGATGATTGATCAGCTTAAACAGCTTCCTTATATGATTCGCGGCGGTCTTCTTTGTAGTAGTCAGGTAGATCATGCTTGCTTATATCTCATTGCTTCAATGTAGGCTTGGTTTGAAGAACTAATGAGTTATAATGTAGTTTGATTTTGTTGTTTTAGACACTGGAAGAAGTTTCCGGGACGATTAGGATGGTTCAAGAAGGGGGGATAAAAGTGAGTATAATCACTCAAATGTGCTGGTATAGTATTCAATTTGATACTGCATCTAGTGTTTTAGAGAGAATTGAAGGCTTGCGGATTATCTTGTAGGTGCTTTTCGTATCCCCAGAGAGATTCTTGAATGCAGAATTCCTGTCTATATTTTCTGCCACCCCGATATCTCTTGTTGTGGTGGATGAAGCTCACTGTGTATCTGAATGGTGAGTGAATAGACGAATAGTCTGACCATTGCACCAATCGTTGTCTTCTTAGCCTTTTGTTTGAGTGAATAAATGAGTTTTATTGTTTGGTTATAATCCCTCTATCTTACCTGAACTTAATTTCTTATTGCATATAGAATACTTACATTTTTAGAGTTTTTCAGGTCTCACAATTTCCGGCCATCATATATGAGGCTCAGAGCTTCTATGCTTCGTTCGAAGCTCAATGTGAACTGCATTCTTGCTATGACAGCTACCGCCACAGCTACAACTTTGAGTTCTGTCATGTCAGCTTTAGAGATTCCTCTGACCAATCTCATTCAAAAAGCCAACCTAAGGGATAATTTACAACTATCAGTTTCATCAAGTGGAAATAGGCAAGTTTTTGTGACACGCCTTTTTCCTCCTTCTGCTTTCTCAGCTTTCCTACATCATTAACTTAATCTTTTGCGACTAGAACAGAATGAAAGATCTGCTGAAGTTGATCAAGTCTACTTCCTTCAAGGATGTTCAGAGTATCATTATCTACTGCAAGTTTCAGGTATACATCTTCTATCTTGTTTTGTTTAGATGTTTGTGATACCATTGATTCTAGGGTGGTATCTAGGATACAGTTTTCAAAAAGCTTATTTGTGGAAAATAATACCATTGGATAATAGCATTGACTTATTATTTATGTCTTTGAATGTCATTCTTTCTTAATGCTCATTACTTTGGATGAATATAGTTTGACATTTTCAATTTTGAGTGGAAACTAATCCCTGACTTCTGATTTTGCAGTTTGAAACAGAAATGATAAGCAGATACTTATGTGACAACAATATCAATGCAAAGGTTGGTTTTCCATTCTCAATTGCTTGATGCATGTAACTACTCTTGACAATGAATGTATGTAACTACTCTTGACATCTGACAAGAGTATAGTAAAATGCTATTCAGAGTTACCACAGTGGCATCCCTTCAAAAGATCGTACTCGTGTGCAGGAGTTATTCTTTAATAACAAAATTCGAGTGGTGAGTTATTCAAGCCTCAATCCTGAAATTAAAATTTTCACCCTTTCTTTCTCGACAAGTAGAAAAGTCAACTTTCAGGTTCTTGGTCATTGACTAGTATGTTTTGATCGAAGGTTGTTGCAACTGTGGCCTTCGGTATGGGCCTTGACAAGAGGGACATTGGCTCTGTAAGAAAACTATACTCATAACTAGTTCTTTGTTTTACATCTACTAGATACTTTCATATTAGTTCCTTGTCACTCTTGTGGCTCTCCAGCCTAATTCTTCTTCCTCCCAAGGGTTCTGTAGGTCAGTGATATTCTTTTGTCTATTCTATCTGGCTTATCTTTCCCAGATTAGTTTCGTTCAACTGTAACCTGAGAAAGACAGCATTTATAGTGTGTACTTCTTTATCATGTTAAATGTATCAATTGCACATCAGTTAATGAATTTTGGTGTACACAGATGTGTGCTCTTGGCTCCTAGCTTTTTAGAAACTTCAGAAAAAATAACTGGCATTTCTTCTTAATGAAAAAAAGCTATGATCCATTCAGTTTGCCCTGTCTAATTTTTCTTTCATGCATTGTTGCACACAAACATGTGTGCAGACCTGGTTAATTCATGATGCAGTATGCTTGCAGGTTTTGTTGAGTCATTGTTTTTAGATTTCTGTATTTATAGATTGCATATTGTTTCAGGTGATTCATTACACCATACCAGAAAGCTTGGAGGAATATGTTCAGGTGGAACTTTTTTTTTTCCTAGCAAATGCCTGTTCGAAAAGTCGTTCTTTATGTCTTACTTTGTTAACAAAATGGATGATCATATTATGTAGGAGATCGGAAGAGCTGGACGGGATGGAAGGACGTCCAATTGCCATCTCTATTTTGATGACACCACATATTTCAAACTTCGAAGTCTTATGTATAGGTAGTTGAATGAGTTACATATTAAATTTATTGTATCCAGGTTTACATTGATTTATACAGTTCTGAGCAACTTATCCGAATCGTTTTTTCAGTGATGGCGTGGATGAATATGTGGTAAACAAATTCCTCTGCCAGATATTCACCAGTAATGAGAACTTTCAGGGAAAAATTTGTTCGTTGGTTAAAGAAACTGCATCTCACAAGTTTGATATGAAAGAAGAGGTCTGTCCGTGTTGCTATTCTGTTCAGTATCCTGAATTTTCATGTCAACTTAAAAGAGAAGATGTCCTTTACTAGGAGTTTAAGATTTCATGCACTGAGATGCTTGGTTTCTGTAATTTTTTTTTTTTTTTTTTTTGCAGGTGATGCTCACAATTCTAACGCAGTTGGAGTTGGGTGAAGTGCAGTATTTGCATTTACTTCCAGAGATCAATGCAACTTGCATTTTGAACTTTCATAAGGTAGGCAGCTGATATGGTTTGAGGTTTCTGTTTGTTGCACAGTAAATGCTGTTAGGATAATCTGGATCGTTGCAATAGTACATGGAGATTCTTTCATAAAATCACCTATGGCTGTACATTTAAGAGTTCACAGATAAATCAGTTGTCTGACTACTAGTAGGGCAAAAGCATATATTTTTCATGACGGTCTATTAGTTCTGTGTTATAATTATTAACATTACAAAGTTGACCTATAGATGCTTGAATGCAGACTTCTCCAGTTTTGCTTGCTGGAAAGGATGTTCTTATTGCAGCAATTCTGAAGAAGTAAGTACGATTCTTTAGTAACTTGGCTTTTACTAAGAAACATGTGCTGAATCAAGTTATATATATTTTTCAGGTCTGAGATTAAGCAAGGACAATATGTATTTGACATACCGACTATAGCAAATAGCATTGGAGTTACAACGACCATCCTATCCAACCATTTACAGAATTTGAAGGTTTGTATACATTTTAAGCAAATCATAGATGAAAGAAAATTTACTACTTGGTTGGATCATGACACCTACCTTTATCATTCTCAAATTTCAGCATATATATTTTACCTCTTTTAAGGAGAGGAATTGTTTAAACTTATGCCGCCCTAAATCTATATCAAGCCATTTCTTGTGATGTTTTATAGGACTTTAAATTCACAGAATGGGTTTTTAAAAGCTACCATGTTTTAGTATCTTCTATAGGTTGAAAACCTCTCTCTCTCTCTCATATATATTCATGTAGCCTTTTCTCCTTTTTTGTCTTATTATTTTAGGTGAAAGGAGAAGTAACATACGAAGTGAAGGACCAGGCCTTCTGTTATACAATCAAGGAGGTCCCTGCAGATCTTTGTTCTCTATCAGCACAGCTTACAAATTGGCTATCAGATATTGAAAGTTGTAAGGTAATTAATAGTATCAAGTATCATTAGTATGTTATTTTGGTTAAAGCTGTTTGTCAATTTCAATAAGCATGCCACTGCTTACAGATGTTCATTAACAATGTGCACTTGAGGATCCTGAGTTTGTCATTGTAAATTTGTTATAGTGCATCCGATAGGAAACATGTTGAAACTTTGCTAATGTGGCCTATCCACAAAACCATTTGTAAAAGACATACTGGCACTTCTTGGGTGTTAGATCCACTGGATGGTGCAGCTCTTTTATTTTTTATATTTCTGTGCGCATATTCATCATTTACCTGCTTATGATTTAGGTTCGGAAGTTGGATGCGATGTATAATGCAGCAGTCTCTGCTGTTGATGCATGTGAGAAGATGGAAGGTTGTTCTGATGGCCAGCAAACACTATGTTTGCAAAGGAAGATTTTGGAGTATTTCAATGGAGAAGATGATTTTAATGTCCCTAATAAGATGGGTAAAAGCAGGTTGGTACAGTTCGCTCTCATCTTGAAACTTAAAACCATTTTAATCACATTGCTTTATCCACATTCTTTATTGGTCGACATGAATGTTCCCTTTTCCTAACTTTATACTTACTGATGACATTATTATTTACTTGTGCAGCCCCTTTTTGCAAGCAGATATAAAAGTAAGAACCTAGAAATTCACTTGCATTCAATATTATAGACCGCTCATGCTTGGCAGTAATCTAAGATATTGGCTCTTCATGGCTGGACAGGTGTTCCTAAAGAGCAATTCACAGGCCAAATACACCCCCAGAGCTGTTGCAAGGATAATGCATGGTATTCCGAGTCCAGCATATACTTCTGCATTTTGGTCTAAAACTCACTTCTGGTAAGTACAGTAAAGTTGTTTGAGCTACTTGATTTGGAGACGTGTTTTCATATGTTTTGAAGTCCTTCATAAGGAACAAATTGAGGTGATATGCTAATCTGCATTGCAGGGGAAGATATACACATATAGACTTCCAGGCGGTAATGGAAGCAGCAAAGGCTGAATTGATCAATTTTGTGAGAAAGGATGCAGTCTAGTTGTTTTTGAGCCAAACACCCTTTCTTGTTTGGTGATCCAGAGGAGGACTACTGAAGGTAACAAAATAGTTGGATTGTCAATCTGATGAACTCTTTAGATTTTCTCCAACTGGTTGTTCAGTCCAGTTGAAGAATTATGTTGTTTTTCCCATTCTTGCAGTCTGGAAAAGATCGACATCTTCAACCAGCATGGAACATATTCAACAGTGATGAATTCTCAACTCTGGTGCTATAGATACAAGTTATGGTAGGTAAGCACTACGCTTTGCCCATCTTTCTCCTATGTTTCAGAGTGTCAGCTAAGGCTTTGCCAAGTCGGGCAGCTTTTGTGAATGCATTAGCACCTACTGGATGCTTCTGGCATTCTTTTTTGCAACAGGAGAGGCAAAGCCAAAATCTACAAGGACAGAGCCACAGAGGCGTTGATTATTGAGGTTGACGTCATATTTGAAGTTACGTATGATGATTTAGTCCAAGTAGAAGAATACACGAGCAGGTTCAAGTTGTAATAATGCATCTATCAGAAAGTCCTAGAGCCATCATGCTAGAGTTCTGTACACGAAAGGTGGCAAGGGGGAGGCGCCAAGCAAAGTTGGAAGGTTTCTCAATTGTGTCTAAAGCAAAGTAAATTGGACGTATTATCATGAAATGTCAAATCAGTTCCCTATTTGTGCCAAGTTTACAGATTATCCAACCTGATTCCATGTCCTGGGACTAAGTTGGACCGTTGATCCAACTCACTATTGTAGGAGCTTTTTGTTTCTAGACTTTCTACAGTTTTTGTTTGAGGTCTAAAGGATAAAAAATGATTAACTGATGTGTAAACAGACTAGATCTATAGGCCTATTTATATGCCGGTTATTGTTCAAATATTTTAGTCTTTGACTTGTACATAATCAATTTTTCGGTTTCAAGAAAATAAACATGATCACTTGAAAGATAAGACTAAATTGTATCTTTCAATTGAAGCCTTTTCTCTTCCAATTAGTAATGTTCTAGAACCGAGTTTTGTTATACGTATTTAATCGTTTTTCAAAACTGTATGGCAAACCAAAAACTCGCTTTAAAAACCACCCATTTGCATAACTTGCACGACTCTAACACTCACTCATGGTGTTCATCTCATCTAAAGCTTATACAAATGAGTAAAGAAAGCAAACAAAGAGCAAGAGAGAAGCCATGAATGCCATAAGGGGCATATTCTAGTAACGTTGGGGAGCAAAGGATGGCATATTCATATCACTATTCACTTATTCATAGCTAAAAAATAAAAGAAAAGAAAATTTAAGAAGCAAAGACCGTTAGTTATTCCCAAGAAAGATAGAAGGAAGCAACCAAACCATATCAGACCAAGAAAACAGAGACCTGACTCGGCCATAGCTCCAAGAAACAAAGAACCCACCTTTACATTCATATAAGATATAACGACACCCTAAACGCTAAACCCTTCTCAATTCTCACGTCCAATTCAGATTTCAGCTTCTGGGTTTTGATTGGATTGGGATTTCACCTCAGAAAGTCATCAGCTTTGGGATTGGAGGACATGGGTGAGGTGGCGGCAGCTGCGTCTTCTTCTTCTTCGTCTTCAATCTTCACAAACTACCCTCTTCTCTCTGCTCTCATAGCTTTCGCTCTTGCCCAATTCATCAAGCTCTTCACCTCCTGGTACTTGTCTTTCTTTCTCCTTTGAGACCCTGTTCTTCAATTTTGGATCTTACCCAGTTCATAATCCTGGTTTTCTTGATTGTGGAGAAAGAAAGATGCTGAATTGAACTATACCCTTGATTGCTTTTGTCGAGTTATGATTGCCCGGATCTTCGTTCTTGATGTGCAAAGTGATATACTTGAAACAAAACCACAATGAGCATTAAGCAAATACCAATCAAGCCTTGCATGCATCTAGGAATATTATAGATTGATGAGTTTATGATTAGTTCGAAATGGTATATGAAACTGAGCAAACCTTAATGGGGATGTGTTGTTTTCGCGTTTTGTGAGAAGAGTAGAGATGTTGTTGGAAACTTGTGATTGCCAATAATTTGTTTAGCCTAAGAGTCTTAAAATTTGATAGATTTGCAGGTACAAGGAAAGAAGATGGGATATTAAGCAGCTTATTGGATCCGGGGGAATGCCATCATCTCATTCAGCGACTGTTACTGCTATTGCTGCAGCCATTGGGTTTCAAGAGGGCGTCGGTGGATCACTCTTTGCAATTGCACTGATCTTAGCATGTGTTGTAAGTTCCTTCTCTTCATTTTGTATAATTTGAAGTTTGAAGACAACTTTTAGCTTTGGATTTCGTTGTTATTATCACAGATGATGATTATATAATGATAATGTGTTTCACAGGCTTAAAACATTTTGAAACAAACTTTTACGGGATCTCCTAATCTAGAAAATGTATGTGATCATGAATTTACATAATTCATACATCATGCGGATCTTTGATGTATAAAACTTTATGGCAGGTGATGTATGATGCAACCGGTGTAAGATTACAGGCTGGACGTCAAGCAGAGGTTTGATGTCTTTTAAGTCATTGCTACAGTTCTTTTCATATTCTTGTGTCATTTGGTTTATCAAAGAATTGACTTCAGGCATGCTTTGTTGTTTGGCTGCAACGTGTTTCATAAATATTCTTCAGATATCATGATATCCTATTTGAATTTTGGTTGATTTTGTTATACTTATTAACAGTGATTGGATATTGTCCAGGTTTTGAATCAAATTGTGTACGAACTTCCCTCTGAGCATCCTCTGGCTGAGAGCAGACCACTGCGTGAACTTCTTGGCCACACACCCCCTCAGGTTCTCTATACTGAACTAATTTGACTCTGTAATTGGTTATTGGATCTTGATTGTGTATCGATGACTACAACTTTGATATACTTGAAAACAAACCGTTTTATGACGATTGTTGTTCCCATTTGACAGGTTATTGCTGGTGGGATTCTTGGAGCTGTCACAGCAACCATGGGTCATTTGATAATCTTGGCTACTAGCTAGTCATATATGATGCCCAAATGGGTTAACATCCCCAGATAGATAGTGATACAATGTAACAGGATCTCTTATTGTCACACTTCCTGTTATATGTTTGGATTGCACATTTGCAGATCCCTCATCACATGTGGTTTATTCTTTCTCAAACTTACATATAGGTCTTCCTGTCCATAATCCAGTTAGCATGTCTGGCATTGTGTATAGACACTAGCATGCTGATAAAATTTGATTGACTTCATAGCTTTAATTTCCTGAATAGTTTCGTTTCAAACAATATTTGTAGCATGCTCAAATAGTCAAATCCAACGAGGGTGCCATGTTTTGCTTTATTTCCAAGGCATGAACTAGAATATGCTTTTGTCCTTCCTCAGACATGAACTTGCTAGAAGGCGGAATCAATGAGCTTAGGTGGAATCAATCAGCTAGAGAGAGGGTTTTTAAAAATGAAAGATGGTGATCACGGGAATCCTAACCAAATCTTAATCAAAGCCGACAGATCTTTTGCTGTTGGTTTTGGATGATATTTGGTCTGAATCCGAATCCCTTGTTGAGAAGCTTGATGAATTGAAAATGTCAAATCACATACCTTTCAAGAAAGTTAGTAGAACATTGTAAGTTCACCTATTAGCTCTCATGTTCCAGAACAATTGAATTTCCAATCAATCACTATCAACTCAAAGAAATCTAATCTATACATATCAAACCAATACATATAAAGATTTGACCAAGTAAACATCTCAAGATAGAATAATTTAGCAACATCACAGTAGATAATAAGTTCTAATAGCTCAACATAATTAGAATCCAGATTACATAATAGCATCTAAAAGTTTGTTTGATCAAAATTCAACATCAAAATTTAACATCTAAATAGAAGAAAAAAAAATGAAAACACTTATACATCGTCAAGTTTCTTGTGATTCAACTTTTCAAACAAACATATTGCAATTAGTACTAGCATCAATGAAAGAATTTTATCAATCTACTGTTTATTTCGTTAAAGTATTATACTAGATCAATTGAGAATGAGAAAGAAAGTCAGATACCCATTCTCAGCATATGTAATTCCCAGAGTCACAGACCCAGAAAAATAAAAGAGACTAACACACAGCATATAACAGATCAATTGAGCAAAAACCCATCATTCATCACCTTCCGAAAGCAAAATTTCTCTCTATCAAGAGAAAGAACAATCCAAATAAATTAACCAAGATAATATCAATAACCATACCCACAGACCATAGTATGTCTATATGTAAATATGATCGACATGAACATACCATATCTACTGAACTGTTTGAGAGAAGAACAAATCGTATATGGTTCATACCTGACAGCTGCTCTACGAGGAAAATGATAACAAGAGGAATTTTAGATGGAAACTGGAAAGTGTTTCAGTTCTCTCGAGCCAATATAGAAGTGCTTCAGTTCTTCTGAACTGGAGTCAGAAGAGAGAATCACGTTTTGACAGGGATAATTTGGTCCAAAAAAATCGCAATAATTACCGAAACTTCAATAGGATTGGATGACAATGATCCTTAACCGGTAGGGTATCCACGGGTATTCGACTTTAACAGGAGAGATATACGAGGATAAACGGGTGACGGGTATGGAGATCTTCAGTATTCAGATTTTTGAATCGGGTACCGGGCAGGTATGATATTTTGATATTCGTCCACATCCCCACCCATTTAGAATGTAAATATTATTTTTTAATATATATATATATATATATTATTTATAAATAGATATTTATGTAAAATCTTTTGTAATATTTTTTACTATGATTTTCTTAATGAATATTTATAGAAACTTCTTTTTTAACCGAGACTTGTATTCGTTTTTATTGGTTTGAATCAAGAAACTTATTCATAAATGTATTTGATTTTATTTTCATATTTTTATATTTCGTAATTATTTTTTAAAAATTAATTATTACATAATTGTTAACGAGTATCGGGGCGGGTATGAGAACGTAATCCCCAAAGAAGACGAGTACAAAGAATCCCCATTATCTAATTACGAGGAATGAGACGAGTACGGAGATAAAGAATGAAAAAATGTACGAGTACGATATTTTGATCCCCTGACCTTACCCTATCTATTGCCATCCCTAGATGGGAAAGTGAATCCCTAGGGTGGGTGGGTGGAAGCATTTTCCCCCAATTTTCGTGTCAAATGGGAACCATTTTCCTTTCCTACTCAATTCCTTTTGCTTCCAAACACAAGAAAGAAGGTAAAGACTTTCCTTTCCCAAGACTTTGATTCCATGAACCAAACACAGCCTTAAGACAAAGAAACATCTACTCGATCCGGGACCATAATATTGATTTGTTTTGGCAAATAATTCCCATTTCCAGAAACATCCGAAAGAAACACCCATATTCTCTTAATCAAACTCGTGAACGAATTCCAGGCATATAACCTAAAAACGCATCGGTAATAATAGTCGTAGTATTACGTGAAATCTATAGCACAACTTTAAATGAAAAAACTTTTAACTCCATGGGTTAATTATATTTTCTATAAAAAGATAATGGAAAATTTTATGATATGTGCATGCATACACGAGTTGGTTCAGGTGTGGACCGATGAAAAATGACATAGATGTTTGTATGCTTGCATATAAAGTTGTTTGGCTCAGTTTGCAGTGGGAACATCCAGATTCGAGTTATTTCGATATATCGGGGTACGTAGTTCACAAATGTGATCAATATGAGTACATAAAATGCCGAAAATTTAGCTTATATCAGAAGTCTTCTTTACCCTTTCATGTCTACATAAGGTGATCGAGTATTAAAAATGTTAAAGGTATATTGTGAGGAGAACATTTTCAGTACACGGCGTGTATCTTCACATACATATATGGATAGTCAAGATTAGAGAAAATAATATAGAAACATGGTGATCAAACGGTTAAGATTGTATGTGTAAATACACGTCTTGCATACAAGAATTTCTATATTATAAAAGTATAGTTTTTAACATTCATGATTCCACATGCATCTAGTATCAGTAGCAAACAAATTATGGGAGGCTGGAAGACCTCTATATAAAGCCTACACAAGCTCTGTAATCTCCACTCCTCATCATCTATAGCTAATCGATCTTCCTAGTTCATAAGTTCTTCAAGTTATCTCAGTTTTATTTAGCTAGCTAGTCCAGATGGAGAAAGCAAGTGCAATCCTTTCCCACCCCCTCCCAGCCATGGAAAGCTCATCACAGTTCTCAGCATTGACGGAGGTGGAATCGAAGGGATTATTCCCGGAACTCTGCTCATCAGCTTCCTAGAGTCCGAGCTCCAGGTGATTAACAAAAAAAAAGAAAGTGTATTCATATATGTGTAACTGTTTTGAATATTGTTGATGGTATATATATATATATATATACCGCAAGCGTAAGTAACGACCTCGTAAACCGTTTTCCGGCCACGGAGGGCCCCGCCCCCAACATACTTCTGGTAGACCGACATCTGCGCTACCTCGTCATGGTGAAAGATCATCGGTACCACATCCGGAAGGTCCTCATCTAAGCTCCACAAGAAGACATCATGATAGTAATTATGTGCACTTTGTCACACATTGGTAATATGTAATAAGAAGGAACATTTCTTAGCTATAAAAAGGAATGCTTCCCATATGTAGAAAAGATCCCTCTCGCTCTCTCAATCACTACTCACTTCATCTTGGAGAGCTCTTGCAACACCAAAGGTCTATTGGTCATGATAATGGAATCTTAAGTGGACGTAGCCATGTTCTCCGATGACATGGTGAACCACTATATGTCATTGTCTCTTGCCCATGTTGTTTCTTGTTCATGTTCATGTTCCACCCTGATTCTACATAGCCTACAAGATTAAGCAGAAACAAATAATGAACACGAAATTAACATAAATTACTGGTTGTTATGTTATATATATGCAGAAGCTGGATGGTGAAAATGCAAGGTTGGCCGATTACTTTGATGTTATCGCCGGGACTAGCACGGGTGGCCTTGTCACCGCCATGCTTACTGCCCCAGATGAAAACAAACGTCCCCTGTTTGCGGCTAGCCAGATTGTCGATTTTTACCTTGAACACTGCCCTAAAATCTTCCCTCAAATCAAGTAATTATATCTCCAAAACTAATATAATTAACTGAAGGGTGATTAGTACTTACTGGTATGCTTAACAGAAGCACCAACTTTTCTTCCCTCGCATTGTTTCAAAACCTCAACAAGAGAATACCATCTCGTTGATGGCGGAGTGGCTGCTAATAACCCGGTATGAAATTTATCTATCACTTCTCAAGCAATAAAATTTATCATCGAAAATAAAAATTCACTTGTGTTAAGTATACTTCTCAGGCTTTGACTGCTATAACTGAAGTGACAAAAGAAATCAAGAACGGAAATTCGGATTTCTCTCGGATTGTGCCAGCTGAGAAGGAAGACAGGTTCCTACTTGTATCATTGGGTACTGGTTCATCAGAAAAATCTCTCATGATGCCGATCAAGCAAAATTCTGGGGAATTTTGGGATGGTTGATGCAACCCAACTTCAAATGTCCATTGTTGGATGTACTTGGTGAAGCCAGTAGTGACATGGTAGATTGCCACATTTCTACCCTTTTCCAAGCTCTTGGTCTGATGATAACTACCTTCGAATTAATTCAGGTAGATTGATAATTTGCTCTACTAAAGCCGGTACAAAAAATGAAGAAGCCTGTTCCAATGCATTCCACCGGGAGGGTACAAGAGAAAGGGAACAAAAAAAAGCCAAGGATGACGACTTCGAGTACAACACTCCAAAGGAAGTGAAGGACATGGAGATGCTCAATAAAAGAAAAAAGGCTCCAAAACAACCTCTGTCTCAGAAAAACAACAAGAAAGAGCCGGAAAAGGAGAAACAAGTGATAAAAAAAGTAGTGAACTTTGAAAAGGACACTTGGACCACACTGAAGACGGAGGTCCAAAACTACTACAAGTCTTTCCTTGATACAAGGGATAATTATGGTAAGTGAACAAATTGAATATTTGCATTTTCATGTATCAAATATGACATTATAATTAAGGAAAAATACTGTATAGTCCCTATGGTTTAAACTCAACATCTGTTTAGTCCTTAAAGTTTCATTTTAATCTGTTTAGTCTTTAAAGTTACGATTTTTCACCCAAATAATCATTCCGTTAGACTAATGACAATGCCCTTAAAAAATTACCACGTCAGTGCCTAGTCAGCTCGATTTTTTTTAACTGTCCTATATTACCCCTGCAACACATAAAACTCAGCTGCCCTAAATTCAAAACCACCAAATGAAGTGCTACACACATCATCCCCCTAAGCTCAAAACCAACAAATACCCCAAAAGCTAATCTGCAAAATAACATCAATCATAATCTAAAGCAAAACCTACAAAACCTAATACCAGAACATGTACCAAGCAAAACCTGCAAAACTTAATACCAAAAGTCCAAAACCTATACCTGCAACCATAACACCAACCAACACTTTCCAAATCCATAACAACAACCAACATTAACCAACAATAATAGGTAGATCTCCATTAATTTAGAACTCTAACAGCGTTCAGTCATAATAGGCAGAAATATGTTTGGCATATTGTAGCTTAACAAAAATGACCATAAAAGCCACATTACATCCATCATAAACTGTTGTAGTATGTACATAATTTAGCTCTAATCATCCTAACAAAAGATTAGAGCTAGCAACTAAATTACATTGCACTTAGTTGCACAAAAATAGGATGTATAATATTCTGCCTATGCTAGAGTTTAGCACTACTCATCTCCTTTAACTGACCTATTTCTGATTTTTTGAGATGCTCTTGTTGAAGTTGTAGATGCACTTTGCTTTGGCATTGAATTTAGGGCAGCTGAGCTTTGTGTTGGCCTTGAAGTCGGGGCAACTGTGTTTTGGGTTAGCCTTGAAGTTGGAGCAGATGCTCTTTGGACTGGTCTTCCTCCAACTTGTGAAGGCCTTACTGTGGATGAGGATGACTTGGTTGCTGCCAGCTTTGCAGCTTTGGCAGCAGCATATTTTTCCTAAGCCAACAAAAACACATGAATGTAAAGAGCTTATACAGTAGAAAGAAAATACGTTAGAATCATTTTAATGGATGCAATATAGCTGAATTGTTACCCTTTGGTTCTTGGCATTCTTCCTTTCTTTTGACCTCATTTCATTCAGAGTCATAGGAGGTGGCTTTGGTTTCTTCGGCTGCAATAATGTTGTACACATTAAGGGACACAAATAACCATAAAAATTAGTAAAACAAGAGTACTCTAAGATGATTAGAAAACTCTAATACCTGATCAGAAACTTGATGCCCTTCATTGATGGCCTTCCTCTTCTTGTTCTCCTTTGGAGGCAAATGCCTATGGCATGTTATCTTATTATGCCTTACTATATCACAAATGCCACATTTGAGGGATCTCTGCTGCCTTCCCAACTTACCCTTCGTATTTTTAGATGCATCCTTAAACTTTTCAGATTGATCCTTTTTCCTTTTTGTCGACTTCGGCCTACCAGGCATTCTTGAATATGAAGGAGGTAAGATTGCTGGCCCCTCACACCTTGACCACATGTCTATACTGTTAATAGGATAGATGCAATTGTTGTAGATAGCCATGTATGTCTTCTTTGAATAACACTCGGCAACATAATCCTCGGGGGCTTCCCTCTTCCATTAGATGGCTGAAACTGCATGCTTGCAGGGGATTCCAGTCAAATCCCATCTCCTGCAGCTACATGTTCTCAGCCTTAGGTTGACAACATTCTTGGTTCCTTGAATGTTTTCAACCTCAAATTTATCCCCACCATTGAAAGTTTCTAGTCTCAACTACTTACCACTTTACTCACAACCCAGACTCTTCCCAAAAGAAATCTAAAATGCAATGCAAACACAAACACACTGAGTAGTGAGGCAAACCATGCTCAGTGAATGACTCGTGTCAAAATGCAACCATAAGATTCAAATACTTTTCAAATAAACACTTGTAGAAGTAAAGTTGTATACTCCCAAACCCATAAACACAAAACCCAGCCACAAATATACTCCCAAACCCAGCCACAAATATACTCCCAATTCAAACCCAAAAACTCAAAATCCTACAAAGTCATAATCCCACCATAATCTTATATCTAGATATCAAAACCATCAAAAACAGATTCCACATATTCCAAATTATCTAGATATTGAAACCCAGAAACCCTAAATTTTGAAACGCATAAATTTTTGGAATCGAAACTCACCATAAGCTAGGTCGAATCCATTCGTTCATGTCCCCTTCTTCTCGACGAACCCAAACCACGATGTCCTTCACCTCCATTGTTGAAACACCCAACCCTCAATGGTTTCAAACTTCATGGGGTTTCTATCGTCTTAACAGAGAATTGGGTATGCGCGAAAGATTTAGAGAAGTGAATTTAGGGTTTTGAGAGAGAAGAGGTGATGGGTTTTCGAAAGAGGGTTTTGAGAGAGAAGAAGTGATGAGTTTATCGAAAGGAGAGTATGAATCTGATGAGAAGAGGTGATGAGATTAGGGTCGAAAAGGGAGTGAAATCTGACAAGGGCATATGAGTCAGTTTATATAATTCTCTGCTGATTGGGCACTGACGTGGCAATTTTTTAACGGCCATATATGTCATAGTCTAGCGGAGAAAACTAACGGAATGATCATTTGGATGAAAAATCGTGACTTTAAGGATCATTCAGATTAAAATGAAACTTCAAGGACTAAACAGATGTAAACTTCAAATCACATGGACTAAACAAATTTTAATTCTTATAATTAAGTAACTAATGTTTCTGTTCATGCAGCGACACATTATGGGCTTCTTAAACAAAGACAATAGTGGTATAAGGAACATACATCATTTATCTTGTGGAAGAAAACTATATGAGTGATTCTGTGAGTTTGCCTCTTTTTACATGAACTCTATAAGAATTATATGAAAGAAAGATTAATTGAAAATTAAATTGAATAATTGCAGGTAATCAAAGCGTACACAGAGATTTTGCAAATGGAACTTGAAAATGCAAACATACATATTAAAGCGTTCCTGGAGATTGAAGCATCAGTAACTTTAAATATAGATTTAATATAACATGCACTGAGTATATTGGGGGCAGTATAGGGGGTTTACTGATTTAATATCGTTTTCATGCATAGTTTTATGCGATTAAACATGAAGAAGAAAGAGGAAGCATGGATTACAAGAACCAAATAAAGTTGTGCTAAATTGAACCTTTGTGTTATGTATTTGACTACAACAAGGTCCTTATCCCAATCCACCATTGCACAAACCAACACTACACACTGCTTGTGGTTGATAATGAGAAAAAAAAAGGATTGTGCACATGAACTCTTTGCAACCTCCAGAGAAGGAAAGAGATGAGGAGGAAAAATTCCATAAGAAGGCTGGATATGTGATAAGTGGTTGTATCAGAAAAATTATAGGGTGCCTTTAAGTTTTCATAATTTATTGAAAAAGAATACATGAATAATTGTATGGTGCATTGAACAAGTGAAACATCTCATGAAGTTTCTCCAAAAAATAGAATTGTCAAACAAACATTATCTGGACGACATCCAAGAAACAAATATTGAGAATTACAAATATAAGAGTGTTGGTAAGACAAATCAAAGGGATTTGGATGATAGAATCCTTTCGATGAATGACATGGAGAAAATGGTAAGAAGATGAGTGCTTGACAACTTCAAAGCTATTAAAGAATACAAGCTGGAGGAAGACTTTGACTGTCCTCAACAAAAGTCACTATCGTAAGTCCATTCTCAAAACTTTGTCATTGATTCAAAAAGTCTAAAAATTGTTCAAAAACTTGTAGGGGGTAGAGTAGGTTTCATTTCAGTGTCCCTAACATAAAATGAATGATTTGCAGGGCGAAATGTGGGCCTTTTGTGCTCCATTTCATGCAGAAGTTGGCCTTGGGAGAAAAGTCAAACAAAGTCGATGCTTATGGAATGAGGAAAGTTATTCTTGAGAAGCTAATGAAGACCAGAATACAAATGTTGTCAAGAAATGAAATGTGATGTTATATATGTTAGAGACAATGAAATGTAATAAACAATGAAATGTGACTTTGAGAGATTCCTTTTATATATGTGAAATGTATTTTCCTATTTCTTTTCATTTTCAGTTATTTAGCATGAAAAACAGGTGGAAAACAAGTCAAAATACAGGTTTCATTAACAAGTCTCTACTAGGGTCAGTAAGACCTCCTACTGGGACCAGTAGGACCCTTGAACATAATTGTGCTTCAGTCACTTATAATTGGTCCCTACTGGCGTCATTAGGATCTCCTATTAAACTCTACTGTGCTTCAATCACTTATAACTGGTCTCTACTAGGGTCAGTATTCTCTCCTATTAAACCATATTATGCTTCAGTCACTTATAACTGGTCCCTACTAAGGTCAGTAGGACATCCTATGGATCCTTCCACAACACATAGTGATAAACAAGCTATTGCAAAAAAAAATGAAAAAAAAAATGCCATAAATAAGCAATGAAAACATGAAAACTAGACATATATTCAAACCAGCAACACAGAAACTCTGTTACAGATTCAATACATCAATGAATCACCCAAAGAAAAACATATTTAGTTTGTTACCAACAAGAAAAAGTCTAAAAGTTATATAATTCCATAATAGAATCAAAGAGGTTCAGTGCAGTTATATAATTCCATAATAGATTGCCCAATTTTTTACACCAGCCACAACAAATGAGCCTTCCAGGGGGCCTCTTCACATGGGGAGGATGTATAAACTCATCATTAGTAGATTCAGCAGAAGCCATATCAACATTACAAAGACGAAAAAGTGTAACATCATAGCATTTTGTTGCAATATATAGTTAGCAAAATAATGTGGATCTACAAATTCATAAACATTCTTTGAGGTAGCTTGAATTACAGCAGGAGCATGAGAGCAAGGAAAACATTCAATCCCCCATTTTCTACACGTGCAAGAACAAATACCAAGGTCAACAACATGAGAATACTTCCCTCGAACTTCATAGATATTTGTGGTCGAGTAAACCATATTAAACTGTGCAGCAGCATCTATACGTTCTTTCAAACGATCCTGCATTTTAGGAGTAAGTGGTGTGGTCCAGAGTTGAGCTTCATCCCTCCTCTCACCCATCTGATTGATCAACTTTATCCTAGTCCGATCAAGCATACCATATGTTGGCATCTCACGCTCTTCAGCAAACCAGGCATTAAAAGATTCAGCCATGCTATTAGCCTTAATCCCATAACGTGATCTAGGGAAAAATGCATGGCACCAATTTTCAAGAGGCATATCCTTCAGAAAATCATCTATAATTTTTGCATCACCAATTTCTCTAAGCTTTCTTAAATGCAAACGGTATTGCGCAAGGGAAGATGCAAATGTAACTCAAAAAACTTATTCTTCACAACATTTTTCACAGTAGCACTCACTCCACCATATCTATTCATCAAATTGGCCGACAAATGCATGTAACAGAACAAGTGAGGCTGACCAGGAAGTACCTTTTTGAAAGAACCAAGTAATCCATTACCGTGATCACTCATAAATGTAACCACTCTACCTTGGGATTCCAGCAAATCTTTCAAGTGCAGGAAGAAAAAACACCAATTATCTTCACTCTTAGAATCACATACACACATGGCCAAAGGAAAACAACCTACACAGAATTAAAAAAAAAAAACAAAAAACAAAGAGGAAAAAGTTAGCATACTGGTAGGTGGTAGGACGTCTACTGGTGGTAATAGGTGATTGCAGCGTGCCGCTGCACCGCTAACTGGAGCGTGCAGCTCCACACTTTCAAGTCAAACACAAAAAAAAGCACATAACCAAGAAAAAGAAAGATAAAAGATAAAAGTTTATCTTTATTTACAGTCCTTCCAGTTGCACAAAAGATGGTCCCCTTGTAAAGACGAACTGCTAACAGGAGCGTGCCGCTCCACATTTTCAAGACAAATACAAAAAAGAGAGCACATAACCAAGAAAAAGAAAGATAAAAGATAAAAGTTTACCTTTATTTCCAATCCTTCCAGTTGCACAAATGATGGTCCCCTTGTAAGGACTCTTGCCAAAAGTGCCATCGACATATACTACAGGTAGACAGAACTTAAAACCTTCAATACAACATGCGTAGGCAATAAAAAGCCTATGGAATTGGTTGGTATCAGGATGCGCTTCCAAGACAAAAATAGAATTAAGGTTACTCAAAAACAGCTTCCCTAAACCAGGATAACATGTAAAAGATTCAGCCTCAGATCCATAAATCATATCCCCAGCACTTTGCTTTGCTTTCCAAGAAACCTTGTATGATATCTCAAAACCATAAGCAGACTGCATCGTTATCTGGATATCCCTTGGCTTCAATGACATATTATAGCTAATATCCTCTTGAATGCAAGTCTTGACAACTTTAGACCCCAATCGAACATGCTTTTTCTGGCGAAGAACGCCTTTGCAAGTGTGTACGTTGTTCAAAGAATCAATATAAAAACATTCATCTACAGATTCAGAATAACCAGCAACATGCCATTCACAATTTTCGGTTCCCATGTTGCTGCATACTGCATGAATTCTATACTAATCATTCCTAGTGTAGAAAAAGGTGAAGCCAACTTCAATTGCATATTTGGGCAGCTTATCTCGAAATTCGGATATAACTACCCCAATCTCTTGATAAGTAAGGCTTCGACACCTCAGACCTATATCCCTAAGTCAAATAATAATCATCTTCATCCAAAACATCAGAGCAGCTATCTTCACATGAAACATAAGTTCTCTTGCTGCAACCTTCACTATTGTTCTCCATAATAATTTCAACACAATCCAAATTGTATATCTTAGCACCAATAAACAACATTTGAAAATCATTGTCATTATGCAGGAAAGAGAGAGGACAACCAGGAAGTGAATAGTGAAGCTCAATAACATCAGTTGTAGACAATCAAAACCTTTCACAAATATACTCGAACAAGTAAGCATAGTTCATACGTTGATGAATAAAGAACATGAAACCTTTTCCAGAATAACGACACCTAACAGCCAAAGAACCATCCACATTTCTGTAAAAAACAAACAAAATAATATTACAAATGAGTCGCATACTACACTAAACAGGGGTATACTGACCCCAGTAGGAGGTCATTCTCATCAAGTCTGATGAGAAGAAATCTGCAAAACCTCTTTTCTTAGAAGATTGCATGAGCAACGAGGAGTTTCGATGTAAGGTCAGAACTGAACTCACACAATACAGAACTAAAATTCATTTGTACTCGCAAAAATTAAAAACACAAATAACAAATAAATTGAGAGCAGTAAAAAACAACAGTACATCAAAATCAGATTGAAAATCAAGTTCAAATTCAAATCAAAACAAAAAGGAATCAAGAAGATTACAGAATCGAAACGAACCAAGGCATATTGCTCAATACGAGATTAGAGCTTGGAATCGAACTGGAACCAAAACCAGAGCTTCGTCTACCTATCGTCAAAAATCAGAGCTTCAAGACTAGCGAACCAAAACCAGAGCTTCATCTACCTATCGCCAAGAATCAGAGCTTCACACCCAACGCTTCGTCCACCTATCGCACTATAACCAAAGCTTCGAGCTCAAGCCGAAGCTTCTCTCTCATCAAAATTCAAATATGAAAAGATGAGGGACGTAACAAATCTGGCAGGGGTATTATTGTCATACAAAATATATAATAGTGGTCCATATTTTGTTAGTGAAAATAGATTCTATGATTATATGGTTGATGGGAATATTAAAATCTGAATTTATTGACGGGAAAAAAATCTCTAAAACTAAGGCCAGTGAGTATTTTCCCAATATTTTTATTTTCTATTTTTCAGTTTTTACCCTCTCTCCCTCACGGATCGTAGTCCTCGAAATGGTTTAGGGTGGTAGGGTTTAATCGGAAATCTCCAAGTTTGATTGATCTAGGGTTTCCTAATTTTGCCGGATTTAATCGGAGATCGTCTTCGATTATAGCAAGCCATTGTTTTGCATATGGGTCTCCAGTCGATAAGGCGTTGTCGGCCTCATCCCAACGCCACCGCTGTAGCTTCGACCTTGATTTCTTCAACAAAGTAATTGTCTTTCCTCATATTTTTTTTGTTTTGTTTTTCGGAATATGAAGTTACCCCAAATTCTTAGTGGATTTTCCATTTAATTTCTTGAATTATAGAAAATGAGCAAGAGAGCATCGACCACAGCATTCGGGTCAAACAATCCGATGTCGCTCAGAGAGGACAGAAGGTATAGCAAGGGAGGCTCCATCAACCCCAAGGTTGCATTGAAGCTCGATCACTTGCAGAGGCTAGCTTTATGGACTGGTGGGGAGGCTTCTATTCCCTCTTTGGGGGCATTCTTTGGGCACAAGTTGGCTTCTACTCAAGAGGGTCTGGATGTGCCCCCTGACCCTTCTATGGTTTCTTGCCAGAGGTATGTTGGATTATGGAACACATGAATTTTATCTGAGAAAAATAAGGGTTTATTGAACTCGGTTGCTGTTAGATTGAGTGACTACTAGAACAGGGACAAGCATGGCCCATGGATCACTATTGTACCGATATTATCCCAACTTAACCACCTTTAAGGTGTTGGGTTTTAACCATAAAAGGCCTCGGTACAATTGGATATGATCCATCCACTTATAAGTTTTATTTTATTTGTCCATTTTCTGATGTGGGATCTTTCCTCTCCAACACTCCCCCTCATGTGCAACCTAATTTTTAGGTTTGCACGTGGAATTCATTCAGTCCAATTCCCACATCGGAAATCGGTAATGCTTCAGTCCAAGGCCCATTGCAGACACTTGGTATGGTATGGGCCAATCAGAATTTTTCCGATGGCAATTCGATGAACCCAAATCTGGGCTCATTATGCTGGGAGATTTTCTCCCGTTACGCTGGGAGACGTAATTGAAGAGGGACCCGCTCTGATACCAACTAGAACAGGAACAAGCGTGGCCCATGGATCACTATTATACCGATATTGTCCCTACTTAACCACCTTTAAGGTGTTGGGTTTTAACCACAAAAGGCCTCGGTACAATTAGATATGATCCATCCACTTATAAGTTGTATTTTATTTGTCCCTTTTCTAATGTGGGATCTTTCCTCTCCAACAGGAACCGCGCCACCAGGAACCGCGCCTGTTGCTGACGCGCCTGGACCCGTACCTGTGTCTGTCGCTGACGCGCCTGGTCCTACGTCTGGGCCTACTTCTGACAAGCATGGAGACACGTCTGGGTTTCTGCTTTTTTCTGGTTCCATTATGCCGGTACTATTTTCAATTCCAAATCTAGATTCCAATGCTTCTAATTCTTCAAATGCAAACAAATTCTGAGAATTCCCTTCACGACTTCTCTCCCCCTGAAGGGAAGACTCGGAAGCTCTCCCTGAATAATAAGGCTCAGATTCGCGAAAAGAAACATCAAGGGATACATGCATGGTGTCTGTAAGAGGATCATAACATCTATATCCCTTCTGAAAATCTGCATAACCCACAAAGATGCATTTCCTTGCACGGGGATCAAGCTTACTCCGTTGTTGTTTTGGAATATGAACATACACTGTACATCCAAATACACGAGGCTCCAAGTTAGGCAACGAAGGAATCAAGAGAAGTTTCTGAAGCTGTTGTAGAGGGTTTTGACATTCAATAACCCGAGAAGGGGTACGATTAATGAGATAGGTAGCAGATGTCACAGCTTCTCCCCAATATTCTACAGGTACATTCATGCCAAACAAAGAGGCACGAACAACTTCAAGCAATTGCCGATTTTTCCTCTCTGCCAATCCATTTTGCTGAGGAGTATAAGTATTTGAAGTCTGATGTCGAATTCCATGTAACTTCATAAACTCTTGCATAGGACCATTAATATATTCTCCGCCATTGTCAGACTGAAAAACTCGAACAACTTGTTGATACTGTGTGGACACCATCTTGTGAAATTCTTTGAATCTAGAATAAACATCGCTCTTGTTCTTCAATAGAGATACCTAAGTCGTACGAGTACAATCATCAATAAACGTCACAAAATACCTGGCGCCAGAGAGAGAAGGAATTTTTGCAGGACCCCACACGTCAGAGTGAATCTTCATAAATGGAACAGGACTTTTATTTAGGCTTGGTGAATATGAAATACGGTGGCTCTTGGCCAGTTCACATATGTCGCAATGAAAATCTGAATAGTCGACACCCGAAAATAATTGCGGTTGCAGCTTCTTAAGATAACCGAAGTTGAGATGACCCAACCTGCGGTGCCAAAGCCACACATCTTTCTTAGCACTCTCAGCTCTATTGACCTGATTAGCTTGACCCAAAGACTGCATATGTTTCTCTCCTGTCTCTGTCAGATCTAGATAGTACAATTTCCCTTTTCTCACTCCATAACCCAAAATCTGCCGCGTCAGAATGTCCTGAAACACACAGAAAGACGGATAAAAGGTGACAATACATGATAATTCTTGAATTATTTGGCCAACTGAGAGAAGATTGTATGACAATGATGGGACGACTAATACAGAATCAAGGGTTAATGTGTTTGATAGGATAATAGAGCCTTCTCCGGTAACCGGAGTTGGAGTACCATCAGCAGTAGAAACAATATTTTGAGAGGAGGGTTTGAAATTTTCCAAGAGGCTAGGATCATTACACATGTGATCTGATGCTCCTGTATCAATAATCCAGGACCTATTCATAGATACCTTACCACTCATACCTGACTGTGCGACATTGGAGACATTGGATGGTTGGTCATCCTCTGTAGTGGTTATGACAGCTTTTGTGTGATTCTTTCGGGGTTTCAGGGTGAAATCCCACCAATCCGGGTACCCAATTGTTTCAAAGCAACGTTGCTTGCTATGACCTAATACTCCACATAGCGGACATTTTGAGTTCGCATATGAATTTGGTTTGCATGAAGACCGACATGGTGCGGTGGTATGGTAGTTAATTTGGTGTGTCATTTTGGAGGTTTGGTTTTTGAGATTTCAAGGATTCGGGAATTATGATTTTGATGTATGCAATGATTTGTTTGTGGTGTGATTCAAGATTCAGATTTTGGTTTTGGGATTTGAGAATTTGTGTGTGATTTGTGGGGTTTTTTGGTATGCAGCGGTTTGTGGTGTTTTGAGTGTAAATTCAAAGGATCGAACCTAGCAAGCTCTGATGCCAAGTAGAACAGGGACAAGCATGGCCCATGGATCACTATTGTACCGATATTATCCCAACTTAACCACCTTTAAGGTGTTGGGTTTTAACCATAAAAGGCCTCGGTACAATTGGATATGATCCATCCACTTATAAGTTTTATTTTATTTGTCCATTTTCTGATGTGGGATCTTTCCTCTCCAACATGACTGAGTAGGTATTTTGGGGCTGTTTGGACTGCATTTTATTAGAGGTTTTGTTAGCTAAGTTTTAGTAGGTTTGTATGACAAAAAGGGTTAACGTTTTAGTTATAAGAATTCGAGAGGAGTGGTTTTTGGGGTTTGATTATCAACATTGACTATCACTTGATGACTCTTATCTCTTCTTATGATCTACATAGATTGAGCTTATTACTTATTGAAAGGTAGAGTTTTTGTTTGGAATAGATTTGGAACTTGTCTGCGAGGAAATTCACTCCCATTGCAAGTCACAAAAGAACTTTGTAGATATTTGAATTTTAGAATTTTGTAGTTATTCCAATGTTTTATGGAAATACATGCATCTAGGATACAGTGTCTACAGACATATAAAGTTATAAACTAAATGATATATATGGAAGCTTCAGTTCAGAAAATAAGGAGGGAGCGCGTAGGCTCTGGACTCTTATAACCTGAATAGACAATTGTTGTCCTAGTTGCTACTACTTTGATACTGTCAGCTGCTTACAGAGTTCGTACTAAAAGTCATTGGCATTTTTTGGTCACTTCATGTTCTGGCTTTTCTTTCACATTTGATGTGGTGTTCATATATTTGGATTTTGAACTAGTTGATGTGATATTTGAGGCAGGCTTCTATAGAGTCAACTCATGTTATACTTCATAGAGTTGGATTCTGTAGATCCTGTTCTGTTAGCTCTAAGATGTATAAAGCCATCATGGGACATCAAAATGTTCTTGAAGCAGATTTATCAGTCAGATGCATGATCTCATGTAGTTTATACTTTTTGTTCAGATTCAGTAACTGAATGATCTTCAATTCTTTTTAAAGCACACAACAGTGATCAGCATTTTACTGTTATGCAGATGTGAAACAATTCTGCAGCCTGGCTTCAACTGTACTATACGAATTGAAAAAAACAGGGCAAAGGCACGACGAAGAAGTAAGAAGCCCTCTAATTTCACTTTCACTCAGAACAATGTAGTGTATTCATGTCACTTCTGTTCTGAAAGGAATGTGAAGAGAGGGACTTCACGTGGACATATGAAAGCGATATGCGCCCTGAAGATAAAAAAAGCTTCAGATTTGAAACCTGCTAAATCCATTTCTCAGAAGTTTGCCACGCCAAAGAAGACCAGTGCAAATGAAGTTAAGGTTAGTAAATTGAAAACTGGAACTCCAACTGCAGATGAAGAGAATCCTAGTATTGCTAAGATCATCACTTCAACAACAATAGTTGAAGAGATTCTTACTGTGGACAGTCCCACAACTCCCATGGTGAAACCCGTGGTTGCTTTGTTGGACTCAAAGAGGAAAAAGATAAACAAATCAGCATCAAAGAAACGACCTGAACCTGAAATCAGTCCTGCCTTAACCGATGTAGAGAACTCCACCAGCACGACAAACAAAATGAGGAGAAAATCATGGACTAGTTTGAAGGAACTCGCTGAAAGGAATGAGCAGAAGAAAAACATCAGCGATTTGTCAATTCCTTTCTTTATGTAAATGGGATGATACCCTTTAGTGTAACTTGAAATATCAAATTTTGGAATGAGAGACAAGTAATTTAGTGGTTAAGAGCAGTCGTGTATGTCAGTCGAAACCACTAGTTGGAACTATAGAAAAGCTGTTAGATATTATAATACCTAGCTCGCTTTTCCTGCCCATTTTCTTTACAAGCTTAATATGCGATACTAGTTAATAGGTTGTTTCATTCATGGTAAGACTGCCCATCATTTCAACGCTTTAAGTATAAAGAATTTTGTATTTGATTTTGGCTTTCCAAACTCTTCTTTAGGAGGGAGCCGTTGCATTATCTCAAGCGCTGAACAAGTAATATCTTGTTACTGGTGTATAACGAGCCTTGATCACATCAAGACTACTCCCTTACAGCTCCTTACAACAAAGAAACATCATTACAATAATGATGATCATAAGAAAATAGATAACTAATGAATGCTGCAAACTGTCACCGACCGGCTTCTTGGTCTCTATTTTGTGACTTCAAGCCTAAGGCAGCAGAAAAAGCCCTTCTCATTTCCCTTATAGGGTCCCCAACAACACCAGACTTCAGACGCCAAGCAACATGCTCATCAGGCCGAACTAGAATGGCTCCTTCATCAGTCATTTGACAGATATCCCACCATGACGAAGCAATTGATGACTTTTTAACTTCCATAATATCTATGTAGTTCTCCCACTGTTTCAATGATGCCTTACTTCCTACCTCAATGCCTTCAACACTACCAGCAGGCCACAACACGCACACCCTTGCAGAAACCTTGAATTCCTCAGCCACCTTCAATGCAGCATGAGCAAGATGGTAGGACGGCTCCATTGGTGCTATAATAAGGAGAAACTCAACACTGTCTCCAGATATGAGATCCAGAGTAGAAATAGTTGCCTGCAAAAGTATGCCACAAAGCAGTTTGACACTTTTCCATAAAAAACAGCTGCTTCAAGTAATTACTTGCAGAATGAATAAAACAATGCTCCGTGGTTTATGGAGAAACAAGAACCAACCCACAAATATGAATATAAGAAAAGAAAAATGGGTAATACCACAGGCAAACATTTCTTGTACATGTGTAGATTTAAAAATTGCAAAATACCTCACTCGATGAATTTGACAATATCCTCACATTCATGTGAGGGAGCCTCGAACCTGGATCTGCCGTAGGAACATAGTCCCTCCTGCGACCAGTAGGTTCATCTGGACCACCCTGTGCACCATCATGATCAGGAATAAGTGCACCGTCTAGGTACCTGAATTTGACAGCCTTGAGTTAGACAGATACAAAAATGTGTTTGATGAGTTCACCATTAATTCAACAAATTGGTAAGTCAAAGTGAGATTTCATTCGGTTCCATAATCAGTGTATTCAGAAATCTAAAAACTAGTTCGAGAATAAACGCTACTCCAGATTAATCTCGATTCAAGCTACATAAGCTCAACGGAGCGCGGCCTAATAATCGAATAATGTGTGATACCTGAAACCAAGATCCTCTGCTGGGAACTGAAGCTGGAGACTCTTTCCTTCTTCAAATATGCGTCTCAGATTAGCAAGTCTTAACGCGCCAAGTGGGTTGTTTTCATTCAAAAGTGTTTCTGACAACTGTGCACGACCTAAAGTGAAAATACCATCCAAAATTGCACTCTGAACTCCAGATGGTAAAATGGATGCAACCCCCTTATTTATCAGTCGATGTACTGCAAACAATAAAACGTAATGTAATAGCTGCATTGTACTGCATCATTTTTATATGGGGAATTGTCTCTAATAAATAGGAATATACATCCAAAAGGTTATGATAGATTAATTTACCCGAGTTTGCAATTGTTGGATCAAGACCAAGCGCACCAGGAACAGCCATGGCTGCTTTGAAGTTTTGAATACTAAGATTTGTATTGAAAATGGCAATCTGACACCAACATGTGATATCAATCTCAAGTTCCGCAATAATTTTGTAATAGAATTTAAAGTAAATGTGAAGAAGATGAAGCCAGTACCGGCCTACGTTCTGTTTCATAAGTATTAAGTATTGAAGGTGGTGCAATACCCTTTACAACAGAAGCTATCTTCCAGGCAAGGTTATGAGAATCCTGAATTCCAGTATTCATGCCTGTACAAATCACAAGAAAGACCACAAACTATTTACATTAAAAACACCAGGAGAGTTTCCTACGTTTCTGCATCATAAAAAATAACTACTAACCAAATCCACCAGCAGGAGGGAATCGATGAGCAGCATCACCAGCAAGTATTATACGGTTTTGACTACTCAGAAACTTCTCAGCA
The DNA here is from genome assembly GCA_034370585.1 of Fragaria x ananassa. Lineage (NCBI taxonomy): Eukaryota > Viridiplantae > Streptophyta > Magnoliopsida > Rosales > Rosaceae > Fragaria > Fragaria x ananassa. Next base: position 24,733,462 of record CP139762.1, on the reverse strand, counting down.
ACTTCAGCATGCATCACCCAAGGTTTGATGTCAATCACATTTACGTCTCCAAGCTCTCGACCTACCAATTTGAAGATTATCCTCTCACATGTCTGTAAAAGTTAAACCCTTTGTAGTGAGTGATTAGTGATTCCTCACAATGAAGACGTATATTCTTATTAAGGTGTTAAACATAAACAATTTAGCAGGAATAGTCGTGCAAGTCGAGCAATTTCCTTTTAACCACAACAAATACAAAGTACCTTGGGACTGAAATCTTCAAGGTTTTGCTGGGGTGGATAAAATGGTATCTGCAAGAGGACGAGAAAAATCAATATAATTTCATATCTATCACCATAAGAATCTCCAAAACATCTTTAAATCTGCTATACCTGCAATACGAATTCCCCTTGCTGGAGATCATGTGCAACAAGGACCCCAATAGCTTCAGTATTGAAGATAAAAAACAGCATGCCAGGTCTCTCACTGAGCAAGTAATTTCCAAGGTCTCTGCTCAAGAAATGGACACTCACAAGCTTCTGCAAGTCCTTTTCACCTCTCAAATCTATACCAGCCAGCTTACGCACAGTACTTCCAGCACCATCTGTACCAACAACCATATTGCATCTGATATTCCTCTCCATATGTTTTCCATCCTTCAGAAAAGATGCAGTGACAGAAACAATATCATCACTGGCATTGATGGAAACACACTCATGGCCCATCAATATTTGTCTTGCCTCAATGGCTTCATGGTCAAGGCATTTCAACCCTTCAGGCGTACAAAACTTGAAGCTGAGATTTTCAAGCTGCTTAAGTAGTAATGCATTTACTTTGTACTGAGAGAAGTGTGCAACAGAGACTGGGCTGACAACTTGCTCAAAATCTGGAGATAAAGTGAAATCAGAATGAAGCCGCCCAAATATACCAAATTTTTCGACATATTCATACACTACATACTCTAATAATAAGAATGTAGAAAACTTGAGCACTTAGGCACTGCCATGATTGATACTATAATTTCTTGATTAATTATAATGGCTCTGGTGCCGAATCTCAGTCCAAATGAGTAAGACTTAAAAGCTGAGCTCTATGTACAAACAGTGGAAAAGTAAACAGTTCATTTGCACCTTGAGGTTGCATATGATCCACTGACCCGAGAATGGAACCGGAGAGCGAAGTGCAATATATAAACTTTCTCCACAAATCTACTGGTGGTTGAGACCTCTGGATCTCCTCTGCCAGGCCGTCCAATTTGCAAAATATCTAAAATAATATAGAAGCTATAACTGAAGCCAGAAATCCCCTCAAATAACTCCACTAAATCTTATAATAATATAGAAGCTATAACTGATGCCAGAAATCCCCTCAAATAACTCCACTAAATCTTATCTTCCGAATGAAAAAGAAAAACCATACCTCCATTGACCGATTGTTAATGAAATGTGCCTGTGGATGTCTGGAGAAACTTGTACTTTTCTCCAAAACTGCGCATTTTACCCCTACAAAGAATATGTTCCATAATATATCAACTCCTCCACATGAAACACAGACAGTTACAATCAAACTAGGATACTAAATCATAAAAGTTCAACGAAGAATCAAGTAAACAAGAGCTAGCTAGTCCATTTTACCAAAGGCACTTTCTTTCCCAAACCAAAAAGAAGTTGAAGACTTTCTGCAAGAAAATTCAGAATTAAAGACTAACACATGCATAAAGAACCTCGGCTCAAACATCACACAATCAAAAACACCTCTAGTAATGAAAAAAGCATGAATTCCAATAACAAAGAGTACTACAACCACAATGAAATACAAACTCACTACCCTTATCGACAATATTACACTAAAACTTTCTGAAAAAATAAACAAGAAAAATAATACACCTTTACAAAAGTTTGTATCTTTGAAGCTGAAAAATACAACTAAATATAAAGCAAAGATTGAGAGCTTAAGCAGTTGGGTTGGAACAAGAACACACCTAGCTTTGTTAAGAGTATGGAAAGAACGAGACCCACAGGTCCTGCACCCACTATCAGAACCGGAAGCACAGAATCGTCGCCATTGTTGAAAAGCTTAGAGCTTGATAAGGCTCTTCTTCCGGGCATGTAGGGAGAGGGGTATGCTTGGATTCTGACATTGGGTTTGTACAGACTGCTAAACCTCTTGAACAACCCTGAAAACCCCATCAAAACCCAGAATCTGACACCAAGTATAGACACGTCTAAGAAGGAAGAACAAAAACTGAGGCGAAGTGGTAGTTGCGATTGAGAGGAGGGGTGGCTTGGGCTTGGCAGCCAAGGTCGGTTTGGGAAGTGGACCAAATAAATGGACCACTCTCTGACTCTCATCAAGCGGGTAGGTGAGGATCTATTTCACTGTTTGTGACAAGAAATGGGTGGTTGTGTACGTGTCACGTAGCATGGTCTTCCAGTTTATGAGAATATGTTACTATATCATTCTTGAACCTAAAAAGTAAACAAGACAGTAGTTTGATAATGAAATAGAACTCTCATAGATCGAACAGTGTTAAAACAGTTTTGATGGACATGCGAGTGATAGTAACCAAGTGTTTATGTGATTGTAATTCGAGACAATCTAGTCTCTCATGTCTTAGCTACTCAAAAGATATAGGAATGACAATCGTGCTAAAAGTCTAGAAAAAAATATCACAAGGTTTTGATTCCAAGCTCATTATTACTTTCATAGATGGGAACCCTCCCCCAAGAAAAAAAAAACGATCATTCAGAATATCAAAACTTTTAAAATAACCTCAAAGACATTTAAAAGATGCTACGTTAGATGTTTAATTGACAGTTATGGTCGAAATGTTCAAGGGATATAGTCGAAATGTCCAAGGGATTAGCATAAACGACACGGTAGCTTTATATTTTACATGTAGTGCAAATTTATAACTTACGGATAACTCATTAAAAGTTACATATATTATTTTTTTGAACTCGTTAACCTTTCATACATTATGTCAAACATTTAAGCGCTCACAAATTTGTTGTGCGCTATGCTTCACCGAATGTGCACCAATGCACACAACCCCGCTTATCTTCCTTTGGATATTTCCTACACATCAAAAAACCAATTAGTTTTGTACTGATACTCGTAGGCATCACACAAATCATCCTTGTATTCATATGCTAGGCTTAGGTGCATCACACAAATCATCCTTGAATTCATAAGCTAGGCGCCTCTTCAGTTTTCACCCCCGGCCCTGTGTGTGTGTCTATATTTATATATATATACAACCATCCTTGTCCTCACTAATCCCCCCACATATCCTTCCAAGTTGCCTGCGCCCAGAACCAAGACCCAGATTAAGATGGTCTAATAGCTAGCTAGGGTATCCAAATTGAAATATTCCATATCTTCCATTTCAATTGTTAGATTGAGGTAAGGAATCATTTTATTTGGATACCCTACACCCTAAATCCTAATTCTTCCAACTGCTTGGTTAAAACTAAAGTTACCTAAAACACACAGCCTACACATATCCATATTCTTCCTAAACAGCTAGAAGTGATAATTCGAAATTACCATCTCACTATCTCGCTCTCAAGAAACACAACATAGTATGTGTTTCCCAGCTTTCCAAATCAATCTCATTCTCTAATTCAATGTTGTTTAGTTAAATGAACGTCTGAATCTGTTGATCAAAATGCCGAAAGTGCTCTACCAGTAAAAATGTACGAGGGATTCAAGAGCAACAAGCCAAACGGACCGGCGAGGCTCACAAGTAAGCGAGCCAAAAATGAGGTACATGTACCTGAACAGGTTGAAAGTTGAAACTATTATCAACTATGCCAATCGTAATTTTAGCCAAAGACATCAATGGTGTGAACAAATAATCAAACAAAATACAAAATGTTGGGAATTTTCTAATATATTGAACAAACCCCAAGTCGGGTATATATACAAGCACAGTTCTAACCCTAGAAGGAAACTAATTACACCGAAAGATTTACATAATCCTAGTTGATTACAGAATATACATCTTTCTAATATATTAGGATTGAGACTCGCGTTAACACTCCTCCTCAAGTTGACGCATAAAAATCTTGAATGCCCAACTTGTCAAGTGAGTCACTGAACGCCCTGGACAACACAGCTTTGGTAAGGATGTCAGCTAGCTGCTCCTTCGAAGGAACAAATGGGAACGAGATTATGCGAGCATCTAGCTTTTCCTTGATGAAGTGTCTACCAATCTGTACATGCTTTGTTCGATCATCTTGAACATGATTATGTGCAATTTCAACCGCAGCAGTATTATCACAGTGAAGAGGCATTGACCATTCCTGCTTGAAACCCAGACTCTTTAATAAACTTCTCAACCATAACAAGTCATAGACTCCTTGAGCCATACCTCTATACTCAGCTTCTGCACTAGAACGGGCCACCACATTCTGTTTCTTGCTTTTCAAAGTGACTAAGTTTCCACCAACAAATGTAAAATAACCAGAAGTAGAACTCCTATTAGTGATGTTCCCTGCCCAGTCCGCATCAGTGTAACCACTAGTCCTCAAATGTTCATGCTTACGAAACACCAGGCCTTTTCCAGGAGCAGACTTTAAGTATCTCAAGATTCTCATCACAGCATTCATGTGATCTTCACTAGGATTGTGCATATACTGACTCACCACACTAATCACATAAGCAAGATTAGGTCTAGTATGCGACAAGTAAATTAATCTTCCAACTAACATTTGATATCGAGATTTGTCAGTAGGAACTTGATCAGCATACTCTGCAATCTGATGGTTCTGTTCTATCGGTGTATCAACTGGTGTACAATCAAGCATACCAGTCTCTGTTAGCAAATTCAGAACATATTTTCTTTGACTCAGCATGATACAGTCCTTGTTCCTGGCTACCTCAATTCCCAAGGTCTTTCATCTCGAATTCAGAAGACAACTGATCTTTCAATCTTCTAATTTCACTAATGTCATCACATGTCACTACCATGTCATCTACATAAATGATCAAGGCAGTAATCTTATCTTGGCGGTGTTTCAGGAACAAAGTATGATCTGAGTTACTCTGCCTATACCCAATCTTCTTCATGAAAGACGTGAACATTCCAAACCAAGCTCTTGGAGATTGCTTCAATCCGTATAAGGACTTTTTCAATCTGCACACTACCTTCTCGCCCGTAGAAGTATTATATCCTGAAGGAAGATCCATGTAAATTCTTTATTCAAATCTCCATGAAGAAATGCATTCTTCACATCAAACTGTTGTAGGGGCCAATCCAGATTAGCTGCCAAAGACATGAGGACTCAAATGATATTGATCTTTGCCACAAGTGCGAACGTCTCATCATAATCCACCCCATATTTTTGAGTGTATCCTTTTGCAACCAACCTTGCCTTAAATCTGTCAACTGAGTCATCTGCATTATGCTTCACAGTATAAACCCATCTACAACCAACGGTCTTCTTTCCAGGTGGTAATGACACTAAATCCTAAGTATTATTCTTCTTAAGAGCATCCATCTCAACCTCCATTGATTTGGCCCACTTCTCCTCATTGATTGCATCCTGCATTTTACTATGAAGAGACACAACAAACAATTGATTCACAAAGGCTACATAAGATTTAGACAATCTATTAGTTGACACGTAGTTGACTATATGATACTTGGCTTTAGATGACAAGAGAAGCTCATAATTTTTAGGAGGTTGACCACGGGTTGACCTAGCAGGCAAGACCTTACTAGATTCAGAGACATTGGAGGATGACAGCAGAATAGTACTACATACCTCAGGTGATGATAAGCCAGGAGAGATCATTGATGTATGGGGAGAGACTGAACTTGCATGTACATCTTCAACAACTGGCGGCTGATTACTATTCAATTCTCCTCCTTTTGACGTGTCTGACAGTTGTTCATCATGTCGAACACTTTCAGAACAGGAAATAGACGCCTCAACTTGGGCAGGTTCAACAGATTAAACCACTTTTTGAGGTTCCAGAGTATTATCTCTCGGATTCTAGATCTGGTCGGTGACAGGCCGAATATCCTTTTCAGCTGGGTTACTGTCAACAATTACATAATCTTTTAGCTCTCCAAATTGATCTTCATAAAAAATATGCTTCTCCTCATCACTCAGAGATACCGTAGGAGAAAAAATAGCACAGGTTTTCACTAAATGTGACATCCATAGTGACATAGAATTGTTGAGACGGAGGATGGTAGCACTTATATCCTTTCTGATAGGATCTGTATCCAACAAACACACACCTAAGGGAATGAGCCTCCAACTTAGATCTCTGATTTTTGTAAAGATGAACATAGGCCACACAACCAAAGACACAAGCAAGAAGTTTGTTGAGAGATGGAATAGTAACATGTTCAGACAATACCTCAAAGGAAACCCAATTCTGAAGAGCTGCAGATGGTAGACGGTTGATAAGGTGAGAGGCACACAACACAACTTCACCCCATAGATATTTGGGTAGATTGACACTAAGTAAGAGAACTCTTCCAATATCCAAGAGAAGTCGATTTTTCCTTTCAAATACCCCATTATGTTCTTGTGTCTGAGGATAAGTAGTCTGATGAACAATTCTATGTTGCTGAAAATAGTCTCAGAAAGAGTGGTTAACAAACTCTCCTCCATTGTCATATCGAAATATTTTCACACAAGCATTACACTGAGTTCAGATGAGACTATGAAAAGCGGTAAAAGCCGAAAACACAGCATCCCTCTTTTTCAATAACATAACTCAAGTTAATCTTGTAAAGTCATCAATAAACAAAACAAAGTACTTCATTCATGTCAATGTCAAATTCTTCGAAAGCCCCCATACATCAGAATGAATCAACTCGAATGGTGCAGAACTAGAAGAAAAGCTAGGAGAATAACTGGACTTATGACTCTTAGCAAAAACATAAGTTTCACAATGGAGACTTGACTCTTTTATTCCAAAAAACAAAGATGGCATCGACTTCTTCATGACTCCAAAAGATGGATGACCTATTTAGCGATGTCATAGCCAAATTTCTTTTACTCGATCAGAACTCAATGCCAGGGCAACGGTTGGTGACAATGCTCTTGCTTCCCCATTGTACATGCAATCCAAGTGAAACAGTCTCCCCCGCATATCCCACTTGCCTATTATCGCCTAAGATGACAGGTCTCGGAAGATAACATACATAGGAAAAAAGGTTACAGAGCATTTGTTTTGTGAAATCAATTTAGAAACAGACAATAAGTGATGTGATAGAGTAGGAACATAAAAGACTTTGTTTAACACAATTGTTGAAGTAACTTGAATTGGGACCGGGAAGGACACCCCATTTGCATTAGACACTTCAGGTATGGGAGATGGGGACAGACTCGAAAAAAAGAACTTATCAAATGTCATATGATCAGACGCACCATAATCAATTATTTATGTATCACTACCATTAAAGTCAGAAATTTTTAATGCAATACCAATTTTACCTCTTTTCTCCTGAGAACACATACATGTGGTGAGGTCTTGTCCTCCTACTCCATAGAAATCAGGTTCACGGAAAACTTCAGGTTGATCACTAAAGATTGCAAGATCCATTGTAAAAAGGATTTGATGACAGAGGAACATAACAAGTACGACATAATTTGACGAAATCGAAAGCTTCCTTTGACACATCGAACATATCAAATTGGGACAGGTTTAGAACAAATTTGCAGCGGAAAACAACAGGGTCAGATTACCAAGATTGCCAAGATCGACTTAGGCTCTGATACCAAGTCAAACAGAACACAAAAAGTTGAGAATTTTCTAATACATTGAACAAACCCCAAGTCGGGTATATATACAAGCACAATTCTAACCCTAGAAGGAAACTAATTACACCGAAAGATTTACACGATCTTAGTTGATTACAAAATATACATCTTCCCAATATACTAAGATTGGACTCGTGTTAACACAAATGAGGCTGAGATGAAGAGCGACCTGGTCCTTAAATGATAAAACTAAATAAGGCGTGAAGAGCCGACGATTTGGGAAAATCGATGTTACTACTCCTACTACTTGCATAACTGCATAAGATGAGAAAAAGAAAAAGATTATCGGTAAAAAGTAAACTGATGCTTCAATATGAGAGTCTAGTTTCAGATATTGTACGTTTTGTTCACCTTGAACCATTAGAGCAAGGTTTCACAAAACTCAAGTTGGGACGTTGTGATTCCAAGCGCATTATCGATGTGAACCCAGCCTCCTTCCCCCAAATTGAAACCAGTCATTCAAATTATCAAGAACCCAAAAACTTCCAAGACATCTCAAAGTTTCTATGTTAGGTGAAATTCAGCATCTATGTATTGTGGAGTGAGTTTAACTATTCTAGAAATTAGCATAAACCACTTGTTTCGGTTAAGTGAAATTTTATTCATACACCTCCAAATACTAGATACACATCCTTTTTTTATATATCTTAATTTTAGATTTTACATATAGATTGAATTACCAAAAGAGACATTTATATCAAAAATAAGAAAACAATGTTAATTAAATAAACAAGTACACATATAGTTTCTCTCATTGCATGAAAGATTGCTCATTCATGACCGCTCACGATCCATGTAGCCTGATATTTGATAGTGGATCATGGAATAGATCATATGAGAGGGATAATAATCTTTGATTATTATTATTTTTTGTTATTTTGTTTTCAAAATAAATAAACATTTGTTGGATATAATAGTACGAGAAGATATCAATGGACTTACATGGAGAAACCACACGACCATGAAACTCAATACTTAGGTTGTAGTTTCCCGTCATACGGGTGAGATAACAATCTTGATTAAAAAGCGGTTATTTTTTTTTGTATAAGAAAAATCTTTTAAGAAAAAGATTGTTTATATGATTATTGTGGACAAGGACAATTTTGGAAATTTTGGGTTGTATATCTAGCAAAATATTAAAGTGAAAAAAATAATTAATAGTGTATTAAGTAAGAGATGTGTATTTAGTATTTAATAATGTGTAAATAAAATTTCTCTTCGGTTAAAGTTTGATTGCACCATCATAGAGCTTCATTTTTATATCCATTGTAAGGTAACGAATAATATAATATAACTCAAATAACATTATCTAAATTATTTTTTTTAAACTCGTTAACATTTCACACATTATGTTAAACTTTTTCACGCTACAAATTTGTCACGCTACAGTTCACCACAAGAACAAATTCACCCAACCCTTTTGGATATTTCCCCATACATCAAAAGATTGATCAAAACATAATTAGGTTTGTACTTATACTCTAGGCATCACACAAATCATTCTTGTATTCATATGCTAGGCTTCTATATATTGATATGCTAACAACCATCCTTGTCCTCACTTGCTAGGCCTCATCCTCCAAAATCACCCATTGCTGTCCAAACTCCAAACCCAAAGCTAGTCCCCCCATCCCTCCAAATTGCCTTGGCCCCCAAACCAACACCCAGATTAAGATGGTCTTGTAGAAATCCAAAACTTATTTAATACTCCCAACATGGTTAAACACTCCAATTCATTCCCAGCACAACATATGTGAATGATGTGATCCCTCTCCCCTAATCCTCACCAGGATGAACAAATACTTTCACTCCCTCAGTGTCACTGTCCTGGCATTCAGTGGCTTCAGGACCCGATCTAACCTATCAATGACGTCCATTTCATCATTTATATATATTTAACCAATATGTACCTCAACCCAGAGAAGCTGTTCCTCTTCACCATGTGAAAGCCCTCAGAGACCCATCTCTGTTTTTTTAACCCTAGCTAGCTCCATTATCGAATCCGACATCTGCATCTGAAACCACACTGACACTGCTACCTCATCAACACTGTCCACGTGTTCAATAGCCACCAGATCACCTAGTTACCGTTTGGCTCCCAGAACCCTGTTGGGGCCAGAGCCCTTCCCCTTAGATTCGGTTTTCTCAGTAAAACTGAAAGCTCAAATCTTCACCTGGTATTCTGGCAGTTCTTTTTGCTCAGTAATAAAGCTTCACAATTTCCAATGTAACGTTATTAAAGTTTGGATATTTTTGTTTTTCACTATCACTTCCATGTGTTGGTGCTTCATGGTTCAGTCATATATGTCCCTTTTCAAGTATTATAATGGTGGGAGTCACTAGAGTGGATCTGAAACTCCATTTTTCTAAGCTCTGCAACTCTCTAAATTCCATGTGTGAGTGAGTGAGGTATATTATTCTCTGTGGACAAGGTTTCCTCTGCAGAAAAACCCATCTGTCATTTTGACTCATCATCTCTCTGCTCCTGCTCTTCATCAGTTTCCATTTCTCTATTCAGCTCCAGCTGTGTCACTCATCTGTGCAGTTCTAGCTTTTTTGACTTGGGTTTTGGATGCTTTCCTATTTTGGGTGCTCAAAGTTTTCATCTTTAAACCTCCTTCAAGATTAAAGCTCTGAGCTTTGGTGATTAACTAGCTTGGTGTGTACTTAAGCATTGTGGATAAACCCCACCTGGGTCCCTCAGAAATTATAGCTTCTTTGGTATTTTGATGGGTGGAATTAATTTTTGTTTGATGTAACAATTTTGTCCTTGTATTTTGGGTTTCTCTGTTACAATTATTAGGTGCCTCTCACTCTCTCATGTGCTGTATCATTACTATCATGTATGCTGGAGAAACTGTGTCTATTTTAGCATGGGTAGTTGTCAAGCTATAGCATAGTAGAGTTTGTTTTTTGTTTGGGGAATTTAATGGGGGACTTGGTTTTGTCACCCAGATCTGCTTAGAGATTGAAAGATAGGAGTTTGGACCATATTGGTTTGTTTGACCAGCTATGAGATCCATGGAAGATAAGGAGATTTCTGGAGGCAGTAATGCTATAAGTTTTGAGTTTCACAAACAGAATGGAGGAGCTAACCGCACTACAAGTACTACTGCTGCTGCTTCCCATCATCATAGAACAGCTTTGGGGAAGTTACCAACACCTTCAAAATGGGATGATGCACAGAAATGGCTAGTGGGGTTGTCGAGAGGAGTAGACAAAACGCAGTCCAAGACCAAACCCAGAAACTCTAATGCTGATGACTTGAGGCTCATAGCTCCTGTGCCGCAGAAGGAGCAAGACTACTCTAGCGGAGAAGATGAAGGAGAAGCAAATGGGGGTTGTTCTGGTTCTGCTGTTGCAAATCATTACGATGTGGAGACGAAGAAAGTGGACTGTGATGACTCAGTTTGGAGAAGCAACAAGCCTATGATGGAGAGCCCAACTTCAGCTGCTGCCATGAGATCTATATGTTTGAGGGACATGGGGACTGAAATGACCCCAATTGCAAGCCAAGAGCCTTCTAGAACCGGCACGCCTCTCCGGGCAACAACTCCGGCTGCAAGGAGCCCGATATCGTCGGGATCCTCGACCCCCGTGAGGGCATGTCAGCATGGGATGCAAGGTAACCAGCAGGGGTATCAAGGGTCTAGTGAGAATGGTAGAAGTAGTAGTACTACTCATGAGAGCATTCCTTGTGGGAGAGGGAGTGGTGGAAGCAATAAGAGGTATGTGGAGGAACCAAATGTGTGCAAGAATAGTATCCCTGAGAATCAGAACTCAGATCAAGCTAGGAAGCCAAATCCTCTAGAAACTAGAGCAATGGCTTGGGATGAAGCAGAACGAGCAAAATACATGGCAAGGTGAGTTACTGATACACATTTCTTTCTTTGCTTGCAATTTGTTTATGTGTGAAGTACTGGTAGAGTAATTTTTACTCAAATGTTGGGACTAATTGGGGGCATATTGATATTGTTAACAAGTACTAATAAGTACTTTGTACTGTGTATGGAGGTACAAGCGTGAAGAGGTAAAGATACAAGCCTGGGAAAACCATGAGAAGAGAAAAGCTGAGATGGAAATGAGAAAAATGGAGGTACTAATTCTTCAGATTCTGTTTCTAGTGAAATTATTGATGAAAGAGAGAAGCTACTTTTCTCTTTTTGTCCAGAAAATTTCGTTCTCTTTTCCTTCCTTGGATCCTATACTGATATTGTACACCCCTTTTTCATTTTGTTTTGCTGCACATGTATGTTTTGCTAGTAGTACTACTGTACTAGTAGTAACCAAGAAGTTCAAGCTTCTTCATAGTGCATAAAGAATCTGCAGCAGCTCAGATTTCTTTCCATGAAAGAAGAATAACACAGATCTAAGTCATTTGTTTCACATTCATGCACTATCTAAATTATTTTGCATCAGAACAAACACGAACTAGTAATCTAGTATATTATTATATTTTCCAATTGTGATCTTCAAGTACAGTTGAAGATTCCCAACCAAGCCTTTTTATTCATTAGCTAATTGACAGTGTGATTTAGTACTGGTTCTGACTTCTGAGATGAATATGTAATACACAAGTGAAATCCATTGCAGCGTTCTGACTCGGTCTCTTTTGTAATGCTGGTAGGTGAAGGCTGAGAGAATGAAAGCTCGAGCACAAGAAAAGTTAACAAATAAACTTGCTGCAACGAGAAGGATAGCCGAAGAGAAGAGGGCTAATGCAGAAGCCAAACTCAATGAAAAAGCTTTGAAGACGTCGGAAAAGGCAGATTACATAAGGAGGACCGGTCATTTGCCATCTTCATTCTCTTGCAAATTGCCTTCACGTTGCTGGTAGACTTGGTAGCTATATGTAATTCTGTAGTACATGTAACATCTCCTAGTTTTTTTTTTTTTTTCTCATCTCCTTCTTTTCTTCCATTATTGAATATGTAAGTGAATCTGTGTATCCACTGTGGAGTTTTATCATCTTTGTTAACTGTTTCACCAATACCACCTCTTTAGTTTCTTAAAAAGCATTTTTTTTGGAGAAGATTCTTAAAGAGCTTTACTTCCTACCATTGATCAAAGTCCTTGTCGTGTACAAGTCCTCTTATACACCATTATTGTGGTTTCCGGCCACTGTAAGTCTGTAATATGGAGAGAACCGTGTATTTCATGGGAAAGATGAACACAAACCGAGTGTATTTCAATTTTGGCTTCGGAACTATGACATTCTGCCAATTGAAGTGGTTAGAGTTACAATGAATGCCATAATCTACCATCTGAAAGCATGTTGACTGAGGACAAAAGTTCAGTACTTCTCTCTGACAAAAGTTCAGGACAAAAGTTTACTACTCAAGACATCGGTTTCGTCATGTCCTGGTAGCCTCATGAAAGAGGCTTGAAAAGTGAACACTAAGTACTCATATTTTCACATATTACCTTTCAAGTCCCCATGGACCACTAAATTAAGAGCAGCTATACCAAACCTTCACATTTTCTCTAACTTCTTAAAATAATCGCTGGGAAATGGTAACGTGCCCATACTTGGATGAAGTTAGAGTGTTTGAATAAGCCGAATTCAAATATAACTTGTTCTCAATTTCAATAAGTTGAAAAAAGAGAGAGAAGAAGATGAAAGCGGTTTACAACAAAATCATTTTAATTTAAAAGATACATAATAGACATTTAAGTAATAACTTGAGCTAATCGTTCCATAATTTTATGAAATGCACACGAACTCCACACAATTGATCCTCTTTACTTTTTTGAACACATACTTTTCTAAAAATAAAATATAACAAATATTGAATTGAAGATGATGAGTCTCTCTCAATTACACTCACACATATATGATACATCATACATCTTTTACATCTCAGCACCAAAACACCAGTCATATAATGAACTACCACATAAATAGATATATAAGAATCAAAATCTGCCTAATAACTCATAGCTCATGCCACATTACCAGAAGTCACACACAAGAATGCTCCACATTTAACAATTTTCATTGCCAAAAGAAAAAAAGCTATTCTCTTTATTTTATTAAAATAAAATAAAGAGATGACAAGAAAATATATAAAGGAAAAAATGAGACGCCAAAAATCGGCTAACCCAAAAAAGGGCCCAAAATCGATCTCAAACCCGCACAAAGCAGTTCTCCTTTCTCCTTCTCCACCTTCTTCTCCTTCTCTCCTTTCTTCGCTTCATTCCAAGTCCCTATCTCTCATCCTACCCATCTGTTCCTTTCAACTCTAATTCCTCTAATTACCAATTTCTAGGCTTCCTTTTCGTTCCTTTGCATCCTCCAATTTCTAGGCTTCCTTTTCGTTCCTTTGCATCCTCCAATTTCTAGGGTTTCGACGCCCCCCAATCTCATTCCCACATGATCGAGGCTGCGTGGTACTAAATGTTAGTCTTTTCTGCTTTGTTTTATTAATCTCGTTTTGGGTTTTTGGATCCGGTTTCAATTCGTCAAAGTTTGTGGCTTTCTTGAATTTCAAATTTGGGGAAATTGGGGGTTTAGGGTTAGGGTTTTGCCGTTGAGAATTGGATTCTCCTATCCCGTTTGGTGCTATATGGCGGCTGGAAGACACGGGGGTTATTGCGAAAACGAGTTCAGGGAGCGAGAGTCCAGTTTCGAATTGCGGCAAACTGCCAATGGCCGAGGAGTTCGGGATTTGAGAGACAGAATCAGGTCCAGGTCCATGGAGGAGGCTCCGGAGAATGGTGGGTATCGCTCCTCTTCGAGTAGGAGTGATTCCGGCAGTGGGGTCAAGCTTTCGGCTAAGGCTGCAGACAGGGAGCCTGGTGAATTGTCGAGTGAGAGCGGGTCCGATGATGCTATTGAATCCGGGTCGCAGCCGGATGTTGAGGTTATGAAGGTGGTGGAGAATGGAACTCAGACTCCGAAGGAGAGGAAAAGGAAGTTTTCGCCTATTGTGTGGGATAGAAATGAAAAAGGAGGGAGTAGTTTGTCGAAGAGTGGTAGGATTGTGACAGTGAAAGCAACTGCTCTCCCTCCTCCACCGCCACTTGCTAAGGTGTCTCGTCTGTCTCCTAATGTTAGTTCAGATAGCAGGGTACAGATATCTTCGGGTAAAATGGATGAAGCTGATAATGTAGGACGTTCCTCTCCAGTTAAGTCTCCTGTGGCACCTGAGGCTGTTAGCAATGTTGTGTATGAGTCTCTGGTGGAGTTGTCTTCACCAGATCAGAAATTAGGGGAGGTTCGTGAAGGAGAGCAGATAGAAGATGAAGATTATGTTTCGACCCGAAATATATCATCTTCAAGATGGGCAGCAGGAAATAGTTCTCCTGGTGATGAAGCCGGAGTTTTAGAAAGTGAGGAAATTCCTAAAAGGAGGAGGAAAATGCCTGGTTTAGGATCGGTGGAAAACAGAGTACGCAACAGCTCATTGACTCCGGAGCTAGGGGAGCTTAAGAAAGATGGGTCTGAACGAGGTAGGGCGAGATCGTCCGGGTCAGATGAACGAGATCCCACTGGAAAGTCCAGTGGGGATGACTATCTTGATAATGACTCAGATAGGGATGACTATATGGATGTTGACAAGGATCTTGATACTAATGATAGTGTTAGACGCTACGATACTAGTTCAGAGGATGAACCTGATTCTCCTGAGGCACCAGAACCTGCAGCTCCTCCACAAAGAGTCGTAAACATGCTTCAGGGTTGTAGAAGTGTTGATGAGTTTGAGAGATTAAACAAGATAGATGAGGGGACTTATGGTGTTGTATACAGGGCCCAAGATAAGAGAACCGGCGAAATTGTGGCATTGAAGAAGGTAAAGATGGAGAAGGAAAGAGAAGGTTTTCCATTAACTTCTCTGAGGGAAATAAACATTCTTCTCTCTTTTCATCATCCATCAATTGTCGATGTTAAGGAAGTAGTGGTGGGCAGTAACCTCGATAGCATTTTTATGGTGATGGAATACATGGAGCATGATCTTAAAGCACTCATGGAGACAATGAAGCAGCCTTTTAGCCCGAGTGAAGTTAAATGCCTTATGCTCCAGCTATTGGAAGGTGTCAAATATCTTCATGATAATTGGGTGCTTCATCGGGATTTGAAAACATCTAACCTGCTTTTGAATAATCGGGGTGAGTTGAAGATCTGTGACTTTGGGTTGGCTCGTCAATATGGAAGTCCTTTGAAACCATATACTCATTTGGTTGTTACTCTTTGGTACAGGTAAGCTGTAATCGCCTTCCTTTTTTCTTATCGAGTTACTTAAATATCGATTTAGCTTGTTTTTTCTTTCTAGCTAGAAGAATTTTTTTGGATCCTAATATGCTCATCTGAAATTTCTTGTTTATTAATGATGCATAATGTAATGTAAGCATTTAGCAAGCATCTATGGAATAGTTTGTTACTTATGGTAGAGTCCTCTAAGGTTCAATGTATGCTGATCATGCCGTCTTTAATTTGATATAGACTATTCAAACTCTACTTGTCATTTGTGTCACCGTTGTAATCTATGTTAAGCTTTGCTGTTTGCTTTTCTTGTATCTGTTATAAGTTATATGAAAGAACATATATATATTCGCAAAATATTGGTTCATTAATGTTTTCTCAATGCAGGGCGCCTGAACTCTATATGTATATATATTCGCAAAATATTGGTTCATTAATGTTTTCTCAATGCAGGGCGCCTGAACTCTTGTTGGGTGCAAGAGAATATTCAACGGCCATCGATATGTGGTCACTAGGTTGTATCATGGCTGAGCTGTTATCAAAGGAGCCGCTTTTCAATGGGAGAACTGAAGTTGAACAACTTGACAAAGTGAGTTGTTAATTGATCTGCTCAATGTTGGTTATACTCTTTCACATTATGAAGTTATATGATTTTGTTTCCTATGATAAGTACAGATTTTTAAGATACTTGGCACACCAAATGAGACTATTTGGCCTGGGTTTTCCAAGCTTCCTGGAGTGAAGGTCAACTTTGTTAAGCATCAGTAAGTACACAATTTCGGCAAACTATTCAATCTTTGTTTCGATAACATTGTGTTCTTATTCTTGCCGCTGTTTTCCCAGGCTTCCAGCTTTGGGTGATTCTGACCTGGCTATCTGGCCTCCATTGGTGACGCTTTCAGTTATCAAGGTTTTGACTTATGTTAACTACTGACCTGTTTGTTTCAGGTATAACCTTTTGCGCAAGAAGTTCCCAGCTACTTCATTTACTGGATCTCCAGTTCTTACTGAAGCTGGATTTGATTTGTTGAATAAGCTTCTAACATATGACCCCGAGAAGGTAAGCTTGTTTCCTGTTTTGTCTATTGGAATGCTGGAGTTGTTAGTATAGTTACTAATTAAGGTCCTCAATATTTTATTCAGAGAATTACTGCTGATGCTGCTCTGAATCATGAGTGGTTTTGTGAAGTCCCTCTTCCCAAGACAAAAGATTTCATGCCCACGTTTCCTGCTCAACATGCTCAAGACAGGTATCTTAATAGCTACAACGTGCAAAGTAGATCCACCAGTAGTATTACTTTGATTCTATTTTCTACATCAAATCAACTTTTCGCTGTTTCAAATAGGCGCTCACGGAGAATGTTGAAGAGTCCAGATCCCCTGGAAGAGCAACGGAGAAAGGAGTTGCAAGGGGGTATAGGAACTGGGGGCGTGTTTGGCTAGGGGAAATCAGATCAATGGCCTCAATACATCAATGGGCATTGCTGAGGTGAGAGACATGCATTGAACGGACGTTACAACATCTATGTCAGGACGGTCATTTCTTCTCTTTTTTTAGCAGGCACTTGCCCATGATTTGGCTCGGAGATTTGTATTTTTTTAGCCTCCTGTCAACCAGAATTGTTGCAGGTTAACAATTTGTTCTTCATATTTGATTATCTTTTAGAAATGCATCTATGACACTGCTTTCTTTGCTAGTTGTGGCATGGTTGCGTTGTCTTATAAGAAATCAGTTGCAGCTGAAACTTGTGTATGTAACATATTTTCATTGGTACATTGTAAACAGTTCTCTTTTGGTTTCAAATAGCACTATCTGTTATACTAGACATATTTAATATTCACATTGTGTTTGCAAGAGACGGTTGGTGAGAAGTGGAGGGGAGTTCTTTGCTTTTCCTTGACGAAGAATATTGACAGTTAAGCATGTAGTTTTGAAGGTAATGTGTTGATTTGATATCTGTGGAATGTTTGGGGGATGTATTTAATTAAATGTGATGGCATTTATTTATTTATTTTTACCGTTTGTAGTTACACTGATATGTGTTTTAAGGTTATTTCTACCAGTATCACACCTTGCA
The DNA here is from genome assembly GCA_034370585.1 of Fragaria x ananassa. NCBI lineage: Eukaryota > Viridiplantae > Streptophyta > Magnoliopsida > Rosales > Rosaceae > Fragaria > Fragaria x ananassa. Next base: position 24,715,415 of record CP139762.1, on the reverse strand, counting down.
CATGAAATAGTTCGTTTAAAAATTCTAGTACGGTTTAGTAAATTCATCTGCTCAGAAGCAGTATGTTGATATCAAAGTTCCACAAGAGTAAAAGGGGAAGATGGAACACAAAAACAATAGTCAGATGTGGTTTGTCTGATGCATTTCTTTTCTTTGAGTCGCTAGCCTATATTTGTGTATGTTGAAAAAAATTGCTGTGAAGTAGGCCCATTATACCTCAAACCCATCCTACAGCTTGCTGCTAAGATCAATTTAATTTCAGTTAATGCTCATGTAAATGTGCTTGTAGTGATTCAAAGAGCACATAAAATGTTATCAGATATACCCTGCTACTTTAATGCTCAATCTTTTTAGGATTAAAGGTATGATTTTTTTTTTTTTCTCAAGAAAGGTCTGGAATGTAACTTTCTCCAACAAATAAATAATATAGCAGGAATTGGAATGCACATACTTGATTACTTGATAAAATCATAATATGAGAGCTGTAGCCTTTTGCCGTTCTCTGTATCGTCTGGGGTGTTTACTTGATAAAATCATAATATGAGAGCTGTAGCCTTTTGCCGTTCTCTGTATCGTCTGGGGTGTTTACTTGATAATATCATAATGTGGTAGTGGCGTAACCATTCTCTGTTTGCAAACTTTGAATAGTGAATCATCCTATTAACTAAAGGAAACCGAAATGTTCTCTACCTAGGGTTACTTCTGTACCTATAGCAATGTAATCTTCATTGTTTCAGTGGCCATGACTCTTTATGTAGGATTATTTGTGTTTCCACCCTCTCAATACTGGATGAAATAAGGTGATGGACTGCCCATTTTGGTCAATAATGAAGAATCCTCCATGTGTTTCTCGTTTGATTGCTTTGACCTTTTTGTTTATGACATATCTACTGTATGTCACTGCAGTATCAAAAGCAAGCAGGTTGAGGAGGTTTCCTGCACTTACAGGAACTTATAGAACTTCAATTAGTTGTTCCACAGGCTCACTAGAGGTACTATGCAAATCTTTGTTTAGATATTGGTATTATCTTCTCCGGATCCTTTTGGATTTTTGAAGTGAGTGATTCCTGAGTGTATTTGGTTTTTGTTATTTTTCCAGAAGAGTTTTAAGAAATACACTAAAAGGCAAAAAGATTCGGGTCTCTGTTCCTGGACACTTCGCATTAACATTGACAAAATGTCAGGTGCAAAATTGTGGCCTTTCTTACTGTGCTACTGTTGAAATTAATGCTGGTTAAAACTGAGGGCCTAGGTGTTGAAATGCGAAGTGATGCATGTTATGCACAGTGGCTACTTTTGTATATTCGTATTGTGCCATGCACTGTCATATAAGAGGATTTGGAGAGCTATTTTAAATTATTGCTAGTTAAAACTGAAGGCCTAGGTGTTGAAATGCGAAATGATACTAGTTATGGACATAGTGGTTGCTTTTGTATATTCATCTTGTGTCGTTCACTGTTATTGAAGACGAATATACAAAAGCAACCACTATGGCATAACCAGTATCACTTGACCATTAAAACCAGAGTAATCCTAATGTTACAGCTGTCAAATATATGGAATTGTCTAAAGAGACATTTCTATATTATTCAGTGTCCTCGAACTTCTCGAAAGGCATGGAGGGCAAGGGTATTTTAAATGACTTCATAATGGGCGTGTTTGAACTTAGTCAGGTGGAACATGTACTCTTTGTTGAAAATCTGGAGTTTAACGACGAGTAAGGATATATGCTGATTGAAAACTGATTAGTGAAAAGTTGGGATTTTGATCCTTGATATGGTCGACTGTAGTGGTTTATAAAACTGGCACTGTATAGTATGCTTTTAGTGGTGTGACTATTCGATGTCACCACATTGTGGCAACTTTATTTGCACTTCTAGGACTTCTAGTAGAGTCCATGGTGGTTCTTTAAAACATCGTGAGCTGTAAAGATGAGAAAGATAATTGTAAGGTGTAGTCGGTAGCTGGAAACTACATTTTCTGCTTATAGACCAGTCATGAAATTTGTAGACTGACGTCCGGGTTACCTCGACATGGTAAAAGATCATCGGTACCACATCGGGAAGGTGTTCCTCCAAGCTCCATAAGAAGACACCATGATAAGATATATGTATAGTTGGTCCCACATCGAAAATATGTAATAAGATATATGCTATAAAATGAAGACTTCCCATATATAGAAAGCTCCTCCCCTATCTCTCTCTAACACTCCATCCTGAGAATGGATGCTCTTGTAACACCAAAAGTCTATTGGCCATATAGTTGATTTGTAAGTGGACGTAGCCATGTCCTACGATGTCATGGTGAACCACTATATGTCCTGGTCTCTTGCACATGATTGTTTAGTGCTCTACCGTGATTCTACATAGCTTTCCGGGTTTATGTAGAAACATTTGACGTCGTCTGTGAGAATCATTACTAAAAGTCATGTTGCTCTTTCGCCTGAGAGGCAGTTCATTCAAGTACATGATCAATAGGTCCATCGGGAGGTGCTCAAGTCCATCAAAAGGGTTAGCTAGTCAGCGGGTTGACATGCTCCCCGGTATGCCCAAGGCTGTCATTGGGTCAGCAAGTGCCCTGCCGGGTCCGACTGCCAACGCGAAGTGAGGACTAGGAGGCATCGCCTGATCCGCTCGGGTTCTCTTTGTCATCGGGATATCCAAGAGCAGAACCACAGCAGCTCATGTCCGATGCCTCCAGCCATCACCCGGAGATGATTCATCGGGACCCGGAGCTCAGTCATGTCGACCGGGAGCTTCGCCGGTGACGACCCACTCCTCCCGCTACCCGACCATCTTATTACCCTGGTGACTTCAACGATATTCGTCATCTTCCCGGTCGAGATGAAAATTCGTCAGAAATAGCAAAGGGATCATCTGCCTAGCATACTTGGGGTCCCGTTGATAGATCGCCGGTAGTCCCTTTGCCTCCAAGATGGCGGAATCCGAGTTCAAGCTAAGTTCATGATCCCGGTTGGCCGAATTCATCAGGAGAGGGGGTTCATGTGGAAGTCGGGATCACCGGACCAGCTCACACTTTATGGATCGCCGACAGTTTCCCTTCCCTGCTCACCTTCTTGGTCACCGGTTCCATCAATCGACCATCACCAGTACATGGAAATGTCTCTCGGTAGGCACGAGCTGTTGGGGATTGAATATTAGAGCATGCTCCCGAGATCCGGGGTGACAACCTGATATCCCTGCGCAATGGTCAATGCATCCGGGATACGCTTCCCGGCAGCTACCACCAACATCTCTTGTTGATTTGTCTGGTGCATAGCTAAAAATTGTTATGGACACCTAGTATGAGAGGTATGGGGTGAAGAAGAAAGAAACTGGAGAAGTTAACAAATCTTGTAGGCAGTTCGACTGTGCTGGCGAGAAGGATTCATTGTCTGAGACTTGGACATGCTTACCAAGAGAGAGGCATTCTACCAAGAGAGGCAATCCACCGAGATTGGCATTCCACCCGAGAGGCATTCCACCGAGATAGGCACTCCACCATACTCAACAACTGCATAAGAAATATAAGTTCCGGATAAGCCTCCCTGAGAGGCCGGGGCCGGGCAATTCATATCATCCTTTTAAAAAAGGAGCAAGTGGCTTGATAAACCACAAATGACATTAACACCCCGTCACTCGTGTAGTAACACAGGATATGGAAAGGGCTCGCTACCTTTGACGGTGGAAAGTGTAACACTCGGATGACCGTAGAAGGGGAACCAGCTGGTAGCGCCCGGGATCCATCGGCAGCGTCGATCAATTGCCCGGCCGAGAGGGGCACCGCTCAAGCAGCTCTGTCTAGACACATCTGGTCTCACCTGCAAATTAACATGGCCACCCGGGAAATCCTAACTGAGAGAAGCAAATGGTGACGACCCGTCAGCAGAGTCATGCGAACTAAGTGACGTCATGGTTTGCATGTGAGGTGGCTTCGCGTAGGAGATAGAGGCCTAGAATGGAAGCGAAACGAGATGACTTCGCATGGGAGACTTTGCCAAGAAACAAGAAGAGGACTTCACATGCAAAAAAGGGACAAGAAGAGGTGAGCCCGGCATGGTTGGTTAACCGAATAAGAAATCAATTATCTTTAATTGCATAAAAGGCTATATGTGTGTGGCTCGCTAATGAAAGAGTTGGCATGTATTAAGGTTTGTATTCCTTAGTCACATGTATGCAAGTGTATGTGCATCCAGTACTACAAAGTCTAAAGCTTGCTTGCAAAGGGGTGGACTTCGCCTACAAGTCAGGCCTTCACATATAAGGATTGAAATTATTAGGCGAGCTGAGGAGTTCGCACGTATCAAAACAGTGACATGAGTTGCATGCGAGATGGATGCATGAGAAGATGTGCTACGCGAAGTGATGACTTCGCGCAAGGGACTCCGCATAAGAGAAGGACCTTGTGAAGCAATGACAACTCTACTACATTCCGCGTCCGCGCGGTGGCACGCCCCGCATCCTTAAAAGCATTGAACTGCTACCATCTCTCTGCCCCCTGCTGAGGATTGTGGCCAAAACAGTGTGCACGGGTCCTGTTGGCAGGAGAGTACTTTGAAACACCCAATCTCAATCAAGAATCAGGGTCCCGTTGGCAGGAGAGTACTTTGAAACACCTAATCTCGATCAGGAAGCGGGGTCCCGTTGGCAGGTTAGTACTTTGAGGCGTATTGTTAGGCAAAGGGGATGCAAGTCCTTGGGAGTAATCCAAGGGAGAATGGAGCTGAGAATTATAGCTGGGAGACTGATGATGAGGTGATACAAAGAAAGTTTAAGATACAAGGTAATGGAGAAGTGGTGCCACAGATAGTATTTTGGAGGCACTAAAATTCTACCAAAGTGACCGAGACGCAACCAGGGGTGGCGCTACTGAGTGGCTTCTCCATGAATACCCTCAAGTTGTTATTGAATAATGGCGGCCAAATTCGGCCGGACCTTGTCATGAAAAAAGTCATCTCCGGGAAGGAGGAGCATCAGAATCTAGTTGTATGCTAGTTAGGAATAGAGGTATGATTTCCAGTTTTCTATTGTGTTATTTATGTACATGGCAAAAGGAAAAGAAGTTGAAGCAACTAGCGAGCACATGAAGCTAAATTTTCCCCCATCTCTGTCCATTTTGATTTTATTTCGAAGTATTGATGTTACTGAAGTAACACAGTTATCGACCATTGCTTAACCAAGAACCCTGTCATTTTCATTATACTAACTATTTTCAATACACTAACTAGTTTGAAGCATGTACTTAAGTTCTGGAATAAAGCCTTTAAAGATGCTGAATTTCTTCTGACCAAAAGAAAACGATGCTGAATTTCTGGTGCAATCGCAACTAATTTACATACACAGGCGCACATGTGATGGCTACAGCTACTGACATAAACAAAATAAGCCCGACTCTGGGTATCTCATTTTAAACTTTACAACAAGCAAGCCTCTTCCTATTTCTCTGTGGCCTATGGTATATCAAACAAGAAGGAAGCATCTGTGAACCAAATGGTAATGCAAAGAGCTTCGTATAGATGTCATGGGGAAACAATCGAAGCAATGAAAGGGCAAACCTTAATCTTTTGTGGCTGTAAACTATCAGACTGAAGAAATTGTGCTGTAATTCCATGCTTTTTCTTGTTGGTTCTGCCGATTTCCCAACTTTAACGTGGTTGGGTAAGAGTGGGCACCAGGCACCTGTTAAGTTGATGAGAAAACTATTGTTTTACCAAGCACAAAGGTAATCAGAGATAGTTCGATGAAGAAGATTGTGTTGAGGAGGGCTCTATCGACTGTCCACCCAAATATTGTGATCCCTCCAGCATTAGTTTGCAAATACATTACTGGAATTTCAAGAAATACAGCATTAGACAAATGACAATTAACGGAAATGAAAGCAAACTTTAACAATGTGAGCACATGAGTATGAACAAATTTAGTAATAAAAGGCACGCAACAAAATTAAATACAAGACAACTCAGATGCTTCATTCTAAGAAAACAAAAATTCATTTTTATAGAAGCCAAATAACATGCATGTGTGGGTTATGAAGCCTCAAAAGAGTGATTAAGCTTGTCAAAGATGTTTCCATATTGTTTTCAGACAGGACAGTCAAAATAGTAAATACTCTCATCAGTAGATTCAAACAGAAAATCACCAAACTATCAATCTATCATAGAGTGTAATGCTTAAACTTCACTAAAAAAAATGCTTAAACTCTGACCTATTATACTTTGAGAATGGTTTGTGTTCATATTGCATTCAACAGTCGATTTATCTCTCATCATAAGGTTGTATCATGTAGATCATGGCATCAAAGAAAGCAGAAATCTATTTTTTCAAGATGAACACCATGATTAATGTCTAACCTTAACACTGTTATTGGATAAAGGGAATCACATGGATTTCAAAACCAATGAAAGATGAACATACCAAAAGCTTGTCTCCTGTGATATGAGGACATATATGAAGCCAGCTGTGTATTTGTAGGCATTGAAACATAATAATCACACGACTCCAAATCACTCTCAGAGTAACTTAGATGCAGTGAGTTAATTGTGTTGGCAACCTCAAGGTTCCCCGTACTGTTTGAATTTCTGTTGTGAGATGAATCATTAGAACTGCATGTTACTAATGCGTGCCATCTACTGGCAAGTGATGCTAAGGCCTGGGCTCTGTGAGAAATTCTGGTCGCTGCGTGTAGAGAAATAATAATCCCGACTACCTGAACAATCGTGGAGACCTGGAAATTTGGGGCAAACACAAGTAAGGAAATTTTTCCTTAATGCCTAATATTAACAAATGAGCAATGATATTAGATGATTTATTAGAGTAAACACAACAAGCATGTGAAGTAACAAATATCTAAACTTACAGCAAAATCACCGCCATTAACGAATGTGATCTTTCCACTATATCCAGTGACCTCAAACAGAGTCACAAACTGGCTTGATGTGACAACCAAGAACTGCAAAAGTAGGAAGATCCGGAACCTGTGGCTTATCTTAGAGAGATGATACCGCAGCCGAATGTGCTCCTCCATAAATATCAAAACATCAGACTCCCTTTCCAAGAGCCTCCCATAATCCTCAAAGTGGATTACTTGCAAATTGCATACCAAGTGAAACAAAATGCTGGCTGTGAGGGTGATTGTACTTGCATATGTCCATGATAGAACCAAAGCTAATAAAATAGAAACTGAGAGCCACCATGAATCATGATGGACATATAGCATGCGGATGACTTCACGTATAGTCTTCAACAGCAAACATGGCAGTGACCACCAAATTAGCAACCGGAAAGAACCCTGTGACGATATATGATCCAAGAAAAACTTTTTAGTACATCACTAAAATCTATACAAGTCAAAATAGCAGTTAACTGACAATAACTATCAACGAAATAGGCCTTCTCGATATTTGCAGGCTCCGCTATGTAAGAGTTACTTATAGAAAGGTAAGCAGAAAAGTGAATATACTATGCTTATGAGCATTAACAATCAGACATATGATCTGATATAATTGGAAATAGACCAAAAGACGACAAATTAGGCTCACAATCCAGACCATGGTACTGTCATAACTTTGAACTACCACATTTCACATATGGAGTTGATATACATAACTAAACATACAATCTACAAAATGTACATTATAGGATCCAAAGCACACATTCATAACACAATCACCAGTAGACTGTAGTAGACCAATTCAAATAAGCTAGCTAAAACCAATACATCAAACAATTCAATGCTTTTACCTTAATCTGCTTTATGTAATCGTTTCGAAACCGAACCATATGGCCAGTATACCGATCAACAAACAAGAATCTCCGAATGCCATACTTGCGAAGATTGTGAGATAAGCAAAGCAAAGACACTGCAGCCAAACAAGCCTGAGAGCCCACAATAACAAGCTCAAACCCCTCAATCTGGAACTTATCGCAATCAGAGCAGTTGAAAATCACAAGAACAAGCACCGGAAGCAAAACTCCGATGATCACAAAAGCAAACCAAGATAGTATACAGCTGAAAACACAAGTTTGGTTGAAACCAAACAGAGTGAGGAAAGCTTCAAGCTTTTGAAGGGTTTGATCCAACTGGGTATCTTTGATTTCGAGGCCTTGTTCTTCTGGGTGGTGGGTATGGTTGGAATCGAGAAGAGGGGTGGTGCTGGTGTTGGGTTGGAGTGGCGGGAGGTCCTCTGTTTTAGTATGAGGGTCAGCCATGAATGGTGTTTGTAAAGATTGGATTTTGATGGGTTTGGAGCAAAAATGGTGGCAACCCAGTTGAGATTCGGGGGGTATATGTAGGAAAAAGTTGAATGATTGGGGTGAGGTTTAAGATTCTGATCAAAAAAATCCAGGCTTGAAATTCAAGTTCCTCTTTTTCTGAACAAACATTACTGGACTATTTTAATGTCAAAACAAAACTGCAAAGGTGTGTGCCAGCATGACCTCATTGGACTAGTTTAAGTTCATCTGACAAGGAGTTTCAGTCCTTTGATTCAGTGAGTTGATCACCCACCGTACGATTATTGGAGTGGGAACTTTGAAAAGATATCATTATGGTGAATAAATAACATCAATCGTAATTAGTTCTTATACTGATTATTGTTGATACCGATTCATGATAATTTATATTCCAAATTAATAAATGAGTCATTATCTTATTTCCGTGATTACACCTGTCATGAGTCGAGGGAATCATATTCAAGTGTAAGTAATATGCAAGTACCATGTTAGATGTTATTAGAAGAAGGAAGAAAGAGACAAAGTCGAGTCACTAGTAGTGTCGGATCTGTGATCTCATTGTGATTTATTTAAGTGGTAATACAACAATCAAATCTGTCTGTCCAGTTCCTTAACCCTTTGGAACTCCCGCCAAATATTTGTACCTTATACGCCGCGCTCGGCTCAGCCAATCTGGGCTGAACACCGAGGACAATCACTGACCCGAGTCCATGTGAAGCTTTCCAATCAATTTTGGTTTAATAATCGGGTTAGATGAGTGATGGTTATGAAGAGGAGTGCGGAGTAGTTAGGGGAATTGGAGGTGGCATGATTACGACGGTGATGGTGTGTGTAAGGTGGAGCCGTGGAGGAGTATATGGGGAAAGAGATTACTTGTGAAAAACATAAAGATTAGAAGGAGCTGGTGAGTCATCTATTACCCACAAATGTTCATTAGATTATAGTACAAAATTAGTGATTCTTGTTCATTTTGTAGAAGGATTAGTTGTCGAAACCTTCAAACACTATATTACGATGACATAAAGTTACATATTTAGAAGTATGAGACATATACATTCAATTTTAAAGAGTGGTTTTAAATAAAACTCACATAAATTCTTTTCTGATAGATATCTAAAATATATCAATTATGATACATATTATGTCCTATTTTTTAAAATTTTTACACAATTGTCACCATTCAAGTATAACATATAAACATAATAAATAAACTTAATTGATGCTGTAAATACCTCGATTATGAGTTTTTCTTCTAACACTAACATTTTTCAATCAATTTGCAAGAATCATGTACCTCTCTTTATTTTTATGAAAAAGTCTAGGTGAAAAGAATTCATTCTCTGATATATACATAAGGTAGAATATAATATAAATAAGATATCTGATTATTAGAGTAAATGAAGAAATTTTACAGTGTTACCATAGGACCATGTGGCTATCTGATGTGATCCTCTATTCCATTCAAATCTGAAACCCTATACCCTAAACCATAAACTCTAACCCTATACCCTATACCCTAAACCGTAAACCCTAAACTCTATACCCTAAACAGTAAACCCTAAACCCTAAACCCTATTTTGGGTTTCTTCTTTTTAGGTATATTATCATATCATGTCCTACTTAATTAATAGGTACATTAGAATATAAGTAGTAGTTGAGAATAAAAAGTTCTCTCAATCAGGATGGGAAATAATATAATAATATACATAAAAATAAAGAAAATTAATTAAAGAACAAAAACGTGTACCTTACAATTAAACATTTTTCGACTATGTAAAGAGACACCAACTGTGAGCTTATGAATAAAAAGAATCATTCTGTTACAAATATATGGAATACTTATGTATATAACATATATATATATATATATATATATACACTCAAGTTAGTAATAACAAGGTAAGAAATTAAAGAATGTAATTGATTATGTCAAAGTTAAATCAAACTAAATTTTAGCTCAATATTTGAGTTTCAAATTGATGCTAAAATTGAGAAGTTTCAAATTAATGCTAAAATTGAGAAATATACCAAATTTAGCTTTCTACAGTTTGAAGGGCAAATCAGAGAAACCGAAAAATGAAGAAAAATATTAATTATAGACATATGCTCTACACGGTAAGTTTGCTTATGTGGAATGGATGTAAAATGAAAGAAAATTATGTATGAGTTTATCTTAAAAAATATATAGTATTTTGAGTTTTTATCTAATTTTCTCTTAAAAGTAAGATCTGGCGTTTTAACTGTTTTAAATTTTCATACCTCAAATTGAAACAAATTCAGAACATTAACATGAGATTATGACTCATACGGAAGATTGCTACCTGGAGCCGTTAGTTTTGTTAGGGAAGTTGTGAGATATAGTTAGGTTAAGGAACATGTCATGTGTAATGAGATACTACCAGTACGTCCACTTCTGTCTAAGGGATCAATGATATTGAAGTTGCAGTCTTACAGATAAACGTACAACTTGAGAATTTGCCAGGATATATATATATTCCGAGAGAGTGAGGTACAGAACATGAGATCATCGAACAAATGGTCTACAAGATCCCTCATCAGATAACTACAACTACAAGCAGCCAAGTGAACTAAATAGTCAAATGTCAAAACTATTATTATGAGTTTGGCGCATACAAACTTGATGCAAGTGTTGGTCCAACCAAACAAATTAAATCCAAAATGATCACATCAAAGAGAGCAAGGTTCACCTGTCCAAGTGCAGTTCAAAATCTCACAAGTAGAAGTATCGATATACAACTTGAGAAATCTGATTGATTGAAATCCTTTTGAAGTGCGTGTCTAATGCTTAACAGACAAACCGTAGTCACCATATCAAAGAGGACGGAACGAGGTTGGTCGATTGGGGTTTATGCATGGGGTACCATATGCTATACTATAATTTTCAGATGGATTGAATGTGCTCTAGAATTACGTACATCAGAACCCTAGCATATTCGATACATAATCCAAGAACACAAGAGAACAAAATTTGTTTTTGCAAGTGTAAATTTCACACTCCACCTACTAGCTGCACGCATTTATGTCGTTTACAATGTCGCCCTACAATAACAACACAAATTGAAATGGACCTCTCCAAAATCCAGAATCAAAACAAAACTGAACAACAAGCTACCAATTTGATTCCATACTTGCATTTCCGATTCCGAATACTGAAATGGCTGATCAGAAAACCATAATTGATCCCAACAGCGGCTTCTGCTCACAGACCAAAACATTCCACAGTCTCAGATCGAAAGCCCCTCTCCCCTCCGAAACAACTCCCCTTTCCATCACTCACTACATTTTCTCCCACCTCCATGCCTCCCCTCCTCCTCCGCCCTCCACCCCGGCTCTCCTCGACCCGTCCACGCGCCGCCACGTTCTCTACCCCGAGTTCACGCGCCGTGTCAAAACCCTAGCCGCGGCGCTACACTCGCAGCTTAACCTCTCCTATGGCCACACCGCCTTCGTCATCTCCCCCAATTCCCTCCACCTCCCCGTCCTCTTCTTCTCTCTCTTCTCCCTCGGCGTAACCGTCTCCCCGTCAAACCCGGCCAGCACGACCCCCGAGATTTCCCGCCAAATCCACCTCAGCAGACCCGTCATCGCCTTCGCCACCTCCGCCGCCACCCACAACCTCCCCAAAACCCTCCGCGTCGTACTCCTCGACTCCCCGGAATTCGAGTCCATGACGATGACGTCATCATCCCCTCCGCCGGAGCTTCCACGTGTCCGCTTCCCGCAGTCCCACACCGCCGCGGTGCTCTACTCCTCCGGGACCACAGGGGCGGTCAAAGGCGTGGAGTTGACTCACCGCAACTGGATTTCCATGCTGGCGTCTGCGTACGCCGTTCGGAATAATCCGACGGCGGCGCCACCTGTCATGCTCTGCGCCGTGCCGTTCTTCCACGTGTACGGCTTCGGCGTCTGCATGAGGGTTTTGGGGTTCGGCGAGACGCTGGCGGTTATTCCGGGGAGGTTTGAACTGAAAGCGACGTTGAGGGCCGTCGAGGAGTTCAGGATCAGCCACGTGGCGTGGGCCCCGCCGGTGGTGGTGGCGGTGGTGAAGCTTGGGAGCGAGATCGAGGGGTACGATCTGAGCTCGCTGCAGGTCGTCGCTAGCGGTGGCGCTCCGCTTGCCAAGAGTGTGATTGATAAGCTCAAGAAACGCCTTCCTAACGTCCAAGTCGCACAGGTCAGTTGTGCATGAATGATTTTGATTATTTTGCAATTTAGTCCTTGTAGTTTCATTTTTTTACGATTAGACAAGTAGAACTCGAAAATTATAACGTAGTGCAACATGTGACTATGTGAGACTGTGAGGTATCAGTTAGACAAGTAAATGATTCGGAATTAATCGATCTAAATCTAACTGTGTTTAGTAACATTAAAATCTATTCCGTATGTGATCTGATAACTCAACAGACTGTTAGGGTTGCTTAGATTTCTAAATTTTCGGTTTAGTTGAGTTCTACTTTCTTATGCGTTACTGTTATTTTAGTAGGATGTGCAATTTTTTGTATTTCTAGTTAAAAGTATAGGTGTTGCATGCCCTAAGTTCTTCTATTTGTAATATCAAGCATTTAAATGATTTGGGTTGGAAAGGCTTGCTCTCTCTACTCATATATTAAGCAAAAAGAAAAATGCTTAAGTTTCTACTACCATAGAAATTATATATGAGAGAACTATGCGGTTGGGGTAAATTGTAAGCTGAAGTGAAGTACAATGCTGTTATTGCTAAGTTTCAAAACTACAAGGACCGAGTGAAAATGCGTTGAATCTGATAGGGACAAAAGCTATGATTTGCAGGGATTTGGGCTGACAGAGACAACGGGTCGGGTATTTGGTACAGTAGGCCCAAATGAGACCCGAGTAGAAGGAGCAACAGGAAAGCTAATGTCAAATTTTGAAGCCAAGATCGTTGACCCAGAGACCGGCATTGCCTTGCCTCCTCTGATGACCGGTGAGCTTTGGGTAAGAGGACCATTTGTAATGAAAGGTAATGTTCTTTGTTTTTCTTTTGTGTGTGTTTGTGTGTGTGCGTGTGTTGAGGATTGAAATGTGCTTCATATTCATATTTTGATGCATATTTGAGGTGTTGTTTGCTTGTTATTTTGATTAGTGTAGGTTATATAGGTGATGAAGCAGCAACTGCTGCAACTTTGGACACTGATGGATGGTTTAAAACTGGAGACCTTTGCTATATAGACAATGAAGGTTACCTGTTTTTCGTTGATCGGATCAAGGAACTGATCAAGTACAAAGGCTACCAGGTTTGTGTGACATATGCATGAACAAAGTTTCTGCTTTCCTTCAATAGAATTAGTGAGATTCTGTGTGCTTACTATTGTATGTTTGCCTTAGGTTGCCCCGGCAGAGTTGGAGCATCTGCTTCTATCCCATCCTGATATTGTTGATGCAGCTGTGGTTCCGTATGTGAATTTCGTTTTTTGCTCTCTTGTTTGTGCTTCTCTCAATTCTGTTGGCTTGTTCTTCAAGTTTGACACTTCGTATATGGTGATACTGATTGATAGGTATCCTGATGAGGAATCTGGTCAAGTACCGATGGCTTTTGTGGTGAGGCGGCTAGGAAGTGTTGTTGATGAATCACAGGTGATGGATTATATTGCGAAACAGGTAATTCAGACTATTCCAATGACATGCCTAGCATGGAAGGATGAATTTAGAAACTTAAGTAGATATACTGCATGTGATTTTCCTACTTTATGAACTTCATCAAATGAATTTCAGGTTGCACCCTATAAGAAAATACGAAGAGTAGCATTCATCAATGAAGTACCAAAGAGTGCACAAGGTAAACTATTGAGGAAGGAATTAATCAAACTTGCATTGTCCAAGTTATGAATTCCAGTTTCTTTCTTCTGGTGTCACATTTGGATCTACAATGTAAATCTGCTTGCTACACCGACCAAAGATTATTCATTATTTTGAAGTCCTGGTATTTTTACTTACATAGGAAGTACAATAGATAAGATTGTTTCACCTACTCGTTGAAATACAAATCGTTATGCATTTCAACATTCTATGCTGCTTGCAACACAGGCTTGTTACAAAGCAAACGGTAAGCACCAACGATCACTAGAAATAACAAAAGAGAACCAACTACAGCATAGCTAAAGCAATTAGATAGAAATGCTGTTGGGGATTCCGCGACCAGTTACCCCAGGTCCTGAGGTTGGTAGCAGCAATTCATACGGGGGAATTCCTGCTCCGCTTCTGTTTTTTAAATGACCATCTTTGTTTCTCCTGTCAATGATCTTCTCAATTTCCTCTAGTCTAGATGAAAACCTGTGGAACAACTCCAAAATTTCATGATCATTGATCCAATGGGCGTGTAGAGGATTCACCTGTCCCAAGTACTCTTCATCTGGGGAGTGAGTTGATAGAGTATCTTGAACAGCCATTACTTTGGTGGCTTGAAGTTTTGTTGCCAAGGAAGACAGGAACCTTTGCTGCGGGTTTTGTAGAAACTTCTCATAATCAGGGTCATCTTCTTGTGGAATAAGTTTTCTCATTAGGGTAGGACGGTTTGGGACATAACTGCCAAAAGGGTACTGGCCAAAGTTGATAGCAGCATGTTGACCTGAAGCAACCCAAATTATTATTGTAAGTATACCAGACAAGTCCTCTTTGGTATTAAGTTTAGGCCACCAAGGCTCATCCCGCTTGTCAGCATGACCCTTGTTCTTGATCTCATTCCACCAGTCTTGGAGCTCAATATCTGATATCACAGTATTTGGCTCGGAGTAGAAGTGTTCCACATAAGATTCTACCCATTCCTTTATGGCAGACCATACAAGGAGACCATCTGCAGCATATGGATAGTCTTCAATTACAAGTTTTACTCCGCAAGGTTCTGAAGGATCTTCCACAGCCATGCCTCTAAGAATGTCAAGACAAGTAAAACGACTCAGCTTCATTTTCTCAATGTCATTGTGGTTGTAATTATAACATGTTTCAAGTCAAACCTTACCTTCGAATAAGATCAGCTGGTAATGCCTCCAAGTCAAACCTCCACATACTCTTGTAAGCTGCCGAGCTTACCTCCATGGCATATTTTCCCGGACTGAAAGAAGCCTCAATTATTCCCCCTCCATTTATCAAAGCCTGCCTTGCAAGTGCATTAATTTCTAGGGTGTAGCGCATGTGAGGATGAAGTAGCTTGTAGATGGGGTGCATTGAGCTAAGCTGCCTATGAGTGGCAATTATATACGGCTCCATGGAAGCATGAGTCCTCAACCTAGGCAATAATGAATTACCACAACATTAGGTTTATACGACATACTGTAACTTTGGACAATCCAATGTATTACAGTTTTACCAGTGATTGACTAGCTGATGGATGCCAGCGTCGTTTGAGCAAACATGAGCTTTGGCTAGTTTCCAAATCCAGTGTGTAGTAGCATGATGCCCATGAGTATATACATGTTTGTTTTGAGGGGATGAAGGTGTTGGTGGAAGTGAAAGCTCTATAGCTAGAGGTCTCAAAAAACCAGCCTTGGTATAGAAGAACACAGTCCTTGAGGCATAGGCTTTTCTTCCAGGCAAAGAGTTCATCTTCTCAATAAATGGCAAAAGTATGTCATGGTAGTCAAGTATAAACAGTCTCTTATCCTCAATAGCCTGTATCATGAATTGTCAGGGGAAGAGTTAGAAGATATAGGAAGAAAGAAAGAAAGAAATAAAACCACTTAAAAATTCCAGTATTCAATCAGATACTGATACCTTTTCTACACTCATCCCATTGAGCTCTTGCTCTATCAATTCCTTCGTGATAGTGGATTCTGGAGGGCCGTAAAATGCAGGATCTAACTTACTGAGAATTGGAAATTCCTGGAAATATACATTATCCAACTTGAGGACTCAGACACCAGGGCATTTAACTGACATAGAGTGATTGACAAAGGATCTTCTTGTATGTTACCTTCAAAATCTCAATGTTCACTGGATTGACTCCAGCTAAAGCTTGTCGGGCAAACTCATTGTCACGCAACCAATTAAATCTATCCCCTGATCACATAAATTCAATAGGAGAAATGAATCACAATAAAGACCAGAAGACTTTTCCCTAGTAAATAAGATGGTTTATCAGAACAGTGGAATAAAAGGTGAACAAGTGTAAATTACTTTGTATAATAGCAGGGATTTCGTATTTCAACCACTGTCCTCCAACACTAAGAACTTTTTTCATCATGCTTCCCGAAAACAGAATGGATTCTTTCTGCTCATCGTCATCTTTGAGGAGGAGACCATCATTATATAGCTTATCTATATCAGAGAAGCACTTGAAGGGTATGTCTGAACTTGACAATCTAACAGCTAGAGATGGTAACAGATTGTGGAGCAAAGCTTTCAACTTCCCACGAGAGAAAGTATTTTGCTTAATCTCCTCAAAAGTCTCATCACAAGGCACGTAAACTGGATGGGGCTTCTCGATTCTACTCTCCGAAAGAGGATCTATTTGAATGTCATCCAAGTGGCAATAATATATCAATGCTACAAAACCCAACTGCACTATATAAAGAAACAACATTTTATGTACCTGACTTGGATGGAGGCCGGCCAGTCCTACAGCGCCGTGGATATGGCCTCTCCTTGCCACCAATGACCGGCCTAGCTAGTTCGTCACTCTTGTCAGGATTCCCCAACTCATTGTAAACATCATAATCATAAATCCTATCATGTGGCTTTCTCATGCCTTTCCCATTGCCCTGAATACTCAGCAAGTCTTCATGTCTAAGATCTTTAATCCCTGCAGGTGTTTGTGAAGGCAGGTATACCTGTTTACAACAACAACAACAACAACAGAAAACAATATAAGCATAGCTCCAGCAGAATCAATCATAAATGCAAGTAACTGAGAAAAATCCACACTTGGTTTTTGAAGATGATTCGATTTTGGGGGTTATCCTTTTGAGAATGGATCCAAGTATTTGCAGGGAAGAAAAACGGGCCTTTATCGAAACCATGAATGACAATCTCCAACAAGTAAAACTCCTTCCCATGGAGATTAGTAATAAGAACAGCCCCAGGACACCCAAAGTCACTTGGGACAGTGAAATCAGCAGCATACTCAATTATATGTGAATGTTCCGATGGTATTGGCTTTGGCAACCAGCCTCTCACAGCAGATTCCACTAACTTCCCTGAATTAGTAACTACAGAACAAAAATGGGAACACAAATCTTACATACCCATCAAAAAAAAAAATTAAGAAAAAACCAAACCAAAAATTGTCTGTACACACTAAGATGTATAGTAGAACCCAAAAAAGCACAAAACTTTTTTAGTCTTTAGTGGTAATTACCAAGATCAAGAACAAAAATGGTCTTGAAAATATTTCATAGTCATCGAACCAAAAGAAAAAATAATTTCACAAAAGCCAAAAAAGGCACTAAAATTTTAGAGTCTTCGATAAAACATACCAGGGTCAATTTCTTCACTGACGAGCTGGATCAGAATCCCCTGACCAATCCCATTAATAAAGAACTCCCACTGATCCTCAATCTTCTCTGTTACCTTCTCCTTCGACTTCTTTCTGATCGTCACCACCGCCTTCACTTGAATCGGAGAAGAAGAAGAAGCAGAGCCGCCACTAATCTCTTTACTCTGCAATGAAGAAGTTGAAGCTTCTTCTTCCACTGCAGCCTTGTCACCACCGCTGGTCACGGCTCTGACTGATCCAAACCCATTGGGCCGTAATCCGAAACCGGGGACATGGGCCTCCCGGAGCTTGATGAACTTCACGGCTGACCGCCGGCCGCCGGCGACGCTTGACTTGAAAGGAACCAGCGGCTGTGTAAGTGCATACATGTCTCTGACAAAAGACCAACCAACAACGTTGTAATAAAGTCAACGATCACTTGTCTAAGTAACTCCAACGTCGCCGGAACGACGGTGGTTCTTTTTTTTTTCTTCCGGCAATTGGTGATGTCTGGGAAGTGAGAACCAACTCCGAAGTCCGAAGTGAGAGCCTTGTTCTGGAAAGTGTGCAGCTTTCTGCTTTCAGTTCCATCATTGGGTTTAATAGTGGCACTTAGTTGTCCAGAGTCCAGACTGATGAACACTCTCGGCTTGTAGCGCGTGGTGTGGAATCTCCCTGTTATGTAAAGAGTGGTGATTTGTGTTTAAGGGCGCGTTGGATACGAGCGCTGTGTGGGAGAGTGGGAAGAAGGGTGGTCGGTAATGTTACTATAATGGCGGTCCATTCTGGTAAAAGAAGATCGGCTAGTTTTGGCAGGTGCGCATGAGTAGAAAAAAACATGTAAATTGTGTCACAAAAGGGTAAGTTTCTATTTTTAGTAACTTTATCTTTAGTAATTACAATGAGATAGTTTCAATGATATTCTTCACCAAAAATGAAGACATGTAATATCGGGCATTTGAGAGACAGAAAGAAAATTGATTTTATGTCTGGATTCGTATTATATTGCCTAACATAACTAATCAGAATGTTTATAGTCTTATTTATATTACATTTATCTGATATATAATTTAAAAATTGTCGTACTTATACATCAGAAATGTTGCGTCTTATCTATATTACACTTATCTGATACATACATTTAAAAATCGTCGTACTTATACACCAGAAATGTTACGTGATAAAACTATATATACTCAGATCACAACTCGAAGTGCTATTCTTGATCTAGCTCTTCTAGACATGATATGGGATGATTGGGATCACTAGTATTGTAGATCACTAGGTCTAAATTGGATTTAGCAGCACATTACATCACACTTTGCCGTCCTATATGTTATCAAAGATTCACTAGCTAGTTTAGGACCGAGATCCAATTTTTTAAGGGTAACATCATATTTTATGTGGAAAAGATTATCACACGTATGGATCGTTGGGCATAAATAGGCGAAACCAACCATGTTTGGAGTCTAAATAGCAAGAGTGACAAATAATCAAAAAGAGGAAGAACCGAAGAAGAAGAAGAAGAGTATCTTGTTGACTTAAAAACAACAAGAAAAATAGCATCTTTTTACATTCCACTGATCATGGTTCATGAAAACCAGAAATGACAACAAGAAAAGGTATGTCTCACTTCACATGTGTATCACATCTTAATTAAATAGGAGTGGTGTCAAAGATAGAGACTAAAAGAGAATAAAAGACTTCCTACTTTCATTTTGGTCTAGTATTTTGTCTAAAGCACTCTCAAATAATTGAAAGGTATTTCGACAAAAATAGTTAAAACATACACAAGGCTTTAGTAGTCTTAATTTGTCTTCGAGAAAGAACTTGAAATTATATCAAGGGAATAACTCCATGCTTCATCATGGAAAACTTCCAGCAGAACATAACTAAGCACAGTAGCACACACTTCTTCAGAAGCAAATCCAAAATGAACCCAAATTCGCTTATTTTAATGGAGGGCCATCTCTGAGCTTGGATCAAGTTTATTACTGTATTATTGTGCCAGCATTTTCCATAAGAAAAACAAATGTCTAAGGAGATTCAGAACTCGATCTTTAGTCCCCACTTGCATGGTTTAGCCATTTCTTTTTTCTCCTGTTCAGTGAGATATGAGATTTGCTTTCAGGAACCATAGATATACATCCACATTATTAGAACATGCAGGAGGCATATAGTAGTCAGAAGATTCTGATTTACATTGCAAATGATCAGAATTTTATATCAGCTTGTTAGACTTGCATTATTAGATTGGCCAAAACATAAGAAGTTGCATTTTAGAATACAAGTGGGTGAGAGGTTCCAAGAAACAACTATGGATGACCATTGAGCCTAAAACAGGAAGTAATTCCGGGATAAGGGAACGGTGGTGGCTGCACTGCAGGTCAGAACCTCGCCGTCTGCTGTCACCGTGTATGTCTCAGGGTCAACCAGAATCTTTGGTAGGGCGTCATTGAGCTGCATGTCGCATTTGCGCAGATTCCTAACATTTCCCACAGCTTCTACTCTCTTGTTGAGGTCATACAAGGCTTTAACCCCATTTTCTTTAGCTACCTGTTTGCACAGGATAATGAAAAGTTATTGCTCATGAACCAAATTTAAGTGCAAGTGAAAGACAGAAAGAGCTAGAGAGATTTCATGCCTTGCTGACAAAGGCGATGGACTGAGCACTACTGGCCTTGCCAAATGCACCAAACATTGGTCTCGAGAGGACCTGCCAATAACAAAAGCACTGAATATTGGGACGACACAGCACAAATATTACATAAGAAAATATTGTAAGAGTATAGATGCTCACCGGTTCAGGTGTAGGGATGCTTGCATTTGGATCACCCATATTAGCCCATGCAATTGCACCACCTTTAACCACCATTTCTGGTTTTGCCCCAAAGAAAGATGGCTTCCATAGAACAAGATCAGCAAACTTGCCCACCTGCAGAAGCTCATCGTAGGAAAATGAGAAATCCATTGTTTTAAGATTGGAACTAGCAGTGTCACTGTTACAGAGACCAGCCATACGCAACTAGCATATGAAGGGCAAGAAAAGCTTGACAAGAATTAGTTTGATTTTCTGTTGAAACTTGAAAGTAACATACCTGAACCGAACCAACATATTCAGAAAATCCATTTGCTATTGCTGGATTTATGGTGTACTTTGCAATGTAACGCTTGATCCGGAGGTTGTCATTGTTGCATCCACTAGGTTCTATCGAACCTCTTTGTGACTTCATCTTGTCAGCAGTTTGCCAAGTTCTGGTTATCACCTGGTAAGAATATTTTCACACAATTCTGAGCTAGGCTTACTAGAAAACTGCCAGTGTGATTAATGGATAGAGGTTACTAGAAAATTAGAAATAAGACTCTTGTGAAACATGGTATTCAAGATATTATTTTGAGCGAAGATATGAACTTCCGTGGATTGGTAAAAGGAGACATGCTCGAACTCTATAGTTCAAAATTAACAAGTAAACGGATATGCAATGTTCAAAAAGTTCTGTATGGTCCGGAGGAAATGAAATACATTTCGAAGTACTAAGGAAGTAAATACCTCTCCAATGCGACCCATGGCCTGTGAATCAGAAGCCACCATGCTAATTGCCCCCATATCATGCAATATATCTTCTGCAGCAATTGTTTCAGCTCTTATCCTTGATTCAGCAAAAGCTACATCTTCTGGAATGTCCTTGTCAAGGTGATGGCAAACCATCTGCAAGCATTGAAAGTGTGAAATGTGGCGTAAACATACTGAATGCTGTATCAATACTCGTATTAACATCTCATACCAGCATATCAAGATGCTCATCTATAGTATTGCAGGTGAAAGGTCGTGTAGGGTTCGTTGATGAGGGCAGGACATTTTCCACACCACATACTTTGATGATATCTGGAGCATGACCCCCACCTGCACCTTCACTGCCAAAAGGAATCAAGCTTCCAAAAGTAACATTATATACACAATCTATGACAGAACATGCAAACAATCAGAGTAAGTATGTATTATGTACTAACTTTGCAACATAATTATATTGACAAGTCATCAACAAATACATCTTTCACAATAACGTTGTGAGAATGCAAATTATCTTTAGTAAATAGGAAATGGTTAGCAGTTGAAACATGGTCAAAGGGATAATGTCAAGCTGTAGTCAAAACAAAGTTTGGATTAACAGAACTTGGGCATCCTTCTTACAAACTGTAGTTGTCAATAAATTGTACAAGACCAAAAAGAAGTTGCATACTAATCAAAACAGACATATTGTGATATATACCTATGGTAAGTATGGATAGTTCTGTCTTTAAATGCCGCAATTGTGTGTTCCACAAATCCAGATTCATTCAAGGTGTCTGTGTGGATATTAACCTATCAAGATCACAATTGGACTGAATATGTTAAACTAACGAGAACTTCCCATAGGCAACAGCCTATCAAACTTTTCAAAACAATAAAGATTTAAAGTACCTGGATGTCATATTGTTCTCCAACACTCAAACAATTGTCTATTGCAGCAGGAGTTGTGCCCCAGTCTTCATGTAGCTTCAGACCCATTGCTCCAGCCTTGATTATCTCATGTAGCCCATCAGGTTTGGCACTGTTCCCCTAAAGTGAACAGAGGGACAAAAGATTACAGGAAACAGGTTTAGCCATCGCTTCGTATTTCTACTATGCTGATCCTCTGAGTGTACGGTAGGGGAGAAATGGAAAGCTTTCAAGTACTCAAACAAATAAGCATACCTTCCCTGTGAAGCCAAAATTTAGAGGCACTTCATCAGTTGATTGCAGCATGAACTTCATTTGCAACGGAGATGGTGTGCATGTTGTTGCACGAGTCCCTGTTGCAGGTCCTGTTCCACCTCCCACTAGGGTTGTAATACCTGCAGATATTTTGAAAGTTATGGAAATATCCAGAGGTCAAATAAGTGAACTTAAATATCACAAAGTTCAGGAGTAAATACATAGCAGAAAGAAAGGATAAAAGATATGTAACTTTACCAAAACACAAACTATAGTATGCCATTGGAATTCTATAACATTATGTAAATACAGAAAATCTGGAGTGGCTAAAGGAAAACCTAAAGAGGAAAAAAAAAGAGTGATTCTGTATTTATTATATAAGTACTGCCTTTATATTTTCTTTCATAATCTGTCTTCAAGACCATCAGCATCACAGATAAATTATGCATCTCCGAACTTTTATCATCAATATTTTTTCAAGCCAGCACAACTGATAAAATTTGTTGTTCATAAATTCTCGATCAGTTTCCAGAAAAATTCCTCACCACTTGATATGGCTTCATATGCCAACTGTGGGCATATGAAATGCACATGACAATCTATAGCTCCTGCAGTCACAATTTGTCCTTCTGCCGCAATGACCTCTGTGTTAACCTAATTACAGAGAAGGTGCAAGTATATGTCATTTACTTCCTTGGACATTATTGATTATTCTTCCGAAATCAGCTGTAATATTAGATGGTAGTTACCCCAATGATCCTACTGCTAGATACACCATCCATAACATCTGGATTGCCTGATTTCCCAAGGGCAACTATATGACCATCTTTGATACCGATATCTGCCTTAAAGATCCCACTATAGTCAATGATTACAGCATTAGTTATAACTGTATCCAATGAGTCAGCTGCTTGATTCCCTGTTGACTGGCCCATTCCATCTCTTATCACTTTGCCACCTCCAAATACAGATTCATCCCCATAAACAGTATAGTCCTTTTCAATTTCAGCAAACAAGTTGGTATCACCAAGCCGAACTTTGTCACCAGTAGTAGGGCCGTACATGTTAGCATATGACTCGCGAGAAATTACAGTGGTAAAAGCTGCATCTCTTCCTGCAACACCTTCGCTGCAATATTAGTACAGAGGTGAGGCATCTTCATTTTCACTTAATCATCTTAGTGGACAAGCCAACTGAATCAAATAATCCTACTACTATAAAAAAGTATAAGCAAACTAGGCAACTAAGCATAGACCAGGTAGAAAGTCTATACCTAGCATTTGGTTCTTCTTCGTTCCCAAATTGTCGGGCTTCCAAAGCTCCCTTGACTACTTGGTGTCTGTCAAAGCTTCGTACTGCACCATCAACAATGTTATTCCCTCCTCTGATTACTCTATTACCTCCAATGCTTACAAGTACAACATGTTTACTTTCCCCCGGCTGAAAGTTGCAAAACAAGATCCAGTTATGTACTTGAAGTGCACAGAGTGGTTTCGACAATTTGTTAACAAGTCCTAGCTGAGTACTATACCAACATCTATACCAACATCTATGATGACAAAGTTGGACCTATGAAAACAAGTTATGTAGAACAGTAGAGCCAACGATGCCTTTAAAACACTGAAGCACCAACATGTCATATTGCTTTGTAAGCAACAATGTGAAACCGAATTATAAACTTAGAAGTGAAGGATGACGTGCAATGACTTAAGATGAACTAAACTAATTTCAAATACACCAGACTGAAATATTAAACAAAATTTGACCTCAAATCTCTTGGCTGTTCCAGCAGGTATATTCAGGCGCATACCATATGCTTTCATTCGATCAAAGACCAAGTGGGGGTTGACCTCAATAAAGTGATAGTGACTGCCGACCTGAAAAAAGCAGGTGAAGTATAAGTAACTTTAATTTCTTCAACTTAGTCCTCCAGGATCGTTGTTAATGACATCTTGTTGATTAGTTCAATTTGCTAAAAGCTCCATATCAT
This sequence comes from Fragaria x ananassa, assembly GCA_034370585.1. Taxonomy (NCBI): domain Eukaryota; kingdom Viridiplantae; phylum Streptophyta; class Magnoliopsida; order Rosales; family Rosaceae; genus Fragaria; species Fragaria x ananassa. The sequence continues at coordinate 24,691,014 of CP139762.1, read as the reverse complement.
CTTAGTTGCTTGCTAGATACATAGAACCAGATAACTCTACCATGACCAAGTAAATGAGATCAATCTGGGAAACCTTGGAAACCTTGGTACCCCTAAGCATTGAAATGCTGTACACATTGCTTAAGCTCTCGGAAACCAATTGAAACTGAATATAACCACCTAAAGGATTTTACCAAGTGAAAAAAATCAACTGAGCTGAAAAAGAACGTCTTCTACTGTTTTCTTTTCATGGCTCCGGTCAAGTACTAATGCCAATTATAAATCGAAGATTATATAGACTACCACTATAAAATTTACGACACAGATCAACTGTAAACAGTCTATCATTAGAAACATGAGGTTTTAACAGGAATTATTCAGGATACACTATATTGACAACAATTTCTTACTGAATAAATGAATATATAAGTAGCAGCATCAACTTTAGACCAAAAAGGAAATGAAAGCACAACCAAAAGATAAAAAATACATGTGAAATTAAAGATAAGCACCTGAACTGGCCTATCTCCAGTGTTGACGATTTTCAGAATTATTGCCTTCCTTCCCTCATTAATTACAATATTACCACCTTCAAAGATCATTTGGCCAGGAATTCTACCATCCCCCATTTCTGGAAACTTATCAACTGAGGGAACTGCAGAAGAATGACATTTCATCAATGACCATGTGATACCAAATAAAGCCAATAGGTCCATCAGAAAGTAATTTGAAACATACAATAGCCCTTACCAGGAAGAAAAGAGTTCTTTAAAGCTAGTTCTAGATCTCCATTTTCACAAGAAATTGGATCATGAATGGTGACTAACTTGGTCCCATCACGAAACGTCCCCTCAACCTACAGACAAATCTACTAATCAAAATGGATTTAATGTTTCTAACCAATATTTCAGCAGCACATTATAAATTTCTGGCTTCTCAAACTAACAAAGATACAATCAAATTCTTCTAAAGGGTGAACAAAAGCCCCAAGCCAAATGAAATTGAGCACAATACCTGCACCATATCCAAAAGATATTGTACACCAGGAAGAACTTGCTTCCTGTTTGAAAAGAAATATGCACATAAGTACACACATAAATCCCAACAGTTCAACAAACTAGGGAATCCTTGTTAAGGCCCACATAACTAAAAGAGAGAAACTTAATAACGGGTTTACATTGTTCAAACCATTTACCTCCCCAGAAGCTGTTTCCCAATGTCCATCAACTCTGCCACAGACTTATCACCATCTCTAACAAACTCCAATATCTACCCAGAAAAACTATATCAGACCATTACCTCTCTATATATACAAAACCAATCACCAACATCCCATTCATCTCAAATACGGTTAAAGTTTGAAACTTTGAACTGAACAAAGAAAAAATACAGAAGCACAAAACACCTGAGTGGCTATGAGTGCAACAGCTTCAGGGTGATTGAGCCTTAACCCACGAGCAAGTCTCTTCTGGGCTAGAAACCCAGCATTGTGGAGACCCAATTTGTCAAGCTCTCTTGGAACCAGCTTCATGTTTCTGCTTCCAAGTCCACGCCCTTGAACAAATGGAAAACTCCGGAAATCAAAGAGATATATATGATCAGTGATGAGATGGCACAGATGTCAACGCTTCCAACTTTATCAGTCCGATGAAACAGAGATGGGATTGGGTCCAAATCCAATGAGTGTGAAACTAGTCACCTATGGCTTTCCTTGTTTGTTTACATATGACCTTGTGGCAACTGGCAACTCCTCGTTTGTGGGTGTTTAACTTTTGGGGCCCCTTAACTTTTTACCCAACCAGTGTAAATCTTAACTGTGTTTATCTCAAAATGCTGTCCACGTCGAATTTCAACAAAGTTCCAACTTCCAAGTGGAGTTGTTGGAGTTTATGTCATTCTTTTTTGTCTCTGAGTTTTGTTTCAGATCATTTGCGGCTGGGAATGATCTCAAGGGAGTGAAGGGACCAGTCCCAGGCTCCCAGTTGCTAAATCCCATAGCGGCTGACACAGTGAAATTTGGATCGTCGTTTGTCGTTTCAATAGTGTGTTGCTAACTCATAGGCGCTATATACTTCACGAGTTCAGGTATAAGATTCGGCAACATTCTCTAGCTAACGTAACAATATTCAGGCTTAGCTAGAAAAGAGATTCGGTAACATTATGTTATACAGATCAAGTAGCTCTGTTTGATATCCACTGTAGCTAAGCCTGAATAATAAATATTTGGGATGGGAATGTTATTAGGACATGTTGTATGTAACTATGTATATAACTCATATATAGCAATCGGTTGTCTTTTTTCCTTGTTGAACTTTAATAACAATAATAATCTTTAGTAAAATATGTATGAATCTACATTCTTCATGTAACGGTCTGAATATAATATATACAACGTATAAGATCTTAATGAAGAATAAATATAAAAGTCATTTCAATATAACAACTTTAAACGTACCATGCATAGATTAATTCAAGTACTATTTCTTTTCGAAACTTAGTTTACTACTTTGAATTTCCATCATGAAAAAAGACTCCGTACCTGGTGTAGATTAACTTAAATCCCACTTCTTTTCAAAGCTTAGTTTACTACTTCTTCGAGTCTTCATCCTTAAAAAGGGCTTGGTAGTACAAATCATATCCGAATTTGGACTTTTTGCCGGTGGCAATGTTATTGTTCTCCAAGATTTGTCCCACATCGAAACAAAAGAAACGTCTGGTACGCCAGGCTCCATATATTTAACTTTTTACCCACATCGTAAAAACATAAACAATTTCGGAGTACACGAGGTACCGGGTGGGAAAAGAAGCGACTACTTCGCGAGGTTTGGAGTAAATCTTTTTCTTTTTACAGCAGACTTCATTAAATTAGTTACAAAATCATTCTCTGAAAATTCATTGGTCCTTGTTTCGGTTGATTTTAGTTACTGTGCTTCTATATAATCTCATCTTAATGGATCTTTGTGTTAGAGTAATGACTAGAGCTATAACAGGTTTTTACGCAGGGCCAAAATTCAAACCTACCGCGACCAATTTCACCCTGATATTTTTGTGCATATTTAGCTAGGAAGTGTTTTGGGTCATAACTAGGGGTTGAAGCAAACATTCTCATCGACTCTAGCACTTGGAGTTCGATTGACCAAGAGGGATGCGAGGTCGAAAACGCAGCTATCCTGGTGTTGCACCAGCCAGAGAAGCTCGTAGAGTCCGAAGGGGCGAAAAGGAAATCGACTATGAGATGATCCACCACATGGAAGCCGAGGCTTACCATGCCGTGTTGAAGGCCTTTAGTTCACAATCAGATAGTCTCTCTTGGGATCGGGTGGCCATGATGACAAAGCTGCGGAAGGAACTTAACATTACAGACGATGAACATGCAGAGCTGCTTGTACAGATTAGGCGATCCAATGAGTCTGTCAGAGCGTTGAGGGAATGGCGAAATTCGAATGGTACTGCCATTCAAGAGTTTGTTAATGTCGATAAAAGATCTGGTTTTGTTCAGATTCGTGCTACTGATATAATCATTCATGAAGTTGAGAAGCTGCTTGACTGTCAAGAAATCATCTCACCGGCGCGATTGGAAGAGGCAAAGTTGCTCCTTCAAGAGCAGGAAAGGGATATCCTTGAAGCACTTGATCAACTGGCTATTGATGAAGCTGCTGGTGCTTAATTTCGACCTTGTAAAGTTGTAATACTTACTCTCATAGTCCTAGTTCCTCTAGCTGTTTCCTAGTCCTTTATTGACTGACTTTCCATAGTGTAAATAGATTCAAGGGTTCAATCTCATGAATTTGCAAAGTAATCTGTACATGATGGGAATTCATGGTTCATCTCTTCTCAGATATATCCAAGTAACCCAACTCTTTTTCTCATCCCCACAGCACTCAATCCGCCCTATATTTTACCCACATAATGAAAATCAACAAATGCATAACCTCCACGATATATGATACTCCATGACCAACAGCCCAACTCCTGCATATTCTATGTGATCAGTTTCCTCTCTTTTGGCTCTCCTATAAAACCACTGCCCTTTGATCTCATGTTTATACAGAGGTAAGAACCATACCCTTAATTGATATATATATGAGATCAAAGCTAGCTTATGTATATGAGGCTCATAAAATTTTCTCCTGGATACCTACAGCTCTGTACGCTCTGTACATCGCTCGCTCCTGTACATATCCCAAAGACGTCAATCAATCTTACAAAAGAAGTTTACGAATCTGAACAATTCCTAAAACAAGCTAATTAACTGTCTCGGTAGGAACTGTCAAAGTTGTCCAGGGGCTACAGCAACACTGATCAGTAATAATGTAATAAAAGAATATTACTACAAGAGTAAAAAAATGTGTAAGATGATGACACTGGAAGGTTTTGTTTTCTCTATGTCAATCTCAATTGGGATTTTTGGTATATGCAAATATTTACAGAGTATATGTCCAGCAAGCACAAAACAGGCCAATACTAGGACAATACATGTACTCTTGCAAGTCACAATTCACTAAAGATCAGCAATTTATAAAACAATTCCTACCAGAGACAGTTACTTAGCTTGGTTTTTATCAGGCTTAGCTTGGTTTCGAGGAGGACAATGTGGGTACAAAAGAGCCCGGTAATTGCTAGGTGCTGCTTAAATATTCTTCTTTCAAGCAGCCTTTACACTTCTTACTCCACAATGACGATGGTACGGTTACATCAGCTCATTTCTTTCCTTTACGAGCAAGAAATCGTTCTCTAGCCGCTTGTATTTTACTTTCTTGATCTTCAGGAACTGCTGTAACAGCATCTTTCTTTGGCAAACTAGCAAGATTTCCTTCTGTATGCTCTTCAATACTACCAAGCCCACCGCTACATTATGGAGAACACAACTACTTTTAATATGGGACCTTGAATTAGGGACCTAATGATTTTCTACACTAGTGTGTTCATGGAAACTGGCTTACCTCAGCTTGCTGATGTTTAGATTATTAACCTTGTTCAAAATGGGTGTAACCCATGAAACATTTACAGCACATACAGTACGCAAGTATGGACGAGTAGCGGCAATAAGTTCCTGGTACACGACATAATTTGGAAATTTCCCTTCATCGTCTGGTTTTAGCAAAGAGGATGGATGCACCTAACAGTAGAAGATCAACAACAAGTCTTAGTTCTAGACTTCCAAAAACTAGGAACTCAAAACTAAGTGAGCCTCAAAGTCATTATCCCTTTCCTCGCTAAATTAGATAATAGAAGGTGCATACAAAGTAAAACTCAGTAATCCAAGAGAAAAAAACAAAAGGATCCATACCTGTACTACTTGGGGCTTAAAACCTAAGGTTCGATAGCCATTGTGAAATACCATTCTCTCAGCAAGCTGATTTGCATACCCCACGCACAAAGCCTTCCTCAAGTTAGTATAATCCTGTTGGGTTTCTTTCCCTCTTCTGCTTGTCTGTACATCTAATGATCCTGTGTTTACAGGTACAAATTTTGTCAGGGGCACAATCCTTAACTATGCTTCATGAAGTTGTGGGAAATCATGGTAGATTCCATCACAGAATGAAAAATCTCAAGCATATTTTTAATTGATATAAGCAACTTGGTGCATATATGTAAGTCATAATAACAACTTACTAACCCTTTGCCACTTTTTGCATGATTTGACATAGCTGTTTCCTTACATCCTTGACAAATGTCATCCCTCTTACCTATAATAATGAGTTCCAAAAAAGCAGTTCATAGATATTAGAAATCATATTTTAAAATCCATGAATATAATCCATTAACATTACTTCGTCCATAAGATCTTTTATATGCAACTAAAAGAAGGTACCTGCAAGCCACGGTCCTTGCACCAATCAATGTTATAGTGAGTTTGATGCCAGCACTCATAGATCTGTAGCAACTGGATATGATCACCCCAACCAGAACCATCAGGAAGGTCCAAATGATCATGTTTCCTTTTCTTCTCAGTACTCTTGCTGAAATGGTATGCAAAAGTACAATTATCTCAACTGAAAAAACTCATATTCTAATTGAGGAAATTTTGCAAACCATACCTCAAATAAAGGTCATTCATCAGTTCAATACACCATATTTAAAAACTATCATATTGGTACTCAAACAATGGAACATAAATCACTTTTAGTATTTGTTGTCAATGATGGCGTTAACTCTCTACTTTTAAAGGGGTATTTTCATCTCCTTGGTTGATACAATTTTCTTTGACGACGGAGGTCGTTTTGCTGCCATTCTCTTCAAAGAGTACTGGATCTTGCGGCGGTCTGACGAGATTCGACAGCCAGAGACCCAGAGTATGCCTTTCTTTTGTATCCTAGTGAACCCAATGCCCCATTAAAATGGGTGGCATGAACTTATTTCAATATTTGGATTCACAGATTTTGCTACTTGTGCTTCTTCTGCAACTACTTTTCTTAATTACCAACCTAAACATCAATCTCTGACAGAGCTAGAGAGTTCTAGCAGAGGGGATTCTTGGGTGGAGTTCTCCATCGGGTTGGGTCAGAAACTTGGAATGGAGGTTGGAAAATTGGGAATTGTTTACTGGAGAAACAACAAAGTTTTGTGGCTAGTTAGAATCTGGATTCTGAACTTTGGGGGAGTTTTAATTATTGGAGAACTAATGCAAGTACAAGAAGAAAACAATGAAAAACAAGAAGAGGAAGGTTCAGTTTGCAGCAATTTTGTGTCTGATATTTAAAGAGATACATAGATGAGAACATGTGCTCAGGTGTGGCTGTGTGCAGCGGAGGGAGAGGGAGAGGGAAAAGGCCGAGAAAAATAAAAAGACGTAATTGCCCATGAAACAGCTTTTGTAGCAGTCGACTTGACACAGTTAGAGACGGAAGGTATCAAATTTATGTCAGCTTTACATGTTGGGATACCAATATTATAGTTTTGAAATGTCATATACCATAGTGATGAATGGATGTTATATGGGGTACCATTAGTAAAATTTCCTCATTCTAATTTATGTGTGCATATTTAGTTCCACAATGTCAGATATCTGATATGCCATTATCATCAGAGCACTATGCACATTGTTTGAAAGCAAAATGGGTTTAATCAGATCCTAACCTACTGCTCATTGAAATAATTAACAAATTTCACAGGAACACTACTTTATAAAGTAATTTCAGCAAGCTAACCTTCGACCAGGAAGCAATGTAGTTTCTGCAGATAACATAGCAGCAACAGTCAAAGCCTGGGACAAGCAACCATTATCGTTTGCCTCCATTAAGGTTCTTGACAGTGAAGGTTCTAGTGGAAGCTCTGCATATAATCAAGGAAATACTCAGTAAACTTGTCAAAAGGATTATAATTAGTGCACAGACAGTACTCATTTAGTAAAATCATTCCAAACACTTGTATACTGTATAGGAAAAAATGGCTCTAGCAAACTGTGATGCAGATATAACATGAATAAATAGATAGCATTTTTGTCACAATTCAGCTTAAGGACATGCATTATATTTTGAACCATACAATGATGGTTTGGTCTTCAAATGGTAGGGTTGTGCAGGATTCTAAACGTATTAGAACTACTAAAACTCATTCATGCTTCGAAATAAAGTAAATAAAAATAAATATAAAAAACTTCAAAATAGGATGTGAATCTAATACCAGCCATTGTCTTCCCAACTCTCGTGATCAATCCATCTTCATCAATAGCATCAATAAGATACAACTGCTTCAGAGCATCTTGTAAAGATTCAGCTGCAGCAAACAAATAGTTTTAATAAAACATGCAAAGGGATTTTAATTTTATGCCTAAACAGGAAAGAAAAGCAACAAACACAAAAATAAAATAAAAATAAAAAGTCTGTCTTACAGGAAGGAGAATCAAGAAAATCGAATTTGAGAATGTCAATGTCAGGGAGGTCCAAAGATTTCAAATAAAGAACACTTCCAGCAAGTGAAGAACGTTGAATTTCAGGAATTGTTGCATCGAGGAGCTCCTCATGGTAATCGATGGAAGGATATAATCGATAGCATTTCCCAGGACGTGTCCTCCCAGCTCGTCCTGCTCGTTGATTTGCTTGTACCCTGCAATAGTTCAAGGAGTGATTAGAATGATAAACAAAATATAACTGCAGAAAGAAACAAAAGACAAGCTATGAAGAAAATAGAATCTACCAACTCCTTACTTGCTAATTTGAACAACATCGAGGGAGTACATGCCAGTTGAGGGGTTGTACTGCCGTTGCTTAACATAACCAGAATCAATAACATACCTAAATTCACACATAATAAATATGAGAAAACTGCATAATATCATTCATCCTATGGGAGCATAATTTGTCGTAATAAATTAAACTGTATACTGTATTTACGAACTTAGTAAGACACAACATGAAAGGTAGCAAAAATGATTTCTTAGGTTCTTTTCCACCATTGGCATTGCTTCCTTTGAATCACTAATTCATCCAATCAACCTCCTGGTTGTTAACAAAATATGGAGAAAGAAAGAGGGATATAGACTGAATGTAATAAACAAAAAAAAAAAGCAGTACTGCCATTAAAAGATGAATATGTAATGAAAGCAAAACAAATGATGGTAATCCCAAGGAATTAGTTTCTATATAAAGTATTCTTACACAACGCCATCAACAGTCAAAGAAGTTTCAGCAATGTTTGTGGCAACAATAAATCTCCTACAATTAGGAGGTGGGGGACTAAATACACGTACCTGCATAGAAAAGAAAAGGCATGAATTACAAGTATTGCTTGATAGAAATAAAGTACTGTGAGATAAAGCTCTCAAAAGTCACAAGTCAGATAGATAGAAAAGTCTTTACTTGCCTGCATTTCAGGCTGCAGAGAACCGTGAAGAGGAAGGATTATGGCATCCAAGACAGATCCTTCTTCCAGGCTTCTAACTCTATCTTCTAACTTAGAGACCAGCTTCTCTATGTCATCCTACAAAAAGTATAAATTTATTAATCAATGGATAGCATTGTAGGGGAACATTAATATTACAACAGTTATAATCCAAAGTAGTGGTTAAAAGGTATGGATTCCATAAAACAAAGCAAAGAAAAAGGAGATCATCTCACCTGCCCAGTCATGAATATTAAGACATCACCTTCAGGTTCCTTTATATGTATATCTGTAACAAGAGAACTGGTTAGGTCTTCTTCCTTCTTTTTGGTCCCCAAAAGCCAGTTAGGGAAGAACATAGACTGATAATACCCAGAAACCATTAATCATTTTATACTAATTAACTAGATTCTGTACAATTATCTGTAACAGAAGAATGCACCTTGAAACGAAATAACGTACTTCCCTAAAAGTTAGATGCGAGAGAACCTAGGAGATACAATTAGAGTGAAAATGAGATAATTTGACATTGACTACTTCAGATGAAATCTAGGGTTCTGAAGTTCTGAAATCATTTAGGATTACTTAGTCAGCATAGTGCAACAAGATCATCTACTTACTGCAGTAACATGTATCCAACACTATTCTAAGCATACTACATTTTAAACAACAGAATGAAGCCACCACATTGAACATGTAAATACTTAAAAAATAAAAATAACATAAAACTGAACTCATACCGAGAGCTGTCTTTAAAGACGCCTCGAGATAGCTCTTAGGACGCTCATTGCTGTACAATATCTCCACAGGGTAAAGCTTCCCGGGCACATTCAGCACAGGGCAATTCGAAAAGAACTGTGACACTTTATCACCATCAAGAGTTGCAGAAGTAATAATAACCTTCAAATTCGAAGCGCGCCGCTTCACCAACCGCTTCATCAGTCCCAGCAATATGTCCCTACATCCCAAAGTTTGCATAAACAAACACTCCAACACACTAAACAATCGAATCAAAACAACAAGTACCACACTATATAACCGAATCGAAAAAAGAAGTAAGTAATGTACGTGTTGAGACTCCTCTCGTGAGCCTCGTCGAGTATAATCACAGAGTACTGATCGAGCTCCGGGTTGGATAAGCTTTCACGGAGGAGAACTCCGTCAGTCAAGTACTTGATCCGAGTCCGATCGGAAGTTCTATCTTCGAATCTGATGGCGTATCCGACTTCGTCGCCGAGCCGGACATTGAGCTCCTGCGAAACTCGTCTGTGCGATCATTTCAATTTCAGAATCTGAATTTTCAATTTCTGAGACGGCGACGGAGAAAATTTCAATTTCAGGTTACCTGGCGACGGAGACGGCGGCGACACGGCGGGGCTGAGTGACGCCGACGATGCCGGAGTTGGTGTAGCCTCTGCGGTGGAGCATCTGAGAGAACTGAGTGCTCTTACCGGAACCGGTCTCGCCGATTATGACCACGACGGGGTTGTTTTGTACTGTTTCGATGATTTTCTCTTCGAACTGGAGGATTGGGAGCTCCGCCATTGTTGAGAAACAGAAGGGAGGTTTAGAGTTGCAGAGCGAAGAAGAAGATGAGAAGAGAGAAATATTAAAAGTGTTACATTAATATCCACGTCATATATCTCATGATTTGAATCTAGATATAAGGTTTCATACGTATACTCTTTACAACTCCGATTATATCTAATGATTAAAAATCCGATCATATGGAATGATTAAAACTCACTGAAAACACAAACAATGTTCATCCGTGTCACAACTCACCTATCCTCCAAAATCCAGGCACATACTTCATCTTATTCCATGCAATCTCCACCAAAATACAAGTGACCTAAACCAGCAGAAAAAAAAAAAAAAAAAAAAAAAGAGGAAGCATTTTAGGACACTTGCAGAATTCTAGTACAAGGGAGGCTGCTTGTTCTTTCACTCCAGAGTAATCCCACAATGTCTGTCCTCTCAGTCACTTGTTTCAAAGCCTCAATATTGTTTTCTGAGTCACGAGCATTAGAGGAGAACATGTTGAAGTGTTGCTTGATCGGATAACCTTCCCCTCGCGGATCACATCTAGGATAGCTTGTTTGAAGGCAAGAGTCCACATAGCTGACTCTGCAATTGAGCTTACACTTTGTCCAATGGAGCTGACAAGGCCAAAATCGGCACCATTTTAAGCATTCCTGGTATTTATATCTTGCACAGATCATTAGTGCAGTTTCTCCAGATTCTGTTTGAGAGTTGACATTCGACCACCATCAATCAGTATCAGTTGTTGCAGAATCTTACTTAATCCAAACCGCGACGCCATGTGGATGGGATACTCATATGAAACTACATGATTTCATATGGAACTTTATTTCAAAACATACAAACCAGTTGTAAACATAAACCTGAACTGCTTATAAGCCACGAGTTGTTTTCATGAAACTTACGGTGCCGATCTGCTCTCTTTTATAAATAGCCAATGTTTTTGGACCAAGAGGATATAACAGACAGACTATTATCCGAAATGGAAATTTGAACTAACGAAGAAAAGAACCTGAGTTACGACTAAAAGTGCAGATCAGCTACACTACTACCAAAACTATGAGATGAGATCAATATCGACACTAGGATATCGCATTTTTCAGGATCAAGTTAGCGTCTTTTAACTTCTCCTAGATTGGACAATGAAGTTTTGATACAGAGTTTAGTCCCAGCCAAGCCATGCAACCAGTTGAAGCAAAAAAACCATCATAGCACAAGAAAACAGAAACAAAACTAAATACTACAAAACATTGTAAATAGATGAACATTTCAGATGTTATAAAGTTCTCAAGGTGTATCTAATTAAAGTCTCATGAACCTCAGTAAATTACATGCAACCAAATCCTGTCTGGCAGCTTATTTGGTAGACCCAGTAACCTTGGGTTCATTCATTTATCCACACCCAAGAGGAGTCGTCAGACCATAGACCGTTCATGTTGATTCTGGAACTTTGTCATAGGGAGACAGATCAGACCCAGCTGAAAGCATAGTCTCTAATCTGTTTATACTCGGCAGCAAGAACCTTATCCTTCGGGCAGTCATGTGTGTTGTGATCATCAAAGCTATTACAGATGGTACAATACTTCGCCTTAAGCTTTGGCATGCTCCGACGACAAAATGAACAAACCCACTTATCCTCGTTAAATAAGTTACCACAACTACAAACTAACTCATAGTCAACACGGTCAAAAGCTGCACCCTGTGGGATATGGGGGAAGTAAGGACAATTAGTAGGGTGGTGAACCTTGTAACAAACAGTACAAGGCACGTAAGGGCAATAAGAATAAGCGGGTTGCTCCTTAGAACACTCATTGCCAGGCACACTTGGTAATTCTTCTCCAATGTCAGGCACCACTAGTTGTTCTCCGGACCTGGAACTGTAGCCAGAAAGAGTATACATGACTGGTTGTTTGGAGTTCACCTTAAAATAATCCAAATCGCAAGGCATACATGGTCTTTCTTCTCTATAGTCAGGTGGCACTGGTTCTCCGGACCTGGAACTGTAGCCAGCAAGAGTGTACATGACTGTTTGTTTGGAGTTCACCTAAGAATAATCCTCATTGTTAGGTCCTTTGTTCATAGAAGCATCAAACCAGCCACCCATAAAAGGCCTGCTCTTTCTGATAGATAGACGCCGCTGGAACTGAACGGTTTCCTTATTTTCCTTATTGTATTAGGAGAAGAGGCGCCGAGAGTCTCAAACAAGTGGTTAAGCTTTCTTACATCTCCGGGTGCAGCCATACTTGTTGAAAGATAAACTTAGATAGAAGAGAGAGTTGATGCAGACGGACTAGAGCTCTATTTCGTAACCAATCATCCGGCCAAAGGCTTGGAACCCAGTTTGACTGTCTAATAAAAATCACAAAATAAAATTTCATCATAACCATAACCAATCACCCGGCTAAGAGCTTGAAACCCGATTTGACTATTTTGAACAACAAATCACTATAACAACACATGATTCACATCATAAAATTATATCTTTCATAAATATATAATTATATAAACAATATATATTATTCCACAAGAACTACTTATCAAAAATCAATAAAATTATTATCACAAGAACCTCAAAAAAAAAAAAAAAATATATATATATATAAGGAAAACTTGTTTTATCTTACATATGAGCCGTTGGCGATTAAACTCATATATTAAAAAACGATTAACAACATATTATTAATTTTTTTATCAACAAATGATCATAATGAATTTGATCCTAAAAAGAACATTGGTGAGATTTACTCACCTAGAAATTTCGCTGCAAATCCTATGACACCATTTCACAAAACACCTAAAATCACACAAATAATAACCTTAGAAAATTTCTCAACAAGGAACAAAGTATCTTTAACCTAAAGGTTGCCCAAGAAGAGCAATCCTTCCTCCGAGACCTCTCAAGGTCATTGAACACTCAACAACAAACCAACCTACCTCCAAGATCAACCTTTCAATGTTTAAGACCTAATAAACCCAAGAACAAAATAACACCTAAGATGTTAAAATCTCAACAACAGTTAGCCTTCACACATCACAACACATTAGTAACTATAAGGACTATCTAACACTGCATCCAAAGCCCCCCACATTGCCCGGACACGCTCCCACGCGCCGCCACAGGCGGCGGCGAGTGAGCCCCACGCGTCTCCACCAACTTCAAAATTTAGGGAAACTCACAACATCAAATTTGACAGTCACAACATAAGGAACACTTTTTATACCTGAGATTAAGCTTGGTTCGGCCTTGAACTGCCCCAAACAGCCCCCACAATGCTTGAGCCTCAAACTGAAATTCAAGGTTCCCAACACTCAAAATCCAGTTGTATGACTAGCAATATCATACTTAAAAGGAAGAGAGCTTCATGGCTTATCTCTCACTGCCTATTGTCGTCACCAGAATTTGCAACTTTCGGCCAACTCTGCTCTGCTTGCTTCTTGCTGCCACAGCTCAAGGTGAGGCCACCCACTTGCCTAGGAAGCTTTGCACGGAGGAGACAAACCTAACTAGGCTAGTTGCGTCGTCGGAGGTCACCGGATTAGGGTCCGGTGAGAGGTCACTACGGCAATGGCTTTCGGGCTTTGATGCGCCTTGTACGCAGGTCGCTAGCGTCAGGGATCAGCACAGTTGGATTGGTGAGGACGAGACCGAGCTAAGGGAACCAATGACGGCCAAAACGATGGACGGACGTCCGACTTCTTCTCCAGCAAAAATGGCTGCTCGTGCGTCTTGGGGAGGAGGAGAGAGAGAAAGAGTTGAGTTTCTGAAATTAGGTTTTCTACCCCCCAAAACTTTTCTATTTAACGCAAAATCTCATAAGGCTACAAATTTCCGCTGATCATAACTTTCTCATATGACATCCGTTTTATGCGTGTCATATGTCTATGAACTCGTATCGCCAAACTCTACAACTTTCATGAAGGAAGTTTTCACAAATAACTTACATAAAAGAAAGTCAACTTTTGGCCTCCTAAAAGTCAAAACACCTTAAAAAATTACTCCCGAGACTCTAACTTTGCACTATCAAAAAAGAATTTTCATAAATAATCCTTCATCAAATCCAGAAATAATATAAGGAAATTGATATGAAAATCTATGGTATTACATAGTAAAGGCCAAGTCATTGCGGCAGACAACGTCTTACCAGATTATGAGCCTTGTATCCTTCCGTACTTTCATTATGAGCCTTGTATCCTTCATGTGCTTTCATAAGCCTTGTATTTTAAATTTTTACGTTTCTTGAATTTACTGATGGTTCATCTTCACAGTATTCCCTTTGGTGTGCTAAGATCCGATTCATTTGTAATGAAATTCTAAGTTAGTAATATTTTAGATTCCTAACTACTCGCTTTTCAGTTTTTATGAGTATTTCCCTTTTTCTAAACTTATGTGCAAGAAAATTGAAGAAATCTCTCTTTCAATGTTGATTTGCAAGGGATTGGTATGCCCGGTTCCATTTATTATATTAATATTAAAATTCTGCATCGGGGGGGGGGGGAGAATAAAACCTGAACCCCGAGCTACAATATGTAAATTGCAAAAGTCCTTGTAGAGAACATCCTGAATAATTACAGGAGTCTCCTCTAACCAAACATCATCAAGAGCTCCTAAACTAGCAAGATGCGCTAATCTATCTGCTACATCATTTGCTTCCCTGTAGAGATGTGTCGAACCTGAACAGATTGAGAAGCTTTCATATAGTCTTTACAATCCCCAAGAACCCGACCCACCTCAGACATGTCTTCCTCCTCCCTTTTAGAGCAGCAATAACTAGGATAGAATCGCTCTCAATATCAACATCGGATCAACCTTGGCGGATACTAAGTAAAAGACCCGGATACTAAGTAAAAGACCCGTCCTACACGCCTCAAACTCCATATTCAAAGCGGAGTGAGAATGCTTAAACGGTCTCACCACAGCTGCAATTCCCACACCATTCTCATTTCTAACAACTACCCTACTCCTCCACAACCAGAAATGCCATTAATAGCCCCATCTATATTAAGTTTCAGCCTCCCACTTGGTGGGCACTCCCACTTCGTCAGCCCTCTCTTCCTCTTCACCTCAACCCGCTCATGTACTCTCTTATACTCATCCAAAAACTGAACAACCCATTGAGAAACAAAATAGGAATTAAAAGGAGTATGGTTCCAGAGTACCTTTTTTCCTTCTGTCCACACAGCCCTCAAGCTTGAGAAGAAAAGAGCTTGTTGATCTTTGTCCAACACATCCATAGCTAGCCAAACCCACTCGGTTAAGCACACAGAAGAGACCGATGGGATGACATCCTTCAGAGAACCTATGCGCCAAAACTCTTTTATGATTGAACACTCTTTGAACAAATGGACACTTGTCTCCGCAGCAACACCACACAGGAGACATTCAACCTTTTGAACTTGAATATGCCTCTTCAGTAACGCCACACTTGTGGGGATGATGTCACACAGCAACCTCCAAGAGAAGACTTTGGCCTTAGCAGGCATCTGAAGCTTCCATAAAACTCCAATATTTAGCTAACTGGCCTCCCACAATATTAGAAGAAGATGAAGCAACAGTTGGAGCTGCATTGATCGATTTCCAAGCCCAGTAGCCACTTTTGACGTTGTAACGACCACTTCTGTCAAAGTGCCAGACAAGACGATCAACCGGATTTCTCAAACTTAGCGGAATCTTCAAAATAGCTTCTGCCTCATGATTAGTAAACAAACCCTGCAAAAGATGAGGTTGCCAGACTCGATCAACCGGGTCTATTAAATCCGCAACTCTCAGGTCTTCGAGTCCCTCCATAGGCTCCGTGTAGGGTTTGAAACCGTAAGGGATAGGGATCCATCTATCGTGCCATACCGAGATATCAATACCAGAACCAACCTGAAATCTCAATCCCTTCTCTAAGACTCGTCTACCTGCCAAAATGCTCCTCCACGTGTATGACGTCCCTGCATTTAGCTTCGCCTTCATAAACTCTGAATTCGGGAAGTATTTAGCTTTGAGGACGCTGGACAGAAGATTATATGGGCATTGCATAATCCGCCAACCTTGTTTCGCTAGGAGGGCTAAGTTGTAAGCATGCATATCCTTAAAACCGAGCCCCCCTTCCTTCTTCGCTGCACACAACTTTTCCCACGAGAGCCAATGGATCTTATTCTTGTCTTCTGAGTCACCCCACCAAAAGCTAGCCATCAGTCTATGCATGTCATGGCACAAATACTGAGGAAGTTCAAAACAATTCATTACATAAGAGGGAATAGCTTGAGTAACTGCCTTGATCATAATCTCCTTCCCTGCTGCATTAAGGAGCTTCACTCTCCAACCCTGAGTTCTCTTCTTAACTCTCTCAACCAAATACCCAAACGCTTCCTCCTTAGAATAACTGACTTCCACAGGCACACCCAAATATTTATCATGTTTGTCAACTCTCTGAACCCCAATCAAATCCGCCAACCTCTCCTGCTCTTCCAGCGAAACATTTTTACTAAAAGATATGGCACTCTTCTGCAGGTTAATTTGTTATCCCGAAACCAACTCATAAGCCTTCAAAACCCCTTGCAGACTTACACAATCCATTGTCTCTGCTCGACAAAAAATAAAAGAGTCGTCTGCAAAAAATAAATGGGAGATACTCGGAGTTCCTTTGCATACCTCAATTCTCCTCATTCTACCTCGTTCTTCTTCTCTACAAATTAATCTTGAGAAAGCATCTCCACAGAAAAGAAATAAATAAGGCGACAAAGCATCTCCCTGACGGAGCCCCCTCCTTGGATGAAGTATCCCTCGAGGAATACCATTTAATAAGAAAGAGTATGAGACTGTTGACACACACCTCAAAATTTGACACACCCAAACATCACAGAACCCTAGCCTCCTCATTATTTTCGCCAAAAACAACCATTCCACCCTATCATACGCTTTGCTCATATCGAGTTTGAGCGCACAAAAACCCTTCTTACCATTTCGTCTCCTCTTCATACAGTGAGCAATCTCAAAGGCCAGCATTGAGTTATCAGAAATTAGCCTTCCTGGAACGAAAGCTCCCTGGAAAGGTCAAATAATCCTATCCATGATTGGCTTTAGTCTATTGGCAAGAACCTTGGACCCAATTTTATAAAGAACGTTGCAGAGGCTTATAGGACGCAATTGACTCATATATTTTGGGACCGGAACCTTCGGAATCAAAGTCACGTAAGTCTTATTTATAGAGGCCATCTGATCCTCCGAGGCTAGAAAACATTTAACAGCATCAACTATGTCAGCTCCAACTATACCCAAGAAGGTCTGATAAAAACAGGGTGAGAAGCCATCGGGACCCGGTGATTTTGAAGGCTACTTTTGCTTCAACGCACTGGAAATCTCCTCCCCCTCTATCTCTCTGGTCAAATCTGCATTGATCTCGTCAGAAATAACACACTGAATAGTTTCCATCACGGGATCAAAATTCCGGGGCTCCGACGATTTAAACAAACCCTCAAAATACTGCACCACCACCCTTTCTAAATCCTGATCAGTTTGACACCACCTCCGCTCCTCATCAAACAACCCTGATATCATGTTCGATCGCTTTCTATCCGAAGCAGATTGATGAAAAAAATTTGTGTTTGCATCGCCATCCTTCAACCAGAACATCTTTGCTCTATGCTTCCAGAAAGTCATCTCCTGTTGAAGTAGAGAGCTGAGTTGACCCTCCAGATGTAAGCGAAGCTCGGTAGTCTGAGAATTCCCGACCTCATAAAACGAAGCCAGCTTTGATCTGGTTTCTTCTATCTCACGCCTCAGACTTCCAAATTTAGAAGAACTCCATTTTTCTAGGGCACCCCTTGTTTTCCTTATCTTATCACAGACTCTCAGAAAAGAGTTTGAGCCAATCCCACCTTCCCAGTTCTTTGCAACCAACTCTCTGCATTCCTCATCTTGTGCCCAACGATCATCAAATGTGAAACCTCTTCCTCTCTTCTTGTGACGTCTTCTCACCTCCCTCACCTCCAATAAAATCGGAAGATGATCCGATTCACTATGGTTAAGATGAATCACTCTTGACGCAGGGAATAAGCTACTCCAACTCTCAGATGATACAAATCTGTCCAATCTAGTCTTGATAATATTACCTGCTCTCTTCCCCTGCCAAGTGAACCGAGGACCTGAGAACTTTAACTCACTCAGCTAACAGAAACCTAAAGCACTTGTTAAACCATCAATTTGTCTCAGGTTTCGTAAAACTCCTCCCTCCTTGTCCTCCCTCGAAGTGACTTCGTTGAAATCACCCCCCCCACCACCCAAGGCATATTCCCATGTAAACTTTACTCTTTTAGAAATAATTTAAACTGAATGTCACCGCTCAAGATGCTATCTTGGAACGGTGCATAAATATTTTATGCATGTCTTTTTTTAACTTCGATTCGTTTTTGTATAGCAGGGTATTGCTAATTTTGTAAATGCTTCGCCTTCAATTCTGCAGGTGTAAAAAATTTGTTTGATTTTGAAGCTGAATTTGGCTTACAATTGCCTTGCTACGAAGGGTATTTATGCAGTAAAGGTATCATACTACCAATTACTCTAGTGGATCCCTGAAGAATATACGGATTTCCCAAAGAGCCGAAACCATGGTCTCCCCCATTTCGTCTCTCCAATTCCCATCTGAATTGTCCTAATCCAGTTATTCCTCATGGCTCATGCTATATCCCCTTCAGCTAACATCTGCCCAAATGACCGACGCCATCCTCTCCAAACTACCCATTCGCCTCCCATCCTTGGACAGTCAACAACCTTCAAAAACCCGATTTCAAATCCACAATCCCCCCACACAAAAAACCATTCCTCTTCGTGTTCTGGACTGAGATCTCCTCCCCTCAATGGTATGTCTTATTGTTCACGTGTTGTTGACGGGAAGCACGTATCAGGTATTTTTCTCAATCCCGTTGTTATCTCTAATGAGACAAGTCAGTGTTTGACTCGGACCAAGAGTTGTGTCATCCTACTCCTCCGAAGAAGGTGGCTGGTACGGCGGAGGTCGATGGTTCAAATGTGCATGTGGATTTGTGCAAGTCCCAGGCTGGTCACGTTCTCCAAGAGCAAGCTCCTGGTGAGTATGTTCCTTTTGGGCCTGGGGTTAAAATGTGCTAACTTACAGTAATGTTGTTAAAGGCCCAATTTCAAATCATAATAGTGCTATGCAACTGCACTATTGTAAGCCCAAGGTTGTTGGTTCTAGAAGAGTAGTGTCTCCTCCTTTAGAGGCTGTTGTTGAGGGTGCCAAGGACCAGCAGTTTTGTCTTGTAGGTTATTTCATTGATAAACGCTTTCCGTTCTCTATTGTCAGTAGCATCGCCCATAGGTTATGGCCTAAATTTGGGCTTCTTGAGGTGCTTGCTAATGATGGAGGATTTTATTTCTTCAAGTTCTCGGATGAGGGTTCTTGTTTGGAGGTGCTAGAATCTTAATCTTGGGTGTGGTGATGGAGAGCCCAAAGTAGTTGAGATTAGAGTGGAGTATCAGTGGAAGCCTAAGATGTGTTTAAAATGCAAAGTCTTCGGGCATGCTGAGGCATCGTGCCCTCACTCTCGACCCTTGGCTGAGAAAAGTCAGGGCCCTCAACGTGTTGCAAGTTTGCCTTTAAGTTCTGAGAATAGGTCTAAGAATGGTGTTGTTGCAGCTCCAACTCATAATGGTACTCTCAATGGTGTGGTGGGGAGTGATGGCCAGAGTGACCAAGTTGTTGATTCTAATTCTAATACGGTCTTATCAGGTCGTGTCTCTGATGACCAAGTTGATAAGAGAAGTTTCGATGTCCCTAAGCATACTGCCTCTAACTCTGTTCAACTTACTCCTGCCCCTTCTATTGGTGGTGTTGGCACTAGCAATACTTTTGCCTCTCTTGACTTGGAGGATGATGTTCTTTTGGCAGAGTTGGTTAATACTGCTTCGCTTGATAACTCTCAGTGTCCCATGAAAATTAAACGGAAGAATGTTGAGCAGCTTCCTGATAAAAAAGTCCCTACTAAAAAGAAGGTTAATCGCAAGGGTCGTGGTAAGGGTAAAGCTTCTACCCAGGTACTAATCTCTCCTGGTTCTCATGATTAATCTTGCTTGTTGGAATGTTAGGGGCCTAAGTGGTAACCCTAAGCAGTTGGGTGTGAAAAGTTTATTGTTTCTCATAAGTTATGTCTTGTTGGGTTAGTTGAAACTAGAGTCCAAGCTTCTGGCTGTAACTCAATTACTCGTTCTGTGTTTGGAGATTGGGATTGCTTTCATAACTATTCTAGCCATCACCTTGGGAGAATTTGGGTGGGTTGGGATCCCTCTATTATTAAAGTGTCGGTGATTGATGAGGCCGACCAAGTGGTTCATTGTAGAGTTCTTATTCTGGATAGTAATGAGGAGTTTCTTGTCTCCTTTGTATATGGTGCCAATGATGATAACGATCGTACTCGTCTGTGGAATAATTTATCCTCCTTTTCTAATAGCCATGGGCATGTTCCTTGGCTTGTTTTGGGAGATTTTAATGTTGTGAGATTTACCACAGAAATAAATGGGGGAAATGAGGTCAGGACAAATGCTATGGATGAGTTTGCTTCTTGCATCCACGTTACTGAGCTTGAGGATCTTAATTATTCTGGTTGTAAGCTTACTTGGTGCAACAAGCAGTATGATGGTACGTTGATTCACAGGAAGTTGGATAGAGTTATGGGAAATAATGCTTGGTTTTCCAAATTTTCTAATTGTGTAGTTAAGTTTCTACCTCATGGTATCTCAGATCATTCTTCGGCTCTTGTTTCTCTTGGAAGTCCAGTCCAGGGTACAAAGCCTCTTTTCAAGTTTTGCAACTACTTTGCTGAGAGGGAAGAGTTCTTTCCTATTGTTTTGGCAGCGTGGAACACTGTTGTTGTTGGATCCTATCAATATCAGGTTGCTAAGAAGCTTAAAATTATTAAGGCTGAGCTTAAAAAGCTTAATCGTGTGAAAATTCAAGATGTGTCTGTCAATGTCACTACTACTAAGGTTGCTCTTGATGTTTGCTAGAGGAACTTGTATTCTAATCCTAATGATCTCTTCTCAGATAGACCGAGCGAGACTTGTTGCAGGCTTACTCTAATGCCCTTCTCTGTGAGGAAAGTTTCTTTAGGCAAAAATCCAGGGTTCAATGGCTCTCTTCGGGTGACAGGTGTACATCCTATTTCTTTAAAGTGGTCAATATGAGACGTCACGGGGATGGGTCTGTTGCTAGCTCTGATGAGGATATCAAAGTAGAAGCTGTTGGGTTCGTCCAATCTTTATTTGATGGCTTTAGGTCCTCTCCTAGGCCAAACTTTTATCTCTCGGGTCTGGCTGGTCTAGCTGCAAATGCGAATAAAAGTAACATTTATCTCTCGGG
Organism: Fragaria x ananassa; assembly: GCA_034370585.1. NCBI lineage: Eukaryota > Viridiplantae > Streptophyta > Magnoliopsida > Rosales > Rosaceae > Fragaria > Fragaria x ananassa. The sequence goes on along the minus strand of CP139762.1, from coordinate 24,669,310 downwards.
TGTTCAATTTGATGAAGCCTCTCAGATTAGAAACTGTTTTGGCTTTCCAATGGGCTCCACTCCTTTTAAGTATCTTGGAATCCCTCTCATTATCACAAAACTTTCCTTAAGTGATTGTTCGCCGTTGGTAGAGCGGGTGGTTTCAAGGATTCAAAGTTGGGAGAATAAGTTGCTCTCTTATGCCGGTCATATGCAACTTGTGAAATCTGTTTTATGTAGTTTGTAGATGTTTTGGGCTTCTCATCTCTTTTTGCCAAAAAAAAAATCCATATGTCAATAGAGCAGAAATTAAGATGTTTTTTTTGTGGTTTGGAAGTTGTACAAGCCATTATTCTTCAAAAGTGGCTTGGGAGGTTGTTTGTGCTCCTACAAGTGAGGGAGGTCTGGGAATCAAAAGTCTTCACATCTGGAATAAGGCTATAATGGCGAGGCACATTTGGATTCTTTTGACAAATGATTCTAGTCTTTGGTCTTCTTGGATCAAAGTTAATTTCATGAGAGATAAAAGCTTATGGATGGTGTCTACCCCCCAAATTTGCTCCTGGAATTGGAGGAAGTTGTTGAAGATTAGAGATCTTATTCGTCCTTCTTATTAAGCATATTATTGGTGATGGAAAGTCTACTTATTTTTGGCATGATTATTGGCACCCTTTTGGCGCTTTGCTACCTAGGTTGGGGTCTGGTGCTATGATTAATTTTGGTATTCCTTCCAATGCCTTGGTTAGTTCTATTGTGATGGGTGAGTCTTAGTGCTGCCATCTTTCTACTAATTCTGTCATTCTTGGAGTTGCAAGTAATCTAGAAGGTCTTATTTCAAATTCAAGTTGCAAGGATTCTTGTATTTGGTTACCTTCTACTTATGGAATTTTCTCTACAGCTTCAACGATGAATCAGATTCAGATTCATTACCCTGTTGTTGATTGGGCAAAGATTGTGTGGTTTACCAATAATATTCCTAGAGCCAGTTTCATCCTTTGGTTGGCTGTTCATGGTAAGCTTGCTACTCTTGACAGAATCACTGCTTATTCTCCTCAAATTAGTTCTCTATGCCCTCTTTGTGGTCTAGTTCCAGAAAATATCAATCATCTTTTCCTTACTTGCTCTTTCTCGCTGCATATCTGGAAGAGTGTTCTTTGTTGTTGTGGGGTGCCTTGGTTGAACCCCCCTTAGCCTTTATTTATTGAATGGGCTTCTTCTCGATGGGGAGGTAAGTCTTTCTCTTCTACCATCAAGAAACTCGGTCTTTCTATTACTGTTTACCTCATATGGAAAGAGAGGAATAATTGTATCTTTAGGAATGAAAGATGTGCTCCTTCTGTGGTTCTCAAGAATATTATTTCCATGAAATACAAGCTCATTTCTATCAAGTTTAAGCCATCCATTACTAATAGATATATTGCTAGAAAGTGGAGCTTAGATGCCTCTTAGTCCTTTCTTTCTTTGTTCCTTTTTCTAGTTTTGTTTTGCTTTCCTTTGGTTAACTTGTTTTCTGTTGTTCTGTAGATTATTTGCCTTTGGCTTCGGTTGTACTGGGCTTGCCCTCCCTTTTTTAGTTTAATATACTTGTGTATTTACCAAAAAAAATTACTCTACTGAGACTTAGACATGGAAAATATTAGTGCTTGAGGCTCATTCCTAACTAGTCTTTTAAGGTTTTTTTTTTTTTTTTTTTTTTTTTTGAGAAAGAGTCTTTTGAATTTTACCAGTTGAACAATTTGTTGTATGTCAGCAGCTAATTATGGTACTGATAACAAGTAAAACATAATTATGCGTAACTTGCTTAACGTATTCTCTTTTTTTTTTTTTAAGATAATCGACAATCATGGCAAGGAGAAGTGTTTTGAGCCCTTCAGTCCTTTTCTTTTCTCCTAACAAAAGATCTTGGAGATTGTAAGTGTTTGCTCTTGTCACTTTTAAACTTCATTGATTTTTAGCAACTCTATCGTATTAAGTGGACTACGATTACTTGTGTGTTGCAATGTGAGCTATATTGCTTTAGAATTGAAATTTGTTTAGTCTTTGTGGTTTGAAGTCGATATCTGTTTAGTCCTTGTGATTTTATTTTAATCCGAATAGTCTTTAGTCACAATTTTTCATCCAAATAGTCTTTATGGTTTTATTTTAATCTGAATAGTCCTTAAAGTCATGATTTTTCATCCAAATAGTCATTCTGACAATTTTCTCAGTTAAAGGCCATAAGGACTATTTGGATGAAAAATCATGACTTTAAGGACTATTCAAATTAAAATAAAACCATAAATACTATTTGGATAAAAAATCGTGATTTTAAGGAATATTTTACCCATTGCTTTAATTATATGATGCAAACTATGTTGTTTTTTCAAATTCTACATTCAGTTTGAGCTATATGTCTCATGAAGAGGGATGCTGTTTTACTTTGTGTTTGAGGTAGTTTTTGTGACTCATAAATTCCTTTAGGGTGCGTCTATTGCCACCCCACAAACTATTTTACTCACCCCTCATGTTGTTGATTTATTGAAAGACCAAAATACTCTGATGTGAAATAACAGCAAGAGACATTAAGCTATTACAAATTACTAATTATTATTATTATTTTTTTATACTTTTGTTTTAGATGAACACGTACTTCATAAACCCTAACACTAATTTATCATATTCGATCGCATTCAACCAGAAAATGAGGTGAACTATTTGTTTTTTTTCCTTTGTTGATGTTTCGTATATCCTTTTACACATTATTTCCCATGTTGATTTTGTATGTAAATTCCCATGGATAATTGTACCGTATTTATGAACAACGTATAGATCAGTTCAAAAAACTCATAAGTATGGAGTAATAGAAAAGAGAATGTAGGGTGAACAAAACATAATTGAGAAAAATGTATTTTAGTTATTGTAAATGGTTGAACAAAAAATAATTAAGAAAATGATATTTTAGGTATTGTAAATGGGTGAACAAAGTAGATTTACAAATATAAATATATAAGTGGGGTGTGAAGAGAATATGAGGTGAATAAAGTGGTTTGTAGGGGTGGCAATAGACGCACCATTCGTTTAACCTTGCAAGGTGTTGACAGCAGAACCCTCCACTGTGATTGTGAAGAAACACAACTGTATAATGAAACCTGCAGTTGAGGCGCAGTGATCATGGCATAGGGACAGGAAGAGAAACTTCCAATAAGTGAATCATGCTTCCATTAGTATCTAAAAATTGATGCACTACTGCATTCTAGCTTAGGTCTTCATTAGGCATCAGTCAACATAAACTTAAACGTAAGAGAAATTTAAAAAACACAAACTTAGATTGTGATTGCAAACTGTATTGTCCATTCATGGAAGAAAAACAAAAAATGTCAGAAATTTTTGATTTCTTAACTGATCATAGAAGTTTGAGATGAGTAATCTACAAAGAATTCTAGTACAAGGGAGGCTTATTCTTTCACTCTAGAGTAATCCCACAATGCAAAAGGAAAGGTATACAATGAGATAAACCAATCCTCAAAATTGAACAGATCCCTTATGCACAACTTCACTCATTCATTCTTGCCAAAGATAGCTTTCATTGTCACAAGCTTGATCCCTCTCACCCACAACTCCGCCATTTCAATCCCGCCTTCACACACAAAATGCAGCTCCTTGTTCTTTGTAGTCACCACATGGAACATCCCTGGTTCATCACAGTCGAACTTCCTCCTGCGGTTCCACCTGAATGCATCACTAGGCCCGACCTCCGCCTTCTTGCAGATCACATTTCTCTTACTTGACTTCCCCCATCTTACAAGCCCTGCAGCCCCAACCATTCTCAGCACTTTATTATGGGGAGCTCCTTTACCCCATTTTGTGTGCTTCTTGACATTACTCCCACCCAGCACAAGTTTTAGTGCAAACTCATTCAATATGGCCTTCTCTGCAGCATTTTTCGATCCAGTTTTCCTCGCAAGAGACAGCGCAGTCTCGTGTCTTGCATTCACAGTATCACATCTAGCCCCAAAAGAAATTAGAAGCTCACACAGCTTACCATGGCCTCCTCTTGCAGCTAACATCAATGGAGTGTATCCCTCAGCATCAAAAGCATTAACATCATAGCCGTGACTTATCAATGCATGAACCAAATCCAAGTCTCCATGTTGCACTGCAAGATGTAGCGCATAGAACTCGAGAGAACTACTATCGGGGCCCTTTTCAAGTGCATGATTCAGGAATAATTTTTCAAATTCTTCACCATGTTGATTTTTATCTAGTAGGTCCAATGGGGTCTGACCATGTTTGTTCTGTAGATTCATGTCAGCTCTGGCACAGATAAGCAATTTGAAAGCTTCCAAGTTACCATCTGCTGCAGCTATCATGGCAGCCGAGTATCCATTTTCGTCTTGCTCATCAACATCGATGTCTGTCCTCTCAATCAGTTGTTTCAAAGCCTCAACATTGTTTTCTTGAGTCACAAGCATTAGAGGAGAACATATTGATGTGTTGCTTGACCGGATAACCTTCCCCTCGCCAATCACATCTAGGATAGCTTGTTTGAAGACAGGAGTCCAGTTAGCTGACTCTGCAATGGAGCTTGCACTTTGGCCACTGGAGTTGACAAGGCCAAAATCAGCTCCATTTGAAGCAAGAACTTTGAAGCATTCCTGGTGTTTATGTCTTGTGCAGATCATTAGTGCAGTTTCTCCAGATTCTGTTTGAGAGTTGATATCACAACCAGAACTGATCAGCCGTTTCAAAGCCTCAACATCGTTTTCTTGAGTCACAAACAATAGAGGAGAAAAGATTGTCATATTGCTTGATCGAACAACCTTCCCAGCTCGAATCAAGTCTAGAATTACTCTTTTAAAGCCAAGACTCCACTTAGCTGACTCTGCTATCACACTTGCACTTTGACCACAAGAATTGACAAGGCCAATATCAGCACCATTGGAAGCAAGAATTCTGAAACACTCCTGGTGTTTATGTCTAGCACAGATCATGAGAGGAGTTTCTCTAGAGTCTGTTCGAGAATTGACATTGCAGCCACCATCAACCAGTTGTTGGAGAATCTTACTTAATCCAAACCGTGAAGCCATGTGGATGGGATACTCAGTTTCTGAAGTAGTTGTCTTAATCGGAACCTCTACATCTGCGCCACAACTCAACAGCACATCTACTGCTCTTTCATTATTGCACAAGATGGCATGGTGGATGAGAGTCCTTCCAAAGTGAGCAATATTAGGGGAGACATGTTGTAGCAGCATTCGCAAGATAGCACCGCTGGCTTCAAAGTACTCCACAGCACACCAGGTCACACTGTAAGCCTCGGCTAGTCCTGCACCCACCCGAAACTCTTCTCCTGTACTTACATCCCAGGACCAGCCTCCAAGACTCACTTTGATATCTGTTCTGGCTCCGGCCTGAAAATTTGTTCATAAGGTAAATTTAAGTAACAAAAATATAGATAAAATCATAGAATTACCGCATATACAAACTCTTAGGAGCTGAAATTGCTAACCTGCAACAGTAGTCTCACAACCGAAATCTGCCTGCTAACAATGGCAGCAACAAGAGCATTACAGTCGGCGTTGGTGTATAGTGATGGCTTCGAAGATTGAAGCAATGTCCGGTCAGTTGCATCTATATTTACCCCACACTGCCACCAATCAATAACATCTCTGTCAGTTTCAGACACAGTTATATGTACAAGAAAACTAAACCGTGTGTACTAATTCATAGCAGGCCACAAATTATGGGTCTTGTTTTAAGAAGAGTTTTATGTACCTTGATGAGTGTATCTATAACATCAACAAACCCTCTGCAGGAAGCAGCAACAAGAGCATGTACAACGGCTTGAGGACGGATAAACTCAGATGCCATGAGCATCTCAGCCGGCCTAGCGCGCCCCAAGTAGCTTGCCTCCAACAAGGCCTCCTCGCAGGCCTTCTGAGATGCTCCGGCATTGAGAACAACCTCCAGTATCTCTGTGTGTCCTTCCCTCACTGCTGCTGTTGTCGCGTAGCCCCGAAACAGTTTCAGATTCACATTGGCTCCATAACTCTGTCACATGAAATTGAACAAATTTTAGTCCTGAACATCAAGAGTGGAACTCTCCATGTTTTTTATTTAAATTTGAAAATTGTACGAACTGAAATTATTTGTAACTTAGATTCACATTGGCTCTATAACTATCACATAAAAACCTTGAAATTACAGTTTAATCAGTTAACAAATTCAAATTTGAAACAAGAAAAATCATCGCTGTATATATGATTTTCCATATCGCCGCTCATCAATGCTCAATTGACCTCAACCTCACGTCAGTTACAGTATTCTACCATTTCAAAGTTATCAAATTCTGAATAGTAATCACAACCGTAAATGTGGATACCATACAACTTTCCGACCAAAAATCATTTTTGATCATCAGAAAAATGATAATTCCGGCATACACATAATTAACTGCAAATCAAAAATCATATGAATCACATATTATTACCAGTAGCTTTCTGACGACCGCCAAATTGCCGGAATGAGCTGCGAGGAACAAGGCGGTGACCTGAGTCTTGAACTCCTCGTACTCGACACCAACCTCGTGAGCCGACTCACCTTTCAACGCAATTTCTGTCTTCTTACTCTTCAAGCACACTGTTCCGACGTAGTTCACGTCGGCAAAAGGATCGTCCAGACACTCATACACCGAGTTCGGATCATTTTCGTGGGCAGCGTCGACCAACCTCTGTGACACCTCTGCTTCGTAGTCGATAGGAAACACGTGCGCTTTTCCGGCGAACACCGTCATTATTTTCAGTTTGATTTCGTTGAGAGAGAGAGAGAGAGAGAGAGAGAGAGAGAGAGAGTGTCTGTGTGTGTGTGTAGTTATTGTAGGTCTGGGTTTAGTTGGGTTTGTTTGCGTCAGGGAGAAGAAGATGGCAGAAGCAGAGAGGGGGGAAGAGAGACATATGCGTGACTAGATGGAGTTGTGATTTTGGTGAGCGGAAATGTATTTGAGATTTTGAGAATTTGAGGTTGTGTTTTGACCTGGTCTTGGTTGGAATAATTAGTGTTTCAAAGGAGAAATTAATTTCTTGGGGGGTTTTATATGCTATTTTCTTATTTCCTTGTCAGAAAAGGAAAACTGGGAAAACTGTCCATCTTTGTCTTGTGTAATTTTTGTAGGAAAATGTACCTTTTCACTTGAGGAAACTATATCCAATCTTTTGGACTGAAAAGAAAAGGACACAATTGAATCGGATATGTTTTTTTTTTTCATAGCCTTTGGTGATATGGTGTAATGATATTCCTATATTTTCTCTTTTGGTAGATTTTCTCTTTTCCTACCCAATTTTCCAGTGTTTCCTTCATTCACCTACTGTGAGTGAATATGTTCGCTCGAGGAGAGCCTTCGTTAGAACTTGACTCGAGCAAAATTCTATAAAAGATAAAATTTGAGGCGAACCAAACGTTTTTCATAGACTTTCAAACTAATTTTACCTTTATGTAAGCAAAAGATCCTTTGTTCGTTTGTAATTGGATGTGCTTCGACTTAACTCAAAATTTTAATTTGAAATTTATAGATGATGAAAAAACATATATATGGAAATATTTTTTTATTTAGAAACTCTTGAGGCCTATGTTCATGAATTTCTACAACGCACAAAATTTATAAGGAATGTAAATACTACAAGTTTCATAATCAAACAAACCAAATGTCTAATACTAGATCAGAGAAAAGAGCGAGACAAGTTCTATTAAGATGAACTCATCAGATCAGATTCAGCACGTACCAATTCAAAATCTGATGTATTACTGGCTAGCTAGGACTTGCATGCACAACAAAAAAGAAATCTGAATAATTAAGAAGTTAATAACTTGGATTATATTAGAAACTTGAGCATAAATTATCAGATTATTAATTCAGCCGTCAAGCCAACTTCTCAACAAACCAAGTTTGTATTACGTGATCAAACTTATTTGGCAACTGTCCATTTGGCCAAAATCCCAAATAGAAGCCACAGATGTTGGCAAAGCTAGCTCTGATATCAATCATTTAACTAAGTGCGCTAATATAATTAAGAACACAATCAAGGGGTCACTCTTATTTTTAACGAGACAATGAATCCATGGACTTTGCTTGTCTCATATGCAGCTGTGGCTCAACTTGTCACCAACCGGATTTGGCCGGCAGTTCATTGGCGATAGAATCGATATAAGAGATTTATATGTATTAATACCTTCATGATAAAATCTAGCCCTGATGTAACTCGAACAAAAAAGCAATAAGGTTATGCCCTGAAAAATATAGTAATTCAATTTAGGGTTAGCTCGTTTTATCCAATCACATATTTAAGCTCAAGGTAATTAGCGGATGAGAAAAGAAAATAATGAAACTTACTAAATGAGAAATCACTACAGGAAATCTCGTCTTAGGCGACAGAAAAAAAAAATTTGTCGCCTAAGATCATCTTTGTCGACGGAAAAACAACCGTCGTATAAGACACCATAACAGTTGCCTAAGACCTATTTAGGCGACTGAAAATGACTGTGGCGACTTCCATCGACTAAGATATTTCTCTGCGACGAAACAACATTAGTCATCTAAGTTCCGTCGACTTAGTAAATCATAGGCGATGAATATTTTTCGTCGATCGTCTTTCGTCGGCTTAGTAACTCTTAGGCGACGAAAACTGACTTTCGACACACTATGTTGACTAAGATCTTCCTAGGCGACGACACATTTCCGTCGGTAAGGATGTCTTAGGCGAAGAACCATTTTATGTCGGCTTAGTAGGTATAGGGCGACGAACACTGTGCCGTCGACTAAGTAATTCTTGGGCGAAGAATATGTCTTTCTTAGCCGACGATTTTTTTCGTCGCCTAAGAAATGTCATTATTGCCTGACACAACGCAAAAAGAATATTTTTGCCGACGCCTTTTGTCTTAGGCGACAGAATATTCAGTCGGCTAAGTAAAATTCCGTCGGCTAAGTAAAACATTATTTATACAACTTCTGCCCAGAAGAGAACGCAAAAGAAAGACATAGTTTCTCCCCCCCCCCCCCCTCACAGAATTTATCAACCGATCTAAATCCAGTTTTAGAAGCTTTTCTTCATGAATTTGATCTATCTTCAAGAGCTGATTCTCTCATAATTGGTATGTAACTACTTTAATTAATCTAGTTTCTTCATTTAGGCATATTTTCCAGCTAACTTTCTGGCGTCTTTGCCGGTCCAATTTTGATGGAATGTTGCTTACTTGTGAGGATAATACAATTACTGGATATGTGTGTATAATATGTTTGTATTATATATGTGTGTATATATATTATTATGTTTGTGTGTGTGTGTGTGTATATATATATATATCTAACTTTTGTGTGTATAATTTTTAGAGTGTGTGTGTGTATATATATATATATCTTTAGCTTTTGTATGTATGATTAATAATTATGTGAATAATATGTTTAATTATCAAATTTTCGTTTTCATGCAAATCATTTGTGAATTCAAATGATAAAAAATAAAATGATGAATCATGTAATTAAGAATTATAATATTCTTATACATTCATCAAAATATTGTTACCCTTAGAAATCCCGTTTGAGAACCATCATGTTACGACTGTGTCTAACAAAATAGTTTTCGAATTATTGCATATTTAGACAATTTGGAAGCATATGACATTGAGATTCTGTTTATTGTTGGTGCGTTTCGTTTTCGGTTGTGGGTATATATATTTCGACATGATCTTCTTTTATTGTTCCTCGAGTGCATACTAGGTATAGATATTTGTGCATTTGGGGAACTGTAGGGAGATGTTGCCGAAATTTTCTCACATATGTGAATTTGAAACGCCCTAACAACAAACGAAATTATAATGTCATGTGCTCTCAAACGAGATTAGGTCCCTAACCGGAGGTATAAGGTGAAGATTAAGCGATATGAACAACGTACATTAATAGATCTAGATCATAATCTCTTAGTCGATGGATAGAGATTGGGCTTTAGTTTGCTCTTCAGTTCATTCTCGGTTTGATTCTCTTTAATTTTCTGTATTACTTGATACAACACATCTCTTCATTGATTTTCTTCCAATTTGATATTTGGATGTTTGTTTTACTCTTTTCCAAGTCTTTTCTTTACTCTGGAATGCTTCCAGTTTTTGTTGTGCTCATATATGTTCAAGCGTGGACAATTATTAGGGGTCAGTAATTTTTCTTACCAGAGCAACCAAAGTTTCTGGATGATTGTTATTACTTAGATACCTTTCAAGCATCCTCTAATGACATAATGAGGTAGTAAATTCTCAAGTATGAAAAATTATTGAGGGTCAGTAATTTTCCTAAACAGAACAACCAAAGTTTACTGACCCCCAATAACTACCATGTAACAAAAAAACTGAAACTAACAACAAAAGATAACTGAAACTGACATAAAGATCAAAGGAATAAACCAAAATAAAAGAACAAGTTCTGGCACTGAAATTCAAGATAATTCATATGTTCTTGCAACACTACCAAAATACTACATATTTTCACATTTTTTAAGATCTTACATCAAAAGTGGCACTAATCTTGTTTCTATATTGATGTCCATGAACTTTAGTAGCATCTTTTTCCTCATTTCATTACCACCATCTTCTGTTGGTTTTTTTCCCATGACATAGGCTCTCTATAAAGTGGAGCAAAAATGGTCCACAGTATGACCTGCAATGTATTAAGAAATAGTGTTACTAAATTTTTGACCCCAATAAAACAGACAAGTAATTTCTGACCCTAATAAAACAGTTTTAAGGAAGTTTAAAGGTACTTACGATGTTTTCTTTTGTTGCGGGCAGGATAAGACATCAATCAGCTAGTATCTTGCTTGATAAACGTTTTGGCCCAACATCCATCTTCTTGTTCTTTTCTCTTCAGCACTCATCATTGAGTAACCGTCAACCTCTATTCCTTGGATGTCGTACTCGCCATAGTTTTCCCTCCATTCCTCAGGGTCCAACTCTTGGCTGAGAGGGTATATGGTGGAATCATATACGTGTTTGATGAACACCATAATGTGTTTCACCTGTTGGTTCCAACACACAAGTAAATTATAACTCAAACAAACTAAAAGAACAAGCAACAAAAAAAACCCAGGAGAAGTTTAATGCCCCCAGTAAACTTCTTACCCTAATAAATTAGTTACAACTCACCACTCCCATTGCATTCTGAAATTGGATGTTGGTGTCGGCAGAGTAATCTTTCCTTGGCGGTAGCATTGAGTTGAGGTGATAGAAGCATCGATCTTTGTTGTTAATCATGACCAAGGTATAGTGGTGGCTGACCCCGTGATGTATCAGAATGAAAACCAGGTCCTTACTGAAGATGGACCACAGAGGATTAATAATGGAAAGCTTTATATCTAATTCATTACATTTGAATTCCCCTTGTTTTCCTCCTCCTCCAGCTAGGAACTCCTTCAATTTTTTTTCATGCACCACCGCCGCGCACTGTATTTATAAAAGCAAGTAGTAAGATTGTGTTAACTGAAAAAAGTAACGGAGGAGACCGCGGTGCAGTGGCACGCTGCTATTTCAGGTTAGACGACTTACCGCTACCTCTATGTCTAGGAATCCGACCGAGACCTTCTTCTTTTCCATTTTCTCTTTCAACATTTGGAGGTACACCTTGATTGTCTACATGTACAACATAAGTCACAAATTAAAACAAAGAATACATCTTAGGTTACTTAAACATCAACTTTATTGGGGTTACTAAGACCAGTTATTTTTCTCACATTAGATGTAATGTCTCCTTCTTGAATTATTCTCTTCAAGTCTCTTTGGTAATATCAATGATACCATCACAACACTCCCAATACCGAAAATTGTGTAGACACAAATAAGTCATAAGCAAGTCAAACTAGGGAACTAATTGTAATGTTATATATAAACTAGGGAAGAATAAACTTACTCATCATTCTTGTCCTAGTTCAAATCACACAAGTTCTTATAGTGATGAGCCACCTTTTCATCCAAGAGCTTCCATGTATTAGTGTTGCAGTTCACTCCATCAATAACAATATCATTTTTGACTTTCTGCTTCTCCTTCTTTGTTCTTTTTGTTGGCTTTAGTCCTTCAGGGGTGTCATACTCCCATTCTTCTTCTTTCCTCTTTTCTGCCCCACGCTTGTACAGCTTAACGTTTCTTTCAATCGAATGTGTCTCCACAATTTGTTTTGTTTTCTTGACATATTTCTTGACCCCTTCTGCTTGTTGTCCTTTATTCTTCAAGCTAGATTCTTCATTCATTTTTTTTCCGGCCATTTGCACAGCTGGAGCAACAAGTTTGTCTAGTTTAGACAGGTCGACATCAGTCATCACAGGTTCGACATCTTCTGGAAATATCTTTTGCAACGGAACCGGTTATGCTTGTTCAAAAAACTACACAAAAGAAAACACACAAATTATCCTCAAACAAATGAAGAAAACACAATATTTATTGGGGGTCAGTAAACTGATTTCTACTCTTACCTCTTCAGTTCCTGGTTTCTCCTCTATGCAGCTATGATCTTCCATGTTGTCTCTGCAGTTATATTCTTCCTCTTCAACCGGCTTTGACCTCTCCTCCTCATTCTCCTCAGTTACACATATTATCTGCTTTGTCTGAGCATGTTTTGCCGCATTGTGTAACTGTATCTTGAGAGCCTTGATTTGATTTTTATCTGCCCTCCTTTCTTTCTCTAGCTCAATGATTTGGTTGTCCGCTTTCTTTAACTTGCCGAGCAATTCAGTGTTTTTCTTCACCAGTTCTTCATTTGCTTTAGCAAGTTCTGTCAGCTTCTTCTTCATATTTTCCATCGGCAGCTCCTGTACACATTATAACAACGACATCGTTATTGTTAAACAATTATATCCAAATAAACAAGTTTATTGCCCCCAGTAAACTAGTAAACTTGCAATTCAGTATATCCCTTTCAATTTCATGGCCACAAAACACAACAAATATCATAATAAACAACTTTTAGCCCCCTAGTAAACCTAGTAGAAGTTTACTGCCCCCTAGTAAACTTTTACCGGGGGTCAGTAAACTTGCAATTCAATATCTCCCTTTCAATTTCATGGCCACAACAGTAAACTTCTACTAGGGGTCAGTAAACTTGCAATTCAGTATATCCTTTTCAATTTCATGGCCACAACACACAACAGATACCTTAATAAACAACTTTTAGCCCCCTAGTAAACCCAGTAGAAGTTTACTGTCCTCCAGTAAACTTCTACTGAGGGTCAGTAAACTTGCAATTCAAGTTCCATTTTCATTGTCAATAGTTTTACTGGGTGTTAGTAACCATTCAAACTTACCCAATCATTGAAGCTTGCCTTAACTCATCATTACCGGAACTTGTTTCCTCCTCATCCATCCATGGACCTTCTATTATGAGTTCCTGTTTTTACATTGATAAGACACAAATCAATTTAATTTAGATTATCGAAAAACAAAATATACAATGCAATAGTTTTATAAAATAATAATAATAATAATAATAATAAATTAAAAAATTATTTTTACCTCTAGCAATTCAGGTCTTCTCAAATACTCTTTTTCTTTGATGATCTCTTGTATTGACCATTTTATAAATATGGGAGTCTCCTTCTCTTTCCCGAGAATCGGCTTCTTTATTTTTGTTTTCTCAAGGAACCAGTATAGAACCAGAAGGAGGCATTCGTTCAAAACTTTTGGCTCCCCCTTTAAGTGCTTGTGAAGTCCTTGGTGTAAGAATTCTAATACCTTATGTGACCGGTTGTATTTGTCGATGCCTTCAAGGTCTTCACACTTGAGTATCAGTTTCCATTCAATGTGGGTCCCGCTTCTGCTGAAAAATAAAGCTGACATACGGTACATTATAACCAAAGAGGCTATCTTCCTTGGATCCCCTTTCTTCTTCTGAATCTTCCCCAGCTCTTCCATTAATGTGTCATCAATAACCTTTATGGTGATCGTTCTTCTTGTTTGCTTTCCAAAGATAGCAGTATCTGGTATCTGTGCTTTTCTTCGAGCCCTTGCAGTATTTTTGTTCTATTGTGATATCCACATCCGAGCCTTCTTTGGTTATTCCAAAAATTGAATGCATATCATGTTCTGTAATTTCAATCTCCCTGTTCCCAAATATGAAGTTTTTCTTGTCACTGTTGTAGTGCCTCATTAGGATCTCAAAATCAGATTCAAGCTTCTTCACTTGATCCTCATCAATCTTGCCCAATCTGAATGCTTCAATTATTCCCGAAAAACAAGTGTTGTTTATCAACTCCCATGATTCTTCTGGGATGCTCTCCTTGTATCTATACATTAACATATAAAATGATGTTAGTGAGCACTTTTGCTGCATGTGTTTGATCTTGGTCAAGTCACCTTCTCCTCATTTTTCCTTCTTCTTCCTTCCCTTTTCTTCCTCCTCCTCCTCCTCCTCCTCCCCTGAATATGTCTCCGCTTGTTTTCTTTTTCCGCATGTTGATCTTTTCTGAAAAACAAAGTTTTTTATTTCCCCCTTTTCATCTTCAGTGTAATCATCATCTTCTTCTTCTGCTTCTACCAGTACTTCTTCTTCTTCTTCTTCTTCAGCAACAACACTCTTTTGGTCCTCTTTTATCTTTTTCTTCGACTTTATCTTTTTTAAAACTTCTGCTATATTTTGTTCTGTCCTTATAGAAGCTACAGATTCTTGAACATAATCCTCTTCAGATTTATAAGTCACAATTAAATGTCTTGAACCACTTCTCATCCTACATATAAGGAGTAAAAACTTACATTTATAAACTGCATATGCAAAAAATAAAGTTTACTGCCCCCAATAAACTTCTATTGGGGGTCAATGGGGGGCAATAAACTTGCAATACAATAACTCCTTTTCAATTTCAGGGCCACAACACACAACAGATGCTCATTCTTAACCTAATAAACAACTTTATTGCCCTCTAGTAAACACAGTAGAAGTTTACAGACCCCAGTAAACTTCAACTGGGGGTCAGTAAACTTGCATTACAATATCTCCCTTTCATTTTCATAACATTTATACACAACAGATACTCATTCTTACCCTAATAAACAACTTTATTGCCCCCTAGTAAACCTAGTAGAAGTTTACTGCCCCCCAGTAAACTTCTACCGGGGGTCAGTAAACTTGCATTACAATATCCCCCTTTTATTTTCATGCCAATTATACACGGTAAATCTTACAAAAATCAACAAAGACAACATTAATCTCAATCTGTAACAGTTATGAACAGAGAAACCGTAGAATTTTCATGTTTTAATATTCATGGCCTTTAGTCACTATAAATCAGATAATCAAGCTTCAATATCATCAGAGAAGTCCAAAATAAGCCTAAATTCAATAAAATCCAAAATGTACCTGTTTTTATGGATTTTCCGAGCGAGGTCGAGTGAGAGCGATTGAAGCAGAGATTGACGCCGATATTCAACTAGAGAGTGACGCCGAGTGTGAGCGATTGAACGTGACAGCGACGCCGAGATTGAACCATAGATCGACTGAGATTGAGCCAGAGAGTGATTTCGATCGACTGAGATTTAACGAGAGAGCGACGTTGATTGATGGAATGACGGGGATCGTTTTAAACCCTAAACTAGAGATCGTGAGAGAGAGAGAGAGAGTTTTGATTTTCGTGGAGAGTGGGAGAGAGTTTTTTTTATTTTCGTGGAGAGTGAGAGATGGTGAAATTAATGTGAATGGTATAATTGTTATTTCGTGTTAAAACATTAGAATGAGCTAGCTACTCAATACTTTTTTCATTGAAATGGGCTTTAAAATCCATGTTTTTGACTAAATGGTAATTTTCCCTAATAAGTATATATATTTATATTTTTCGTTTATTATTCACGATTTTTTGACAACTATATTTTTGTTTCCTATTATTATAGTGTATAACATGGACAAGAGCTAGATGTAATTAGGGAGAGGCTCCCCTCTTTATATGAGAGACATTTTTGATTTTCTTAAGTTTGTGCGTCTACATAGTCCTCTAGAGAAAGTTATTCACATATGTTCGTGTAACAAATGTCTCAATCGGAAACCAGTAACATATGAAGACATGTATTCTCACTTGGCACTAAACTATATTTGTCCTAGTTATACCACATGGACATGACATGACAAAAATCAAGTTCAAATGCTTACACTTATAGAAATTCAAGCACAATATAATCAGCAGGCAGGATCTTCCAATGCTAGTTACGGGGACCCTGCTGTGATGAACATCTTAAACGATGCCTTCCCGTTCGCCGTCTCAAGATATCAGGAAAATGTTGTTTATGACAATGCCCCCGACATCTTCCCTAATGTCTCCCACGTTGACTACAACAGTGATTATGATAAGTACAACAGACTTTTACGGCAAGTACAAACCTCATTGTATCTTGGCAGTGAGCATACTATGTTAGGTACTGTCATAAAGCAAATGAAGATAAAAAACAAGCGGGGAAAGACTAACGTATGTTTTGATGAGGATATTGCACTTATGAAGGAAGTACTTTCCAAAGGTAACAGTTGTCCGAAAAATTTCGACCAGGTAAAAAGCATGTTGGCTGACCTCTGTCTTGATCACCAGAAGATAGACGCTTGCGTCAATAACTATATCTTGTATTACAAATAGAACAAGAATGAAGTTGAGTGCCCACACTGCTACGAGCCAAGGTATAAATCTTCCACTTCATCTAAACAGAAAAACCCGCCCATGCCTAGGAAGGTTCTTCGTTACTTCCCGTTGGGTCTTCATCTGCAGCGTCTGTACATGTCTTCACATACGGCCAAACATATGAGATGGCACCAGGCAAGGCACCAGGGAGAGGAGAGGATAGATCCAGATAATCTCACACACCCCGCAGATGGGGAGGCTCGGAAGCACTCTGACCGTTCTTTTCCAAAATTTGTTGGAGATTGTCGAAATGTTAGACTTGAACTTGCAACAGACGGATTCAATCCTATTGGAAACATGAATTTGTCTTATAGCATTTGGCCTATGATAGTATTTCCATACAATCTACCTCCCAACATATGTATGAGGAAGAAGTACAATTTTCTTACGCTTATGGTTCCAGGGCCGTATTCTCCAGGAAAGTGCTTAGATGTGTACATGAGACCATTAATTGACGAGCTGCATGATTTATGGGAAAATGGATTCCCTACTTTTGACTGGCATGGTCAAACTTCATTCATGATGAAAGCAGCTGTTATTTTTACCATCAGTGATTATCCAGCTTACGGGATGTTGTTTGACCAACAAACTAAGGGGTACAAGGCTTGCTCGGTATGCTTAGATGACATCAATTCTAGTCGCCAAGCTGACAAAATTTGTTTCTTGGGATCTTGTAGATGGCTTAACGAAGATCACAAGTGGCGGTAGGATGCTGAGGCATTTGATGGGACTGAGGAGCATAATCCGAAACCCCTAGGGAGGTTTGGTGAGTGGATTTTGGAAAGGCTTAATGAGCATTGGTTCAGATATTTGAGCCCCAGTAAAGAAGTAACCGACTTGAATCCTCCCACGCCTGATGATTTTAAGTATTGGACGCAAAAAAGTGTATTATTTGAATTGCCTTACTGGTAGACGTTGAAAATCAGACACAACTTGGACGTCATGCACATAGAGAAGAATGTTTGTGACAACGTTCTTAGAACAATTCTGAATCTCAAACATAAGAACAAGGACACCCCCCAAAGCCTATGTTGATCTTAAGAAAATAGGTATACGCCCTAAGCTATGGCTAGTAGAGAACAAAAAAACAAATTAAGCCATAATGCCTCAAGCAGGCTACACTGTCCATCCTTAGAAGAAGGCAGAAGTGTTTCAGTGGCTTCATAACGTTAAGTATTCTCACGGGTATGCAGGGAATATCGCTCGATGTGTTAAGACGGGGGAAAATAATATTACTGGGTTGAAGACTCATGACTGTCATGTTTTATTGCAACGTCTTCTTCCTGTGGTCATTAGACCGTATTTGCATAGTGATGTGGTTGACACGTTAGTGGCTTTGTTAAAGTTCTTTTAGAAGATATGCACTAAAGAGTTTACAAAGTCTGATGTTCGGTCATTGCAAGAAGACATTGTATACATCATGTGCAAGCTGAAGAGGATCTTTCCCCCAACGTTTTTTGACATTATGATTCATCTCATGATCCACCTTCCTGAACAAGTGTTGCTTACTAGTCTAGTATAGTATACATGGTGCTATCCAAATGAGAGGTATGCACTCATTTTCTAATTAATCATCATTTCAAATTAAGCTAATTTTTTTAAAATATTTATTGTAAGAGAATAAATATTTGTTTTGCAAGAAACTAGGGGATTTCAAGAAGTTGAACAAAAACAAACATTTCCCTGAAGGGTCGATCACGGCGGCACACATTCAGGCTGAGTGCATAACTTACTGCATCGTATATCTCAATGATGAAGACACAGTGGGGGAATCATCTGGAGGGGTGGTAGCCAACAATTCAATATATCAGTTGTTTCCAAAGATGTTCAACTGTATGGAAGGTTAAGTAATTCCGAAAGATTAAGTAATGCTGAGATCAAAGAGGCTCATTGGTTTGTCCTTCAACATTGCGACGAAGCCAAGCGGTACTTAAAGTCCCATTTAGAAAGGCAGGATGGTATGTCTCTTCATCATTGAGATATACAATGCAGCAAGTTACGCACTCAGCCTGAATGTATGCCGCGGTGATCGACCCTTCAGGGAAATGTTTGTTTACTTCCTTATTTAGATACTTTCTATCTCTTTATATGATGTTACATAAATTAAATATATTTTTTTTTATGTTACATAATGTAACAACGTTGCTCTTAAAATTGTTACAGATGATGCACATTCAACAAAGTTTCCTGCTTCTTACGACCCGGAGTTTCATTTGTTGGCTAGAGGACCCCAAAGTCACAGAGTTCATGCTGGATGTTTTGTGAACGATGTTAAGTTTATAACATCAGAACGAGATGAAGGCCATGTCACCCAAAACAATAGAGTTTTGGGTTTCAACTATTACGAGGTTCTTGTCAGTGTCATCGAACTAATATACGGCAAGGGTATGTCAATCATGTCGTTTCAAGTGCAAATGGGTTCAATACTGACCCAACCAGACGAAGGAGTACAATTCTAGATCGTGGCTTGTTATCAGTGAACTCAAACAGTGTATAGTATGAGAATGAGCCGTTTATTCTTGCCACCATGGTGAAACAAGTGTTTTATCTTGATGATCCGGCTATAGGTGAGGGTTGGAAAGTGGTGCATGTGATGTCTCATATGAATATTTGGAGTGCAACTACACTGGGAGGGGATGATGAGAGTGGGCCTAGTGAACCAACAACTGATCAACCGAATGAACCATATCAAGAGGAATCTCCATATACAGTCCCCGATACTAAGGATATTCGTGTCAACAACCAGCACGTTCCAGCTATCATAGGTTACATTCCAATTACACCATTTGAACTGAACTCGCTACAACGCAACCCCAATCATGATGACGATGGCTTCATAGATGACGAATACATAGAGGATGATGAGTATTCTGATCAAATTGAGAAGGATGATGATTCAGACGACTCAGATTATCATGAGTACGATTAATATAACCATTATTGTAGATTTCGATCGGTCTAATCTACTTGTATTAATTTGGCATAACTTCAGATATGTATTTTTAAATTTGTAACCACGTACGTACGTACATCCAACCATTAATTATTCATGCAAATTTCTATTTTTCTACATGTGTAATTTTTAAAATGCATATGTATGCTTTTTTAAGTACGAATACTTACGTAAAGTTACAGTTGGGTTTAATTTGAAAAGTGACACGAAAATGCTCGGATGTAAATATAATAAAATGAAATTTAAAAAAAAAATACTTAGTCGACATAACTTAAAGAATTCGTCGCCTTAGGATCAGCGAAATATCAGGCGGGTAAAAACATTTTATGTTACATAGGCGACGAAAATTGAATAAGTCGTCGGCTTGGTATAACCGACGAAAATTGAATAAGTCGTCTCCTTTTTCAGGTCCGTATTCTCTCTCTTCTCAGATTGATCTTGCTTATTACTTCTGAATTGTATCTGAATTCATTTGTGGTTAAATCTTATACATTAGGATTAGGAATATAAGAGGAGTGAACAAAATGTAGCTAGGTTGATGTATTTTGAATTATGGTTGATGTTTTTGAAGGCAAAAATGGCTAGCTAGGAGTTTTCTTTTAAGCTGCCTACTGGCTCTTATGCTTCAGAAGTAGTGCTTGAACATGTGAAGGAGAAATGCAAGAGTTTATGTGGGTTGAATGTGTGTGATGACGCTATTGGGAAGAAATGGGCATTGGCTATTGTCAAGTTTGTGCTGAAGATTAAGTACCTGTGGTTGAGAAAGGCGGGAATTGGTAGACAGTGTCTTATTACTTTATTGCAAGGCTGCAAGGATCTTGAACTTTTGGATGTTAGGGAGTGTTGTGGTTTTGATGAGGAGGATGAGGAAATAGCTAAGCTTGCTACTAGTTTTCCTAAGTTTATGTGTGAGGGTTCTAGAGTTGGATAGGGAGGAGGACGGCACAGGGTCATGTATGTTGGAGGAGGACAAAGAGTCTTAAATGTCCAACGAGGAGGATAACAAATTGTTGTGACATTAGAGCCTTTAGAGGACAGAGCATTAGTGTGGTGAGGGTAAGGAGGGCAGATTTCATGTTGATGATGAATTATTGACCTATTATTGTTATGTGTACCAACTGAATTTGTTAATTATCCAAATACACTTCACATTAGACTTGCCTCAGTTCTCATAGTTTTTTTTTAATTATCCAAAAAAAAAATATCAATATCAATATCAATATCACATTGTATCTTCTACTTAAGTGGCTCACAACTTTTGTTAGTGTTTTTTGTATCCCCAACGCATTAAGTCTAAAAAAAAAAAAAGTGAAGAAAGACAAGTGGTTTGATCAACATGTATGCTTTTCTATGGATTATTTTTCATAATCTTTATCTATTACTCACTTATTTACTAACAATTATGTGTTATTCATGTGTAAGATATGGTGATCATGAGAAAGAGGAAGGACCGAGCCACTAAGGCCAGTGCTTTGATGGAGTCAATACGACAGAGCGTCGGCTCAGCTAGCAGTAGCAACCACCCTACCCCCATGTCGGCTGAGACAGTACCACCAGGGGCTCCCCCTTGATCGTGCGGCCCCCTACAGTTAACAGTAGTTCAACGGGATCTCCATCGGCATCTGCAACCGCACTCGAATCTGCAAAACGCATCATCGGCAGTGCTCGAATCAAAGTTAGAAGCCCAACAGGTAAGTGTATTAATGTACTGCCCTTAGTAAACGTCTACTGGGGGTCAGTAAACTTGCAGTACATTATTTCCCTTTCAATTTCATGTCAATTACACACAACATATACCCTAATAAACAACTTTATTGGCCCCTAGTAAACCCAGTAGAAGTTTACTGCCCCCCAGTAAACTTCTTCTAGGGGTAAGTAAACTTGTAGTACAATATGTCTCTTTCATTTTTATGCCAATTACACACAACAGATACCCTAGTAAACAACTTTATTGGCCCCTACTAAACCTAGTAGAAGTTTACTGTCCCCCATAAAACTTTTACTGGGGGTTAGTAAACTTACAGTACAATATGTCTCTTTCATTTTCATGTCAATTACACATAACAAATACCCTAATAAACAACTTTATTGTCCTCTAGTAAACCCAGTAGAAGTTTGTTGCTCCTAAGTAAACTTCTACTAGGGGTCAGTAAACTTGCAGTACAATATGTCTCTTTCATTTTCATGTCACTTACACACATCATATATCCCCTTGTATATTAAGTATCCTAATATATTTTCATATGTTAATTGTAGTTCCGGCCCCGAAAAAGAAGCGGAGTTTATGTTCTAGAAAAAAGACGGAGGATATCGTTCAACAAACGGGGCAAAAGATCAAGTTGGGTATTGCCCCCGTGTAAAAGGCCCTAGCGTGAGGGGGATAAATAGCTTGGTGACACATGATATCGGTTGCGCCATACAGAGTCTGGTGGGAATGAGGCAAGGACGTTCTACGACCATGATCTGACCGAGAAGTGGAAGGTGTGGAATGCAATATCGGTAAGTAACTGAAAAGTATATGAAAAGTAAATTTACTTAATTATATTTGTTTGATAACATATGTATGATTGCTTATGTAATTGGAAGGCATGAACTGACTGAATTGACATCTCTCTGTTGATAAAATTTCATGTCTAAGGATATGTTTGCATAAGACTGAGTTTTCTTATAAAGTGAAAATGTTATGGATATGTGTAAAGTATGATTTAATGTGTGTAAAATATTGTGTGTTGATATGAATTGAAAGATGTGTTTTGTGATAGTAATTGAGTGTATTAATTTTTTTATTTTATTTTTCAGTGCTTAACATAAGAATTTGTTTTTATTTTTTACTTAGCCGAAGTACGAGTGAAATAAAAATGATGAGCCAATGTTCAATTGGATACTGAAGAGGGCACAAGAGAGGTACAAGGACTGGAAGTACCAGTGTCACAAAGCTTATTTGAAAGAAGGGCCCTCTGGCATGTCTTCAGATTTCATTGAGATAGGATCAGTGGGAGTTTCTATGCGAGCGCTTTGAGTCAAATGCAAGGTGATTTTTTTTAATTACCTTCATTGTTTCCCTTGTATTTTATTATTAGCTCATTCATGTATAGTTATGTATTTATAACTTGAAATGTGTAAGATATTAGAATTAATCTATTTAATATTTTTTCGTATATTAGAGACTCTTCTTGACAAATAAGCAGAACCGTGGGGAGAAGACTATACACCACCACGTCTTCTCCTATCTTCTACACAATGGAGGAACTCAGAATACAAGGCGAGCAGCTTCCAATAATCAAAGGTTTTAAGAAGACCTATGTCAGGGAGGGTGATGAAGTTACAACCAAACATTATGTAAGTGTCTCTCCTTTTACTATTATGTAAGTTTATCAGTGATTAGTCAAGCATGTGTAAATCCAGCTATTAGTATACATATGATCATAAGTTGAATGAATGTCATGTTTTCCTGTTTCTTCCAAAAAAAAAAGTGTTATTATCATTATCATTAATTAAGATGTATAGTTTTAGGGTGAGAAACTGAGTTTTCTTGTGATGGGATTGGAAACTTCCCTATTTATGATCAAACCTGTTTATAAACTTCCATGTTTATCATTATCATTATCATTTTATTGTCAACTTCCCTGTTTATAATCAAACCAGGTCTATTAATAAATGTTTATGATCAAACCATACATTGGAAAACTTCCATATCTATTATTAATAGAGGTCTATTAATACTTGCACTCTTAATACTTGCACATTTTATTGTCAATTTCCCTGTTTATGATCAAACCATGCATTGGAAAACTTCACATGGAAGCTTCCCTGTTTATTAGGTACACTTAATAAACTTGACATTTATTATGATGAATGGTTGATCAGATCTATTAATAAATGTCAAGTTTATTAAGTTTTCCTGTATTGTTTGATCATGTGTACCTAACTAATAAGTGAAGCTTCCTTGTTTATTATGCAAAATATCAAGTTTATTATGAAAATGTTAAGCTGCATGTTTTGTTTATTAATTGATGTATTTTAAATGTAGAATGACATGGTTGATGAGGTCAATAAACGAAAGGATGCATTTAAGGAACAACACCCTGATGCGACAGAGGAGGAGATTATGGAAAATGTTCAATCCCAACAAATTGAGGTGTTGGGTACGATGCTCAAAACTCGGAAAGGAAATGAGATCAGAGGGATGAGACGAGGAGGCGAGCGAGACTTGAGTCATTCTTCAAATGGTTTGACTTCACGTAGTCGTCATCCTAGAGTTGATGAGCAGCAACTCCAAGAGGTGCAAGAGTGCTATGAGTAGAGACTAATATGAGTAGAGACTAAAGGAATCAGAGGAGCGTGCCCAGCAGCAAATCCAAGTCTTTGTATAGTGTTATGCAGTCCCAAGTTGCAGCCATATATGAGCACCTAGGTATGCCACCTCCTCCTCCTCCACAAGTTTCCCCATAGAACAATGATGATAGATGCGACAACATAGGATTGGACGAGAATGCCAATTGACATTATTGATTTTGTAGTACTTCATTCATAGTTTAGCTAGATTGTATGAACAATTTTCTACCTAGTTCATTATTTTGTATATATTAACAATATTTGTCCATCTAGTTATCATGATTAATATATGAATATGTTTTCCAAATCCAGTGCTTCTTGCCTGCTGTATCTGTATGCGTTTGTTTATTGTTACTGAATTGTAATTTTTGGAAACACTAAATAAGGTAAGAAAAAATAAAAATTTATAATTTTTTTTACCCTAAATAAAATCTCTTAGGCGACGAAAACAGTAATATTTGTCGTTCAAGATAAATATCTTAGGCGACGGAAACAGTAACATCGTTGCCCAAGATAAACCACCTAGGCGATGGAAACAATAACATTCGTCTCTCAAGATAAACCACCTAGGCGACGGAACCAGTAACATTTGTCGCCTAAGATAAACCACATATCAGACGAATACAAAGAATAACAATCGTCGACTAAGAACTGTTATGCATTCGTCGGTTTAAAACTCTACCGACGAATATTCTGTCACTTAAGGTCGACGCAATGTTCGTTGGTAAACATACATACCGACGACAATTTCGTCGGCTAAGAACAATTTCATATTCGTCGGCTAAGAATCTTTCCGACTAAACCGTTTCGTCGACATAGGTTTTTATCGACGGAAAAGTCTGTCGACAAGACAGGAAAAACTCCGTCGGGTAGGATTCCTCTTAGTCGACGACTAACTTTAATTCCATCACCTAAGTGTCTACCTCACGACACTTAGGTGACGAAACTTAGTCGACGGATACTTCGCCTGCCAAGATCTTAGGCGACGAATTTTTTATCTTAGGAGACAAGTTGTTTCCGTCGCCGAGGACGAGATTTCCTGTAGTAAATAATCACCAAAATAATGAAAACCATGCCAATTCGTCACTTCTCATCAAGAAATGTATAGTAAGTTAGTGCAACATTACCACATTTTCTCTTTACCGAAAGTATGACAAGGTTAGGGAGGGAAAACACAAGTCAATTGTGACCCTCTCGTGACAACAAATGCTAATGCGTGGTGACTCATATAGCGAATTAAATAGAAACTTCATATAAAGTTTTAGAAATACTACAAGTCTAGAAATTTCATTTAAACAAAGTTACTAATAAGATAAGGTAAGATAAAATAAACTAAAATTTACACTTCTAATTTTACAATCCACATTCCCACTTTCCTCTTTTGGTAATTTAAATCTTGTCTTTTTGTGAAAACTTTACCCAAAAAAGAAAGATAGGAGTGTGGATTGAAAAATAGAGAATGTAAATTTCACCTCGCAAGATAAATCTCATTACCATTGTCTCCAAAAAAAACTCCAAATATAGAACTCCATCACCTTCAACGGGCCTAGGCACAAGCAGGCCCAATCTGTGTTCTGTTGGTCCACACCAAGGTCCAATCATAACCCCTAGATCCTTAGACCCAAAGACCATCTCTACGTGTCACAGAACCACACCATAACTTGATTTCGGATGCTCCATTTTACATATACCCAAAGCTTCGCAACAACACTCCCATATTATTTCTCTCTCTCTCAATCAGACGCATCAGGGTTCCCTCTTGCTGCGATACCATGGTACCCAACCCAAATCTCTACTCCCTTGCATTTTATTACTGCAATTAACTTTCGACCCTGTTATTTACTGCTTCATGTTTCAATCTGATTCGGGTTAATTTTTGTTGTTTCTGTCAATCATGTTTGTTTGGTGTGATTGGTTCTGTAATATGGATATGAAATGTTGGGTCTTTAGTAGATCTTCTGTGAATTGTTTTATGTTTCTGGGTCTGCTTCTGTTTTTGGGTGCTCGATTTTTTGAGGAAAGTAGCTGAAAATGGAATTGAAATTGGGTTAGTTAGGCCTGAAAGAAGTGTTGGAGCTCTACTGAGCTATGCCCAGTTTTTCGGTGAGGCTTAGGTGAAGAAAGATTTTGACTTTAGGTTCTAATTTGATTGTGAGCTAAGCAAGTTTCTGGGTTTTATGGGAAATAATCTTACGCTTCTTGGGTAGACTTAAGTACCAATGCTCTGGGGGAAGAAAGTTTCTCCTCAGCTAGCAAAGAGAGTCGGTTTTAGGCTCAGTTAATGAAAAATTGTGAAAGTTTAGGTTAAAAATTGATTATGAGCTCTGTTTTGGCTAAAAGCTTGTTTTGAATTTGTTCTGGGACCAACTTAGGCTTTTTGGGTTACAGGCTTCGTACACTTGAATCCCAATGCATTGCAAAGAAGATTTCATTGCGGGTAACAAATTGTTAGTTCAATTTCTTTCTTGGTTCAGTGTGAAAGGCTGTGAGACTATCATAAAGGAGGTAATGTAAAAGGGATCGCTGAGAATAGTTAAGATAGATATAGGAATTGCGACAAATTATCCTAGTTTAAATCTTCTAGTGGGACTGCTTGTATTACCTTCATTGTGAATAAAAGTCTGCAAGAAAAGTAAATATTGCGGTTTCATTGTTGCTGTGATTCATTTTGATGTTTGAATTTTTCATGCATGTTTGTAGGATGCACTTCCATTGGAATTGCAATTTGTTTGTTTGTGTGAAATGTAAGGACAGATGTTACAGACATATAGTTCCCCTTGGATGAATCATCTGATCTGACTTCTTTGGTATTAATGTACTTCATAGGCACCCATGAAGGGTATTCTTTCTCTGCAAAGGGCGGTTTTAGCCCAGCAACATGGTGCGAAGTGGGGACTAGGTTATAGGTTATTGAGCACTCAGGCTGCATCAACTGCTACTACTCCTCAACCTCCCCCACCTCCCCCACCTCCAGAGAAAACCCATTTTGGTGGCTTGAAAGATGAAGATCGAATCTTTACCAACTTATATGGGTTGCATGACCCATTTCTTAAAGGTGCCATGAAGCGAGGTGACTGGTACAGAACCAAGGATTTAGTTATCAAAGGTGCTGATTGGATTGTTAATGAAATGAAGAAGTCTGGCCTCCGCGGACGTGGTGGTGCTGGTTTCCCATCTGGCCTCAAATGGTCTTTTATGCCAAAGGTATCTGATGGTCGTCCATCTTATCTTGTTGTCAATGCTGATGAAAGTGAACCTGGAACCTGTAAGGACAGGGAAATTATGCGCCATGATCCACATAAGCTTTTAGAGGGTTGCCTGATTGCTGGGGTGGGGATGAGGGCCAGTGCTGCTTACATCTATATAAGAGGTGAATATGTGAATGAACGATTGAGCCTTGAAAAGGCCAGAAAAGAGGCTTATGCAGCTGGGCTACTGGGCAAAAATGCTTGTGGATCTGGTTATGACTTTGATGTTCATATCCATTTTGGTGCTGGTGCTTATATTTGTGGTGAAGAAACTGCTCTTCTTGAGAGCCTTGAAGGCAAACAGGGCAAGCCAAGATTGAAGCCCCCTTTTCCTGCTAATGCAGGATTATATGGCTGCCCCACTACTGTTACAAATGTGGAGACAGTTGCTGTTTCTCCCACCATATTAAGGCGTGGACCAGAGTGGTTTTCTAGTTTTGGGAGGAAGAACAATGCAGGGACTAAATTGTTTTGTATCTCAGGACATGTGAACAAGCCTTGCACTGTTGAAGAGGAGATGAGTATACCCTTGAAAGAGTTATTAGAGAGGCACTGTGGAGGCGTGAGGGGTGGATGGGATAATTTGCTTGCAGTAATTCCAGGTGGTTCATCTGTTCCATTGCTTACCAAGGACATATGTAATGATGTGTTGATGGATTTTGATGCACTGAAAGCTGTCCAATCTGGGTTGGGGACTGCAGCTGTTATTGTGATGGATAAATCAACTGACATTGTTGATGCAATTGCACGGCTTTCTTACTTCTACAAGCATGAGAGCTGTGGGCAGTGCACACCTTGCAGAGAAGGAACTGGATGGCTTTGGATGATTATGGAAAGAATGAAAACTGGGAATGCAAAGTTGGAAGAGATTGACATGCTTCAGGAGGTGACCAAGCAGATTGAGGGACACACAATCTGTGCTTTGGGTGATGCTGCTGCTTGGCCTGTGCAAGGTCTGATACGGCATTTCAGGCCAGAGATGGAGAGGAGGATCAGGGAGCGTGCTGAGAGGGAGCTTCTGGAGGCAACTGCATAGGTGTCTTTCTCAGGTTGAGTCTTGCCTCAGTTCTAGTTTGCATTCATTTCTTCCTTTGACTTCTGAAAATAAAAAAACAAAGGAGAAAAACAATACAAGTAACTTCAACTTGGGTACTTTGAATTTATTTGTTGTTATTTTGTTGTAAGACCAACTATCAGGTGGCCTGATCTGGTTGGATCAATCTATACATGCGAGTTTTCTTGGACTCGAGCAAAAAGGAAATTTTCCTAGAATGTTGCCAGGCTTACCCAGGTTGATTATCTGGGCTTATCTTATGTGTTGATATTTAGCAATAAGATTAGTGACTAAATTGACTTCATGATGGTCATATTTTGGGTTGCAGCATTAGCAGAGTCTTCTTTTATGTCTTCTGCTTCCTCAGTCAAGTGGTATATAACTAGGGAAACCAAATGCTGGCATTGGTGAATTCTCGATGCTATGCTGTTTAAGACTGACGACCCTGAGATGATGCACTTTAGAGCTTTTGCAAGTCATAGTTAAATCAGTGAGTAGTCGACAAGTTGGGAGATCAATCTTTTTTCTTTTGTTTTTGTGATTAGAGGAACCATCATTTCTTCTTGGTATTCATTTGATCGTTGTATTTCATTCAGATGGAGGATAAATCAGTACACCCAACTCAGTGAACTTTAGGGTGTGCCGTGTGCGGCTGCTGCTCCTAGTATGCTAGCTGCCCCCTTGATCATGCCCTTTGATAGTTCGATTCTAATCTTGTCGCCCAAGTGCTGAAGTCTTTTTGAGTTTTTGAGATTTCGAGGAAACAAAATCGGGGAAGTATCAACTTATACTAGTTTATTAAAATGTGTCGAGGGTTTATGAAAATTTAATCAAAAGACAGTTCCATAAGCCAAATTGGCTTAAATTATACTGATGGATTATACAAAGAACAGCATTACAACATACTACGTGTCAGACACAATAGATTATTTAACAAGAACTATTGTCTTGTTGAATTTAAACATGGTAAAATTGGAAGTCTCTGATAATGCAGATCTCTCTCTCTCTCTCTCTCACTGGCGTCTCTGCCCAAAACGCCATGTATTTCTCACTGTATCTGTTGGTTTTCGATTCGATTCTTCCTCTGGTTCGTGTTGCTGCTCGCTCTCTAATTTCTGGATGGAATACAGCAACAAGAGTAAACAGGTGACAGCATTTCTTGTTCCTGTAGTAAAGATGTCATGCCTGAGAGTGAACTTTGGACTGGGGCTTATCTGTGCTTTTGAGTTCATTCAAGATCAAAAGAAACCAAGTGGTTTGAAATCTGGCTCAACGATCCCAAGCAGACAACATACAGATGGTGGTGACCATGAGAAGCTGCGGGTTCCTTCTAAAGTCTTCTTCCCAAATACATGATAGGAAACAAGACCCTAAGTGGTGATTACAAATACAGCCCGGCTCATGATGGTGAAAGAGTTGTTGGAATGGACTAAGCATTTTGAGTCCCAAGGCATGATAATTTCCATAATATATGCAACATATGCAGAATACACATTGTGAGATATATATATTTTTATTGTTTTTTTTTTTGAGAATAAATATTGTGAGATTAAAAACACATTATCATGATATATGTATTTGTCATTTACTAGGTGAACATGACAGTATGTATCCAAATGAAATGGTTAGATAAATAATGAAATACAATCGAATTATCTTATTAAATAAGATAATAAAGATAGACTAATATTGTTATTTTCTAATTAAACTCACTCTTTGATAGATTAGAGTTTGAGCTATCCAAAGTGCAGTATGCACACTTTAAACTATGCCAAATACGAGTTTGTCTTCATTTGAGCTTTGGTAAGTGTTGCATCTCTGTCTACATCAGTGACTACAGTAAAGTTGAGCAGGCTATATATATCCTCATCCTTGTTTATATGACTACTGCGTGTATATGCTTTTGTATCAGAATTGATCTTGTATCTATATATGTTTTGCTTCTGTGGTTGTAGACAGCAAGAGTGGCTGATCAATGATCATTGGGTGCCAATTGGGCGGGCGAGAATTTTAGAAATCGTCCAAACTGTGCATGCTGATGCAGGTTGCGATTCCAACAGTTTGGGATTGATGATGAAGATATTGGTGGTGCCATGTCTCTGCAGGTCACCCCGCAGTTGATGAGTGGCTCCGTAATACCTAGTGGCTACATCCTGCTGTCAGTTTAGCTTTAAGAGATGAAACTAGACTGATCAGTGATAGGATGAAACACCACCTATTACATGAGGTCCCAGTTAGAGTTTCCGGCCATCACCGTAGTGTAGGTTCCTTTAGCAATGACGCCATTTCTTCAGCTTCAAGAGGTATGGGAGCAGCCAACGACCACTCTTATATATCCAATCGTGGAAATATTACTGATAAAATGCAGCAAATGAGTGTAACATTGTCTATACTAGTGAAACCAAATGACTGTATCTTTTCGGGGGCAATTAGTACTAGTTAAGGAAATGGAAATAAAAAAGCTAACACACATATCCAGTACCGAACTGCTTGATCTTGCAGCACTCCTAATTTTAAAACAAAACAAGAATTTCGGCTTGTCTTTTTTTATGCATTGCAAATTTGTGTTCATAGTTTATACATCGCGAAAGCCTTGATGATGAAGAAGAAAGAGGAAAATGCAAACGAAGGAAAGGAGGTCTTAAAAAAAAACGAAGGAAAGGAGGACTTTGTTCGGTTACAGAAAACCTATACATTGAGAAGTGAACAAGAATGATGAACAGGAACATAAAGATGCTAATGTAAATATCTTGTATTATAGAAGATTATTTGAGATCGAGAAGCGGGGATAAAATTGGAGATTGAAGGCAAGGATGAAATTGAAACGCAGACACTATGAGATTCATTTGAGGGATTACATATATAGAAGAGGTATTTTAGCATGACTAGGATTTGGAGCCTTATTTTCTCTCTTGTTGGCTACCTAAACCTAACCATGGGTTAGGAACAAACATTAGATAGTATTTTAGTCAGACAAAGTAGCCAGCTGCTTACAAGTTCAAAAAAAAAACCCTATGATTCTCAAAACCTAGCCGTCATGGCTTGGTTTCTCAATCACAGCGATCGACGCCGGTACCAAGCCACCGCACCCGATTCTTTCTAAACCCTTGCTACCTTGGCCTGGGTCTCCAACGGTGCTTGACGCCGACTCTAAGCCGTTCCTTCTCGGCATCAAGCCCTCTTGTGGAGGCAAACCTTATTAACCTTTTGTGGTCAAACAACCATGGAGGTGGAGGACGAAATGCCGCCGAGCATGGATGTGAGGTGGAGGGTTACCTGCTAACGTTGGCGATCACTGTATCGACGTAAGAGATTTGGCAGCCGTTGGACATGGTTGCGAGCAATGATTAAAATTAATCTCCCAATTTGGTTTTGGGTTTGGACTCCGATTAGTGAGACTGAGTCTGAACTTGAATTCAAGAGAGATGCGCTTCTTCAACTAGAAGATCTGATTTTCTTCAACGAAGCCATCTTGGTTGCTATTAGTGCGATTGGAGATTGTCGGCATGCGACGATGCAAATCTGCTAGGGTTTGAGAATGGACTCGGGTGTTTAGGCATTAGTATGGCCTTAAGTCCATCAAAAGTCAAATTTGGAATTGAGTTATTAGGCCTGATTTCAAACTGATCGTGGCTTAAGTCGTATGTTTGGATAGCTTGGCAGACTGAGCAAGCTAGCTGCAACTAGATGGATTCATGAGGCTTGGAGTACCGTAATTGAGCTCATTAGCTCCAGTTTTTATGTTTCTTTGGTATCTTATTTTGTATCTAGTTTAATCCTTTGTTAAGCTCACTTGAATAAGTGAGCTAATTGTCTAATGTAATGGTGCTTTGATGTCATTCTAACCTGAGTTTATTAATGA
This sequence comes from Fragaria x ananassa, assembly GCA_034370585.1. Taxonomy (NCBI): domain Eukaryota; kingdom Viridiplantae; phylum Streptophyta; class Magnoliopsida; order Rosales; family Rosaceae; genus Fragaria; species Fragaria x ananassa. The sequence continues at coordinate 24,637,223 of CP139762.1, read as the reverse complement.
AATATTTGGAGATGCTGCCCCTTTTTCCCTTAAAAAAAAAAAACCTAACCATGGGTTAGGCTATTCACACATATGCTAATAGAGACGGACATGGTACATGGGTTCCTAGGAGTTAGGTGATTCACACATATCCTTGATTGAGGGAAGCTGTTTGTTGTGCTGAGATACATATAGCTGACTCAGAATTTAAGAGTATATGTAGGCAAATGTTTGTCAAGAATATATGAAGTGAGAGAGGCCAGCTCTTAAGAGTCTTAGAATGTCTGTTTAATTTGTCAAAGCTACAGGTGTTTTGGAGAGTGAATATCCCATGTCCGAAAATGGACAATAAATATAAAATATATGTATGGGACTATCCAACACTTAATAAGTGTGGCTAAGTAAGAATATTACATGTCTCTTAAGAAGAATTTATTTCGATTACATTTCGTCAATGATGTGAAAATACTAAAGTCTCACACTCTCAGTGTTCAATCTCCCAACTTTTTACATAAGGAAGTCGATCCAACAGTGGTAAAACTTTAGAGAAACGAAGGATTCAAACGAAACACAAAACTAATCGAGGAAAATTTTGTTTCCACCAAGCCAAAACAATTTATTGATGTCTTTTAGCAAACCAAAGACATTATTTAATAAAGAGCAATCTTTCTAGTTACTTCTTTTTTGTTTTTTTAGAAGAAGAATCTTTCTAGTTACTTCGTTCCTCTACTTCTATATGAAAGAATCACATTGCATTATTAAAGTTTAAACCTACTCCATCGAGCTCCTCTTTAGTTCTTCATCCTCACTTAATTGGGAGGTTATGCGTTATTCCGAATTTGGGTTTGATAAGTAACTTGGGCCTGATAACAAATGGACCAGTAATTGGGCCTGATCACAAATGGACAAGTAATTGGGTCCATATAAATGGTGTCAACTCGGCGAAACACGTGGTATCGTCATAATTTTTCATTCCAAACTTCCTTCCTCTTCTTCCTTCCTCTCTATTCTCACACGCATTCAATCTCTGAAGCACAGACTCACTCTCTCTCTCTGAATCAAAGCTCCACAATCATCAAGCTTCTCTTCTCCGTCGTCGTCTTCATCGTCCACATTGCTCAACATCGTAAGTCTCCTCTCACTCTCTCACACTCACCGATCTCCGATCTTCATTTTCCAGTTATGAAAATCCACAACTCTACTCAGATTCCGATCTGAATCGATTTCTGTTACATCAATGCCGCAACGACGAAGAAGTCAAAATCTTCCTTAATTTATCAATTTCCCTGTTGCTATTCTGCTTACGCTTTTGTCTCTTTCGCTGTTAATTTTAATTAATTATGCTGCGTAGTAGTCGTCATCATCATTTGTTTTTATGATAGGAGCTGAGATTAGTGGGGCAGGTGATGCCTATAATTTTTTTAATTAGTATTTAATATAGCTATCAAAATTAAACTATCAATTTTGGATTAAATGGAGTTGTTAATGTTGAGGATTTGTTGGAAAATGCTTTGGATTCTAACAGGCTTGATGAATGTGGAAGCGTTTTGACTGTGTTGTTGTTTTGCGTAAACAATGGTGCTTGGGATAAGAGGTAAGATCAGGAAGAGTGCTGCGGTTGAGGTGGATTTTGTTATACATGTGCTGGAAATTAAACCGTGGCCCTCGTCACAGGCTTTGAAATCAGTTCAATCTGTGTTTCTTCAGTGGGAGAATGGTGATCAGGTGTCTGGATCGTTCTTTCGTAATGTTGGAGATGAGAGGATTGAATTCGGGGAGTCTTTTAGGCTGCCGGTTGTTTTGTACAAGGAGAAGTCGAGGAAAAGCTCTGCCAGTGATGGTTACCAAAAGAATAACTTGGAGTTTCACTTGTCTGAACCTCGTAAGGACAAGGCGGCTAAAGGTCATGTTTTGGGATCGGCTGTAATAAATCTTGCAGACTATGCAAATGCAGTTGAGACCATGAACGTGGGCGTTCCGCTGAGCTTGAAGAAGAGTTCCAAGAGTTCAGCTCAGCCTGTCCTTTATGTTAATGTTCAGCCTTGTGGTAAAGATGGCTGCAACTTGTCCAAACAAGTGTCACTGGACAATAATGAAAACTGTGGAAGTACGTCTGTTTCAGGGTCTCTGAATGAAGTGGATGACGAGATTGATTCTTTCACTGATGATGATGGTGATGATCGTTCTTCACATTCATCACGTACTGTGACCTCTTCCGCTTTTGAGGCACCAGTCAGTTCATCACCAAGTGCTGATAGGGTATGTGGAGGCAAAGTTAAGTTTTGTTCCTTTTAGATTAGTGTCTGCGCTTTGCTAGTCTTAAATTTTTCAGAATGTTATGTGAAATTTTCTAACTCTTTGATTTGGTTGCAAACGATTTCTTTTATATAGGATTTATCCAAATTCAAGGAATCCCTGCATATAAATGCATCACGTAGAATGCTACTGCAAACGCAAATTTGTATATGATAAACCACCTAGCTAAATTTAAAGTCTTCAAATACGATTTCTGAGAATCCAAATCATGTGCTCATTCCTTTGCATTGTAGATTCAAAGAAAACACTACAGATAAAATACGGTTGCAATCACTCAGTTATTTTACTCAAATTGTAGAAAGCTATTGTTTGTCATTTGGAAGACTTTAACTGTGTTAGTCTGATGAATTTCTTCTTTTTTATTTGAGCATTATCATCAGTGTGGCTTTTTGATGAGTTTGCAGAATGCGTCAGAATCAACAATTGATAACACTAGAAGGACTTATGGGGAACCAACCGTACATTCTGTACCAGCTCCTGCAAGCACTGTTACGAATCCAGTCGCGAATGCGTTGAAACATCAAAGTGGAAGTTCATCTCCATTGTCATCAATAGGCTCTTCCTCCCCTCAGAAACCTGCTTATGATTATATTTCTTTGCCTCACCGTCCAAGGGACAGCTCAGTGCCAAGCTTAAAAAAATCATTGACTCAGTCTGTTCAATCTTCTTCCCCTTCTGGCTATCAGGATGACCATCAAGAGTTTGGTGATTATAATTTTAAGACCAACAGAATTCACAAGAGTCTTACTAGCAGAGGTGTCAGAATGCAAGAAAATGCACACGAATCTACGAAGGGAAAAAATGTGAGCAACCATGCTTCTGAAGGTACAACCTCAAGTATGTCTGTGCAGCAGGATACAAACTCATTATCTGCAAGCTACATAGATTTAGAATCCCCCCGAGAGGATGATCATCTCGTGAAGGTGAACGACTATTCTTTTGATGGCAAATTAGCTTCCAGATTTTCACAAGCTGCTACCAGAAAGCCAGTCACTATAAAGAGTGAAACTTTTACAGTCAGCAACAATGTTGGAGCATGGGAAAACAAGTTTAAAAGTACTGAAGTAAAGCATGTAGAGTCTGTGGAACCTTCTGTATCAGCTAAGAACAATGGTCTGTTAAGAAAACACGAGTTGAAAAAGAAGTCAAAGGAAACTGAGACTCCTGAAGATGGCCATGTTGGTGGTATCATTAGTGCAAAGAGTAAAAGAGAAGAAACAACAACCAGCTCTTCTGATAGTAAAAATGAGTTGGAGTCTACAATTGAAATGCTTAAGGACGAGTTGAGAGAAGCTGCTGCTATTGAGGTTGCCCTTTACTCCATTGTTGCTGAGCATGGTGGTAACGCGAATAAGATCCATGCTCCTGCTCGTCGACTTTCTAGATTCTATATTCATGCTTGCAAAATGGGATCTCAAGCTAAGAAGGCAAATGCAGCAAGAGCTGCTGGTACTGGATTAATTTTGCTTTCTAAAGCTTGTGGAAATGATGTTCCAAGGTATCTAAGTCACCGTTGGCATAGAACAAATAATGGTCTAATTTGCACATCACAGTAACAAGACAGTAATATGGGACCCCTAATTTGCAAATCAACTTTTTTTTTTGTCCTTGATAGCCAAATCATTAATTTGTTGATTTCTCAACCTCCTTAATGTTGTAAAGATACTTCTCTTTTAGTTTGCAATTTTATTGACTGTTTTTCCTTCTATGAACAGGTTGACTTTCTGGTTGTCGAACTCAATTGTGTTGAGGGCTATTGTCAGTCAGGGCTTAGTGAAAGCTCAAGTTTCAAATGGTAAACGGACTACAATTAAAGGTGGTGGACAGCATTTAGCGGGCGGGCGTTTATCAGAAAAGGATAGAAATTGTACTCACAAGGATGAGAAAAATAACATTCTTAAAAGTACTGATAATTGGGAAGATCTGCATGTATTTATGGTTGCTTTGGAAAAGTTTGAAGCTTGGATATTCTCCCGGATAGTTGAGTCTGTATGGTGGCAGGTAAATCCATATTCCTTCCAGTTTTCTTCTTTAACCTCATCATCATGTCTTTGCATTCTATCACTACTGAGTTCTATGTTAAGGAGTTTAGCTAGATCTATGCTAATTATGTCTGATATTGTATCTTGTTTTCTCCTCTCCAGAATATTACTCCACATATGCAGCCTGCAGCTGCGAAAGGCTCAAGCACAAGGAAAGGAAATGGAAGAAAGAATGGTTTGGGTGATCAGGAGCAGGGTAATTTCTCTATTGAGCTGTGGACGAAGGCTTTCAAAGGTGCCTGTGAAAGGCTTTGTCCTGTTCGAGCTGGCGGCCATGAGTGTGGCTGCTTGCCTTTGCTAGCGCGTTTGGTATGCTTTGCATTACAATGTCTTCCTCAATACATGGTTGAGCTTTACGCTTAGCAACTTCAGATATATTATCATGGGTACCCTATTATCATAATAATATTGCTTAGGTGGAGCTCTCTCTGCAAAAATACTATTTGTAGCCAGAGCTACACCAGTGTTTTATTTCTGTGTTCAACTACTGGTAGAATTCCAATATTACATTTAGAGCTCCCATTGTTTCAAGTCTTTGAAAGATACGCCACATAATCATATTGCTAGTTTGCAACTGCCATCAAAATTAGTGCACGAATAAGTGATACCAATCTATACTGTTTTTTCAGGTCATGGAGCAGTTGGTGAATAGGTTGGATGTGGCTATGTTTAATGCTATTCTTCGTGAAAATGCTGAAGAGATGCCTACAGATCCCGTATCTGACCCTATAAGTGATTCCAAGGTTCTTCCAATTCCAGCTGGAAAATCAAGTTTTGGGGCAGGTGCACAGCTAAAAAATGTGGTAAGTGTGGGTTACTTTATTATATGTGAGGTTTTCTTGATATTCTTAGCCATCTAAATCACTTGCTGAACTAATTTTAATAATTATCACGAAAATAAGTCACAAGGTTGTTTATCCACAAAGAAATAGTAGCCTTGTATTCCATTGATAAAAAGACTACTTGTCTTTGTATCCCCAGATTGGAAGCTGGTCCAGATGGCTGACTGATCTATTTGATATGGATGATACTAATGTTCCAGACAATGAGGATGAACTCACTGATCACAAGGGGCAGGAGTGTGAAACAACCTTCAAGGCTTTCCGTCTTCTTAATGCTTTGAGTGATCTCATGATGCTTCCATCTGAAATGCTAGCAGATAAATCCACCAGAGAAGAGGTAAATACTTGGACTAAGATACTTCAGTTATCCCCTCCTTGTCATCACACTGAAAGAAAAGATGGTCAATATTTCAACTAGTCTTAATGTCCATCTGTGTTGATCAATATCTCATATATTGTATGAAGGTATGCCCTACATTCGGTGCATCATTGATCAAGAGGGTCCTATACAATTTTGTTACAGATGAGTTTTGCCTAGACCCAATTCCCGAAGCAGTGTTTGAGGCAATTGATGATGAGGTAAGAAGATAAGCCGTCTTTGATCCGTGCAAATAATCATGTGGCTTAAATACTTTCTTTACTTTGTTCCTTTCTGGAAGCGGACTGATTTGGTATATTGGTTATTACTCTTATGTGGCTACTCCCTGGAGACAAGGAACTTAGGCCCCAGGGTGTAAACCTTTAGTTTTGTGGGTTTTCAATGTACATTAATCCCAATTGTTTCTTACTTCAGGAGAATCTGGAAGCTGAAATAGAATCTGTTACAAGTTTCCCATTTATTGCAAATCCCACATTCTATTCACCACCTCCAGCTACTGCTTCTCTAATAGGCATTGTAGGAGAGGTGGGGAGCCCAGCTCTGAAGAGTGGGTCATCAGTGCTTAAGAAATCATATACGAGTGATGATGAGCTTGATGAGTTGGATTCACCGATGACTTCAATCGTAGAAAATTCGCTAGTTTCCCCCAAGTCATTGACAGCCAACCCAATGCTGAAGTGGAAGGGTGGTCGCAAAGTTGTCCGATATCAACTCCTCCGTCAGGTATGGAAGGACAGTGACTGAAATCTTCTCTTTCATGTATGTTGCTGTACTTGGGGGTGGGTTTTTTACTGTAGAGTTTTCTAAACTTGCCACCCCTGTACATGTATATTAGGGAGTATATTCCAATTTTTCATAGCAATATGTTTATAAACAGGGTGCAATGAGGCATATTATTTTGTGAATAGAGGAAAGTAGGTGTTGTAACCTAAGCTTTGATACCCCAGTTATAGTATTGTACTGTGTATTTGATGGCATTGTCGCTTCCACAAATGATTTAAGCCATACATTATGAAAATAAATCAACCATGAATAGCATGAGCACAATGATCCTTGAGGTTTGCATCATTGTGATTGTTCACTTGTCCAAGTTCAAAACGTGTGCAAAAATCATTATTTGAATATAGGAATTTCTTTGTAAGAAAATAAGAACAAGCGGTTTTGTAAAAATTTAGAGGATTAGGGTGACACTGATAGCTAAGATGATAGTTTGTAACATAGATTAACAATACATCATACACATCGTAGAATTTTCGCTCATTTCATTGTATTTGAGAAGTACTTATCAAAATCAACACCGGTAAAGGATGGATTTGAATCGATCTAATCTTTGTACAGTTGGAAATTCATAACAGATCAAATCTATAAGCAAAGCATACAGTTGATCAAGATTCTCACTATGACTACAGCTATACTACTGCATCTCTGTTCTGCTTCTTTGTTTGGACCTGCCAATAGCCACATACATAAGACTAGTCAGTGCAAGAGCAACTTGTTTTGTGTTTGGATGTTGAAACAAAGCAGGATGTTGAAACTGAAGGTATATGGATGATTGACAAACCTAGTCTAACAAAACACTTGGAGATTCTCCTTGAACAAGAACAAGTGTCAATACAATCCTATATGGTCTTAGGTAAATCATGCATATGCATATCACTATTTTTCACAGAGGATAGCAGCCCTGCTTGCTATCCTAGTTCTGAGTCCTTCGTCTGTTCAGTCTGAACTCAAAAAATCTGTTATAGTAGTTTAATAGATTACTGCTATCTTTTAATTTCAAATGGACAACTGGTTTGAGGGAAATGTCTTGGCACTTAAATCAGTCTAAGGGTTGAGATCTTTTGTTATGCCAACCCGTGACCAAATGGTTTGATGCTCAAGGCTCCAGCTTGGATTCTATCATACGGTATCCTATGCAATAGCTGGTCCCTATGTGATTCAAAGACCAGTCACTTTCGACTGTGACAAGTCCATTGATGGACTGAGTAAGAGGGTCTGAATCCTCTTTGATCGCTAGCTCCCTGTTTTGAATCATTCATGTTTTAGGAAAGTTTATTTGTCTTATTGAGATTGCTATTGTCATCTCTTTTTTGGTTACATCGCTCTCAACTTTATAGCCAAAGGCTACTGTCCAAACCTTCTTGAAAATCTGCTGAGGTCAGCTGGTATCATCTTTTGATGCCTTGTCTACCTATTTATATCTATAGCTTTAGCTATGCTCGATGGTTGTTGAAAACTGCTGTGGTAGAGTTTTATGTGTTGAGTCCAGTTTTTAGCTTGCATTGTTCATGCTGCTCTAAGTCTTCCTCGTGACTGTAAACCTTAGAGCTTGAACTCAAAACTGCTTTCATCAACTCATATCATGTTGCATACCATGTGGGATGTGTAGTGCAACCAACCCAAGAAGCGTTCAAGGCTGAATCCGCTAGTGGTTAGCAGAATTCACAGACAAAGCTTCTAAATGTATTTCATGTTGTAAGGGTAAAGACAAGAGAGGGAATAGGTCTAGACTAATTTGGGACTAGGAGGGATAACACTGTGGTAGTGTATCACTGGAACTATTATTCTTGTAAAGAAGTCAATTCAACTTAGTGGAAAGATTTGTCTCTCTAAAGCTAGAGACACGCAGTTTTTCTCCCTGATTTCAGGGTTTCTGCGAGAACAAAAACATCCTTGTGTTGTTTCTTTTCTTGTTGAGTTTTACTTTCTGCATTCTTGTATACTGTGAATCTGGGATAGCACTCTCTATTGCTATCCTCAGATACTGAAGTTATCGAAAATTAAAAAAAAAGGCCTACTCACCCCCCTCTAGGACCTTGAGAAACAACTAGGCTGTAGGATAACAAGCAATGTGCTAGTTCTTAACACCAGGAAGGTGAAAACACGAGAAAAAAGACAATCAAAACCTAACCGTGACGGAGCAAACAGTTTTTGCAGGAAACATACATAATAAGAACCCAGAAATCTTACAGCTGCTTCGACATTGCACCGGTAGTTGGAGTTGGACCGCGCAATGCATCATAGTGTCCATAGCCATGATAAAGTACACGGATAGGGTTATCATTACCATACTCTTGACCATACTCAGCTATGATTCTGAGACTTCTCGAATTCTTGTCGCGCATATAAACTGTAATCGGTATCCTACAAGTAGAAAATTGCATCACCATTTGAAGATAAGTTTAGTCTATCTATATCAGAAACTATCTTAGCTTGTTCATTGTTCTTTGCTCTTTGGCAATTTTCTACATGGATGTCTTGAGGTTTATATTTAGCTGGTGATGCTGAAACCTCAGCAATCCAGTGAGATAGAATCTCAGTAATGAAATGCATGGTATGAAGAAGTTGTTGAGATTTAAGAGAGAACTTACTGTAGGACATGGGAGGACATAAGCAACTCAGGCTCGCCTCCCCAGATGTGAGGTTTTCGCATCTGTACAACGTATGACTCGAAATCATCTTCAAGAAACCTATTAGTGAAACAAACCACACACATAAGAAAGAAGATGGGAAAATTTCATCACCATTCTTCTCTTAGTTGCCTTTTCTACCAAGTAACTGGGAAACTCATAACTAAACCAGAGATCTTAAGAATCTTTACCATTCAGTGTCAGCCCTCCTCTTAATGAATTCATCTGCTACCTGTCCAAATCATACCACAACTTCAATTCTGTAGGAAACGATTGATGCAAAACCAAAGAGAAATTCTGATTCGACCACAAAAACTATTTAAGAAGCTCGAAGGCCTGTAAACACAAGCATAGTCGCATAGAGGATAGAAGTAACGTAGTAACAAAGAAACATGGGAATACAAAATTCAGTTCATCTTGTACCTTGGCTCTAAGGTCATCTGCAAGTTCTTTCTGATAGCTGTCACTTGGGGATGGCTTCCCTGCTCTTAGACAAGCTCCATGAACCACAGATCGAAACAAACACCTTCCATCTCCGCGTATGCCTGCACAAAGTTATAAATTTTGTTCAAGAAACAAGCTTAAACCTCGCAGATAGAGAAATCTTATGAGGATGTACGAATTCTACCATCTATTCATAGTTGAAAATCAAACAACCATTTTAAAAGAGCCTTAAAAAAAATATTCAGGCATCATGAACAAAGTACGTCTTACAGCATCAAAATCAAACCTTGGTAATTATCATCCATAATAACCAAAGCACAAGACTCCCTTACGGGAAACACCAAATGGATCGAAAAAACCTGATAAAAGCAAGCAAAAGCGGAAAAATGGGAAGGAATAAAGACGAGCCAAAAGGCAGATTGGCTAGAGTGCTTCTGTACAAGAAACGAATCTATCAATCTTAACACATACATAGCATCACCAAACATGAAAAGTGTACATAATACAACATGTATTTTGTGTTACCAAGCATAGTTTCCAGATTCGGCATTGCTTGAATTCAGAATAAGCTCTTGTTAGAAGCGTTTGCAACAAAAATTGCTAATCATATAGAACGAATAATTGATGCAGTACCTGCTTCTCTACTTCCTACTAACTGTGATTGTGATATGCAACTGATTGCGAACCGTCGAATAAGACAAGTGATGCGAGAACAATTCCTCCAAAGTGCACAGCTTTTGGTCTTCAAGTGCGATGCCAAATTAGCCAGCATCAAAATTAAAGCATCGAATTCGATTCTCTAACTAGTTTGCTTTCTTAGGGTTCAAGTTTTACCCACCAACGGCTAGGAACGGTTTGCGCTTTTTTCTTTCGACGAGCAACACGTGTCGCTCTCCCGCTCAAATCAATTCGACCCGCCCATTTTCCAACTGACAGAGCCCGAAAAAGAAAAGTAATATAGGCTCAAAAATTCTTCCTATTATCAGGTGCTTCAAATTTAGAGAATGCTAGATATTCCTCTCAAATAAATCAGAGAAAATCGTTAATATATACCGTTTTCATGATAAACTTCTCTTTTTATGGATTCCCGGGCTTCGCTTGCGTCCCAGGTACAAACTTTTCTCTTAGATTTGGCAAAATAACATGTACGCAAATGTTGTTGATAATTATGTTTCATGATTGGCTCACATCATAAATAAAGTGTGTGAATAGCAAAATATAATATGTGGATAACACCACTCTATTGACAATTATGTTCTATTGCATTTCATGACATGCATGCGATCTCAAATTTCATGTGCAATTCATATAAATTTTTTGAATGTACGTAATTGCTCAGGAATCAACAAACCAAACCAAGAAGATGAGTAGGAAACGCCCACTGCGCACTTGTGCGGTTTCTGTTTTAATGATAGCTAACCAAGCCTGCACCAGAGTTCAAGGTATACATGGACCTTTAGGCACAGTGGCAAAGGTAGTAGCAAAATTTGCAACATTTGCCAGCCCTATTATTATTTTGATGCGATATCAGTGGATCATAATGGTACTCTTCTCATTTGTTGATTATATAATACTAGCCGTTGAAAATGTGATTGAGAGACTTTACCCTCCATCAAACATTGTGTTCAACAAGATTGATGACTTGGTTCAAGTCGTAGAAACCCTCCCGCAAAAATTAGATCAAGCAATGAACAAGCTCCCCTCTTCTATCCACCCAGGTTCGGTTTTGGATTGGGGATTGTTTCGTGCCATTACGATGCTGAATTTTGTTAGTAGTACACTGACTGGCTGGAGAATGTTAAAGGGTGCAAGGGAGAAGGAGATTGTAGTTGATACCAGCTGCAGGAATAATAATAACAATAATCATCGTCATAATACTAATGAAGCAGATGGAGCAAAAGCTAATGGAGCTACAGAGCAGCTTATAGAGTCCTCATCAAAGCATGATGCTAAAGGTGGTGAGGCTAATAATAATAAGAATATGAAGAGTAATCGTAGTACTCCTAGTACTACTCCTCCTCTTGGTACTCCACCTCATGGTGCTGTTATGAAGGGTAGTTACAAGGAAGCTCTAACCAAGGGTAAAAAAGAAAGGAGTGAAAGTAAAAGAGAAGAAAACAAATACAAAAAGAACGGCAAAGAAAGGAAAACAAAAAAAGAGAAGCACCACAGCAAGAAAGAAGAGAAATCTGCTGCTGCTGATGTTAACAATGGAGGCAATAGTGAGGATGATGAAATCCTAGACTTGTTTGACTCGGCATGGCTAATGAATCGGAGGAGAAATTTTGGAAAAGCGCCACGGTCGGTATCATTTCACGGGGTTTATTATTAACTAACAAATCCAGAAAGAACTTCAGTCATGTAAGTAGAGACGCCATGCATCTCAAGTTCTTGAAAATTGAGTAGCTAGATTATTATATTCTTGAAAAGGGAACATTATTCTGCTGGTCTTGTTAGGAATTACGTTTCCATACACATGTACACATAATAATATGTTTTAGAAGATGTAAATTACGTAGGTGCAAGATGGCAGTTTGGTTTAGCTGTCAAAATGTATAAATTTCAAACCATTGGAAGTGAGAAGGATACCATTTGCATTTACTTGGAGTACTACATGTATGATAACTATACATGCAATCGTCGGACGTAATTGTTAATTTCCTAGTATATATGTTGAGATATCAATCCCACATTGATAATATGAGACTTTACATGTGAATTTATAAGGGTTTGGGTCACTTTATCTATTACCAATTGGTTTTGGATGTGAACCCTAGATTACTTTATCATGGTATCAGAGCGGGTTACCCACGTCCACATGTGAAGCTCATTGGCCACACGAACTTCAATTGTTGTCCACGTGTTACGCTTGAAAATTCGTCACACATACAGAGGCGTGTTGAGATATCAATCCCACATCAGACAAATCAGGAATATGAGACCTGATGTGAACCTCACACTACTTTATCAATATGTAACAAGGCTAACCCATTTTCTACAAGCCATAACAAGGCTCTTACATATCCTTTCTAGAGAGTCAAGATTGCCTATTGTGATGGATGTGTCAAACTTGTCAACACATGCATTCTCGTTTGGCACTAGCAAACCTTGGACATATTCGCTGTCCATTATCACAAATGATAACCTCAAACTCTCTTACGTTTCTCTTACTCTCTTACACGCCGTCTGAAACCAGTGGTGTAGCCAGAAACCACAATTAGAAGGGTCAAGAGTTTAAACAATCTATTTCTTTTTGGAGGAGTTTCAGATAGTGTCGACTATTCTGCTGTTTTTCTCTTACGATACTTTTCGAATAAAACTAAAGCATCCATAATTGCAAGTTTTTAATTGTGAAAGTTGTCGACGACAGGAAAAAATTTACTAAAGGATAACAAAAAGAAATACGTAAAAAAGCGACTAAAACTGTTTATATAGAGGTGCACGAGACATCAATCATAATCATTGATTGATTAGGAAAACATATTAATTAAAAAGACAAAAGGAAAAGACTAGAAATATGTTTTAATTGTAATACAATCGATCATTGATTAGGATTAGAAACCTATATTAAAAAAATAAAGAAAACTACACATAATTAAACCTATATTGATTAGAAGTTGAACACTCCTTTGTCCAAATTGATCGTTGTAATTAATATTTTATATGTCAAATTTTTCTGTAATTAATTAAAATAATAGTGCCAACATCACATTTCAATGAAAAAATTATGTAACAATATGACCTGGTCTAAAATGTGAGGGGCGTCAGCTGAACCCCCTGGTCCCCCTTCCCTACGCCCCTGTCTGAAACCACGGTCAATTTCTCCGGCTGCTACACTGCCCACAAACAAAGATCTCCTAATTAAATATAGAGGTCAAATCGGAAATCAATTTGCTGATTGATTAAATCTTGCGTACGTGTCAAGAACTCAAGATCAATATATACACTACTACTCAAGATCAATATATACATATATGATATATACATACACACACATTTCTTTGCTAATTGTAACAACGGTGTTCAGTCAGCAACCTAGCTAGCTAGCTGTTTACCGCAAAATTATGGATGTCTTCAACTGTGTAATAGGTCTTTGTTGTTTTGCCTGGATCACCATCCAAGCCTTCTATCTTTTTGCAAGACGAATCAAAGGCATAGCCAGAGAGCTTCTTCCACCAGGACCAAAGCCATTTCCATTGATTGGGAATCTGTTTGAGCTTGGAGACAAACCACACGTCTCTCTTACCAAGCTTTCCCAACGCTTTGGCCCTATAATTAGCTTGCAGCTAGGTCAGTTAACCACTGTTGTAGTTTCTTCTCCAGCTCTGGCCGAAGAAATCCTCCGAACCCATGACCAAGTTTTCTGCAACCGAGCCCTCCCGGATGCAATCCACGCCGGCAAGCACGCCGAATACAGCATGGCCTGGCTTCCTGTATCAGCAAGATGGAGAAATCTACGCACAATATGCAACTTGCGGTTATTTTCCCCCAAAGTTCTCGATGCCAACCAATCTAACCGACACGTAAAGGTGCAGAAGCTCATAGATGATGTCAATGAAAGCATGAGAGCCGGGGAGGCAATAGATATAGGAAGGGCTGCTTTCACAACCACTCTCAATTTGTTATCGCAGACTATCTTCTCTGTGGATTTTGCTGACCCGAGTAGTGAGACAGCTAGGGAGTTCAAGAAGACTGTTTGGGGTATGATGGAAGAGATAGGCAAACCAAACTTGGCGGACTATTTCCCTTTGCTTAGGATGCTCGACCCCCAAGGCATAAGGAGGCGCTTGACCTATTACTTCCAGAAAACAGTAGACATTTTTGATCAAATGATCTATCAAAGGATGGAATCAAGAAGAGGGGACAATTATATCACAACCAATGATATGTTGGATATACTTCTGAACATCAGTGAAGATAAAAAGGAGGATATTGACATGCCCGAAACTCAACATTTGTTCCTGGTTAGTCACTCATTAATACTGTGTTTCTTGGTACTTCAATACTCAACATTTGTTAATTTTTTTTAAATGTTACTAGAGTGATGAGTAGTGTCCCTAAGTCTGATCGCAATATAATATACACAAACACACATATTACCTAGTGAACATGCATGATTGGGTTACAATATACTTAATTAGTTATTGAAGCATGCACTTTCGCTTCAAGATTAGCATGTTTAGGGTTTGGTTTATCATTACACAATTGTGATTTGTCTAATTAATTACCTAATTATTGTAAATTATGGATTATGGAATATATAGGACCTATTTGCTGCTGGCACGGATACAAGTTCAGCCACATTCGAATGGGCAATGGCCGAGCTACTACGCAACCCAGAAGTTCTTTCGAAAGCACAAGCGGAACTCGATCAAGTGATTGGAAAAGGGAAACTAGTTGAGGAATCATACATTGCGAGACTCCCTTACTTACAAGCAATACTCAAAGAAACATTGCGGCTTCACCCAGCAGTTCCATTGCTACTTCCCCGGAAAGCAAAAGCAAACATAGAAATTGGCGGGTACGTAATCCCGGAGGGTGCTCAAGTTCTGATCAATGTTTGGGCCATTGGCAGAGACCCGATCACTTGGGAAAATCCTTACTCTTTCAAGCCGGAGAGGTTCTTAGGATCAGACAACCAAATTGATGTCATAGGAAAAAACTTTGATCTTATTCCGTTTGGTGGGGGGAGGAGAATCTGTCCAGGTTTGCCATTGGCAATGAGAATGTTGCCCTTGATGTTGGGTTCACTCCTTAACTGTTTTGATTGGGAGCTTGAGGATGGAGCTGTACCTGAGACTATGAACATGGAGGAGAAGTTTGGCCTCACCTTACAGATGGCTAAGCCTCTCAGAGCTGTGCCCAAGAAGTCGAAAGGATAAGCATTATTAGTGCATTATATATACTTATATACTCGGCTTGCCTTTGTCTATTTCCTCGTCTCCGTGCACTCTACGTTTTCCTCTTCTGTGCGTGCGTGTTAATCTTTTTTTTTTTTCTCTCTCTCTCTCTTCGTCTTTTTGGAATCCATTCTAGCTCAAAAAAACCTCACGCCCTCGGAAAGTAGAACATGCAACAAGAAGAAGAAGTCTTGAGAAAATGAAGGTCAAAAAAAAAATTATTATCCTCTCTTAGCTAGGTAAATCAATCATGAATAATAGAAAGTTAGAAATTTGGTTGGAAGTGGCGTCATCCCTCATCTTTGATCGTTTTGCATTGAGTACGTAGAACAAGTGCACTTGTATTGTATATCGTAAGTAACTTTCCACTATTCTCATATATATTTCAAAAAAGATCGATTATATTGTCGATACATTGATGATTTTTAGCATTTTTCTTATGAACTTGATTTGGTGAGACACAACTCCACCATTCATACTTGCAATTCAACTCTAACAATTATTTAAGACTTGAAGAGGGTAATTTATATGAACTTGATTCAGCAACCAATTAAATTAGACCCATACAATTATTCTTCCTTTTTGTGTTTTTGAATGAATAGATGATGCGGCTGCTCTCAAGCATTATATAATTATTTAAAAAATAAATTAAAAAAAATCTAAGAAAAAGTCAGATCCAAGATAATTTGATCATTTGACTTGTAGCATGGCGGCCCTTTCTTTCCCTCAAAAGTCGCCGCCCATATCTGCTCTAGCCCTTAAGTATTCTTGTACGTTTTGTAGCAAGACATGAAAAGAGAAGAAGGAGAACCCCAAGTCCCATGTAACAAAGAAAAGTTAGAGAACCAATTAATTATCCTGTTAAATCAAGTACATCTTGAATAACAATCTTCAACCCAAATTTTCTCTCTCAAAGCAAGCAGCTATACGTTGTATATCTCCGTTAGTTTAATTAATTTCCCATTTCTACGTTCTCAATGTTTTGATTTGGATCAGTTGAGAGAGAGAGTTGCTAGAAGTTTTGGGTTGTATCGTTACACTTTCTTTAATTGATGCGTAAAAAAAAGGTACGTAGTATAGCCAGGCTAAATGTGCAAGTATACAAGCCAATTAGCCAAACATCCAACTATATATGACCACACTGGATTTAATGTGTCCAAGCCTGATTGGCTGGAGACATATAATTGTTTACACTCAAATTAATATTTTACTGGTTAGTAATTGTTTAAAGTGAATATTAGTTAAATTCATAGTTCATACCGGCGAGCCCAATGTATTGGGTTTACAAGTGATGACCCATCGACAAAATCATGCGAGCTAGATGTACAGTTCGCATAAAAGACTAGAAAACGTGAGTCGACTTGGTCCAATGTTTGATTGCCTACAAAGTGGCGTGAACTAGATGAAACAATTTGCATGCGAAGAGGAATTTACAGACGAAGAAAGATGCTTGCATGCGAAGAACTACGAACTTGGCATAGAAGTGGAGTCCTAACATGGAGGCGAGATGCATGTGAAGAGAAGAGTTCGCATAGAGATAGGACTGAAAGACGTGAGCTGTGCATTTATGTTTGGATAATTATCCTTATTTACATGATATATGCATGCGAGATGGTTCGTTGAGGATCCTTATCCTTACTCAAGTATGATTGCATGGGGAAGCTTACGTCCACGTCCACGAAGGTGTTGTAGAGAGCAACCACTGTTCCTACATTACATCTATGTTCAAGAGTTGGTGTTTCTAAGGCATTTGCTGCCTTTGGAATCATAATTAATCACGTCACCTACAAACTCAACGTTAAAGACTTTAACAAATCTTTGACATGTTTTGGGCTAATACTTGTGGCCTTAAAATAACTTTATATAAAAGAGTCTGAGGATACTCTCTACACACTCAACAACTCAACAAAAATATAATACAACTTTCAATGAACCCCTGACGCTCAAGCATCACGCCTTAGCCCTTTACTTTTACAAGCTCCTCGAAGCTTTGCTTTCATTTCCTTGTTCGCTCTCCAGAGCTTTCTCTTTTTTCCTTTTCTTCTCAGTTGAAGCTCTGCTTGACCTTACGTCGAGTATTGATATTGTGACGCTCATGCGGACTACTATAAGTCCTTGCCCAATACGCAAGACAAATTTGAAGAACCCTGCGGTGGAGTTGGTGCTCTCTCTATCCTCAGTCGGTTGATTAGAAGCAGAATGCTAAGCATGCTCCGCTACTACAACCACTACATTCCGCGTCTGCGCGGTGACACGGCCGCAACGACTAAAAGAGACTTTGCATACCCAGATTTACTGTTGTGGCCAAAGCAATAACAATGATCAACAATGACCGGTCATTAGTCACTCTTAGCAAAGACTTTGATCTACAATTCTGCATACGTCTTTGATCGACAAGATATTTAAATACAAACAAAACAAAACTATACCAATAGTTTAGGTAATTAAGGTGTACAGAACTACAGATCCGTCCTGTGAGCAAACTCATCAATGGCAACGGTGGTCAGACCACCATCAACACCACTGAAAACCCCGGCCGATCACAAAACATGCACGACCAACCGCCTGCAGCCTTGACTTAACAACAACACCGCAATATATCACCAACCAACCTCGATGATCCGAAGCATTCATTCCCTTTGCCATCAAGATCCACCAGTACCCTGGGATTCAGATGAAGAACCTAGTTCGCCCTATTAGAGCATGGATGGCATCGCCATTTGCATTGTCGGATACATGATGCAAATTTGGTCTAGGCTAATTAAGAATTGCTAATGCTATTTTTCGTCAGTGTAACACTAAAAAGCAGAAGAAAATAGGGAAGACAAAACTCGAACCTAGGTCACAAGTTTCTTAATTAGTATAACACTAAACACAAATTTTATCAAGAATAAGTTAACACTAAACACGTAGGTATACATCGTCAACTCAAGTACTAAAACAAGTTTCGTCTCGGCTGTAGCCCAAATATCAATACATCGATCACTTGTCACCTCTTGTAGTATGATTATCAATAATGCAAATTTTGTCAGCTATATTTATTTGGACTTTTCTACTATATGTATGTGTATAATATATATTAAACCGCTTGAATTCTAAATTGTTAAACGATCGGACAGCTTACGACTCAATGTATGTCATACAAATGTGTATATCAGCTGAATCCTATTCATTTTTCTTTCTTTAATCCGACTCGTCATCGTTTTGATCATCACATATCAAACTACATTAAACATGTAGGTAATAAATTATTGATTGAGTGCCTGAATATGGCTGAATCAACTCCCCCCCCCCCCCCCCCCCTGTCCAACGACCTGATACGAACATGCAATGACTTTTTTTTGTTGTTGACTTATTCTATTATTTTTATTTATATGGATAACGTAAGATGCATTTCTCCCATTTCAAATAATTGAGTCGACTTTGGCCAAAAAATTAAAATTACAAAAAAAAAAGAGGAAAAAAAAAACGAGCCACAAATAAATTCTGCCAACTTGTTGACAATCATAGTGTTTGAGTCTGGAAGCTAGTTAGAGAAGAGACATGGATCTATGGAGTTGCATGATATGTCTCTGTTTTGCCTGGATCACCATCCAAACCTTGTACTTCTTTACAAGCAGAAGAAAACAAATTCCAAGAACCAGGCTTCCACCAGGACCAAAGCCACTTCCATTGATTGGGAATCTGTTTGAGCTTGGAGACAAACCACATATCTCTCTTACCAAGCTTTCCCAACGCTTTGGCCCCATAATTAGCTTGCAGCTAGGTCAGTTAACCACTGTTGTAGTTTCTTCTCCAGCTCTGGCCAAAGAAATCCTCCGAACTCATGATCAAATTTTCTGCAACCGAGCCCTCCCGGATGCAGTCCAATCTTGCAATCACGCCGACTACAGTTTGGCCTGGCTTCCTGTGTCAACAAAATGGAGAAATCTTCGTGCAATATGCAACTTACAATTGTTTCCCCCCAAAGTTCTTGATGCTAACCACTCCAACCGGCAAGTTAAGGTGCAAAAGCTTATAGATGATGTCAATGAAAGCATGAGGGCCGGTGAGGCAGTTGAGATTGGAAGGGCTGCTTTCGCAACCGCACTGAATATGATGTCGCAGACTATCTTCTTTGTGGATTTAGCTGACCCGAGTAGCCAGACAGCTAGGGAGTTCAAGGAGACTGTTTGGGGTATAATGGAAGAGGTAGGGAAACCTAACTTGGGGGACTATTTTCCTTTGCTAAGGAAGCTTGACCTACAAGGCATAAAGCAGCGCACGACAAACTACTTCCAAAAGACGATACTCATCTTTGATCGGATGATTTATCAGAGGTTGGAATCAAGAAAACAAGACGGCTTCATCACAAGCAATGATATGTTGGATACACTTTTGAATATCAGTGAAGTGAAAAGGGAGGATATGGATATTCCGGAAATTCAACACTTGTTTCTGGTTAGTCACTTAATTACTCTTACTCTTTGTTTATGTTGCTAAATGCTCCTTCAATAGTATTATAGATCACTAAATTCTAACATGAATGATCATATGGCGGTACAAATTAATGCTGGGTTCTTAGTTAATTATAAATTTTAACAATATATAGCTAGGCTTGGGTTTTGTGTGTCTTGGTGCATCCTCATTCATTTGATTGATTTGATCTAATTGAACATTAGTAATATGGAGACATGGAGTATTGTATATACAGTCAACTTCTACATATTATTAGCCTTGAGATCGGTAACAAATATTATTTAACCAAGGTAATTAAATGGTTAATTCTGTACTAAACGTACTACTAGTTACTTATATCGCGACCGACAAAAAGTATTATTTACTTGAAATTCTACTGTATATAGGATCTATTTGCTGGGGGCACGGACACAACTTCAGCCACAATGGAATGGGTAATGGCGGAGCTACTACACAACCCAGAAGTTCTTTCGAAAGCTCAAGCAGAACTGGAGAAAGTGATTGGACGAGGGAAACTAATAGAGGAATCAGACATTTCACGACTCCCTTACTTACAAGCCATACTCAAAGAAACGTTACGCCTTCACCCACAACTTCCATTTCTAGTCCCCCGAAAAGCAAAAGCTCACATAGAAATTGGGGGGTATATAATCCCGGAGGGTGAACAAGTTCTTGTCAATGCTTGGGCCATTGGAAGAGATCCCCTCACTTGGGAGGAACCAAACTTGTTCAAGCCGGAGAGGTTCTTGGGAGAAGAAAACCAAACTGATTTTACGGGAAGAAACTTTGAGCTAATTCCATTCGGTGGAGGGAGGAGAATATGTCCTGGATATCCACTGGCTAGAAGAATGTTACACTTGATGTTGGGTTCACTACTTAACAACTTCGACTGGAAGCTTGAAGATGGAGTCGTCGCCGAGACTATGAATATGGAAGAGAAGTTTGGCATAACGCTACAAAAGGCTCAGCCTCTAAGAGCTGTGCCCATGCAGTCATAGAAGAAGAGTTCCCATCGATTGGTATCTAAAATTCGAAAATTGAAAAAATAAGTCATGCTTGTAAGAGTGTAAAGTGATCAATGTGTATCTGTTCAAGTTGGAACCTCCTCCTAATCCTAATGAACTAAGGTTTGTACCAATTGTACGTGCTTAACAACATTTTATCGACTTTTCTTCTTTTCTATGGGTGAATTTTACTTTTGTGTTTGAAGGTCTAATGACATAGTGTCGCTCATCGTTTTGACTGTTGTGCGCAACATAATTACTGAGAATACAAACGGTGTTGCTTTCATATTTAGTTGTCATTGATCACATAAATAGTCGATGTTAATTAGTTTCCTTTACTATTTTCATCGACAAAAATAAATATAAAATAAAACATAAGAGGCCCTAGCCCCATAAAAAACAAATCAAATAACTGTAGCAATAGCTGAGACCCAAAGCCCTAACCAAAACTGGTGAACAACCCATCACAGGCAGCAGTGGTCAAACCACACCACTGGAAGCCCAGATCACAGAACCTGCGCATGTGCGCCACCAACCGCCCCCTGCAACCTTGACTTAAAAGTCGCTCCGCAATCACCAACCGACCACGATAATGGGACGCTCAAGGATTAAAATATCGGTATCGGTAGATATATCGGTCCTTTGAAAAAGGGAGATTTCAGATATATCGGGGATATATCGGGAAAACCCGGGAAAAAATATCGGTATTTTGAGAAGAATTTTTTTTTTCTGAAATATTTAATTTATTGGATTTATATATAAATATTACAAATATCAACTTCATCTACATCCAAAATGAGAATCTAGGTTGTTGATAAGAGTCATAAGACACACGCTGATCCACAAAAATACAATAATCAGACCAAGACATATGACTCATATAGTACAAATTGTAGTGTTGCATATGATAATCATATATGTCTTTGGAGCTGCCGACTGTTTCCCCTATCAGTGGATAGTAAGGATGAATCCAACTGGATGACTGATCACTGACTTCCGCGCATTGATTATAGCCATATTGATTGTTGCCTTCTTGGGATTCATTTGAGGTTCCAGTCCCACTACCTAAACTGATAGAATCAAAACTTAGCACAACTGAAGCAACATCTTGATCATCATTTGGACCTCTAGTCCTCCTCCCATATATGGTATCCTCTTGCGCTCCATACCTAGTACTTCTATAGCCATGATCATGGGAGGCATGATCGTAATTTTCTTTAGATGAAAAATTGTTCAATCCACCAACTGTAGAAGATTGTCCATATACAAACCCGGTGCCGGTATTTCCACCACCTTTTCCACTTCCACCATCTTCATCATCATCTGAACTATCCGGAGTTGCTGTGCCGCCCCATGCATCATCAAAATAATTGCAGGAATGCAATACGTATTGCTTCTATGTTGATGTCTGCCTCTTGGGGAAGTTATGTAATTGAGATTTATGTTTTGGAGTAGGTATGTGATGTATCATGTATGATGTACCTAAAGGCCGGGCTAAGCTTTTATATAGAATTCTCAGTCCTCTCTCTCATCTGTATAATTCTCACATCTCTCTATGTCTCTCTCTCTCTTTCTTATCTCTATAATTGAAAAATTTATTCAGTTGGTCTCGTCTTTTTTGGATCAACACATTTTGCAAATCTTCATTGAGATCTTTCACTCAAGATATGATAGGACGTTGGAGTCACATGACTCATATATCTCTCTCTCTCTCTGTTTGTTTCTCATCTCTATAATCAGTCAAGATATGGTGAGAGTGTGGGACGTTGGAGTCACATGACTCACATATCTCTCTCTCTCTCTCTCTGTTTCTCATCTTTATAATTGTGTTCTGTATCTTATGTCACAGACTCACATATCTCTCTATTTCTCTCTCTCTCTCTCTGTTTCTCATCTCTATAATTGTATTATGTATCTTATGTCACGGACTCACGGTCTCACACTCTCACGAGTACATATGTTCTCTATCTTATACTCATTCTCTTTCTCAAGTGTAAATATTCCTCCACTGTCTACTCATCTCCAAGTTTGATAATTGTGTAATAGATCGATCTGCATCCAGATATATCTTGAAAGGAATCATGCTCTTCTTGAGAGTCGAGAGTCGAGACTAGTACCTTTGAAATTGACAGCACATAAACATGTGATTCTTATGTCTTTTTCTTTTATTTTCTCAAGTTTAATTTCAAACAAAAGCCTTTCTCTTGGGTCAAGTCTTTGAAATAATATCTTGCATGATGAGATTATTGTGGTCACTGAAACTGACAATTGCATGTGGAGTGTGTAAGCACATTATTGTACTATAACTCGAGACCACCACTCTTCATTAGGATACACCTCAACGGAATTACTTTTCTTCCGGATAACATTTCAATTTTTTACAAATATTTTTTTAATATGTCGGTGATATATCGAAAATATCATAAATGTCGGAGATATTTCCTAAATGTCGGAGATATTTCCTAAATATCGGTGATATTTGACAATATTTCCTAAATATCGGGGAAATATCGTAGATACAGTGGAAGATAAGATATTGACCCCTAAAGATATATCGGTCCTTCGAAAAAAGGAGATATCGGAGGATATATCGGATATATCGCAGAGATTTTAATCCTTGGGGACGCCTCCATCTCATTTCCATCAAAGACCATCGTACTACCGCCCTGGGTGTCACAGGTGTCACAAATTTGTGGTTATTTATTTTTGTGTTACTTTGAATTTTTACCGTTTTGAGTAATCGTTTACTATTTAAGGACCCTAGAGTTGACTTTTTGTAGAAAAATTATTTCGGGAAAATTTCTTAAATGAAGTCGTAAAGGACGTTAATACGAATTCGTAGACATGCTATACGTTAAAATCAGAGTTCGTATGTAAAAATTATGGTGTAAATTATAAAGTTGCTATTTCAGTCGGGAGTATAAAAAGCGAAACATACCAATTAGGGTAAGGTAGAAATCAGAATTTCACCCTCTCTCTCTCTCTCTCTCTCTCTCTCTCTCTCTCTCTCTCTCTCTCTCTCTCTCTCTCTCTCTCTCTCTCTCTCTCTCTCTCTCTCCCGCGTCTCTCTCCTCCGCCGGTTTCCCCGCCTCCGTCTGCCGTCGTACTGCTGAGTTAGGCGGCAAGGTGGGTATCAAATCGAAGCTTGGACCATCCTCTATCAATCTGGGTAGGTTAACTGTTGGATCCATCTCGCCATCGTGAGAGAGAAATCATGCCAGAAAGCCGTGCCATCACCGCTGGGTTCTTCTCACCAGAACTCCCTTTTCCGGCCACCATAGCCAGAGCTTCTTGTCTCGTTTGGAAGCTCTCATCTTGTGCAACAAAATCTCAAAAGGTTTCGACCTAATTCGATCTAGGTAAGGAGAATCATTGATCTGAAATTTTAGGGTTCTTGAATTGAGGTTTTTATGTTTTGGTTCGATTACCCTAGTTAGACTAGAAATTGATTCTTATGGTAGTTATGAAAGTTATTTAGAATGTTGAGAAGATGATTATGCTAAAATTTGGAAGTATTGGAGGTGGCCGAAATAGTGGCTGGTTGGTCACCGCTGCCGGCGGAGCAGAGGGCCAAAACGGGATTCTTCGTCATAATTTGAATTGACCTATCAACAAGCTGAAACACTGAAACTCTGCTTGTTGATTTAGTAGTAGTACTTTGAGAACTTGGGCAGATGCGATCGAACGCTGAAGCGCGAGAGACAGATTGGGTTTGTGGAGTTTCATCTTCTACTTCTTTGATGCTTATGTACTGCATGCTTGCCTTCTCCGCTTTTCTTCTGTCTGAGATTTTGATTGGCTTTAATTTCTTGGGACAAAACCAAGACTCGTCTTAGCCGAATCACTTGTTTTTCCCTGTTCTCTTAACTTCTTTTGAGACTCATTGATCTCATGTGCTTTCTTGCTGACAACTTGATTATCCTCTTTACTTGACGAACCAAAGTTGAATCCAGCCTTTGCCAACAATTTGTAAGCATTGGGGTCAAACCCTTCTTTTTTTTTTCTCGGGTAAAGGCCAATCCTCTACCCTTCCTTTGACTGGTTTGACAAATCCTTTCAATGGTTGCTCGGTAAGAGTTTGGTCGTTCAACTTCATCAATGGCAATATCGACGCTTCATTCAATAATTTTATGTCCTCTTCACTCAACCTCCGATGACTCACTTACCGCTTTGCTCCCACAAACGGAGACTCTCCTTCCTTGCGCTTGGACTTTGGCACATATCGAAGAACTGGGACAACTGGGTTGAACTTGTCTTTTGTAGCTGATGTCACAGTTTCGGATGGAGACTTATATGACTCTTCATTTCCCTTTCCTGTTGCTTCAACTTCTCTCCTTGTCACCACTGTAGCCTTCCCTATTGAGGGTACTTCAACCGGAAGCACTTCTATTACTGATTCCTCGTCTGAATAGAACTTGAATTCTGTGAAGTAAGACTCAGCTTCGGTGAATGGCTTGGTATCACTTACCACTGTTTTCACACCTCCACGATAGAACTTAAAGCATTGATGCAGAGTTGAAGATACGACACCATTTTCATGAATCCATGGTCGCCGTAACAATATGTTGTATGAAGTCTTTGCATCGATCACGTGGAACAAAGTGTTTGACTTCAATTCACCAATAACCATGTCTAACCGAATCATGCCTATAGCTCTTTGCCCTCCTTAGTTAAAACCCTGGATCATGAGGCGAATTTTAGATAACTCGTTGATATTGATGTCGAGTTGAGATATTGTCGATTTTGGCATAATGTTCACAGCAGATCCTCCATCTACAAGCATGCAATTTAATTTTTGCTCTCTCATGTAACCTGTCACAAATAGGAGTTGATTGTGCGGCTTTGAACCCAATTGTAAATCTTCATCCGTGAAGTGAATGGCGTCGCAACCTGCTACGCATTTCGCACATTCATTGATGTCCGAAGAATGCTTGCCCTCATCAAGCAACAATTGGACTAATGCACGAATTGCCGATTTGGAAAGCTGCGACAGGTTAGAGAGGCTAAATTTTAGAGGTAAGTCTTCCAATTGTTTTGACACTTCATTTTCTTCAACCTTCTCAGAATCTTTGGAATCACCTTCAAAACTTGTTGTCATTGAATTAGCTCTCAAACTCATTCGCGTCTTAGGCATGCAATTTGTTGACGGGTTTTGATTGAGGGACCTTTGTACGTAAGGAGCGAACTTCTCCTTTACACACCTTGTCTCACTCCTCGCGAGCGACGACTCCCATATGGTTGTTTATGATCTGGCCGTGAGAGTGGTGGACTTGACAACACACCTTTGCGCGCTTTTCTTTGCGTGACAAATATCCATCCCTCACCATCGTCGCATGGGGCAGCTTTAAGAGCGAGGTTCACTTGCTGGATTAGCTTCGCTTCCTCTAACTTTCTACCGTTGCTAGTCTCTATCGAGAAATGGTATGGTGCTTTCATTGGCATGGAAGGTACTTGAACCAGCTCAAAAGATCCAAACGAAATGGTAGTGCAATTGACCATAACAACCTCGTCGACATCCAACTCGATTCTTCCTTGTCTGGCAAGTTTCATGATTAAATCCTTCAAAACAAAGCACTTCTCGACTAGGTGGCTGATGATGCCATGAAACTTGTAATACTTTGGATCGTTGACCCAATGCATTTCTTCTGGACGTTTGCACTCTAGAAGTTCTATCACTTTGTTCTCAAGAAAATCCTCCAACATGCCACGTCAAAATCTGGGAATGGATAAGTCTTTTGCTCCCACTCAGTCAATGAGTGTTTCCTCCTCTTGTAGGTTTGAATTGGTTCTGCTTTCTTAACCTCCCTCTTGTCTCGTGTAGAGATTTTGATTGGAGCAACATTCAGTCATCGACTCCTTTGTATGCCTTTTCACAACCTTGTCAACCTTGTTGCTGAAAGCCTTATCTTTTCGTTGGTCACTGACGGACTCTTTCTTACCCTTGTGGCTAGCTATGCTGAACTCCATATCATGTGCTCGCGTAGCCAGTTCTTCAAAGGTTCAAGGCTTGATACCTTTGAAAATGTACAACAAATCAAAATGGATGCCTTGGATGCACATTTCTACCATAGACGCCTCTGACAAGCGGTCTTTACAATCGAGACTGAGTGAGCGCCACCTGTTGATGGAGTTAACTGCTTGTTCATCCCTCCATTGTTTTGTGTTGGTGAGTTCCATCATGCTCACAGTTCGCCTTATATTGTAGAAGCGGTTTAGGAATTCGCGTTTCATTTGGTCCTAACTGTCGATGGACTCGGGCTCTAAGTCCGTGTACCACTCAAAGGCATTTCCTTTCAAAGAGCGAACGAATTGTTTGACGAGGTGGTCACCCTCCGTTCTAGCGTTATTGCAAGTTTCAATGAAATGAGCAACATGTTGCTTTGGATTGCCCTTCCCTTTGAATTGCTAGAACTTTGGCAGCTGGTATCCCAACGGCATCCTTAGACTACTGATTCTTTTGGTGTAGGGTTTGGAGTAGTTGAGAGAATCACGAGAAGAACCTCCATATTGAGCTCTAATGGAGTTGGTGATGATGTCCTGCAATTGCTGGAAGGATATAGAGCCAAGCGTGCCATCATCGTCCTTGCCATCGTTCTTGAAGTTCTCTCCTTTCTTTTCCTTCTTTTCTTCATCTTGATTTTTGAGCCTGCTATAAAGCTCGGCAATTTGCATGTCTTTTTCTTCCACTATTTTGTGAGCTTCTCAACTGCTCCCATCAGATTGGTTATTTGCTCTTCAATGGTGAACGCGCATGTCACCATGACTTGCATGGGGATAGGTTGTGATGAATCATCTGCTGGCATGCCATACGTGTTGTTTTCATCACCATTTGGACTCCCATGGTATGAAGCCGTGCTTGATTCATAATCCGAGACAGGTGAGAACGATCTCTCCCTTGATTTTTTTGGAGTTTCCCTCTCTTCACTTCATGAGGCATGCTTGTTTTCCGCGAGATTCGCCAAGGTGATTATTGGTTCGCGAGGCTTGAAAGGCAAAGCCACGAATGTTGTGGGTTGATTCCTCGCCATGCTACGGGTGACATGACCAGAGGATTTGCTGCTTGACCTCGAGGTTGTTAGTTTGGATTTCTTTGTCGAGATGGGTTGGGTGCTCTTGGACGCCATTGCTTCGAACGGATTTGAACTTTCTTACGAAGAAGGAGATGAGAGGCAAAGTTGTCCCACTAGGCGTGCCACTTTTCTAAACACGAAAAATCTGTGACAAATAACAGAACAACACGTGTACAAGAATAATATAATTTTATTAATATGAATGCGGGTTACAATCTTTGTGAACTCTTCTGATTCTATCTCCGAATATGGATTTCACTCAAGGGTGACAAACACTTGTTCTTGAGACGTAAGGGGTCACGCGTGTTGATCATGTAACGAGTGTTTGAGATTTGGATATGGTGAAGAACTGGCTATTTGGGGAGTTTAATAGTTCTTTGAGGGATTTTGACAACTTCCAGACTTGAGGTTGATGAAGAATCGACTATTTGACAGCTTAATGATTCTTCAAGGGTTTTGGGAGAATTCCGAGCTCTCGGGAGGAATTTTTTTCTCTCTCTCTGGTTCGCTGCCTCCTCCTCTTGGTATGAGAGGGGGTATTTATAGTGTTAATAGACCTTCGTTTATGACATGTAGTGAAGACACCGAATCAATGGTATTTCCTTAACGGTAATAATCGAATCAATGAATCTTGACTGATTGATTTACTTGTCAATCTTAACATAATCAAATCAATCAATCTTAATCGATTGATTTAGTTACGCCTAATAAGGTATAATCGTTTTGGATTGAATGTTCTGCTTTGATCACGCCCCTCAGTAAAGGGCGTGCCATCTCGCGGACAAGGAAGGAAGGTGTGCGGAATCTTGACTTCCAAGCAAGCGGGGAGTTCTAGTGCCACCTCGCGGACAAGGAACTTACGACTTAACTAGAACGTACATCTCCTCATGCATGCGAACTCTGTTGTCTAGCTCCTTCGCGAAGTCTCCTACGCGGAGCCATCTCGCCTCGCCTTCGTGTACATCTATGCGCGCGAAGTCATTTCTCCTCGCCTTAATGTACCTCTACGCGAAGTCCATTTCGCCTCGCCTTAATGTACTTCTATGCGAAGTCTATTTCGCCTCGCCTTCGTTCACCTCTACACGAAGTCCGTTTCTTGATTCCATGCGAAGTCCGCTATCTAGCTCGCCTGACTTCTGGCGAGCCATCACTTGTAAACTCAGTTATTTTGGGCATGTCCAATTTCCTTTTTTTTATTTCGATAATTAATTTAATTTAATCCATATTTGATTATCGATCGACACTTAATAATTGATTTTAATCGGGATTTAAGGTTTTGTTGTCGGCCGACCATTCCCACGTTGCCATGTGTCATTTCTGATGGTTTTCCAACTTTGTCGACTCATGAGCCACGTATGCAATTTGTCGGGTCTACGTATTGCTTGAATTATTCAACGATTATTATTATCGTTAAATTTTATATGTCTACAGTTGCATCAAAGCATAAATATGATTGTTAGTGGTTGATTCTGACACCCTAGATTCATTCATCATTCTTTGTTTACTTATTCTCTTGTTTGTTTGTTTTTTTTAAATTGTTATCGTGATCTTGTGTTTCAATGTAGTTAGTTTAGGTATTTCATAATTTGAATTGAACTAATATCCTTGTGGGAATACGACAACCTTTTTCTTCCATTCATTATACTATATCCACCCTTATAGTTTGCTTCCTCGAGGACCAAAGCCATTTCCATTAATTGGGAATCTGTTTGAGCTCGGAGACAAGCCACACGTCTCTCTTACCAAGCTTTCCCAACGCTATGGCCCTATTATTAGTTTGCAGCTAGCTAGGCCAGTTGACCACTGTTGTAGTTTCTTCTCCAGCTCTTGCCAAACAAATCCTCCGAACCCATGATCATGTCTTCTGCAACCGAACCCTCCCGGATGCAATCCACACCGGCAAGCACGCCAAATACAGTATGCCCTGGCTTCCTGTATCAACAAAATGGAGAAATCTTCGCACAGTATGCAACTTGAAACTGCTTGCACCCAAAGTTCTTGATGCTAACCACCCCAACCGGCGCGTAAAGGTGTAAAAGCTCATGGATGATGTCAATGGAAGCATGAGGGCCGGTGAGGCAGTAGATATCAGTAGGGCTGCTTTCACAACCTCGCTCAATCTGATGTCGCAGACTATCTTTTCTGTAGATTCACTACTAGAAATATGGCTAAAGACTACTCCTTCTAGATACATTTTATTAAGCGTGTCATTTGACCAGAGTAAATGATACGGTTCTATATATATTTTTGGTATTCTTTGGTTAATAGGAACCGATACCTGTAACAAAATAAAATATATAATTGATAAAATTAATTTATTAAAATACAAATTTAGATAAACACGAAAATCAGTATCTATTGCTAAATAAAAAATTAAATTAATGTATTATCATTTCAAAATTAATATAAACATCGATTAATATTAACAACCCACTCTTTTTACATTTAACTTATCCAAGTCATCCACAACTGTAGTTCCAGTTAACCAATATTACGTCTTCATCCGTATTCTTCACACCACAATATTAATAACCAACAAATTTTCTCTAATTTCATTTATTTGACATCTAATTTCCCCCAATTATTTTCTCTAATTTCATTTATTTGACAAAAGGAACAAACTAACAATTGTCCACAATATAACCTGATCCTCACAACCTCCCCCTTTTATCTCTTCTATTCCCCCTTTTATCTCTTCCATTCACAGTTTCACACTGTAAGTTCTCTCATTTTCGATAACTCTTTTGCAACTTGGTTTTCTATTGATTTTAATGATCTAGGTGTAAAGAAGTGGGATACAATGTTCTTTATCAGTAGGTAATCACTACGTAAAATGATATTCAGATGTATGCTTTGAGATGCATGTAATGTATATATAACTATGATCAATATTCATTCATCTGTCCATCTCACATAATAAGTCTAGCGAATAGGTGCACGTTGATCTCGACCTAAGTATACAGAAGTGAATGAAAATTGGAAAAAGGCATATTCACCCCCCTCTAGGACATTTAAGCAGGATGTTACTCCCACTGTTCCTCACTTTTACATTTTTGATAAAATCAAACAATGGAAGAATCTATATATTAGTGATGATTAATAAGGAGATTTCACAAACATATGCACTGAGTTAGTTCAAGAATCAAGATAGTCTGAATAACAAGAAAACAAAAGAAAAAAGAAACTACAGGAAAAGCATTTCAAGGAGAAATTCTCAAATATCAACAACACAACATCCTAAGATGGCACTGATTCATTCAGTTGACAATTCTGTTAAACATGAAATGTTGCAGAACACACAATGCTTCAATCCTAGATGGTAATGTATCACTACTATTTCTTTATTTCCAGTTTTAACAAACAGGAGACTACATCAGAACTGATGTGCTACTCGGACCAACAGCTACAATTAAGAAATCACATTTGCCATAAAGAGAACTGATATATTTACGTACATTTTGTTAGCAACCAAGTTCAACTCAAAAACATACCAACTACACATATACATGTAGAGAATGGGGTGCGCATTTGTAGAGAATGGTAAGCATCCTGCCGCTCTTGCCTAACAGTTTTAAAATACTAGTTGTTGGCTCAATTAGTAAGCAAAAGCTTTCAGGTGGTGATCCATAGGTCTTCATCTTCAGTTTTTCTTATTTGTTTGAATTTCAATCATTCAATCCAGCTTTTACTATGTCTGACAGAGACATGTTAGAAGACTAGAAGTATGGCAGGAAGAGTAGTCAACCTAGCTTTAAGGCAGAATTGCACCTTTTCTCAAAGCTGGATGAGATCGAGGATAGCAAAGGATTCTCAGCCTCTCACTATATTTCATAACCAATTTTCCTAACACGAATTTGAGAAAGTCCTATAATGTCCCTATTAAGAGAAACTTCACCATTGACATCTATACCACATGTGAATAGATGTTCAATAATTCATAATCTAGCTCCACTCATCCTATAAGTTATGCTCAATGAGAGTTGGAGTTGGAGTTGTGGCTGAAGCTAATTTGTTTAGTGAGAGACATATGGACTTCTTGTCTAGTACTATACTATTGTGTCTGTGCTTTATCTCCTGGTTCTTGATCCAAACCCTCCATAAAAGAACCAGAGTTAGGCTTCCACCAGGACCAAAGCCATTTCCATTGGTTGGAAATCTCTTTGAGCTTGGAGACAAACCTCATATCTCTTTGACCAAGCTCTCACAACACTATGGCTCCATTATGTCTTTGAAACTAGGCCAGGTAACCACTGTAGTAGTTTCTTCACCAACCATGGCCAAAGAAATCCTCCGAATCCATGACCAATTGTTTTGCAACAGAACAATCCCAGATGCGCTTCGAGCAATGGAAGACAGCTTGCCGTGGATGCCAGTATCACCAAGGTGGAGAAATCTTAGGAAAATATGCACTTCCCAACTCTTTGCCACAAGAGTTCTTGATGCAAACAAAGAAAACCGGAGAGAGAAAGTGCAAGAGCTCATAGCTAGTGTCAATGACAGCATGGTAAAGGGTTTGGCAGTAGATATTGGAAAGGCTGCTTTCAAAGCTTCACTCAATTTGCTGTCAAGAACTATTTTCTCAGTGGATTTGGCAGATGATGACTCGAGTAGCAGCAACGAGATCACAAAAGAGTTCAAGAAGAATGCTACTGGTATGCTAGAGGAGGCTGGGAAACCGAATTTAGGGGACTTTTTCCCTGTGCTTAAGAATATTGATCCCCAAGGCAGAAGGCGGCGCTTTACGAATTACTACAACAAGCTGTTAGGCTTATTTGAATTAGTGATCAGTCAAAGGTTGGAATTTAGAAAAGGGGATGATTATGTAACAATTATTGCAAAAAGAATCAAAAGAGAGTGTGGATCCAATAGTAGAACCTAAACGAGCAAGAACAGAAGAGGAAGGATGACCCAAGCGATTATGCCAAAGAGACGAGTGAACAGTAGATAATGCTTGGGGGACAGTGGATTGGGAAGACAAACGAATCGGGTAAAGACCATCTTGACATGGACCCTGAAATAAGAGACGACCAGTACGTAAGCAGTAGACTTGATAATGATCAAGGGCAAAAAGGAAGAAGACAAGATTATCCTTAGTAAAACGAGCGACGGATAGGAGATTTTTCTGAATTGACGGAATGCGAAAGACATTATGGAGAGAGAAAGTTGAAGAACCCAATGACATGGGAAGACTACCAGTATGGGAAATGGACATTGAGTCCCCATTCCCCATATACACATTGTGAGGCCCAGCATATGGTCGTGGATTATTGACGGGCAGAGCCGTCATGTGGTGGGTGGCGCCTGTATCCGGGTACCAGTTCGGGTCAACAGCAGAATGAACACCAGCAATTGGTATGACAGGGACTTGACTTGAAAATTGATGTGGGCGTTGAGAGAAACTAGATGCATTGTGTCGCTGCTGCATCAGGTAAGAGGAGGCGACATGTGGCCAGTTTGGAAAGGATGAGTGACATGCACCAAAATTGTTGGTAGCCATACGTGATGAAGAAGAAGTCTTTTTGTTTTTTTTTTTTTTTTGACTGAGAAGAAGGATTTTGATAGGATTGAAACGAAAACACAACAAGAAAAGAAACGTAAGGAATCAAGAATCAGAGACTGGGACAAATAGTAGGAGAGGAAGAAAGGATGAGAAGAGGGTCACAGGTGAGGATCGAAAAGGGCTGATACCATGTAGAAAACTAGAAATGGTTTTCCATTGATTCAAAAGATTTACAGAGTTCACATATATAGCAGTGTTGCTATCCTAGCAATTGCTACAAGTAAGTAATTACAAGATCCATATAATTAGCCTAATATCAATGCTAACAGTAACTGTCATATCTAGAATATATCAGTAATCAAGGAACTTGATTTGGGGAAGATAATAGGCTTGATTGAGGCAGTGAGTGAATAGCTCTAACAGATATGTTGGATACTCTTATAGACCTCAGTGAAGAGGAAAATGTGGAAGATTTGAAGAACTCCAAAGTAGTTGAACATTTGTTATCGGTTAGTCTTTAACTCTCTACTCTCCATCTACTACAATCTGTTCTTCTTGAATACTCACTTCAATAATGCTTTGACCACTGATCATCTGTTCTCTAAATTATGAGATACGTGCAATGCAGTGTAGTGTTACTTTCTTTTAGTCACTGACTCACTGTCCATTGTAGGCTCTATTTGTTGCAGGCACAGAAACAACTTCACTCACATTGGAATGGGCAATGGCAGAGCTACTACACCACCCAAAGTGCCTTTGTAAGGCTCAAGAAGAGCTGGATCAAATGATTGGAAAAGGTAAACCAATCGAGGAATCCGACATTGCTAGACTCCCTTACATACAAGCAATTATCAAGGAAACTTTCCGCCTGCGCCCGGTGGTTCCATTGCTTCTTCCACGAAAAGCTGAAACAGATGTAGAAATCGGGGGCTACATTGTCCCAAAGGGTGCACAAGTTCTAGTTAATATTTGGGCCATAGGCAGAGACCCCAGCATTTGGGACAATCCAAACTCGTTTATGCCAGAGAGGTTCCTAGGATCAGACAACCAAATTGATGATATGGGAAATAACTTTGAGCTTATTCCATTTGGTGGTGGGAGGAGAATCTGTCCAGGTTCGCCTTTGGCAATGAGAATGTTGCACTTGATGTTGGGGTCACTCATTAACTGCTTTGATTGGAAGCTTGAAGATGGAGTTCTACCTGAGACTATGAACTTGGAAGACAAGTTTAGCATCTCTTTACAAATGGCTCAGCCTCTCAAGGCTGTTCCAAAGGAAATTGTAATGGAATGATGTAAAATAACTGTAGGCTGAATCAGGTAATTTTCTTTATTCCCACATAGAGTTGGTACAGATATTGATCAACTGGGTGTAGGCTGCAATAGCGGCAGTCCTATTTGATTCTGTTTCCTCTTGTATTTATTTTCTTATCCAAAGAAAAAAAAAACAAAAAAGGTAATTTTCTTATATATTTCTGTAATGAAGGCTCACTCTGAATACCAGTAGTTCATCTGTTGAGCATTTAATCACTATCCTTTTAGTTTCAGTTATAAGTTGGCTGCTATTGTAGTCCTTATCCATGTTTGGGGCTCAAACATTCTAATAAAACGTCTTAAGTGCTGATTTGTTCCTCGTAGTAATTTTTCTGTTAACTTTATCTTAGTACTGGATATACTGATTGATGTTTATTGAACCTAAATAATCATTGAGATGTTAAAGAGGCAGCAGGAGGGAAGAGCCGGAAAAAGAAAGCAGCAGGAAAGAGGCTGGAACTAAAACAAAACTAATCAGAAAATAGTTCCATGTCAGAATTGGCTAGGCATGTTATGGGGATCAAGAACTAGTCATGGATTCTGCGCTTCATCAGCTTTTTGTGAGGCATCCTTAAACATCTTACCGGCTTGTTATGGTTAAAAATTAAAATGCGGAGTATACTAGTTTCTGGCTTGATCCCCTAAGAGTATCCAGTCTGACTGGCAGGAGTTTTTAGACTACAACAGATTAGGTGACCATGAGTTTTCAGTATTAATTTAGACGCGAGGGTAATACGTATTTCAGTATATAAAATTTGGACATCTAAAGTTCACCTGCACGAAGAGTAAAAGACCTCGTGGCAGACATGAAAATGTTTAGCTCATAACAAACCAACAGAACTCACCGTCAGCAGCAATAAGCACCTCTATGATAATCCAGGTATCAGAACACATTCATGTACTAGATTGAGATAGATTATTAATCCATTCCCCTTAGAGCTCTAGTTTTTGAGGGTCAGTGGTGTCTAACATCTTGTACATATGAAAACGCAAACAAAGACCTTCCTGTGAATCAGATGTATTCAAAGACATCAGGAGAAAAGTACCAAGACAACACAACTGCGGATTGTGAATATATCATATCGAAATTTCTTCATTTTAAAGCTTTATTGGAAAATATGATATTCTCATTTCTCATTATTCTGGCAAGCCATGCAGCAAACCAACTTTTCCTTCGTTTTCATTTCCTTTCATGTAAGTTTATGTCACCATATATTTGACTGATGCCAAAACATCAACACAGATCTTGGAGTGACACTGCTCTAATTAGCCATTATGCTCTAGGTAAATTGAAATACAGACTCCCCCTCGTGATCTTCCTTGTATGAATCAGTTCGATCATGCCATTTACTTGTTTTTTTTTTTACTGAAAGGACCTACTGTTAAAGGTCACCAGTTGTTAGGGTATTAGCCCTAACTGAAGAAATTGAGAACAAATTGAAAGAAAATAAAAGGAAATAAACTTCAGATTTTCATTGACAACGAAACTGAGTACAGTTGGGGGTCTTTATACCCAGATAACAACACATGAATAGGCCCACGTGTCACACAACTGATGGTCCATTACTAATGCAACCCTAATCCATACTTAACGGCTAATTAGACTTAATTAAACTAAACAGACACTAAACTGTCTCACGTGCATAGCACTTGAGGACCAACCACTGACCAACTACACTTCTCCTAGTTAAACTAGACAAGGAAAGACTACAATCATAACAATTCATCCCTCCCAAAAGACAGCTTGTCCTCAAGCTCACTTATCAGTGAAATCTGGGAACCTACGTTGAATGTCATCTGCTTCCTCCCACGTGGCCTCCTCCTCAGCAGCACCAAGCCATTTAATCAACCATTTAGTTACTGGTGCATTGTTCTTCCTGAAAACCCCTCTTTCCAAAATTTTTGATGGGTACCATCTAGGGTTATGTGGATCAAGGTCAGGAGGCAAGTGTATAGCAACCACCACAGAGTCTCCCATTTTCTTCTTTAGCAGTGACACATGGAACACTGGATGAACCTTTGATGAATCAGGCAATTTCAGCTTATAAGCAACAGATCCGATCTTCTGTATAATGAGATAAGGGCCATAATACCTTGGAGCTAGTTTGTGGCTGGACCGCTTTTGCACTGACTGTTGCCGATAAGGTTGTAGTTTGAGATAAACCTAATCTCCCACTTCAAAACTTCTCTATGAGTGATGCTTGTCATAGAAATTTTTCATTCTGCATTGAGCCACTTGCAAATTTCTCTTCAGACTAGCCAGTAACTCATCTCTTAATTGTAATTGAGCATCCACTGATGCCACTGCAGTCCCACCCACCTCATAAGCTTTCACAGCTGGAGCTTCATATCCATATAGAGCTTTAAATGGGGTCATGCCAATGGCTGAATGATGAGCTGAGTTGTACCAGTACTCAGCCCATGGTATGGCTTCAACCCAAGAACTTGGTCTTTCCCCAACCACACACCTGAGGTACTGCTCCACTGTCTTATTCAGGTTCTCAGTTTGGCCATCACTTTGTGGGTGGTAAGAGGAGCTTTTGTTTAAAGCAGTTCCCTGTAAGGTGAAGAATGCTTCCCAAAACTTGCTGAGAAAGATTGGATCCCTATCAGATATGATAGATTCTGGCATTCCATGTAGTCGAAAAACTTCCTTCACAAAGTGTTGAGCCACAGTAGAAGCTGTATAAGGGTGTGACATTAGTATAAAGTGACCATACTTGGTCAATCTATCAACCACCACCAAGAGTACTATTTTTCCAGCTGACTTTGGAAGGCCTTCAATGAAATCCATAGAGATTTGAGTCCACGCTTTGTCCGGTATCACATTTGGTTGCAATAGCCCTGGAGGATTGACTGTCTCATAGTGATTCTGCTGACAAATGTGACAAGTAGAAACCACAGACTTAATATCTCCCTTCATACCAGGCCAAGCAAAAGACCTGAACACTCTCTTATGGATTCTTGCAACACCAGCATGCCCCCCATTATACCCTTCATGAAACTCAACAATAACCTTTTGTCTCCAATTATCCAACTGTGGCACAAAGATCCTGCCCTTATATAATAACTGAGAGTGAAGTTGAGTAAAAGACCTTGGAGGATTTGTACCTTCCCTTAGTTGTTGCAAGATTGAAATAGTTTCAGCATCCCTCTCACATGCCTTCTGAATTTCCAGCACATAGTCATGAACTGGTGATGACACTCCAGTCATTGTTGAAAGGGTACTGTACTTAGAAATAGGTTCCAGGTCACTTGTGAGTTCTTCTCTCCTTGATAGTGCATCAGAGGCTGCATTATTCTTTTCTGGTTTATATTGAATGGTGTAATCATAGCCAACAAGCTTCAATAACCACTTCTGTTGTGTAGGGGTTGTAATCTTCTGCTCAAGGAAATATTGTATAGTTCTGTGATCAGTCAAAATTCTGAAATGATTTCCCAGCAAATAAGGGCGCCAATGCTGCACAGCAAACACAACTGCTAACATCTCCTTGTCATATACTGATAATGCTGCATGCCTTGGTGCCAAAGCTTTGCTTAGAAAAGCAATTGGATGTCCTTCCTGTGATAATACTGCCCCTATACCAATTCCTGATGCATCACACTCCACAACAAATTCTTTGGAGAAGTCTGGCAATGCCAACACAGGGGTGTGCATTAGAGCTTGTTTAAGAGCTTCAAATGCCTCCTCCGATTTTGTACTCCACTCAAACCCTCCGATCTTCAGCATGTCAGTGAGAGGTTTGGCAATGATGCCAAAGTGTCTCATATATTTCCTATAATAACCTGCCAACCCTAAGAATCCTCTGAGCCCTTTTAGGGTTTTAGGCTTTTCCCAATTTTTGATACATTCTATTTTACTTGGATCAACAGCAACCCCACTCCCGCTCACTATATGACCAAGATATTCAACTTGTTCAACTCCAAAACTACACTTGCTCTCCTTTATTTTCAGAGAGTGGTTTTGCAATCTAGCAAAAACCTGCTCCAAATGGTCAACATGAGCATCCATGGAAGGGCTGTAAACCAAAATGTCGTCGAAAAACACAAGTGCAAATTTCCTCAAAAAATCTCTCAGAACATCATTCATCACTGATTGGAAAGAAGAAGGTGCATTTGTCAACCCAAAGGGCATGACCAGAAACTCATAATGTCCATTGTGGGTTCTAAAGGCAGTCTTGCTGACATCTGCAAGGTGCATCCTAATTTGGTGATAGCCAGATCTCAAGTCAAGTTTAGTAAACACTACAGCTCCATGTATTTCGTCAAGAAGCTCATCAACAATTGGGATAGGGTACTTGTCTTTGACAGTAACTGCATTAAGTGCCCTGTAGTCAATGCACATTCGCCAAGTCCCATCTTTTTTCTTCACAAGCAATACCGGTGATGAGTAGGGACTCACACTTGGTTTAATCACTCCATTTTCCAAAAGTTCCTGCACTATTTTCTCTATCTCTGCCTTCTGAAAGTGTGGGTATCTATATGGTCTGACACTAATTGGTGTGGTGTTTGGGAGCAACTCAATCCTATGATCATGATCTCTGACAGGTGGTAATGCAGTAGGTGGTAGAAATAATTCTGCATATTTAGTGATCACTGGTTGCAACTGCTCAGGGTAGGGATTCACTTTTTGGTTAGACATTGCTGGTGCTACTTGAACTAGCATTGCTTCTCTTTCCTTCCTTAACAACCTGGTCATGGATTTACAAGAAATGACTGTGGCCTC
This sequence comes from Fragaria x ananassa, assembly GCA_034370585.1. Taxonomy (NCBI): domain Eukaryota; kingdom Viridiplantae; phylum Streptophyta; class Magnoliopsida; order Rosales; family Rosaceae; genus Fragaria; species Fragaria x ananassa. Next base: position 24,597,839 of record CP139762.1, on the reverse strand, counting down.
AGGTTTTGTCTCTCCTTGCAACTGATGTTCACACTCCTGTATTGTAAACCGCATCCTCATGACCTCAAAATTCCATGTTATATCACCTAGGGTTTTAAGCCAACTGGTACCTAGCACAACCTCACAACCTGTCACTGGTAACACATAATAATCTGCATCAAACTTATAACCTTGCAGCTGCAGCTGTAGCTGTGCTTCTCCATGAGTTTGCATTTTCGCTCCACTAGCTAACAAAACATTCAATGGTGCTAGCTTATGCACTTGCACTTTTGCTCCTTTCAGCAACTGAGGATGTATGAAATTATGTGTTGCTCCAGAGTCAATCAATACATGCACCGACTTCTTATTAAACCATCCCTTTAACTGCATTGTTGTTGAGCTACCCCCAGACAGAACTTGCAATCTAATCAATGGTTCCTCAGTGTCCACAATTGGTGGAACCTCCACTAACTCCTTGCCTGTCCCATCTCTTGCTGGGTCATCAGTTTCATTACTTACCTCCTCATCGGGTACAATTTCCATGATCATCAACTGACCCTTCTTCCTGCAATTATGACCTCTAGTGTAAGTCTCCTCACAAAAATAACACTGGTTCCTTGCCCTCCTTGCTGCGTATTCTGAATCTGACAGCACCTTGCTACTGGCGTTTGTTCCACTTGATCTCACTGCATTGCCACCCTCCATCCTGCTACTTCTGCTTCCAAAATTACTTGTAGCACCTGACTTGGTACTTATAATTGTTGAACTGGAACTTGTGATCCTCAGTGGTTGTGAAGAACTTCTGATGTAATTCCTGTGTCCATCATTTCTATGCTCAAAGCTGCGAGCTAACTCACATGCCTCATACAAGGTTTGAGGTTTATGAGTTTTCACATCTCTTCGAATGTCCTCTCTAAGACCTTCAACAAAGAAAGAGACCAGCAAGTTAGTTGGTAACCCTGGTGCCCTTCTGGAAAGTCTAGTGAATTCCTCCATGTATTGCTCAACCCTGCCTGTTTGGTTCATCCTTGCTAATGCTGTTTGACTCTCAGTTCGACTGTAACTACTAAATTCCCTCATCAACAATTCAACCAAGCCTTGCCAAGTTGGAGGAAACTCATGTCTGAAAGTATACCATCTATCTGAAGCCTTGTCTGTTAGGTGCATGGTAGCTAAAGCCAATTTTCTCTCCTCTGGTATCTGATAGAATTCAAAATACTGATCAGCCTTGTTCAACCACTCCACTGGATCTCCTCCACTAAACACAGCCAACTCCAAACGCATCTGTTTCATTGTGGGTAGAGTAGGGTCAAACAGGTTTTGGTTATGGTTGGTGCTATTGCCCTGATGGTAATGAGTAAAACAGGTTTGAGAATTAGGTTGAGCATACTGATTTGGGGGTACGGAGTGAGTCATTTGGGGATTGGAGTGAGTCATTTGGGAATAGTGTGTCTGCCCCTTAACATTTGCTGTGGTGGTGGAATAAGTAGGATAAGCTGTATGGTTTTGTGTTTGCATAGGAGATGATAATTTTGGGGGCTGTTGGTAACTGACAAACTGTCCAAAATCAATAGAAGTAGTTTGGTGAAGGCCAGAGTGGTGCAAATCGACAGGCTCATGTGTATAGGACATCATTCGCTGTGTACCATGCTTCGGAGAAAATGGTGCTGCATTAAAATCTAACCCCATAGCACCACTAACCATTTTTCCCCTCCTCATAACTTCACTTTGATCTAATTGAGAGCCAACACTCACATTCAAACGTCCACACACAGAATCACATCCAAAATCATCAACTCCAAGTTCATGCACTATTTTAGAAGAGGAGTGTAAAGGAGGAACATCGTTACCCCCAATACGAGACAATGGTCCTTGGAAACCCTCAGATCTGGCGAACGTAGAAGAAAAAGCAGAGCCCTCCCAGGAACCAAATCGGACACCGGTTCTCTTGATGAGGACTTTGGCCAACTGTCGTAGTTGTGGTAGCAACATGAGCTTTCGCAAAAGCACTGAGTTGAGCCTTAAACTCCTCCATGAGTATAGACCTGAAGTCGGAAAGCGACGCCTGCATATCAGAGCGCAAGGATTGCTGCATCTTATCAAGGCGGCTACTCGTCTCATCACGATGGATCTGGAGTTCCATTTCCAGGTGAGCAAGCTCCCCCGAAACCTCCGGCGCATCCAGGTTGGATTTCCCATCGTTTTTGAGCTTACCCATGATCGACTGGCTCTTGATACCAATTGTTAGGGTATTAGCCCTAACTGAAGAAATTGAGAACAAATTGAAAGAAAATAAAAGGAAATAAACTTCAGATTTTCATTGACAACGAAACTGAGTACAGTTGGGGGTCTTTATACCCAGATAACAACACATGAACAGGCCCACGTGTCACACAACTGATGGTCCATTACTAATGCAACCCTAATCCATACTTAACGGCTAATTAGACTTAATTAAACTAAACAGACACTAAACTGTCTCACGTGCATAGCACCTGAGGACCAACCACTGACCAACTACACTTCTCCTAGTTAAACTAGACAAGGAAAGACTACAATCATAACACCAGTTGTATTATATATCTATAGCTAGTGAATTATACTCATCCTGTCTCATCCATCCCCCTGCCACTCTAATTGCCGAGAGAACATGGAGAAATTGCCTAATTAGATCAGGAGACATAAACTTACTAGATTTGAATTAGGAACAGAAATTTCCAAATCTATAGTTCCTATCTTAACCTGGGATATATATTATTTTCCAGTGAAAAGGAAATTCCTATTCCCATTCCTATTCCAAATTGGGCAGAGGACAGTATTCCTATTCTTAAAGCAGCCAGGAATGCATGACATACCGGGTTCTATAAAAGGCAGAGGTTGCGATCACAAACTAGTTCATTGATCGATTTCTCCTAAATGATTTTACTTCATTCATAATTTCATACAAAGATCGAAGAGAAGCAATGGGTGCAAAGAAGAAGACAATGGGTGCAAAGAAGAAGGGTACCTCGAGCCGTTCTGAGGACTCCGAAGAATTAGGGCAAGTTCCCCTGCAGGCCGTCCTCTTAGCCGACAGTTTCACCAACAAATTCGACCCCATCACCCTTGAACGTCCCAAAGTGTTATTTCCATTAGTAAATGTGCCCATGATTTGCTACACCTTGGCTTGGCTCAAGTTTGCCGGCGTCAAGGAGGTCTTTGTTTTGTGCTGCTCTCACTCCAAGCAAGTGATCAGTTATCTGGAGAACCACCCTGAAGTCTCTCAACCAAGCTCCTTCACCGTCACCACAATTGAGTCACGATCTTGTGCTAGTGCTGGAGATGCCCTGCGTTTTATATATGAGCGCGATGTTATCCATGGAGATTTTGTCCTCATAAGTGGCGATACTGTAACTGACATGTCCCTTGCTCAAGTGCTGCAAGACCATAAAGAGAGAAGAAAGAAGGATAAGAATGCTGTTATGACAATTGTTGTCAAACCTTCTCAAATCATGACACACCAATCTCGATTACTCGGCAATGGAGAACTGTTTATGGCAATAGATCCTAGCACAAAGCAGCTCTTGTGTTACGAGGATAAGGCAGACCATGCAAAGGAATCTATATTTTGTCTTGATAAGACAATGCTCGCTGGTAAATCTGCGATTTCGCTGCATTATGACAGAGAGGATTGCTACATTGACGTCTGCTCTCCTGAAGTCCTTAGCCTTCTCGCAGACAATTTCGATTACCAAGATCTTCGTCATGATTTATTGGGTGGATTGCTTGAAGATGACGTTATGGGATACAAGATATTCACACATGAAATTGACTCGAGTAGTTATGCTGCTAAGGTCGACAATTTCCGAAGCTACGATACAATTAGCAAGGACATAATTCAGAGAGGGACTTACCCATCCTCGACACCAGCGGTTCAGGTTAAAGAAATCGGACGTGGCACCAAGATTGGGGACAGTACCGAAATTCTAAGTTCTGTTATTGGGAGAGGGTGTTCTATTGGGTCAAATGTTTCCATAGAAGGTTGTTATATATGGGACAATGTCACCATTGAAGATGAATGCAAGCTAAAACATGTTGTAGTTTGTGATGGAGTGGTCATCAAGTCCGGGGCAGTTTTGGAACCTGGAGTAGTTTTGTCTTTCCAAGTTGTTCTAGGAGAACAATGCACTGTTCCTTCATATTTAAAGGTATCATTACTTCAGCAACCAACTGAGCAAGATAGTGATGATGATGAGCTGGAGTATGTCGCCGATAATAGCAATGCAGAAATCTCACCCCCTATTGATTGTGATGTAAATAAACCAAATGAGCTCGGTACGAATGGGGCTGGTTGTGTTTGGTCAGTTTGTGATGAAGATTGGAGAAACTCAATTGCTCCTATTCCCGCAGAGAAACTTGCTGAGGCGATACGTGCCGCTGAGGAGGAGGATCAGGAGTACTTTGCACAAGATGGCAGCAGTCTTGCAGAGCTGGAACATGAATCTAGTGATTCTGAAGACAACTGTAATGAAGACGATTCTGATTTTGAGAATGAGGTTGAAGCAACCTTCCTAACAGCTGTGCATGAAAATAAAACACTAGATCATGTGGTGTTGGAAGTGAACGCGCTGCGATTGTCATTCAACAAGCAAACTGCAGATTGTGCTGGAGCTATATTTTACTCAGTGATGAAATTGGCATCGGAAGCTCCACATGAATCGGCAAGCGAATTGGTGCGAGCTGCTGCCAAGGTAATTTCAGAATGGAAACACCTGCTCAAGTATTACCTATCAGACATAGATGAGGAGATAGAAGTGATAATTAAGTTTGAAGAAATGTGTTTGGAGTCTACCAAGGAATTTGCCTCTGTGTTCGATAAGATATTGGATCAACTATATGATCAAGAAGTTATCCAAGAAGAAGCCATTCTCAGGTGGGTTGAAGAAAAGACAAATGCAGATGAATCAGATAAAGTTTTCGTCAGGCAGACCGAAAATTTTGTCCGATGGTTGAGAGAGGCAGAAGAAGAGGAGTAGTAGGCAGAAACTCTGGGATTATGTTTTCCCTTAGAAACTTGGTCTTTTACATCTTCTTTGTTCTCTTTCTCTTGCATATCATGAACTTCTTGGATATTTTCTTATACCAAATGCATTTGACTACTAATTCTTACCATGAGTCAAAAAGCACCACAAGCCAACTAAAAACAGAGATTTAGTATTTGCCAAATGAGAGACAGAGCAAAAATCTATGAAAAATGTTAATCTTTGAAGAGAAAATTTTGTAGCTCTTTGGAAAATCTTATACCTTTTTTGTTCATCTTTGTTTTCTTTTATTATCCTCTTAGGAAAATTCTGCCCTACATATATGTATGACATACAAACTACTACTTTTAATGTGATGAAGATTGGAGAAACTCAATTGCTCCTATTCCCGCAGAGAAACTTGCTGAGGCGATACGTGCCGCTGAGGAGGAGGATCAGGAGTACTTTGCACAAGATGGCAGCAGTCTTGCAGAGCTGGAACATGAATCTAGTGATTCTGAAGACAACTGTAATGAAGACGATTCTGACTTTGAGAATGAGGTTGAAGCAACCTTCCTAACAGCTGTGCATGAAAATAAAACACTAGATCATGTGGTGTTGGAGGTGAACGCGCTGCGATCCCTCCCCACCCTCCCCTGTTAGCTGTATGCATATGCATTCGTGTACATCAGTCACAAATTTTTCGAAAACAGAAAACCATGTGTAAGTAGAGAGCGTATTCGGTGCAGGAAATTGAATGGTGAGATCGGTGAGATCGCCGGATGGGGCCACGTACGGATGAATGGATGGTGAGATTAGCCGGATGCGTTCTATAATTTTTAACGTAACAAAAGCACATTATTTTATGGGCCCAATTTAATAAAGGGTGAATATCTTACCCCTAAAGATTTGGACCCCCCGTAGTCGTGCTTATCATTCTGCTGGCAAGCAAGATTTTTATTACTTTTATTAAATTGCTGCACTAGAGCCTTCCCGAATCTCAACGGTCTCTGTTTTTGCATTCATTTTTGGCTGCAACTACAACAGAGACAGTTAGAGAGCCCTGATCCACATGTTCAAACTCAGGGCAACATCTAAAAGATTGTGTAGTACCGCAGGCTAGAATATTTATATGCCCACACAGGGCAACATCTAAAAGATTGATCAACTCAGTCTCTCTGTTAAACAAGTTCCAATCTTCAAGTGGGAGATGGATTTTTTCTTGAGCTTCATACTCTTGTCACTGTGCTTTGCTGCCTCCTGGTTCTTGATCCAAGCCCTCTATGGAAGAACCAGACTTAGGCTTCCTCCAGGGCCTAAGCCGTTTCCACTTGTTGGGAATCTGTTTGAGCTTGGAGAGAAACCTCATGTCTCTCTGACTAAGCTTTCACAACGCTACGGCCCCTTAATCAGTTTGCAACTCGGGCAAGTCACTACTGTTGTAGCTTCTTCATCAGCCATGGCCAAAGAAATCCTCCGAAACCATGATCAATTCTTCTGCAACAGAACAGTCCCAGATGCACTACTAGCCTTTGCAGACTACAGCTTGCCTTGGCTTCCTGTATCACCGAGGTGGAGACACCTTCGCAAACTATGTAACTCGCAATTGTTTGCCACCAAAGTTCTTGATGCCAACCAAAACAGTCGGCGATTCAAATTGCAAGAGCTCATTGCTAGTGTCAATGACAGCATGGTAAAGGGTGTGGCAGTAGATATTGGAGAGGCTGCTTTCAAAACCACGCTCAATCTGCTATCAAGGACTTGTTTCTCTATGGATTTAGCTGACACTGGCTCGGGGAGTAATGAGACGGCTAGAGAGTTCAAGGAGATTGTTTGGGGTCTAATGGAAGAGGCTGGGAAGCCGAATTTGGGGGACTTTTTTCCTGTGCTTAGGAAGATTGACCCCCAAGGCATACGTCGGCGCTTTCACAGTTACTACATCAAGATGTTAGGCTTCATCGGATCTATGATCAATCAAAGGTCGGACTCCAGAAAAGGGAATGATTATGTCACACATAATGATATGTTGGATACCATTATGAACATCAGTCGAGAGAATAATGAGGAGGATATGAAAGACCCCCAAGTTGTTGAACACTTGTTTCTGGTTAGTTTATACTGTTTTCCCATGTTCTTGGTTGCTTAACTCAATAATGCTATGCTTACTAAATCTTTTGTTCAGTAATCACTAATCAGTACATGATGATTATATGTTAATATGATTCATTTAATTTTGCATGGTGTCTAAATGATTAGTATGAACTATTGTGTATGCAGGCTCTATTTGCTGCGGGCACAGATACAACTTCAGCCACATTGGAATGGGCAATGGCTGAGCTACTACACAACCCAAAATGTCTTTCTAAAGCTCAAGAAGAGATGGATCAAGCAATTGGAAAAGGAAAACCAATCGAGGAATCCGACATTGCTAGACTCCCTTACTTACAAGCAATTATCAAGGAAACTTTCCGCCTGCGCCCGGTGGTTCCATTGCTTCTTCCACGAAAAGCTGAAACAGATGTAGAAATCGGGGGATACATTGTTCCGAAGGGTGCACAAGTTCTAGTCAATGTTTGGGCCATAGGCAGAGACCCCAGCATTTGGGACAATCCAAACTCTTTTATGCCAGAGAGGTTCTTGGGATTAGACAACCAAATTGATGTTATGGGAAAAAACTTTGAGCTTATTCCATTTGGGGGTGGGAGGAGAATCTGTCCAGGTTTGCCATTGGCAATGAGAATGTTGCACTTGATGCTGGGTTCACTCATCAACTGCTTTGATTGGAAGCTTGAAGATGGAGTTGTACCTGAGACTATGAACATGGAAGACAAGTTTGGCCTCACTTTACAAATGGCTAAGCCTCTCATAGCTCAACCTCTCACAGCTTCTCATAGCAGTGTTCATCCATCCTAAGTTATGGCATATAAGAGAGACATATGGTTAATTATGCTTGGCACATTATTTCCTTACAAGAGTGGCCATGCCAATTTGACATTGACCATCAAATGTAATTTGTTTGGGGAAAATAAACTGCCCTCTGGAGGACAATACCTCCATCCAAATAAGAGGAAACAGATAGTCAGATACTAGCCTGTTTTGGGTTACAGCTCTTGGTCTATCTTTATTTACTTTTTGCACTACTTAAGAGGTTTTTGTAGTTGTTTCATAGATGTGAGCTTTTGCAATACTTGCTTACATAGTTACACTACTTGCAGTCTTACACTCATAATCAGAATGAATGGTTGACAGTTAATTCATGGCCTCCTTTCACCAAGTTGAAGAAAACATATGCAGCACAAGAGCGTATGTATATGCATGTTTTCCAAGCTTCTAAAAGGCCCCGCCTAGGACCGCCTAGTCCCCGCCTAGGCTCTAGGCTGCAACAAGCCGCCTCGGTTTTCTTCCAGGCCTTTCTGCTAGGCTGTGGGCGATTAGGCGCCCGCCTAGCCCGCCTAGATGCCGCCTTGCCCGCCTAGGCTGCTAAGCTCTACGGCTATTTTTGTTTTCTTTTTGTGGTGGGATTCTTATGTTGTGGGGAGTATGAGAGTATAAGAGTTAATTGTGTGTTTAAAATTAGAAGTGTATATGTTTATTGTTGTTGTTGCTCACTTTTACAGGAAGTTATGCTAAATTTTAGTTATAATTTATTTTATAAATGAGTATGATTAGATTATGTTGAATAATTTATCTATATTTGACCGTTTTCAAATATTAAATTGCATAAAATATATATTTTTAATTAATAAATCTTAAAAAATACAAATCGCCTAGTCCCCGCCTAATCTTCGCCTAGGTTGTCCAGGCTCTAGGCTGTGGGTTACCGCCCGCCTAGCGCCTAGCGCCTTTTAGAACATTGATGTTTTCATATATTAAACCATACCTGCATCTGAAGCTTGAAACGACTTGATGGATCATGGGCGAGTTCTCAACTAATACGAGAACTTGGCAACTGAACACTCAAGAACTCAAATCCATCCACGAAGACTCGACCAAATGCACAGCACAATATTTACCACAGAATGTGCCACAAACCAACTAGAATCCAAAAGAGTCTTTGACATTTTCACCAGGTGCGATTTCATGAACTCGCCCGATGGAGGCGGCCAGTGCTGATTTGGGTTGGATTTGAAAGTAGGTGGCATATGAACTAGGAGAAATTACATGTTATGTTTTACCCTAATTTTTTTTTTTAGGCAATATATTTCATTAGTTAAAAATAAGGCAAGAATAGCCATAAGCCATTATATACACTTCCGTTCGGATTTATAGCACATAAGAAATTGTGAGGGACTCTCACGAGGCTACATAGAATATGACTACTCGTTCATCTTATTCATACTCACTTATTCAAAACAAGTCTATACATTACGACTTAGCTAGCATGGTAATAGGCCTTAGAGCATTTTCAGCAGTATTGCTAAATCAATATTTTTTAAAAAAATTTGTTAACTTTTAGGATGAATAAGAACTCCAGCAGAATGCTTAAAAAATTGTTAAATCCTAACATTGATAAATTTATCAACTTAACAAGAATTTATAAAGAGAAACCTATGTTTTCCCTCCTTTTTTTTATCCACGTGTCAGTTTATGATTGGTTAAAAATATTATTTAACTTACACTTAACAATTACTGCTGGTGCACAATTGTTATTTCGATTGGTAACATTCTTATTGCCAATGGCAATCCAGGACATATTCTCCTCCCACCACCAAATGGAATAAGATCAAAATTTCTTCCCCTAAAATCAATTTGGTTGTCTTCTCCCAAAAACCTCTCGGGCTTGAACAAGTTTGGGTCCTCCCAAGTAAGGGGATCCCTACCAATGGCCCAAACATTGATTAGAACTTGTGCAACCTCCGGGATTATGTACCCGCCGATTTCTATGTTAGCCCCTGACTTTCGGGGGAGTAGCAATGGAAATGTTGGGTGGAGCCGAAATGTTTCTATGATGATTGCTTGGAAGTAAAGGAGACGAACAATGTCGGATTCCTCAACTAACTTCCCTTTTCCGATTTCTTGCTTGAGTTCCGTTTGAGCTTTGGAGAGGACTTCTTGGTTGCATACACTACAGGAAATAACGACTTAGCTGACGAGATTAAAAAAAATTCGTCGCCTAAGTTAGTCTTCATCGACAGAAACACAACTGTCGTATATGATACTACATCTGTCGCCTAAGATCTACTTAGGCGACGGAAAATTACTGTTGAGGACTTCCATTGACTAAGATATTCCTATTCGACTAAATATCATTCGTCGTCTAAGTTCCGTCGGTTTAGTAAACCACAAGCGACGAATACTTTCTGTCGGTAAATTTTCTTTGGCTTAGAAAATCCTAGGTGACGAAACAGTTCTGTCGGTAATGCTGAACTTGAGCGACGAACTATGTTCTGTCGGCGTAGTTAGTCCTGAGCGACGAAGCATGTTCCATTGGCTAAGTAAGTCTTGGGCGACAAATATGTCTTTCTTAGGCGACGAACTGTTCCGTCGACTAAGAAATTGAATTATTGCCTGACACAACGCAAAGCGAATATATTTTTGTCGACGCCTTTTGTCTTAGTCGACGGAATATTCCGTTGGCTAAGTAAACACATCATTTATACCCCTTCTGCCCAGAAGAGAACGCAGAAAGAAAGACATATATGGTATGCTCCGGTCCTTCCCCCCTCACATAATTCATCTGATCCAAACCTAGTTTTGGAAGCTTTTCTTCAGGAATTTGATCGATGATCTTCAAGAACTAGCTGCTTCTCTCCTAATTGGTATGTAACTACTTTAATTCATCTACTTAATCTCTTCATTTATGCATATATATTTTTCGGCGAACTTTCCGGCGACTTTGACGGCGGTCCAATTTTGCCGGTCCAATTACTGGATTGCTTGATGCATGCATGATATATGTAACATTTGATAGTGTATATATACATGTTGAATATGTTTGTACGTATATGTTGTGTGTATAATATGTTTGTACGTATAATCTGTGTATATACGTATAATATGTGTGTGTAATATATATTATGTTTTTAATTTGTATATATATATATAAATATATCTAACATTTGTGTGTATAATTTTTAGAGTATATATATATATATATATTAGCTTTTATTCGTATGATTAATAATTATGTGAATAATATGTTTATCAAATTTTCGTTTTCATGCAAATCATTTGTGTATTCGATCAAATGATAAAAAATAAAATGATGAATCATGTAAGAATTATAATATTCTTATACATTCATCAATATATATTGTTACCCTTAAAAATCTCGTTCGAGAACAATTATGTTACGACTGTGTCTAACAAAATGGTTTTTGAATTGTCTCATATTTGGATAGTTGGGAGCATATATGACATTAAGATTCCGTTTGTTGTTGGTGCATTTCGTTTTGGGTTGTTAGTATATATATATTTCGACAAGATCTTCCTTTATTGTTCCTCGAGTGCATATTAGGTATATAGATATTCGTGCACCTGGTGAACTGTAAGGAGATGCTGCCGAAATTTTCTCACATACGCGAATTCGAAACGCCCCAACAAACGAAATCACAATGTCATGTGCTCTCAAACGGGATTAGGGCCTTAACCGGAGGCATAAGGTGAAGATTGTAGGTGTAAACAACATACATTAATATATCTTATATACGGAAACGATGTGGAGCGCACGTTCGCAGTGTGCACGAAGCTCCGTTCGCCACCCTCCGGCGCCGACGACGGCGCGCCTTCACCCCAGCAGACTCCAGCAGCTTCCCCAATCACTTTCCCTCCCCAGCGAGGCCGCCGAATTCCAGTTTCCGGCGAGATCGATTTTATTTGAAGTTTATTTAATTGCCTCTTGTGTAAGACCTGAGATTCATATTTCTGCACTGTAGTTGATTAATTTGGATTTGTTTTCAGGTAGAGGAGAGCATTTGCAAGTTCGCCAAGAAGGGACTGACACCTTCTCAGATTGGTGTCATCCTTCGTGATTCTCATGGATTTGCCCAGATGAAAAGTGTCACTGGCAGCAAGATATTGCGTATTCTTAAGGCCCAAGGAATGTAAATTGTTAAATTGGTGTTTTCTTGTGATGTTTTCTTGGAGACACGAGTGAATAATGTCATTTGTCACTCTTGTAGTGTAGTGGATGGTGCTATATGTAACAGCTGCTGGCTCGTGGGTTCGACTGGCATCAAAATAAAAAGAACTATTAGTTTTTCATATGGAATTCATTTTTAGCATAGGCAGAACTACATTGAGGCCAAGGAGGTTATCCTCTGTTCTAGTTCATTTGTGTTTAATATTATGTCCTAACGACAACTATATGTAACAGCTGCTGGCTCGTGGGTTCGACTGGCATCAAAATAAAAAGAACTATTAGTTTTTCATATGGAATTCATTTTTAGCATAGGCAGAACTACATTGAGGCCAAGGAGGTTATCCTCTGTTCTAGTTCATTTGTGTTTAATATTATGTCCTAACGACAACTGTTTGAGTATGTTTGGGATCAGCTTGTTTGGTGCAGTTTGAGCTTTTGATTCATGGTAAACTTGATTTAGTGTTTAATATATATGAATGGTTTACATTCTTTATGCCAATCAAGATACATGTTTGAGTGAGGAATATATATGAATGATTTTAGATCTATTGGCAGTATTTTTCTGAAAGATTTGGCTTTCTAATATTTTACACTAGCAATGAGGTTCTACTTAGTTGATATTACTAATACCAGAACTTCATTTTTATCTTGCAGCTTCAGAAAATGGACAATTTCCTCTTTACCTTTGAGTCTGTAAATGATCGAAGGGCACCCCAATAAGCTCTGTGATCAGATTTTCGATGCAGTGCTTGAATTTTCTAGAGTATGATATATAATGTATAAGCTTTGTGATCAAATTTTCTATAGTATGATGTATAAAGTATTTCAAATTCTTCAATGGAAATGTCTGTGTGTACTAGATGAAATGTGGTTGTTGAATTGTGTTGAAAATGTCTTGTTTGTGTTCCACAGGTCCAAATGGCACCAACCCCACCCAAGGAATCAAAACCTATCAAGGACCAGGTCATAAAGTCTAGAGATGGATGGAAAAAAATGAAGTTGGCAATGGAGGGTAGTTCTGCTGGAAATGAATGCATCAGCCGGCCTCAACACAACCTCATACTCAAAGCAGCTAAAATCATGGAGCAAGGGGCGCTAAAAAAAGTGAATGTGCTGACTTTTAAATTAGAGAAACATAATGTGTACTTCATCATGTTTTGGAATCATTTTTTTGCAAACAATCTGGTTCCTTAAGTTTTTGGAAACCAATTAACCTTGAATTCTAATGCATAGTATGTTTCTCATGTTAAACTGATGTTGGTTTTAACGGTTTAATTCAGTGATATTGACAACTTTTTTTGGTTCTATGTTTGAAATTCTATGTTACATTTTCAGCTACTGCATAGTATTTATTGTCAGCAGATAAATACAACAGCAATGTCTAAACTTTACTGAACTGATCAATGTGATGCCCAGGATAAAAACCCAAGATTTAATTTTAAGATTTTGGAGGGAAAACGGTTCTGGAGAATTAGAAGGTTATTTTTGTCATTACACCTTTTTTTAGGTCTCATGTCGGCCACGTCAGCAAACTAACGGCACAGTTACGGAAATTGGCCTCAGGCCTTTCCTTGGTAGCGAAATAGAAATTTGGGTATCACATTGAAAGTTTTTAAAGTATGGGTAAAACTTTAACCGTGCCACAAAAGTTGGGGTACCGGCGGTGCATTTTTCTCTGAATTATTCTAGTATCAAAAATGATGTATTGCCCCACATTTTAAAGTTTTATTCAATTCGAGCCAAAACCTCTAACTATATAGCTCACAAGTTTCTGGCTCGTTTCAAAAATGAAGTATTGCCTCTCATTTTCAAATTTCACCCAATTCGAGCCAAAAGCTCTACCGCACACCAATTTCTAGATTGTTTCACTTTTTTTAGACCTCTGGCTTTTTCTAGTTTAGGTATGCTTATAGGCATTTCCTAACATCTTTTGAACAATTTTAGTATTAAAAATGACGTATTACCCCTCATTTTCAAGTTTCATCCAATTCGAGCCAAAACCTCTAGCTATATAGCACACGAGTTTCTGATCTATTTCACTATTTTTAAAAATCTGGCTTTTTATAGTTTGGGTATGCTTCTAGACATTCCTAACATCTTTTGAATCATTCTAGTATCAAAAATGAGGTATTGCCCCTCATTTTCAAGTTTCACCAAATTATAGCCAAAAGCTCTACCGCACACCAATTTCTAGACTGTTTTAATTTTTTTAGACCTCTGGCTTTTTCTAGTTTAGGTATGCTTATAGACATTTCCTGACATCTTTTGAACAATTCTAGTATCAAAAATAAGATATTACCCGTCATTTTCAAGTTTCATCTAATTCGAGCCAATACTTCTAACTATGCACAGAAGTTTCTGGCCAGTTTTACTATTTCAAGAAATACGGCTTTTTCTAGTTTGGGTATGCTTATAGACATTTCCTAACATCTTTTAAATCATTCAAGTATCAAAAATGAGGTATTACCCCTCATTTTCAAGTTTCATTCAATTCGAGCCAAATCCTCTACCTATATAGCACACGAGTTTCTGGCAAGTTTCACTAATTTTAGAAATCCGGCTTTTTGTTGTTTGGGTATGCTTATAGACATTTCCTAACATCTTTCGAATCATTCTAGTATCAAAAATGAGGTATTGCCTCTCATTTTCAAGTTTCACCCAAGTCGAGTCAAAAGCTCTACCGCACACTAGTTTCTAGACTGTTTCACTTTTTTTAAACCTTTGGCTTTTTCTAGTTTGGTTATGCTTATAAACATTTTCTGACATCTTTTGAACAATTCTAGTATCAAAAATGAGGTATTACCCCTCATTTTCAAGTGACATCCAATTCGAGCCAAAACCTCTAGCTTTATAGCATACGAGTTTCTGGCCAGTTTCACTATTTTTAGAAATACGGCTTTTTCTAGTTTGGGTATGTTTATAGACAGTTCCTAACATCTTTTAAACTATTCTAGTATCGTAAATGAGGTATTGCCCCTCATTTTCAAGTTTCAACAAACTCGAGCCAAAAGCTTTACCGTACACCAATTTCTAAACTATTTCACTTTTTTTAGACCTCCGGCTTTTTATAGTTTGGGTATGCTTATAAACATCTCTTGACATCTTTTGAACAATTCCAGTATCAAAAATGAGGTATTACCCACTCATTTTCAAGTTCATCCAATTCGAGCCAATACCTCTAGCTTTATAGCACACGAATTTCTGGCCAGTTTCACTATTTTTAGAAATACGGCTTTTTCTAGTTTGGGTATGCTTATAGACATTTCCTGACATCTTTTAAACAATTCTAGTATCAAAAATGAGGTATTACCTCCTCATTTTCAAGTTTCATCCAATTCGAGCCAAAACCTCTAGCTTTATAGCACACGCGTTTCTGGCCAGTTTTACTATTTTTAGAAATCCGGCTTTTTCTAGTTTGGGTATGCTTATACACATTTCCTAACATCTTTCGAATCATTCTAGTACCAAAAATGAGGTATTACCCCTCATTTTCAAGTTTCATTCAATTCGAGCCAAAACCTCTACCTATAGCACACGAGTTTCTGGCCAGTTTCACTAATTTTAGAAATCCCGCTTTTTCTAGTTTGGGTATGCTTATAGACATTTCCTAACATCTTTTGAATCATTCTAGTATCAAAAATGAGGTATTGCCTCTCATTTTCAAGTTTCACCCAAGTCGAGTCAAAAGCTCTACCGCACACTAGTTTCTAGACTGTTTCACTTTTTTTAAACCTTTGGCTTTTTCTAGTTTGGTTATGCTTATAAACATTTTCTGACATCTTTTGAACAATTCTAGTATCAAAAATGAGGTATTACCCCTCATTTTCAAGTGACATCCAATTCGAGCCAAAACCTCTAGCTTTATAGAATACGAGTTTCTGGCCAGTTTCACTATTTTTAGAAATACGGCTTTTTCTAGTTTGGGTATGTTTATAGACAGTTCCTAACATCTTTTAAACTATTCTAGTATCGTAAATGTGGTATTGCCCCTCATTTTCAAGTTTCAACAAACTCGAGCCAAAAGCTTTACCGTACACCAATTTCTAAACTATTTCACTTTTTTTAGACCTCCGGCTTTTTCTAGTTTGACTATGCTTATAGACATTTCCTGACATCTTTTAAACAATTCTAGTATCAATTCATTTTCTAGTTTCATCCAATTCAAGCCAAAACCTCTAGCTATATAGCACACGAATTTCTGGCCAGTTTCACTAATTTTAGAAATCCGGCTTTTTTTAGTATGGGTATGCTTATAGACATTTCCTAACATCTTTTGAATCATTCTAGTATCAAAAATGAGGTATTGCCTCTCATTTTCAAGTTTCACCCAATTCGAGCCAAAAGCTCTACCGCACACCAGTTTCTAGACTGTTTCACTTTTTTAAAATCTTCGGCTTTTTCTAGTTTGGTTATGCTTATAGACATTTCCTGACATCTTTTGAACAATTCTAATATCAAAAATGAGGTATAACTCCTCATTTTCAAGTTTCATGAAATTCGAGCCAAAACCTCTAGCTTTATAGCATACGAGTTTCTGGCCAGTTTCACTATTTTTAGAAATACGGCTTTTTCCAGTTTGGGTATGCTTATAGACATTTCCTAACATCTTTTTAATCATTCTAGAATCAAAAATGAGGTATTGCCCCTCATTTTCAAGTTTCACCAAACTCGAGCCAAAAGCTCAAACGCACACCAGTTTCTAGACTATTTCACTTTTTTTAGACCACCGGATTTTTCTAGTTTAGGTATGCTTATAGACACTTCCTGACATCTTTTGAACAATTCCAGTATTAAAAATGAGCTATTACCCCCTGATTTTCAAGTTTCATCCAATTCGAGCTAAAACCTCTAGCTTTATAGCACACGAGTTTCTGGCCAGTTTCACTATTTTTAGAAATTCGGCTTTTTCTAGTTTGGGTATGCTTATAGAAATTTCCTAACATATTTTGAACAATACTAGTATCAAAAATAAGGTATTACCCGTCATTTTCAATTTTCATCCAATTCGAGCCAAAACCTCTACTGCACACCAGTTTCTAGACTGTTTCACTTTTTTTAAACTTTCGGCTTTTTCTAGTTTGGGTATGCTTATAGACATTTCCTAACATCTTTTGAATCATTCTAGTATCAAAAATGAGGTATTGCCTGTCATTTTCAAGTTTCACCCAAGTCGAGCCAAAAGCTCTACCGCACACCAGTTTCTAGACTGTTTCACTTTTTTTAAACCTTTGGCTTTTTCTAGTTTGGTTATTCTTATAAACATTTCCTGACATCTTTTGAACAATTCTAGTATCAAAAATGAGGTATTACCCCTCATTTTCAAGTGACATCCAATTCGAGCCAAAACCTCTAGCTTTATAGCACACGAGTTTCTGGCCAGTTTCACTATTTTTAGAAATCCGGCTTTTTCTAGTTTGGGTATGCTTATAGAAATTTCCTAACATCTTTCGAATCATTCTTGTATCAAAAATGAGGTATTGGCCCTCAATTTCAAATTTCACCCAATTCGAGCCAAAAGCTCTACCGCACATTAGTTTCTAGACTATTTCACTTTTTTAGACCTCCGGCTTTTTCAAGTTTGCGTGGGCTTATAAACATTTCCTGACATCTTGTGAACAATACTAGTATCAAAAATGACGTATTACCCGTCAATTTCAAGTCTCATCCAATTCGAGCCAAAACCTCTAACTATATAGCACACGAGTTTCTGATCAGTTTCACTATTTTTGGACCTCCGCCTTTTTCTAATTTTGGTATCTTATAGACATTTCCTAACATCTTTTCAATCATTATAGTATCCAAAATGAGGTATTGCCCCTCATTTTCAAGTTTCACCCAATTCGAGGCAAAAGCTCTACCACACACCAGTTTCTAGACTGTTTCACTTTTTTTAAACCTCTGGCTTTTTCTAGTTTAGGTATGCTTATAGACATTTCCTGACATCTTTTGAACAATTCTAGTATCAAAAATGAGGTATTACCCCTCATTTTTATGTTTTGTCTAATTCGAGCCAAAACCTCACACGAGTTTCTGGCCAGTTTCACTATTTTTAGAAATCCGGCTTTTTCTAGTTTGGGTATGCTTATAGACATTTATTAACATCTTTTGAATCATTCTAGTATCAAAAATGAGGTATTGCACCTCATTTTCAAGTTTCACCCAAGTCGAGCCAAAAGCTCTACCGCACACCAATTGCTAGACTGTTTCACTTTTTTTAGACATCTGGCTTTTTCTAGTTTGGGTATGCTTATAGCCATTTCCTAACATCTTTTGAATCATTCTAGTATCAAAAATGAGGTATTACACCTCATTTTCAAGTTTCACTAAACTCGAGCCAAAAGCTCTACCGCACATCAGTTTCTAGACTATTTCTCTTTTTTTTAGACCTCCGGCTTTTTCTAGTTTGGGTATGCTTATAGACATTTCCTGACATCTTTTGAACAATTCTAGTATCAAAAATGAGGTATTACCCCCTCATTTTCAAGTTTCATCTAATTCAAGCCAAAACCTCTAGCTTTATAGCACACGAGTTTCTGGCCAGTTTTACTATTTTTAGAAATCCGATTTTTTCTAGTTTGGGTATGCTTATAGACATTTCCTAACATCTTTTGAATCATTCTAGTATCCAAAATGAGGTATTGCCCCTCATTTTCAAGTTTCACCCAATTCGAGCCAAAAGCTCTACCTCACACCAGTTTCTAGACTGTTTCACATTTTTTGGGCCTCCGGCTTTTTCTAGTTTACGTATGCTTATAGACATTATCTAACATCTTTTGAACCGTTCTAGTATCAAAAATGATGTATTGCCCCTCATTTTCAAGTTTCATTTAATTCGAGTCAAAACCTCTAGCTATATAGCACACGAGTTTCTAGCTCGTTTCACGCCCATTCCAATATAAGGTAATATTTTTTATGCCTAAATGCACAAATCTTTACTAGTCTTAAAAAACCATATTATTTTAAGACTATTTTACCCTAACCCCTTAAACATGCATAGAGAGAGAAAATAGAAGAGAGAATACTTGGCCGGAATCTCACCGGCCGCCGCCGGATTTCTCTGGTCAGGGGCTGCCAGACTCCGGTGACTCGGTTACTGACCCCCAATAATCGAGTACTGACCCCAATAACTTGGTTACTGACCCCAAATAATCAGTTACTGACCCCCAATAACTTGGTTACTGACCCCCAATAATCAGTTACCGGCCCCCAATAATCGGGTACTGACCCTAATAACTTAGTTACTGACCCCTTATAATCAGTTACTGACTCCTAATAACTTGGTTACCGACCCCCAATAATCATTACTGACCCCCAATAATCAGTTACTGACCTCTAATAACTTAGTTACTAACCCTCAATAATCAGTTACTGACCTCAGTGACTTGGTTATTGACCCTCATTAATCTATTATTGACCCTAATAATCAACTGATTCCAGCTTAATTTAATAGTAAAGAAGAAATATGAGAACATAATCGAGTTATTGAACTCAATCTCAAGCCCCAATTTCAGCATACGTCACTAGCGTAACCTGGTCAAGTTCCACATTCGCCCTCCTCTTCTCCCTAGAAACTTCTAACCTCAAGACTTCACCATAGAAATGTCGAAATTCCTCATGAATGATATCATATACTCCGCGTTCCACAATATATACCTAATCTCAAAATCCCAATCCATTTCAATTCAATCAATTCTGGATTCAAAATCTTCGAAATTCGAAAATGAAGTCGGAAATATGAATTACCCGCTGACCTTTCAATTAATGGATATTTCGGTTGGTTCGATACTCAACAACCAGGCACCCTCCACGCCTCCTCAACAACAGCGACCTTGGCAACCTTCTCAGCAGCCAAGGAGCTATGCAAACCCTAATCGTGAGGGAGAACTGATCGGACGGGCATGAACATCAGGCGGCACCGGCGAGCACAAGCTAGAGGAGGAGGCCGACAAGGCAGAGCTTGCTTGGAGACTGTTGAGATGGCGACGACGTTTGGCGAGCAGCACAGTGTTTTGGATCTGCTACCGGGGTCGGATGAGGGGGCTCGGAGAAGGAGAATGTTGACGAGCGGCGTTGATTTCCGGCAACGGTGGAGGAGGTTGCAGAGGAGAGAGCAGATGTAGGGTTAGAGATTTGATACTCGTTGCTCGTCGTCGCAGCATCGGCGCAGGTGTCGTTGAAGCATAGGCTGCATCGGCGGCGTCGTCAATGAGGGTCAGGATAGAAAAGTCTTTTTCTTAAAAATCATTAGAATTGGCTCATGAAAAAGGTTTTCATTAGAATGGGCTTGAAAACCATATTTTTGTGCATTTGGGCATTTTCCCCTTATTTTACCACCAATGCGGCCTTGATCTAAATCTAACTCCAAATCCAAATCTAAACTTAAGCCCATATTCAAAGGCCCTGAATGCTGTGCTCATGTGAAGATTGTTTAAGAAGATACTCGCTAAGAACGAGGTTGACTAGCCCTGAAAAGTTTGGGAAAAGCTTTCTAATATTCTATATCAAGTCATTAGTAGCTAAGCATATCTCAAACTACTTCTACAGGAAGCTACATTTCCCACATTTATGTCCTATAAAACTCCTCTACCTAGACTTGCATTTGCAATCCATCTCAACAAGCCAAAGCAAAACACACAGCTTGCTCCACTACCCAAAACCAGAAAACAAATTCGATTTTCGTACCAGTTTTTGGCATTGAAGATGGTTTCTCTAGCAAGCATGCCTTCAACAACATCAGTTCTATCAACCTACACTGCATTTGCTGCTGCAGCAATGCTGATCAGGACAGTGATCAGTGAGGTCCAGACTATAGTCGGCCAGTTCATACCTCAAAAATTCCAAGACAAAATCATTGCCACACTTGCAGGCCTATTCGGTAACCTTCCTAATTCTCAGATGACTCTGATCATTGATGAAAGTGATGGCCTCTCCACTAATGAAGTTTACCAGGCTTCAGAACTCTACCTAAGCACAAGGATCACTTCCTCCATTGATCAACTTAAGGTTTCCAAGTCCCCGCACCAAAACAACTTCTCTATCACCATAAACAAAGGTGAAAAGCTAACTGATGAATTTGAAGGAATGCAGTTGAGGTGGGAATTCTGTTGTTCTGAAACTAAACAGACGAGCATGGACCATGAAAGCTACAGTTCATCGACGGAAGTAGTTCAGCACAAGTCAATTCAGCTCAGTTTCCAAAAGCAATACAGAGAAAAGGTATTAGGCACTTACCTGCCATATGTAGTGCAAAGATCAAAAGCAATAGTAGAGAAAAACAAGGTGGTGAAGCTGCATGCGCTTGGACACTTCGGTGGAGAATGTGCTGCCGGTCCCTGGAGTTCGGTCATCTTTGAACATCCATCAACTTTTGACACACTAGCAATGGACCCAATGCTGAAGAAGGAGTTGATTGCTGATTTGGACAGGTTCGTGAAGCGAAGGGAGTTTTATGGCAGAGTAGGCAAGGCATGGAAAAGAGGGTACTTATTGTATGGTCCTCCTGGCACTGGAAAGTCGAGCTTGATTACAGCCATGGCTAATTACCTCAAGTTTGATATCTATGACTTGGAGCTTACATATTTACAAAGCAACTCGGAGCTCAGAAGACTGTTAGTCTCCACCGCGAATCTATCAATCATAGTGATTGAAGATATTGACTGCAGCATTGAATTGAAGGACAGACAAGATAGAGGAACCAACTCCAGTGACAGCCAGGTAAGTCGATAGCATAATATCTAGCAGCATATATGAAATAGCAAAAGTGTAACTCTGCAAATGAATGAATGATTCTCTTTTTGACAGTTGACGCTATCCGGATTGCTTAATTTCATCGATGGTTTATGGTCAAGCTGTGGAGATGAGGATAATCCTGTTTACCACCAACTACAAGGACAAGCTAGATCCTGCATTGTTGAGACCAGGCCGTATGGATATGCATGTTCACATGTCCTACTGCAGACCTTGTGGATTCAAAATCCTCGCTCATAACTACCTTAAAGTAAAGACTCATCATCTCTTCAGTGAAATTGAAGAACTCATAAAGGAGATTGATACGACTCCAGCAGAGATTGCAGAAGAACTCATTAAAAATGAAGACGCCAATATAGTGCTGGAAGGACTTGTTACATTCCTGAAAAAGGAGGAGATGAAATGCAGTGGGGAAGCCAATGTTGAAGAAACAAAAGAAAACAATGAACTAGAGAATAATGTTGAAACACCATAGAAATCGAACATACCTTACTAGGCAGCTTGCTTGAAAAATCCATTTCCACCAATCGAATAACGTGTATTCAGTTCTCCCAATATTCAGTTGAAGTTACAACTTTTCCATATGTTCTGCTTAGTCAGTCCCTAAAAGAAATTACATACAGCACAACAGAGCAATTATTTCTACATATTTCAAGACATGGCCTAAAAAAAAACTGGGATGAGCTTTGTGTGGAAATACTACTCGGTTTACTCTATAATAACTAACCACTTGGATATAATACTTCATACATAATACATGTATTCCTAGCCGAAAGCGAAGTGCTAAACCAAAATCCATAGATTACAAGGGGGCCTATACATTCTGCTCTTTGAAAAAGGAAAAAAAAATAACTAGGAATAAGAAGAGGACGGAAGAAGTAAGATGGTACAACAGACATTTACAGCACAGTGGGACTCAAGTAACTCAACATTGGTAAACAGAATAGCTTTTGCTCTTCCATAAGAAGCTAAAAGCTTTGCCCATCTTTCTTTTTGAGATGGATTTGCATAGCGGCTTTGATTCTGGGGGCGGAGTGGGATGGCTGTCATTTGGTTCACAGAGTTGCACCTTCTCCTCCGGAGGTGGTTGGTCTCTTTGTCTCTGCTCACGAAACAACATTAACAGCTTCTGCGCTTTGTCTTTTCCTCTTGATGTTCCATTAACGGACATCGACACCAATGCAGGAATTACCCCTTCCTGCAGGACCATCTGACTGCATTTCTCATTCCCATTACACAACATATAGAGACACGAGACAGCTTGTTCCTGCTCAATGGGTTGCTCAGCCTCCAGAAGTGCTGCTAGTGCACTGATAAGCTTCGTATTTGAAATAATTTCCTCTTTTGCCGAATAACTTGAAGCCAAATTTATCATAACAGCTATACATTTTTCTGTCCATGAATTTTCACTAAAGTCTGCAAGAAGGGATTGCAAACCATTGATGATACAGGCTGAAAGAAGATTCGGAATGTTTGAGGGAATGCTAGAAAGGTTGTATAGGGCATGAAGGGCATCAAGCTTGCATTGGGTTTCAGCATTGGTTTGAAGGAGTTGGGTTAAGAAAGGGACAGCAGGGCTTATGCCAATTAAAG
Organism: Fragaria x ananassa; assembly: GCA_034370585.1. Lineage (NCBI taxonomy): Eukaryota > Viridiplantae > Streptophyta > Magnoliopsida > Rosales > Rosaceae > Fragaria > Fragaria x ananassa. The sequence goes on along the minus strand of CP139762.1, from coordinate 24,574,439 downwards.
GCTTGGCTTCTTCAAGGCAGGAGAGATTCAGATAAAGGGCTGTTGCAGGTCCATGAGAACTGGGATAGGAGATCATTTCTTCCAGCAACAAAATTACTCCGGACGCTAGCATTGTCTCCTTATTTCTGAAAAAAAAAAATATCAACGTTTCAAAATTATTAGTAGATTTCCTAAGATCGGAGAAGCATGAAATTGAAGCAAAAGAATAAGACATGGATGTTACTATAAAATTGCACAGCATAGGAATTCAAAATCTAAAAAGAGAACCAAAAGTGACCCTCACAGGAAAGCAACTCTAAAGAGGTCAACAGATAATTTTAAATAACCCCATACCCTTCCTTTATCTCAATTAATAGTCCCAGCACTCAATAAGACCAACTAATCTAGAGTTTGTCTCCACTGAGACAAAACATTATAGATATCAACTGAAAAGGTAGCATACAGTGCCCACTAAAGTGATAGTCGGAACCATTTACAGCTCATTTGCTCCCCCAAATAAAAAATACTCCCTGGTAGATGCAGCTTTCTTTCTAACAATGTTGCCTCTCATTTTTTAAGCATCCAGTAACCCTGCTAAAACACTATCATCCAAAGCAAGTGGTCACATTTGGGTTCTTTCAAAATCAAATCAAATAATAAAACAATACCTGTTATTATTAACAGCAAGATTGAATAGAGCCATAGCTCCACTTTCCTGAGCAAAAACATTTGCTTCACGCACAGCTGAGTTCAGAAAGTTTAGAAGTGCTTCAACAAATCCATTTGCCCCCATGTACATCCTGGCTTCCTCATCATCCTTCAGCAGGAGCCTTATTTGCTCCACCACTTTGCACTTCTTCCTGAAGTCCTCCCCTTGGTTCAAGACAGTTAAAAGATCCTGATAACTCTCAAAAGCATCATGCTCAGGCTCTTCCGATGCTGGAGATACCTCTTCTGTTTCATTTCCAACATCCTCCTCTATTGTACCACTCTCCTCTATAGGAACCACTTTAGCACCCTTCAACTTGCAAGAGCCAATACTACCCATAGATTTTGAATTAGTGGACTCAGACTCAGACTCAGAAAATGCCAGCCTCCAGTAGTTGAGGTCAAGCGACTCTGGCGGGCCATCAGGAACAGAAATTCCATTCTGTTCGCACCAACTAGAAATGAGACCCTTGACACAATAATTGGGAGTTAAAGAAAGATGACTCAGCTTCTGTTGAGTCTTTGGGCAGGTATTATGCCCGTCGCTAAACCATTTTTCAATGCAAATCCTTTCATAGGTTTGACCAGAAGCAATGATCACCGGGTCATACATGAGCTGCAATGATATTGGACATCTCAATTCTTCAGGTGGAAGGGCCATCTGACCTGATTTTCTAGTGTTCGACTTGTAACTGAAAGAAGTCTTGAAATTAAAAGAACCGACTTTTGACAGTTGTCTGTCAAATGCTTGACCATTACCCCCAGAACCAGTATCCTCATTAGAACCTTGAACAGTGGGAGAACAAGGTGCAGAGCCCTGTGAATCATTATCATCCGAGAAATCACTTCTAAACAACTTGGAGTACTTTCTCATAAGATGCAATAAATAAGCCACGATTGACTCCTTCCGCTTATCTTCCTCAGCACGGGCTCTCTGGATGAGTTTCTTTAGAGCTCTTCTCTCTCTAAGAGCTGCCGTAGAAGAGGTTATACCAAGCCTGATAGCAGCCTGATGAAAAGATTCTAGCTCGTTAATGTCACTGCAGTTGTCAAATTTTCTCCCTTGCTGAAGCAGCGCAATTATGTCATCACCAACTTGCTTCTCTAAGGGATCAAGAGAGAAGACAGTACATTCAAGTTCACTAAGAACCTCTTGAATCTGGAACAAGTTTGGGAATAGTAGTGTTAAATCACCTCTAATTAACATGGACAAAGGCAGGAGTAAGAGAAAACCACTAAACAACATACCGTGAATGATAACATCACCCAGTTAATTTCAAGCAATTCAACTAAATAACACTATTAACAAGTAGAAAAACATAACATATGGATGAATAAAAAGAAAAGATGTGTTTTAATGTAGCAACAAAATTATCAAATACAAAGATGAATTACATCCAGTTGAACACTTGACTTGTTAGACCTCAAGGGTAATAAAGGCTGGGATGACAAATTTCCATATCTATGTATCAATTAGATTACTGACTGATATTCATATCAAACCTTGGGATACCAGAAACATTGTCTACAATTACCATAACATGAAACTAGAAGAACAATTACCTGAAAACCAATAGATTGCGGAACAATATCTTCAACACGCCTGAGACTATCCATGAGAGCAATTCTAGCCTTCTCAAATTTTGAGAGCACAGAATCCCCAGTTATTGCCTGAAACATAAAAAGTAATTTAGCCACTATATGCACTAAAGTAACTATACTCAGCCATAACTCTTTAGAGTGAGAGTAACATTTATTACACAACTCCCGATCCAATATTGAGAAGAACCTACCAAATAAAGTTTACTACATTCTGAGCAGTGTTGAAGCACATTCTTAGCCTTTTCAAGCCCTACATGCAATGAACATAAAGCTTGGATGCCAGATTTGCTCCTAGGCCGAGCAGCTTCCAACGAAGGAAAAATTGACATTACTCTGCAATAACTTGCAGAGAGGATCTTGCACATTTCTCCATGCAGCTACAGGAGAAAACAAAACGGAGTCAATCAACTATCAAATACCCTTATCTACAATCTACAACCTCAAGAACTAATTGAAATACAATTTCATCAAACGCAGTATCAGAAATTAAAGATTAGCATCACCGTTGTTAAATTCAAATTTTCAGGAAAATCAATTCAAATGCACTCTCCACCCATCCATACCTTGGCATCGCTTGCAGCAAACAAGCTTTCTTCGACCTCCGTAATATCCATGGATTCGAGCTGACTTGGAACTCTACGACACAAATTTACATCTGCATTGCCAGAAATTCACATTTCAATAAACATACATAAAACCAAAATCGCAACAGCATCAAGTTTATGACTCATCAACCAAATTGCAAACTCCACCCTCTTGAAAACTAGGCCAATCCTTTCAATTTCAAGTAAAATCTCGAAACAGGTACACAGCCTATTATTCATACATTAATGAAATCGACGCAATCGGCACAAGAAGCCACCGGAAAATGACATTCTCGGAAAACCAAATCCCCGGAAAATCCTTCCTCCACGAGTCAATAGAAAGCTCGCAAATTATAGAAACCCCAAAAGCCCCCCAGTCCACACTAACAACGACGTTTCCAACCGCAACGCGCCTAACTGCTTTTTGCTTTCGTAAAACAAACCAGATTCAGATGACCGAGCTAACAGCTCGATTTTTATGAGCAAACAGAAATTAAAACGAAAACGAAAACGAATTGGAAAAAAAAGTGGAATTATTAGGGTAAAAGTGGAGCAGCTTTAGGGAGGTTTCATAAACGAGAATTTCCGACAACGCGAAAGGGAAGAGAAGGAGGAGGAGCTAGGGTTTCTGCGGTGATCTGTACTTTCCCATTTCATTTACTTGATTCGAAAATATAGGACCGATTTTTGCGGGTTTCGGGTCGTGAATACAAAATTAAAATAGGAAATGGAGTTTTGCAAAAGCTTAAAATACGAGGGCTATTTGTTTTTTTATTTTTGGGTTTTTTTTTTAATATTTTGGATATTTTTCGAATTGTTTATTGTTTTTTATCGCCGCATTTGTCTCCCCGGTTCACCGGCCGACAGTTGCCGACCTCCTCGTTTGTCGGTTAGCAGATCTGTCATTAATGGAAGGAAATGACGCAATTGCCACTGCCACCCCGATTGCCTTTGGGTTTGTAGTAATACTAGTGTTGTTGGCACTGACGGTGGGTATGAGTGTATGGCTGCGTTTGGGGGGGGGGGGTATGAGTGTATGACAGGATTCTTTTTCTCTTCCGTTGCAATTTCATGACGTTCCGATTAGCATAATTTTTGTATTAACATTCAAACACTTTAATTCAAGCTAGTAGTAGAACATACTTTGGTGGTCGGATATCTTGTGGAAATTGAACTAGTTGATTTGGACTCGATTAGATAAAGCTAGGTTTGGATTGTTACTAATAATAGTGTTGAAAAATAGATCGGATTTTCTCTAATGTGTATTAAACAGTTCAGTACGCTCCAAAAATACTGAAAATGAAATCAGATTACGATTGAGCTAAACATTGGTAAGTGTAGTAAAAGCTAGTTTTGGTTGTCTTTCTTTTGATTACTAGTAACATTATTAAACTATAGAACATAACCAGTTTAGAGGATGATAAATGTGACAAAGAACCATGTTTGGTATATTTTAACATGAACACAAAGTTTAATTGTTTATTATTAAGTAGATAGACATCATAATCTTTCCACACAAAAAAAACTCAAATTATCGCTATATTATTAAGAGAAACCAATACTCATTAAGTCACTAAATGTAAGTGGAAAGTAGAAGCTTCTACATTACATATATAGCTAGGAGACTTATTGAATAACTGTCGATCATTTTAGTTCTAAATTCAGTAGTGGTTGGATATATATTTTTACTGTATCATTTTAGTTCTAATACATAGTTTGACCATTTTTAAGTTGATCTATTTTTTAGCTCGTCTATATATTTTTACTGTACGCGAGCTGTGGCAGATGCATTAAATGTCTGTCGTCATATTTATGGTGATTAGCGGGAGTTTTGTGACGATTTGCTTAATTGATCAATGCTTCCACTATCGAATTTAAACATCAACATACTTTTGTAACCTTATACTGTTTACAATTAACACAAAAACACATAACATGCTAGTGCCCATTGTTCATGCAATGCCTAACTACTAGCAACAATGACACTTCTTTCCCTCTTGAAAAAGGGTGTGTATGAATACTTACACTTAGTACAAAATTGGTAGGCACTTTTGTTGCTCCAAAAAGTTTTGAATTATTGATGGTCCCGTAATTCCAAAAAAAATTGTCATAGCAAATTGGATCAAACTCATACTCCACATTAAGTTAGCTAAGCGCCAATATATTCTTAATCTCCAATCACTCCCTAATGTGTACTAGGAATGGCAATGTCGAGAATCCACGTGCAGTTTGGGGGCATTTACGTAAATCGAGGCTTGAGGTGATTGCATTGGCAGCGGATGTCTCCGTGCGGGAGTACGGGAACAAGAGACGTCAAATGTGTGTGATTATAAACAATGTAGGCTCGGAATCCTTCCACGTGGTGCTGTTTTTCACCACCCATTTTTTAACTGTCTCTTCCACTCTTGCCATCTCCCGCGTTAGATCCGTCACTCGCGGGAATTTTAACTAGTGTTTACCACCCAATTGGCGGTAAAAAGGGTTAAAAGGGTATGTATTGGATCATTTTTCTTTTTATTGATCGGAAGTGAGGTAGCAGGTGTTATATTAGCAAGTTAGACTAATCTTAAATCTGCTGGTCATAAACTGGTGTGAGTTTAAACTTGAATTCTATACATGGGAGTTCCATACTAAGTGGGCAACTCGACCAATTTTACCACAGCAAGTGGTTATCTCTTCGATTATCTGATTCACATGGATACATTTAGTAAAGTGTTTAACTTAAAAATGCAAGTGATCGTAAAAGAGGTAGACCACAAAATTCATCTCACATGGTCATATTTGACAGGACTTGAGTTAAAGATGGACGGTTTCTATTTGGTTGCCACATAGTACGTGTGTAGTCGGTAGTCAGTAAACTACCTTCCTCACCCATAGACCAGTCATGAAACTTGTAGACCGAAGTCCGGGCTACCTCGTAATGGTGAAAGATCGTCGGTACCACATCAGGAATGTGCTCCTCCAAGCTCCACAAGAAGGCATCATGATAAGATAAATGTATAGTTAGTCCCACATCGGTAATGTGTAATAAGAGAAAACTTTCCTTATCTATAAAAGGAAGGCTCCCCCTGTGTAGAAAAGACTCTTGACTCACATATGGATGGATAGATGATGCTCCCTCCCCTACTCCTCCCGAGCGGGATGGATGGATGCTCTTGTAACCAAAGGTCTATTAGCCATGATAGTTGATTCGTAAGTGGACGTAGTCATGTTCTCCGAAGCATGGTGAATCACTATATGCCTTTGTGTTGTCTACTGTTCATGTTACACTATGATTCCGCATAACTTACGGGATTATGTAGAAACAACGTGTGATGAACAACAAAGTTGTAATGACTAATTATGATACGAGTTATACGATAAGTTGATTGAGTTCAAGTTTACTCATAAATCAAGTGACAAATAACGCAGATAAACTTTGAAGGCACGTTTTCTGGTAATACATTATTTTTCTTATGTTTTACGATACCATTGTAAATTTATTCGTAATCAAATGTAAGACAAACGTTTTAAGTGATAAGTTTGTTCTAATATCATGAAAAATAATAGCATCTAAATCTAAACACCGTATGTAGTTAAACTTTAATTGTTTAATATGTAATAATATGCATTAAGATTCAGATCATATGTACGTGGTGTTAATGGATTCCTTGATTGAGAGTATAAGATCACGAGTAATTGGAAAAGTTGAACATTAGAGGATCACACGTCTATTGAAAACAAGTAGCATAAAATATCTTTCCAAAATATCACAATCGATCTTCGAAGTCAAATATATCGATTCTGTGATACGAAATATCATCTGTTGGAAGACCACACCAGACATCTTTTTTCACAGTTGTGTTGTCTTAATCTAATCATGAAAGGAAACTTAAAGGATATAGGAATTAAGGTGGAGTTTTGTTGACCTCTAACTAGGATTTGCCTTCCTCCTTTTCTTCTGAAAGGACCTGTATGTAGCTGTATGGCATCCTTTGTTTTCTCTCTATATTTATAAGAAAATTACTCGTGTATATTTGACCAAATTTAAAAATAATAATAAAACAGTACACGTACATGAACTAATGAGCCTTTCTATTGTTTGAATTTTCTGCTAAAATCCAACATTTCTTTTCTCATGGTGAATACAATCCAAGGTTTTCAATTTCTGCTTAGATCGAGCTGCACGAAATGGTCGGTTTGAGCATGTTGGAGTTGAAATCAAAGCACATGTTCATGTCTCCCCTGGGTCTCTATTATCATTCATCATTTTTTTTGTATATCCAACAGAATGCAGTCTCTCTATAATTAGAAAGCTTTTCTTCTAGTATATTAAGCATACTTCAATGTTTTCATTTGATAATTAACTGAAGCGCATAGATGGATTGAGAGAATAGATGTGCAAACTACGCATCATCACAAACCACACACACGTCTTTTCTAGCTCATCAGGCTTAGCAAGACATCATCATGATTAGGGATGGTCCTAATGATCGTGCCCCATATATATATATCATAGCATTATAAGGTTGACCGCGTTCGCTTTATTTCGTTTCCCTTGCTAGCTACTTAGCTGGTGTCGACATGATCGAACATCCATGCATTCATTTTTGCCGTAATTGAGTCCATCTGTCTTTTAATTTCGGTGCAACAGTGTTCCACTGTATAACTTGTTGATCAAACTAGCTCAGAGAATCTTGATCGGAATGATATGGACTTGTGATTTTATGAAGGGATTAGATAGAGTTACCAACCTGTTGTATGTATTGGTGGGTCATAAATCGCATGTGATCGTCAAAGTGCTTGCAATGTCCACGTTCTTTGCATGAGAACTACTCCAACAATTAATGGTGTTCTAAAGCCAGCGTGCCACCAACGGCATCTATAATTTATATAAACAAAATAAATATAAGTTAAATATAAGCTTGTGTCAGAGTTTGCAACAACAGCTGGTTTGCCCGAGAGGTTAAGGGGGCAGACTTAAGATCTGCTGCACATAAGTGCGCATGGGTTCGAACCCCATAGCCAGCAATATTACTATTTTGATTTCTTTTTTATTTCACAGAACTATTATTGGGCCGATTGCAATTTCTGCAAACCACAGCCCACATATAAACTGACCCGAAACCAGAGCCCACTCCACTACTTGCAGTTTCCCTTTTCCTCCTGAACAAGTTAACAAAAACCCAGACTATATAACCAGTCGGACCAAAAAACACACACTCTAATTTCTCTTCTCGATCTTGAAGAGACTCTGCGTTCTCCATCGTCTTCATTTTCCAGAGCTAACAATCGCCCAGGTACTATAAAAAACCTAATCTTCACTCCAATTTGATTAGAAATTCGTGAACGGATTTATGAAATAGAACAGATCGAACAAAGATTTCGATTTCTAGGGTTATGATTTTTTGCGCAATTTTCACTTCGATTTGCAGAGGCTTTACGATTATGAGGCAGCTCGACTTCAGCAGTCTCCAAACCACCGCGCCGTTGCTCGGCTATAGCAGCGGGTTTTCCGGTGGGTTTCCCGGTGACTTTTCAGCTGCGCCATCGTTCGAGGTTCCTATTACTGATGACGTGAGTTTCCGTATGCTTGTTTAAGCTTTGATTTAGGCTTTTATGTTGGTTTAGGGCTTGGTTTAGGTTTTTCGTTGGCTGATTGTGAGGTTTATGTTTTGGTACTGGTTCAGTTTGATGGATTTCAGAAAGAAGCTAGAGATATGGTGAAGTCGAAGAAGGGGACTACCACTCTTGCCTTTATTTTCAAGGACGGGGTGATGGTGGCGGCGGATTCTCGAGCTAGCATGGGAGGATATATATGTAATGCTTTAGCTCTTTGTTTTCGTTTTGGGATGTGGAATGTGAGTGTAGTGAATGTAGGCTTATGATATTATTCGTTTAATGTTTTGCAGCATCTCAGTCTGTGAAGAAGATTATTGAAATCAACCCTTACATGCTTGGAACTATGGCTGGAGGAGCTGCTGACTGCCAGTTTTGGCATAGGAATTTGGGGATTAAGGTATTATACATAGTTTTTGTTAATAGTTTCAAATTAGTTTTTGTTTGGAACTTGTCAGATACGATTAATGCTGAATTGGTATGCTTTCCATGTTGCTATTACACTAACAATGGATGAAGAGAGTGGATGGTTAGAAGATTACCATTAGTATACGAATAACCTACTAGTTGTATTATAGGTGTTGTTTGTTACCTGCTTTAGTCTGTTAAATGGTATAGGAACCATCTATTTTTTTTCAATAGGATGTGAAAAACATGTTTTTTAAAGAAAAGAAATTTTTACGCTGTGACTATATATATAGAAGAACTAACTTACAGAGTTTTTTTCCTATGTGGTAGTGCTAAACGTAATGGCATCTTAGTTGTGCTCACTATGTTATGCTTCAACCAATTTGAGTGCAAGTATCACTGGACTGTGCAAATCAAATAGTAACTGTACAGTGGTTGATACATACAATATTGAGAGACAGTACACTTTCCTCATTGTGTGATTTTTCTACTATTTTGTACACATAGGATTTAGACTTGTTGTTCACAAGCCATCTGTTGCTAGCTCTAATGCATCATTCTTTTTCCGAGAGGCATTAGTGAGTACACATGGTTTGTGCATCCTGTTAGCTTCACCTACAAAAGGGATTTACTTGGGCCTTTTACTTTGATTTAGTAAAATGGATTGTTAGTGTATTCTTTTTCTCTTATATGGATTACTGATAAACAATTGTTTGATATAATTCAGTGCAGACTTCATGAATTGGCAAACAAGCGCAGAATTTCGGTTACAGGTGCGTCCAAGCTCTTGGCCAACATTCTGTACTCTTACCGTGGCATGGGTCTGTCTGTTGGAACAATGATAGCTGGTTGGGATGAAACGGTAATGGATTAGAATCTTGTCAAACAAAGTTTCTCAAGCAGTTATCTTGATTAATATCATCAGGCATTTATCTAATTCCTATGTATGCTTTCTTGGTGCAGGGTCCTGGACTTTACTATGTGGACAGTGAGGGAGGAAGGTTGAAAGGCATGCGGTTTTCAGTTGGATCTGGTTCACCATATGCTTATGGTGTCCTGGATAACGGGTATGCCTTTTTGTGTTTTCAAAGCTATTGTTTCTGAAAAATTGCATCATTTTTCAAGAATGAAAGTGTTGTCTCTCCAATGATCAACCATTCAAAGATGTGTAACAAGCAGTTTCTTGTGTCATAATTAAAAATAAGAACAGCAAGTACATATGATTAAGTTAGAGAATGTCTTGCAAGATTGTGGAAATATAATGTGTGTGTGTGTATTCAATTCTATTCAAATGGCCCTGGGACGAGAAAAGTGTGGGAGGGATTTGTTAAGAATGGAAAGCTATTTATTACTCAACTTCTGGGTGAGCCCCGGTGAATCTGTGACTGGATTATGAATTGATTCATGTACTTCGCCTTGATGGTATGTTTGCAGCAAAAGCATGATTGCACTTTTGCTTTGTAATCAATCGTAACTGTTTCCTGCAAGAAAATGATCAATGGTATCACATTTACTATCTCAACTAGTGCCATAGCGTTAACTCTTTATTTTCTAGTGGTGTAGAGTTATTTGTGTACATGATATGTCTTCTAACTGTGGTTGGGTGCATATGCCAGGTACCGCTATGATATGTCAGTTGAAGAAGCTGCTGAGCTAGCCAGGAGAGCCATATATCACGCAACATTCCGTGATGGAGCTAGTGGTGGAGTTGCCAGCGGTAATTCCTTTGGTCCCCCCCCCCCCCCAAATCTTTCTCAATATGCACCGTCATGATCTAACTGTTCATTGTTTTAAATTTTTGTTTTCTTAATCAGTTTACCATGTCGGTCCAAGTGGGTGGAAAAAGCTATCTGGAGATGATGTAGGGGAACTTCACTACGAATACTACCCTGTAACCCCTGAGACCGTGGAACAAGAAATGGTGGAAGTAGGTGCAGCGTAAGAGAGAGAGGACTAGCTAATGGAAGAGGCAGGCAAAGTGCGATTTGAAGAAAGCAAGGCATATGCAGTGGGATGCTATTTTTTCTTTTTATTCAACTGAATTAGCATGATGCTGATGTTATTAGATTGGTCATGTCTTGTAATACTACATCCTGTTTTCTTGTCATGAATATTACATTCCGTTTCTGTACTCTTGCTTGGAACCGCTATGTTCACTTGTGGATGGTCTTATAGGCATTTAAAACCTTCCCAAAATTCGGTATTGATGTGAAGTCTCTCCTTATCAAAATTCTTATAGGCTCTGATGTGTTTGTTGTTTGAGAACGGTGAATCGAGAATCGAGATAGACAGCATTGTGCAAAAATGAAATTGACTAGTCACTGAAATCATAAATCATCACCTTTACCACAGCTTCATAATACATAAGGATTGGATTTAGGCCAAGCAAGCATAGAAGATAGAAGGATCATAGTATAGTAGGGTCCTCCTTCTAGATGCCCTTTTGAATCTTCTTATAGGTCAATGTTATGCAATGTTAGGCTAGTTATCTGTGTTCTTTCGATCAAAATCGAAACTTGGGTTAAACGTAATCAAGTGAGACAGCATCAACAAGAACCAAGTTTCTTTTGGTACTCTTTCCACAATTATAATGAGTGATGTTGAACAACCAAGGAGGCTAGCTAGGGTTGGTTTACAATTCATGCACTATCCCTTGAGTACAAAGCATTGGGTTATTATTTGTTTATCATCCTAGCAATTATGTTCCTAATTAAACTTGAATCCAAATGACTTTTCCATCAAGATAACAAACACCAAGGCTACTGAGGGACTAATTGGGAGCTCCCATTTAGAGAAACTTAAATTGATAGTTTAGCTATAATTATTTGTTGTTATGTTCATCATTTCTAATACGTATTCCACCGGGAAGAAAATGATACCTACCAGAAGCAAGATGGGATATCAAAATGTATTTACAAGCTGGAGATTTCCATCTTCTGTTTGCTTTGTTAGCTTCTAAGCATGTTTTCATGATTGAGATTTGAGAATGAGTTATAATCATTATACGAACTTCCACTCAAGAATAAATAATTAGATTTACATGAAATTTTCATACCATCTTCTTTAAGGCTTGGCTATGCTTCACACCCAAAAGGCAGAAATGGGATTAGAAACTATACCAACATGATTCATAGGTCTAGTAACTGTGATTTTAGCATCCTCTTCATTTTTTGATGGTGCAATTCTCTTTTTCTTTCTCTGTGTTCATCGGTTGTTGTCAGTTCTTAAACCTTGTTTGATAATCAATAGTTCATGACATTGACAAGTAACTATAAACTAGAATCAGATAGTCTCGTTAAGAGTTCTCGAACCCAATCCACTCCGTAACAATTTCAGTAGTGAAAACTACAATTGCGAGTGGCCTAGTGGTTAAGCATTTAGATATGGAATCCCCGTCCAATATTCAAATTATGAAGTTCTCAAACGAACTAAAATAACTATTAGTACAAAATCCAACTGCATTTTATTTTTCACATCGAAGGAAATATAATCAGTTTTTGATGACACATAAGGAACTGAGAAGTGCCACACAAAGAAAACAACCTAAAGTAATAGTTCAGGCCAACATAAATCAGGGACCGAGTTGAAGATGATCCTTCTGAGTCATACCCAGCAAGAATATAAAACCTAATTGTCTGCTTCATCTGTACAGCAACCTAATCTGTAAACACTGCCTGTTGCTGTTTGGTTTCACCAATCAAATCAATGCAGCTAGACTGTGACTGTCTCCATATTTTATTTCTGATCCTAATATAAGTTACTTAAGTTTCAAAAAATTCCTATTACATAGTAGTCATATAACCAGACAAACTGTCCCCTTCCTATAAATAAACTTTCTTACTATAAATATTGTATCAGATCACGAAGTTAGAGCATACATTCACCAAAAAAACAAAGCAACCAGAAGGTTCAATCTTAGGCATCTAGCGACTAGTTAAACATATCATCTAACCCTGCAGCTCCCTGTAAGTTCAAATAAAACTGCGTTTGAAAACTAGGTTTGAAAACTGCGTTTGCTAGATGATACTAAGAAGGAGGGCAGGTTTGCGCCTAGACGGCCATATAATCAAAGTTGGAAAACTCAGTAGGTGTTACTAGGAGCTGGCCTGACCCTTCCACCCAGTGACCAGTTGTGTCATTGTCAGTGTAGGTTCCAAGCTAGAGTCCCAGAAAATAAGGGAATGTCATGATTCATAAAGCCAAAAAACCCAGACCATGACCTATCTCTGCTTCTAGTCTTCTACACAACCATCAAGCTTCAAAAAAAGCCTCGTTGCTTTTCTTCTACTCCCCTCCTTCTCTCTCTCTTTTTTTTTTGGCGGGAAAGGGACCGCACCAATCAAAAAACCTCCGAGTCTCTTTCTCATAAATACCACTCCTTCACCACCAAAACCCCAACTACTTCTTCTTCTTCCCCCAAAAATCCCAATGGCGTCTAATTAAAACCACAAACAAACCCACACATTTTAGTTTTCCCATTCATTCCACTCTCTTCTTTGCTCTTCCCGTTTCCACCATGACCCTCTTCTTCTTATTCCTCCTATGCTTCATTGACGTTTCTACCCCTTTGACCCCCGACGGCCTCTCCCTCCTCTCCCTCAAATCCGCCGTCGACTCCTCCTCCGCCTTCTCCGACTGGAGCGACTCCGACGCCTCGCCGTGCCGATGGACCGGCATTTCCTGCATGAACATCACCGGCTTCCCCGAACCCCGCGTCGTCGGGATCGCCCTCTCCGGCAAGAACCTCCGCGGCTACATCCCCTCCGAGCTCGGCAACTTAGTCTACCTCCGCCGTCTCAACCTCCACAGCAACAACTTCTACGGCGCCATTCCCACTCAGCTCTTCAACGCCACGTCACTCCACTCCCTCTTCCTCTACGGTAACAACCTCTCCGGTCAGCTCCCGCCGTCCATCTGTAACCTCCCCCGCCTTCAGAACCTCGACCTCTCCAACAACTCCTTTTCCGGTTCTTTAGACACAGTCTTCAACAACTGTAAGCAGCTGCATAGACTGATCCTCGCCGGAAATAAATTCTCCGGCAAAATTCCGGCCGGCATTTGGTCCGGCATGGACAATCTCCTCCAGCTCGACCTCTCCGCCAACGCCTTCACCGGGCCGATACCGGCCGATCTCGGCGACCTGAAGTCGCTCTCCGGCACGCTCAACCTCTCGTACAACCACTTATCCGGCGAGATTCCGAAGTCGCTGGGAGATTTACCGGTGACGGTTAGCTTTGATCTCCGTCACAACAACTTCAACGGCGAAATCCCCCAAACGGGGTCGTTTTCGAATCAAGGCCCAACCGCTTTTCTAGGCAACCCTCTGTTATGCGGGTTTCCGCTTCAGAAATCATGCAAAGATCCGGCTCCGAGCTCCCCGGGTACTAACCCGAACTCCTCACCCGCATCCGATAACCCGAAAAAGGGGCTCAGCCCGGGTCTAATCGTCCTCATCTCCGTAGCCGACGCCGCCGCCGTCGCATTCATCGGTTTGGTCGCAGTCTACATCTACTGGAAAAGGAAAGACAACTCCAACGGCTGCTCATGCACCGGGAAGAGAAAGCTCGGCGCGAGCAATGACAGACAAAACAAGCTCTGTTGCTCCTGCATCAGCGGCGGGTTCGGGAACTCGGACTCCGAACCCGACCCGGAACGACCCGGCAAGACTGGAAAAGGCGAGGGAGAGCTTGTGGCGATTGACAGGGGGTTCACATTTGAGCTGGACGAGCTGCTGAGAGCTTCGGCGTACGTGTTGGGGAAGAGTGGGTTGGGGATAGTGTATAAAGTGGTGCTTGGGAATGGGATTCCGGTGGCGGTGAGGAGGTTAGGGGAGGGAGGGGATCAGAGGTATAAAGAGTTCGCGGCGGAGGTTCAGGCGATTGGGAAAGTGAAGCATCCGAATGTGGTGAGGCTGAGGGCGTACTATTGGGCTCCCGACGAGAAGCTTCTCATCAGTGATTTTATTTCTCATGGGAACTTGACCTCTGCGATCCGCGGTAAATTTTTCTCAGATTCCCGAAACTTCGTGTCGTTTTTGGTTCTCTGTTGTCGTATTTTTGAGTGAATGCATGTGGGCCCCCCTTAGTAATTGAGCATAGGAGAAATATTATTTGAACGAGGCTATTAATTTGCGAAGGTTTTATTGTAGAGTACTTTGGCACTAGTAGCTTCATGGTTTTGGAAGAAAATATTTTGGTAGACTCCTAGTTACAAGATTTTTCACTCTTACCCTACAAAATGTTTAGTCTCTGTTTTTGGGTTTTATTTTGAGTAACAAAAAAAAGGTTAGTTTTTGGGCGACATTCGTATTTGGTACTTGACTGGGACTGATTCTGATGGCTAGGATAAGATGTGCTTCTGTTATATAGTAGTGACGCTAAGATGTTACGTTATATTGTTCTTTCAAACGAAAATATGAAATTTATTTTGTACGGCGTGAAAACAGTTAGTCAAGAGACAACATTGTGGTACTCATTTGTTTCTTCAAGCATTTTTCTCTTACTGGGTCTGTACAATATGTTTGGAGGCTTGATCTAAGCTCAAGTGTACTAGCTAAATGTGACAGTACAATTTCACCTTGTCTGCTGAGATCTAAGTAATGGTCCACAGGCGCTGCCACAGCACATTCCATGCAACACACGAATCATTGTTGCAAGGGAGGCATGTAGTGACTCCACTGTGGGGGGCTTAATTGCCCATTTATGGAGCTCAATCACAACATGGTAGGTCAGGTTAATCATGGATGACATAGTGTGATGGTGTCACATTTGGTGCAAACCATTACTCCATTCTGAGCTTGGTAGCTGGCTGCAATGATCTGCTAGCTGCTTTTCTTCTCTGTTCCTTATGATGAGAAATTGAAACTTTCATAGAAGAAAATGGTTGGTTTTACTTTTCTGGTACATTTCATCATCTTCTTACACTTGCCTGAAGGGAAAACTTAAAGGGTGGATTTTCCTCTATCTCTCCCCTGAAATGATCATCATCATCCTTGCATGAGTTTCTTTTACGTTTCCCATGGTGGCAAGCCACTACAACTACCTAGAATTGTAGTGCAATCTTTGTACTTTTAGCTAACAAAGAGTTTGTTTATTTGTTACGCAAGAATAAAGTATGTACAGCTGATGATGGAAACTTTAAATTTGCAGGGAGAAATGGTCAGCCTATAAGCCTCTCATGGTCGACGAGGCTGAAGATCTTAAAGGGAACAGCGCGAGGCTTGGCCTATCTCCACGAATGCAGTCCCCGGAAATTTGTCCATGGAGACATCAAGCCCTCCAACATTCTCCTAGACAACGAATCTCAACCCTACATTTCAGATTTCGGACTCAACAGACTGATCACCATCACTGGCAACAACCCTTCCTCGGGTGGCTTAATGGGCAGTGCCCTCCCTTACATGAAGACTGTCCAGACAGAGCGAGCCAACAACTGCAGAGCCCCTGAGGCTAGAGTCCCGGGTAGTAGACCAACTCAAAAATGGGATGTTTACTCTTTCGGAGTTGTCTTGCTGGAGTTGCTCACCGGAAAGTCTCCGGAGATGTCTCCAACTAGTACCTCAACTTCCATGGAGATACCGGACTTAGTGAGGTGGGTGAGGAAAGGATTTGAGGATGAAAACCCTCTTTCGGATATGGTAGACCCAATGTTGCTTCAAGAAGTCCATGCCAAAGAGGAAGTGCTAGCAGCTTTTCATGTAGCACTTGCTTGCACTGAGCCTGATCCTGAGGTTAGGCCTAGGATGAAAACCGTCTCCGAGAATCTTGAAAGGGTTGGATCATGATTCATGAGGAGACAGCATTTTCTAGTCATGAAATTCAAAATTCACCTGAATTTCCTGGTTCAACGCGTCTCTCATGGTGAATTTTGCTAGGTTGTGGTGGCATTTTAGATCAATCGTCTCACTGCTGCCATCTAGATTTATTTTGAAGATCCAAATGGTCCCTGACGAACCACATAGATTCATATTCATATATTTTCTACTTTGGAAGTAGAGCAATTTCACAGAGCATAATTTTGTAATTTGATTCCCATTGTGATAAAATGATAGTATTTAAGATCGAGTTGGCTAGATTTTGTAATTGAAATTTTTGTCTATCCGTGCTGTGTACTTTGAAATAAAGTTAGTCTTTCTCCGTTATGTACTCAATCATCTATTACGTTGTCAACTCATACGAGCATATTACTGCTACATTTTTTTTAGTAAGATGAATTGCATAACATGGAGCGAAATGTCAGCATTTTCCTCCTAGTGGTAGGGCGAAACTTAACGCGTATGGTGCATTCGGTTCTTGAAAACACGTACGAGTTGGTATTGGTCTTGTTAGGGCACATTGCTTGGTCGAATAATGCGTTACATCTACCTTAAAGGTTGAGGCCTTGACTAATCAATGTAAGGCTCAATATTAATAACAAGCAGCACTGCACCATGCGTGTGCCTCATTTGTCATAAATTCGTCGCGAAGCAAATAATATTTCTAATTTAGTAGATAATTTCTTTAGCTAAGACGACTATCTTGTTGGGACATTGAGGCTTCGGACTAACGAGAATTTTAAAGCCCATTCTGTTGTGGCGACCCATCACTGCAACGGTTCAACCCGTCCTAATCGGATCTACTTGAACCCGCTTCTGCCCAAATAGAAAGTCTATCAGACCGGCAGCCCTTCTATTCTTTCGTATTTCAACCATTTTGAGGACTTGAGAGAGCCTCAACCAAGTCGGTTAAGTTCGCTCCTAAAATCACCGCCTTTTTTTTTTTTTTTTTTTTTTTTCTGGTTTTTAAAGTCCAGAAACCTCCGAAGGAACCCCACTCTTCTACCTCTCAGGTACGTCCCTCTCTCTCTCTCTCTTCTCTTCGCCCAGTCTCTAATCAATCCATAATCGCTCTCGATTTAGCTGTCCAAGTAATCCGGAATCTTCAGTTCCTGTTTCAAAACTTGGATTTGACCTAATTTAGATTCAGATTTCGCCCAATTTCTCCTCAAACAAATTGGAGGTTCCGCATTCGTGTTTACAGCATTATGCTCCTGAAATCTGTTTCTGATTTCACTCTGGCTGTGTTTTCAGGTTGGCCTCATTGCGATTCGGTTCGGCGCTAGGGTTTTGTTTCAGTAATTTGGCATGGAGGTTAGTGCTTTTGTTTCGAATGCTGGCATGGTTGCTGTTATGGTGTTTGTGTTGATTATATTGATGTTTATTGCTATGTGCAGAATAAAGGAAACACTGAAGCTATTAAGCTGGACAAGACCACGGCGACATTGGAACCTGATAAGAGCAGTGGTGGGGGATTGTTTGTTCCTGGGAAGGATCGAGTTGTGTATAGGCCTCCGGAGCGGAAATCGCTCTTAGGTAAGATTTCTTATTTCAATTTTTTGATTCTAGTGCTGATATTTGTCGATTTAGAGAAATTGAGCAAAAAGCCACCTGAAAAGTAAATAATAAGGGCCGGTTATAGTTCATAGGTGGAGGGTCATAGGCCTTCCTCTTATTAGCCATTACATTTTGCTGCAATGCTATCGCCAAGTTGCCCTTCCTGAAACTTCAATTGCGCATACCATAACTGCTACTGTTCTGTTCTGTTCCTCGATTTTAATGAATTAAACTAAACATGTTCAGTCATCTTTCTGTCTCTTAATGATTACTTTGCTCATTTTAAGAGTTGTACCCAATCAACTCTTGAGTTTTCACCACTGCCCATGCGTTTCTTTAATTTTTTATAACCGTGGAAAGTGTGCCGCGCCTCTCTCCAAAATCCAAATGCATGAGGGACTCTTCTTACATACATCGTGTCCTTTGTTCTGATGTTGATGTATGATCTAACAGGTTTAGATGTCCTTGCTATTGCAAAACGGGAAGAGTCTAAGGCTGAGGGTGGATTCAAAGCCCCAAAAGATAGAGTTACTTCTGTTGTCGCATCTTTAGAGGAGGAGGAAAATAACTCTGAGTCTGGTGTAATAGATGACACAGGTGATGATATATCCACTGGTGTACGCAGTCACAGTAAGAGGCGATATCGTGGAATATCTGCAAACGATACACCTCGGACAGGTACCATTTTGTGTATGTTGTTTTACCAATGGGTTCCATTGGATGATTATGCTTTAATAATTGTATGTAGTATACTACAATTTAAAATGATTTCTTGCCATAATGAAAACTGAACATGTTGATCGAACAAAATGTCAATGACTTGTGTAGCACCATGCCTAGACATGCCTAATGCTTGTCAATTTGCAATAGTTTTGTCTTCTGTTAGTATTGTGATATCGGAAAACACATAACACTATCTGAATTGGGGTTTTCTAATTATAAAGACTGTATTTTAATTGACTATTAGTAGTTTTGTCAAGAGCTCTCAGGACATGTTCCTGATGTATATTAGTAAGATGCTTTTTTACCTAAAGCCACTTTGTAATCCTCATTTCACAGAAAGTACGGTAACAGAAGATGGACAAGTTGATGATAGGTATAAGTCTCGTTATTCTGGTGAACGTTTTCGGACAGATGTAAGTGTACCTCAATTATCTAGTCTTTTATTTATGTCTTTACTTTTGGTTTTTTATTTATTTATTTATTTGGAAACAGTTTGCCAGTAATTATAATGCATATTTGTTTTTAGTAATTGTCCCTTTTGAGAACACTATATTTATATTCTCTCTGACTTAGAAGCAGATATGTCATAGGTCTATTTGGCATGGACCATGTTTCTACGGTTAGTACTAGCACTCCAGTGCTATGAGTTAGGAAAACAAAGAATCTCGTGAGAGTGATATCAAAATAATAGTTGATATTATCCTTCTTCCTTGTCTTCTGAAGCTGGTTTATTGAGCATTTAGTATCTGAATTCCAGACCCTTTAGTCCTGGTGATATCATCTTGCAGCTTAGGATCGAAGATCTTGGGCTTTGAACTGCATATTTGAAATCGAGGGATGTTATTAATTTATGATCTTATCAACATGTGCCATGTCTTAAGGGTTCCTTAGCTGTACGTGCTCGTTTCAGCCACTTTGCTTTACCAGATTTATACATGTGGGAAAAGTCATGGATTTTTGAGTTTGAACTTGAGGCTTTTGATTGGTTCATCTGATTATGATATATCTTTTTCCTGGTTCTTTAGTTTGCTTGTGTTTCGTATTTGCGTTAGTATTTGTACAATTGCTATTTTAACCTGTTCATGTTTTATTTCAAAATATTCTTATGTGCTCTACCATGCCTATGATTGATAGGTTTCGGCCTCGCCTAGCGGAAGTTACCACAGTGTTAGGTCACAAATTTCGTATAACAGGGATGATTATGGTAGTGAGAGACGAGATTGCAGGGGTAGGTCTGACAGGGACGACCATGATAGTGAGAGAAGAGATTATCAAGATAGTAGTAGGGGCGATAGTTGGAGGGAGAGAAAACGATATGGTAGTGATAATAAGGATTATAATGGTCGAAGAGAAGAACGTGGCCGATATGAACAAGATTATGGTGGAGAATACGAAAGAAAGCGGGGTAGATACGAAGGTTCAAGGAGGACACCTGGTATGCTTTAATTCTTAATTTCTTATCTTTATTGAATATAATATTCCCTTTCTATCTTTCTAAGTGGAGAAGAACAAAAGTTGGATATAGTGCACCTCTTTTAGTAGGTTTTCATTCAATGAACAACATTTTGAGCTTGAACAGCAGGTGCTGTTGGAAATGTAACAGAAAAAGTTGGCAGATGTATAAATGATTAAAATGTTCCTAATTGATATAAATCTCTTATGTCATGTTCAATATTCATGTAGATATTACTGCCCCTAACACCATACTTTGCCAACATCGCAGGCCGGTCTGATTGGGATGATGGGAGATGGGAATGGGAAGAGACACCACGACGCGATGGTTACTCTAATACCAGTAGGCATCGTCAACCATCACGGTCCCCTATGCTACTTGGGGCCTCACCTGATGCACGGCTAGTATCTCCTTGGTTGGGTGGAACTACACCTCGTTCTGGTATGCTATTTATATATGGAGCATACTTTTGAAGTTCAAATTAGATGGCTATGTTTGTGGTAAAATCAAGAGGTATAACTTGGTCATCAACAGGTTCTGTTGCTTCTCCGTGGGATCACATATCTCCATCTCCAGTTCCAATACGTGCATCTGGATACTCATCCAGATCTTCAAGTTTGAAACCTGGTGCAAGGTCCCATCACCTCACATTTACTTCAGAAAATTCGCAATCCTTCCATGTATGTATACGTGTTCTGGTTAATTTTTGGAGATCATGGATAGTTTGGAATTAAGGATCTTTCCTGTTCTGGTTATCTTGATGATAATTGATAATTTCGTCTGCAGGGTGGAGAAGCAGTCAATTCTGATTTGGCTGGAGAAAACAATTATGAAATTAGTGAAAGCATGCGTGCAGAGATGGAATACAATTCTGATCGGGCATGGTAATGATATATAATGCTATATAGATGACACTTATGTAAAATTGCAGGACTCTTGTCAAGCAGTAAAAGTTCTTAAAGTAGTTTTCTTCAAACTGGAAATTTTGTGCCTTAAATATTAGCTATGCCAAGCAAATTATATTTTATTACTGCTGAATGATCTATGTTTCTGAATAGGATTTCCTTGTGGAACTCATGGTATAATGTAGTAGTGAAGTTTATTTATGACGACCTTTATCTGACTCGTAGTCTTGTTTTATAGGTATGATAGAGAAGAAGGCAATATAATGTATGATACGAGTGATAGCTCATCACTGTTTTTCGGGGATGATGCTTCTTTTCAAAAGAAGGAAGCAGAGTTGGCAAAAAGGCTGGTATGTGTCATGTTCTCTCTTTTTGTTATTTGAACTAAGTTTTGGTTGATGAATATGTATTGCACTATTGTGTTGGTTCAATTTTTAATAAGAAAGTCAACCAAATAACTGAGGTTTCTTCTTTTTACTTCTTATTGTGACTGCTTCCTGATGTGTAAAAAGCTAGTGAATTCAACATAACTGGTTGGCAGATAGACTAAATGTAGCAGTTAATTAGGTGGTCACACTCACAATGTTTACTCGGCAACATGCCAAATATGATCCCTATAGTGCATGCAATGTACATAACTTTTGCATGCATCTACGTTCCTGTAATATGGTTTAGTTTAGGAGATTTTGTTTAGTGCCTGTATTTCCTGACTGTTCATATATTTATCACCTTCACTAAAGTCTTGATCTTCTGTATAGGTCCGAAGAGATGGAACAAAGATGAGCCTTGCTCAGAGCAAAAAGATGTCCCAAATGACTGCTGATAATGCGCAGTGGGAGGATCGCCAACTTTTGAGATCCGGTGCTGTTAGAGGTACTGAGGTACAGACGGAATTTGACGATGAAGACGAACGCAAAGTTATTCTTCTTGTACATGGTGAGGAAATTTTGTAGCTAGTACTATCAGCTAATTAATGAAATACATATGATTTGACATTTCTGCAATAGAAGACTGGAATCTCACTACGCTAAGTTTTTTGTTTTTGTTTTTTTTTTTCAGATACAAAACCTCCTTTCCTGGATGGCCGAGTTGTTTATACCAAGCAAGCAGAGCCTATAATGCCAATAAAGGATCCTACGTCTGATATGGCCATAATTTCACGCAAAGGGTCTACTTTGGTTAGGGAAATTCATGAGAAGCAAAGTTCTAACAAATCACGACAACGTTTTTGGGAGCTTGCAGGTTCCAAACTTGGGGATATCCTTGGTGTTGAGAAAACAGAGGAGCAGGTATAAACTTCAGAGAGGAAGCTGAATTTCGCTTTTACAGTGCAGTCTTGGGACTAACACTTTTGCTTTTGATTCTAGGTTGATGCAGATACTGCTAAAGTAGGTGAGGATGGGGAGATTGATTTCAAAGAAGATGCTAAGTTTGCCCAACATATGAAGAATGGTCAAGCTGTCAGTGATTTTGCAATGTCAAAAACCCTCGCACAGCAACGACAGTATTTACCCATATATTCTGTGCGGGATGAGTTGTTGCAGGTATATCATTACTACATGCATGCATAAGTAACTTGGAAAAGAACAGTTAAACACTACTCAACTACCACATCAGTGCCTTCTTTTCTTAAATGTGGACTTTAGTTGTTGACACTCGTCTATATCCATTTATATTTATGAATATCTTAGTTTTGTGACCCTCATTTCATATCAATTGTAGGTAATTCGAGAAAACCAAGTTATCGTTGTTGTCGGAGAAACCGGTTCTGGAAAGACAACTCAGCTGACACAGGTACGTTTTGCTTTTATTTATGTATCTTCACCATATTCTGTCACAATAGTGTGAAATTTGTGAGGGGTTCGTCTATGTAACTCATATGGGCTCCGTCATGTGGATTTTGTTGACAGTATCTGCATGAAGATGGATACACAGTAGGTGGTATAGTAGGATGCACGCAACCGAGGCGTGTGGCAGCCATGAGTGTTGCCAAAAGAGTTAGTGAGGAAATGGAGACTGAACTTGGTGATAAAGTTGGCTATGCTATTCGTTTTGAGGATGTTACTGGGCCAAATACCATAATAAAGGTGATTTCTGTGTTCTCGGGTTGAATCTGTGTTTGAAATCTTGTGATTCTTCCCTTGTCTATGATTTTTTTAGTCCTGCTTTTGTATTGATCTTTTTATTGAATTTCGTCCTGTTATAAATAATTTGAGTTTACCTGTGGTCATCATTTTATATTACTGTATCTTAAATCTGCTTTTCCAATTTTGTAGTATATGACTGATGGAGTTCTTTTGCGCGAAACACTAAGGGATTCTGATCTTGACAAGTATCGGTATGAGAATTTATATAGCCATGTGTTCATTTAACTGGTAATTTGCATTTATAGAAACTTATTTATTGAGATTGTTTTTTGCGTTTGCAGTATAGTTGTGATGGATGAAGCCCATGAAAGGTCTCTAAACACAGACGTGCTGTTTGGGATTTTGAAAAAAGTGGTTGCCCAACGACGTGATTTCAAGCTGATTGTGACATCTGCAACTCTAAATGCGCAGAAGTTTTCAAATTTCTTTGGAAGGTAGTCTTCAAGTGGTTTTGGTGTAAATTTTCAACTCTTCTATGTTATGATCTTCTGCATCTGCTTGCTGAACATGACCATTTACTTTGTTGCAGTGTACCGATCTTTCACATTCCTGGGAGAACATTTCCTGTTAATATACTGTACAGTAAAACACCATGCGAAGATTATGTGGAAGGTGCAGTAAAGCAGGCCATGACCATTCATATCACCAGCCCTCCAGGTGATATCCTCATCTTCATGACTGGCCAAGATGAGATTGAGGCTGCCTGTTATTCCCTTGCAGAGCGGATGGAACAACTTATTTCCTCCTCTAATAAAGCGGTGCCAAAACTGTTGATACTTCCTATATATTCACAGTTGCCTGCTGACCTGCAAGCGAAGATATTCCAAAAAGCGGAAGATGGGGCTCGCAAATGTATTGTAGCAACCAATATTGCAGAGACCTCTCTGACTGTCGATGGAATCTTTTACGTCATCGACACTGGTTATGGAAAAATGAAAGTATACAACCCTAGAATGGGTATGGATGCTCTTCAAGTTTTCCCTGTTAGTCGTGCTGCTGCTGACCAGCGTGCTGGGCGGGCGGGTAGAACTGGTCCAGGAACATGTTATCGGCTGTACACGGAGAATGCATACCTGAATGAAATGCTCCCAAGTCCTGTGCCAGAAATCCAGAGGACTAACCTTGGTAACGTGGTGTTGTTGCTCAAGTCACTTAAAGTTGAAAACCTTCTGGATTTTGATTTCATGGATCCACCTCCCCAAGACAATATTCTCAATTCTATGTATCAGTTGTGGGTCTTAGGTGCTCTTAACAATGTGGGGAGCTTAACAGATCTTGGCTGGAAAATGGTGGAGTTTCCATTGGACCCTCCACTTGCTAAAATGCTCTTGATGGGTGCTGAGCTGAGATGCTTAGATGAGGTTTTGACAATTGTGTCCATGCTCTCAGTGCCATCAGTATTCTTTAGGCCCAAAGATAGGGCAGAGGAGAGTGATGCAGCACGAGAGAAATTCTCTATTCCTGAATCTGATCACTTGACATTGTATAACGTTTACCAGCAGTGGAAACAACATCAGTATCGGGGGGACTGGTGTGGGGACCATTACTTGCATGTTAAAGGGTTGCGAAAGGCTAGAGAGGTGAGATCCCAGCTGCTAGAGATCTTGAAGACACTGAAGATCCCACTGACAACTTGTTGGCCTGATACTGATGTTGTTAGAAAAGCCATCTGCTCTGCATACTTCCACAATTCTGCTAGATTGAAGGGTGTGGGAGAGTATGTTAATTCTAGAACGGGGATGCCATGCCATCTACACCCGAGCAGTGCTCTTTATGGTATGGGATGCACTCCAGACTACGTCGTTTATCATGAACTGATTTTGACTACGAAGGAGTACATGCAGTGTGCCACTGCAGTGGAGCCGCAGTGGTTGGCGGAGTTGGGACCCATGTTCTTCTCTGTGAAGGATTCAGATACATCGCTGTTGGAGCATAAGAAGAGACAGAAGGAAGAGAAGACAGCTATGGAGCAAGAAATGGAGAATCTGAGAAAGGCTCAAGCAGAGGAGGAGATAGAAAACAAGCAGAAGGAGAAAGAAAAAAGATCCAAGCAGCAGCAGCAAATTTCAATGCCTGGTCTGAGCAAGCGCTCTTCCACATATTTAAGGCCAAAGAAACTTGGCTTGTAAATGTAAATATTACTGTACATACGATTCGGTCCTAGTTTTCTGCCGGATAGCAATGTTGTTGTTGACCCAAAAATCACCGTATTCACATTTTCAAACGAAGAGTGATCAATCAAGGAGAGCTGGATGATATATGAGGGTATATGCTCATTTCATTTCGTATACATGTTCTACTGTAGCTTCTTGGCTTTAGGACTCGCAACACAAGTAAATTTTGTTTTACGAATTTTGTGTTCGATAGTGGCGATAACATACCATAAGCAAAAAGAATAGTCTCTGGACTGTGATACTTGTTAAGTCCTCCGGCAAGCATTCTCGGAAAATGAAATCCTCCGGCTAAAAGTGGAAATTCTTGTATGCACGACGTGTATTTACACGACACAATCTTAACCGTTCATAACAATTCATATGTTTGACCACCATGTTTCTATATTATTTCTTCTAATCCTGACCATTCATGTATGTATGTGAAGATACACGCCGTGTACTAAAGATACTCTCGCCTAAAAGCCTAAAACTGTCCTCCCAACTCTGAAGGGGTACGACTTACGACATCGTTCCCAGAATCATTATAGAACTTGTATGTGTACGACATGTCGTTGAGAAAATGAAGCAAAACTTGGGCACACGTGTCGCATCATAATAGGTTGAGTGAGCGAATCCTTGACGAGTATAAAAGAAGGAAGTATAGTGTCTCTTGTTTCAGTGTCGGGCAATCTTTGGTGTTCGGTTCTTCTTTTTGGGTTTTGGTAAGAACTTCCCCTCTTATTGTTTTTATTTCTTCCTCTCATTATCAGTTCTTATTGGGTTTGCTCAATCAACTTAGAAAATTTACATATAGTTGGTAGTGTTCATAAAGATATGGTTTTTTAAGGGTTGAAACTACCAAAATTTTAGTGTAGTGGATGAAATCCTTTTGAGGTTGATAGTCAGGTAAGGACTTCAATCTGGGTAGTCGATGGTTCCCCAAATTGTAGCTGAAGTTTCACTTGTGTATTTGTTAGTTTATTGATGAAGTTGTTTTTGGTTGTAGATTTGAAGGAACTCAAGGGATTAGTAAAGCAACTTGCTTTGAGCTGAACACAAACATGGTAAGCCTTGAACTTTGCTGAAGGATTTATGGCTTGTGTAGGAGTGGTGTTAATATCTGACATAAGGTAATGTTGGGTTTTCAGTCGGCGCTCTTCAATTTTCAAGGCTTTCTAGCAGTGGTGCTATTGGTAATCTGTACCTGCACATATGTGAAAATTGCATATCCACCGCTTCTTGGGAAGAAAGATGGGTATGTTAGATTCTGTTTTACTTGCTTAATGGTGACTTAGGATGAAGATGCCTTTGATGTTTGTTTGCAATTACGATGATTATCTTGCAAGTTTACAGTTATCTCATGATTAATCTAATTTGCTATATACTTCTGAAACATTATGATTGTACAAACATTATGTTTATCAAATCAAATTCAGTAATCTTCCCTCTATCAATTTAAACACTGTATCAGGATGGTAATGGAGACTAGATTTGTATGAAGATTCCTTCATAGATATGTCAATTTCTGGTGCACTTTGTATACTATTGTGGCTAAAGTGACCAAGAAAGATATGTAGTAGCTAAATAATTTTCCCTCAAATCAAAACATCACTTGACTTGCTGCTTATTTGATGGCTGCATTGCTGGCAGGTTCCGTGGTTTATTTTGGAAGGCGGCCAGAATAGGTAAGTTGTTAGAATCAGACTTTACTACTATAAAAAAATGTTGCTGTTTTGTTTACAAATGGTTAGCCGGTTTAGCCAGTACTAGAATTGGATGGGTGCAAATGAACCAAGAGCTAGTATATAAAAGTGTCTTGGATAGTTTGTTCACTCTGTTTGAACAGTTCTACTGCTATGCGGAGCTAGGCCATTATGTACTTTGTTTTCTGGTGACAAAATCTGTTTATGCAATCCTCATTGTCTCTGCTACCGTTTATTAATACCTGAAGTGCTGACAGTAATGTGGTTGCTGCAACAGGTGAGCGCTTAAGCCCCTGGGTGGCCCTGGGGTGCTTCATAATGGGCGTGTTAATTCTCTTTTAGAGTTTTAGTGTTGTTTTCGGTGATTTGTAGCTCCACCCTATTCTATAACGAGGAAGTCTGTCAAGTGGCTTGTCATAACTGGAAAACTGTTCTGCGTCATAAATAGAGGAGATCTTTAGTTCGTCATAATCGGTTGAAAATCTTTTGTCATTCAAATAGAGCTGTTTTTGTGAAGGCTTTGTAGGTTGGGCTCTAACGGCCCTATAGATAATGTATAGGATTGTGATCTTTGCTTGTATATATTAAGATCTGAATGTTAGATGAGTTGTTTCTGCATGGACCTCTACATCTAAACTTGAAGCCCTTGATTAGTTAAAGGTAACGTTGATCAATTATAGAGTAAATTGAAGTATTGGTGAAGACACCACAATGTGCATGATAATCTCTGATTTTTATCAGCGAATAAAGGAAAGATTAGGATAATTTTTAGATATAATGGGAGAGACGTTTTGATTCTCTACATGAACTCAGAATTGAAGAAATCAATAATAATATCGGCAGCAAACCCAAAACTAACCAACTTAAACTTGCTAATATCAGGTGCCTGCTACTGTTGGCAAATCTACCAACTTGCCATGTCTACTGGTAAAAGTAAAAGGCAGTTGCTCAGATCCCAACGAAAATGCAAGTGTTATAGAAAGTGGGGACGGATCACTTGAACTGCCAATGCTTTGTTTTCAAGACTAATAAACTTCACCAGATTCTAGTTGAGCAGAAAGCCTGTTCTTCCTTAAAGCACCAACTCCAGTTCATATCTTCATACAGCCATAGCAATTCAGAAACACAAGATGAAGCTTTGTGGAAAATAGAAGTGTACATCATTCTTTTTATGAAGAGATGGGAAATTGTGTTCAAGTCCAGAAGTCCAAAGACTCGTCCTCAAAACTCCGATGCTCAAGCTATTCCAGGACAGAATGCATACTGATTCAGAAGCCTATTCGAGAAAGCGCAGACTGTCAACCGAGGCCCCATGTCACCGGTTTTCCAGAACTAAGTATGATGATTCACTGATTGATTTACATACATAATACTAATGCTAGTGAATGTACAGTTAAGCATGCTGGTTACACTGTAGGTGATGAAGAGGATGTACATTTTTGTTCTGACCCCTGGGTAGAATCTGATGGTGAAGATTTCTTCAGTGTTAACAACGGTAATATTAACTTCTATTTGTCTTGGTTATATTTTTACTGTCATCAACACAAAAGAAGCTATAACCTTGGATTTTCTTTTTCTTTTCATTTTCATGTAGATCTTACCCCATCTAGAGGTGATACTCCAATCCACAAAAGCAGTGAAATAGAAGTGGAAAGCCCCAACTTGATAAACCACAAAAACAAATCCAAGGTTCAACCAGTTAAGCAGCTGATTGAATTGTTTCATGAAAGCTTCAATACTGATGAGTCTGGTAGCCATCAAATTATGCATTATGGGTCAGAAGCTGAATCTTCCCAATCTGACCTACCGCGTATTTCAAGGAATGTAAGCCCCTATCGTTCAGTGGTAAATCTAGTGTCGAGTGCAAGGACAAGAAAAGCAACACAGTTTGCACATTGCTTCCTGCCAAAGTTGGTGCAGATCATAAGCTTTAGTGAAAGGAAGAGACGCTGATCGAGTCCTTCATAGGTGTGACTGCAAAGGCAGAAGTGTCTATTATTCACATATTAGTGATATTACTATTGTGTGATTGGAAATATTTCTGTTTGTTTCCTAACTGGCTGTGAAGTCAGATTACAATCTATATGCGTTTATTCGTGAGTTGGTTGGAATATAGTTAGAAGAAGAAGAACATGATCATCTATTAAGAAACAAGATTGAATCTGCGGCAATCTAAGTTTGATGTGTGCACCACATTTGTTTGTATTCCCACTTTTGGAAACCACTGAATTTGGGACTCATGGCTCATTGAAAAGAAAGAGAGAGGCTTCATGGCCACAAGTAAAACATCGAACAACTCTTCAAGGCTTCAAGCCTTCATGAAAGTAGCATTTGAAGTTAAACCCACAACAAAACTAGCTTAAAGTTGCTAGCTCCAAGATACTAGTTCCAACTCCCAAAATGTAAAACCTTTTATTTTAAAGTTGCTAAGCTAATTTTGAGTTATTTTAATTAAGATATAGTCGTAGACTGGTATCTAGCGTAGTGGTAAGACATTTCTCTCTTTATAACGTGTCGTCAAATATAATTCCAAATTCACTTTAGATTGCTGGTTGAAAAAAGAAAAAAAAAACTGATTAATAATGTGTCTTTTTTTCCTCATTCTCCTTCTTTTAACAGTTACTGTGTTTAATCGCTATAAGGTGGGTGTACTTAGGATTTCATATAGTTTATGCTTTAGCTAGTGTAGGACTTGCAATTCTGCAAGACGATGTTTTCTGACGATCTTTAGAGGTGCGTCATCTTTGTACTGCTTGCTATGATTTAAATGGAATGATATTTGGTAAAAAAAAAAACGGAGTTTTGTAAAGAAGAAAAAATGAACATATTATAAAATGAGACACGTGGCAACTTGATATCGGGAGATCTGCCCGGGCAGCGCGATTTGGAGCGAAATTTTCAAAAAGTACTGAAAGTCCAAATTGCAATATTGGGCCGGGGCACAATGACCCGCCCCGCTTCACTTCCAAATAGCGTCGTCGTTTCAAAGAAGAGAGAATCAAAAACCCTCCGATTGTTCTACTCAGTCAGTCACACAGTGTGACAGAGTCAGTCAAAATGTCTGGAACCGGAAAACGAAGCAATTCTCGGAGCCGAGTCAAACCGTCGAAACACGCCAGCGACGACCGAGACGACGACGTTTCTCTCCGCCGTCGTATCCCCAATCGCCGGCCCCGAAACGACAGCTCGATCAGAATCTTCAACGTCGATCTCAAAATCGCGCTAGGGCTCAGCGTCGTCGCCTTCTTCTTCGTTTTGTTTCTGATCTATAACCTCATCAATCATGTCCCGCAAGCTCAGATACCTAGAGTCGTCACACCGTTCCCTGCTCCGAAGCTCATGGACCTCCCTCAGGTATCGAATTTCGACTCGTAGTGGTTTTATTTTTACTATTTACTATTACTGCATGAAATTTAGGGACTGAGTTTCTACCGGTGGTTGCAGTTTCAAGGCGAGCACAAGGAGAGCTTGTATTGGGGGACTTACCGGCCTCATGCTTATCTC
Source organism: Fragaria x ananassa (assembly GCA_034370585.1). Classification (NCBI taxonomy): domain Eukaryota; kingdom Viridiplantae; phylum Streptophyta; class Magnoliopsida; order Rosales; family Rosaceae; genus Fragaria; species Fragaria x ananassa. The sequence continues at coordinate 24,543,602 of CP139762.1, read as the reverse complement.
GGAATCCGAGCTAGGTTTGTGTTTGTATTTTCTTGAATTTTGATGCATTGTGCATTTTCAGGCATATTAAGTGTTTTACTTAATATGATTCAAGTATTTCGCAGATTCGTTATGTATTCATGTACTTGGTTTAGTGTTTTATGCATTTCTAGTGATGTGCTGGTAACTGTGGGTGTTAATAATCTGGCAGGACTCCTCGGTCTTTGATCGGGGGATTGATGTGGCTAGGTGTACAGGATGGGAGATATTCCCTGCGACATTTCTGCCAGGATTCTGATGGGCTTAGCCAATACGGGTGGACAGATCATGATGGGCGCAACTACGGACATCAAATGATTGTTGACCAGGAAATGGAGCTGGCAACTAGTTTCTTGAAGTCGAAGGGGGAAGATAGTGGTTATGGGGGAGATTGGGCAGTTCGACTTAATGTACAAAACCACAAGTAAGTAGCCTGACTTAATTCTGTGAGACTTAGGAAATGACTAAATTCTATAATACTTGCTTTATCAAATGCATGGGGTATGGATCAAGTGTGATGGGAATTTGCATTGAAATGGTAGATTTGAGTACTGTACTTGCATGTATACGTTTAGATCTTCTCTTGAATTTTATTTGTTGGGGGATGTTGACACCCTTTATTTTCTACTTGTGATGAAAATTACCTATGCATTCTTATTTCCATGTGTGTTTCAACGTAAAACTTCGTAAAACAGGCTGTCTTCTTTAGCCAATCAATCGTATATTGACTTCTTTTTTTTCTATCATGCCGCTTCACTCTCAGATCTAATGCAAATGAGGAACTTTCGAGAAGTGCACATCTCTTTTTCTATTTGGCTGATGAAGATGGAAATGCTCTAACTGTAGGTGAAGACACATTGGGAACGTCTGAGAATTCCCTCCTTGCATCTGGTTCTCAGATGGACATTGGAAATTGGCAGCTGCATCTGAAGTCAGAAGTAAGGTTACTAATGTTAGTTATGTTCTAAATAAATAAATAGTTGTTTATTGTGAATGAATCATGCCAGGTAGGACCCGGAATTATATTACGATGAACCTCCAAGTTGCTTTGTCCACCTTTTTCGTCTTAGATTGAAAAAATGCTGCCGTAGGTTACCATGCTCCCTGGCACTCACTTTAGAAACTAGCTAACAGTAATGGACAATCTGAGTATGCATCACTTTTCTGGACAAAACCATTTGCTCTCTTATAAGTGAGCATAAATGAAAAAAATTTGACCCCCATATATCTATGACCAATTCAGTGTCAGTTCCACCCGATCAGTGTTGTTGGTCATTTTTCAGTTGTTTTATATTGCCAAAGGCCTTGATCCTGATCTGTGACTTACAGTTCCGTGTTCCATCTCCAGGATCATTTGGAAGTTCATTATTCTGGTTTCAAGACGCCTCATATTCACAACTTATCTGATCTTGTCCAGGAAAATCTTGGACTACAAGTAAGATATATTCCATGTGTTTTTGTGCCACAAATTTCAGCTGTTGAATGTCCATTCTGATTCTTTCCCTGACTACGTGGTTTTCAGATAAGGAAATTTAATCGATTGCAGCTACCTGACTCATCTGATGATTATCCAAGTATTCTGGTTTTCCAGGTAAGTAGTCATGGTAATAAGGGTGCACCTGTACATGGTATTTGGGAAAACATCATACTTGTCTGACCAATCGCTGATCTGCTTTGTATTTATCCCTGGATTTACATTCTTATCTACCCTCTATCTGCTTTCTCATTCATATGCAGATCTCAGCTAAGATTCCCTTCAAGGCGGATATCACATTAATATCTGGAACTGGTTTGGAAAGTCCAAGAGTACAGAAGCGTATCAGCAGCCTTACAGGTACCTCTTCCTCTTAATCACTCTTAATCTTGATGAGCAATAAATATAGAAGCACACAGGAGTTCTACTGATACTCAATATAATAAGCTTAGGAATACTGAAGCCATTTTTAAAGTTCCAGTTTTGTAGACAGATTCCATTAAGGGTTTGTTAGTACTGTATCAGGAATCAGTCTTTCACACTTGTTAACTAATGGTTGAAACCAGAGCTAATTTTTCCTTCAACCTTGGGTTTCTTCAAGATTATGATTCTGCTTTCTGCTTTTCTTTAACCTGTGTGTTTCCATTTCCTGATTTCATGGAAGTGACGCAACTCAAAAGTTATTTCTGTTCATAACTTTTGTTTTGTGCTCTATGATATCAAGGTACTTCGCTAACCAGTCAACTGAAAGAGAAACAAAGAGAATTTGATTCAAAGTTTGAGAAGACCTTTAATTTAGATAACAAGGTATTATACATGTCTTTGCACAATAATGCAATTTATTACAAAGTATTGCATGCAGTCTGACCTGGAATGATGCCCTTTTGAAGTGAAATCTTTATGTAGTATATATTCCCATAAATGATGTGAAATTACAAATAGCGTTGCTCAATGACATTGTTGTTACATTCCCATTAAGAATACTTCGTTGAATCTCTTCGTTTTGTTCTGGAACATATCTAAGCTCTGTTCCTACTTGGTACGGAAAAAGAAGTCATTTCCATTGGTGCCTTATCACATTCTCTGGCTTTGGGACTCTTCCATTCATTTTGGGATTGGTATTTTGTTTTGAGAAGCTTATATGTAAAATTCAATTTGACAAATTGACATGGTGGTTGATGATCCATATTGCAAACAGCTTTATAATAGTATGCCAAAAGTTAGGTGAAATACGCATCATAAAAATTCATCAATTTTTCTTGAAGTTTCATAGTATGTGCTTAAATGTTATTATGCAACAGACTTCTGAACTCATGTTTTTATGCTTGCAGGTTGATTCTGAATCTATTATTGCCGGTAAGGCTGCTATTGGAAACTTGTTGGGTGGCATCGGCTATTTCTTTGGCCAGTCAAAAATTGCTCTCCCCAAGGATTTGAATGTAAGTTATAGACCAGTTAGTTGGATTTCTGGTCTCCCTTCAATACCTTGTTCTGTTCCTTTACTAGTGCCAAAAAAGTCTTACATAGATAAATCACTCTTATTTTCACTTTATTCTCTTCTTTCTTAGTGTATGAAAAATAAATTCTCATAACCTATCATACTTTGTTTTTGGTCAAATCATAACCTATCATACTACCAGTTACATAATTTTGGTAGATTCCTGCTGAGTTGATACCAGATCCACAAACAAGGTAGTTCTTAAGATCAATTAGATATCGGAAAGATGAGATTGTATCATGATGATAAGTATTTTCTGGCTGGTTCTTATGGAATTCTAAATTGACCATGACCAATCTTGTGAGTCTTCTGGCTGCACCATTAAAGCTATAAATACACTTTTGTACTTAATATTGACCTTTATCACTGTGTACACCGATGCACCATTCAGTTGGGTATTTTCTGTTGCAGCTGGCAAGTCAGGATAATTCTATTTTATATTGGCCAGCTGAGCTTTACACAGCAGTTCCAAGTCGACCCTTCTTTCCAAGAGGATTTTTGTGGGATGAAGGCTTTCATCAGCTCTTGATTCGGTTAGTTGTTTAAAGACTATCTACGTACATGTTACTCAGCAAGCAACTCCAGAGCTACTAAAACAAGAACTCTTTCAGTCAGGCTACTTTTCTTACCGGGCAAGTTAAAATATTAAATGTGTTTTTATTGCATATATACTGGGATTAAATTTTATTTTTTTTGGTTGGAAATAAAATTTTATTAGATGATCAAGTGGATCCACCAATTTACATGTGTACTATCTGTCTCATTTTTTTTTTTTGGTTCGAAAATAAGACTAGATTAGATGACCCAAAGTATCTGCCAAGTTATATACGGTACTATCATTTTACTTTTGGCCAATGCCAAGTCTTTCATAGATGTCTTTCTATGTTGAGCAGGCGGTGGGATACACGCATTTCCTTGGACATCGTAGGGCACTGGTTAGATTTAATGAATATTGATGGATGGATTCCACGTGAGCAAATTTTAGGTGCTGAAGCTCTCAGGTGATATGCTTGTTCAGATATCTAGATAAGGTCTGTTCTTAGATTTTGTGAGTGCAAGTAATTTGAAAACTGTTTTTTGTTACCTGCAGTAAAGTCCCCAAGGAGTTTGTTGCTCAGCTTCCATCAAATGGAAATCCACCAACTCTATTTTTAGTGTTACGAGGTAATGATATATAAATTCCTTTTGTTAATCTCTCTGTACATTGCAGTTCAGTACTTTTGTGTGATTCTCAACCATACCCCTAAAATTCCATGTTTAGATTGTTCATGAAGATGATATGCTGCGATACATTGTTATATAATTGACTGCATAGTTTCTTTACTGGTGGTATGCTACTACTTGAAATTATTGTCTTGATGTACAAGTGATTATTAATGTGATTGAAACTTTGTTTCACCAGAACTTCTTCATGGACTAAAGAAAAATAAGTTTACTGCTGCTGAAAGCAACAACATCTCTTCATTCCTAAAACAGGCCTATGTTCGCCTAGAAGCATGGTTTCAGTGGTTCAACACTACACAGTCAGGTATGCAAATTTTTTTTTTTCTTTAGTCTCTACCAATGATTTTCTATGCTGGAGAAGGGGCTATGAGTGTTTATGATCTGTTATTTCACTGAAAGACATGTCCGCTCATGGGCATGTCTCTGATAAGTTATGACTCTGGGAGATGGAGTCGAACATCATCTGAAATGTGTAGTTTTGTAAATCTGTGTACACTTGAAACTTTTGACTGATATGGAGGATAATTCTGTGAAAACAGGAAAAGAAATAGGCACCTACTACTGGCATGGGAGAGACCACACAACAACGCAGCAACTAAATCCACAGGTCCAGTTTCACAGATATATTATTGTATTAAAGGCTTGAAAATTGAAATCAAACAAAAATTAGTTTTCTTTAACTTTGGATTAATGTAATTATCTTGTCCACATCTCGCTCTAATTTGGATCAGATTAGGATAATTTCTATGTCTAGATACACCAGTAGTAAACTGACATGATATTATGGTATCTCCAGACGCTGTCTTCTGGGTTTGATGATTATCCTCGTGCTTCTCACCCAAGTGAGGATGAACGTCACATAGATCTTAGATGCTGGATGCTTCTTGCAGCTGATTGCATGCATTCCATTTCAGAGCTTTTTGAGGAGGAAAATAATTTTGGAAAGGTAACAAGCAAAAAAGAAATATGTCCTGAAACACTACTCAAGCTTACCAATCAATTGACCTTTAAAAAACTAATGCAGGAATATGATACTATGGTTAAGTTGCTCTCTGATTTTGATATTCTGAACCAGGTTAGTTTATCACCATCATTCTAAAGTAGTTATGGTTATTGACATCTTTTTACTGGAAACTTTCTCGCCATTGTATTATGCTCTACTGTGGTGGCGCATTGAACATGACTTTTTACCAAGTTTAATTTGAGTGTGGTGGTATATGGTATGCATATCTCTTATCTTCTCAATGCTTGAACAGATGCACTATGACAATGCGTATGGAGCATATTTTGATTTCGGAAATCATACAGAAAAGGTATGCCGCATGCTTGTCATATAAAATCCTTTCTGAGGTTTCTCTGGCTTCTTTATTATTCTCGATAACTTGATATGTGGATAAAAGTTGGTCTCAATACTGTCCAAAAGTGAATGATGATTGGTTGACACCAGGGCTCTCTTATAACATCATAGCATCTGCTGTCATGTTATAATAGGATTTTACCAATATTATGCCATAGTATAGATGCTTTGCTCCCGCATCCAATCTCCGCAACAAGAAAATCTTTCCTGGTGGACAGCCCTTGTTGCTTTGTTGTATTTATTATGTGTCCCTGTTAATTTTGGGCATTTATTCCAAGTCTAGGTTCGTCTAAGGTGGGAAGAAACGATTGTGGGACACAATTATCCAACTCGAGAGCTTTTAAGGGAAGTACTGGAAACCCCCAAGCTGAGACTGGTTCCTCATATTGGTTATGTTAGTCTATTCCCCTTCATGGGAAGGATTATTCCAGCTGTAAGTTATTTGTCGTCTGAATGCAAAGATTTGGTCTTGTTATGTTACCAATTTGACACGTCTCTCTCCCGTTTGATTGTAAATCAACATGTTTAAACTGCACAGGATTCATGGATTCTGGAAAAACAGCTGGATCTTATATCAAACCGCAGTATCTTGTGGACGGATTTTGGATTGCGTTCTCTTGCTAAAACAAGGTGATCATATATACTGTATACATCTAAATCTATTGTATAGGTTTTTTCTCGATGGAGATAATTTTCTGTGACTTTTGAGGACCATGCTAATTCTAAGCACTAAATATTTGATCTTCTGTGCAATAGCTCGATCTATATGAAACACAACACAGAGCATGATGCTCCTTATTGGAGGGGTCCAATATGGATGAACATGAATTACATGATTCTTTCATCACTCTATCATTACTCCAGAGGTATGTGCCCTAACTCATCTAGCTATGTGAAAACTAGAAATAACAAGGAATTGTCTTGATCTTAAAGAAAAGAAAAGGAATTGTTGAAACAAACTTCAACCTGTAATTTAATTATTGTTTTATTGTTTCAACTGTTTTAGAGGATGGGCCATATAAAGACAAGGCAAAAACCATCTATGGTGACCTGAGAGGCAATTTGATTAGGTATCTGACATTTTCTACTAAGTTGATGCTATTTATTTGCTTGCACTTCTCTATTGTGCTAGTCTAAACTGGTTTTACATGTGCTGTAGAAATGTGGTTCGGAATTACCACAAAACTGGGTTCTTCTGGGAACAGTATGACCAGAGAAATGGCAAGGGTAAAGGTGCACGTGTATTTACTGGTTGGACATCTCTCGTCCTGTTGATCATGGCAGAAGCTTACCCATAGCTAGAGCAGACTATATCTAGAAAAGGCAAGCGAATGAATTTGTACTGCAATTTATCTGACAATGTATCTAGAAAAGGCAAGAACACTGATGAAATCAAATTTTCATTGCAGAAGTTGGTTCTAATTCCCTTTGATCATATAAAATGATGTCCACAATTTCCTTTGGAAGTCTGAGAAAAATAGCTCAGAAAGTAATAATAATAATAACCAAATAGTACAATTAAAATCCTAGCTCAACTCTTATCGTTTTTCCTCAATGGCACATGATATCTGTAGCGTCTGGATCCTCTGCCATTATAATCTCCATATCCCTAATATCACGCTTCAAAACATTACCAAGTCTTGCAATAGCCTCAGTCTGCTGTTGTAAGACCTGCCCAAATAAAATGACCATTCGTTTAATCAATCTACGTGCATCATGACAATATTAAGAAGGCACCTCAACTCAAGAATGAAGTCAAATTGATGTTCACAATAAAGTTGACTCTCACCTCTTGCATATCAGCAAGACTCTGTTCATGTATTCTTGTTGATCCTGGAAGAGAAACAAAACCACCAGCACCAAAAGAATTTGCTTGGACACGGGATATAGTTCGCAGGTTTTGTACCCTGCTAGACAGCTCTGCTCCAGATCCTTTCAACTGGAGTTCCATTTACTTGTTAGTGGCTTCAACCAATGTAGAATGAATTGGAAAAAAGTCCAAGGGTCAAAAACGTACCTGTCTAGTTATTGCAGCTAACTTCTCCACCAAGTCAGCTTCCCCTTTCATTAAAGGCAATCGGAAACCCTTGCCTTCTAGTGCCTCCAGTATTCTCATTACCTTTTGGGATATGAAAGAAACAAGCAATCAAGACACTTGCCGAATTAAACAATGGATAAATTCCACACAAGAATAATCCAAACAAGACAAACAGTCAAACATCGCTCATCCAGCCCATATGCCTGATGGAAACCAGATGTTGGTCAAGTACTGTCACAAGTTAACTTTGGTCCAAGCGATTATAAACCAGAGAGAAAACTTAGCACCTTAAAAGTGAACCTCATTTCACAACTGTCTATCACTAGTATATGATGTCTTAGTTCATTCAGCTACTTATGATTTATGAAATTCATCTTACATATTTTTACAACCCCCAAATTCTATCTAAATAAATAAAATAAACAAGGTGTTGCTCACCCTCAACAGGCGTCTTTCAAGACCTTGCTGTTTCTGTCTCATTCTTTCAATTCGAGGAATAGTGTCAGCTTGAAAATGTCTTTGTAGCTGCAAATGATATAACATGTTAAAGCCATCATCAAAGTTATATGCATAACAGTAGACCAAAATTGAAGCTATTTAAAGGTACCATCTTGACATTGCTTTGGGTCATTTGCAATCTCTCGGCATCTGAACGTATGACTTCATCTTGGAGCTGCATCAAATCAAGTTGACAACACAAACTTCAGTAAATGGTGACTAGAAGAAACAGACAGAACATATACCTTCCCAGTACATTAAACAAAGATACTCCCCATATTTCAGTAATAAATCATCTAGCAATAGAAAGCTACAGCAAAAGAAAGAAGAAGAACAAGAAACACAGACTGACAGACATCAGAAACTCTAAGAAACTAGACAACTGGAGCTCTCCAATCTAAACAAACAGCAAAATGGAACTATCCTTAAACTCTGAAGAGACTGAAGTCATGAATAAGGGTATATGTGTGTTTCTGTCAGTCTCATGATGCAAAACCAGAACATGTCATTTTCCTTTTTCCCCATCTTTAACAATTATTATCAGAGAGTTTTTACTTGGACACTTAACTTTGGTTCTACTCAAACCATTTAGCTCAATATTTATATCAGCAGCGTTTCAACAAAAGATATCGTAATTCAATGACAATTTGGTTAACAATTCTATGGTATTTATCCCAAATTTCAGTGGCACAGAGCTTGCGGAAACCACTCCACTATAGCATCTTCATCAATAATGATACTAATGAATACCAGGTATCATAAAATTGAATACAACTAACATTGACTCTTTAGTATTATATCACAGGGCATCAACAATAAAACCTCACACACAAGTGTTACACATATCTCTATGCTTCAAACTAACAACAATTACCTTCAGGCGTTGCGAAAGATCCTTAAAACCCTGAACAAGCTCAGGCCACAACCGTTCTCTGTCGGTGCTCGATAGACCTTCAAGCTTCCCCATAGCCTCCGCCCACATTATCTGGCAATTGAAACTATTCTCCAAACTTAGTTGGAGCAAAAGAAAACAAAAGAAAAAACCAGATAACAGCACTAAATAGAAAATCAAATGGAGAGAAACAAAAAACTCACATCCGATACACCAGCAGGCTTCACCCTAAACTGTGGATCAGTTACGCTAAACAGCAAATGCTGCAAACATCAACACAGTCAATTCATTTCCCACATATAGATTTCCAAAAGTAACTTGACAATAAGAAGCTTTGAGATAAGCAAACTGAAATGTAGGGCGGTGGGCGGGATAATAATAGTAATACATTGCAAAATTGTAACAAAAAAGAACAGAAATCAAACAAGCTAACGAACCTTAAAGCCATATTTAGGGTTTCCAGGCTCATCCTTATAAGCGTCAACAATAGCCTAATGCATAAGAAATCAAACAAGCTCAAATTAAACCAAATTGATAGAGCTAGGGTTAGGGATTCGCAATTTCACAACCTGAAATCAAACAAGCCTCACCTGAATGTCACGATCGGCGAGAGAGCAAGGGAGAGGAGCCACGGGAGCCATCTGAGTGTTCAATTGAGAAGGAAAGGTACTCTGAAACGACGGCGTCTGTTGCTGCGGCGTACCGAACAGATTCTGCGTCCCAAATCCACCGGCGGAGGGAGCTTGTTGCTGAAACGGCGACGTTTGCTGCTGCTGCTGAGGCTGGGTAGAGAATGCGCTGTTAAACCCGAAGGCGCCGCCGGTGGAAAACGACGACGTTGTGGGAGTTCCGAAGGCCGGGGAGGAACTAGGAGTGAAGAAGGACGGCGCCGACGACGGAGTGCGGAAGGCCGAGGTTGAAGCCGGAGTGCCGAAGTTCGAAGATGGAGTGCCGAAGGCTCCGAAGGGGGAAGAGGACGTCTGGGCTCCGAAGGGAGAAGACGACGATTGAGCTCCGAACATTGTGACCGGATTGTGGTGGTGAGGTTAGGGTTGAGAGTGTGGGAGATTGAGGTGGAGGTAGAGTAGAAACCCTAACCCTAATTCTCTCAGGCGGAGAGCGGCATTGGAGGACTGTTAGTGGAGAGAGTGTGCAGAGTTGCGTGTGTTTGGACCTCTTGATTTTTAAGGGCAGTCTTCGCGGTTTATGATACCGACCTCAATTCCTTGGAGGGTTTTTAACTTTTAACCTTGAAATTATGATTCAACTTTTCAGAAATTTTTACTGTGTTTCGTTTTAAATAAACAAATTAAATACTAGGAATATTGCTTGCTTGGTTCAGGTGGTGTTGTATATATGTACAGATTACAATCAAAACATGAAGGACCTTTCTCAATCAATTTCTCCATTTAACTGAAACAAAGTTGCAATTAAGAAACCAAAAGTACAGAGCGAAGCTTCAAACCAAAAGTACATGATAAAACTAACATGAAATTCAAGCAATGCAAAACGTTCAGAACAGACGGTTATTATCAGAAACCAAATCTATGCACCACAAAAACCAAAATCACTCAAGTCCTAGATCCAAATCTTTCAGGCACACCCTTCAAGCATTGATTCTAACAGAGCACAAGCATGGACCAGACAGCTTTACCGCTGAAGTCTGCCACTCTGATCCTGGAGCTGCATTTGGATCATACATCAAAGTACGGTAACCAAGTTCCTGTTGTAGTGAGAACAGTAGAAGTTTCTCACCCAGTATCCCAAATCGAAATTCAATACTATTGCTTCCTGTCAGTGGAATTTGCACCATCTTCCAGGAATTCTCCTCGGGGTTGAAAATTGAAAGTTTCCTCTGGTTCTTCCACTCCATACAGAAGAGCTTCTTTTCCAGCACAGCATGTGTAGTGACCATAACACAACCATTCTTCATCTGACACCAAGTGTGCGTCTTAGGATCGTAGACATCAACAAACTTTGAATTGCCAATGGTGAAGCTTGACCTTCCGCCCATAATATACAGCTTACCCTCAAATCCACACGCAAAACAACCATATCTTGGACGGCGAATACTCTCTATCAGTGTCCAAGTATCAGTTTCAGGATTATACACCTCAGCACTAGATAGGATGTTGCCTTCTGCACTATACCCTCCAACTGCGTAAACCAGGCCACATAGTTCTGCACAAGCAAAGTCATATCGAGCCACATTCATCTCAGCTAATTTGCTCCACCTACAATGGCAAACCATAATGTCACACAAAAGTAACTATACAAACAAACCAATTATTATAACGTTAATCTCGTTCAGACAACCACGTTAAGATGCAATGTTCAATTTATAGTCATGCACTTGGACTCTGGGGTACTCTAATTAACATATATGAACAGCAACAGTTCAAGAGGACCAATTGAATAAACTACGTGTTTCCGCCTTCACCAGATATATATATAAAATAAAATAAAATAAAAATAAACCCTACTGTTTCATACAAATACCAACTAGGGAAAAGTAACAAAACAATCATCGCATGCAAAGAAATCATATCAAGATGCCTCTAACTTTAAACTTGAGATTAATGTAATTCATTACAGCTTAAACTAGTAAACAATCCCAAATACATATGATTTCATTGATTCAGAAACAGGATTTTGAGAAATTTAGACCAGATGATCCCCATAGGATCTAGTTTAATTATCATGCCTGGCCTTTTTCCAGAAGAATGAATGATGAGCATGAAAATGCAAAATTCCTAGCGAGCAAAAGATTCAGAATAACTAGCCTAGACTCCAAACTTGCTAACATCGATAACTTAATCTATCAAAGTAATACTGAACAACAGTTTCTCACTAGTTGAGATAGAATACATGTAAACGATCAAACACAATTCCAAATCTTGCATAGAAACAAAAAAAAAACAAACCTGTTGATGCAAGAATCATAGTTGTAGACTTCTGGTGATGCAACACCAATCCCATCGATCACAGAAAAACCACCCACAATGACAAGCTTTCCACCAAGAACTACCACCCCAAATAAGGATCCTGTTGGACCAGGCATTGGAGGAAGAATACGGTGCTGATGTCCAAGGCAATCCAAAACCTCCCAACGGCTTTCTTTTCCTTCAGAATCCGTGGTTAACACATAGAGCCACTCCTGAAGCAACCCAGCTAATTGTCGCACAGTTGTAAATTCTTTGCTTTGCATAAAGTGCCTCCATTTCTTAGACACAACACTCATAGAACAAAATTCTGAGCGAGGAACAAGCGCAAGGCAATATTTCGATATGTCATCTGGCAGTCCAGGTAGAATGGGGCTGTCGAAATCATCTGTGGCTTCAGAACTCAAATTACGAAAGTTCTTTGAGCGAATTGGTGTATCTTCCTTGAGCAAAGTGGTTAAACACATATTTGGTTCTTTGAATCACTTTCAACTCACAAAATTTGGCATTTTCTAGATTAAGAATCTATGAGCACATCAAAAGAGATGCAGATCACTCTCATGTACGATGAGTTAGGTTTCACCCAAAAACTTGTGTACTCAGAAATAGGCAAATAGCAGACATTCAAAGAAATTCGTTATATCCGTCACCTATCATTTTACAAGACCAAGGCAGAAAAAATGTTGCAGAACGCATCACATGAGCAGTATATGCTGGCAACTTTCTATGTTTTGTACAGTCGGGTTGTAATTCCATAACAAAACTTCTGCTCCAATAGTAGTTGGTTTCTGAGTTGTTTGTTCCTCCACACACAGCCTGAGTGTCTGCACATTATAATGCAAAATTAGTGCAAGTCAGTAACAAGAGAAGTAATAAATAAAATAAAAAATGAACGTCTTATCAGTAGTTGTAGAGCTAGACAGGCCGTAAACATACCAGTCAATGCCATATACTTGGCAGGTTTTAGCCTCCTGTAACTTCCATGATAATCACCTGAATGAAGTATAAACAAGAAAAATTCACTTCAGAGATTATCGATACAGCAAATAAAACGGAACACAATCACCAAGATAACAGCAGCTAGTACCAATAGACACACAAAATGCACTCTCATTCCATTTTGACTATCATCCCACGTATTTCATGGACACCATCACAAAAGAAACAGTTCCTTTAGCATACTGCAATATAAGCCTAAACTTCTCTATGGATGTGTCATGACTGACCAGTTAATCACCACAAAAACAAAGAGACGATAATAAGATATAAAAAGTTGATACAAGTCATGAACAGATGAACCACCTCAAAAGACCTAGCTATCCTCTTTCAAAATCCCAAGCTAAGTTATCTAACACAAATTTGGTCCATCTTCTGAATCGAAAAAATAGTGCTGAGCCAGATCTAATAATAAACTCATTATCATGGATCAAACCCATTATGCACTCAAAATACATGCTCATTTTCATCACCAAAACACGAATCAAATCTGAACCTACCAACACCTCTGAAGCAGTAAAACTCACAGTTCATTTTATTGCACACGAGCTAGCTAGCTAACTCAGTATCGACACAACAAGCAAATGCATAAAAGCGACACACAGAGTCTGAGATGAAATGAGAGAGAATAGAGACCTGTAAAAGGAGATTAAACACAGCGGTGTGTATGATCTGAGCGGAAGAGAAGGTGGGAAGTTTTATAGGTGGATGAAGGGAGAAGGGATCAGAGATAGAGGAAGAACACGTCAGAGTGAGATTTGCGCCAAACCAAACGGGAAAAGAATTAGCCAGAGAGACGACCTTGTTGCTTGGTTTTTATGTTCCCGAAACCAAGGGGATAATGAGCCTTTTTTCTTTTATTTTTTTAATTATTTTTGTTATATTTTTCGGTCCCAAGTCCATGTACCTGCTCGGACAGAGTGAATTTCGTGGGTAGGGCGTGAGTTGTAAGGCTAGTAAATGTGACGGTTTTGATTATATTTGTTTCTTTATTATATTTTCCAATATTTTGTTACTTTTACATACAAGATGTTTTTTTTGTATGTTGGTGTAGGGAATTCTGAAGTTCAGCTAAAACCAAAACATCATCTCTTAAAAAAAAAAAAAAACAAAAAAAAAGATGCTTGAATAGAACAGCTGGCTATGAATTAGACAAGTGATTTTACAGTGTTTGAGGATCAAGCGCCACAAAAAGTGGTGATGCGGTTTCTTTATCAAAGCAGTCAATTCGGAACATAATCCATAGACCAAATCTTACCGTGATTGCAAGCCACAATATCCCACCATTTCCAAATCCTCTTGCCACCTGTTTGGTTCAAACCAGAGAATCCCAGCATTCCGGGATGTCCGAATTTCATAACCTAAAAATGATTTGACTCGCTCTCTCATCGTGGTCTCAGATTTGCTGCGTTTTCTCAATGGTGGCATTGTTGTAATTTGAGTCCAGATTTGCAGCATTTTCTGTTATGATGAGGTCGCCGTCAGTTGTGGTCGTGAGATTGGTTGGGATGGGAGGTTGAAGACGACGGCGCATGGGTCGTCGGATGGTTGTGGGGCCCACGGTTGAAGGGGAGGTAAAGGCGACGGACGGACGGACGGACGGATTTGGCTTGCCCTTTCCCTCCGGGCAACACCCTTTTGGCTCTAGCGTCACGTACACACTTTGAAATATTAATTTCTTTTATGAATAACTGAAGTTTTATATCATTTTCGGGAATGATTTTACTTTTTTATTCAAGTTTTGATGAAAACATGAAGCATTGTTTAGATTATAATTGATTCATAGAATCAAGCATCAGCCAATGAATCAAAGGTTTGGTGAATTAACTCTGACTCTACTCCAGAGTTTAACGAAACACAAAGAATCAAAGATAGAAAGTGAACATAACATCCTTATGATACAAATGAGGATCATCAAGATTGTCTCAAATTTTTTAAGTGGGCATTTTGGTTCAAGTCTGCATATTATGTTTACATCCAAAGTAATACTTTAGTGGGCGGTAAAATGTCCAAGTGAATATTAATTACATTCTTGGTCCACGTCATACCGGCGAGCCCAAATTCTTTGGGTTTATAAGTGATGACCCACCAGTGAGATCATGCGAGTTTGATGACAGAATTCACATGAGGAGTCCGTATGCACCACATTTATCGTTGAAGACTCCTACAAGTGTTTGACATGTTTTGGGTCAACTCTGATGGCCCTTTTAATGAAAAAGAAAGCATTTTTAAAGCTCGTGAGCTTTAAGGGCCCGCTAGATGGAAGCAAGCTTTAGGAGCTCGTGAATTGGTTTGAGTTCGTAGCCCGCGCGAGATAGGTTTCCACAAGGACTGTGATACCCTGCGGGGTAAAGACGTTTCTAAGTTGAGCAACGCGGAGGCAGTGACCTATGCGAAATGTGTTGTGCGAAATATGTTGTGCGAAATGGACACGCGTCACGCAGATTGGTTGATTCACACGAGTGAAATAGTGTCCTTGTGGTATTCTGTTTCATAGTCCGACTTGGATAGTGTTTACTTCTAGCAGAAGGCGAGCTACTATATAAAGGGGCTCGAAGGCTTACAGCTATGACTCTCTCTCAAAAACACAAAACAACAACTCAATACAAACAAACAAACTTTCAACCCAATTGATATCTTTGAGCCTCTCGAAACCCTAGTTCTAAGCGCACATTGTCTTAGTTCTCAGAGCCCTTTCGGACTCATCTCCGATCACTCTTGATCCCTCTTTAGTTGCTCTGCTCGCGACACACCGTGAGTATCGATTCGCTCAGTGCTCGTAAATTCCCCGTCCGCGATGTGGCACCGGAATCCCTTCGTTTGATTAAGAAGTCAAGACCCGACACACTCTTTTTCCTCGTCCGCGAGGTAGCAGGCACGCCCGCATCCCTAGAAACATTGACTGCTACCATCTCTCTATCCCTAACCGAGGATCGTGGCCAAAACAATATTTATTTGAGATACTTCAACTAGTAGTTTGTTGAAAATGTAGATTTAATGGTTGTAAAACTAGTAAAAGCAAATGTTTCGAAACAAAACAAAAGGTTTCTACTAAACTTTCAATTGACTGTAATTTCTAAAAGTCCATATTAGTGTTTTTGTTCCTTTAAAGGAAGAGAACTCAAACTTGAAACATCGAAATTTAGAAACAAAAGTTTTTAACGAATAAAGTTATAAATGCTATTTCGATCCATAAATGTGACAATAAGATTCATAACAAAAAGTCAAAATACTATAGGGTCGTAGGTAGTAATAGAATTCAATAATTCATATCTTTAATTACTACTCCAAGACAATTTGATACAAGGGAACATAGACAATAATAGATTGAGAAAAGAAAAGCAAAAAAAGTGATGAGCATGGATCACAGCTATTATCAGAAAGTCCATGAGCATGGATCACCTAGCTATTACCAGAAAGTCCATATATATATATATATATATAATGATGCTATTAACACATGTTATCTTGTTATTCACACACCCTATGTGTTTTTCTATCATTCTAAAGTTGTTTTATGACCGGTTTACATCATGAAATAATGTGTGAATAACAAATTAGGGTGCACTGTATATAATTTACATGGAGATTCATAGCATTAGCATTCGTTTGTGCCGTCCATGTTATAATAATAAGCAGCAGCTAAGCTAGCCAACGGCTGGTGTTGATCGTCACAGCTGTTCGTCGGAAAGGGGTGGCGGACACTTTGTCTGCTTGTCATTAGTGGAGAATCTATACATCATATTCTCTAATTTGGTGACCATATTTACCTGTCTAATGAGGTATGAACCTTCCCTGAAGCTTAGCATTCTGTGACCAAATTTGTTCGACTAGTCAATATCTTTATTAAACATCAAGCTTCTAATATTCCTCCCTTTTGAGTTAGAATCCAGTTACGGGAAGAACTTAGAGATGTGTCTTGTTATGGTGGTGCGGCTCTGCCGCCGACGCTATCGACAATGAATCGACGGAGGATTAGTTTGTGGTAAGTTAACTTGTAAGAGTGTGCGGTTCCTACAAATTCGACTAGTAATTGTTGAATTTTCTTGTATTCGTTTTTAAAATTTTATACGAAGAAATAGAAAACAAAATTGTAACACAAATTTTCTCCGTGTATCGGTGGTTGATGCATAAAACATGTGATATCAAGTGCTTTATTTCCAAGTGAATCTCGGAATAATACACTTGGTAAGTTATAATATATATTTCATAGCTAGTACCATGAAATTGCTCTTAGCTCGTCGTTGTTGGTAGTTAGTTGACACAGAAAAGTATGGACGTCATTCCAAAGGTTAAGGCCAGACTTGGTTAATCTGGCCCTTCATAATTTTAAGAGATGTATACAAGACACAGGGCAGGCAAGACATATCCTTAACAAGTTGGTCAGAGCTTATCGATTTGAATTAGTCCTACGATGATATGGCTTGGTGATGAGTTTGATGATCATATATAGATGTTCATGTTTATCATGAAATGTAAGTTTGTGCTGTGCTAACTACTAAGCTACAAGAGATAAGAACTTGTTCAATTCTTTGATCTCAAATTAGGTTACCATATTCAGGATAGAATAATATCATTGACCTATAGAAATTAATTTGTAATTTTTGAGTATAATATCTGTGTACATTGCTGATTGTTGTGGTTCTGATATTTATATATATATTGTTGGTCAATCAACAAATTTTGTCTACAAACCCAATGCTCTTGTTTAGTTACAAGCTGGTCGATATCATTATACTGCTTCAAAATTAGAAGAAAATCAAGTATATTTGTTCAGGAAAATAATCGAGTTATGCAAATGCAAAGAGGTTTCTAATTAATTGTTATTTTTGATGATCATATTCGAGTTATGTTAACGTTACATGCTTCTTGTTAAGTATGCATGCATTACATTGCTGCAATGATATATTCCTCCTTTCGTATTTCCCACGTATTCCACGTTCAAAGAAATCAAGAAATTGGTGTTAAAAAAAAGGAAAGCGAAATTGAACATCAAGTAAAATATCAAATTGATACATGAAATCATGAAGGTATGCTAAACAAATAAAAAATGTAAACAAAAATATGGAACACAAAACAAACCAAACCTTAAAAGCTGCCTAGAGTACTGAGGCAGCTGTATACTACTACAAAAGCAAAAACTCAAAACCTAAATCTAGAAAAAAGTTAGCAAAAAAAACAAAGACGCCCAACTGACCCAAGGCAAGCTTTGGAGCATTAATGGTCGTCGTAGCCGCTGAATGTGGTAGCCTTTCTTGAGGACGAGGAGTTGAAGGAGAAGGTGCAGGGCTTGGAGTTGATGGAGTAGACAATCCAGAAGGTGCCAGGCTCGGAGAGGAGACATGATCGTCAGTTGTGGGAAGGCTGACCACAACCTCGACCTTCTGTCCGGCTTCACAATGACGAGGAGCACCACAAAGAAAGTAAAAGTGACCAGGCCTTTCAAGCGTGATTGTATCTGAGCCGGAACTGTAAGCTGCGATCGGAGAGCTGGAGTTGCAGGATTTGAAACTTTGCTCGGTAACTTCCATCACATTGTGGTAACTATTGTAAGAAAACAAAAGAGTATCGCCTACGAGAAACTCTTTTGGTGATGACCACTGATTGTAATCGACTCCTATTACCCAACCACCTGGTCCGCCAACTTTGTAAACAGTAGAAGACAATGCAGAAGGTGAGGGGCTCGGAGTTGATGAAGTAGACAATCCAGAAGGTGCCTGGCTCGGAGTTGATGAAGGAGAAGACAATCTAGAAGGTGTCGGGCTCGGAGAGATGACCGGACTGTCAACTGGTGTAGGAAGGTTGCTGACCACAACCTCGACCTTCTGTCCGGCTTCACAATGACGAGGAGCACCACAAAGAAAGTAATAGTGACCAGGCCTTTCAAGCGTGATTGTATCTGAGCCGGAACTGTAAGCTGCGATCGGAGAGCTGGAGTTGCAGGATTTGAAACTTTGCTCGGTAACTTCCATCACATTGTGGTAAGGATTGTAAGAAAACAAAAGAGCATCGCCAACGTGAAACTCTTTCGAAGAAGACCACTGGTTGTAGTCAACTCCTGTCGTCCAACCATCAGGGCCGCCGACTTTGTAAGCGGCACTAGCAGCATAACAACTAGCAGCACAAAGAACCACCGCAACCAAAAGGACCAGCATGTTATTTCTCAAATGATAAGCTCCACCGATATGAAAGAACAAATGATAAGCCTCGTTATATATAGTGAGTTTTGTTTGTGTGTCCCAAAGGGAAATGGATTCAAGTCATATTTGTACTTGCACTCGAATTAGCCTATAATCTATATCTACGTATGTAAAGGTTTTTCTATTCTCGAAATCCCACATGATTTGTGATTAATATGGTTTATGTTTCAATAGTAGCTTTTGGGTGTCCACTGTCAATTTTGGGCTTCCACAATTGGGCCGCTCAACCAACTTTGATAAGAAGCCCGGTTGACCCAGGCCTTAATCTCACGACACGTCACCATCTCTTCCTTCGTATTCCATTTCGTAGTCTACGACCACCTGTATAATCTTCTCGATGGAGTCAGTCTCTCTCTCTCTCTCTCTCTCTCTCTCTCTCCTAACAGAATGAGAGTCATCACTCCCTAACCGCCTTCCCCAAATTTCCAGAATCGTCTACCCACAGTCACAGCTCTGTCACCATACCACCGTCACCTCCATGCCGATTGCCTCCCTTTCAATCATCCGCCACCGCTCCCTCACCGCCACCGTCACCGTCACTCTCCCCACCTTCAACAACCTCCTCCGCCGCTGCGCAACCTTCCGACGCTTCCCTATCGCAGCAGCGAAGCAGCACCAGAACCCTAACGTCACCAGAAAATCGCAGCCGCCGGATAAGAAGCTCCTTAAGGCCAAGCAGACCTTCAAGGACTACTCCTCCCTGGCGCCGGTCCTCTCTCCCCATGACAAGCCTCCTCTCTCGGAATCACAGACCGTCGGCACCGTCGCCTCCGCTCAGGCCAACTTCATGCGCGTCATCGTCGAAGCTCCTGGAAAGAAGAGCGCGGACGAAACGGCGTCGTGTTCTGGAGTTCAGGTGGAGCTGCTCTGTGTGGTGAGGGCGCTGCTGAAGAAGATAAAGAGGAGAGTGTTGGTTGGGGACAAGGTTCTGGTGGGGTCCATTGACTGGGTGGACCGCCGTGGAATGATCGAGAATGTTTACCGGAGGACCTCCGAGATTCTCGACCCGCCGGTGGCCAATGTGGACCATTTGCTAGTGCTTTTCTCTCTGGAGCAGCCTAAGCTTGACCCCTTCGCGCTCACTAGGTTTTTGATTGAGGCCGAGTCCACTGGAATTCCACTCACGCTTGCTCTCAACAAGTCCGAGCTGGTTGACGAAGAGGTTCGAATCCGATTCCTTCTTTGATTTTCTTCTGGTGATGATCAGCTTGAATTACTCTTTCACTATGTTTAACTGTTATGTTCCTGAAGCATGATTCATAGTTCCATACATATGCTCCGCACATTTGGTTAAGCTGTTTATTAGTCTTATTAAAACTTATCTACTGTTATGATTTGAAGAGAATTGACGTGTATACGGTAATGCTGTACGGTTTGTGTGAGTGAAATGGTACTTAGTTGGACCAATCTGAGAATCACTGAGCTGTCTCTAAGAAGGAAATCGTACCTACTGTGTATGATGATGCTGTATGGTTTGTGTATATTACTTTCGATTATGTGAACATTTAGTTGCACCAATTTGAGAATCACTGAGCTGTTTCTTGATATTGTTATTTGCTTTTAGCAGTTTGTTATGGTGAGGTAGTGCAAGTGCGCTTATTGTGCTACAGTGAAATTTTATGCAAAGTTTTGTGCTGATTATCAATTTGTATCTTACTTGTCAGTGCATTATTCTCCTTTGGTAATTTGATTGATTCCTATGCGAGCCTTTGTTGAAAATATGCAGACAAAGGCTACATGGAAGTCTAGGCTACGTAAGTGGGGCTACAAGCCACTTTTTTGCAGTGTTGAATCTAAATCTGGACTCGACTCTCTTGCTTTTATTTTGAGAGATCAAACGAGTGTAATTGTCGGTCCAAGTGGAGTTGGAAAATCTAGCCTGATCAATGCTTTGAGGAATAGCGACCATCATGCTTTTGATGCTGCAGAAATGGATAATCGGCTTGATCAAGTGGGTTTTTTTTATCTCTTTCTGCTTCCTTTTACATTACCGTGTACCATTTGTTTGTGGAGATTAGTTGCTCATTCCAATTCTTATTTCCATGTGCTTATTTCAGATTGTAGGCAGCAAGTGGTTGGAGGATCAGCGTGTTGGACAGGTTTCAGTAAGAAGTGGTAAAGGGAAGCATACTACCCGCCATGTTTCCTTGCTTCCATTGTCTGGAGGAGGGTATCTTGCTGATACTCCTGGGTTCAGCCAACCTAGTTTAATGAAAGTAACTAAGCAATCTCTGGCACAAGCTTTCCCAGAAGTATGTGTACTTTACACCATACAATGTAGTTCATTCGAGTGTGTGTGTGTGTGTGAGCTAATCCTGTTAAATTCTTCACTGTTGTTAAGTTTATATGTTCTAATGGTGTGTCTTTATTTCTCTTCAGATACAGAGGATACTCAATGACAGTGAAGCTGCAAAATGTGCATTCAGTGACTGCTTGCATTTGGGTGAAAAAGGATGTGTTGTTGGGACTGACTGGGAAAGATACCCATACTATTTCCAACTTCTTGATGAGATCAGAATCAGAGAGGAATTTCAGTTAAGGACATTTGGAACCAAAAAAGAGGGTGATGTAAGGTATGTTTGAATTCTAAGAAGCTGGTTATAGTTCATTGTCCATGTTTACTGAACTAAATAGTTCAAATTCTGCTGTTCAAGGATACTCTTTTTGAATGCGGAAATAACATTACTATGGTTGCTATGGCGAACATATTGATAGTATGATAGCTGCCCTTACTTTCATCATCCTTATTGTTTCCCCGATTTGAAAATGCTCTGTTTAAATGTCATTGCATACCTGTATGGAGTTATTCTTATGAATACATGGCAGCTTAACCCAATGACCCAAAATATGTAGTTAAGTTTGTCCGCAGCCTGTAGATTTCGTATCTCACACATTATGTTTTAGTTTTCTTACTGAAACTCAAACGTTTCATGTTTACTTGCAGGATCAAGGATGGACAAGCTGAACCAAGGTTGGAGCGTAAGAAGCACAGGAGAGTATCACGCAAGAGTATGAACCAGTCGGTACTAGATGAATTAGATGAGCTGGATGATGACGACAACTTACTAGATGAGGTAAAGTGGTAGGCCAATGAGTAAGAATGGATAGGACAACGAGGACTCAGAACTGGCAGTAAGTTTGCTTCATATCAAAACATTGTAAATAGCAAGTTAGAACTACATCTTGTTACACGAGGTTAGACTGATATCGGCCGTACAGATAACAGAGTGAAAATAATCAGACATTCTCTGGGGTGTTTTTTGTGATATCTGATATGTAGGCAAATGCTTGTAAGCTGGTAATGACTCGATGACACAGATCTTTAGACTTGATCATCCTTAAATCCTTTATCTAGTTAATTGGCATGTGTACTGTTCTGCTGTGTTTTCTGATTACTGTATGTGACTGAACCATTCTAAACATAAATGACTACTCCTGTTCTGGAGATAATCACCACAGATATAACCAGCAGCCGATAATGTAACCGGCCGGTACCAATACATGAGGGGTTTAATGCAAACACAATCAACTGAACAAACATATTCTTCCAGTTTTTCGATTAGAAAGAGGCAAATAACCCAAAAACAGAACACGACTAAAAAGAAAGATAAACCAACGCTAATTCATGACTGGAATATTGACCTACTTGGCTTTGGAGCCTTTCTTCTTGAAACTCACAGGCTGCTGCTTCTGAGGCTTGGGGTGCTTCTCGGCTTCAATTGGGTCCAACCACTTGAGAGGGTGGCGATTGAAATAGGGCCAATTGGGGACAGTGACCAATGTGGTCAGAACCACACCACCTGCATACACCAGCATCATCATCTGGAACGAACCCATCACGTAACCAGTGAGAAACCCAACCACCGCGAACACCAGCAGCATTATCTGCATCAGCTGCTCCGCTAGCTTTTGCCCTTGCCAATCCATCTGATAAATTTTCGCGAACAAACACAAAGGTCAATCAAAACCCCAAAACCGTAAATAACGAAAGAAAAGTCTGGATCGGAAAGCGTGATCCTGAATCAAAAGGAATTGAAAGAGAGAGGGAGGGAGTTACCAGGGAGAGCACAGGAGGGAAACTCTGAGATTGCCTGGATTTCTAAAGAGGGAGAAGAGAGTGTCCGGAGAAGACTGGAAATTGAAATTAAACGCTAGGGAAGGAAATAGCGATCGTCGATCTTAAATCCAGCGGCAGATAGTTCGTCTTCCTACGTGGACATTTATGGTGGTCTCTCGGTGACAAGGTAATATTCTCCCTGCAAATAGGAGGGTGCCACGTACCTGATAATTTAGGGAACAAACTTGAATTCCTTTTGGTAGAAAATAAATTTTTGTTTATTATTATTGGGGAAAATAGACTTAACGGGTTAAAAATCAAAAGAAAAAAATACGGTCTGTTTGAAGGAGGAACGTTAAAATAGAGAAGATAATAATTTGAAGTTATATGTATTATTAAGTTATATGAGTATTTTTATATAAATGATTGCAAAGTACCTTTTAGGTAGGTAGAAAAAATAAAAATAAAAATAAATCCTTCATAGCATGGTAAACCTATTAGCATGGTAAACCTATTACAACATGGTAATGTATTCCCATTCCAATCAGCATTAGACCAAGACAAATGAAAGACGGTGCATTTTCCTCATCAAAATACAAACTTTTTGGGGATTCAAAGTCTTCTTTTCTTTGAAACTATTGAAACTTGACCTTTCGATCTCGACATACAGACGAGAGAAAGTTGATTTACCCATCTCGGATGATAATTCATCAATCAACTGTTAGTTGGCTGAATGCCTAAATTGACCCACAAGATTAATACTTTGAGCAATGGATTGTAAACCAGAAAGCCAAATGCAGAGCAACCACAATTCAGACATTATGAGACACTACACTACTTCTCAATTGTCTTGCACAATGCAAAACATTCCCCTACTTCTCAATAATCGGTTGATGATAGGTAATGACCACTAATGATTCATTGAAGGCATTCCATGAGTTTGGAACATGTTCCATGCAACAAAACAATACATTCGCCCGATTACAGAGGTAGTGTAAGGTTGCATCAAACTTCAAATGGGACGATACTGCTAAGCTACAAATTCCTCCAGGGATTTATAATCCCAAGCAATAGTCAGCGAACGCAGAAACAACTAACATTTGTATAGTTGACGAGTCAAAGAGGCTAAGATTAGAAGCAAACTAGAGCCACAAGTAAACCATTTAACAATATGCCCATGACATTCTTATCATAGTATCTGCATAGGTTTGTAGCATTGGATTTCAAGGTGTGTACTCGAGCAAAACTAAAGATAATCTGGAATTAACAGTACACAAGGTGGTCCAAAAAATGTCTGCATAACATCTCAAACTATATAATAAGCAACAAAAATTTCTCATAATAAGAAAAGGCACAATAGTCAGGAATTCTTCAATAGGCTGGTCGAGTTGCCACTCAAGCAGAAACACTGCGAGCAGCTTGAGACTTCCTGGATTTTCTGGTTGCCAATTGGGAGTCGGGCTGCAATGACATAGGGGGAAAAACAGTTAGGAAAGAGCAAAAGAAATTGAGCTATAAATAAGGACTTCCATTACCATCAAAATTTTCATCTCAAGACTAAATAGGAATTATGCAAGTACCTCTTTCTTCACAGGTTCTTCCTTTTCAGCCAAAGTGAGCTCAATGTGGCATGGAGATGACATGTATGCTACAAAGATTAAAACAAAAGCAAAATTCAGAAAAGTAGGTTGAAATTAAACACAAGAACATGAAATCAAAATGCACTAAAGTCGAGAACATACGGTTGATTCTTCCATGAGCACGGTATGTACGACGTCTTTGCTTCTGAGCTTGGTTGACTTGGATGTGAGATACGTAGAGAGAGTCAACATCCAAACCCTTCACCTAAAAGTGGTAACCAGTAGTTAGTTCATGTAAAGGCTAAATCCAACAGTGGAAAGCAAACAAGGCAGAAACTTACTTCAGCATTGCTCTCAGCATTCTTGAGCAAATCCAAAATGAACTTCGCAGACTTCACAGGCCAGCGCCCTTGGCCATTGGAATGCCTGTTCTTGGCCTGAGCTGTACGCCCAACACCACGGCAGAAACGTCTGAAAGGAATGGCTTGCTTGTGAACCAAAACATCCTCCAGATATCGCTTTGCCTTAATCAAGGGCATCTTCCTGATAGAGAACGCAGTCTCCCTTGTGTTCTGTCAAAGACAATAGGAAGATACAAAGAAACATACGTCTTAAATTCATAAAACTACACATATGCTTACTTCTCTACAGAAAAAACCATATAGTACCAGCAACTATCCTATGATTATGAAACCTTATAATGTGACTGGCAAAGTTTCAACAACCAAAAACATATCAATCATGCTTAAAAGAACTGAGATTGACTGACACTCACATACTTGAAAGTATCTCATCATCTAGAAATGACACTCTGTAAAAACTTCTATCATCGACTTCAAACAAACAAATAAAATAGCAAGGACACAGGCATTCGATTCAAATGTTGCATGGTTTACTGAACCTTCAGCCAGAGAGCCACAAAGACACAAAACAGAGGTTCACCCAAGAACTTTGCTACTAATTTCCCTGACGGTTACGAGAGACCTATTCACATAGGGCAATAGGATCCTGCTTTTATCATCAGGTTTCAATCTAATTCCCTCACACATCTAAACCTAATCATACATTCATACTTCAGCTAAACTCAGCTAATCACAAAATATACAGATTCAAACCACAAACACATACCTTGAAATGAACTCTGAGGTCAGACCCCCTAGCCTTGCAAGCTGTAAAAATAAACAACAAAACTTCTATTAGATCCAAAAAGCAGTTTCAGACAAAATCAAAGCCCATTGATTTGAGATTCATATAAGAAAATATCGAAGAGATCTTACACTTGGTGATATTATCGGGCTCTTTGGAGTACTTCACCTGAAACAACAACAGAGAATGATTAATACATGAGAAGCGGCAGAGATGATCAGACTAAATTAGGGTTTTGAGATGCGAGAGAATAGAGAAGATGGTGAGGAGGTACCATGGCGGCGGCTGCTTCTGCTTCAGTGAAGGGGTTGTGCGATAGGGTTTTCTTTAGCAGAAGAGACGAGTTAATATAAGGCTTCGGCTTTTATAAGCGAGCAAAAGAAAAACTAAACCCTAGGGAGCGAAATGGACCCACACAGATTGGGCTCAGATGTCAAATTTGGGCTTCAAATTTCTCTTGCATGGCCTTCGAGGCCCAAAATCAAACCTAGGGTTTTGGAACTTTTTTTCTCAGGGTACATTCCTCCCGTTTTAAAATTCCTTTTCTTTCTGGAACAAAAGACCTAAATAAATACTGTACTCATCGTTTCAAAAAGAAAAAAAGCGAATACTCTTTACCTCAATAACATTAGGGTTCCCTCGAAGAGAACAAATAGAATTGTTTTCCTCGAGAAGACGTTAGGGTTTCTTCAACGGTTTCTTTTGTTGAAGTGCTTGATCAATGTCGACGAACCAAAAGGGGAGGAGGTTGCCTGCTACAACGTCAACCTGGTGCGATCTCCCACTAGAACTGTTAGAGTTGATCTTGAATAAGCTTGTTGTCATCGTCATAGTTCGATTCAAATCCGTATGTTCTTGTTGGAAACGCGCTGCAAAATTGTATACCTCTTCTCCAAATTATACACCTCTTCCTGAAGCTCCATGGCTCGTAGTATCTCCGGATCATCAACAAGAACATACTGATGATAACCCTGATCCACTACTTCCGCTTCTTTAGCCTCTCAGAGAAAATATTCTATAAAATCAAGAGCTCCTTTGAAGGCTTCGATTCTCATGGCCTAAGATGTGCGGGTTCCTCTTATGGGTGGCTTGCAATTTGCAACTTCGACAAAGCTAGGGCTTATCTTCTCAATCCAATTTCAAGTTCGAAAATCGATCTCCGGTCGACGACTCTTATTACTTACTGTGGATCACATTGAGTTTTCAAAGTTCACCAACTTGTGTCATCCTCCGATCCGTCTTGCATCATGAATTTTTTTGTTGTGGTGAGGTACGCATTAGATCACAAACATATTCAATGTAGCTTTTTGTAAGAATGGAGATGAAAGATGGAGAATCTTAAAAAGCCATCAGTCATGTACTGTGAGTGTAACATTCCACAAAGGCCATTTATATGCATTAGGCAAGGAAACCCTAGAGGTTTGGGACTTTGGAGGAACTTATCTCATGAAAACCATGGATTAGAGCATTCGGTTAATGTTTGGGATGCTTTAACTAAGATCCCCTGCGTGAATATGGTTGAGTCATTGGGCGAGCTTTACTTGTCTGCGAATGAAATTCACCGTGGCCCGATCATATCAACGGTCTTCAAAATCTTCAAGCTCAATTTGACCAAAAAAGAGCGGGAGAAAGTGGAAAATTTGAATGATCAAGCCATATTTCATGATCTAGCTACATGAGTGAAATTATTGTCAACTCGGAATCTCCCATAACTTGAAGGAAACTCGATCTACTTCAATGCGGGGCGAAACTGTGAGTTCGGTATTTTGTTTCCCAGGTATGAAGTGATGAGTGGATTACTATGCAGCTTTGAAAGAAAAGTTACTGAGGAGTACCTGAGGAAAGGTATTGAATATGATGTTTGGATCGTTCCTAATCCATGGTGAGGTACATATAAAATGCACATCTGTGCAGTGCGGTACTTCTGGACATGTACTGTTTTTGTAAAACAATGAATTCCATTGGAAATTAAGTTTTAATTTTTTTTACTTGCAATTGAACAATATTTGGTGAGGATCGAGTTCACTACGGTTCATTCGGCACAAGTTTGAAGATGCTAATATGATATTCAAAATATTACTACGCTAGCATATTCATGTCATTGACTCATTGAGGAGTTTTTCAAACGCATTATTTTCAAGGTTACAGAATCCAAATGCATCTATTCTGAATCTGATCATCATCATACCTGAAAATTCTGTATCAGTATTCAGTATTAATTTTGTACTAATTACAGTACTCTATGATCCTCAATCTTCAGTTGTTGCTTCACCTCTGGAGATTAACTTACATTGGCTATGATGTAGATGCTCCTACTGATTATCAAAGAGTGCATATAATTACGTCTTGGTTTGAATATGTACATACAGGGGCTGTTACTATTGATCTGTATTATACAGTTAAATTAATTAGGTGAAATTTTCACATCACGCCTCAAATAAACTTGAAAGAGATCGAATGGAAAGGCTGAGAGAGTCGCCAAAAAGATTAAACCCAAATGAAAGTAGGAGGCTAAGAAGGCAACAAGTACGTACGTATATGCACCATGCTAAGAGAACAACATGGAGTACAACAAAATACAAATCAGTATCTACACGAATAGTCTAGGTAAGCATGACTAAACCAAAAATTTCTCATTTGAATTGAAGTAAGGCCTGAGCTATACAAATGATTGTATACAGTTCATATTCAACTTTTATTTAGTTGTTTAAAATAGATGAGATTTGTTTATTTTTAAGAATGAGAGATCGATGCAAGATGTTATAAAACATAATATATATATATATATATATATATATATATATATTATTTTGAATTGAAGTAAGGCCTGAGCTATACAAATGATTGTATACAGTTCATATTCAACTTTTATTTAGTTGTTTAAAATAGATGAGATTTGTTTATTTTTAAGAATGAGAGATCGATGCAAGATGTTATAAAACATAATATATATATATATATATATATATATATATTATTTTTCGAATTACAAGAGAAAGAATAAAACTGTTTTCCTCAAAGACGTTAGGGTTTCTTCTGTTGAAGTGCTTCATCGATGCCGACGAACCAAAAGGGGAGGAGGATGCCGACTACAACCTCAACCTGGTGCGATCTCCCACTAGAACTGTTAGAGTTGATCTTGAAGATGCTTGCTTTCATCGATATAGTTTGATTCAAATCCGTTTGTTCTTGTTGGAAACGCGCTGCAGAATCGTATACCTCTTCTTCGAGTTATACACCTCTTCCTGAAGCTCCATGGCTCTTTGTGTACCTCTGGATCATCAATAAAGACAGACTGATGATAATGATGTTGATCACTACTTCCACTTCTTTAGCCTCTCAGAGAAAAAGTTTTACAAAATCAAGACCTCTTTTGAAGGCTTCATTCTCTTGGCCTAAAATGTGTGGGATCCTCACATGGGTGACTTGGAATTTGCAACTACAACATTGTTATGGCTTATCTTCTCAATCCACTTTCGGGTTCCAAAATCGATCTCCCATCGATTTTGACTCTTCCTTACAACATTAATAAACTATGCAAGCTCAGAGTTCACCAAGTTGTGCCATCCTCTAATCTGTCTCGCAGCAGAAATTTTTTTTGTTATGGTGAGGTATAACACATTTGATGATCGCAAACATGTTCATCTAGCTTTTTGTAAGAATGGAAATGAAAGATGAAGAAACTTAGGAAGCCATTAGTCATGTGTGTGTGTAATTAACATTCCACAAAGGCCATATATATTCATTAGGCAAGGAAACCCTAGAGGTGTATGACTTCGGAGGAATTTTTCTCATGCTAACCATGGATTTTGGCCATTAGCGTTCAGTACCTTTTAGGTTGTTGAAGTCATACGTGATTACGGTGGATTCACCGGGCGCGCTTTATTTGCTTGTGAATCCCGGCTTCCATATCTTCAAGTTAGACCTGACCGCCAAGGAGTGGGAGAAAATGGAAAATTTGAATGATCAAGCTATATTTTATAATCAAGATTTATCGCATGATCAAGCTTTAGGAGTGATGTTATTATCAACTCGGAATCTCCCACAACTTGAAGGAAACTCAGTCTACTTTAGTCAGCTGCAAAATTGTGGATTTGATACTCATACAAAGATTCCGAAGTATGAAGTGGGAGAATTACTATTCAGCTTGGAAAGCAAAGTTATCGAGTACTGTAACTACTGCTGGATGGGTAATCAATATAATGTTTGGATCGTTCATAATCCATGATGAGATATAAAATGTGATCATCATAATTGAAAATTTTGTATCAGTCGCAGTAGTACTTTTTTACTTGGAATATTCCATGTTCGTTAATCTTCAGTTGTTGCTTCACCACTGGTGATAAACTTGTGTTGGCTATGATGTAGATGCTCATGTTGGTCTGAATATGTTTCAACCTTTCAGGGGCAGTACTTTTTATGTGGTAATATTGGCGAGCTACTTACTATAATCCATTATATAGATTAGTCTTTCTATTGTTTAATTAGGTGAAACCGTCATAATAACATCTCAAATTAACTTGGCACAAAGAGACTAGGAGGAAACCAGGTGCATATGTGCACCAGGTGAGCTATTGTGTTCGAAGAAGAAAGCTATAGGGGATGACAATCATGAGAAGCTCTATGTGCAAGTTAAACTTAAACTTCACTGCAAAGTGAAAACAGATGGGATAAAGTGGAATATTTGAGACATCAGGCTTTATTTTTCGGTCACAATACATCGGCACTGTCAGTATCAGCATCGGCACTTTTTGCTTTGTTTCTGACTCGCATAAATATCTTATCCAAGGTGAACCCATAATGACATCTACCACTAATTAAAACTAAGTGCGAATATTACAAAACACAGATTCTTGTTTTCATTTTCAATGGTCGAAAGCGCAGGCTGCAGGTGAGCTGTGCCCTCCCTCTTCTTCCGCTTTACAACCAGAATAAGGAGCCTTAGAATTCACACTACATATATTCAATAATCTGGAGAAGTCATTGAAAATGTTTGCTAAAACAAGAGCATATGTAGAATCGTAGAAAGCTATTCACCTGAACTCAGTGACCAGTGGCCTACCAATATGTACCAAAGGGGAGGATAAACGTATCCAAAACCTGAAGAAAAATAAATGAAATTGAAAAGCCTACAGACATAAAAATTTGAAAGAAACACTCAACAAATATGAGCATCAGTTGTAGAAAAAGTAGTGAAACACACCTCTAACCATATAACTGAAATACCATCATCTACAAAAAAAGCATACCATCCAAGTCTCCTGGTGAGATGACTTTGCAGTTTCAGAAGTTAACTCTGAAAAGAAAGAACACGATACTGAAATCCAGATAGAAATGAGATGAGAACCTCAGACTCAGATTAGTTTATTCGATTGATTTACAACCAGTTGGGATTATGCTTGGATAGTTGGATGTTAAAAGACCCAAAATACTTTGGGCCTCAAATTATTCCTCCTACCCAAAATACTCTTTTCCTAGAAAACCTAGGGTTTCCTCCCGTTATCAAATTCCTCGTCTTTCTCAAACAAATACACTCTTCGTTTCAAAAGAAAAAAACATATAAATAGAAGCAAATATTGTTTTCCTCAGTAACATTAGTGTTCCCTCTGTTAGCGTTTCATCGACGTCGACGAACCAAAAGTGGAGGAGGATGCCAACTACAACGTCAACCTAGTGCGATCTCCCACTAAAATTGATCTTGCAGATGCTTACTTTCATCGATATTTTTTGATTCAAATTCGTCTGCTCTTGTTGGAAACGTGTTGCAAAATCGTATACCTTTTCTCCATATTTCTCTGAAGCTCCATGGCTCTTAGTACCTCCAGATCATCAACAAGAACATACTAATGATAATGATGTTGATCACTACTTTCGCTTCTTTAGCCTCTCAGAGACAAAATGCATTAAAATCAAGAAAAGGAAGGCTTTGATTGTCCTGGCCTTAAATGTGTGGGTTCCTCACATGGCTGGCTAGCGATTTGCAGGTTCTACAATGATACAGTTTATCTTCTCAATCCACTTTTGGGTTCCAAAATCGATCTCCCATCGCTTTCGACTCTTCCTTACTTTATGACAATATGGGGTGGCAGAGTTCACCAAGTTGTGCCATCCTCCGATCCGTCTCGCAGCAAAAACTTTTTCGTTGTGGTGAGGTATACTACATATGAAGAACAAAAGCATCTAGCTTTTTGTAAGAATGAAGATGAAAGATGGAGTAACTTAGGATGGCATGAGTCATGTGTGAGTGTAACATTTCACAAAGGCCATTTATATTCATTAGGTAGGGGCAGCCTTTGGGCCGTGCGATGTGTGCGGCCACACAAGGCCTCTGATTTTCAGGGGCCTCCGAAATTTTTTTATTTATATAAATATGTAATAAGTACTAAAAATAACTAACATGTTAACATGAGCTCTTGTAGCATAGTTGATTAAGACTTTTCATCTTAACTCAGCCACCCAAGTTCGAGGTCCATAACCTCCTTTGTTTAGTATTTTTCTTCCTTCTTTTCACCTCTTTTTTTTTTCTCTTTTTTTTCTTCGTTTTTCATCCCTTTTGTTTTGTTTTGTTTTGTTTTTGTTGTTTTTTTTCTGCATTCCATCCCCCTTTTTTTTCATCTGTGTTTTTGACCCTTTTTTCCCCCCTCTTTTGCATTTTTCTTGTGATTTCATAACTATGTTTCCTACAATTTTATTTATTTTCCTGCATTTTCACCATTTTTTTCTACATTTTCACCTTTTTTTTTCTCTCTTTTATTTTCTGCGTTTTTCTTCTTACGATTTTATAAGGGATTGTTTCTCTACTTTTTTTTTCACCATTTTATAAGAATCTTAGGAATATATTATTTCGTATACTTCAACGAGAGATTGTGAGTTTTAATATTGATTTGTACATTCGAAATCAAAATTGTGTAACTAAGACCACATTCAAAAACAAAAAAAAGACCATATTCAAAGTTTCGCAGGGCCTCATATTCCACAGGACCGGCCTTGTCATTAGGCATGGAAGATCTAAAGGTTTATGACTTCGGAGGAACGTATCCCATGCAAACCATGGATCTTTGCCATGGATCAAGAGAGCGTCCAATACCTTTTAGGTCGTCGAAGGCATGCCACTCATGTGTGATTACGGTGGATTCATGGGGCGAGCTTTATTTGCTTGTGAATCCCGGCTTCACATCCAAGAAGTGGATTCGTGGGGCGAGCTTTTTCTTCAAGTTAAACCTCACATCCAAGGAGTGGGAGAAAGTGGAAAAGTTGAATGATCCAGCTATATTTTATAATCACAATTATAATCAAGCTTCAGTTATTATCAACTCGGAATTTCCCACAACTTGAAGAAAACTCAATCTACTACACTCAGCTGCTAAATTGTGCGGGGAAGTATGTAATTATGGGAGGATTACTATACAGCTTGGAAACCAAAGTTACTAAGAAGTACTGTAAGTACCGCCGGAAGGGTAATCAATATCATGTTTGGATCGTTCCTAATCCATGGTGACAGATTGGTTAATTTGGTGCAGATGTTCATAACTTCGCTCAGGTATGAAGATCCTATGATAAAATATGATCTTCATACTTGAAATTTCTGTTTCAGAAGTACTTTTTTACTAAATAATATATTCCATGATCGCCAATCTTCAGTTGTTGCTTCATATCACTGGTGATAAACTTGCTTTGTCTATGATGTAGGTGCTCGTGTTGGTTTGAATATGTTTTCGGGGCAGTTAAACTTTTTATGTGGTAATATTGGCGAGCTACTTACTATAATCCAGCATATAGATTAATATTTCCATTGTTTAATTAGGTGAAAACGGAAGTATAAACTTCACTGCAAAGTGCAAACAGATGGGATAGAGTGTAATATTCTGAGCGTTCAGGCTTTAGGTATCTCGGAAATTTCCTGCAACTCGAAGTAAACTCGGTCTAGTTGATGTTGAACTAGTGCACAACTTGGAAGCAAAGTTTTGAAGTCATAATCGATATATCTGTGAAGGGCTGGTCAGATCGGTATCATCTTATCGTCCATTCATCATAATACACTACACAAAAAACACAAAAAGAGAAAGCAGTTGGTTCGTAAGGGAAAGATGCCCTGTGAGATATACTGCATTTATTGAATATCTCAAAATTCATTTCTAACTCAATGGGGGGTTCATAAAGCTTTGTTCTTAACAGTTTCTATCTTAAGATGCAAAACGACCTGTGGTTCGAAACTAGAAAATGTAACTCGACAAAAAGCCAGAATAAGCAACTACATCCACCCACTCCGGAAAAAGCCCTTTCAGCTTCTTTGCATCATCAACCATATACTGATCTACGACAGCAACTTCTACCCTTAGATCTTCAGAACTGTTGGCCTGCAAGTATCACAAGAAACGTTAAGCCGCCGAAAGCAAATACAACTATAACCGTGTAAAAAGAGCTTCTTTTTTTCTTTTTTTTTTATACCTCTAACCAGAAGGTCCAATTCTCAGGACTAGCTCCGCTAAGTCGGCATATGTATGATGGCGGACCTCCATCAGATGTTTCAGTAGCTGTACCAATTTCAATGATAAGTAAAACCAAAAATTTATTGAAGTGTATATCTAGAAGATAAGATATAATGGTGTTGGGGGGGGGGAAGCAAAACCTGGAAGTTTATTGTCTGCAAATGACCAACTAGATAAAGGGCCTGTAATATTGAGGACTGCAACCCAAACCTCCTCCAAGGAACTGAAAGAGAGGTAAGACAGAGAGCTTTAAATTTTGAAAACCATATAAAAAGCCTGTACAGGTCATGAACATGCAACTTTTTCAACTCACCCTAAAGACTGTTCCAAGTATATTCTCCGAGATTCCTCGCCAAATACTGTATGTGGCTTATATGTGGACAGATGAGGGAACTGCCCGTATTGCTTTAGAATACCATCACTTCTTGCAGGAAACTTCAAGCTTCTTGTGAACAAATGAGAAACAGGAAAAAGTCCCTGCATATACAGAGGCAATATTTTTCACCCATTGTTCCAGTGAACTGTTTACTTGGTTACTGACTCGCATAAATATCCTAACCAAGGTGAAGCCATAATGAGTTAATGACATCTACCACTCAAACTACGAAGTGCTAGTATTACAAAACACAGATTCTATTTTCATTTTCATAGGTTGAAGCACGGGCAGCTGGTGAGCTGTGCTCATTCTCCATCTTCTCTCGCTTTACAACCTGAATAAGGAGACTTAAAATTCACCCTACATGTTGATGAAAGAAAGGGATTTGAGGCGGCAGCCCAGGTGGTCTAGAGTAGGGTTCCTTAATCTAATTTGGAAAAGTCATAGAAAAGGTTTGATAAAACAAGAGCATATGTAGATAGGGTATCCACCTGAGCTCAGAGGCAAATATGTACAAAGGGAGGATAAATGTTATCCAAAACCTGAAGAAAAATAAATGAAATTGAAAAGCCTACAGGACATAAAATCTGAAAGAAACGCTCCAGAGACATACATGAGCATCAGTTGTAGAAAAACACCTCTAATCATATATTGAAATAATATCTACAAAAGTGCATACCATCCAAGTCCCCCAGTGAGATGATTTTGCAGTTTCAAAAGTTAACTCTGAACTAATGTGCAATTCCTTTGCAACCTCAGGTGCGTGTTTGAAAAGAAAAAGTAATGAATTGGAATCCACAACAGAAAAATCATAGCTGGACTCCACAACATGATTTGCATCTGTCACAGAACAAAAAATGTTTTAGTAGGAGCATGGGATAAACAAGAGAAAAGGTGAAAAGAAACACAGAAAGAAACAACATGATATTGAAATCCAGATAGAAATGAGCTGAGAACCTGAGACTCAGATTAGTTGAATCTATTTACAACCGGTTGAGAACAAAATTAAATTATAATTTAAATATTAATAATACTACCATCAGATTTTAGAAGAATTTTTAAATTATTTATATCTGGGGGATGGACTTGAAAGTAAGACATTGATTTCACATGATAACTCGGGCTAGCGTGAATACCTTCAGTAAGAAATGTATGCTGGAAAATAACTCTCTTAGGTGCAGCCGTGCTGTATGGAAAGAACTGAGATGACAGAGCCAAGCCTAGCACAGTAAGATGCAACAAGACTTGCATAATGGATGACCTGGCTAACCAGCGACCGCAAATAGGTATCAGAGGGCCTACAGACCAACTGGTCACAAGTCCAACTACTGCAGCCATCACAATGTCAGGAACGAAATATCCTGCCGGAAAATAGACACGCTTTATGAGAAATTCTAGATACAGATAGGAAAAAATCAAGGGTAAGACTGGATGCCATAAACCATTGTGAGCCTCAATCTTCAAAACCATATATACTACTGTTCAAAAAATATCCGTTTTGAGCCAAGTGTGGTGCATTTCATATTAAAAAGTCACATAATTGTGAGAAAATTAATGATCACATTGTTCAAGCACAAAATATGGCTTCAACAATATAATTTCAAATGAAGGTTATTAAGAGGCAATAAGGTTCCAAAGTACTAACCATATGGAGGTGGCAAAGCACCCATCATACCCATCTTTTCAATCAAAAACTGGACAAGAAATGCACCAAAATACACAGAGTACGCAAGGCATGGAAGTATAGGTAACATATAAATTAATGTTGACCTGACAGAAGCAAAAAAATTGGGTCAAAGAATTGAAATTCCTACTTGAAAGCTGTTAGACATAAGCTAAAATATCGATGAGTACTGTACAAAAGGAAGCATACGCATGCACACCATCTATCATTTAACATTTATGAGCAGAATTGTTGAAACTAGTACCTGAGTGATTTGCGACCAAATAATTTGACTGATAAGCAATATAAAATCCATCCAAGAAGCATAGACACGGACAGTGAAAAGGTCAAGAAGCCCCCGCTCAACCCAGCATACAGATAAGCCTGCTTCACTAAAGTAGTTTCACAATACATCCCTTTGAGTGCTTTAAGTACATTGCAAAAGAAAACAATCCAAATAAAGTAACTAATCATCCATTCAAATTACGTACCAGCGTTATTGTAGCGTATAATCCAAATGCTCCCCAGAACCTTGCTTCATCAGATAAAGCCTGCAAGACTTGCGCTTGTTATAACTTATTTTAGATAATGAGATAATTAAAAAAAAATATGTACAGATATTCTTAATCTCTAGATCTGTGGTTCATGATGCACCAATATTAAATTTCAAGACATAGATAGAGCACAGGCAAGAGATTACTAGGTCCAAATCGTAAACTCTTTACAATGTGTAAGCAAGATAACACTGTATGATTTGACAGACAACTGAAACTTCAACGATAATGCCAAAAAAAAAACATGCGTGAAATGAATCAGCTAAATACACTTGGGAAAAGAAAAACAAAAAAGTTAAGCTGGGTAAATATCTGGTACATGACATTACTTCTTTTAAAGACTTGACAACTGATGCCTCTTGAGTGAGGGGAAAGCTACTCCAAACAAATCTTGGTATTAACAGACCAACAAGAGCGCAGGGTGTGAACATCAAATAAGCCAAATATGGATGAGCAAACCTGCATTTCAACCAAAATGTCAGTCAGAGTTGGCAACATATAAAGCTCCATCTTCTTTTTATAACATTAACAACTGAGAAATACAACTAGTCTTCCGTGAGTCGAACTCATAGCATATAAGCTCCATCATCATAAGATAATTTCTTTTAAGAGTTGGAATCAATTTCTTACGCAATGGCCTGATAGGATGTGGAATTGATGGGGGTACAGTTTCCTGTTTAGTTGTCTATCAATTTACATTATTAACTTCATTCATGAATTTAAGGTGATCAATAACTTCAGTCAAGCATGATAAGAATTGCTATTTCTGATAATAACATGATTAAATTGTAAATACTACTTAAATATGAGCTAGAATCGTTAAACACATTTGGAATTCCTTATGGTTAGAGCTAGCAGGACAATGGTTCATAAAGAAATTGATTGAGATTTAGTTTTGCCAGATCAACCGAGAAGATATGAACCCACCAGTTCATTGCACGACTAGTAAACAACAATCTCAGGATGGAAAAGATAACCGGAATTACAATTGCTAGAACAACCCCAGCAGCATGAAAAAGCATTCCTGTAAATTTAACAAATTGGATGACATTCAGGAATTAGACCTATGAGAAGACAACCAAAACTTACTGGGGAAAAGACTATTATAGGACTACATAATTAGCAAAAGGTTGCTGCATGTATTTACATTGAAGCAGTAGTTTTACCTTTTACAAAACTGCTGAAAGTAGCAAACCAAGATAGGAGTCCAGAATTCTGCTTTTGTGAGAAAAATGGCATAGCCAGGAAGATGCCAATAGGAATATGGTGAAGTACCATAGCTACCTTCCGAGAATAGTATATCTAATAGTCATCATGGCAGGAGAGAGATAGAGAGAGAAAAAGAGAGAGA
This sequence comes from Fragaria x ananassa, assembly GCA_034370585.1. Taxonomy (NCBI): domain Eukaryota; kingdom Viridiplantae; phylum Streptophyta; class Magnoliopsida; order Rosales; family Rosaceae; genus Fragaria; species Fragaria x ananassa. The sequence goes on along the minus strand of CP139762.1, from coordinate 24,505,249 downwards.
GAGAGAGAGACTTGTTAAATAACTAATGTTCATGAAATATAGTTAAAAAGCAATGTGTTGTGTATCACAGATTATGAGCTTGTAACATACCATGAACCATGTTAAATAATCAAAGAAAACAGCACGTCCAACCTCCTGCTGCTTGGCAGTTGATAAATTAGAATGTCTTTCAAGCGTATTTTGTAGCTTAGAAGAATTGGTGAACGCTCTAAGTATGCTAAATAGATTTTCTCCACGAGCTTGTATACTTCCAGGTCTGGAGGCATTGGGATGTATCAGAGGAAGTGCTTAGGGACGAAGCAATTTGAAAATTCAAAGTAAGTAAATATGTACCAAAATAGCAGATGTAATGCATACAATAGTCTCTCCACTGTATCGAAGGATGTATGATAAAAATAACCACCAAGGAGAAAGATAATATCCAAGCCAGGGATGTCACCATAGTCTTCAGAAAATATTCGAAAATCTGTATCTCCAGGAACAACAGGAAAAACATCCTGCAGACGTACACATTCAGAAGTCAGCTAGCTAATGAAAAGACAACGTACTTAAAAAGCATATAGTGTCTGGTTTAGTGTCATCATCTAAAAATACAAAAGGTACTAGAAGATCATAACATTATTATGGTTTAGGATTAAGAGTGAAATTATCACTCTTATTCTTTGCATTTTTAAAATGATATATGGTTTAAAGACAGTTCAAAGATGTACCCGTTCCGAGGGAAACGAAAATTGTTATAAAAACACAAAAACTGAAAGATAATACATGGATATCAATACGCTGCAGTCATAAAATGAGAATTAATATCTGATACCGCATGAAAAAGAAAAGTATTAACCTGAGCTGCGCTATGTGCCATGGGATATACTGCTGATTGAGCATAGATCTGAGAAGGCCAAGAACTAGGTCCTGATTGGCAAACTAAATCTGCAAAATCAAAGCTACAGAATCAAAAAAAAAAACTGCTGCAACATTAAAAGTTACAGTTTCACAAATCGATAAAAAATGCAAATGAAAAATCCATCTTTTTAATAATTAAAGATTGTAGACCTTCACCTACTACTGCTAAAACGTAATCCATAATAAATAAAAAATGAGCAAAAGGTAATAGTTCTTTGAATACAGGTAAGATATTTTAGAACACAAATGTCTCATCTTTTCAAGCCAACTGATATAACAATTGTGCCATCCAAGCAAGTGGTTTGTGCTATGTAGGTGATACTGCTCTTAAAATAGTCAAACAAAAGAACTGGATCACCAATTAAGTTTCAGTAGAAGTGATAAGTTAAGCATACTAAAACATGTGGCATAAAGTAATTAACAATTGGTTTACATCCTACCAGGACCGCCTATCCCCGACGCTTCCACATTTATAAAAGCTCCAATAGTTTCACGCCATTTATGTGTCTTCATGAAGCCATGAGACCCCTAAAATAGCATATAAGATATATACTCGAATCAAACATATCAAAAAGAGCTGATACTATAATAATTAACAAGCTCAAAACAAGATTTCAGAGTAGCTGAATTTTGAATATTTGGCTCCCCGAATGAACCTTATTAAACCACGTACCAGCAAAAAGAGCTCTTCTGCACCATTAAAAAGAAAAATAACAGGCTGAGGGGGAACCCATCCAGAGTCCACAATAAGTCTTGCTATTTCCAGCATCGATGCTACCAAGAAATAGAAAAATAAATAAATAAGTTCAATGATATGATCGTGAAATAAATGGTGAATATGGTAGATACAATCACATGAACTTTTTTCTGTACCCACCTACACATGAACCACAATCACTTGCACCTGGAGAACCAAGTGGACTATCAAAATGGCCATTCAACAATACTGACGCATCAGAGTCTTGTGAATCTGCCGATGATATTCTGCCATTAAGTTAAGCAAGAAAGCTACATTATCTCACTACACAGTTATAACTATGCTAACCATAAGACCCACAGGTGTATCCAAATATAAGAGAACAAACGAAAGTGCAGCTGATTAAGCAATCGGATGCGTATTACTAACCTCATCACAATGTTTGTGTGGTTTCTGTACCCCAGAGATATGCTATAGCCTAAAAACAGCATATTAAAGGTGCCATTCACAACCGTCTCTTCTATCTCAACTCTGCGTATAGAAAATTCAGACATCACATTCACATTCACTTCACCAAACTCTGATTCATCAATAAACTCTTACGAGAGTCAAGCGCAGTGCATCAAAATCTACATAAATACCTAAGATTAGGTCCAGCTCGCTCCTTCAACATTTCCAACTGCGATGTAATGTATCGAGCAGCTTCTCTCAATCCAGGACTCCCTTCCTACTCAACAAACATATAAAAAAATAAAAATCTATTGCTAATAATTTCGAGCTAAACTGTTCAAACTTTTCCACATTTTTTCACATTTCTAACATCAAATGGCATCAAAATTTAGAATCATGTTTGAACAACAAATTCATATCCAACCAGAAAAACTATTTCACCTGGCGGCTATCGATATCTTTGGCCAAGACTCGGATGTGCTCGACGGCGCGAGCCTCGGAGAAGCGATCGAGCGGCGCGTCGATCTCGAGCGGCATAATGAAGCGCATGTGGAGAATCGAGTGGACGAGCACGGCGAGGAGGCCGTAAATGGCGACCAGAAAGAGCAGGAACTTGAAGCCGGACGCGTCGCCGGCGGCCATTGTCTGCTGAGTTTCGATCCCTCAAAGGTTGAACGAGGAGAGAGTGACAGAGAAGAAGAAAAGTGACGTGTGGGATTCGAAGACGGTGAGAAATGAAATGTATGGAAAGCGAAAAGTAGCTGCAACCTCCCGCTATATGACGTTTTGATTTGACCTCGCAGTACTCGCCCCCCTTGGAAGACCGACTAAGACAGTAGATTGGGCTATGGTTTCTGGATAAGGACTTGCAACTTGCAAGATTTTCATTAGATTCTTGTTTCATCCTTTTGGGCCTTCTAACAACAAAATTTGTCCGATTTCTGATTGCTCGGGGTTTAGTAGAAGCGTGTTAGGCTACAGTTTTATCCGAACACTGCAAGTGATTATTGCAGTAATAAGAGGTTTTAGTTCGAATCTTATCTTTTCTTTTCACGAACCAAACATAGGAAAGACCAAATGGTTACTTTGCGCGAACCAAACGAGGCTTATGATTGATTCTCGTAGCAATAAAAAATCCTTAGTTCGAACCTTATCTTCTAGATAACATCTTTTGTGAAGAGACCGTACCTAAATTGTCTCGGTCTCATAATGGTAACTCACTCATTCATCAATTTCCTGTAACCAAAACTTACCCCATAGTTTATCTTAGAGTGTAATAATAAAAAATAGTAAGGCTTTTTTGGGAATCATTTGGAAAATAGAAGCAAACTGAAACAAAACATTTATATAAAAAGATAAACTCAACTAACATGTGGGGTTATTGAGATTGAGAAATGTATGATGTTATTGGTGATTTCTAAATGATTGTAGAAGTTGGGTCAAAAAGTTATGAAACGTTGTGATTTTATTCAACTCATGTTGGTTCTTTAAGCTACGTCTCAACCAAATTTTCAGTCACATCATAAATTGATGACTTAGTTTAAAATTAAATATATGTTTCAAACGCTTTTCTTTTCAATTATGTTATACAATATCAGAACATAAAGTCACGGGACATATAGTTACCTCTCCATTTATCTAAATTTTCTTATGTTATCAAACATCAGAACATAAAGTTTACGAGAATTTTCTTTCTTCTCTTTCTCTTTACCAGAGGAACTATTTTTCATTCCGTAAACCAGACAAGCCCATAATAAAGAGGATAACTAGCTCATTGAAAGTGCATCGACCAAAGATGTGACTACTTTTTGTTCACCCCTATTATATGGTTATTCATATTTATATTTCATAGAGATGGCAATCATGTAGAAGTACATGCTTTTGTTTCCTCATGAGTCATGGCTCTCATTGACCCGCCAATCAATGTATTAACATCCGTATAATTATGTGAATTGCATATTAGTTCAATTTATTTATTCATAACAAAAATAAATTAAAGAATGATATTGAACGACCACCGACAATGTAACGACCACATGAATCGAATCAAAATACACATGTTTTGGTCATTTGTGTTGCATGTATCATCCTCCAACTTATAATCATAAACATGGATTTTGATCACTCATGTTGCATGGATCATCTTCCAATATTGTAATTACCAAGCACGGTTTTCGTACCTCCTACTTGGCAAACATAGTAATTCTTTCATAAAGGTAATGCAATTACCACACATTCTCACATTTTTTAACACATCATCTTTTTATGAGTCCTTGAAATCATATGAATCCGAATTGTTTTAATTATAAAATTGGTGTTTTGGCCCACGTCCTCAGCGGAGAAGCGATGAGGTGATTAGGAACAAAAGTAAACAATGTGTGCGGGGCGTGCCACCTCGCGGACGAGGAAAGAGAACGGTGCGCGTTCTTGACTTCTAACCAGGCGAAAGAGAGCTCCGGTGCCACCTCGCGGGCGAGGAAATTTACGAGCTTAATCTTCTCGGTCACCTGTCGATCGATACTCACTGTTAGAGCGAGCAGAGCAACAAAGGGAAATCGGGGACGAGTCCTGACGGGCTCTGAGATCTAAGGCAGGGTGCGCTTAGAACGTAAGGGTTTTCGAGGACGCTCGAAGGTTTGCAGTTGTACTGTCTGTTTGATTGATTGTTTGTTGTGTTGAGAGTGTGTGTGTGTTCTGTAAGCCGTGGAGCTTCTTTATATAATCATCTGCAAGCAACCAGCGGAGACTTAATCACAATCCACTTCGGACTTCACAATTAGAATCCCACAAGGATACGATCAACTCGCCAGCCGTGCGCTCCATGCAACACGTGTCAAACCAACTTCGCTTAGGTCTTGTTTACCGCCTCGCATCGTTCCACTGTAGTGTCGTACACAAACTCAAACACTAAGCGATCTTATCCCGAGGGTATTATCGTCCATTTCCAACTCTACCTCGCCATGCACTGTAGAGTCCCACGCGAACTGGAAATAAGGATCCCGCGAGGATATCGAATCTCGCGGGGTATCGGAATCCTTGTCACGTGCTGCCAGACCTCGCCACCCTTCGTGGGCTAAAAAGGCCACAGGCATTGGCCCAAATGCTATCCAAAACCTATCTCGAGTCTTGGACCGAAAATACCTACTGGGCTCAAACAATTGGTGTGACGTTGCTCTTGCCCAAACAATGCAATCTCAAAGCGTTTAACGTTTCTAACTGTCAAAACATCAATATTTTTACTCAAAGACACAACTGTTTGTTAATCGCATCAAGGTTACAACAATTAATTTTAGTAAGTTCACAAAAAACAGACAAGAGATTCGAACTCAAAATCTCATCAAATCGTTGAAATGACCCTCCCTAAATATCACTAATTTGTAGTTACCCCCAACACTTACTTGTTTCAGAGGGAATGAAAATATAGTAAATTTCACTTTAGTTACTAACCAAATTTCAGTTTACAAATACATCATTTACATATTATCTTACACATATAAGGACAAAATTTTACAATTAAGGACAAGTTGTTATGTTGTTGACATGTGTCAGCTACAGATTTACAATTTTACCCTTCATTAAAACAGAGTCAATTAAACTAAAGAAAGTCAATTTACAAATAAACTGCTACTGTCTTCAAGTAATGTCGACTGCTACTGTTGGCTTCTACTACCAATCCGCCTGCTACTGCCGACTTAAACTACCAATTCGTCTGCTACTGACAACTTCTACTATCAATCTGCATGCTATTGTCTACGTTTGCTACTCATCCCACTCTGCTACTGTCTACTTCTGCAATTCTCAGTCCCAAACTAGTTGCTACTGTAGATCTTTAAGCTAACTGCTACAGCAGATAGTGAAACTCATTGCTACTGTCAATCAATAGGTGCTACTACCAATCAAAAGGTGCTACTGCCGATGCTATTGCAATTTTTTCTAGAAATTCTCCAAAACCAAACAAACATGCTACTATCTATCTAGAATCTGTTACTGTCTATTACTGTCGACTTCAAAGCTGCTACTATCTATTAATGTTCATTCCATAGATGCTACTGTTGAATTTTACTACTCATCTACAAATTTACCCTTCTAACAGTAGCAGAAAATTACCCTTCCAACAAATCCCAACACCAACAATAACAACTTAATATACCACAGTAGTAGCAAATTATCCTTCCAATCTCAACAGTAGCAGAAAAGGACAAACACACATACAAGCAAGCTTTGATCACCATCATCACCATCATCCCTTTTTTCTTCTCGACAGAAACCCTAACCCTAACCTGACCCGCCGCCGACCTGTTGACCCGACCCGATTTTTGCGGCCAACCTCGACGGACCTAGTCTACGGCGCCGATCAGATTATTTTCCTCTCTTTGATGCGACCCTCCCTTTGTCAATGGATCATGCCAATTCGAGCCGGCTAGTGAGTTAAAGCTTCGGTAGTGGGACGACTGCGTCGTTGGCCTTGGAGTCCTCCTTTCTCCTCGATCTAATCTGTCGGATCTGCCCCTCCGCCTGCCATAGACGCTACCAGAACAAACTGCAGCCTCTGAATCCACCGTCCAAGACGGCCGTGGAGTCGTGGCATAGATCGGTGAGTTTTGCTCGCATGCTACTCCAACGAAGTCTCCAGCAAGTTCTGGAACGTGCTTTAGGCACCGGCATTGGCAATGCCGGCGTCGAGCTCTGACTTAGAGGGGGAGAGAGAGAGAGAGAGATCAGATCGGGTTTATGGTTGGGAAGAGAGAGAGATCTGCAGAAAAAAGACGGAGAGGGAAAAAGAGTGAGAGAAAATATGGGATAAAGGGTAATATGGTCATTTGATAGCTAAAATTTGGATCAGACATGATGCTCTCATTTTTGGGCTTGGGCTTATGTCTTAAACTGTATAAAAATTAATAAAAATGAAATTTTTGTGTTTTAAAATTTGATCATATGCTACTATGTAATTTTCTCATGAAAATATAAAAAAACAAGATGCCATAAATGGCCAAGGAAGACAAAGACCATAGATAAGCAGCAATCCAATCCTAAAAGCAAGGCCCCAAATATCAATTTGGTTTTCCTCCTTAACCAAATCAAAGTCCCCCTCGTAAAATAAATACACTCTCTCCACCCAAAGTCCACTACTGGGACGCAGCAGCAAAATGGAACAAGATAGTAACTAACGTCCGATCAGATCTCGGAATAAAAAAATGTACCGGAAAGCCACAATTGGCTTAACCTTCGCTCTGCTCCTCCTCAACTCCTACTCCATCTTCATCGGCACCGTCGATTTGCGATCCTACTTCATCCCTCTCCTTAAATCCTCACCGTTGGCTCCTCAGTCGCTATGGGCCACCGGCCCGCCGCTCAAGGTGTTCATGTACGATCTGCCGCGGCGGTTCAACGTGGGGATGCTGAACCGGAAGAGCGCGGAGGAGGCGCCGGTGACGGCGAGGGAGTGGCCGCCGTGGCCGAGGAACTCCGGGCTGAAGAAGCAGCACAGTGTGGAGTACTGGATGATGGGGTCGGTTTTGTGGGAAGGGAATGGCGGCGAGGGGAGTGAGGTTGTTAGGGTTTCTGATCCGGAGGTGGCTGATGCGTTCTTCGTGCCGTTTTTCTCTTCGTTGAGTTTTAATACTCATGGTCATAATATGAATGATCCCGAGACGGAGGTTGATCACCAGTTGCAGGTAAAAATTTGATCGGAATTTGACTGTTGAGCTCGTATTCTGGTCAATTTTTTTTTCCGGTGAAGTTTGATGATTTTGTGCTGAATACTTGAATTGTGTAGTTGAAAGTATTGGATTGGATGTCTTTGATTGATTTAGAAATGAGGATTTTTAGCTTCTATTGCTGAGATTATAGGCGATTCGCATGCGATAAGGACTTAGATGAGATGTTAAAGACTGTTAGGTTTGCTTTTCTAGCTGAATTGAAGTGTTTGATAGGTCAGAATCCAGCTTCGCTGGTGTCATTGTTAATTATACAAGGAAATGTAGGGCAAGATTTGGGATGTTAGAAAGGAATGTGGTGATGATTTGTAGCCTTTTCAGCGAATCAATAGTTTTGCTGTTTTTGCTTTTCAAATATTTGTTTGGTATTTGTTAACCAGCTTCTGAAATCTTGCTTTGTGTTTTTTTTTGTTTCAGATAGATGTAGTGAAACTTTTGCATGAGTCCAAGTACTGGAATAGATCTGGGGGCAGAGACCATGTAGTCCCTATGACACATCCCAATGCTTTCAGATTTCTTCGACCACAGATCAATGCATCTATTCAAATTGTTGTGGATTTTGGGCGGTACCCTCATGTAATGTCAAATCTGAGCAAAGACGTGGTCACCCCATATGTACATGTTGTGGAGTCCTTCACAGATGATAAAAGTTCAGATCCATATGAGTTCCGCACTACGCTTCTTTTCTTCCAAGGAAGGACACACAGGAAAGATGTATGTTAGTATTAAAGTAGTTTTAAAGAGAAACATCCCATCTTAAATTTTCCACTTTGAACCTAACTAATTATCTATGGTCCTGTTCTATACAGGAAGGCATTGTTCGTGCTAAACTGGCAAAAGTTTTAGCTGGCTATGATGATGTTCACTTTGAGCGGAGTGTTGCGACTGGAGAAAACATTAAACTGGTATGTAGTGGAGCTGTAAAATGCTTACGTAGTTGGAATTACTTATATATCTTGGTAGTACTCAGTGTAAATGATTGTTTGTCTTCCTCATTTCAATTTTATATTCCAATGGTCTTTAGTAATCTTATCAAAGCATATACATACTGGATTCCCAATTGTGCACTCACCGATTTTATCTTTCAGAAGTGCACTCAGATTTTTGGCAATGGTTGTAACCCACAGTTTCTTACTTGCATGCAATTGAAGAGCATAGTTGTCAGAGGGATTTCAAGAAAATGAATTTAAAGTAGGCTTACTTACTTGACAAGTAGGTTTAAGTGGCATGCACAATGTAATTCATTCTGAGATGGATAAAGTTTGTTTTGAATTGGAGGAATTTGTCTTTAGTTGTCTCACTAAGGAAAACTTCTTGTGCATCTCATATATATTTTTTCCATTCTTTTGTTGAATCAGTCTACACAACGGATGCGTACATCAAAATTCTGTCTGCACCCTGCTGGAGACACTCCTTCGTCTTGTCGTCTCTTTGATGCCATTGTGAGCCACTGCATTCCTGTCATTGTGAGTGATGAAATTGAGCTTCCATTTGAAGATGAACTTGACTATAACCAGTTCTCAGTATTCTTCTCGTTCAAAGAGGCTCTGCAACCTGGTTACATGGTTAATGAGCTCCGGAAATTGTCAAAGGAGAAATGGATGGAAATGTATAGGCATCTTAAGAGAATCTCCCATCATTTTGAGTTCCATTACCCCCCAGAGAAAGAAGACGCAGTCAATATGCTCTGGAGACAGGTAAAGCGCAAGGTTCCTGCAGTTAAACTAGCTGTACATAGAAGCCAGAGGTTGAAAATCCCAGACTGGTGGCGAAGGAGAAAGTGATTTCCGGCTTTTGTTGTACATTCTGATCTTTTTGCTCATCATAGTGACAACCCTTTAAAGGGTAAAGCATACCACAATATCCGTATTGATTCTGCGGGTAATGTTTACTGATTCAATGGTGTTTTGCAGCTTATCTATTCTTTAACCCTACCATTTCTATGTGTCAATTGACTACAAGTTTTCCCCACTTTTCAGTGCCGCTTGTATTACATGCTGATTGGTTAGATTGTTCACTAATTGTCTGACAATTGCTGGTTTTCTTGACCTTAAACACTGCACAAGTAATCAACAATAATGTACTGTGTCTGTGTGCTACACTGCTACACTGATATTTCTTCAATACATATCATAACATTTGAGTGTCAATATATTGATGGCCGATTTCTTAACCTCTGACTTGAAAATTCAAGAAATTTGTGCTCTTTTTACTATAATTAAACAGCAATAGGGTCTGTTGTTGCATACTTGCACTGTTAACTGTCCTTCTTAGTCTGGCATAAGCTCGATCGGTTGTATGCATTAGGCAGTTCCAAATAGCGGCAACAGATCTGTTTCTACCTGTTACGTCCCGAGCCGGGAAGTGGTCACGGGGCGGAACGAAGTAGAATTCCTGAGAGGCTTTCACTCGGTACCTGCACAAATAACAACGTCACGGGGTCGGGACTGGGGTGGCCCAGTCTTCGACTCTCCGATGCTTAAGTGAGCTATGTGCACTTGTACGGGTAGAGGAATGAAAGTAAGAGAGAGAGTATGTGAATCTGTAAGAGAGTCTATATGTGTGTACCTTGAGCTTGTTTTATAGGCTAAGCTTGTGTACCTTGAGCTTGTTTCCAATGTGGGACTCTTTGCCCCCCTTTGGAGTGTCTCCTCTTTTGGGGGTGTTTTGCCGCTAGAGTGACTTTGGCAAGCGGTTTGTTATCGGCCATTCCTTCCTTGGATGTCTGTGAAGGGCCCACCAGGGCTATCTCGACCGGGTAATTGTACCGTATTCTCGGCTTAGCCAAGTATTTTGGCTATGTACTAACAAGTCCCCAGTCCGAGAGAGTTCTTGGGTGGGGAGTTATTCTAGAGATGCCGATGATAGATTTTACCAGGGAGTAAGAGGCATGGTGCCGAGTCCCCAAGTCCCCACGCGAGAATCGCGAGGTGACGGGGGTGATGTTCCGGAAACCTGTTGGCAAAAAGAAAAGTTTAATGTTGCTCTAGCGAGGCAGTCCGCGTTTGGTTGGGGACTGTCGCGAGGTGGCCAGTCAGTCCGCGCTTGATTGGGGACCGTGGCTATATGGCGAGGCAGTCCGCGCTTGATTGGGGACTGTCGCGAGGTGGTCAGTCAGTTCGCGCTTGATTGGGGACTGAGGCTATATGGCGAGGCAGTCCGCGCTTGATTGGGGACTGTCGCGAGGTGGCCAGTCAGTCCGCGCTTGATTGGGGACTGAGGCTATATGGCGAGGCAGTCCGCGCTTGATTGGGGACTGTCGCGAGGTGGCCAGTCAGTCCGCGCTTGGTTGGGGACTGAGGCTATATGGCAAGGCAGTCCGCGCTTGATTGGGGACTATCGCGAGGTGGCCAATCAGTCCGCGCTTGATTGGGGACTGAGGCTATGTGGCGAGGCAGTCCGCGCTTGAATGGGGACTGTCGCGAGGTGGCCAGTCAGTCCGCGCTTGGTTGGGGACTGAGGCTATATGGCGAGGCAGTCCGCGCTTGAATGGGGACTGTCGCGAGGTGGCCAGTCAGTCCACGCTTGATTGGGGACTGAGGCTATGTGGCGAGGCAGTCCGCGCTTGATTGGGGACTGTCGCGAGGTGGCCAGTCAGTCCGCGCTTGATTGGGGACTGTCGCGAGGTGGCCAGTCAGTCCGCGCTTGATTGGGGACTGAGGCTATATGGCGAGGCAGTCCGTGCTTGATTGGGGACTGTCGCGAGGTGGCCAGTCAGTCCGCGCTTGATTGGGGACTGAGGCTATGTGGCGAGGCAGTCCGCGCTTGATTGGGGACTGTCGCGAGGTGGCCAGTCAGTCCGCGCTTGGTTGGGGACTGAGGCTATATGGCGAGGCAGTCCGCGCTTGATTGGGGACTGTCGCGAAGTGGCGTTGCGGACCGCTACGTGACGAGTCAGTCCACGCTTGATTGGGGAGACTCGCTACTGTGCGTTGCGGGCCGTTGCCTTGACGAGGCAGTCCACATTTTTTTTTTGGAAGCAAGGCAGTCCGCGCTTGGTTGGGGACTGTCGCGAGGTGGCGTTGCGGGTCGCTACGTGGTGAGTCAGTCCGCGCTTGATTAGGGAGACTCGCTACTGAGCGTTACGGGCCGTTGCCTTGATCTCTGAGAGGGGATCATCCAGATGTAGGGGCTTCTTCCCGTAACCTGTCAACCAAAGAGAAGTGTCAGAGGGTTTAGGATTTTAGGGGATCGACGAACCTCAGATTTGGAAAGCGTCCCACTTCACCCTCGATCGAGTGGGCGCGAGCGCTTGGTTGTTTGCAACCAGCTTCATTGCTACTACGCGGATCCACTGTTTCACGGTATGAATTGGTGGCGTTCTTTGTCTTTGGGTTTATCGGGGGTGAATGAGGCGGTTCATATATCTGTGATGTTGGTAGGAAGCTTAAAGTAAAAGTTTTGTTATCGGGCTGGCTAGGGTTAAGGGGTGGCTAGGGGAACCGCGTTAGCCGCGTGGTGGACCGCTACGGGGCGGATAGGTGGCGTTATGGAAATGAAGTGTAGCATGTTTACATGGCAAAGCATTTCATAGCATTTAGAGTGAGCCGCTAATGGGCGTAATGTACATTGTTGGTGCCGCTACTGGGCTAAAATATATACAATGTAATTAACTGGGATAGAGATGGAGGTGGCGAGCGTTCCAGGGGCGGGGTAGCACGCGACCATCACAATCTCGGAGATAGAATGTGGCAGGTCCCGGAGCGTCAACTATTTCTGGGCCCCAAGTGATTTCTTTTTTATGCTGTGCCTTGAGCAGTTGAAAGAAGGGGTTGCACCTGTCTGTAAGGCGGGAAATAAAGCGTGCTAGGGCAACTAGGCGTCCGGTAAGGCACTGGACCTCGCTCCGGGACGTCGGAGCAGTCATGTCTAGGATGGCTTGGACTTTTTCTGGGTTGGCCTCAATGCCTCTTTCACTGACCATGAAGCCAAGGAATTTACCGCCTCCAACAGCAAGGATGCATTTCTGAGGGTTGAGACGCATCCCGTGTTCGAGGAGCTTAGTGAATACTCTGTCAAGGTTGGCAATGTGGTCATCTTCTGTCTTGCTCTTGACCAACATGTCGTCGACATACACTTCCATAATCTCACCAATTTCATCTTCAAACATGGCGTTAACGAGCCGTTGATAAGTTGCCCCCGCATTCTTGAGGCCAAAAGGCATGACCTCGTAACAGTACAATCCTTTATCGGTGACAAAGGTTGTGTGGGCTTGGTCGGCGGGGTGCATTTTGATTTGGTTGTAGCCTGAGTATGCGTTAAGGAAGCTGAGTGTTTTGAAGCCAGCTGTGGAATCAACCAGTTGGTCGACTCGTGGCAAGGGGAAGCTGTCCATAGGGCAGGCCTTGTTAAGGTTCGTGTAGTCAACACACATGCGCCACTTGCCATTAGGCTTGGGGACCATGACGACGTTGGAGACCCATGTCGGGTAGGAAACTTCCCGGATGAATTTGATTTCCTTGAGCCGTTAAACCTCGGCTTGGATAGCTCGATACTTGTCTGGGTGGAAGGCGCGTCTCTTTTGTTAGACAGGGGGGTGGTCTTTGATAATGTTGAGTTTGTGGGTGATGATGTCAGGGGAGATCCTCGGCATGTCGGCGTAGGACCAAGCGAAGACTGCTTGCTTTTCTTGGAGGAAAGTAGTGAGCTTGTAGCGGAGTTCCGGGCTGAGACTTGAGCCAATGCGGACTTTCCTTTCCGGGGCAGTGGGGGACAGGGATATCCATTTCGTGTCTTCAGTTGGATTAGGCCGCGGGGCCCTCTTTTTTCATGTCCCCTCTGGGTCGTCCCGCGGGTCATCTATGGGTTCCGAGGGGCTGAGAGGTAGCATCTCATAGGCGTTGCGGCCCTGTTGGATGGCGTTAAGATGGCAGTGCTCAATGGCTGCTCGGTCCCCTTGAACTGTCAAGATGCCACCTGAGGTAGGAACTTTCATGAGAAGCATGTGGCCGGCTACGAAGCATTGCAGTCCCCACAGGATGTCCCGGCCTAAGATAAGGTTATAGGACGAGGGACAGTCGACTATGAGGAAGCGAGCTGTAATGGAGGAGCGGCAAGGAGTAGTTCCTACCGCCACGGTTAGGCGGTCTGAGCCTAGCGGTTGTACTATGTCACCAGAGAAGCTGACCAAGGGGTCGTGGTTGTTATATAGTTTGGCGCGGTCCCGCCGAAGTCCCTTGTAACAATCAGAGAACATGACACTTACAGCGGCCCCGGTATCCACTAAGGCTCTGTGGCATCTGTAATGATCCACCTGCACATTGATTATTAAAGGCTCACAGTGGTGGCGATGTGTGGTATCCTCATCTCTGCGGAATGTCACTTGATCCCACGCTAATGGGGTGATCGTGACACCGCGTTGGATGTTAAGGATGTCTGAGGGCGCCGTGTATTGTCGTGTTACAGAAGATTGGCGTTGGGGGAACCGTGGAGCTCCGCCATGCAGGGTTAGGATCTGGCCATGAGCATAATTTTGGTGGAGTTGCCCACTCTGGACTATGGCGTCGCTGTGGCCAGGGGAACTGTATTGCGAGAAGAGCATGTCGGAGTGGAGATGGGGGTCCCTCGTGCCTTTACACTTCTCCGTCTTCAGTGATTTGGTGGAAGTGGGGATGGGTTGGGGAGATGGATTAGGTTGATGTGGCAGGGGGGAGTCATTGAGGATTGGAGATGGCTGGGGGCCGGGAGTGGAAATGAGGGATGGGCAAGGGGATGAGATATGTATACGATCTGGTTAGGCTCTCCCGAGAGTACGGGACCAGTCTGGTCTTGAAGGGAATCCGGGGTCCCGGCAATTCGTGCCGCGCAGTCTGAGCGATCGTTGTACACGTTACGATGCTTTAACGTGGCGCGGAGCAAGGATTGCTCTTTCTCCAACTCAGCAATGCGTACCCGGTACGCTTCCGCTTCTGCCCTTTCCTTCGCCGCTTGCTCGCGGAACGAATGGAAATCTCGCTGAGGAGTTTAAGAGCTATGGCGGGGTTGGGATGGCTAATGGAGGCTGGGCTGCTGGTTTGGGGAAGGGATGTGTTGGGTTTAAGTTCCACTTGAGTGTCAGGGTCCACGGGGTCATTAATAATCACCATGGTGCTGAGTTCCGAGGCAAGTGGGAATTCCGCAAGATAGGGCCCCTCCTTCTAGCGCCAATTGTTTCTACCTGTTACGTCCCGAGCCGAGAAGTGGTCACGGGGCGGAACGAAGTAGAATTCCTGAGAGGCTTTCACTCGGTACCTGCACAAATAACAACGTCACGGGGTCGGGACTGGGGTGGCTCAGTCTTCGACTCTCCGATGCTTAAGTGAGCTATGTGCACTTGTACGGGTAGAGGAATGAAAGTAAGAGAGAGAGTATGTGAATCTGTAAGAGAGTCTATATGTGTGTACCTTGAGCTTGTTTTATAGGCTAAACTTGTGTACCTTGAGCTTGTTTCCAATGTGGGACTCTTTGCCCTCCTTTGGAGTGTCTCCTCTTTTGGGGGTGTTTTGCCGCTAGAGTGACTTTGGCAAGCGGTTTGTTATCGGCCCTTCCTTCCTTGGATGTCTGTGAAGGGCCCACCAGGGCTATCTCGACCGGGTAATTGTACCGTATTCTCGGCTTAACCAAGTATTTTGGCTATGTACTAACAAGATCAATATAGTATATATTCCAGGCACATTTTGATTGATTTATTGCAGCATGTTGGAAAGAAAAAAAAACATGGTTCAAGTATTTATACGATATAGAACCAGAAGGAGATGGAGAGATACATGCTACTGGAGATGCATCAGCATCACTGTTGATAGCTCTCTAGCCGCGGCTGAATTCTTAATGAACTTGGGAAGGAAGTCTGGGAACTTTTCCAACGGGGCTCGATCTTTCATTTCAGTCTCAGCTCATTCGTGAAGCCTCTCCAGACCGTATCTGCTTGGCGCTGCAGATATTATCTGTAATGAACTCGAAATCATTACAATTTGCTAGCAAGTTTCACGATTATGTGCACTGTTTGGGCCTTATGTAACGACTCTTTGAAGCTTGATTGTATCTCTCAAAACTCATATTTAGCCTTTTCCTCTCGCTTTCACTCTCTCTCTCCTCCTCCTCCTTCGCAGTTTGCTTTGCAGCTCGATTGAAACTATTGCATTTGCAACCATTCAATAAGGCAACTAAACCCAATATTTCTCCTTGATCCTTTTCCCTTCATTCTCTCCATAATCTCCAAACCACACACCCTCTTCTTCCCCCTATCAACTAGCTTCTCCTTCACCACCCCCAACATTTCACCAAGCTCTTTGATTTGGTCTCTTGACAAAAGCTATCCTGCTCCCAAAGCTCACATACAGCACTCACCACCCTTAAGCCAGGTCATCAAGCCATTTCAGTACTTGGTGCATTTCTCAATTGATCGTATATATATCATCATCAACCTTCTCAAATTCACAGAGCAAATAGTGGAGTCAACCCTTCGATTACTTTCCCGACCTTTCACCAACTGCAGCGACTCCGTTTCTATCCAGTCAAAAGAGTTGGTTGATCAAAGAGAAAATTCCACAGACATTTTTGTGGAATATGAGGTAGATTACATGCACTGAAGCATCTCTCTGTATATGAGCAGGAGGCTGATCGATGAACAACCCAACATGGGTTCCAGAATTCCCTGTGTTGGAGAAATTGGAAGAGTTATTAGTTGGATGATTGGACCAAAACAGCGACTTCACTTCAGCAACGGCTCTTCACCGCCCACATTGTGAACAAAGGCGGATGATTTGACCTTGTTCGCTTACAGCATTCTTGGCAACATGTATGTGACGCAGCTGAAGTGAAGTGTCGCGGAGGCCGTAGAGTTGTTTAGCAGGTTGCATAGAGAAGGCCAACAGCTAAACCCGTTTGTATTTACTGCTGTCTTGAAGTTGCTGTGAGGATGGGATCGGATGAGCTGGTATGGACTCTCAGAAGATTTTCTGCATCAATCCTTTGGTAACATGTTTGAATGTGGTTTTATGTATACAAAGTATTTCAAGTCACGCGGATTTTCCAGAAGCCTTGGATAATAGTTGTTCACTTGTTCAAGTATTATGAGAACACAGAATTGCTCGATTCGATAGAGCACTTTAGTGTAGTATCTAGTTGTATAGCTCTAAATTGAAACTTCATGTAGTTTCAGAAGTGTAGGGGCATCACGCTATGAATATGTATTCTCATACTCAAAGTTGTGATTATTTCTGACTATCCTATTTCATAAGTCATTGCATAAGTCGATCATTAAAATTATTTCATATTGTAAATCAAATTATTGTAACTTGAGGAAAATGTCATCTATGGTTGACAGTGAGTTATCTACCAGATCGAGAGAAAAGTGATTGAGAGTTGTTGTTCTAAAATTCCATGTATAGTTGTGTTCATCACCATTGCTGTAAGTTGAACTCCCATTTTCTAGCCATTTCTAGTTCAAAGTCAGATTGTTCAACTTATTTGTAAACTGCAAGATTTCAGATAACACATCACCAAACTTAATATGATCCTACAACACAACTATCATCGTAACCGCATATGTTAGAAACAAACATATGATTCAACTATAAATTTCAACTTCATATAAAACCACAAGAAATCAAACTGGCATGGATTTAGGAGTCTGAATCTTACATATTCCATATAGAGTGATTACTTAAATTGCACAAACTTGTAGTAGTAATTTAAGGTGTACTGAAATGTTCAGATTTGTGGTAGGCTTTGATTCGTGGTGCTGGAATTACACACATTCAACACGAACCCTGTGCCAAGAAGTGTTTAGTATTCCTCTCAGGTTCCAGATGACACCCACATTTTCAGGTTGGACATTTCCTGCTATATCAACCTGTGAAAAAAATGTGTGCAAGATTTATAACCTTTTGATATACCAGAAAGCCATGAACAAAGAGTGTCATTACTCATTAGCAATAGTTTTATAGTTGCTTACTGCTTTGGTGATGATCTCAGTAGTATGAGAGATATCTGCTGCAGCCTTAAACAGCACCCATGCCCATTTGTCACCAGTACTTGTATCATCAGCAAGGTATGGGACTGCAGTACTCTTCTGGTATCTGATTGCTTCCTCCCAGGTATTGCCTCCATCAAAAGACACATCCACTCGCTCAATCCCTCGACCACCTCCTGATACTGCATATCCATGAACTACTATCTGCACACACATTTGAGGAAGCTGTCATGACTCATGACTACTACGTCGCCTCCATGCATTCTGCTTGATGCAAACAGATCACATACCTTTCCGGGCTTTACTGTATTTTCTTCCTCCAAAGAACAAATCACAGACTGTGATATAGAACAAACCTAACATCCATCATTTGATTGAAGAATCTATATAACATATATTATGCAGATATACTTCACGTTAAGCTTATTGAATACCTGAACTGGAAAATCCATCTGAGGCCTTCTAGTTGACCAATCTATATTTTCCCAGTTTACTGAAGGAGGAAACATTTTATAATCCCTTTGTGTGAAAAATCCCTAATTGCAAAATAGAAGGATTTAGATTTTCCACCCATTTACGTGTCATATCAGTAAAAATTGATTAACAAATGTTGCATTTAGGAAAACCAACCTGGCATTCTTTTTCAATAATATTGATGGAACTAAGCCATTTTACAGATCGAGCACCAATTACACCAGGAACAATTACACGCAGAGGATATCCATGATCCCTGTTTAGAGGCTTTAGCATAAGAAAAATTAGAAGAAATGTGATCTGGAGATTGCGAACCATGTATTGCAAAGCTGTTCAAAATTTACCTCTCCATTCATTTCATATGCAAGTATAACCTCAGCATCCGAATTTGTGGCTTGAATTAATGGAATGGAAGATTTGTAAGGTCCCCCTTTTTCCTCCTAATCAAGACACATTGGATTTTAACAAGATCATCCTCAATCGTAAAGAACAATGTTTGTTATTTGTATGAACATTGAACCTCACCTTGCACATATCTACACTAACAAACTCAACATGCTTGCCTCCCAAGGGTGACACTGATGTTAACTTGGAGATCCCCACAAGTTCAAGAACATCAGCAAGTTTAGCACCACCCCAAATGGCTGAAATATATTAAGAAGCTAGCTATAAGATAGTCATAGTTTTGAAGGGTTAAATTAAGTACAAGTTGATCTGTGAATGAATGAAACTTAAAAGTAGCATAGTGACCGGTTCCAATTGCAGAAACATCCCATCCAACACCTTTCACCGGCTTGACTTTGCTCATTGCAGTCCTCCTGTTACCTGCACACTACTTTGCTAGAGAGAAATTACCAAAACAAGCTCATTACTTGTGACAAAAGTTTACTGTTGCAGTTAGAGCATCCAGCACAAAATCCATAAACAACCAACTCACTTGCAATGTCACTGTCACAGTGTGCTTCGGAAACTTCCTGATAAAATTTATGTTCAACTAGGTCAGAATCAGGTAAAAGAGAACTGCAGATTAGTCACTGCCTCACTGGCTAGTTAATTAGTACTTACTTGATGTCCGCCATTGACAGTTCCAGAGGCTTTTCCGCCAAACCGCATATAGAAACTCGATACCTACACCAAATAACTATTAGTCTAGTCGTTTCAAAAAAAAAAAAAAAAAAAAAAACTGTCTAGTGATATTTCTCTTCGCTATCAAGAACTTGTAAAATAAATTGAAACTATGAAATTGAGGCACAAGTAACTACAGCCACACAGGGAAGATAGGAGCAAACTTAAATATGAGGCTGTCGATAAATTTTCGCATTTCTCACGTATAACTCTACAAATAATTTCTTAAATGGCCATATACAAACCAACAATTTGGGAAAGCTAGCTGGAAAAAAGGATGTAGTTAAATAATTCTTGCTAACCTTTCAGTATCATCAAGCACAGGAATTGGTCCATGGTTTCGCTTGTAGAACAAATCTACTGGGGTCACATAGGAAGCTATCAACGCCGAACGTGGTGGCTCTGCATTGAAAGGCTCCTGCAGTATATATCACACTTAAACAGCAGTAAAACATCTTCGAAACTCAAACCGCCGTCGAAAACCACAGCAACAGACAGTAAATTTGTACTTGTACGTACAAGATCAAAGACACGAATGAGTTAGTGAACTGACCTGGGAATTTACTATGAGACTTGGATGGCGAGGTGGTTCTTCAGAATAATTTGATGGGGCTCTTAAGCCTGACATTCTAACTATGATTAAACTGCAGCTGCAAGAACAACACAGATATATAGAGAAACTGACCTTTAGGCTAATTTGCGTGCTAATCGAGCTTCGATTTATATATAGGAGAAGAATCACAGAAATACCAGAATGCTTTGATAATTGCTTAGTTTTTTAACGTTCGAATTCCATTCTGGCACGTAGCATAGTGCTGGCGCGGAACCCTCTTTCTTCCTTTTTCATAACATTCTTTGAGTTTCGTATGATTAAGCCGATGTGGTGAGAATGTACCGAGACGTTATTTGGGGTACAAATATCTTCATGGGAGATATGGGAATATTGGTAGTTGGTAGCACTAACACTAAGCTCCAAACTCAGATAGACCACATAATTGTTTGTAAACTTTTCAATATATGAGTGAGTGGTTTGATGGCCAGGCCCGGATGATGTACACAAGAAACAACAAGTACTCCAATGTCATTGAAGCTCTCTAGTAAGTAGTAAATGAGGCTTTTCACTTAACTATGTATCTGCAGTACATAGTAAATATAAACGATGGTGTTGATGATGTAAATCATGTAATGGTGTGGTCCTGTGGAATATTAGTTCCAGTAGTACTCGATCATATCAGTAGATGACCTCTGTTGGAAAGCAATTGCTATGTCAAATTATCTGGCTTTTATTGATGGCTGGTCTCTCTACAACTGCAATATACATGTTTGCTAGCTCTATTATTGCATCCACAACCATTCTCATTTCTCACCAGACGTACGTGCAATTAATATCACGACCACCGTCGACGTGATTTCTCAATAACCCCAACCACTTCTGGGACGTGATTTCGCAATAACCCCCACCACTACTGGTACATAGCATTCAACGGAAAATTTAGTTGAACTTAAGAACATATATATACCATTCAAAAATACATATATATACATCTTTCAAAACGTACTCTTCAATATAAATTTAGCCTCAGCTGCCAAATGTTTGATAGTGTTTGTCTGTAAGTGTTCTGTCAAGAACCTGAAGAACATTTTTCTATGAGAAAGCACTTGAAAAGTGCTTGTTAAAATCACTTCCAAACGCTTCTAACCTCTTAAACCCAACCAAATCCTTTTTTTTAACACACTTTTTTCTTTTTCTTTTTTGAAAAAAAAAAGATGGTGCGGCTGCCCTCAAACCATTAATTAATGAAACTACACACTTTCTTTTAAATATATATATATGAACTTAAAAGTGTTTATGACAACTCCATACGTATATATAGGCCAGTATTCATTGAGGTTCTTTCAACATCTAGATATATATATATATACACACACAGAGATTCTCAGCTGCAGACGTCCACATTTATTCTTACGGTGGATTTCCACATTACACTCACTTTTCAATTGAATTTTCACATCTCCACCGTCCAGTATTTAGATACGAATGTATACATCA
This sequence comes from Fragaria x ananassa, assembly GCA_034370585.1. Classification (NCBI taxonomy): domain Eukaryota; kingdom Viridiplantae; phylum Streptophyta; class Magnoliopsida; order Rosales; family Rosaceae; genus Fragaria; species Fragaria x ananassa. Next base: position 24,483,884 of record CP139762.1, on the reverse strand, counting down.
TCTATGCAAAATTTCAGTCAATTTGGTTATCATTAAGGCACTCAAAACTGTGTTTTTCTATTATGAACATAAACGGTTCAAGTTCGACAGAATTATGTTCATCCATTGGTTTAATCGAGTTTGAGTGCCTTAATGATAACCAAATTAGCTGAAATTTTGCAAAGATGATCTATACATAAGTATCTAAAGACTAGACGGTGGAGATGTGAAAATTCGATTCAAAAGTGAGTGTAAAGTGGAAATCTGCACCGTAAGAATAAATACAGACATCCGCACCTGAGAAAATCTGTATATATATATATAGAGCCCCGTTCAGAGGCTCACGTCCGCAAAAATGGAAAATGTGGACGAATCCACGTGTCAATCGTTCACTAGTTTAAAGGAAAGACGCGGATATGTGGTCCCGCCATCCACTACTTCATCATCTTTCTCCGTTTCTCGTCTTCCTTTTTTTTTTCCGATTTCAATCTTTCTCTGTCTTCCATTGTAGCATCTGTTTGAGCCAGAGGACATTTTTGTCCAAGTAAAGTGACTCCACGCTGGACTACATGGTTCGCGAAAGAAATGACTTCGCGCGGAATGACTGGCTCACTCCGCATACGCGAGGCGACATTGACACTTCACGTAAAAGTCCTAGGCGAGGCGGAATATACCTAGGCGACCTGGCGAACTAGTTCGCGTGGAGGACTCTGCGAAGAAGTTATTGGCGGAGTCCGCGTGTACCACTTTGATCGTTAAAGACTTTTAAAAATCTCCGACATGTCTCGGGCCAATCCCTGTGGCCCATTTTAATAGATAAAACACTTCTAAGTCTCGCGAGCCTTAAGAAAGCCCGCGAGATAGAGACGGGTTTCAGTGGTTCGCAGATTGGTTTGAGATTGTGACACCCCGCGGGGTAAGATTGTTCTTAATTCCAGTTCGCATAGGAGTCTACAGTTGGCAATACAGAAGCAAAACCCTATGCGGATATAAAGTGTGCGAACTAAACAGGTGTCGCAAGCTGGTTGGTTCGCATGAGCAAAATAGTGTCCTTGTGGATTAGGGTTTTAGAATCCAACTTAAGTTGTGATTTTCCCTCTGCCGCAGGTTAAGCTTCCACTACCAGAATATAGGTCTTGGGCGACGAAAAAAAATCGTCGCCCTGTTACATAAATACGTCGCCCAAGAAGTCGTCGATAGAAGTGTGTCGGTCAAAAACTTGGGCGACGAAAATTCAGTCTATCGTCGCCTAAGGGTTAATTCTTAGGCGACGACACGAATTTCGTCGCCTAAGACCTATATATTAGGCGACGACAACTTTCTCGTCGCCCAACAATATTCGTCGCCTAAGATTTAACGCCTCGGCCGACGAGAAAATAAAATCGTCGCTTAAGATCTTATAACCTGGGGCGACGAAACTAAATATTTCGTCGCCTAAGATCACTACATCTTAGGCGACGATAATTTTTTTTCGTCGTCTTATATGGTAAGTCCTTGACCGACGATATAGCAATTTCGTCGCCTAAGATATATTTAAATTTTTAAAAAAAAATATTTAAATAATTTTTTTAAATATATAAATAATGTTTTTTTAATTTTTGCTGGAATTTTTTTTTTCGGCATTTCTTTAAATTTTTCTAATACTAAAATTTAATTAAAAATAACACAAATTTATAAATTTATAAATAATTTATTACAAAAATTCAGTTCATCTGCCTATGGAGAAACTCGAAATCTAACTCATCATTCCCGTTCGGAGGGTCCTGAGGCTGAGGCGGCGGCTGGTCAGGCTGAGGAGGCTGCTGCTGAGGCTGGGGCCACTGAGGTAATGGTATAGGCGTAGGCATGGGCGGAAAATCAAGTCCGACCGCATGTGCAGCGATGCAGGTAGTCATCCACCGTCCCATAGCCGCCTGGTTGGCATTGGTGACTTCATTCACCCGCTCCGTATGCGCAGCCGCGGAAGCCGCATATGATTCCGCCATGGCTATCTCCCTCGCTCTTTGGGCTTCCAGCTCAGACTGTAGACATTCGACCTGATCCTGTAGCCGAGTGGTCTGGCTGTTGCTGCTTTGAGGCTCCGGCGGCTCCCTTGCGTTGAAATCCTGGCGTCGTCTTCAGGATCCCCTTTCCAGCGCCTCCCATACCGAACTCCTTCGGGGTACCCGAACGGTCGCTCCCGTACTGCTTCCAGTGTTCCCGGAGGTCGTGCTTCCACTCCTTGAACTTGCATATACAAAAAAAATATTAAATATATTATTAAAAAAAAAATTTAATAATTTATTAAATAGAGGTACCTCTCCCTATGGGCCTTGTCCGCCCAGTCACGTCCCTCCTCGGGAACCACAAACCATTGCTGCATTACCACTTGTTAGTATTTTTTTCAATAATTAAATAATTTTTTTCGATAATTAAATAATTAAATTTCACAAAAATTTATTTACGAATATTTACATCCTTACTCAAAAATAAACCATTATTTTTTACAAAATTTCCACAATATATTTACAATTATAATTTATATTATTTAATTATTAAATCAAAAATTATTTAATCATTTACAATATGTTTACAAATTATTTCCACAAATACTAAACCCTAAACCCTAAACCGTAAACCCTAATATTTTACAATTATCATTTACATCACAATTTACCATAATTTACCCTAAAATCCTACCATAATTTACACAAATTTACCCTAATTTACCATTAATTTCCTAAATTTCAACAACAACAACAATAATTTCACCAACAATTTCACAACACAACAATAATTTTGTACTTCACCCAAATTTCAAACAATTTCACAATTTCAAATAATTTCAAACAATTTCACAATTTCAAACAATTTCAAACAATAATTTCAAACAATTTCACAATTTCAACAATTTCAAACAATTTCACAATTTCAAACAATTTCACAATTTCAAACAATTTCAACAATTTCACAATTTCAAACAATTTCAACAATTTCAAACAACAACAACAATAATTAAAATTTTCATGAACATAACCAATTTAGGGTTTTAGGGTTATACCTTAAATTGTGGGTCGGGGTCGGGGTCGGGGTCGGGGTCGGGGTCGAGGTCGGCGTCGGGGTCGGCGTCGGGTTGCGGGGTCGGGGTCGGAGAGAGGGAGAGAGAGAGGGCTTCGGTGGATTTTCGGAGAGAGAGAGAGAGAGGGCTTGGAATTGTGAGCGACTGCGCGAATGGCTAGGGTTCCGAATTTTTGCCTTTTATAATGGCGTTCTTGGGCGACGATTTTTCTAAAATCGTCACCCTGTTTTTTAAAAATCGTTGCCTAAGATAATCTTGGGCGACGATTTTTTGAAGTCGTCGCCTAAGATGAAGAAAATCTCGTCGACGATATTCTTCAATATAAATCTCGTCGCCCAAAACTATGAAAATCGTTGCCTAAGACCCTACTTGGGCGACGATGTTCTTCACTATAAATCTCGTCGCCCGAGATGAAGAAAATCGTCGGCCAAGCGTTCTAACATAAAATTCAGAATATCGTGATTTTGGTGATCGGAGAAGAGGAACTGAAAATCGACCGTCAGATAGGACTAGCATAACGAATTACGTGGGTGGGCAAAAATTCAGCTCCATCGGACAACGATAAGGGCTCGATCCGTCCGGTCAATCGGCGCGGTCAAACCCTAAACGGACGGAAACGGCTATTCGACCCTCCAAATCACGTAATTTGGCCGGACCTTCAACTGAGGATAGTTTCCAATCGACGAGACGCTTACGGGGATATAAAAATTTGGTAAAAAAAAATACCCGGGATAGGGCTAGCACTAGGTAGTAATAAGAGAAAAATTCGTTGACCGGAACAACCGGCACCGAAATTTTACCGGAATATCTTCATTTTTCACGGGTTGACGTATTTCACCGTTCTGGTCATATATTATTTCACGACTTTTTTCGTTTGAGGCTTCTACGTATACGTTGCCTTCAAAACGAAACTTAAACTCAACACTAACATAAAAAAGTTATACAACATTAGTACATATATCGTGATTTTGGTGATCGGGGAAGAGGAACTGAAAACCGACCGTCAGATATGACCATAATAACGAATTAAGTGGGTGGGCAAAAATTCAGCTCCATCGGACAAATATAAGGGCTCGATCCGTCCGGTCAATCGGCGCGGTCAAACCCCTAAACGGACGGAAATGGCTATTCGACCCTCCAAATCACGTAATCTGGCCGGACCTTCAACTGAGAATAGTTTCCAATCGACGAGGCTCTTACGGGACTATAAAAATTTGGTAAAAAATAAATACCCGGGATAGGGCTACCACTAGGTAGAAATAAGAGAAAAATTCGTTGACCGGAACAACCGGCACCGAAATTTTACCGGAATATCTTCATTTTTCACGGGTTGACGTATTTCACCGTTCCGGTCATATCTTATTTCACGACTTTTTTGCGTTTGAGGCCTCTACGTATACGTTGTCTTCAAAACGAAACTTAAACTCAACACTTGTATAAAAAAGTTATACAACATTAGTACATATATCATGATTTTGGTGATCGGAGAAGAGTAACTGAAAACCGACCGTCAGATATGACCAGAATAACGAATTATGTGGGTGGGCAAAAATTCAGCTCCATCAGACAAAGATAAGGGCTCGATCCGTTCGGTCAATCGGCGCGGTCAAACCCCTAAACGGACGGAAACGGTTATTCGACCCTCCAAATCACGTAATCTGGCCGGACCTTCAACTGAGAATAGTTTCCAATCGACGAGACGCTTACGGGGCTATAAAAATAAAAAACATTTCCTTAAAATTTAAATGTGTTTTATTTATTTTAATTATTCGGATTATATTGGCCAACGAATTACCCTAATTTCGTCGGCCAATATGATACTTGGGCGACGATATTTGTTAAATTCGTCGCCCAATGGTAAAAATAAAAAATCATGTACAATGAAATTTAAATGTGCTTTATTTATTTTAATTATTCGGATTATCTTGGCCGACGAATTACCCTAATTTCGTCGGCCAATACGATACTTGGGCGACGATGTTTGTTAAATTCGTCGCCCAAGGGTAAAAATAAAAAATCCTTTAAATGTGTTTTATTTTATTTTAATTATTCATATTACTCGTGGCCGACGAAATTAGGGTAATTCGTCGGTCAAGATATTATTAGGCCGACGAAATGCTTTTATTTCGTCGGCCAAGAAAAAATAAAAAAATAAGACACTTAGGCGACGATATATTTGAGTTTCGTCGCCTAAGGATTAAAAAACACTTAGGCGACGACAAAATATAGTTGTCGCCGAAGAATAAAAACTTAGGCGACGAAATATTGTTTCGTCGCCCTAGTTTCTATATTAGGCGACGATTTTTATTTCGTCGCTTAAAGTGGAACTTTAGGCGACGATTTTTTTTCCTTAGGCAACGATTTTTTTTTTCGTCGCCTAAGTTCCCTCTTAGGCGACGAAAAAAAAATTGTCGCCCGGTTTTTTAAGTTTCGTCGCCTAAAGCTTTATTTTTGGTAGTGTTCTATATAAAGGGACACAACTCTCAAATACAACACAATCAAATCTCTCAACAAAAATACAAACTACAAACACCAGTTACCTTTCGAGCCAATCGAAAACCTTAACTCTAAGCGCACAACCGCCTAGCCTTTTCTCAGAGCCCTCTCGGACTCTTTTCCGGTCACTCTGATTTCCCTATTAGTTGCTCTGCTCGCGACACTGAGAGTATCGAATCTCCTTGTGTTCGTAAATTCCTCCTCTGAGGTGACACCTGGAAACCTCCTTCCGCCTGATTAAGAAGTCAAGCACACTCACACAAACTCTTTCCTCGTCCGCGAGGTGGCATGGCCGTAACATCTCCCTCTGTTTGCTCGCTAGAAACCTATGCTCCGCGCGCTGAGGATGGTTGCCAAAACATTGGCACACCCGATGAGACTGGGAATACAAGCGAGACATCATAGGGAAAACGGAGGACGCACCATACCGAAAGCCTTAGCTTTCTTGTCTCAAACACAAATCACCAAGGTATAAGCCCCATAACAACGCGGCTTGCCGATCCCTCACTCAAGAACAGGTACTTGCTCAGTTTGGTAACCCAAACTTCAGCGAGACCACCATGATAGACTCTCAGCCAACCCAAGACACAGACTCTGCTCCGTCTATGAAGCAAGTCTCCCAGATGTTCGCACAACTCACGGGACAGATCCAGAGTTTGACAACTCATGTTGCTGACCTTATTGGGAAGTTTGACGGCCTTACTGGGAAGGTTGACGGTCTTGCCGAACATGTCAAAAGGGACAAGACCCTTTGGGAAGCAGACCAGCACAACCATGCCATACTCACTGAAGACTTTAACCGGTTCACCGGCGAAGTAAAGGAAGACAAGGATGTGGTCAACGATTCCCTCCAACGGATCCAAAAGGACCTGAATCAGAACACGGAGATCTTGTCACTCACTCGCTCGACAATAGATGAGCAGACCCGCCGGTTGGACGACCACGATGCCAAAATGCATGATCAACAGAATGCTTCTTTCCTTGGAAGTAAGAATGGTCTGGAGAAACTGGAAGAAGTCAAGGAAAAATAGGACCGTATAAACCTACGGGTCCTTGAGGTCGAAGATTGGATGAGGGCGCATGTCACGCCCCGAACCTTAATTACTAGCATGGTAGTAATAAGAGTTTTTACCATGTTAGTCACTAAGTGTATAATTTAATTAGTCTCCAGAGTGGGGTTGAGGGACTAATTATTTTAAAGAATTATTCGTAGGAGAAAAATTTGACAACGGTAAAAATGGTAAATTTTTTGCTAGTAAAAGGTAATTTGAATTGGGGTATTATTTTGGGGTGTTGAATTTTGGAATGGGTTTTGTATTTAGTTGGACCGGGCCTTGATTTTTGGTCAAAGCCCGTGTTTTTCTCCCTCTCTCTCTTCCCGGTTTTCTCTCCCTCGAGCCTCACTGCCAGAAATCTTTCTGGCCGCCCCAGCCCGCCACACCGGTCCCAAACGTTCGGTCTCCGACCCAGCAGCAATTCTACACCGGTGGCAACCTCCCTAGCGCCACCGTGAAGGAGGAATCGACGCCGAAAGCCCCGATTGCCGAAAACGTTTTTTCGCCTGAACTCCTTCCTCCAACCGCCATAGCCGGCGAGCCTTAGCTCAAAAGGAAGCCCTCCTCCCGTGCTTCAATCTTTCCAAAGGGCTCGCTCCATCTCAAGCTAGGTAAGGAGAAATCGGTAATGGAAATTCTAGGGCTTTATTGTGTGTTTGTGTTCGATTGATGTGATTAGACTTAGAATTGGAATTTGTGGTAGTTAGGAATGTTGTAGAGGAGGTTGAGAGGAAGGTGCTGCCAAATTTTGGTGAGCATCGGAGGTCGCCGGAGTTGGTCGCCGGCCGCCGCCGGCGCCTGCGCCGAGAAAATGTTTTTGGTAGAGAATATTATGAGGAGTTTATTGGATTGAGTTTTAGAATTTTTGGAGGAGTTTTGGATAGGATTTGGAATTGTTTAAGTTTGGTATTTTCGGCGGATTAATAAGTTAAAATCCGGCCATTGGATTATTTTGTGATTAGGACGTTGGAAGGTGATTTTTGAGGATGTCGGTATTTATGGAGTTTTGTGGTTGGCGGTGAAGTTAAGATTTAGGGCAATAGGCATGGTTGAGCGCTAGAATCTCATAGTTAATTATGTCTATTTTATTTAAGCGTCGGTGTTTATTTTAAGGAATTATTTATGTTTTGGAACATGACACGAGGAGGCTCGAGCAGAGGAGACCTCCGACCGACGTCAGGCTTAGGCCTAAGTTGTGAGTGGACCCTTGCTTTAAATAATGTGTTTGAATTGTTTTATTGTTGAATAATTTCCTTTTTGGATTTTAACCGGGATTGAGAATATCAGTGTTTATACTCATTTAATGACGTTTTCGAGAATAGTATGTATATGAGAGAATGCTAGCTAGCTATACGTGATTTTCCCCCATATTGAGGAAAAATACATTATGGGGTGACGTGATCGTTAGACGCGAGCGTAGTAGCCTTGTACGACTTTTTACGTTTTGAGTTTATTCTATGTTTTCACATTCATTCATAGAATTCGTACAAAGAGTCAGCACGTATATATATACCACTCGGTCGTTTCCCCCATACTGAGGAAAAATATCATTATGAGGTGACGTGCGCGTTAGACGCGAGCGTAGTAGCCTGGTATGACTATCTACTTTAAAGCTTGTTCATAGATAGCATACATGAAGTAGACGAGTGTTAATACATATTGATATAAATATAATTTGAGCCTGAGATGTTGTTTTTGTTTAAGATTTGAAGACTAGCTAGAACTAGTCGTTTGCCTTGATAATTTCTTGGGGAAATATTATTGTTGTCGAGATTATTTTTGTCCGCTCACCCTGACGTGATTAAATATTTTCCCCTGGGCTTTTCCTTCGTTTTTAAATGCCCAGTCTGCAGTGTTCGGGTGGGGTCTAGAAGGAGGCGACGAGGCATAGTCACTCATCTTTCCACTATTGTTCGACAGTAGGTTCTCTGTTTGACCCACTAGGATTTCTAGTAGCTTCCGTTGTTTTTCTTGTAGTAGCTCTGAATACTCTTAGAAAAATAACTGTGTATTATTTTATTCGGTTATTTGGACTAAGTGGAAGATTTATATTATTGGTTAAGAGAGTGTTCTTTAATTTTTCCGGGTTAGGGTTGTCCATTTTCAAGGGAGGTTTACTGAGTTCTTCGGTAAGTTTTCCTTGGAGGTGGTCCCCGCAGGACTCACCTCGGGTTTCATGGTGAAATTCGGGGTGGATCCTGACAGCGCATCACATTCGGCTAACACGTATCACATTCGGCTATCACGCCTCTCATTCGTCTTGTTTTGGTTCGCCTTCACCTCGGTCCGCCTCTCATAACCCTGCGGTCTCCTCACCTCCACCTCGCTTCAGGCACTGCGCATCACCCTGCCCCACTCGCGTCGCCCTGCTTCGCCTCCTTCTTCCCTCCCTTCACGTCCCCTAACTTTGCTCGCTCACCTCACACGCCTCGCTCTTTTTTGTCTCTTTGCTACCTCGCCTTAGTAATCTGGCCTCGCCCTACTACACGCACTTCGCTTTGCCCCTGCTAATTCACCTCGCCTCGCCTCTACTAACCTCCCTCGCCTCGCTTGACGCTCTTCGCCTCGCCCATATAAATCCATCTCGCGTCACTCGGCTAACACGCATCGCCTTGCATAACCCTGCGGTCTCCTCGTCTCTATCTCACTTCACATACCGCCCAACTTTCGTCAGCCCGCTTCGCATCCTTCTTCTCATGCGCCTCGCTTACCTTTCCTTCACGTCTCACTTGCCTCACCTCACACGCTTTACTCGTCTTGGTTAACCCGCTTCTCTTTTTGTTCCTTCTCATTAGATTGGGTCGCATTATTTCGTCTCACTCGGAAATTTATTGTAAATGTCAATTTAAAAAAAAAATTGACTCCGCGCCTATGTCAATTTTTTTCAGTTCGCGCCCTGCTGTGCGAGCGGACTCCACGCCTATGTCAATTTTTTATAATTTTTTTTTTCACTTCGCGCCCTTCTGTGAAGCAGACTCCGTGCCTCGCCCCACCTCGTTTTTCTGGCCTCGCTTCACCTCGCCTCATAAACTCCTACTAACCCGCCACGACAATCTGGCCACGCGAGGCGCCTATGTCAATTTTTTTTAATTTTTTTCGGTTCGCGCCCTTCTGTGTTAGCGGACTCCGCGCCTCGCCTCATGAACTCCTTCTCACCAACCCTGCCGCAGTAAGCTGTTTTTTTTTAAATGATCTCCTTGTCTCACATCTCACTAGCTAACCTGTATGGATCGTATGTATGGACAGGAAAATATTGCTGATGAACAGTGTAGGAACATTGCAAGCAGGCTACTCGGAAATTTATTGTAAATGTCAATTTAAAAAAAAAAATTGACTCCGCGCCTATGACATTTGTTTAAAATTTTGACTCCTTCTCACCAACCCCGCCTCAGTATTATGGCCTCGCGTGCTAATCCCCTCGCATAATATTGCCTTACTTGTATTATTGCGCGGCCTCCTTGTCTCATTCGAACTAACTTCGATTTGCTTTGCCCCGCCTCAACTAACATTCCTCCCGTCACTTGTCTCACTCGCCCCGCTTGATGCTCTTCGTCTAGCCCATACTAATTCATCTCGCGTCATTCGCCTAACACGCCTCTCATCGCCTCGCATAACCCGGCAGTCTCCTCGCCCCCACCTCGCTTCACATTAGCCTAACACGCCTCTCACACTCCGCGCATCACCCTGCCTCACTATTCTGGCCTTGCGTCACCTCGCCTGATTAACTCGCCCCGCTTCATTCACTCGACTCGCCACACCACCTCCTCGCCTCGCTCTATTTTGTCTCTTTCCTGATGAACAGTGCAAGCAGGTCTCGTCGCGCCTTACCCTGCACTTTCCTCGCCTCGCTACTCGCCCCGCCTTCTTACTCTAACCTTGCCTCACTACTCGCCCCCCCCCCTTCTTACTCTAACCTCGCCTCACTACTCACCCCGCCTTCTTACTCTAACCTCGCCTCACCCTGCCCCAGTAATCAGGTTTCGCCCTGCTTCAATCGCCTCTCGCCACGCCTCACTCGAAGCACCTCGCCCTTTTTCCCCCGCGGGCTCCTGGCCTCGCCTTACTCATCTGACCTCGCCCAGTGTCACGCGTGTCGCCTCACTGGCCTCGCATCACCCCGCGGCCCCACGCCCCCTCCTCGCACCACACTGATTAGGTACAGAGAGGGTGAAATTATTTAATTTAATTTATGTATTTCATTATTGTCCACTATTTATATTTATTTTGATTTGGGCGGTCCTTTGCGTTTCGCTTCCTTCTTCTCATGCGCTTCGCGTCCTTTCCTTCACGTCTCACTTGCCTCGCTTCACACGCTTTACTGGTCTTGGTTCACTCGCTCCTCTTTTTTGTTCTGCTTCATTAGCTTAGGTCGCATTATTTCGTCTCACTCGGAAATTTATTGTAAATGTCAATTTATTTCTTTTTCAGCTCGAGCCTATGTCAATTTTTTTCAGCTCGCGCCCTTCTGTGCTAGGGGACTCCGCGCCTCGCCCCACCTCACTATTCTGGCCTCGCTTCACCTCGCCTCATTAGCTCCTACTAACTCATCCCGCCTCAGTAATCTGGCCTCGTGAGGTGAATGACTCCGCGCCTATGTCAATTTTTTTAGCTTGCGCCCTTTTGAGCTAGCGGACTCCTCGTCCCGCCTCAGTAATTCCCACTAACCCGCCCCGCCTCAGTAATCCGGCCTCGCTTCGCCTCTCTCTTCTCGTCTAACGGCATTTCATCTGCTTCACACGTCTTGATGAACAGTGTAGGAACATTGCAAGCAGGTCACTTGGAAATTTATTGTAAATGTCAATTTAAAAAAAAAAAATTGACTCCACGCCTATGTCAATTTTTTCCCGTTCGCGCCCTTCTGTGCGAGCGGACTCCGCGCCTCGCCTCATTAACTCCTACTAACCAGCCCCGCCTTAGTAATTTGGCCTCGCCCCGCTTCACTGGCCTCACATCACCTCTCTCTTCTGGTCTAACGCATCTCGTCTCGTTCGACGTCCTTTTTTCTCTTTTTGCTGAGGAACATTGCAAGCAGGTCACTCGAAAATGTATTGTAAATGTCAATTTTTTTTTGACCCCGTGCCTCACGCCACTTCACTATTCTGGCCGCGCCTCATTCACTCCTACTAACCTGCCCCGCCAATCTGGCCTCGCGCTTATGTCAATTTTTTTATAATTTTTTCAAGTTCGGGCCCTTCTGTGCTAACTTACTCCGCGCCTCGCCTCTCGTCCCGCCTCAAAAATTTGGTCTCGCCTTATGAACTTCTTCTTACCGGCCCCGCCTCAGTAAACTGACCTCCCCTTACTCACCTCGCTCGATCCACTCACTTCGCCCCGCCTCGCCTCCTTCTTCTCACGTGCCTCGCTTCCCTCCCTTCAGACGTCCTACTTCACTTACCTCACCACACACGCTTTACTCATCTCGCTTCAGCTGCTTGACGCCTCATCCCGCCTCATTAACTTACTCAGCGTCAGTAGCTTACTTCGCATTATCTCATCTAACTCGTTTTCACCTCGCATAACCCCGCGTGGTACTCACCACGCCTGACTTGTCTCGCCACACCGCCCATCAACCGTCTCGCCTCGCCACGTCTTCTCCTCACCTCATTCGTCTTGCATCGCCCTGCGGACTAACTTCCCTCACCTCACTCATCCCGCATCGACCTGCTGACGAAGGCGGGTCACTCGAAAATTTATTGTAAATGTCAATTTAAAAAAAAAATTTGACGCCGCGCCCCTTGACAATTTTTTTCATTTCACACCCTTCTGTGGGAACGGACTCCGCGCTTCGCTCCGCCTCATTAAGTCCCACTAACCTGCCCCGCCAATCTGGCCTAGCGATGTGAGTGACTCCGCCTCAGTATCCGCGCATTGCCACATTTATTGTAAATGTCAATTTCAATTTTTTTTGACTCCGCGCCTATGCTCATTTTTTTTCAGTTCGCGCCCTTCTGTGCTAGTGGACTCCTCACCTCATGAACTCCTAATAACCCGCCCCGCTTCACTTGCCTCATTAACTCCTCACCCGGCGGCCTGCTCGCCTCGTTCGACGTCCTTTTTTGTCTTTTTCTGATGAACAGTGTAGGAACATTGCAAGCAGGTCACTCAGAAATTTATTGCAAATGTCAATTTAAAATTAAAATAAATTTTGACCCCGCGCCTATGTCAATATTTTGTAGTTCGCGCCCTTCTGTGCTAGAGGACTTCGCGGCTCACTTCGCCTCATTAACTCCTACTAACCCGCCTCGCCAATCTGGCCTCGCGAGGCGAGTGACTCCGCGCCTATGTCAATTTTTTTCAGTCCGCGCCCTTCTGTGCTAGCAGACCCCTCACCTCATTAACTCCTACTAATTCGCCCCGCCTCTGTAATCTGGCCTCGCCCCGCTTTACTCGCCTCCCTCTTCTCGCCTCACACACCCTGCGCCGTTTTTTTTTGTTCCCTTGCTGATGAACAGTGTAATAACAGTGCAAGCAGCTCACTCGCAAATAGTATCTTGTAAATGACTTCGCGCCTATGTCAATTTTTTTCAGTCCGCGTCCTTCTGTGCTAGCGGACCCCTTACCTCATTAACTCCTACTAATTCGCCCCGCCTCTGAAATCTGGCCTCGCCCCGCTTTACTCGCCTCCCTCTTCTCGTCTCACACACCCCGCGCCATTTTTTTGGTCCCCTTGCTGATGAACAGTGTAGGAATAGTGCAAGCAGCTCACTCGCAAATAGTATCTTGTAAATAGCATCTGACTTGGGCTTGTTAGGCTCAACAAAACTGTGGGTTGGGCTGAACAAGGCCTTATCCATCTTAACACCATGGTCATGTTACAACCAATTAACAAGTAAACAACATTTAAATTTGAATTTGATGTTAGGCATGCATTGCATTTTGTACCTGCCATATGTTATAGTACGTAAACCGTCTGAATTGTAGGGTTAATTGGGATTAATTAAATGGCATGGAGAAAGAGGGTGATTAATTAAAATGTTTGAACTTGTGATCAAAGTGATTAATTAGTAGGTGCTTTTCTTGGTTAGGTGCCCATATATACTTGCATAGAAACTAGCCTAGCCGTAGGCGGCCTATTTGGCATGGTAATTGATCATTCTACTCAACTATGACCATTCCGATATCAAACTATGCGTGCATATATGATTTTGCAGTAGCTTAATTCTCTGCTTTAAAAAGATCGATATTGCTGGTTCTAATTTGCAATTTTAAGTTGTTCAGATATCATGGCAGCAGCTACGAAAGAAGACAAGCTCAAACTTCCGATCTTACCAGACAAGATCATACTCAAAAGCCCTGCCCTTCTCAAGGTACGTTAATCTTCATATTTAGCTGCTCGATCTCTTTTTCCATTTTTCATATATTCATATGCTTCTAAATTAATTAGTTATCTTAACATATAGAGTCACTCACTAGCTAATTAAGATTTATATATATAAATGAGATCGATCGGGGGAAAATAATTACAGGCTTCAATTTGTTGTATGACATGCAGTACATCCTGGAAACCAGCTGCTACCCGAGAGAACACGAGCAACTGAAGCAACTGCGGGAAGCCACGGTCAAGAAATACGAGTGGCTGTAGGTTGCGTTTGATATATTTGATTATACGTAGATATGTTATGATGTTCTATATATTGTTAATTAGACCGAATTAGTAAAACCATGAATGAAGCTTGAAAAAAAAAAGAAAAAAAAGAATCCTTATAGTTACATTTCGTAATTTCATCTACAGGAGTATTATGAATGTGCCTGTTGATGAAGGTCTGCTTATCTCAATGCTTCTGAAAATCATGAATGCGAAGAAAACGTTGGAGATTGGAGTATTTACTGGTTACTCTCTTCTCACTACTGCTCTTGCACTTCCTGCTGATGGCAAAGTACGTAATTCGTTTTACTTTATCTCACCAATTTTAATCTTCATGAGTCATATTGGAGTCCATGTCATTTAAGATAAAACATAGATCATTTTAATGTAAAAGACTAAAGATAGAGTTTGCGTTTTACAGATAATAGCAATCGATCCGGATAAAGAAGCCTACGAGGTTGGATTGCCATTCATCAGAAAGGCTGGGGTGGAGCATAAGATTGACTTCTCTGAATCAAATGCCATGTTAGTCCTAACTGATCTCGTCCACGATGTAAGTTTTTAATTCGTTTGTGATTTTCTAGTCATAATCTATGGAACTTTAACTTCATTAACTAATGCTGTGATGACCTAAAATAAGAAATTCACACGTATTATTCACCGATTCAATTATTGCTATCTAGAGCGGACAGAGGTAGCGAGTGCCTCCGGTAAGCTTAAATATATTCTTGCCTAGTTAGTTTTTGTTTAGAGCTAGCAATGCTAGATGCACTGCATTTTGGGAACCGTTTATAACCAACTTTACGTGTTAGTTTATGTATGTATTAATGATCGACCATTGAGAATCTTGGTGCATATAGAAATAGTCTAATAAGTTCAGTAAAAAAATAATCTGATAAGTAACGCTAAACATGTATGCAGGAAAAGAAAGAAGGTAGCTTTGATTTTGCGTTTGTGGATGCTGATAAGAACAACTACATCAAATATCATGAGCTGCTACTAAAGCTTGTGAAGGTGGGAGGAATAATAGCTTATGACAACACTTTGTGGCTTGGCGCAGTAGCAGAACCTGACGATGAGGAGGTACCGGTGGCTGAATTTATCAAGAAATACAAGCCTTATGTGAAGGAACTGAACAGCTTCCTCGCCGCAGATCCACGTATCGAATTAGTTCTTCTTTCCGTCGGAGATGGACTTACCCTATGCAGGCGCCTCTATTAGAATCAGCGCGCATAAGAGTAGCAGTTGCTACACGCTATTATATGCTGAACCTTTCTAATGTTGAATAAGACATATTAATGTGTCAATGATAATAATAACAAGAGCAAGTTTGATTAGCCCAGTACTATATATATATAGCAAGTGTTCTTGAAATTCTCCTAGGAGGTGGCAAGCTGCCTCAATTAGACTACAGCACCCTAAACCCTAATATAACCACACACAAGAGCAAGTTTGATTAGCCCAGTACTATATATATATAGCAAGTGTTCTTGAAATTCTCCTAGGAGGTGGCAAGCTGCCTCAATTAGACTACAGCACCCTAAACCCTAATATAACCACACACACACACACACACACACACACACACACACACACATATATATATATATATATATATATATATATATATACAGGGCCCTTCCAATGAGGGATCCCTATTTTAAGCCATTTATAGGGATATGACATTACACCAACTTCCCGATTATAATTTTACATCTCCACCGTTCATATCTTAGGTCTATATGAGTAGATCACCTCTACAAAATTTCATATGATTTGGTGATCGTTAAGGCTTTCAAAAGTTCAATTTAGTTTTAATAACCTTCAACGGTTTTAGTTTGACATAAGCTGGACCGTTCAAGATCATTAAAATTAAATCAAACTTTTGAAAGCCTTAACGATCACCAAATCATATGAAATTTTGTAGAGGTGATCTACTCATATAGACCTAAGATATGAACGGTGGAGATGTAAAAATTCAATTGGGAAGTGGTGTAATGCCCTATCCCTAGAAAGTGGCCAAAAATAGGGATCCTTCAATGGAAGGGGGCTGTATATATATATATATATATATATATATATATGTATGGTTATATTGGTTGGTTATATAACATCAATTTACAGTTCTTTTGTTTTTGGTTTCGATTGTGGGTATATATATTTCGACAGAGTATCTTGTATTGTTCCTCGAGTGCATACTAGGCTTAGATATTCATGCACTTGGGGAACTGTAGGGAGATGCTGCCGAAATTTTACCACATTGAAATCGAAACAATAGAACAGCAAATTACTTAACAAAGTCTTATTCTCCTGAATGAGATTAGGACCCTAACTGGAGGCATAAGGTGAAGAAGAAATGAATATTTGTATGAGTAATGTTGGCTTGTTGCTATATACTTGGTGCTTATTTGTTGTTTCTCTTATGACAGTAAATGCAAAACATGGACAAAAGCTGGATGTTATACGACATGTGTCACCACTTGTATATACAGGGAATCTTTGATTTCTTGAGATTTGTTGATTATCATGCTGCCCCAGGAACTGAGTGGCACAAGTGTCCATGTAGAAAATGTATGTGCGACGATTGGCAGACACGATCGGGTATGGAACAACACTTGTCACATTTTGGTATGTGAAAAAATTATACTATATGGACGGAACATGGTTAGGTGGAGGAAAATAATTCTACACTAGCGGAATTTCGAGCAAGTTACATTCATGAAGTTGGGTCATCTAGTGGTACTGCGACCCTTCTATATACCCCGCTATGAATATGCTACATGATGTTTTCCCGTATGCTTTAAGATATGAAGAAGAGGCAGTTGATGATGATGCCTCCAATGTCAATGAGACAGTTGACATGTCTGATTATGAGAAGTATAACAGGCTTCTCAAACAAGCCCAAACACCAGTGTATGACGACTGTCTAGTTTCAGTTTTGAGTGTCATCATGTCACAGATGCATTTGAAAGTAAAGCACAGAGCGAGTAATAGACATTATGGAGACTATTCAAAGTTTATCAAAACTTGGCTTCCTCCTGTAAATAGACTTCCTGAGAGTCATCATAAGACAAAAAAGATCGTGGGCGACCTCAGCCTTGATTATGTGAAGATCCACGCCTGCAAGAATAATTGCGTGTTGTTTTACCGAGATTACAAGCATGTTATTTATTGTTCCATTTGCAATGGGCCTAGGTATGATGAGGAGGCTTCTTCAGATAAAGGGAAACTTGTTCCTGTGAAAGTGCTTCGTTATTTCTCATTAACTCCGAGATTGCAGCGTATGTACATGTCATCAGAGACTGCAGAGGAGATGAGATGGCACGGTCTTCCAAGGGAAGATGACGGTGTTTTGAGACACCCCTCAGATGGGGAGGCGTAGAAATCTTTTGACGCATCATTTCCTGATTTTGCGGAAGACCTTCGAAATGTAAGGCTCGGACTAGCAACAGACGGGTTCAATCCTAGCGGCAATATGACTCTGTCTCATAGCATTTGGCCTTTTATTTTAATGTCGTACAACTTACCATCGTGGATGTGTATGAAGAAGGAATATAATTTTCTGGCATTGTTAATTCCAGGTCCTAATTCTCCAGGAAAGTGTCTAGATGTGTATTTGAGACCGTTGATTGATGAGCTAAAAGAATTATGGGAAAATGGAATCCCCACTTTTGACAGACATAGTAAAACTTCATTTAGGATGAGAGCAGTCGTGATGTGGACAATTAGCGACTTTCTTGGCTACGGTATGTTATCTTCTCATACCACTCAAGGGTACAAGGCTTGTCTCATCTGCTTAGAGAAGTTGATGCTAGTCGTCACGCGAACAAGATTGTTTACCTGGGTCACCGTAGATGGCTTCCAATGAATCATGAATGGCGGCTTCATGCAGATGCATTCGATGGCAGGGAAGAGCATCGTGAACCACCCTCTATTAAGTCTGGGGATGAAATTTTATACAAGTTGAACTCTTTTGATTTTGGATATTTGAGTAGTGATAAAGATGTCTTGGCCCAAAATCCTGTGCGTCTTGCTGCACTTAACAATTGGCATCATAAAAGTATTTTCTTTGAATTACCTTACTGGTCCACTTTGAGAATTAGACACAACCTAGATGTCATGCACATAGAAAAGAATGTTTGTGACAACGTGGTGGGAACAATTTTCGACATTAAAGACAAGACAAAACACAGTATCAAAGCGCGGGATGATTTGCAAAAGATGGGCTTACGACATCACTTATGGGTAAAAGGGACGGCGTCAAGACAAGTGTTTATGCCTATTGCACCTTACTCGGTGAAACCCGCTTTCAAGCCTAAAGTTTTCAATTGGTTCAATGATGTTAAGTATCCTCAAGGATATGCAGGAAATATAGTTCGATGTGTTAAGGTGGCAGAACAAAAGATACATAGATTGAAGAGTCATGACTGTCATGTTTTATTGCAACGTCTTCTTTCCATGGTAATCAGACCATATCTGCATCGTGATGTAGTGGAGCCGTTAGTAGCCTTGTCCAGGTTTTGGCATAGATTATGCAGTAGAGAGCTGAAGAAATCAGACATTGTCTATATCCTATTGTAAATTGGAGAGGATCTTCCCCCCCCCCCCCCCCGACTATCTTTTCGATCATGGTTCACCTCATGATCCATCTTCCCGAACAAGTGCTTCTTACTGGTCCAGTACACTTTACTTGGATGTTTCCCATAGAAAGGTATGATTATATATATATATATATATATATATATATTGCATGGTTTTGTTTTCCCATTAGCTGTAGTAGCTAGTAATAAGATTCTGAAATGGCCGAGCTAAACATTGAACAATTTATAGTGATTGAACTAGTCACACACTGTTTGTATCTTAGCGTTGTGCAGATGAGGATGATACTCTTAGTCTCTTTCAAATTAATCTCCGTACAGATTAGCATATCCATACAAACATACAGGTCCATATACTCGAGACACAATTGTGTTGTCCTAACTCAAGATTTTCTTCATAATTTTCTGTATTGAATCACTTTAATTAAGCCTATATTTCTAGACTGCAGGGTTGTGTGTATGTACTGTTAGACAATATAATCTCATGTACGTGTAATCTCATTATCTTTTTTTTGTCTTATAAGCATGTTAACAATAATAATTTTGTCTGAATTAGATGATGTGGTATAAGCTTAATCTCTCTAATTTTGTTTGTTGCTTACTAAACATGCATCAAACCAAATACTTACACTGTGTGAGTAATGGGAAAACAAAAGGGCTTCCAAAATGTAATCTCATATCTTTTTTTTTGTCTTATAAGCATGTTAACAATAATAATTTTGTTTGTATTAAATGATGTGGTATAAGCTTGATGATCCATTATATTTATATGAACTATGTACTATGTGATTGGCATACACGATCAGCGGCTAACACGACCAACCGTGGTAAGAAGGAGTCGGAGCACCACACGGGGCGGTTACCTATCATCTACAGGGTGGTCCACCACAAAGAGAAGGGTGAGGAATTTCATGTTATCCCAGCTTACAAGGAAACATATGACACAGTTAACGATCTTAAAACTGCCAAGAATCTTGTAAGTTAATTAAATCTGGTGCAAATAGCTTACATATATTGTGTAAATAATTTTCAGTTGGTGCAATTAAATAATTTTCAGTTGGTGCATAGGCATTTGTGTTTTGTCTTAGTGAATGTGACTTTGTTATGCTAAGTTTCATATCAGTAGTAAAGTAAACTAGTAAGGAGAGGAATGTACTTGTAGACTTTGTGATGGAACTTCTTTTTAACTAGGTCTGTTCCTTCCCTTTTAGATGAAGTTGTACATCCTGCTAAGTTTCATATCTCTTCATTGTTGTTATGTTCTGCAAAACATTGCTTGTCTCTAAGTTCAATTCTTCATTTAGTACATTTGCATGCCTGCAATATGTAGCAGATTCATAACAGTTCCATCATTCTCCAACTTATTTTCCTTCACTGCTTATCAAACCCTTAACTGCTTTTCAACTGCAATATGAATTTAAATTCCAAATCTAATTACAAGTTTATTTCTTATCTCTTATCTGCAGGAGGAAATGCAAAAAAAGGCCACTGAATTGAAAAATGCATAGAATAATGCAAACCCTGAGATCCCAAAGGCTGAGCTCCCACCTTTGGACTTGTCAATGAATATTAAGGTGCTTAAAGCAGGAGTTGGCAGAAGAGCCGGGAAGGAGATTCGTGGTCTTGGAAGAGCAGGTGTCCAAGTGTCATCATCTTTCATTCCACGTTCTCGAGTTCATGAGGTGGAGGAGAGATTGCATATTGCTGAGGAGAGGGCCGAAAAAGCTGAGGCGGTTGCGCAGAACCTTAGTGAAGAGATGACATTGGTGAAGCAGCAACTAGCAGCAGTGATGTCTTTTATGACAGAGCAGACTGGGTGTCCTCCACAAGTCCCTTCCCAACAACCTCTACAACAAAATGTTGATGCAGGGAACAACATGGAAGCTGAGAGGAACTAGATAGGTACATCACTGCATGCTTCACTATTTTGGTTTCGTTTAGATGGAGAAGCCTTTGGTTAGGTTGTTGTCAGTTGGTTTTGTTTAGATGGAGGAGCTTTTAAGGTTAGGTTGTTGTGCAGTTGGTTTTCTTTAGTTGGAGAAGGATATGCTAACTAGATAGAGAAGCTTTTAAGGTTTGTGCAGTTGGTTTTGTTCAGTTGGAGAAGGATAGGCTAGCTAAGCTAGGATGAATGAATGGTTTTGTTTAGTTGCAATTCAAGGTGTTATTAAAGAGTAAAGATTTTGTATGAACAAATTATGCATATATGAAAATTTATTGTTTGCTAAATTTCCAGTTTTATAGTTTCTGTTTATGTAGATGATCATGATGATGATGATAGCGAAACATGGAGGATAAGGAAAAAACAAATAAAACTAGCCTCAGTGAAAAGCCTTATGCGACGAAAATTATATTTTCGTCGCATACGTGAAGCAAGCTTTCGTCGCATACGTGAAGCAAGCTTTCGTCGACAATAGCACCCACGTTTCATCGTTACAGAACTACTGACGACGAAATTTTTTTCATCGTAACATCTATGCGACTAAAATGGTTCATTCGTCGCATAAGTGAATCAACATTTCGTCGGCAATTGCACCCATATTTCGTCGGTATAGAACTACTGACGACGAAAAACTGTTCGTCGGAACAAATATGTGACGACATTCATTGTATAAGTGGACACCAGTGTCGTCGCCTCTTTTTTGTGCGACAAAGGTTTATTCGTCGCATTATATAGTGTAGCGACGAATACGTTTTCTTCGTCGCATAGATGCTTATGCGACGACTCTTATGCGACCGACTTTTCGTCGCATACATACATATGCGACGAAAAATGTCTTTTATGCCACGAAATAGTTTCGTCTCTTAAGTCTGTCATTCTGCTAGTGATCATGATCCATCTTCTATCTTTTTGCCGGCAAAACAGTTCCTCGCTTGGTCATCAAACATATGTTCAGATTTAACCCTAATCATCTTCGGCCGGGATTGGATTCTAGTAATGTTGGTGAGGCGGACCAAGTTATCACTTCTATATAATATGTCCATTGGGTACGAGTGCTCTCTTGGACTGGGCTTACGCCTTTTGGGTCGGCCTTTCACAATTCACGCCTCCACCCATCTCCACGTGGCTAACGAAATTATTCTCTCCTGCGGGCCCCCACGTGATCGTCCTGTCAAATCCAATGCTTGATGATTGATTCGACATAACAGAACAGTTGGAGTGACTACGTACCTTTGTCACCCGGCGATGCATTCCATGTTGGCCGCCACCAACTAACCCACGCGCTGATTCCGACTCGTGATATACACAGTGACCCAAACCCTCTTTATTTTCAAACAACACAGAGCGCTAGCTAGGCATATTATTCGGCACTCTCTTCTGTAAAAGTGAGGCTAGAGATGAGTGTGGTGAAGAGTCAAGGCAGCTCCGTCGCGACGACGATGCGTACTCTCTCTCCTTCCTCCGTCACTTCTCGCTGCGCCACCCTACGCTCCGCCGCTAATTCCTCCTCAGGTTTCCTCTCTTCTTCCCTATTCAAATTTCAAATTTCTCTTCTTTGATTGTTTTCTATGAAAATTCGATTTCTCGATCCAGTTTGTTTTGATGGTATCTACTTCTGGAATATAACCGTAGTAATTCACCGTAGCAATTCTCGACTTCTATGCCTATGCTATCGAGAATATGACTGTCCGGTCCAGGATGATGACTAGACCGGCAGTGGTCAATTGGTCTAAGTACAGATGCGATGAACGGTGGAATGTAGGTAGAACTGTAGAAGTGTAAGCGCGTGTGATACACGCTCCGACCAAACTGGACCAAGGGCTCACATGGAGACCATATGTCGCCCACGTGGTTGGATGCTGTCTGGTGTCCCAGATCGGCGTGTATTGCTCTCTAACTTTGACCTTGTCGGGTTCAACACGACATTGCACACACAGTGTTAAGTGTAGTAGTTCGACCACTCCTTAGTGTCTCGTCTACTTCACTACGCACTACTACTATATTAGGATTTCCACAAAAAAAAAAAAAAAGAAGGAAAAAGGATATTACTAGGACCAAGTTCTGGGTTGGTAGTCCTACAATGTACCTAATTTGAGAAGGAGATTCAGTACTAGAAGAAGCAACAATTGTGGTTGATTATTATGTTGCTGAAATGCTTTCATGTAGGTAGCTAAGATTGTGTCTGTTCTGCTTGTACATTGTGGCAATGTTTGCTGTTTTGGTTTGTGTAATTTGCATGATGATCAAATGTGGTTTATGATGCAGATGATGTGAATTGTGGTACGCCGGCATGGATCGGCAAGGGGCTTACTTGTGTTTGCTTCAAGGCAAAGGGAAATAATGAAAGGGTCTGCTTGAACTTGACACCGTTGCAGGCAAGTGATTGAGCTACTGGTTACGAACAGATGAATTTCATATATTGCATTTTTTTTCCACCATGCATGACATAAAGAATACGTTAATGGGCTCAAAGCCACCTTACACTAGGTTTTAAGGCAATTTTGGCAGTGATGTAGAGTATGATCATGGGGAACTTGTTTCTCTAGTTTGAGATTGAGACCCTTCTGCTTCTTTAGCTTTTGAACTGATGTCATTCTTTTTCTTTCGGAACATTGCAGGAAGAAAGGATGAGAAGGTTGCAGCGCCGGATGAAGATATACTTTGATTCTGCTAGGCCCGATCACCAGGTAAATATTTCATTTAAATCTGTGTATATTCGAGACATTTTCATGCTACACTTATTCAATCGGAGAATTTGGAACAAGAAATGCTCTCAAATGACCAATGTTCATACACAAATGACACACGTAGGAAATTAATGTGGAATTCAAAGAGCGCAAAACAAAGTAACTTGGTGTTTTCCTTGATAATTGTTTCCCTTTTATTTCTTATACTTAGTCATTACGAAAATTTGATGAGGACAGGAAGCGCTGAGGGCTCTATGGTATGCGACATATCCCGGTCAGGAGCTTCATGGCTTGGTATCTGATCAATGGAAAGAGATGGGATGGCAAGGAAGAGATCCATCTACTGATTTCAGGTTCCATTTCCCTCTATTCCTTTGTTGTTACGCTGCTAATTTCTTCCTAGCTTCCTCGTTCACTTTGTGTTGGCATTTTCTTATTTGGTTACTGTTTATGATTTACTTGACAGGGGTGCTGGATTTATTTCTTTGGAGAACCTCTTGTTCTTTGCAAAGACATTTTCGGTAAAATCCCAAATTTGATCTGTAATAGAAAGAAATACGTTTCTCTCGTAATTATTTTGTATGTCACTATGCAGACATCTTTCCAGTGCCTATTGAACAAGCAAGGAGGAAAGCCAGCTGCTTGGGAATATCCATTTGCTGTTGCCGGTGTAAATATTACATTTATGATCATGCAAATGCTTGACCTTGAAGCCAGTAAGTGTTTTCTGTCCAATGCATCAAAACTATGAATTTAACAGAAATTAAGACAAGTGTTAAAGCTATTCTATCAGACAAAAAAAATGAACTGGCTCTTTCGTTGAAGTTTGTTGTTTCAACTTTGTTTCCTTTTTGTTTGAGTAGATAGCTCATGCTTTGCTTATTTGGCAGCGAAACCAAGATCCTTTATCAGATCAGTTTTCTTACAGATGTTGTTAGGTATGAGTTACATCCGAATTCCATGTTTAAAGCCGATTTCACAGCAACAATGGCTCTTGATGTTACCATGTCATTTTCAATGTTATTTCAGAAAGCGAGTGGGCTTTTGACTTGCTCTATTGTGTTGCCTTCATGGTTATGGATAAACAATGGCTTGAGAGAAATGCTACATACATGGAATTCAATGTGAGAATCCTTGATAGGTTGTATATATGATTCATAAAGGGTTTACATACGTTGAACAATTTTGGGATCAAATGGTGTAGGGTGAAAGTCTATTCTTTACTACTTTGCAAAAATTGCTATATGATTCATAAGGGTTTTGATTTCAATTGTTTGTCTTACAGGATGTTTTGAAATCAACTCGAGCTCAGTTGGAGAGGGAATTACTAATGGACGATGTCCTGCGGATTGAAGACATGCCTTCTTACAGCCTTCTTACATAATAGTACTAATTGGTATTTACACAACCTAGAAGAACCGCATACTCATTTCGTCCCTATAAGCATCCCTGATTGACCTTAAAATTGTAAACCTCCCTCTCCCTCACTCGGATAATCGCATTACCATTAGGTTGTTCTACTATCCAACCTCTGTAGGTGGACTGGTGGGTTCTTTTTCTTGGCAGTGTCACTTTGAGCTTATGTGAGTTATCTTGAAGGGTGTTAGGCAGAAAAATGATAGTTTGAAGCATAAAGCTCAGATAAATTTCGAAATTACGAGAAGCTCAACCAAATAACGATGTTTGAGGTTCAGATATCAAGTCGTGGGAGCACCTTTCGCAACGATCACTTCGCCAGCAATACTTTGCAATATATGGTAGCTTACTTTGGTCCTCGGTAAAAATGAAGAGTGTGGCTATTAAGACCTTCAAATTTGCTCATTATACCTCTCATTCTCTACACCTCATTTTTACTTTTTAATATAAACATTTACTCATTACACCTTATTTCAAATTCCTAAAATAACCTTAGTTATTTATTGATATATATTTCAATCAATTAATTACCTCTTATTCATTCAATAGACCTCTCATTTTTTTTCCTTTTTGTTTTTCAACATCCATCATATCTTCCTTCATTTTTTTATTATTTTTTTCATGCAAGAAAATATTTTATCATGAACGTACTATGCTCTATGTCTTTTTAATTGTTTTTCTCTTTTGTACGTGTTATTTTTTCTCCATTTTTTTTTTGAATAATTTGATCTCTATTTTGTACCTCATAATAAATTATTTCAATAAATATATATTTTCTATAATAGATATATCTTAATTTTTTTTTTATAAAATTATTTATGCACTTTGCAAGTATATGCGTTCAACATGTATGATAATACAAAGTTTTATGTCACATGATCGATATTGATTATTTTTTTAGCTCTTATAAACTATATGTTTGTTTTAATAAAAAGAAATTGGAAAGAAAAAATATATAAGGAAAATAATAAAGAATGGAATCAATTATTATTGAATTGGAAAGTCTAAAAAGAATAAATATAATATTTTTTTATATATAATTAATCATTATTGTCTTTAATAGTCATTGTGTATAAGGATGTATATGTTATTTAATAATACACAATAAAATGAGATATAGTGAGCAAATTTGAAGGTCTCAATAACCGCACTAAAAAATGAATGGTGAAACTTCATCCAACATTGTGTTTTGGGAAAATATGTTGGACCAATATGGAACCGAGTGATATGAAATAGGCATTTTGATTTTCTTCCATGATAATAGATCTTGATTTAACAAACAGCTGGACCTAGTTTGCGTGATGTGAATAGTTGAGAGATTGGGTTGCTAGCTCTCTTTCCCTTTTTTCTGGCCAAATCTCCATTAGTCGGTGCAAAATTCAGTTTCAGTTTCCAGCTTTATAACACACACCTTTGGGTCTCAAACACTCATGGTATCTTATCCCTCCCTACCAAGATTTCCCATAGAAGAATGATATATCACCATATCTCTAACTTAAGCAAAAATATGCTGTAAAATCAGGTGGTCAATGATATTGATACGCAAGCTAATCTCATACCTGAAAGAGGTAAAAATGAAGCTCAAATTTCACATCAATGGGGGGAACTAAGGTGCTAAGCCAATGGTCATCAACCAGAAACTCGACCAATATTCGAGCATTATTGGTTTAAATCAGTGATGAAGCCCACTAAAAAATGGTAACGCTAAATTAGGCATGAAAGCCAGTTGCTTACCTTATATCAGTGAGGGATTGCTTTGGAATCAAGTCTAAGGCTGGTCAGTGCGGTACAAAATAGGCACCCACATCTTTGAATAAGAGGCCCTAACTAAAAAAGAATTTGAAACTAAATTGAAGCATCAGAAGCTGAACGTTCTAAAAGTGCTGAGATCCTTGAACCCAAAGCTTGGGGATTACCTACCTTTGGCTACTCTTGTCTTTTAAGCAAGACTCACACCAAAAGCCCCACCACCACACACAAAACACTTACTTTCCCGCCCCAGTCATTGGGTGCATATCAAGGAACTTCCAGCTCTTTCTGTTTCCATACTCACTAACTTGACATTGTTTCTTGTCAAGAAACTGAACTCAGCACACTTTTGCTGGCTGTGCATCTCCGACATCCGGCTGTAGTGAAACAAAAAGAAGATCAGATGGGTTCATTTCAAGCACCGGTGGGGAGAAGTTCAGTGCTTCCTGAAACATCATGTGGATATCTGCTTCAAGAACTACAGGCAAGGTTTCAACTATGAGATAAACTTGATGTTTTTGAGTATTTCTCATTTTGGTACCTTTGTTCTTGGTTGAAATGAAACAGATGATTTGGAACGAAATTGGACAAGGTCAGTTTGAAAGGGAGAAGGTACTGCTGGATTTAGAGCAGGAATGTCTGGAGGTTTACAGGAGGAAGGTTGATGCTGCTAATACCTCAAGAGCTCGTCTGCACCAGGAGTTGGCAGAAGCTGAGGCTGAATTTACTCATCTTCTTTTGTCACTTGGCGAACGGTCTCTCCCCGGACGGGTAACCCTACTTATCAAAACCCTGTCAACTCAGTATATTAGTGTGACCAGATATAACAGCATGCAAGTTAAATTAGACCCAAACACATATGTGCATAGCAATTTTGCTAAATTATAAATACAATAGCTAGATAATTCAAATTTCAATAGATAATTCAAAATTCAATTCACAACTTCCTGATTTCTCCTTGTCAAAGAATGCCAGATTGGTCTAGCTAAGCCTGTGTGTTTAGCCTCACACTAGGGGTTAACTAGAGTGATCATGAGATCTAGAAGTCTAGACTAAATGTGAAAAATCTTACTTGAAAGAACTAATGCTTGCATTATCTCATCAGCCAGAAAAAATGGTGGGAACACTGAAAGAGCATCTAGATTCCATCACGCCAGCTCTGCGAGACATGAGACTGAGGAAAGAAGATAGGTTGAATAAGTTCCGAGCTGTGCAAGGGCAAATTCAGAAGATCTCTGCAGAAATAGCAGGGCAGTCAGAGTATGAAAAGTCATCATCAGATGTCAGGGTGAACGAGAACGATCTTTCACTGAAGAAACTAGAGGAGTATCAGACAGAGCTACAAAGACTCCACAATGACAGGGTACTACAACTATAGTCCAGATACTGTATTCTTGACAATGAATAGAACATTTTTCTGATTTATTCTCGACAATAAATTCAAATCTCCTTTCAAGCTTTCTGTTCATCTTGCAGACTGAAAGGCTCAAGCGGGTGGAAAAATATATAAATTCCATCCAAAAGTTGTCTTCAACATTAGGAACAGACTCCTCTATGGTCATCACCAAGGTTCACCCAAGCTTGAATGAATTATGTGGGATAGCCAAGAACATAAGCAACAGTATTTTGGCTAAACTCAACAGCACAGTGGAATCCCTAGAAGAAGAAAAGCAAAAGCGACTTGAAAAGGTAGTGGTTTACCTGTAGTTGTATCATTATTCATTTCAGCAAAATTAATTGGCAGGGTCTGCCACCTGTTTTCTGCAGAAAGATATTGATTCAGACTGATACGTGGTGATAGAACACAAAATTTGACTTAAAATAGATTAATAACCTAAATCATAGTAAACTCAAGCATGAATTTTGTGATTTGGGTAATATCAGTTCCTGTGGGTCATTTGTTTTCCCTATCTTCCATTTTCTAGTCATTTTTCAAAATACTCCACTCCTGGAATTCTTCAAGGTGCAAATTCATTGGTTAAACAAAGCATCAGCATGATATATTTCTGGATATACTTTTTTCAGCTTCACCATCTTGGTAAAGCATTGACAAACTTATGGAATTTCATGGACACGCCCTATAAAGATCGTCATTTGTTTTTCCATGTTACCGGCTTATTATCAGTTTCATCAGCAGAAGTATCAGATCCAGGAAGCTTAACCCAAAATATAATCCAGCAGGTATGTATAAGATTTTGATGACACCTAAATGTGTCAGAAAATAGAAATAACAATGTTCACATTTGTTTAAAGGCTGAGGCTGAAGTCAAGAGACTGGATCAATTAAAAGTAAGTAAGACGAAAGAACTATTTCTCAAGAAACAGAATGAGCTCAAGGAGATATGCAATAAATCACACATGGAGATATCTGTGCAAGCAAAGATGGATAATATAATTAACCTGCTGAACTCTGGTGAGATTTATTGATATGTGCCTTAGTCTAAGAATAAAGACATGTCATTGCTTAAAGATTATGCAGTTCACAAACTGACATACGTACAACAGGGGAAATTGACCATGCAGATCTTGTTATGAGCATGGATCAACAGATATCAAGAGCAGAAGATGAAGCTTGTAGCAGAAAGACAATAATGGAAAAAGTGGAAAAGTGGATGTTAGCATGTGATGAAGAGCGCTGGTTGGAAGAATATGGAAGAGTCAGTTTTTTACCACCACATTAATTTAACATTATCAGTAACACACTCAAAAAAATATCTCAAGTTTAGTACCCTTTCAGGATGAAAATCGATACTCAGTCAGAAGAGGTGCACACAAGAACCTCAGACGTGCAGAACGTGCTCGAGTACTAGTCAGCAAAATTCCAGGTAATATTGAGAACCTGTATGCATTCGTACTCAACAGTAAGGACTGTCATATGTAAGAGGTACACCAATCAAACCTTATTACAAGTACCAGAAAATGCTGTCTTATGGATATAAAGATATCACTCCTGGATGAGTTATCCTAATAGAAATTAACCAAAGAAAATGAAGATTTAAATGTACGCGCATTGATATCAGATGATATTATGCCATCCAAGTATGATATATGCTTTGAAAATGGAATAAAATGCAGCTTTGGTGGACTTGCTGATGGAAAACATCAAGAGTTGGGAAGAAGAAAGAAAGAAGACTTTCTTATATGATGAAGTATGGACACCATTGCTTTGTAATACTGCAATACAAAAAGATTCTCTTATTTGATTCTGCATTGCCCGATTTGCATAACAACTAAAGGATCCTTTAATATAATACATACATTCTAGTCTCATCAAAGTAGGGCACAGTAAATTTTTAGAATCCTTCAACCTTTAAATCATCCCCTTTTTTATGTCGAATAATGTTAAACTTAAAAGGCAATAACTTTTATACATGTTGGTAATTTAAAGGAGGTTATATCATTTGGAAATGAACATAAAGAAAAGCTGGTGTAAAGACACCACAAAAAATCATGGAACCCTGGACTCCAGTGTTTCATTAATGTCTTACAATTTGGACTTCGTAGTATCTTTATTTCTCCTTACTTAAATTTAATGTTTCTGCATTACTTTCCCTGCGTAGCTCAAGTCAACTAATTATAGATGAAAACATTATGTCATACAGGTACCTCTCCTAGCAATGTTGGAAGAGTATAATGCGTTAAGGCAGGAAAAGGAGGGGGAGAGGCAAAGACAAAGGGTTAGTAAAATTCTTACTTTATTAAGAATACAAAAACGTGACTTTTATGGGTTTGTAGTTTTCCAGTGACACGTCCTAGAACCTATATGGGAGGCGAAATTCACAATCCCTTCAAGATACTACTCACATATACTACTCACACTCCCTTTTCTCTTCATCATTAATACACAAAAGGAAGTGTGAATAGTGTCTTCAAGAGAAAAAGGAGGATCAATACCATCACTAATATTTAAACGTAGTCATACAGAAAAATTCTACAATGGCATGCATCTTCTTACCAAACTTGATGAGGCAATTTTTCCCCACAGGAAATGAAGTTCCCAGGCCAAATAGTGCATCATCAGCAAGAAAAGTTGTTCCTGCCCAGTCCAAGCAGCAGTCCTAGGCGTACTTCAAACAGAAGTGTCAATGGAGGTTTTAGCACTGCTATGCCTCTAAACAGAAGGCTTTCTCTGGGCCTTCAGAAGCTGGGATCAAACAGCATAGATTTAGGCACTCAAGGCATATCAAATGAGGGTAAGAGGGCACAGAGACAAAAGATGTGTGCAAGACCTGGTCTTGTTTCACCTGTTAGAGATGAAACAGCTTCAGTGGTATCAACATTTTCCGGTCCCCTATCTCCCTGAAATATTATCTTAGAGTATTAAATCTATGATATGCACAGAAGATTGTAGTAAACAAGCTCAAGTAGTTTTGTTTAGTTGACTGCAAGTATACTTCTATGCTAGTAAGAGGAAGACAACAATCCTAGGAACTTATTTATTTGCACTTGCAATCACAATTGCAATTGCCTTACAGCTCTAGACGCATGTTACTATGAGAATTGAAAGGCTCTGGACACATCTGCAGATACAGGGAACATGTAGAGGCTGTTTAGCTGAAATTGTAACTGTACTTATTTGTCTGCATTATCTGATAAGTCATTCCGCAAAACTAGCTTTCTCACGTTCTTACGCTCTATGTTTTTGGAGTGTTACTTGAAGACTGACAGATTAAACACTGCAATGACAGCTTGTGACACAATGTAATATTCCTCAGTTGTACAGTTGTACTATTAAATTACAAACTTCAACATGTATGATGTGTTCATCTCGTAGTGGCAAGAAAACGTTGTACCCCAAGGACATTTACCAAAATGCATAAGGAAGAGACTAGAAGCATGGCAAGAAATGCCTACACTTTACCTAAGAAAGTAATATATATGATATGAACACAAAAAAGGCAGAAAACGAAAAAGATTTGTCCTAAACAATACAGACATACATGGAAGCAGAAGACAAAGTTTTCCGTCAATTTTCACTGAGATTCATGCTTGTTACTTTGACTGTCATTTTCCCTAAACGGCCAAAATGCTGTGTGAACTGTTAATAGGAATTCACTCATCTAGCTTTCGGGTTTCAATTACGAACATAACCTGCTTTCTTACAAACAGGAACAAATTCAATATCCAGGAAGGAATGACATTGATCATTGCACTTGACAATGTCTCATTTATAGAAATATAAGGTCATACCTTCTGGCTTCTTCCATCTCTTTAAAACTCTTCAGCAATTTGCTCATGCACTAGTTCCATAGATTTACTTCTTCAACATGAAAAAACCAAAAACATAAAACCGACAACAGCATTCTTAACCTCACAATTTCAACAAAAACACCTCATAGATTGCGTGGATGCAGATATATTTCAAGACAATCTATAACCAAACCAAAAGCGCAACAAACACGAAATTGCAGGCACATTGCATCCAACACACACTAAGAAGGAGCTATTATTGCTTAGGTAAACCATAAATATCCAATTCATAATGAAATATAGAAAGTCACGACACAGCTTCCAATGAAAATTCAAATCCGAGCCTCCTAGAATTCATAGAGATATTTTCCGATTAGATGCTTTGCTTTTCGGCTAACAAAGATGAAGATCTACTTATCTATGACTCCTCAACCTGAACTGGGGATTTAGTTGCTGACTTACTAAAGAAGTCATCTATCCGACGAGTGCCAGCCGGAGCCGGATTGTCAGCAACCGTGCGAGCGCGGCTCCGATCAGCGGACTTCTGATCGGAGGGCTGAGCCGGCACGGGGAGCTCATCCAGAAGGAAATCTCTGGTGGCGCAGTGCCTCTTCGCCGCCGTCCTTATGTGCTCTAGCTTCACGATCTTGCGCTTCTTCTCCATCGCCGCCTCGCCGGAGCCCTCGGCGAGGAATTGGAGGAAGAGCTGGGCGGAGCAGGAGACCAGGTGCAGAGCTTCTGAGTTTATCTTGTTGATGTCTGGATCCAGCTTCATTATCTTCTTGACCCGACCCGTTGGAAGCTCGAGTCGGATCCGTCCTGGTTGGTCCGGATTTTCCTTCTCTCCTTCGGCTTCATTCTCTTCTTCCGATGCGATTTCCATCGGTGCCGTGTTCTCCTCTTCCGGTTCGGATCCGACTGCTTTCTCTTCCCCGGATTCGGGTCGGGTCGTCGCTGCGTCACCTTCTTCAGCCAGTGGTGGTTCCTCCTCTTCCGCGATCTGTGGTTGCGGGTTCTCTTCTTCCGATACGGGTTGGATCGTTGCAGTGTTTTCTTCTGTCGGTTCGGGTCGGACAGCGGTTTCTTCTCCGGATTCGGGTCGGATCGGGGATGGGTCCTCCTCTTCTTCTGCCATCTGGGGTGGTGTCGTCGCGACGGTGTCGTTTTCTGCCATTTTTGGTTTGGTCGGCGAATGAATGAGAGAGAAAAGGGGAAGTGGAATTTAGGGTTTTGAAATGGCGGGAAGTAGGCCTCTTCTAAGTTTGTATGGACG
Source organism: Fragaria x ananassa (assembly GCA_034370585.1). NCBI lineage: Eukaryota > Viridiplantae > Streptophyta > Magnoliopsida > Rosales > Rosaceae > Fragaria > Fragaria x ananassa. Next base: position 24,450,856 of record CP139762.1, on the reverse strand, counting down.
ATAATGCACTTGAAGGAAGATAGTTATTACGTTGTTTTCCGGGCGTCTGAAAGTTTACAGTCGAGGGTACTTTAGGTATGTCAGAAACTTTCCCGCGATTCATGTTTCGTTCCCGCCTACACTTGACTTTGAGAAATTTCTAAATCTTATTTTATTTTAATTTGGGTGTGTCCAATATTATATATAATTGAAAATGAATGGTTAGATTTGTTATTCTTACACATCATTTTAGATTATGGACTTTAACTTGTCATTCTTTTAACTTGGTGAAGTTAAGAAAATGGCTCGTCTCGTCGTTCTAACCCTAACCCTTATCAATTATGTAGATGGCGTCGGGTGCTAGGATGGCAGTGGCGGTATGGGGTGGGATGGCGGAGGTGATGAGATTCGTGAGATCAGTTGAGGCTGGGCTCATGCATCGAACGAGCGGGTTGATTCATTATTTTGTGTCACTTACTCACTTAATTGTATCTATATATATAGACTTTGGTGCAACTAGAACAAGCCAATAAGAACAAACAAAAAAAAACTAGACCAAGTCACTACCTGGTCAATTTCATGTTCTAACTACAATAAAGTAAGCAATGTTTATGTACGTCTTGTGGGCTATTGATTTTTCCCTTCTACTTCCATTTTTCTCCTATCTAAACCCTACAAATCAAACGAATTATAATAGGCAAGAGCCTAAAACTAATTACGAAATAATGAATTATATTCAGAGACAGGCCCAAAATGATCAAGCCTCAACAAACAGCCGAGCCCAAGTGTCCACCAAGTAAAGCCCAAACGACGTGGTTCACGCCACTGCCGTGAGCTAGTGCTTATTATCACTCCCACCAAAGAGAGCAACACAAAACCCTAAATCAAAATCGCTGTTTTTCCCCAGAACGACAGCCATGCAGTTCTCTCAGGACGACTTCGACCGCCTCATGCTCTCCGAGCACAGCCGCAAGACTTGTGAAGCTCACTACGCCAAGAACCCTCTCGACGCCGAGGTTCGTCTACTCTCGAACAACCCCTCTTTAAATCATTATCTGTTCAATAATTTCTATTAATTCTTTATTTATTTCTCTGCAGAATTTAATCAAATGGGCTGGAGCTCTGCTCGAGCTTTCGCAGTTTCAGAGCGTTTCCGACTCCAAGATCATGCTCGATGGTAATTAGTTGTTTTTCGATTAGTTTTGGATTTGGATTTGGTTCATGTGTTTTTGTGCGCTAACTGTGGACCCTACATGAAATGTGTAGATTGTATATCGAAGCTGGAGGAGGCTCTGGTGATCAATCCTACGAAGCATGAAGCTCTGTGGTGTTTAGGGAATGCACATACGTCTCATGGATTCATGAATCCTGACTTGGACGAGGCCAGGCCTTATTTTGAGAAGGCGTCCGAGTATTTCCAGAGGGCTGCCGAGCTGGTACATTGCTTGTTTGAGTTTGTTTGACAGTTCTCTTTGGAGGTGAAGGGAGATTGACAGTAGATTTGGTTTTGTAGGAACCTGGCAATGAGCTATATCTGAAGTCCATAGAAGTCACAGCTAAGGTATTTCGACTCTTATTTTCTTTCCTGAATGAATGTCGTAGTAATTTGTAGTATTTGATTTCGAGTGAGAGCTCTTGCGTTTGTTGTTTGGAGTGTGCTGCTTAAATGTACTGAAGTGCTAAGAGTAAGTTCATGGGTAATACAATTATAAGGCAGCTGAATTTTGAAAAACCTTGTAAGCTAATGGTTGCAGATGCAAACCAGGATTTAGTCGGTATATTGCGGAGGGTGGGCACTAGATTATAAGCGTCGAACTCCACCATTAACAAACATAAGCACAATCGGCTCTCGATCTGAAGACACAAGTTATGTTACATTATTAAAGATGAATAGTATGTTAGGTAGAATTCTCCAAGATGCGGCTCAGATACAACTCTAAACTCATACTAGGGCCCCATCAGCTAGAAAGTTACATTGCGGTGGATGTCTGATATCAAACTTCCAGTTACTTTTAGAGAACTACTAGTAGATGGAAATAAGGCTAAAGGGTGGGTTCATGGTTGATAATCAAGGCCTGACAGTCGAGGCCGATATAACTTCAACAAGTGGCATATAAATATCGTTTTCAAATACCTTGTTTCTTATGCTTGTGATCTTTAATAGACATGTAGGCTTTCCTTCTATATCTGATGTAGGATAAATCTAGTTGCTAATTTTTGTTGTTGGCAAGTGCATCCCTGGTAATTGTTGTTCATGTCTCCCAGGCACCAGAGTTGCATACTGAGATCCACAAGCAAGGAATGGCCCAACAGGCACTAGGTGGGGGACCTGCCACTTCCTCGAGTGGAAAGGTATGACCTATATTTTGGGGCACTATACTCCAGCATGTATCATTGGATTTTCCTTGATCAAAAGAGATAAAATATTTGATAATTCATATGCTAAAGTAGGGACATGCAGTCTCATTTTCTTTTAAATTCAATACAAAGTTAAAAGATGCGCCATTGGATTTTATAAATCATTGTGCCTCCAGAGTAAGTTCATGTTATGGAAGTGTTAAAATGCAAATTTATGGTATATTTGTCCAATCATTTCCCAAAATTGTAGTGAATAGAATACTTGTTTGTCGGATCAAAATACAACCTTATTTATCACCACACAGTACCAGACATATTATAACTACAAATACTCTAAATGTAACTTGTTGATCGGATTCATATAAGCATTTTCATCATTCTCTTTTCCATATGTTACATAAGATCAAATTTTGTTTATACATGGGTATAAACACTAGTTTCATCATTCTCTTCAGTACATATTTTCCTTATTTACGTAAGATCAAAGCTATGTGTATGCACTAATATGGTTAAACATGGTATAAGTTTGTGTGGGATGTTAAAAACTTCAAACATCTCAGTACAGTATGTAGGATGCAATAACAAAAAAAAAAATGTTCTAGTTTCCTTACGAACTTGAGATTAATTTCTTTGTTATGTTCCAGAGCTCCAAGGCTAAGAAGAGCAGTGATTTCAAGTATGACATAGCTGGATGGGTTATCCTTGCACTTGGCATTTTTATATGGGTTGGGGCGAAATCCAATATGCCACCACCACCACCCCCAAGATAAGCTCTGCATTTCTTTTGACTTAAGTAACTGTCTCAGTGCATTTGTTGAAGGTTAATATTTTTATAAAATATTCATCTGGTTGAGGTGTAGTATTTTAAGAAATCATGTGGTATGCATGGTTATTTTGACCATAACATTTTCTCTGTTGCTATCTTAATTAGGAATATGATTTTTTTTATATATGAATTATTGTTCTTTTACAAATATGGAATTGTCTTTGTGTTGGTTGGTTTAGATATGGACTCAGCATCCTGCGTGTTTTTTTCCTGCTCTTGGATATCATAGGGAAGGACATGATAATATTTTCAGTGGTATCTTGAAAATTAGCCAACTTTAAAGACATGGTTATGTTCAACTTTGAATTTATAACGAAAAGAACCGTACCCTTAGTTCTCGAAAAAAGAAGAAAAGAACCGTACCCCTAAAATCTGATAACTCACCATCTGTCATACCCCTATGTATCTTCCAAGTGTTGGGTAGAGGTAAGAAGGTCTCCAAATTTGGAAAGCTTCTTGTCTGTTTGTTTTCAAGAGCCTGTTGTTAATCCGACAGTACAATGTGTTACGAGACTATATGGAATTGCAGCCTTGGAATGGTCATCCACTGCTATCTTCCTCTCCCTCTTTCTTTATGCTATTAGTGTTATGAACAAGCAGTGATTGTGCCGGAGTAACGGCATATCGACTGACCAGGAAGATCCTGGTGGTCTGTCAAAGTGAAGTTTTTTTATGGTTTTCACCTGCAAAAGGATCTGAAGCAATGTATGTGGTCTCAATAGTTTTCGATCTCCCTCTTCTTTCGTTAAGATGAAAAGAGATAATTGGATTGAGAGTGAGTTGAAGTAGTTGTTACTCTTGGTTGACAGGAGGTTTGTAGTTAGATGATGGTAGAAGTTTGGCTTGTTTTCCAACTTCTGAAAATGGTGGCTATTTGCTTTTGACTAAGTTCGATTGGGGCCAGTTTTGTAAAGGAACTCATGAACTATCTGACTTGATGTTTCACTGAGCCTATAAATCCTCTTCTTAGGTTCATGCATGCTGGAAAATAGAGGGAATGCTGAGTAAACTTTCTCTTAGCAATTCTTATAATATAAAACACCTTTTATTAAATATTCTGCCAACCGCTACAATGACCTGAAACTCTTCGCTGTTGAACATGGACTAATACTGGCTAAAAGGAAATTTTAACAGCTAAATAAGGCTTTCTAAGAGGTATTTGACCATCTGATTAAAAAAGACTGAGGTGCTCACAGAGGTATGGGAGCATGCCAGACCCTCACGAAAACAATGAAGTTGCCAGTAGTGAATATACGATTATAAATATCTTGATTATTATTGAGATATAGTAGAGCATGTGGTCAGATGATGTAAGGGCGTATGTTATCCAGAGACCCTTACGTGCTTGAAGCTGTATCATTGAATATAATGTGTTCCATGCATTCAAAATTGCTGGAGATAGTATTTGCTCTATCAAATGCTAGCAAATTTTTTTTTCCTTTTGACCATTTATGCAGAATAAGTTGTTAATGTTTTTCTGACCAGTTATAGGAAACTTTCCCCTAGAATGTCCACTTGTTGACAGGTTGTGAATAAGTTCACTTTGGTTCTGTTTTCTTCTGAACTTCTGTTACTTATGATCGATGAATTTGTTGTCTCAAGATGATCAGTGATGACATTGCCAAATTAATGATAACTCCTACCCTGGCCTCGGTAACTTCTGTAAAATGGCTCAGGGAAGTGGTGGTGCACAAATCTTTACAAAGCTGTGGGGGACTAGTTTAGTTTTGTTGTTGCTTTCTTTTGGCTCTTGGTCTGGTGGAACAAATTTGTCAGCAAGGCAGTATATTTCCTTTTAGAAAAGATCATGTCTTTGACATTCTTTTATAGTATTTTTTTTTTGGCTGCTTAATCATTTATCCTCTACATTCTTTGAAATGAGAATATTTTGGACCCCACCAAAGTTTTAATATATTGTTCTTGTGAGTATACAATGTTCGCTACAATATTTGAACTTGAAAAATATTACTTTTATACAATAGTTATGAAACAATTCAAAACCTAGCACCAATAGTTATAGTTACACTAATATTTTTTTTTTCATCTTTAACTGCTCCAAACGATTTTGTAGCCTGGCCTCCTTTCTTATGGATTTTTGTTTCCTGTTAGTTTGTTTCTGTGTCATATATGCTTTGAGAGTATCATGTGCTTGATAATTATTGTGAGCATGTTTCTTTAATTATCAAAAAAAAAAAACCTCTGGATGCTGTGGCAGCAAACAGAGGAGCATACTTGAACGGTCATAAGCTCACTCCAAAGGTCTCAAACCAATTATGAGTGTCAAATAATGTGTCTGGTTTCAGATCCCATTGGTGTTTCATAGACTTGTAGATTGATTCATTGAAAGTTTCAAAAGAGATTTGAGTAGGTAAAACGTCGAGGGGCCCTGTGGTGTCCAAGGTAGTGATAAGTAGGATCTAGAATTCATCATCTTTATTAAAGAACTTCCTACATTGCTAGTCGCTATTCTCCTATGTAGGCTTGCTACTTTCTATTTTTGGTAGTTAGTAGTGGCTAAACTGCTAAGGTGGCATATTTGGGTTGGGCACCTTACTCTAAATGGAAAGGTTGCACACTTGTATTGCTTTTTGGCCTCTTCTTTTTTTGGTATTAAGTGGTGCACAAAGTGGCATAATCTCAGTGGGCACGCCATTAGTGGAAAGGGTGCTCACTAGACCATAATAACTATTAGGCTGCTGGGTTATATTTGTTTATAAGAATAGAGCAAAGATATAAATGAAATCGGTACCTTTTTGTAAGAATGCATTCCTCCTCCCTAGTAAGTGCAGAATAGTTTGTGTCTGGCTATGGATGTGGAACGTTTTGCAAAGTGAGGAAGTAGTTTGTATCCTGAACTCATGCTCGGACTTTGCATTAAATGTTAATGACCGCATATATGTGTAGTACTTTGTTCTATAACCTTATTTTGATCTACAGTTATGTATTGCTTGGATCTTAATGATAATGTTAAAAGGTGTTAATGGTTAGCGAAGCATTTCACCTTGGTTGGCTTTTTTCGATTTTATTCTAATTTCTAAGAGATTCTCCCGGAAGGGTCGGCTAGAAGAAGAATATTTTGTGCTGCAAAGACTATTGGTAGCCGACCCTATTGGTAGTCTTTGTCCTAGATTTCTTTTATTAACAGTCCCTCATAGGCCATTTATGGATCTTTACACCAATAGAGCTATCATCTTTTTCATTAATGGTTTGTTTAGTGTTATCTGCCTTACTTTGAGCAAAGTAGAGTCCTTCTGATTGTTTAAATAATCTCAAGTGTGGTAGTTTGCTGGAGCAGAGGCGTCCAGGCTTCCTCCCTTAATGTTGTGGGATTTATTTAGGTTCTGCTTTCCAATGGGATTATATATTGCAAGCCTTTATAGCGCGCATGGATGAGTTTGAGAGTAAATTAAGGGAAGGTTTCCTTTGGTGTAGGCTTTGAATCATTCCGCAAAATAGCATTGCTCCGTGCGCAAATCGCTTATAGTGAATGGTTGCAAGGAGGGGTTGTGGAACTTAAATGTCTTTGATGTTCTCTTGTAGAACAAAGTATAAGTTATGTGTTGTCGATTTGAAAGGTCTGTCATCCTAGACCTTCCACTGTCGGAGTACGCCTTGCACTACATTGAACTTGTCTCCTAGCGATGGATTCATCACCATCAAACAATCTTGAATCTCACCATAGCTGTACTTCAGCAAGGCTTCTCGGCTACCATGATCAGTGTCATTTAGCACCATAATCCCTTCTCTGGGCCAATTTGAAATTCTGAGTTGTATCCTTTCCTTTCCCCTATGTTTGTTTTCCGTGGATGGGTGTCACATTCCACATGTAAGGTCAGGGAATCATAGGAAATGAAAATATAGCAGATTTATCCAGAAGCACTACCTTTATATCCATTGATTGATATATTCTATCTCATGTATATTGGTCTAGTGTGGAGAAAATCATGGTGCTTTTTAGCGTCTAGCTAGGTAGCCGGTCAAGAATCTGTTCATGCCTGGCAAACATGTCGGAGTTCATGCACTCTTGTCTCCCCGAGACTACGGCTCTGATGCTGGCTTAAGATTTGGCTCCGTACAGTGCCCATTATCTGTGTTTCACGACGGGTGTTTCCAAACATTGTAAACGCATACCCCTCTCCATGGCAGATGTATCCGACGTGTGACTCTTGTGCCGTTCTGGCTGGGTTTTCACCGTCTGAAGGAGGCGGACAAGGCGGCTACTTTAAGATCTGCGTTGCTGGTGGCAACTTCAGGTTGCTGCTGCTGCGGATGGTCGTTTTTCACTATTCAAAACGGGGACCGGTTATTAATCCTCCGCTGGTGTTACCGCATTCAGATTATTCCTTATGTTACAGATAATGCTAACGTACATGAAACTTGAAGTTCAGAACCTAGATGGGACTTTCATCCGATAGGAAAACAAGTAGTAGTACAAAATGGACTAAAAGCAAATAAAAATTTAAGAGCAGTGTCGGCAGGTAGCAACATGCATTGCCCGATGATTGTGATAAAAAAAATATATAAAAAAAAAAAAAAAAGACCGGAGCAGGCCTCGGATACATGCTTGTGATCTTGATTTCTGAGGTTCCAAACTGTGTGGTTCGATGAATCGACGTGAAACCCATATTGAGTTTATGGCCTAATCATGAAGACATGCATATTTTATCTTCCTCGCCATCTCTTAGCTTCCCCATCATAGATTTTGTGAAATTATATATGGTAAAATATGACGGCACCGTCACATAAGAATTATAAATCTGCCAGAGCACCCACTTCCTAATAAAATCCGGTTATATTGCCTTTATCAACACTGATTAATTTCTAGATTAATTTCAGATCATGTAAAGATAATAACCTATATCGTGACTCGTAATTAAAGACTCGAATCATGAAAATTTGGTATGAGATATGAAGGTGCTTGCGTATGCTAACCCTGGTTAAACTAACCCAGATAGCTTTTCAAATACTTTATATACAAATCTCCCCACATCAAATCTCCAAGACAAATGTCCATTTCTAGGCAGTTCTAGTGAGCTTTTCTCCATTAATCATCACCCTCCTAAACACTTGAAGAGTTGAAATAGCTATGAGACTCTTCATAATAGCCAACTTCTGCATCCTACTCTTTTGGTTTGGAGCTTCCACTCTCACTCTCACTCTCCTTTCATTTTTCTTGTATGTCTTCCTCTTCGAAACAAACCACTACCTCGTCCCCGGAGGCTCTGCATGGTCCGGTAACTCCGGTTACGGCAAATTCCGAGGACCGGTAGGGTGGCCCGTATTGGGTTCCATACCCGAGCAAATGAGCTCTCTTGCTCATCGTAAACTAGCCAGCATGGCAGCTTCGTTGGATGCAAAGAGACTCATGGTGTACAGTCTAGGCGTGACTACTCGTGTCATCATTAGCAGCCACCCGGAGACTGCTAAGCAAATCTTAGGAGGGTCTTCCTTCTCCGACCGTCCTATTAAGCAATCCGCTCGAGCACTAATGTTCGAGCGCGCCATAGGGTTTGCACCTTCCGGGGCGTACTGGCGCCACCTGCGTAGGTTAGCAGCAGTCCACATGTTCTCGCCGAAGAGAATTGCCGGACTGGAAGGGCTAAGGCAGAACGTAGCGGACCAAATGGCGGCGAGGGTGCAGGAGGAGATGGAGGAGAGGAGATTTGTGGGGGTGAGAGGAATATTGCAGGAGGGTTCTATGAACAACATATTTGAGAGTGTTTTTGGGTTAGGGTTAGAGGATGAGGAGGGTAGTAGTTCTGACTTGACTTTGACTCTGCATGGTATGGTCAAAGAAGGGTATGACTTAATTTCTAGGTTTAATTTGGAGGATTATATTCCTCTGAGGTTCTTGGACTTGTATGGTGTGAAGAGGAAGTGTCACAACTTGGCTGCTAAGGTTAAGAGTGTGGTGGGTGAAATTGTGAAGGAAAGAAAAAGAGGAGGAGGTTTGAGTGGCCGGGGTGACTTTCTCAGTGCTCTGCTCGCTTTGCCTGTGGAGGATCAGTTGAGTGATTCAGACTTGGTTGCTGTTCTGTGGGTAAGAGAAGCTTTCCTTCACTTTTATATTATCTCAACTTTATATACGTGTATATAACTGTTGATCGCAAAATTATATATAACTCTATCTTCTTCTTTTTGCAATAATGTTGGTATAAATAATCTAAACGTACTTATTGATCCTCGATTGTTCTTTTTTTCTTTTTTCTTTTTTCTTTTTTGAATAAATCCTCGATTGTTTATATAGTTAAGAAATTAATTTACAGCGATATTTACTAACATCAACAATCTTTTCATCTAGTTATATACTCGATCGAATATTATTTAGTTAATTTCTCATACTATCAGTTTGATTGATAGATGCTCGTAACAATTCATGTTGTTCGATCAATCATTGCTTCATATATTTTGCCCCATATAATTCTAGCGACTTGGACAGAACCCTAGCTAGCTAAAACCCTGCTGACTCATGCATTCAACCTCGGCAGAAAATAAACAAAGACATGCTCTTATAATTTGACCGAGAATATTCTGATCATAGTTTATAACCAGTTAATCCGGTTCAACTTTATTTATATATATGTAGCTCGCCTAGACAACTAGACAAGCACAATCTGTGTTGGTCATGAACACTCAAAAAGATGTGGTAGGCAATCTGATCGATAATTTTGGCAAAAGGGTGAAGATATATGTATCAGGGTATATATTGAAAAGGATATATACATGCATGTCTGCTGTCCTTAAATCATATCGAGTATATGGTCCTCTATATATATATATATATATATATATATATATATATATATATATATATATATATATATATATATATATATATACTAATGTTTAAGATTCGCGGTGGACATGCTTGTACTATATAGTATATACTAATGTTTGTTTGCATATGATTTTTGATATGCTCGGTTCAACCTATTAGTGGTGGTACAAGCGTACGTAAGAACTTTTGTGCATATGTTAAACCCTTTTGTCTAATTTCTTTTTCTTTATTTGGTGTTTAAATTATTCAGGAAATGATATTTCGAGGGACAGACACTGTTGCTATACTTCTTGAATGGATTATGGCAAGGATTGCCTTGCACCAAGACATCCAAGCCAAGGCACAAGAAGAGCTTGATACAATCGTTGGGAATCATCGGAATGTGAGGGATTCTAACCTTCCGAAACTGCCGTACCTTCAAGCCATAGTTAAGGAAGTGCTCCGGATGCACCCTCCGGGCCCATTGTTATCGTGGGCCCGTCTTGCGGTGCATGACGTCCATGTTGACAAGGTCCTTGTGCCGGCCGGCACAACGGCCATGGTCAACATGTGGGCTATAACCCATGACCCGGCCATCTGGAAGGACCCGTGGGTGTTTAAGCCTGAGCGGTTCATTGAAGAGGACGTATCGATAATGGGATCCGACCTTAGGCTTGCGCCCTTTGGCTCCGGCCGTAGGGCATGCCCGGGAAAAGCGCTAGGGTTAGCTACAGTGCACTTGTGGCTTGCAAGGCTTTTGCACCAGTTCAAGTGGCTTCCGGCGGAGCCCGTAGACCTTTCAGAGTGCTTAATGCTGTCTATGGAAATGAAGAAACCACTCTCCTGCCGTGTTATCCCGCGTTGTGGCCTTACAAGCTAACATGCCTGAGGAGATTATTATGAATGAATAAGGAAATCAAATACATGATGCATGTGTGTGTGTATATATTAAGATATGCAAAAGAATGTAAAATATCTAGTGTGACAATTAAGTCTAGTGTGACAATATTAAGATTGATATATATAGCTAAGTTGTTTGCATACATAATGTATCTGTAAAATGTTGCTTTTTTAACTATATATCTATATGAAATCTGGTTCAGTTTCTGTAAATCCTGCATATATGCAAGCTTGACATATCTTGTTTTCTATTGCTAGAAAAACTTCCACTCATATGAGAATCAATAATTTTTCCCTTCTTATAAATTGTGGAGCGTTTGAATTTACAACATGATCATCGTAATTTCGTAAATACCGATATAAACCAAATGTTATAACTTGATAAACTATCATTCAAGAACAAATGCCAAGGGATAGTTATGTTTGGATAAAGTGATTTCAATTTTCATAGAAATTTCAAAATCATGAGAATTACAATTCTATGAATTTAGATTTCATTAATTGAGAATTCCGTTATTGGATTTAATGACGTAGAGTTTTAAAATGACAAGAATTCGTATTTCAACTAACCTCAGTTAAGGGAATTGACAAATGACACCTACTTTATGAGGAATTTAAGTCGGGAATTTAAGTTTCTGAATTCCACGTACGATTATTTTCGCATGGAAATTACTAATTCCACGGGATAAGAATCCAAACGGGGGAAACAGTCCTAAGAAATTGAGAATTCCTTATTTTTGATTAAATTTCCTGGAATTCACCGGCATCCAAACACACCGGTGTTTTTGCACTGAACCTTGATTATACATATAAAATGGCAAAATATACATTTCAAGGAAATGATATTACGAGGGACGGACACTGTTGCTATACTTCTTGAGTGGATTATGGCAAGGATTGCCTTGCACCAAGACATCCAAGCCAAGGCACAAGAAGAGCTTGATACAGTCATTGGGAATCATCGAAATGTGAGGGATTCCAACCTTCCGAAATTGCCATACCCTTAGGCCATAGTTAAGGAAGTGCTCCGGATGCACCCTCCGGGCCCATTACTATCGTGGGCCGTCTCGTGGTGCATGACGTCCACGTTGACAAGGTCCTTGTGCCGGCTATAACACAACAGCCACGGTCAACATGTGGGCTATAACCCATGACCCGGCCATCTGGAAGGACCCGTGAGTGTTCAAGCCTAAGCGGTTCATTGAAGAGGAAGTGTCGATAATGGGATACGACCTTAGGCTTGCGCCCTTTGGCTTCGGCCGTAGGGCATGCCCTGGAAAAGCGCTAGGCAGGGGCGAAGCTACTATGAGATGTGAAGGGGTCCCGACCCCCCCCCCCCTCCTAGGAAATATATTCATGCATTCATAAACAGAAAATCAATAGTTTAGGAAGGAATTACTATCCAACATTAAAACATAGAGATAATTAAAACAACATATTATTAACTACTTACTTATTATTCATCGATCATACATTAAAATTTTCTTTTTCATGATATGATAACGATAAATCATATTATACTAAATCTCAATCCCCCCTAACACTACTACAATTATGGTCAATAACCACATAGTATACAACATTTGTGGTAAAAATAGGAAAAAACCACATATATTTGTGTCCATGACCCTTAGCCACATGGCAGCAACATCTGTAGGGAGATGTAGCCAATAGAGTCGTTGCAATGGCTTTAAAAGCCACACTTATATGAGAACGTGTGTGGTATAGGTTTCTGACATGTGGGTCATGTTTCATATATTTTTTTTTTTTTGATTGGGGGGTTAGCCTTTGTTAGATTAGGTAACACACACACCCATGCAGGGTATCCCAGCACAGCCGGACTAATCCCTGCATCGCCACGGGGCATGAAAGCGAACACCACACACCAGGCACACTTGCCTAGCACGGGCCACCGCCGGCTGGCCACCAAGGCCTTAATGGGGATTCGAACACCAGACCTCTTGGTTAGAGAAGTCAGTGCTTTCCACCCCACCGTTTCCCCGGTGGTTCATGTTTCATATATTCAGCAGATGTATTTGCCTAGCAATTTAAACCTAATTTCTATTTATACTATAGAATCAATTTTGTTTTTTTTTTTTTTTCCAATAAACTTTTCACGTCAAATGAGCTTTAACAAATAAAATTACAATCAACTAGCTAAAGTTCATTCCATTTCTGTGTAAAATTACAATTCATCATTAGAACATTTATATTACATAACACCAATCCCAGTTATGAGTAGTTGAACAACACCAATCCCATAATTCACAAGTATACATCAGTGCAGTTTATATATCAACAAATCTAGAAAATAGCTTCCAACTTCAGCTTCTACGTACTTAGGCTCCAACAGCAGCTCTGTTTTGTAGAATTATGGATAAACAGAATGAGGATATTAAACCAAGAGTTGTTACTCAATCGCAAATGAATGAATTAAGATCCAACTACAATACATGAAAGCTTAGCACAACAATGTCTACAAGGTAATACGAACCAAAGAACTAGAAAGGTACACTCCAAGCTGCATTAACAAAAGCATAGGTCTTATAGTTTACCTTATAAGTCACACACATATTCTCATCTGCTCATGCTCTTCAATTTATGCAGTCCGTTCTGATAATTTTCGAGCTACCAATCAGAATTCCAGATGCATTTTAGTAAAACAAATAACTTTAGCAACAGAGAGATCAAGAAGAACTTAATTTATAATTGCATAATTGGGGAAGTCAGTCATGCTGTCAAAACTTTGGTTAGGCAAAAACAAATGAAAAATCAAAACTACATGGTTAGACTTAGTAGAAAATCTGACATTGAAAATAGACTAACAAGTAATTGGGGAAATGTTAGACTAAATGCGAATCTAAATATAGTTGATATTGGAATATAACATGTTGAAATACAATGAATTAGTACAAAATAGAAAAGAAAATTAGCTTTTTGATATAGAGACAAAACCAAATCCCAAAACATAAAGAGATGAAAAGTTGAAGGCAACAAATACCATATGAATGTCCCATATGAAGGCAAGAAGTAGATGTGTTTGCAATCAGTGGTGCCTCTCCTTATGTGGAGATCATAGGACTGCGAGTAAAACCTGAAATCCGCCACTGTAACAAACCCTAGATTCATAACTAGTTAGATCGATAGAGCTCAGTCCTGACTTCGCAGCTGGTCAAGTAAATTTCAAGTTATTTTCAACTTTGATTGAGATCGAAGACGTCATTCTTTCGCTGACATAAACTATATCACGAAATCTGCTTTGAATAATCATCCCACCAAAGAGTAGATCATCGTTTTCCATTTCTGGGTTTGTTTTTGCATGCACCATGAAAGCAAAAAAATAAAAATAAATTGGTATATGCATATAATTGCATATACAGATCGAGCTCGCCGGAGAAGATTACATCAAAATTGTTTTCAAACAAGTTATAGTGGAATGATGATGGATATATTAATAAAGAGACTAAAATTAGAGGAACAAAAGTGATAAAGTAGTCTGGGGTTCACATCCAAAACCAATTGGTAATGGGTGGAGTGGCCCAAACTCTTATTAACCCACAGACAAAGTCTCATATTCCCGATATGGGATATATATCTCAACACGCCCCCGCACGTGTGGCAAATCTTCAAGCCTAACACGTGGACAACATTTGGGTGACGTGGAGTTCGTGTAGCCATTGGGCTTCACACGTGGACATGGGTAACCCGCTCTGATACCATGATAAAGTAGTCTGGGGTTCACATCCAAAACCAATTGGTAATGGGTGGAGTGGCCCAAACTCTTATTAACCCACAGACAAGGTCTCATATTTCCGATATGGGATATATATCTCAACAAAAAGAAGCCTCTTCGATATCTTCCACCCAGTCATTGCTGATAAACTAATTAAAGCAAATTTCTAACACTGGTAATTATAAGGATGGACCAGTTGTCCACTTGTACGTGCTAGCTCAAATTAATTGACCCACCACCTCAAAACCCAGGCTCAAATTTTAGTGACTAATAATGTAAAGCATGCAACTGGGTGATCAATCATGATTCATGACACTACTGCAGTTTACTTTGCAGCAATATATAAGAAGATTACAGACTCAGTGCAGCTTCCCTAAATGGAATGAAAATTTCTAGGTTTGAGTCGCTTGTTAAAGTTAATGCTTTACTCTTAATCTTATGGTAGTTGGTTTAACTCTACTTAAAATAAGTTTTAATTAATCTTTGATTTTTGTGTACAATGTAGTGTGTCTAAGAAGACATACATAGTGAACTGATATAACAGTATGAGATCTGCTATCCTTGTATAACACAACATCAGAAAATATATGAAAGAAGAGGACTAAGAGTAACAGCTCCAGCCCATTTCATCAAATCTCTCTGTATCTATTTAATTCTACTATCATCCCGGCCTGTATCAAATATATAGTGGTGTGTGTGTGATTGAGTGCAGGAGATCAAGATCAAGGCAACGTACCTGATTGAAGTGTGAAGAGCAATTGTATAAGAGTGCAGCAAGCTTGGAACATAGGAGGTAAGTTACAGCTCTACCCCAACATCGCTGTCTATAGTCTTAATCCCAAAGGCATTCTGTTTTGGTTTAGAAACTGCTGATGCCGTACGGATTGATGACGATCGAGCTCGGTTGAAAACCATAAACTATGGTCGATTAGAGCAGAAAGCATGTGTATTTTTTTTCATTGTCTGTGATTATTGCATTTTTCTGATGGAAACATAAAGAGAATATGTCTTGCGGACCAACCATGTTCCTTAAGTTTTGGCTTTCTTTAGATCCAAATCTTTATCTTTGATTTAAAGGCAAATCACTTTAGCACACCTTTCTTTACGCACAACATTGTGACGACATTGTTCATCTTAATGCTCCACAATTTTTTAAATCAATGATTGATGCTAAATCAATGCCAATTGTCAAAAGGATTTAAGGGTTTTTGCTTTCAAGATTTGATCGTCTTCTGTAACTACAAATGTAATTATCTGTTTATGAGTTCTCGTTTTCTATGATGGAAATGTAAGTATGGAATTGAAAATGAAGACCTATTCTGATAATAGCAAAAAAGCCTCATGTTGTTATAAATTGTCCGAAAAAAGAAACATGTTATATATAACAGCATACAAAAGCCTAGCTAGCTTCTTATATAAGAATGATATGGAGGTACTCAACAAATCTGATGCTCAACTTGTCGAAAAACAAATCTAATGTTCAACTTGATTTACAAGGAAAATTCTATTATGTAACCCATACAAGCAAGCATTTCTATTAGTGTATGTATGCTATGTAGCACTGCACAACAAACAATCCCGGTTTACAATATCTAGTCTTCTTTATACCAGTTACATCACAACCCTGCTATAAAGACATGGGAGTCCAGACATGCATCTAGTCTTGACATGGAAATGGACCGACGGGGTTTCCCTCGGGGAAAGATTGGGCCTCAATTATTCTATGATCACTTTAAGACCGTAATAACCCGATTTACTGATACGGGTTATTTGGCCCAAATACGGAAGTGGGCATTGTATTCGAGTGGATGTGAAGGAGGAGCTGGCTGGTTCAATTTTCAAAATTTCGAAAAGATTCTCTCCACGAGGAATAAATTTCAAACGTAATTATGTTTTTGCAACAGTCCTCATACTTTTGAAATTTAAACAACCCGCCCGAAGAATATGGCTTAATTGTACTTTACTACTTTTGCTTTGTTTTGCCGTGACCATCCTCACTTTCTGTTCATTCCTTTCAATCTAATTAGCCATTCTTATGTATTTGCTTATAAAATATTTTTGGTTTGTAATTTTGAATCAATTCTTAAATGAAAGACAACATGCTTAAAGACAAAAGGTTTTTTTTTTTTTTTTTTTTTACTGAAAGACTAAAAGTTGGATCATAAGTCTCTAATAGTGCATGGGCACATGATTGAGTCATAGGTACTGCATCTTGTTAATGCACTCTCCCAAAATTGTAGCAATCATGCAATTCCATTAACTTCTGATAAGTTATTTAAGATTATAAGTTTATGATAAATGTAAGTTTCTACAGTAAGATATTCTAAATCCTATAAACTGCAAATAGTTAGAAGAGATTACATAAACATCTATATAAGAGAATTAACAATACTATCGCAACTGATACTATTATCATGAAAAATGGTCGAGACAAGTGATTCAATATCATAAAACATCGGTGACAAGTTAACCCTATCAATACACCATTTACATTCTTTTTTCTAAGAAAAGAAACTACGCTCATAAAGTCACAATACACATCTCATGTTTCTTTCCATACTAAATGAGTAGTTAGAATGCAAACTCTTCACTTAATGCAATGCTTCGATTTCACGCCTTGTTCAATTTGTTTTATTTTTCCAAACTTCTTCACATAAGTTCTCAAATCCAACGAAATTAAAGAGCATCATCTTTATTTAAATAAAAAGAGTATGTTGCCTAGTATCATTTAACATAATAACTTAGTATATAATTCATGAGTGTGAGATTATAAGTTCGACTCACAATAAACTATTAGATGTTTATCCTGTAAAAAATAACATGCTGTTGAGTTTGAAGATCAACGGTAAATTGTTGTAAACCAGAGGAAAAGTACTGGGCCACATTGGAATATCTAAAAATCAAGAGGCAAGTTCAAGAATTCAAGGAAAAGAAGCACCTCCCTAAATGAAAATAAGACAAAATCTCAGTCAACAACAAAATGATTCCCTTTCCACAATTTCAGAGCGGAAGAAAAAGCACCTCACCTACTCTCATCCCGCCAGACTCCTTCCCAACTCCTCAATCCCCACCGTCGAAACACCACACTCGCCACGTGCCCCCATCCCATTCGCGAGTGCCAATCCCCAGTCGCAGCCACGACTGTAGAATCCCTGCCAGAGAAATTCACGAATTCACCGAGAAATTCCAGCAAATAATTGGAAATTTTGCAGAGGAAATTTAGGGCTTTATATTTTTATCATCTCATTTTCTTCAGACAAAAAAATAAAATTTCGGATCCCTGAACTTTCCCTCTCTTTTCCACACCACCACACCTTGGAGGGAAAACACTTCTCAAATCTCAAACCCCTCTTTCTCATCAAAATTAGGGTTTCGTTTTCATCTCACATCTTCACAAAGCCGCGATCTTTCTCATTTCTCCGTTCGCCGATTCACCGCCACTGCTTCGGGAACTGTGCCCCGCCGCTTCTTCCGGTTTCCGATTTGAAGTTCAGGTAGGGATTTTGTGGAATTGGTGATTCGCTTTTTGGTTTCTGCTTGAGTTGAAGTTACTGGTTCCACTGTGGTAGTGGTTTTGTTTATTCGAGGTTGATTCTAGGGTTTTGGGGAGCAATGGTGTTTTAATTGGTATGGTCTTGATGTTTTGAGTGGTATGATTTTGGGGGAAATGGTGGTATGTGCTTGAAATTGAAGTGAGGTTGGTTCATTTCATGTGGTGATGCATTTTAGGGTCAAAGCTCCCGCTTTTGAAAGTGGGATTCTAGGGTTTCTAAGCTGTACCTTTCAAAATTGGTCCTTATGAGGTTGTTATTTCGCAAATGGGGGAAGTATTTGAGTATAATATGTAGCAAATATGATTTTTCGCATGTATTTGAACTTGGTTTAGTCGCATGATTTTTCTGGTTACTAATTTTCGGTGTTCTTTTTCGCTTTATCATTTCTTGCTCAATGAAGTGTCCATGTTGCAACTTACATGTGCAAATTCGTGACAGGCTAAATATATTGGCTGTCCATAGTTTTCAGTCATGATTTTTTCTTGCTTATAATTAGTTTACTGGCTAGAATAGTTTCATTGATTCTTGGATTCTAGATAGGATGCTATCTGGAAGCTCGGTTGTGTAACTGGATCTAATGAGGAGTTGGTTTTTGCAGACTTCTCAAGATTAAGTTTATTCAAGGTTGAAATGCAGACGAGGAAAAAAAGTTCTGGAAGAACTGCTTCCAGAGAGCATACCAGTCCCAAGGTTACAAGAGCTCAGAAGAAAGCACATGAAAATGTCAAAGTATTGGAAACCAAAGTTACAGATATGATTACATCTTCCTCCAGGAAGCAAAGAGTCGGTAAGCTGCACTGTCACTACTTTTGAGCAAAAATGTTGGAAAAGTTTTTCATGCTTATAGGATGCAATATATACTAACCTGGCACTCATTAAATTGTTGAGGTTGTGGTGCACCTAGACATTCTGTTTATGGATCTCGCACTCAACCTTTTTTTCTCTAGCAAAGATTTCATGTTTGATACCGAGTGAATATCCTAGCTCATTTCTTTCAACTTCAATAGTGTAGAATGGTTGTGTACTCATTGGTGGATTCATGATTAACTCATTGGAGGTTTAAAGGATAGTACTGTTAAGTACAAAATTTGGGAATTGGATTAAAGTAACCAGAGAAAATACATTTACATTTGTCTCCATGAAATTTTATATTTCGTAATTTCTAGTTACTATGAATGATGGTAGAACAAAAAGGTTCCATTTGTTCCTTCTTGTTTTTCCAAGTTCAAAGAGCTCCAGCTGTTTGCATCTGTGAAGTTTGGGATTTGGAACACGTGCCAAAGATTGTATAGAAGAAAACCTTGCAAAGGAAATTTAAAGTTTTGGTCATGTCTATTTTTACTAGGCATTCTTGAAGTGGGGTTGG
Organism: Fragaria x ananassa; assembly: GCA_034370585.1. Lineage (NCBI taxonomy): Eukaryota > Viridiplantae > Streptophyta > Magnoliopsida > Rosales > Rosaceae > Fragaria > Fragaria x ananassa. The sequence goes on along the minus strand of CP139762.1, from coordinate 24,431,383 downwards.
CTATTGGTGAACACTAGAAACAGAGTCCATTAGTTGGGTAATCATCATCACATAAGGCCCAAAAAGAAAAAACATGCTGGGGTTAGTGTCCTCATTAGATACGACATGTCATACCACTGACACTGAGTATGATAGTTTCAATATTGCCAATTATGATAGGTCTTTTTGTTTTGTTTATTATTTTCAAGGTTCTATCGGTATACTCTTTTACATGATGTTGATTCACATCTTTCTGATACTCTTGAATTTTGCATCTACAACTGTAAATGGTCACGAATTAAGAATTAGACATAAATTATGATATAACATTTCCCAATGCTGATTTAAATTTTCATCTTCCCATCACAACTTTCAGGTGGAGCTCATAAGAAGAATGAGGACCCTGTTATTGCAAGCACTTTAAGTACAAATTATGACTTGCTGCTTAATGAGACTTCTGAGACTTGTTTGGGGCATGATGCTTTAAGTGATGATTGCAAAGAGAATAAGGTAATTATCCAACTGGAAAAGAAGAATTAGAACTTTGCTTGAGCATTTGTCTGAAATTTTCAAATCTATTCCAGGGTTGTATGGAGGGTACTAACAACTGTGTGCTGGGAACTATCTTTTCTCCTGGCTTTCACATACCGAAACATGCTGGTGGAGAATCTGCCAATGGAGGTAGATGAAATTTAAACATACCCTTCTTCAATTGGTTCTTATGTTTATCTAGTGGCATTTCTTTCAGTGGTTGGAAGGATCTCATCAATTCCCCTTTGGTTGTTACAGGATTGTGTATGACCTTATTCTTTTTCATTTTTTCCAGTTGATTTTGTTAAATTCTTTCAAAATGGAGATCACACTTTCCATCAGGAGATGGAAATGAAGTACTCACCCGATGATGCACACCGTGGTTATGTTGGCCAAGAGACTTCCGAATCCACTGTTCGAGACAAGAACTACTGTGAGAATACATTGTCTTCTGTAAATATTACATGTCCTGGTGATATGTAATCAAATACACATACATTGAGCAGAATTGAATGCACATAACTATACGATACATGATACAAGTAATGAGTATTCTTTTTGTCATGCAGTTGTGGAGGCAACCAATATTTCTTCTGAAGTCTCAGCCATATATCTTGCCATGAAAAATTCTAAGTTGGAATGTTTAGATGAGCATGGTCAGGAACCTATGTCAACTGATTTGTATGTGGATGAAGATGACAATGAGGAATTTGATGACTTTGATCCTTATTTATTTATCAAGAACTTACCGGATTTGTCCTCAGTCGTCCCAACTTTTCGGCCGTTGCTGCTACCTAAACAGACTCGAAGTTGCCCTCCTACAAGTCTTGTTTTGGACTTGGATGGTGAGAATAATGAAAATTATTGTTTTTTAATGGTTTACAATATTATTTGCACAGCTGTTGACTTGGGAATCCTTTTTTGTCTCTTATCTCATTGTTCATGAAGCTAAAGTTTGATTTGTCACTTGGTGGTTTCACTTTGTTTTCTTTGATCATCACTATGATGGTGATCTGATACATATTAAGAAACTTGCAGTTATTTTCCATTAATTTTTGACCAAAAAAAAAAAAGGAGAAGAAGCAATTTGTTTGGTTTTACCGATATACTCCTAGAGTGTATTTAAATTCTAGTTTTCTCTGGAGAAGGAGCATCCTCTATAGTTTTTTGTATCCTGATCGGTAAATATTTAGTACAGTCATGCACTCCTTTCTCTTGTAAGGGGTGCCAAATGTCTACTTTAGGTAGATTAGCATTCATTTGTCATCTCGGCTAAAATCTTTATATGACAAGATATTGAGTTCTCGATTTTTATGTTGATAGAATTATTGTTGTGTCTTGTGTGCTGAAACTTTCTTTGATCTGGCAGAAACTTTGGTACATTCCACACTAGAACCTTGTGATGATGCAGACTTCACATTTCCCGTAAATTTTAACCTTCAAGAGCATACAGTATATGTTAGGTGCCGTCCTCATCTCAGAGATTTTCTGGACAGAGTTTCGCTCCTTTTCGAGATCATTATCTTTACAGCCAGTCAGAGTATTTATGCAGAGCAGCTTCTAAATGTGCTGGATCCAAAGAGGAAGATTTTTCGCCATCGTGTTTTTCGTGATTCCTGTGTTTTTGTGGAGGGGAATTATCTCAAAGATTTGTCGGTTCTTGGCCGTGATTTGTCACGTGTTATCATAGTTGACAACTCTCCACAGGTATAGTATTCCCAACCTCCCCCCATTTTCCAATTAATAGTCTCACTAAATGTATGCATGACCCTTACACTCGAACACTAATCAAATGTAATTATCTGTGGATACTTATGAGGACATAGTTTGGACTTTATAGTTTATTTGTCTTTTGGATCAATGAGTTGACGATGGCTCTCTTATATATGGTGTAATGGTGATAAATTAAAATGAGTTGACGATGGCTCTGTCTACTATGATGAAATTTATCAATCTAGCTTCTTGAGTCGATGCTTGATGATCTGTAATTGAATGATGCTACATAAAATATTGTCATTAGTATGGAGTATGGACTGAGCTATTTAGAGTGGTACAGCTGGTTCTTAATCAATGAACTCGCACTTGAAATAGTATCTATTTTTAAACTTACACAAAGTGAAGAATGTATAGAAATATAAAATATGCCAAACACAGGAGGAATTGAGGAAACACCTCAGTGATGATCGTCCCCTGAAGTACTTTTGTTGTTAGGTATAACAATTTTGTTCCTTGACTTTTTTTCAGGCATTTGGGTTTCAAGTGGACAATGGAATACCGATTGAGAGCTGGTTTGATGATCGTTCTGATACAGAATTACTTTCATTACTTCCTTTTTTGGAAAGCTTGGTTGGAGTAGAAGATGTTCGACCACAAATTGCAAACAAGTTCAACCTCCGGGAGAAAATAGCTACTGCTGAAAATCCGCTGAACTCAAATAGAGGTGATTCGTTTATGCCAAGGTGAATGACCAGTTCTACAGTTTGAAATCTCTTTCAGCTGCTTTGCTGTAATTTATTGCTACTGGGAACAGTGTTCTGTTTGTTGTGAAGTTATGCGGCTTCATTAAGAAAAACATGATCTGGGTGTAACCATGGGTCAGATACAAGGGAGACTCACAGACTGCTGACAGATAATCAGCTTAGAAATAAGGTTCTTGATAATTTAAAAGTTTTTATATGTTGTTTTAAGCGTTAGAAATAAGAATGTTCTTTGTTGTAAAAGTCTGTCAAAATAACTGAAAATTTCTGTTGTTATTGATGGTAGAAGAGGTCATGAGAATTCAGAAAATAGTAGATATAAACTATATGTTCCGGCAAGTTTTATGTATCAAATTTCGCAAATGTTTTACCCCCATTACTCATGTTGGGAAGCCAGAGCCTACATTCTTTCTCTGTGAAAGTGTGATTTCAACTTTCATGCTTATTTGTTGATAAACTTGAAAGAGTCACTCCCACACTTGGTGCCAGTAGTGTGCCACTACTACTATGAACTCTCCAAATGCAATAGTATCATTTAGAACTGCAAAGCCAAACAGACCCTTCATCTTTGTTAAGAAGACCTTTTATGCATTATTTGGTTATGTGTGGAGCATTCTCTAAGACGTCTGCAATTGCATTGAAGTCTTTGTCTCTTCGTCGTTTACGGTAGGTGAAATGGCAATCCACAAACTGATCGGATTAAATGATGAGGAGAACACCTGAGTTGCCGCCATCATCTCGACAGAAAATGCAGGGTCGGAACTGCCTTACTCAGCTGGGGTTGCTCTACTTGTAGAGCGAAGTTGGTTGATTTTGGGATCAGTGGATCAATAGAAGGAAATGATTCTCGACGAAAAGCACGTCGACAAAGGGTATCTGATAACACCCAAATCAGGTCGTGTAATTCTCACCCACAAGCAAAATGATCAATACCGAGTACACAATGTCATGAGCCAAATTGTGTTCAGCAGAAGAAGTGAAAAAGCCGCGTTAAGAAAAAATAATGAAAAAATATAACAAATTACATATAAGTTATTAATCAAATTTCAGTTTACAAATACATCTGTTTACGCCTAAATTAATATTTTTACTGGACAGTAATTGTCTATGTAAATATTAATTAAGTTCTTAGTTTATGTCGGTCGGTGAGCCCAAGTTCTTTTAAAGTTTACAAATGACGGCCCGCCAACACCATGCGAGATGAAATACAAAGTCCGCACGCGGAGTGGCTTCGCGCGGACTAACAGATCTCACTTGCTTTCAGACAAAAACAAAGCTCGCGCGCGGAGTGAGGATCTCGCGAGCTCGCACGTCTTCTACGGAACACACAGTTCGTGCTGAATGCCTTCGCGCGGGATGAGTTATTTGTTGACTTCGCTTAGGCGAGGCGGAATGCATCTAGGCACTGGCGAACTGATTCGCGAGCTAGCGAGGTAAATACACGCGGAGCCCGTACCAATGCTTATAATCGTTTTAGACTTTTTACAGTCTTTGACACACTTTGGGCCAATCCTTGTGGAGTGGCCCTAATTTATTAAAAAGCCTTGTTTTGGCCCGCGAGCTGCAATAGCCCGCGAGGTGAAAGTGAGCTACAGAGTCTGTGGTCCGCGCGAGTTATTTGTCTTCTACATGGACTGTGATACCCCGCAGGATAAGGATTACTTTTAATTCCGCTTCGCATGGGAGTCCAGACCTTATCTTATGCGGACTGTGCGAATTGGATATGTGTCACATAAGGATTGGTCTGCATGGGAGGAATAGTGTCCTCATGCTTCACGTTGCAGAGTCCAACATAGATTCTGATTATCTTTCTTTCGCGGCAAGGATTGCTCCCACTATATAAAGAAGCTCGACAGCTGACAGACAATGACACAATCAAACAATCAATCAAACAAACACAACAAACTGCAAACTAGTTACTCTTCGAGCTACCTCGAAACCTTGATTTCTAAGCGCTCCGCCGCCTAGATTATTCAGAGCTCTCGGGACTCTACCCTGATTCCTCGGAATCTTCCCTATAGTTACTCTGCTCACGCCGCCGTGAGTATCGACCGCCTTGTGCTCGTAAATTCCTCATCTGAGGTGGCACCTGGAACTCCTTTTGCCTGATTCAAGAAGTCAAGCACGCATACAACCTCTTCCTCGTCCGCGAGGTGGCACGCCCGCAACACTCCCCCATTCTCTTTGTTCGCTATTCACCTCGGCTCCGCACGCTGAGGATCGTGGCCAAAACATTGGCACACCCGGTGGGACAAGGGAGTTCAAGCGAAACAATATAGGGAAATCTGAGGAGACACCATACAAGAAGCATCAGCCTTCTTGTCTCAAACACAGATCACTACGGTACAAGCCCCATAACAGTGCGGCTTGCCGTTCGCTGACTCAAGAACAGGTTCTCGTTAAGTTTGGCAATCCAAACATCGGCGAACCCGACATGACAAGCTGTCAATCAACCCAAGACATGGGATTTGCTCCTCCTATGGAGCAAGTCCTCCAGATGCTCGCAAAGCTCCAGGACCAAATCCAAGATTTGACAAACCAGGTCTCCACCACTCAACAACTCGTTGCTAACTCAAACGAGCAGTCCAAGCAAGATAGAGTCCTCTGGATGGCTAACCATGACAAACTCACCGCACTCATTGAGGATTATGGCCAACTCGCTGGCGAATTCATCGAAACCAAGGGCCTCGTCTAGGCTAGTCTCCAACAAATCCGCATGGACTTGGACCAGAACTCGGAGGCAGTGAAGCGGAATACAAAGAGCCTGTCTCACACCTGCGCGACGTTGGATGAGCAAACTCGCCGCTTGGACGGTCACGATACCAAGCTGCAGGATCAGCAGAACGCCACGTTCTTCGGAAACAAAAACAGTCTAGATAAGCTAGACGAATTCAAAGAGTAACAGGACCACCTAAACCTGCGGCTCCTTGAAGTCGAAGACTGGGTGAAGGCGCAAGCGCCAAAGAATCTCACCCTAGAACTTGCTGGCGCGAGTGCGAATGAGGAGACATCCAAGTATATCTCGCCAAACTCTTTCCTTCTTTTGTTTTACAAAGAAAAGAAAATTAAAAAGGATTTTCCATAACCAACCGTAACATCTAGAAGCTGGCATTTGGCCAACTTGTGCTTGTAATCAACTGTGATCAAATTTTAGAGCGCTTAAATTTCGGAGTCCCGCCAAACACCACCCCCCATTTCCTCTCACTTCATTTCAAACGTCTCCGTCGCTTAACCCAAACGCAGCTCTCTCTCTCTCTTGCTCCTCCGATTCTATCATTTCTCGTATAAAGATCTGAAGCCATGGTAAGCCTTCGGAAGATCTCTGAGCGTCGATCTGAGCCGTACTGCTTTTAAAGCTTAATTCAGTCTTAATCTCACTATTTTACTTGATAATCTTGCTTACAGGTTGTGGCTCAGAAACTGAAGGAGGCAGAGATTACCGAGCAGGACTCGCTTCTTCTGGTAAGCAACCATCGCTCGCTTTTAGATCGTAGTCATAGAAATCTTCGTCGTTGTTTCTAGTCACCGCTCGCCGATTCAGTCTTCCTTTACATAGTGTTTAGCTGTGGAATTGAATTTTTTGTTGAAGAAAACCTAGATTCATATGCTGTTGAATATTCTATGACTGCTGTGAGGAATTTGAGTCTGAATACTCTATTGTTTGCTGTGGATTTTAGACGAGGAACCTGCTTCGCGTCGCTATATTCAATATCAGTTACATCCAATGCCTTTTTCCGGACAAGTATTTCAACGATAAATCTGTTCCTGCTTTAGGTAGATCTGTTTGGTAAAGTAGATTTTGATGCTATTTTTCTGTTGTTAAACTCGGTTTGTGATTTTCGTTGCGATTTTGGCATCTTCGACAGAGATGAAGATCAAAAAGCTAATGCCAGTGGATGAAGAATCTCGCAGACTTATTGATTGGATGGAGGAAGGTATGAAATCGGAGTTTACTGATTCGAATGAGCTTACAGTTTTGATGTTCTCTCACTTTTCCTTTTTTGTTTTGTTTTACTGATGAACATATTGGTAGGTGTATACGACGCCTTGCAGAAGACGTACCTGAAAACGCTTTTGTTCTGTGTGTGTGAAGATGTTGAAGGGCCAATGATAGAGGAATACACATGTAAGGCTTGAAAAAACTTCAATGTTTCCATTTTCCTCCTATGTTGAACCACCACACTGGAATGTCAATGCTGTTTAAATTTGGTTTAAATTTTCTCTTGCCCTGCAGTTTCTTTCAGCTATTCAAATTCTGATAGCCAGGAGGTGTCAATGAATATCAATCGTTCCGGGAATAAGAAACAGGGTGGAACATTCAAGTATAACTCCACAACAGATATTACTCCCAACCAGATGAGGTAACTTGAACTGAAACTCCCAGATTCCATCCTCCTGTTTTTTGGGTCCTGGTTTTTGAATTTGAGACTGTTTCACGTGCAGGAGTTCTGCGTGTAAAATGGTCCGCACACTGGTTCAGCTGATGAGAACTTTGGATAGAATGCCAGAAGAGGTAAGTCTGAAACTGGTTTTAGTTATAATATTGCACAGCTGTCTACGTTATTAGCTATCTTTCAATGTTCTAGAATCCCTTAGTGTGTGTTGGTATATCAGATGTATAATAGTTGATTTGTCATTGTTTCAGCGCACCATACTGATGAAACTTCTATACTATGATGATGTGACAGTATGCTTTTGCATATTTCAGCTTCATGCCTTGTTGTATTAAATGTGCTTTGTGTACCAGAAGGTGACAAACTATCTGAATTTGCAGCCAGCAGATTATGAGCCTCCATTTTTCAGAGGCTGCACAGAAGAAGAAACTCGAAACTTATGGACCAAGAATCCTTTGAAAATGGAGGTTGGGAATGTAAACAGCAAGCATCTTGTCTTACCTCTCAAGGTAAGGGATATAGGGATTTTATTTTGGAATGCAAGAAACTAGGATTCGCCATTCATGTGCCGGATTAAGTTAGTATAACTCAGTACCTGTACAGGTAAAGAGTGTGCTTGATCCCTGTGAGGATGAAAATGATGATATTCAAGATGATGACTCAATGCAAAGGGATGACTCTTCTGAATCTGACAGTGAGGTAAAACCGATGTTATGAACTCAACTTACATCTACTTTGGCTTTAGAGCTTCCAGCTCACTTAATGGTGCCCACACTGATAAGCATAATATGTTCTGTTACAATTTAGGTTAATCAATCACAAGAGGACCAATATATAGTTGCTCTTGCTGGTAATATTTGTATACGTATGTATAGTTTATCCTTTGTACTATAATTGTAGCTTTGGTCTGAGTTGTTGGTGAAAGTAATAACGGTTCTCTTGACAGCTAAGCGTCAACCAGAGGAAGATAACGGCATCCCTCAGGAAGATGATTCCATGGATGATGAAGGTAACAAATCAATCATGTCTTACTTAGCTGACTATCAGCACATGAGAATGATATTGAAAAGAATGTGTTTAACTAGGAGTCTGAGCTATCAGTTTTCATCACCTTTCTTTTGTGATTTTCTTGCACAGCTACATTAGGCTAATGATCTGTTTGATAACTATACAACTTCAGATGGTACTCAGGATCCAGAGGGAGATGAACAGCAATATTCCCGGATAAAGGACTGGATCAATAGTTGCCATCTTGACACGGTTAAACTTACTGATGTTCTCTCAAATTTTCCAGACATTTCAGTGGTAAGGATTCCAACTGTTGAATTCTCTGCTGGTAATATGTGCCAAATACTGACTGTTGGTACATTTGGCTTATAAAATATTTTGTAATCTCACCTGCTCCATTGTCTGATATATAATTCTTTGATGTATAACCTATTGACTGGTTATCTGTATGTTTGTATGCAGGTTCTAACTGAAGGTAATCTGAAGAATGAACATAGACCGGCTGCTGTATTGTACTTATTTTAAAAGATTTTTACAAAGGTTAGCTTGTTCTCAATTCTTATTGGCTGTAATACAGAAATTATGGACAAGCTTGTTGTGGAAGGCACTCTATCAAAAACTGGAAGGGACACATACATTATCAAAAAGTTTTTGGTTTCCCTTCTTTTTATTCAATTTCAAGTCCATATTTTCTTTCTTTGGAGTCAAACTAATTGTCCTCCTGAAATTCTCACCATGCAGAAGTCTGATTATGAGTTCACTGTGGTAAAACAAGAAATTAATGGTCAAGCAATCCTGGTTGGTGACAAAACTCCCAAGTCTAATGATCACATGTACATGAAGGTGATTGTGATGCCTGCCCTTATCATAATTGTTTATGTGGAGTTATCAATTTCGTCACACATGCCTTATGACTAGAACTTAAAAACTGCTGCTAATTCATCAATTACTTTGTAAGTTTGTATAAATTTACTGCCATCTGTTGTACAAGAGTAAATAGTTTCTGTTGTGATGAAGAGCATATATACATTAAATATTTGTGAGAAACAAGCATTTTATACAATTTCATTGAGGGTTTTACTTTTCTACTGCAGGCGCTGTGTCATGCTCTTCCCATGCACTCATGCAGTATGTATCAGTTCCAAAGCTTCAGCACAAGCTTGGAGGAGAAGCAAATCAGAACACAGTGCGCAAGATGATTGATAAAATGACACAAGAAGGTTTTGTTGAAGCCAAAGGCAACATAAGGCTAGGTGAGTAACTTGTGCAGTTTCAAGTTGAAAAAGTTTGTCCTCATCTTATGCTGGATAATATTATGTCCAACTTGCTGAAATCATTTACTTTTGAAACCAGGAAAGCGTGTGATCCGTTCTGTTGTTACAGAGAAAAAGCTTATTGAAGTCCAGAAAGATTTGAAATACGATGCTATGGTAATTATGTTAAACATGTCAAGAGATCTTTTCCATTATACACTATCTTTTCCTTTCTACACTATTATATGTCTGATATTATTCACCTTGAACAGGATGTTGACAACGTTGAACCACCAAGCAAGTCAAGTCATCAAGATTTTCATTCAATGGGTGAGGGAGCTGAAGCTTTTCATGCATTTTAAAAACTGAGTTTAAGCCTCTAGTGGTTGTTACTTGACATTAGCAACTCATATCTAACAAATGCTTTTCTTAACAGGAAGTAACCAGAGAGACACATCCACAGGTGGTGTGCTCCACTCGATCGGATCAGATCTCACACGCATGAAAATAAGGCCTAATTCACAGGAATATAGTCTAAATAGGAGTGAGCAGACTACTTCAAAGACAACGGGTCAGGGAAACACTCCCACAAACAGGGCTCAGGTAAAGTCTTATTACTCAAATCCTACCCTCTAACCCTTTGATTTCATGCTTAATTTCTTATGCAACTGAACTGTTGATAAACACAATTTTCTACACCAACCGTGCAGCCAGTAGTTTCGAGAGAGAGCTTTGCACAAGGAAATGATGAAACCAGAACAATTTGCAGACACAAACTACTGTGATGATGGGGACAGAGTGATTTCTAGTATGTCCAACCAAGGCAAGCGTTCCAGAAAAAACAAGCACGGTACCAATATGACCCTTAATCCATTTCTGATTCACCAGACACCAGACCAATGCCTAGCGGCAACCTGACAACGCTTCGTTTTCCTCTTCTGTAGGTGAAGGAGCCTATTCTTCAGTACGCGAAGCGCCAGAGATCTCAAGCCGTCTGAAGATCCACAGCATTGTACTGCACTATTGTTTCAACTTTCAACCTATAGCTGTCCCATGTCGAGTAGGAAAGTTCTGTCATAACCATAGTTAAGCAAACATGTTGTAAGCATTTGAACTACAGAGATGTAATAGATGGGGGACTGGTAGCCTTTTGTCTTTGTCAACAACAGGCAAGAAGGACATGAACATTTGTCAATGGTACATAAAGAAGTTAGGTCTTTGGTGCTGGTTGGATGCTAGGCCGCAAGGAAGAAATGACCTTAAATCAAGTGTGGTTGACCCACCATATCAATCTAGTGAAGTAAGTAGGGACTAAAATACCACACATTGGATTTGATTATGATAATCTAAGCTAATAAAGTTGGTCAATATAATAGAGTTCATACATGGTCACGATTACTTAGCCTCCTGCTTTCCCATAGATTATTGCTTAGGTCGGTAGACAACCTTAGGTTTTTGATATCGAAAGCCTCCACCCAACGATATTCGCCTCCTATTTATGTCGTATTTCGACTCCCACTCAGAGAATCTCGAATGAAAATTGGCGACGTGTCGTTCGCGAAACTTCGACCCGCCCCTAGGAGCCGCTAAACTCACCTCGCCACGCTCGTAATTCGAAGCCCTGATGCAAAGCGGGGCCCACGAAGCAAATCTATTCCCCTACACGCCGTCAGATCACACGGACGCATGAGATTACTTCAGAAGCTCCGCCACTATAAAACTCCCCTCTGCAAAGCCTAAGCCCATTTGCTATAATTTTCCGTTGCGACTTTGAGAGCTTAAAGCCGAAACGCTCAGAGAGAAATCTAGAGAAGCAGACATGGCCGCCGTTGAGAAGGTAATCGAATTTTTTTTTATCCTATTAAATCTTTCGAGTATTTTTATTTTTATTTTTGTGGTGTTTGTTTGTGTGATTGTTTGCTTGGATCTGAAGCAACCTTTTGGTTTGTTGTTGATTTTTGGTGCAGAAGGATTTGGAGTGCAAGGAGCTGAAGCACCTAGGGTTTGTGAGGATCGCGGCGATTCAGACGCTGGTGTGCGTTTCGAATCTGTACGAGTATGCCAAGCAGAACTCTGGGCCGTTGAGATCGACAGTTGGGACTGTGGAGGGTGCTGTCACCACCGTCGTTGGTCCAGTCTATGAGAAGTTCAAGGGCGTGCCTGATGATCTTCTTGCCTTTCTTGATACCAAGGTATATAAGTTTTTGTGAAATTAGAGAGAATGTTTTCTTGATCCGGAAATTACTATTAAATTTGTATGATTATTATTATTATTTTTGGGTCAAATTAAATTTGTGCGAGTGTTTGTTTAAAGAGTTTTATTGTTATGGTGGTAATCGAATCGATGACCTATGGGAGATTCTGATTGGAGTGTGAATTTGGTGAATCAAGGTGACTAGAATTGGAGTTGATGTTTATTATTCTTTACTTGCAGCCCTTTATGCTTAATTTGCTTGTGAGTGACAGCTTTGGATGTGAATTGGAATGTGGGAAATTACAAATTAGAATGTAAGCTTGAGTCGGGTTGTCAAAGTATAGGAAAGTGCTAAGTTATAGTATTGGTTTTACTTAAATGTGGCTTGAGACTTTATATAATAGCTGTTAGTCTGGATTCTAATTGTTCTATGATGGTGGTATTATAATGTTGCCTTATGGGTCTTGGTTAATGCCTTGAGGAATACTCGGTAGGTCCAAAGTAATTTAAGAAGTCGAGCCATAGTTTCACATTTAGTATTGGAGCTAGAATGCCACCATGTTTTCGTTGTTAACCTTTACCGGTGTGAAGAAATAAGCACTTAAGGATGCTGGTTTAACAAGTCGTAGTTTATATGTTCCTGACTTTCTGTTGCAAGTTCTGTTTCTGTGCTACTTCATAGGAGGTGTTGCTGTACTTCTGTTGTTTCCAAGTCTTGTTGTATTTGTCATTGTTGCTTGTGGTTCTATAATCTTTGAGACTCAAGCTGAGAGGCCTTTGAGTGTTTCATGATGCTGGTTTAACAAGTTATAGTTTATATGCTTTTCAGTTATGGAACAAATAAGCACTAAATGCCTGTTGAGTATCAATTTTGATATGTCTTTGTGGTTACCGTATTGACAGTTGTAATCTCACTTTGACAGGTAGATGAAGCCACTGACAAGTTCAACAAGCATGCTCCTCCTTTGGCTAAGCAGGTTGCAAGCCAAGGTCACTATTTGGTCCAGACAGCTTTGGAGAAGGGCAAAAGACTCGTGAAGGAGGTCCAAACTGGGGGTCCTCGCGCAGCCATCCATTATGCAGCTACAGAATCTAAGCAGCTTGTATTTAACCAATCTGTGAAGTTGTGGGTTGTACTTGACCAGTACTATCCAATCCACAAAGTGGCAGAGAAGGCTGCACCAACAGCTGCTCACTTGTCCGAGAAGTACAACCATACCGTAAAGGACTTGACCGTGAAGGGTTATCCCATCTGCGGTTATTTGCCCCTGGTTCCAGTTGATGATATATCCAAAGCAGTTAAGCAGGGAAAGGCTGGGAAGAAGGGGGATGCAGCTCCGCATCATGAGCATAAATCTGATTCTGAATCTGATTCCGACTGAGTGAAGTAGTTGCTTTTTAAAATTTCTTGTTATGATCTTAGTTGAATGGTCTTGTGGAATGGTTGAGTATGAAGGAATGCTGCTTAGCTAGCTACTATGTAAATGACTTCTAGACCCCCTCTTAATATATTTTCAGTTTGTGAATGGACGTCAATGTTTTGGCCAATCTGTTTTGCAATTCTAAATACTTCAAATCTTGTGGTCCTTTTTCACTCACAGTTTCCTATAATCGGAGATGGCAAACCTGAGACTTGTAAACATTGCGTGGACTCAAGCTGCAATCTGAACTCAGGACGGGTTTTCATGGTTGCCTGAGTTGCCCCTCACTCCCGCCATATCCGGTAAAAGTAGCAATGTACAGAGTAGAGAAATGAACACACAAAGTATGTGAAGAAAAGAATCTGTTTGTGACATGCTAGAGAACACAGTATCCCTGGACGCATTTCGCGTGATCACTAAGCAAGCAACGTTTTAACCGCGCGGCTAAAATTTCACTCACTCCCGCCAATTTCTTCACTTGTCTTATTTCAATTTCGGTTACTGCACGCTCTCCGAGGCAAAACTAACCCCCACCTCTCTCTCTCTCTCTCTCTCGGAAAAAATGGTGAGCTTCGAAGGAGCTCTGGGAGAAAATCTTCAAATCCTCGTGATCTTTCTTCACTTTTCTCAGGTTGTTTTACGATTTCTCAACGAAGCGGAGATCACCGAGCAGGACTCGCTTCTTCAGGTAATGATCAACGATCGCTATAGAGTCGATGTTTGTGTTTTTGTACTCGTTTTGAAATTTGCAGTTCATCTGTGTAAAACGGAGTCGTTTTGGTTCAGTTCTCACACAAATTGGCGCACGATGCTTCGGATTTGTTCTCTCTTTTGATGAAATTTGACGATCTGGAACAGAATTTTGTAGAGTTGGAGTTGTGAATCTTTGTTTTCTGTCAGGCACTTCCAATGCGGTATAGGAGAGTTGTGGATCTTCATCACATGCTCGGAGGAGAATCGAATCGCTCTGCTGTGCGTAAAGCTAAGGTGAGTCTAGTCATGGAGCCTTCTCAAAAAATTGCAGATCAACTGTTTGATTAATTATTTGGTTGAATTTTGATGCAGAAGGAGTTGAAGCACCTGAGAGTTCTGAGGATGGCAGTGATTTACATGATCATGTGTGTGCTGAATCTGTACGAGTGTGCGAAGAAGAACTCGGGGCCTCTGAGGTCGACTGTGTGGACTATGGAGGTTGCGATGATCACAATTGTTGGTCCAGTCTACAGGAGATACAAGGGAGTGCCTGATGATTTCCTTGTGCTACTTGACAAGAAGGTAAATCACTCTTATCCCATTCTTACAAGCAGTAGAGGAAATACATGGCTGTATGGAACCAGAAGTTCCTCAAATTCACTAGATCGACACGCGACTAGTTTTTTTGGATGAATTTTGTTCGATGTTAGCTTTTTACACTTATCCGTGATTTGAACTAAACTAAAACCAGTGGCGGATTGTACTTTGTTGGACCTCATGTGGATGCTGCTATATACTACCAGCATCACATCTCTTTCAATTTCTTCTGCATGTTGCCTCCTCTGCTGGCTTAGATTGAAAAATTGTTTGGTTCTACTGTCGTAGGAAACGATATGCTTGTGACTGCTATATTTGGACAACAGGAACTTAAACATGCACAATCACAAATTAGAAATGGGATAGTGATGTCCTCTGTTAACAAATTTTGGAAATGGTGTTGGTGTTGCTTGGTTAGTAGATAGTAGTGTCAGTATGATCAGTTACTTTGTGGTATCCGTTCGCTTATGATGCTACTTTACTACACATGAAGTCTATTGTAACGAGGCCAGAATATTCATGCAAGGACATTTATGGTTGTTGCGA
Organism: Fragaria x ananassa; assembly: GCA_034370585.1. NCBI lineage: Eukaryota > Viridiplantae > Streptophyta > Magnoliopsida > Rosales > Rosaceae > Fragaria > Fragaria x ananassa. The sequence goes on along the minus strand of CP139762.1, from coordinate 24,416,290 downwards.
TGAATAGGAGCTAGCTAGATTGCCAATTTCCATCTGTTCTTTTTCTGTATTTGATCAATTACTTTTGAAATAAAGAGGTGCTTAGCAAACTAGTTTAATAAGCCATAGTTGAATGACTCGTGTGATTTTCAGATGCTAGTTTTGTGTTTTGTATATATCAATATATGCGTTTCTGGATTCCTTACATTCACTGATGTTCAATCTGATCAAAGCCTGATAGATCTCCTATGAACAAGAATGTGTATGGTATGGACAAAATATAGCTGATTTTTTTTTCATTGATCTTCACAGATTGATGAAGCGGCTGCCAAGTTTGATAAGCATGCTCCTCCTTTGGCTAAGCAGACAGTGTACCTAGCTCTGGGTTCTATCCATAAAGCATTGGAGAAGATCCAAGCATTCGTGAACAAGGCTCAGACTAGGGGTCTACACACAGAAGCTATTCATGATGCAGCAACAGGAAACAACCAGTTTCTCTTCAACCAACCTATCAAGTTCTGGGTTGGACTCCAGTACCAGTGGCCTCCCATCCACACAGTTGCAAAGAAGGCTACACCAGCAGCTGTTTACTTGTCCCAGAAATACAACCAAGTGGTACGAGACTTGACCATGAAGGGTTATACTGTTTTCGGATATCTACCTTTGGTTCCACTCGACGCAATATTAACAGCACTTAGCATGGCAAGGCCGAGAAGATAGGAGAGGCAACTATGCATGTTGAGCATAAACACCACTGTATCTGATTGAGGTGCTCTGCTGGTTTCAGTTCACTTTTACTGCTCCTAGCTTTCTGGTATCATCAAATCTCATATAGGGTTCGTTGGTGAGGACTGTAACTTCGGCTCTTCTTTAAGTTCTTTAAGAATGATCACTAGTTCACTACTTGGCTAGCAATTAAGCAATTGACTACTGCCAGACTCAAACTATTAGCACATTGCATTGACCTAAACCTTCTACGAATTTCTGGTATCATCAAATCTCATAAGAATGATCAACATGAAGCCTTTATTTTGTATTGTCTGTATAAGCAAAAACTAAAATCAAAGAGCTAGATAGTATGAGAAGTTGAGAACATAAATGTAATCAAACATCAAAAGAGAAATTTTTCCACAACACAACAGTGACATGGACTCTTATTCACATGCAGAGACCAGTCTTGATAAAGGGATATCTAACACCATATAACATTTCTCCAACACGACTCCATCGAAAGAAACCTCCAGCCAGTTCTGTAAAGTGGTCGGCTGCAACAAGGAAACAAAACTATGAGTTGCAAAGAAGAGGCGATCCAAAAACAAAGGAAAAGTAATCGCAGATTCAGAGTATTCTTTTATTTTGATGATTCCGTTTCACCAAACTCAAAGCAGTTGAGTGATTTTTTGTCCACTATAGAACTTGAACTGACAGTTTCTCTAAGTACGGAAAATGCTAAGCAGTTTAGCTACTACAGCATCAATATAAAGCATAAATTTGCACAGACCAATGCATCTGGCTACACTACAAAAAGATTCAATCCAGCATTTTTCTCTACCTAGGCAAAGAATCAGGAACTTTCAGTAGGATACAAACTAGCTTTATTAGAATCCATGACTCAATTTTAAAGGGTTTGACCACCAAAACTTACGATGATGAACTAGTTACTCAAAACAAATAATCACAAACTGCAATGCCAATATTAAAGTCTCCTAAGAAGGCTCATAAGAAGCATTTTCTAGAGACATGTGTATATGGCCTCTCTACTTGAGTGCACATAGAACATGAAACTCTGCCAAGTACATGCATTAGCATCTACTGTGCCTTTGATGAAGAAACAAAGACAACAGACTCACAACATTGCAAAAGTTTCCATCTTCCCAACCATACAATAGAAAGAAACAATGGCTTGAAAATGTAAAAACAAACCTCATAGCACTCATTTCGATACGCCGATGTCAGTGTCGCGGCTGTGCAGGAGAAGGTCATCATAGGGGTCCCTCCTGCCTTCAACCTGACTAATCTGGGAGTCCCATTTCATCTGCGAATTGTGGCGGTCAAAGGTCCAGAACCCATATGGCCGGAGAGGTAAGGCCCACATCTCCTTTGTCTTCTCACATCGATCCTTGGTCGCATACACATGCTCCCTGAATTTCCTATCTCGCTCCTTAGGGTCCTCCATTAGCTTCAGTACCAGATTCTCAGCAAACTCCATTATAAACCCCATCTTGCACCTCTCTCCTTCCCTGAAGAGCGCGAACCCAAAACCTTAAATCAGTCTATACTATTTAAACTCATCATACAAAACAACCTCAGTTCATATGTAACCATACATTTATACACTCAGACTCTTCAGATTTTGTTGTCCTCTCTAACATTTTTCAATTATATTCACACATAAACCCTTTAGCCATTCAATTATATTCGGATTTCATAAACCCAAAACTTACTTCTGCACCGAAAGTTTCAGACTTTGTTATCCTCTTCAACAATTCCGCAGCCCTAATTTATACAATTCAAACAATGAACAAAAAATTGACAGCTTCAAGATTCTTTTAGAAATAACCCGATTCAAAAAGTCCTAACACTTCGAGTCACTGTTAAATTTTCGTGTTGCTTCTAACATTTCTATGCAAATCAAGGTGCTCCAACACTTGCGAAACGAAAAGTTATAGAAACACATCTATGGATTGATTCAAACTCGATCTAAGCTGCGATTAACTAAATCAAAATCGAATTCAAAACTAGTGATTTTAGAGTAGGAAGAGGCTTACCTGGATTACAGCGTTCCTGCGCAGCTCGGTGTGTGAATTTGGGGTCAAAGCAATAGATATATGAACATTGTTGCATCGTTTTCATTTGGGCCTACTGGACTAATTGAGATGAGTTGGGCTTCTGGGCCGTATTACAATGGAAAAAGTTCTAAGATTTAGGCCTACGACATAGATTATTGTCTATGTCAAACATTTTAAACATTTCCGTCAAACAGCTTGTTAAAAAGAGAAATACATTTGAAAATTAAACAACAGTATTAGAACTGTACACGTGTAATAACCTCTATGAAATCCGATTATCAAAGATTTCAAAACTTCAGTGACACTACGTAACCTATAGTTTACAAGAAAAAACCAAGAGCTAGTTAGCAAGTTATTGTTGTTTGCTTGCTGAAACACAGCTCTCCTTTCCCATTTCTAACCAAGAACTTTAAGACTTCGATGGATGAGTGTCCCAAGTATCATACACCAAGAACCCAACTTTGGGAATTTTCTTCTTGCTACACACTTTACCCCCTTATACATTCTCTTCCTTCAGATCTCATAACTGAATTCGAGTCACAGTACATACTCCAGAAGTACGAGCCGTTAGATTAATCTATATTAGCAGTATACAACCACTGCAAGTGACCAAGCAACTGAGGGTCATGATTCGGAACCCTCCTACTTGTGCGTTCGACTAATGAAGTTGTCAAAGTGACCGAACACTATGTTAAATCGTTCGCCGTTAACAACTAATGCGTGACTATCGAATATCTCATATCTTTAGAATTTCAATACTCGGATCGAGCTATGGTTTATAGAACACCCGTTTACAACTAATCCATACAGGCATTAAATGGGCACCCATTCCTTTGATCAAACTGTTAGGTTCTTGAACAAAAACACAGATATCACCCTACTAAAAAAAACACATTGTGACGTTTATGTATCATCCATTTGAGACAAAATGGTCAGTGACAAAGCTTCTGTTTTCTTCTTTGTTTTCATTTCAGAGTATTGAATCCGATCGGTTTCGTTTTCGGGGACTGAGACAAAGCTAGCCTTGCTGGGGCAGTGATGCATCACCATTCTTGTACTTGTGCTTTGATAAAGCTATCTCTGAGCTTGCTTGCAGTTTCAAAGAAAAAAAAAATTGAAACTGGGCAAAGGGTCCATACCCTATGGTCTTTCACCTGCAATTCTTAAGTATCCAGCAACCATTTTCAGCTCACTGTGACTTTGCCATGTGACTTGCTGACTTACAATTAAAGGGTGTTGGTTAGCTTAGCTTACTATGTATTTAGAGCTTTTTAGGCTTCACTTCACTTGGTTTCTAAACTACAATAATCACATCGAGTGTTGTATAGTGTTAATGTGTTATGGAGTTTCAAAACCCAGGAGCCGTTCTTGTTGCTAGACTTTCAAAGCAAATCAATTCCAACCAACATCATGGGACTTGGGCCGCCACCTCATTACCAAATAGTGCAAACTGCAGTTGAATAATATGAACAATGGCTATGATTTTGGCCAAAAGAAAGAAAGGAAAAAAGAGGTTCAACAAGTGCGCTCTCGATAGGGAAAGAGATGCTGCTTGTGTTTTTATTTCTCAACCACTAGAACTTGAGCTTGTGAACGCAATTTAAGGCTTCTCTATGATCTACACCCACCACAATGCAATTTGCCAATCTTCTTCCCTTTTCCCAAATCCCACTACTACAAAATTTCCCTGCCCTTTCTCTTTCTTTTGGGTTTTCTCAGGCATTTGGTCAAACACTTGGTGTGAACTCTGACCCTTTTTGACCACCTAAAAGCCAGAGACAAAAGCTCATACCAGAGCAAGATGGCAGCTACATAATTTCACCCTGTGTGAATGGCCACTCTTCGATGCACTGTGTTTTATGCTTGAAAAGTTGCTACTCTATGAGCTGTAAAATTCAAATTTCGAATCTAATTTTCTTCTTTGGCATCCAAGATAAGCAACAATTATAACTCTTTACCTAAAAGTGAAGCCAATTTCTCTTGCCATAAATTAGATTTAGAGGGTAGCTACATTCATCCACATCAAAATTCGAAATCCGGTTTCTGTAACAGGTAATTTCAGATTTATGGAGCTTTAGTGATTTTAAGTAATTGGACACCTATGAAATTAAACATCACCAAGAGTTACCAAATGCACATTTCTAGCATTAAGAACCGAGAAGGAACATTTGAATTTTCTTTTTTTAAAACCGAAATTAAGGCTAAACTTGCTCTATAGTACAAAAAAGGAACAGAAAAAAAAGAAAGAAAAAAACCCATTGCTTCCCCCAAAAGGGTGAACAAAACCTCCCCTACCCATCCAACGGCCATCATTAATTTTTCATATCAATTTCCACCAAAACGGCCTCATCTCCTTTCTTGTCCTCTTTTTCTTTTTTCCATTTCCTTTTCTTCTTGCTCTCATCTTAACTCTCACATTCTGAGCCGTTACCGTAACCGCACCGTTCCAGAACCTTCTTAACTCTCTTCCATGACGTCATCGCCCTCGTTAACGGCTCCGTCATCCTCCGCGCCTTCCCCTTCCTCGTCCACCCACCTCTCCACGGCGTCGCACTCGGCCTTGTGGCGCAGCTTCCAGTCAAGCGCCTGGCAGGCGCGTGAGCAGTAGTTCACTGCCCCGCAAACCGAACACCGACGAAACTCGTGTTTCCTTGTCTCGGGCCTCCCACATCCCACGTGCGAGCAGAGCCTCAGACCCCGCCCGGGCACCCCGTCGGCCCGGCCCGCGAACCAGTCACCTAAGAACCGGTTCGCCGGGTGGACCTCCGGAGCGGGCACGTTGCACCCAAAGTCGCTGAGCAACGGGCAACCCGACCCGGTCAGATGACGCAACTGAGGATGAGGGTGTGGATGTGGATGCGGGAGCGGCGTCCACGTCAGCAGCTGCCGCATGGGAATTCCGGAAGCAGCGGCTGATGCCAGAACCGACGCCAGTTCACGCGCGTTGGCCTGCACCAGGAACCGTCTCCCCTCCGTCATGTTCTGTCGGACGCCGTACCCGTCTAGGAGGCAGTGCCCGAGCTCCCGGAGCGCGTCGATGTGGCCGAGAAAGGCCGCACGCGCGCAGAGAGCAACTCCGGCACGGAGGTCCTTGTCGTTCTTGGAGCCCCCGCTCCCATTGAACTGAACCACAGCCAGAGAGTAGAGCGCCGGCGCGTAGCCTCCAATAGCGGCCTTGGCCATGAGGGACGCGCCGCTGCCTCGGCTTTGTAAGCAGTAGAAGCGAATCTGCCGGAGAGAATGAACCATCAGCAATAATGAAACAAAAGAAAATGTTCAATTTTATTTTTTTAAAACGGAAACTAAATTGGAGAGTGAACTGACCATGCCAAGAGTATAGCAAGCCTCAACGTTGCCGGCGTCGGCCAACATCTTGAGAAACCGGTGAGCCGACTCCGACCAGTTCTGGGGCTTCACCGGAAACGTCTTCGGAGAAGCCTTGGCCAAAACTTGTGATTGCAGACCCAATCCATTCAGTCTCTTACATCTGTTAAACCAACAATTCCAGTTCTTGTTAGATTTGAAACCAAAACCACGTTTCTCTAACCAAGCTCCAAACTAAACAGACTATTTTAATAAAAGAAAAGAGAGAATCTTGAACGTACGTTATCAAAACGTTGATGAAATCGGAAGGGCAGCTGGCAGTGGAGCTGAGTTTGGAGAGAATACAGAGCACAAGGTCGTCCGGCAAATCGTCGAACATATCAGGCCCAACAGGAACCATCTTAGTCCTTTTCCGGCAAACCATTCCTTTTCCGGTGGCCAGACACACCTTGCTCTTCTTGGTCACTCTCTTCATCTTCCTCTCATCTTCTACGACTCTAGGATAGCAAACCCCTCCTCTGGTTCTCATAGTCTCTCTCTCTATTGTCTCTCCCACACAGAGATAGATAGATAAAGAATGTGAAAAAGAGAAGTGAGGCCCTTATATAATAACAGAGACAAAAGCAAAGCTAAGAGGCTAGAAGAAGGCACAAAAGGCTTGAAAGAAACCACAAACAGCAACGACACAGCCGAATTGCTTCTCCTTCTCAACAAATAAATATATATATATATCGCTTCTGGAAAAATAAAAAATAAAAATCTAAGAGTCTAAGACCTCTCTATGCAATTACGACTATATCCCTCGAGCTTTTGAATTTACGGTCAAACGGGGTTGACCCAGATCCGTTCGTCTGTCCTTTTCTCTTCTTCTTATTCACTCTCTCCCGTACTGGAAAATCCCCGTAACCCCTGTCTTCACGCTTTTGAACACAACCCTAACCCGAAACGTACACACTCTCTCTCTCTCTCTCTCTCTGGTGAGAGAGTTACAGAGAGATTAGAGGGAGAGAATAGAGAGAGGGTCCTGATGAGACCCATGTTAACCCTTTCATACCGCATCTGGGTTTTTTATTGTTCTTCGTTGCTCAAGGTTTCAGATAGACCTGTAAATGGACCGGATTTTAATTCGGACCCGCTCCGAATCAGTAGTTTTTAAACGGGTTTAGATCGAAAATTAGACCCGTTGATCCGTTAAGGACCTGGATCCGTTTACCCGTTTATTAAACAGATCGAATACGGATCGAGGTTGATCCGATCCGTTAAGGACCCGAATCCGTTTAAAAATAATTAAATAATATTTTTATAAATATAATATTATTGATAAATATTAAATAATATAATAATTATTTGGATAACCTAATGAATCGGTAAATAATACATGTAATTACTTACGACAGTAGTCCAAATTCAGGCGATGAATTTTGGAGAAAAAGTTTTTATTTCTTTTCATTTGATGCGTAGTAATAGCGGAGAAGAGATAGGTTTTAGAGAAGAGGAAGTTTCTTTTTTTTTCCTTAATAATTGATGAATGTTTTTGTAATTAAACATACATATCAAAATCTGATATGAAATATATAATAATAAAGGTATGTATTAAGAGATCACAGGTGTGTATTTAAAATTTCTCTTAAGGACAAAGGGCATAGGACATAGGCATTCAAGCTCTCGCTAACAAATTAAGGTTTATTCACATCACTCTTCCAATTTTTTATTCTTGCCCTTTGTATCGAATGTTCGGTATGTACATGGTTGTACGTGCAAGTTTCCGTTTAACTTTCTTTAATGAGAAATTCGTCTGAATGGTATAAGAACTTTTGCTCCTTATAAACTTTGGTATATCAAGTTTTAAAAATATCAGATTGGTATCTCATGTTTCTATCCCGACATAAGATTGATATATATAACCATTGAGATTACTAATTTACCCTCAGCCAAAAAAAAGATGGCCAATTTACCTTTAAATTCTCTTTTTTTTTCTTAGTTTTTCTTCTTTGTTTTCATATGACAATTTTTTTTTTTAGTTTTTTTTTTTAGGAACATAGAGAAAAAAAATTTATCGTCACTTTCTCCTTTCTAATAATCAGTTCTTTATCTATATTATTCTTGAATGTTAACGACAACAACAAGATTATTGAGTGTTAGCAGAAACAACAAGGATTGAACTTCTGTATGTTTTCACTCTTCAGTTTTCTTCAAGTTTATAAAGGTCAACTCAAATCATCAAATTCCAAAACCTCTTCTAATATTTCTTGAATATGAAAACAAATAAAAAAAATAAGAAAAAAATAGAACTTAAGGGTAAATTAGTCATCTTAATGGTTATATATACCAATCTTAGACCAGGATGGAAACATGAGATATTGTTCTGATATTTTCAAAACTTGATGTACCAAAGTTTATAAGGAACAAAAATTCATATATCATTCGAATGAATATCTCTTCTTTAATAACTATTCATTTGTGGGACAACCATGCATCTATATTAGTGTCAACTAATCCTAATTATCCACAATGTATATAAATTCGGTTTTAAAATACAGTGTTTGTTCGTTTTGCTTTCTATTTTTCAAATTGTGTGTTTCACACATAATTCATAATGGTCTTCTTTTATATTATTTGCACCGGTAAAAGAAATGTTATATAGTGAACAGTTTCGTATCTTGCATGAATAAGCAAGAGTACGGTTTACCAATCTCTTATTTTAGTTATTGACAGTTTACCAACCATTCACTTGTAGTTAGTGGTTACATGACATAAATGCCACGAGATGTTAGTGAAATTTACTATTTTTAATAGTACTTCCATGTCATAATTTCTTATGGAGTTCAATAATTATTTTAGATTGTCAAACAAATTCACTCATGAGTCTAATTGTAGTGTTACTATTAAACCGATGCACCATGCATAGGTTAAGTGATATTCTTACGTATGACGAGCGTACTTATGTGCATACATGTGGTGTTTTGAGTTTGTTATTTTAAGGGATGTGAAATCCACATACCTTAAATTGAAATCTACACATAATTTTTTCTTTTTTAGTTAACAACAAGACAAAGTTTTTCTTTTTTTTGTTAACACATTCACAAAAAGATAAAGTTTAAGTCACTAAAATATAAAATTTAAGTTACCAAAAAAAGAAAAAATGGTGTGTGAATTTCAATTTAAGGATTTCATAACCCTATTTTATTTTATTAAAGTAAAAACAATTTTGATACAAATTTATATATTGTGTTGTCCCGTATTTCATACAAGAAGAAATAATGGATAATGTAACGGTGCAGTATTCAATTTCACCTGACATAAGGGTCACAAGTAATTTCATTTGGTGATGTAATTAGTAGCTACCAACTTGGCAGTACCAAGACTCCGAGAGGGAGTTCTTCATTTTCTCTCTTCTTTTGTTTGTCCCCGTCTGCCCCGATCCGAACCAAGTAATCCCACCTAAATCTATTGCTTCCGCAAATGTCAACCTTTCAATATTATTGCAATCCAATCCAATCTAGTCCGCTCTAGCCTTCCCTTCTAGTACACAGAAGCCTTCACTCAAAAGCATACCCCTACAAACGGCGGCGTCAACTTTCCCTCTTTACCGTGATTAAATCCCTGACACAATACCCCTTCCTCCGTTGACAACTGACCTTTTACTACTCTTCCCCCGACACGGAATCACCGCGGTAAAATGTCAGAGCAGTACTTTTACCCGTGGTCAAAGATGTACTACCCGACAGTAACCACGGGGAGTCAAAAATTTGGCAACTCTCTTTTGGACATTTTTGTGTTGACCAAATCATTAGGGGCATCTGAAAGTAAAAAAATAAATAAAAATAAAATCCAGAAGAATTGAATTATGACTCTTTGGAAAAACCACTAGGCAAAGAATCCAAGAGGGATAACGGGGTTTTGGGTAAGAGCCGTCCGGAGTCCGGACCAGAAACCATGATTGTAAAACCGTCGTTGGCTGCTGCTGCTGCTGTCACATCGCCGTAATTATTTAATGAATTCCGTCATGTCTAACAGTGGCGTGAGGCAGCCGAGTGTGATTTTTTTAATCTACAAGTAACCTTGACACCGGGGATGTTAACTATTAATATGAGATTAATTAAGAGACTAATAAACCCGTGGTTAATTCTTCATTATAAAGATAATGGCAACATTAATCATGCAACGTTCTAGAATCTGGACCGGACTCGTCAAAATTTATTTTCGTTTTTCATTCAATCTCTTGGATATGGTATTGCTTAGGCAAGGTGACGGTCAACAACATTGTAGATAAATATGCATTTGAAAGTTTATCGTATGCTAATAATTTCTATGTTATATTGTGAAAAAGATAATAGTAAAACTTCATTATATCAAGTTATCAATCATTATAAAATGCTCGATTTTTCATTTCTTTATTAGTTCTACAACTGATCGATTGTATATTCAGGAAATTAAATGATGAAAGTTGTTTGTTTATATTTAGAATGAAGCGAAATAGTTTTCATAATAACATTTTTTAATAAAATTGGCATCGCTGCTCCAAAGCAATATTAATTTTATTATGCACTTACGGTATTTTATATAACTTGTTTTGACATCTTTGTTAATTTACTATAAATATAAAATATTGTGAATATGTTGTTTGTGATGATGGTACTATTTGAGGTACCGTTAGCAAAAAAAAATAGCTCGGCAATATATCCAAAAAAAAAACCATGCTCAAAGTAAAAATAGTTATATAGTGTGAGTAATTAGTAATTTTGGTAAATAAAGTAGAGTCGTATTTAGGGGAAGCAGTATGAAGAATGAGCAGGGGGCAGTAGTAGTCCCTCAAGTAAAGAGAGGGAGCTGGAAAATGACGTGGATCTCAAGGAGCGATGTAGACCACTCGTGTCACACCAAGCGGGTCCCGCGTGTCCCCCTTGAGGCTCCTTTTCCTTTTCCTTACGTAGAAGGGGCCCAGTGGTTTTCGGGTTGTGTAGGGCGGGGACGTGTTGTTGTTGCCAACCACCTGCCCGAAGCGACGGTCATGTCAATCGGGTCAAATCTGTGGATCTCCGAACCCGATTCGGTGCTCCACTTCCGCAAGCTAACTTGTAATACTGGTCAAGACTCAAGACTAGCTTAGCTACCGACCAATCCAAACTGCATCACTCAATCTGAATCTTCACTGATATTCTCTGCATGCGCCTGCGCCTGCGCTTGCATCTTATTCTTGCGTAAATTAGGAGCAAAAGTTATCTCTCTTTTTTTCTTTTTTTGTTAAACGAACAAGCTCCTTGATCTCCCAACTTGATACTATTTGGAACTAAACCAAGCTACCCTGATCACACTGGTCCTAATTTTCAAAAGACACCCAGTTGGTAATAATTGGGTTTGCATGCATATATGTATGATAGTTACAATTACTATAATTATTTAGAATAAATTCTGAAATACTATCGATAATTTTTACAAAGTACATGTATTCAAACAAATATAAAAAAAACAAAAAACATACATCAATTAACAAACAATACTGTTATAAAAACGATGCAACTCTATTTACTAGAATGACTATATACAAAACGATATAAACTAGAAAATAATTATCCTCCGAGCTGAAGAAATTCAAACTAAATGTTGAAGGAGCGTCTATGATCCGGATTCCGTCCACGGAATAAGAAACGCAAATTGGAATTGGCCGGAGAGCAAGAAAACCAAACATCAACCATGCATGTAAACAACTCGAGTCTATAATAACGAACAATTAACATGTAACAAACGATTAATTGGTCACGGACTAATCCAATATAACAACCTTTTAATTATGCCTCTATCATGCTGACACATGCATTACTTGGAGAAAACCTGCAAAAAGTTGTTACGAATAATTGTCATGAGACTCAAACTATTGCCCGTGACAAAAAGGAGTGGTTCGATTGGGTATTATTGCTTATATCTTATAATTAAGCTAAACGTACTAGACTAACAACAATCCAATTGACTCAATTAGCTTATAATACACAAGAAAAATAAACACACAAATTTTCCGGGATGGCTGAGCTAGAGATTAGGTTGAGATTCTTGCAAACAAAACCAGTGAGTTACAGACGACTTCTAACCAACAAAACAACCCAAAAAAGACAATTACTAATTAACTAATTATATGATATCCTTCTACGTTATGATCGACTTTTAAACTTAGCATTTGGCCAGTATGGTTTCTCTTATCTCCGATATAGCCGATTAAACAAAACACTCATTCCCGGAAAACGATCGCTATGTAGTTGGCCGGCTTTGATTAGGAAAATGATTTGACATTTGATTATTGTTAGTTTAGTTAGTAACATTGTGTTTGTGGGTACCAAATAACATAGTTTAAGTGGTTGACCAAAGCTCAAGCTAGCTCTTATAGTTCATAGTGATAAGTATGCTGATCTACAAAACATGAGGTTTAGTTGGTTCCTTAGATTACAAGAATGGGAGTTGTGCTACGTAAACGTATAATTAAGTAAGAGATTAATTATATAAATCACAATTTCAATCCCTTTAACTTGAAGCATGAATGAGTCAAAGACATGCGCTACTATTTTTCTGATCAAGGTCTTTTTCTTTCAGTCTTTAAACAAAGATTTTTCTCTGCGGGATTTTGTTGTGTTTTTTTTTTTTTTTTTGTCTCTTGGATGGGATAGCCATGGTCCTCGTTCGATGATTTCTAAATAATTTTCCATCTCGTATCTTACTTTGCCACCTTTATTTGATCTCCTCTCTCTCATAATTGGAAATGAATAATCGTTCTTGACTAATCTGGTTTCTGGGTACTTGTTTAATCGTATGGGTGAGTAGTCTGAGTTTACAAGACATTTGAAGGGATGTAATGTACAGTAATGAGTTAGGATCAATGCATTTTTGTCAATATTTACAGTAGAATATTGGTCCCATCTGGCTAATTAGTATCATATTGCTTTCCTAGTAAACTAGATGATCAAAATTATGTTCTTATTTTGCAAACGGCTTTGTTGAGAAGTTTTTCCGATGGAATTCCCACACTTCCAATTCAGCAGCTAATTAATACGACTTTACATGTGTAAGACAAAGGAATGCCGTGTATTGATTGAAATCAGGGCATCCAATCGACAAATCCACCATCTAGTATATGGCTAATTTTGGAATCAATACCTATATATTGGAATTTAATCCGATCCAAATATTAATCTCCTTTGAATCAAATCACAGTGAAGGTTCCACATTGAACAAGGATCGATATAGACGTATATTAAACGTAAAATATTTATAAAAAACTAATGGAAAATCAGAAAATTTATAATGATATGTATTTCAAAGAGGAAATGACAATGGAATATCCGGTACAATTTGGCATAGTGACATAACTGACATCAATTCTTTTTTTGTAATTAAGATGTTGTGACTCGTGAGTTCGACTCAAAATATATTTGTTGTTATGACTTATGAGTATGTTATATATCTATCTGACTTTATATATAATCATCATCTCGTTCTTGATTTATTTCGAAACTGTAAATTATATATATATTTTTTATATTTTGAATGTAGTTTCCGGGGCATCTAATTGAGCTATCGGAAAAGATTATGTTCATCCCTGCATTCGGTTTTTACATGATATGAGGATTAATGAACGAATGAATTTCATGATTGTGTAGTTTGAAATTTCAATTAGCACACAAGTTGGACCATTTGCCTTGAATAGTATTTGCAACAATATTCTTCGTAATCTTATATTTTGTCTTGATCTAATCTATGCCAAATTTAGTCACGTATAACACAGCGTGATTGGCTTAAGAGTCAATTAACGTCTAACACCTAGATTTGCACAGCAACGTCAAAACAAATACTCATATTTTTGCAAGTTGTTTGACATCGACTCCTTCTCAGTCCTTTTATCATATACATAAAAACGAGATATTATTTTTCCCAATCACTGGGTTTTGGATTAGGGCTATCTTCCGAGGGAACACGTGTCAGGCTGGCTGCGAGAGTTGAGAAATGCTCCCCCTTCGCTTTGGCTAAGATAACACAAAAGTAATCTGGATTTCAAAGCAAAGGTGGAGAACTGTGTCTGTGTCTGTGTGTGTGATACCTTTTCCACTTCTGCGATAAAGAGTGAATGAATACGATTTCTTCTCCTTTCCTTTATAATCCTGAAAACTTATAACAAGGCTAGGGTTAATTCAGAAGCAATTATATTGAAATTTACTGCATCGATCGGCGACATGCAGAAGGCATAAGCAAAGGAGCTTAGGATGATGTAGTAACTTTGTCTGCCGGTAATGAGCGAAACGGCCCCGTTTTGATGGTGGGCTCCGAGAAAGGCCGAGGGAGGAAGGCATACCTTTCTGTTAAGCTTGGACAGAATCTGTTAAAGGAAGGGACCCACTCGTGCTGGAGGTTATGAGACAGCTGAGTTGTTCCCCGTAGCTGATGCACGGCTTGTCTATCAGTTTGACAAGTGTCGTGCTTTGACCTTTTTGGTGACAAACTGCTGGCGCGTAGCTCACTCGCCACGTACTCAAAACTCATATGACAAACTAGTCTAGCAAAAACAGTAAGTTCACGACCAAAATTATTTGTTCAAGAAATAACTGGAGGAATTTACTACTCCTTCACTTTTCTTTTTACCCTTTTCTATTTTTATATATCAATTAGAAGATAAGTTAAAATTTTTGATAAGGATATGTAACAACTTTAAGTTTATTTTGTTTATTTTATGGAACACCAAATTAGTACTCCTCACTTTTATAAGAAAAATATATAAAATAAAAACAAATATCTTACCTGATAATGTCTGAAAAACCGTTGATGGGTTCTATAGAAATATCTCAGACTAAAAGAGTGGATATTTGTTTGGGCAACACTGCCACTTGGTATTAGCAGATCGAGTTCTAGCTACAAAATCAAATGCTAGCTGCTGGGATTTCCATGTTATCCATTAATTGTGATGATTCTCTTTTGGCTAGTGTGACTCACTTCGATGTGGTAGTAGCTTGTAGATTGGAAGTCATATATGGCCGGGGTAGTTAGCTTGTGGCAAACTCTAAAACACGTAGGTAGCGAAGTGCTGGGACGAGTGTGCCTTATAGAGTAGTTCAAGTGCATGTAGCCGTGTAGATGTAAAAGAAACGAATTCTAAATTGGCTGCCATAAGAAAAGAATATTATAACTAGTTCGAACAATATCCCAGTTAAAGTTTGTTTCTTTTTTTCTGTTTTATGAACAGACCAAAAGCACGAAGATATCTAGCAGACAGATCATGCAAATATTTGGTTATTTCGCAAGATTTTGAAGATAAGAGTCATAGCTAGATAGATGAGGAGGAATGGTTGACGTAGAGAAGAATCAATCTGTTTGTTGATTCATATATTCCCTACATTGGGATTTAAAAGATCAAATTACTGAAGCAACCAATCCAACATATAAGTGTTAGAAAAGAAAGATATTATGGTACATAAGTTATAGAGAAGCATATGCAGAGAGAGCAGGAGTATTAGGTCAGAGAATTTGAAGGAGACAATGCAGAGGATGTTGCTTAACGCATTTGCCAGACATGTACGATCGAGTAGAGTTCCATTCCTCCTCCTCCCTCGTAAATCGTGACAGTTGTGCCACGGTTGAGTATGCCCCAAGCATATTTTGCTGGGTTAAACGTACTAAAAACCCTAGCTACATGATGGCCTTGATTTGTAAAATAAAGATTGCTCCAAATCAAATTAGTGGCCAAGTAATAAACAAAAGTCGGATTTAGTTGTCGGGGGCCTCATTATTCATCAAACCCCAAGCTTATCATCACCCACAGTGGAAAAGATCAATCGACTTTGCCCAGTGAAAAGACCTATTTGCCCAGTTTACAGTTCAGGTCAGATTTGCATGCAGGTTGACCAAACCCTAGCTTAGCTAGCATATGGATCGGCCATGCACGTGTAATATCATCCGTTGTCACACGTAACCGGTTACAGTACGTTAGGGAAGTCAATACTGTCACGCTTTGACCGGCGAGGCTGCTGCAGATTCTGTAAAATTCTACACGCCACCCAGACAGGTCTGCTTTCTGGGGAAAATGCTGTAGATGAGAAAATGACAGAAACATCCCTCTGTGATAGTCCATTTCCACAAGTGATGGTGGCACTAGAACTGGGCAGATGAGGTTCGCCGTGTAAGCAAGGAGGAAAGGGAAAGAAGAAGAAAGGAAAGGAGAGTGGGCAAGGGTTGCTTTATGCCTCCCAAGACTGGGACAAGTTCAAGCTCGACTTTCCGTGTATATGTGGTAACTGAACTAATTACTTTGTTCAACAACCAAAATGAAAAGAGGTTCGGTAATAGTCATTATTTTCCCACGTCTTAAGTAACAATTACTGTCTCCTCCTGGTTCTGGGGTCGGCGGCCGGGTCGTCCTAGCTAGCCCTCCCGGTAAGCTAGGTGTTCGTACGTATTCTTGATGAATCAGCTAAGAGGGCTTTAACTTTCATCCTTGCATTTCAAGAATATTGGCTATAAATTAATTCTTGTACTTACTGATATGAATTATGATTTGGTTGAAGAGATAAGGTTCAAGATTCATCTATATCTCATCTTATAAGAAGCGTAGCTATAAAGTGATTGAAGGGAGGGGAGACTGTTCTACTGTTCTAGAGAGGCTGAATTACGTACTCACCCAAAAGATCGAGAAAACTAACTAGAAAAGATAATTAGGATATGCCCGGTAACTATGTTTCGGAAAACGAATAGTAGCTTGACGTTCTATATTGTTGTGTGAGTAATACTAAAGATGACATGCGACCTCATGCATGCATATCGTAAATTGCAAACAATGATAGATATGCATATGCAGGTGAATAAGCTAGGCAGGTCGCGTAAAAGTCCGTCATTCTTTGTTCACATTCCTCGGTATATATTGTGGTTGGGATTTGTGAGAATTTAGCGTAACGAACCATAAATCAGTAACAAGGAGAGGGATCGATGTTGCTTGACGCTTTTGTCAAATGCTTCGAGTTTTGCCAAATCCCAGTGAGCTAGCTAGCGACCACACGTGCGTTGCCATAGCTGCTGCACATATAACTAATCCAATTCCAAGCTATTATGGTGGAGTCATCCTGAAGCCATTTGTGTTACTAAACATAACACATTCTCTGTTGCAGTTCGATTACGTTATTATTCGCCACGTAGAATTATTAAAGTAAAGGTGCTGCACTAGGTTTGGTCTATCATTGGGTCCTTTTGCTTTGTGGGAGAGGAGTCCTCGTTTGGTCAAAGTCAGGCAGGCAAATGAGTGCTAGATTTTGGGGGATTTGGCCAACAAGAACTAGCACCCACTATATTCGGCTCATCCATTCTTGGCTTTTTGATATTCATGCAAGAAAATTAGTGAAACCATATGATCTTGTTTGTGTGATGTTTAACATGGAAAATAGCATACATGCTTGATTTCTAGGTAATTTCTTTTCAAAATTTCTAAACGTTGCAATACACATGCATGTAGTCACATCTTAGTTATATGTATATCATACATGTTTACACCACAGACAAACCCGTTTAACGTATCTGAAAATGCTTACTTCTTAGGCAAATCCTCTTCAAAATTTACATTCCACCATTTTGCTATGCACACGCAGTAAACCTCGTCTTAGTTATATGTATGTCACACATGTCTGTACCACAGACAAACCTGTTTAACATAGCTGAAAATTTCCAATATTGGATCAATGAAAGTAGATGCTGTCTAATTCATTGTTTATGTCAGGGCACTTGATCAAACTTAAAAGCAAGTTATGAAGGACCCTTGCAGCACTCAACCTCAAGATGAAATCCTCAAATAATAAGCTAGCTAATGCATCCACCACTCATATGGTTTAAATTAAGCTCCATCTTATCTAACTAGTTTGCTAATCAATTTGCATAAAGATCAATTTGACATATATACAAAAATAAAACTGCGGCCATTATCATTTGCCGTGTATAACTCCATTTGCTATAATCCTTATTCTACAATAATATCATGACAATAGTTGGAGTACCAGTGATTCTAATTTGTTATAATCAAGGTCTAAAAAATCGAAAGTTTCGGCGATATTTCGTCGAAATTTTCGTTTTTTTCACCTAGCGATATATATTTCCCTCCCTATAATTTTTCGTCCGAAACTCGCGATATTTCGCAATATTTCGACGATATTTAACGATATCTCCGAAATCCCGGAGAAACTTTTTCCCGCCGAAAATTTTCGGCCTGCTTTGCACGTGGTTCTGCTGTCCGCCGAAATGTTTGACTCTGAAATGTTTGACTGGCTTGTGGGCTGTTTGCACGTGGTCATGTCGTCATGCACTCATGCGCTGCCTTTCTCCTTCTCCTCCACGTGTCCTCTCTCATGCGCTGCCTTTCCTCTTTCTCCTCCACGAATTGAAGCAAAATGTTGAATTTTGAAGCCAAGGGGATTCGAAATTGGTTTTTTGCTATTACAACATGAGGCTTAAAATTCGAGACAGAGAGGCAGCTTATTCGCATGTGGACCAGAAAGATCCATTAGATGTCACTACCAGAAGAAATGTTATAGCCGACGAAAAAAAAAAAAACCAGGCCGACGAAGCATTTTTTCGTCGGCTATAGTGGGCTTTAGCCGACGAAAATTTCTTTCGTCGGCTAAGGTAAATTTTCGTCGGCTATGATTTCCACTTTAGCCGACGAAATTTTATTTCGCCGGCTATTTTAAATTTTCGTCGGCTATGACACACTTTAGCCGACGAAAAAAAATTTCGTCGGCTAAAGAATTTATGTCGTCGGCTAAAGTGCACAAACCATGGCCGACGAAATATTTAAAGGTTTAGCCGATGAAATTCATAGTCGTCGGCTAAAGTGCTTTATATTTGCAGATCTGGGCAGCAGCAGCTCATTTCGAAAAAAACGGAAAAAAAACGGGAGAAGAAAAAAGGGGAGAAAAAGTTTGGGTGTTGTCGAAATCTGTCCATAATCAGTTTGTGGAGCCATATATAGGTACGTATATGTATATATATGTTGATTAATTGAGTTTTATTTGAGTTGATCGATTTTAATTAGTGTGATTAATTGAGTTTATTGATTTTGATTGTGATTGAGTTGATTAATTTTGAGTACGTTGGATGTATATATATATGTGTTGATCGATTTGGTTGATGATTTGAATTGATAATATATATGAATTAATTTGTTGTTAATAAATAGTAAATATATATATATATGTTAATATTAATTTATAATATTATTGTGTTGATATGGTATGAAGTTGTTGATGATATATATGAGTTCATAATGATAATTTTGTAATTAATTAGTTGTAGTACGTACGTAGAATATATATATACTAAATGAATTGAGATTTTATATATGGCATGAAATTTTATTAATAATTAGCTAGCATCGTTATAAATATATATATATTTTGTTATATTTTCAGGATATGGATAAGAGTTGGATTTCACTTCCAAAATGGGACAAAAGATACGGTGCAGGAGTTATGAGTTTTCTAGAATATGCGATGGATAATGCTAACGGGAATACAATTTTCTATTGCCCGTGCACGAAATGTCAGTGTCGCAGCGATATGTATCGATTTCCCATTGACAAAGTATGGCAGCACCTGAGGAGTAACGGGTTTTGGGAGAAGTACACATGTTGGTTATATCACGGTGAAACATCATCAGGGGGTCCGCATGATCATGGCCAATTTTCCGAGACGGGCAGTGCTAGTACATCCAACGATCCAACAACGACATTCATCAACGACATGTTTCCTTATGAGAGCGGTGTATGCGCTCAAGGACAGTATATGCCTGACCCGGTGCAGCCCTTCCCTAGAGCTGTGAACACTGCTGGTATTGAAAAGTACAACAAACTGCTTGCTTTCCAACAGACCCCTGTGTACCCCGGTTGTCAGAAGACCGTTCTTGAAAGTGTGATGGACGTAATGAGGATTAAAGTTGAGACAAAATCGACCGTGAAGGCTGTTGATGAGTATCTACAGTACACTGCTTCGATGCTGCCCAACGGTCATCGTCTTCCTACCACTCATCGGAAGGTCCGATGTATCCTGAAAGATCTTGGGCTTTCCTACATCAAGATCCATGCATGCAGATATGACTGCGTTCTCTTTTGGGGTAAAGATCCAGAAGGGAATGACCTTGGTGGCCTTGACGCATGTCCGGTATGTCACACTGACAGATATAAGCTGACTCCTGCAGGCAACAGGAAACCTGTAAAGGTACTTCGGTATTTCCCTTTGACGGATAGGTTGGAGCGGTTGTACATGTCTTCACACACGGCCGAAGCGATGAGATGGCACGCTGATAGGGAATTGCATGACGAACATACCCTTATACACCCTGCTGACGGGGAGGCTTGGAAGCATATAGACAGGGAGTTTCCTCAATTTGCGTCAGAGGTCCGAAATGTGAGGCTCGGGCTCTCATCCGACGGGTTCAACCCTTTTGGGAACATGAGTCTGCAATACAGTATATGGCCGGTGATTTTGGTACCGTACAACCTTCCCCCATGGATGTGCATGAAGAAGGAGTACAATATGTTGAGTTTGTTGATTCCGGGGCCCGGTTATCCGGGAAGTGTCTCGATGTGTACTTGAGACCTTTGATTGAAGAGCTTAAATTTTTGTGGGACGTTGGTCATCCCACTTATGACAAGTACACGCACGAGATGTTCCAGATGCATGTCATGGTTGTTGGCACCATCAGTGATTTTCCTGCCCGTGGGATGTTGTCGGGCAACGTTGTTAGGGGATACAAGGCTTGTCCAGAGTGCCTTAGCGATGAGGGGAGCAGCAGTCATTGCAACAAGATATGCAGATTGGGTCACCGTGCTTTCCTTCCATATGATCACGAATGGCGGTTCGATGAAAAGGCATTTGATGGGACCGTAGAACACGGCGTGCCTCCCAGAAGATGGACGGGGGAAGACATTTTAGCGGTGCTTAATGAGTACGATTTTGGGCAGCTCAGCAATCATCCCAACATTGTGGCGGCTATACCTGAAAGACCCGACAGGTACAAATTCTGGACACATAAGAGCATATTCTGGGAACTCCCATACTGGAGTAAGTTGTTGATCAGGCACTACCTGGATGTGATGCACATAGAAAAGAATGTGTGCGACAGTGTGGTAGGCACAGTGCTGAATTTGGAGGGGAAGACGAAAGACGGTCCTAAGGCACGCATTGATCTAAAAAAATGCGGAATAAGAAGACATTTGTGGTTGAAAGAAGGGAAGAAAAAAATGCCTCAAGCTCCTTACACCGTGAAGCCTGACCAGAAGAACCTAATTTTCAGGTGGATGAGTTGTGTGAAGTATCCTTCAGGCTATGCAGGAAATATTGCCCGGTGTGTGAACTTCCGGGACAATAAGATGTACGGGTTGAAGAGTCATGACTGTCATATCCTGCTGCAACGTCTCTTCCCTGTTTTCATTCGACCGTTCCTTCCCCGTCAGGTGGTGGAGCCGTTAGTAGCGTTGGGAAGGTTTTTCCAGAAGTTATGCACACGGGAAGTGTCTCGATGTGACCTCCGGGAAATGCAAATGGACATCATTTATATCATGTGTAAATTTGAGAGGATATTTCCTCCAAATTTTTTTGACATCATGCCTCACCTGATGATCCATCTTCCCGAGCAATTGTTGCTTACCGGTCCAGTACACTACACTTGGATGTATCTCATGGAAATGTACGTTTTTTACTTTCATGAATTCCTCAATACATATACATGTTCAATAATCATAACATTTTGCAACTTGATTTACAGGCAACTTGGAGACTACAAAGATTATGTGGCTAATAAATCCGCTCCTGAAGGATGTATAGCTGAAGCATATATTGCGCACGAGTGCGTCAGCTACATGAAGTTGTATTTAGGAGCGTTGAAGGAAACTCCGCAAACCATGCCGGTAGATGTACCGAAGTTCAATCTTTCCATAGTCTCCAGTGATGTTGAAGTGTATGGAATTTTGCCAGACTCCTACAAGTTGCAACCGCATGAGCTAGTCATTGCCCACTGGTGGGTATTGATTAACTGTCCAGAAGTTGAATACTGGAAAGATATCCATCTCAATCATCCCAACATTCAAGGTGATCTCGAGTACCACAACAGGGAGTTCGCAGATTATTTTGGCGGTTGGTTACGTAATTTAATTTTTCTCTACGGGTTTATGTTTATTGCATAATTATCCATATTTACAGTTGAGATGGTTGGTTGCAGATGAACCATATTCAATCTGATGGTCACCCAAATTGGTCGCACGAACTAAGACTTCTAGCCATGAAGCCGATAGTCTCAAGAGTTTATCCGATGTGCAAGGTGAATGGCGTGCAATTTATATGCGACCAAAGAGACAGCAGAAAGAGAACACAGAATTCTGGGGTCATGGCACATGGTGGGCGGAATGGAGTTGACTATTACGGTGTTCTTGATTCAGTGGTGGAACTCGTTTACGGTGAAGGCATGACAGTGCACCTCTTCAAGTGTAGATGGTTTGATACTAGGCCGCAGAGCATGAAGACCGATCAGTACGGAATATTATCGGTGAACACTGCTACAAGTTCTTACGAGGATGACCCCTTCGTTTTTGCCACATCGGTAAAACAAGTGTTTTATCTTGATGACCTTGCTAAGGGTGACGCGTGGAAAGTAGTCAACCTTGTGCACCCTCGAAACATTTATCGGGCGGCTACACTTGGAGAGGCCGAAGACGAGGAAGAAGATGTTGCGTATCAAGAGCCCAACGCAATAGGTATTCCTAACTCCTCTACCATTCGCCTTAATAATTTTAAAGCGGGTCGTTCGGTGCGAATTCATGATGAAGAGCCAAGGCTTGTTGATGTTGATCCAAATCAAGAGTCAGACGAAGACTCTGGCGATGAGGAAATACATATATTACCAGACATTAATTCTGACACCGAAGAAGACTCATCGGATGATTCCGATTACGAGCCTTAGTTTTAATGTATGATTCCGATTAATTTGTATAATTTTTCAAAGACTTTTTCCTTTATAGTTTACACATGTTAAATTCATATTTCAGTTATGAATATATGAGATTTTGGTGATACATGATGAACAGGGTTTTTTAAATGTATGGTTTATGAATATCGTCTGTTTTTTTTTCCCTGTTTTTTTACTTTAGCCGACGAAATATACTATAATTCGTCGGCTAAGATGTTGTTTGCCGACGAAAAAAGCCTTAATTCGTCGGCCATAGATGTTTTTTTATTTATTTTTATTACACACTTTAGCCGACGAAATAAACTGTGATTCGTCGGCTAAACTACCTTAGCCGACGAAAAAAGACTAAATTTCGTCGGCTAAACTTGTTTTTTTATTTTTTTTAATTACTCACTTTAGCCGACGAAATACACTGTAATTCGTCGGCTCATATGGTTTTTGCCGACGAATAACCTAATAATTCATCGGCTACAGTTATTTTTTTTATTTTTTAATTACATACTATAGCCGACGAATATGTTAGGGTATTCGTCGGCTAAACCCTAAAATATTTCTATTACCTACTATAGCCCTATGTTCGGTGGTTATTTTGCGTAAAATTTTTATACGACTTGTTGCGTGTCATCGGTTTGAAACTATTTTCAGTTGGAGGTCCGGCCAAAATACGTAATTTAGACGGTCGAACGACCTTTTCCGTGCGTTTAGGGGTTTGACTTACGAGATTGACCGTCCGGATCGAGCCCTTATTCTTTTCGGATCAAGTTGAATTTTTTCCCATACATGTATTTTATCATGATGGTCAGATCTGACGGCTGGATTTGTGTTTCTCAAGTTTGATCATCACGATCACAACATGTGTACTAATGTTGTATAACTTGTTTACCAAGTGTTATGTAAATGTTCCGTTTCAAAAACAAACTATACGTAGATCCTTCAAACGTAAAAAAGTCGTGAAATAAGACATGACTAGAATGGTGAAATAAGTCTACGGTTGAAAAATCACGGTATTCCGGTCATGTCTCGGTGCCGATAGTTGCGGTCAATTCAATTTTCCATTCTTTCTCCCTATGGGTAGCCCCGGGTTCGGTGGTTATTTTGCGTAAAATTTTTATACGACTTGTTGCGTGTCATCGGTTTGAAACTATTTTCAGTTGGAGGTCCGGCCAAAATACGTAATTTAGACGGTCGAACGACCTTTTCTGTGCGTTTAGGGGTTTGACTTACGAGATTGACCGTCCGGATCGAGCCCTTATTCTTTTCGGATCAAGTTGAATTTTTTCCCATACATGTATTTTATCATGATGGTAAGATCTGACGGTTGGATTTGTGTTTCTCAAGTTTGGTCATCACCAGAACAACATGCCAAATGTATAAAGGTTTAGCCGACGAATTTCAAAGGTTTAGCCGACGAATTTCAAAGGTTTAGCCGACGAATTTCAAAGGTTTAGCCGACGAATTTCAAAGTTTTAGCCGACGAATTTCAAAGGTTTAGCCGACGAATTTCAAAGGTTTAGCCGACGAATATATGTATAGCCGACGAAATTTTAATCTTTAGCCGACGAACAAATTATTTCGTCGGCTAAAGTCCTCGGGTTTTAATTGCGAACCCTAGCCTCCTCCCTCATTTCTGCAGTTTTTCAACCCTAGCTCCTCCCTCCCGGTCTCCTCCCTCCTCCCTCCCTCTCCCGTCGCCGGCTCCTCCCTCCTCCCTGCAAGGTATGTATTTTGCAGCTGATTCACTTCTGTTAATCTTCTTCATTTTCCGATTTGCTGCTTTGATTGCTCACAAGATTATGATACAGTTTTGGATTACAATAGTATGGTTGTTCATAAAGTTTCAACCTTTGTTGCTTTTGGATCGTTGGGTGTATTGTTTGGATTTTGAGGATACAAGTTACTGTGATTGATGAATAAATACACACTTTGGTTGGTTTGAATCTTATGTGCTTCTCTTCTGATCAGACTGCTAGTTCCGATGTTATCACTCCAAATTTTGATGTTATAGTTTATAATTTTGATGTTATAATTGGATTTTTGATGTTATAATTTTGATGTTATAATTGGATTTTTGATGTTATAATTTTGATGTTATAGTTTATAATTTTGATGTTATAATTTGACGGTGACTAGGATGAATCATGTGCAAATTTGCTATAGTATGAGAACATTTCCCAACATAATAAAAGAATATGCGCTAAAAAAACAGAAACCAAAACGTATTAATAAATTTATAATACGTATTAATAAAAGAACATTATTAACACATGTTAATAAATTATTAATAAAAGAACATTAATAAAAGAACATTATTAATAAATTATTAAATTTATTAATAATTTAACACTAGATTAACTAGAGAATCGGGATGAAAACGCGAAGTTGAAGAAATGAATAAAACTTGTAATTTAATTTTTATTAATTTAATTTGTGTTAATTAAATTTGTGTTAATTTAATTTGTGTTAATTTAATTTATGTTAATTTAATTATGTTAGTTTATGTGCTTATTTTTGAATATATGTGTTAATTTATTTTTGAATATATGTGTTAATTATGTTAGTGGGTCATCTGGGGTACAGATGCCGCCGCCTCATCTGTTCCTTCCGCGGATGATACCGGCGATACCTGTAGTCGATGACTCAGGGACGCCGATTTATCCACTGCCCCCGCCAGTGGCTCCATCAGCGGCGTACCGGTTCCTGTCTTTTGATACGCCTCTTATTTCTGCGAGGGTATCATCATCGGCGACAGAGCCGGAATCCGTCGCGAGCTCCTCAGGTAATCAGTCAGGCAACTTGATTACTTTTAAAGGGTCATATATATATATTTTAATAATCAATTTGGCCGAATCATGTCATAGGCACAAAGAAGAAGAGAGGCCCCGTCACAGGGAAAGCTCTCGAGAAGATGGTGAGTACCATGGGGAGGATCCCCATCGATACTGACAGGGATGGCCACGCAGTATCGGGCGGGAAGTCGAGGATGTACTCCGGCCGCGTGGGTGCTCTCATTAGGGATAGAGTCCCTATGCTGTGGTCCGACTGGGGCGAGGTCCCGCAGGAGGTTAAGGACATGGTCCACAACGCGATGTCGGTGAGTTTACAAAATAATATTATGTATTAAATTGTTGATTTCTCGAAAAGCTAAACTAATAATAATCGGTTAAATGCAGGTGTGGTTTGAGGTTCCCGAGCACCTGAGGGACAGCTGGGCCGACGTTGTGCATGGGGGAAGGTACGTTGGGAAGTTAATGAAAAACAATTTTATATGTGATATTAATAATATTTCTAATATTTTTGTTGTATCTGTAGGTACAAGGAGTGGAAGAACGAGCTGCGGACCCATTGGACTAAGCACGGGAACGCACGTTCTGGTACCCCTACTGAGTTCCAGTACAGGGAGTACGAGTGGCGTTGGCTTCTGACTTCAGAATTCAACAACCCTCGTAAACAGGTATTTAAATAAATTAGTTAGTTAATTTAAAAATAAGTACGTGCGTTTTAAAATATTCTACTAATAGTTTACTTTTTTCTTTGAAGGCGGTTTCCCGGGTGAACGCTCAGAACCGGCAACGCAACACAAGGAACCATCATGCCGGTTCTAGACCGTTCGGTGTCTTCATGGACGAGGCGGCCAAGGAACATCCAGAAGTCAACCCCTACGTCTATACGTACGAGAAGGCATATCCTGACTCCCAGGAGGATATTGTAAGTCACTTTACGTTTTTAAATTTTTAAATTTATGTAAAAATTTTAATTAATAATTTTTTTCCTATCTATATAGGCGAGGGTGAGGGAGGCTAGTGACGAGGTCCTGAGTACCTTAGTGAGGGAGGGATGGCCGGACACGCAGGATTCCGAGATGTCCGAAGCCATGTCCCGGATCGACAATTCGGATCCGACGATTGGGGCGAGGATCATGGGCACAGCCTTCCCACCGAGAGGAAACAACTTCTACTGCCGAGGTCTAGGAAAGAGGGGCGAGGGGGTCCTGAAGAACACTCCAGGATTTCAACGAAAGGCAACCTCGACCAGTGGCAGCACCACGTCCACGATCAACAGGACGACTCAGCTAGAGTCGGAAGTTCAGAGACTACGAGAACAGCAAGCTGCTCAAGCTGCTCAGGCTGCCTCGCAGGCTGCCTCGCAGCAAGCCTATATTGCCTCGTTGGCAGCCTTTAATACCGCGCAGGCAGCCTATGTTGCCGAGATATATGCCATCCAGCAGGCCCAGCAGCAGCAGATGTTGCAGTACATGCAGGACTTTGCAGCTGCCCAGAGTCAGGGACTTCCGCCTCCGCCCATGACGCTACCCCAGCTGCCGCAACCTCCGCAGCAGCCCCCAGAAGATGACTTCAATTTAGACGATATAGACTTTACGTAGTTGATAATATACTTTTATGTAAATTGATACTTTTATGTAGTTCATATATTCTTTTATGTGTTTGTTGTTGGTTATATGAAATTGTTAAATATGTCTTTTGCAGCTTGCATGGAATGGTAATTCAGAAATTTCGGGGTTTTTTTTTTTTTACTGGAATGCACTTATAGCCGACGAAAAAAGCCATAATTCGTCGGCTAAAGTTTTTTTTTTTAAAAAAAAAAAATGTTTAGCCGACGAAATAAGCTTTAATTCGTCAGCTAAATGTCTATAAGGCCGACGAAAAATACAATATTTCGTCAGC
Organism: Fragaria x ananassa; assembly: GCA_034370585.1. Lineage (NCBI taxonomy): Eukaryota > Viridiplantae > Streptophyta > Magnoliopsida > Rosales > Rosaceae > Fragaria > Fragaria x ananassa. The sequence goes on along the minus strand of CP139762.1, from coordinate 24,388,545 downwards.
CATAGATGTTTTATATTTTTTTATTACAAACTTTAGCCGACGAATATTTTAAATTATTCGTCGGCTAAAGTTTGGAAGATAACCGACGACATTATTCGTCGGCTATAGTTCATACTTTAGCAGACGAAATAATGTCGTCGGCTATAGTATGACTATAGCCGACGAAATAATGTCGTCGGCTAAAGGTTGGACTATAGCAGACGATATTATTTCGTCGGCTATAGTATGACTATAGCCGACGAAATTTTTTGTCTCGTCGGCTAAAGTCATTACAGACGACCCTTTCCCGACGACACTATAGCCGACGAACCTTCGTCGGCTAAGGTTGTAGCCGACGAATTTTTTTAACAGGGCGACGAAAATTTTTCGTCGGCTAAACTGCCTGTTCTGGTAGTGTGTCTTTGATATTGGTACAGAGTTTGATGATGAAGCAATAGATCAACTTTGTGAATGGATAAGGCCACTTCATCTTGATGACGAGGAACGCAATCCATCACCTACAGTTGCTCGTGAAGCACGTGCGGAAGGAATAAATGTAGAAAGAGTAATTCAAGAAGAGGTTATAGGTCCTGATAGAGAATCTATCGATGCATTAGTGGGTAGAGCTAACATTCTAATTTCCTCTCGTAGCTCACAAGTTCCTTCCAGGACAAACGAAAACTCTAGCACCAGATCAGGAGGCTCATCAAGCATCAGGGGTGATGATAGTGGAAGCTACGGCGGTGGTGGAGATGATGTTGGATTTCAAGATTACAATGGGAGCCAACCTGGTCATATGAGCCCATTCACTTGTGAGCCAAACTTCACACATGCAACACAAGATGGTGATCATGGAAGTAGGAGAGCAGATTCTGGTATTGGAGCTATAGGAAAACATTATACACCAAGAGAAAGAGGCCAAGGAAGAATGTCAACGCATGAATATGATTTTTTATCCACTTTTGACTCATCTAGTGTGGGAGGAGGCAATGATGGACCATACACTTATGGCCAAAATCTGACAATGCCTTATTCAACTTATTCCATGCCTTACGGGGTGCAATCAACTGAATCAAGTGATACGTCATGGTCACAGTCTGATGTACAATCTTCCAATGATTATGGTTATGGTCAAGGTCAAGCGCTGCCCAATCCTTACAACTTCCAATACAGAAATCCACAGTCAATCCCTCTTGACCCTTATGGTTGGCATGTAAGTCAATATATGCAGAACTACAAAGGTGATGTATCATTTAATGACTACTCTTCACAATATACTGAAGATTCTACACAAAGAAACGATGAAGATAGTGAAAATTATGTACCTCATAGGTCTTCTATGTGGCTCTAAACCACTCATGTAATTCCATGTTGTATCATATGTATATAAGGCGTGATGGCCTAGCCTCCCTTTGGGTATCCAGCCATCAAAAAAAAAATAGATGTATAAACTTTACAGTAAAAATTTAAGAATTATAATTGGTTCAGCACTTCAGCTAGTAGTTATTCACCTTAAATAACTAAAACTCACTATGATTAATGTTTATTCAAGATTTTTTTGTCAATTATAATAGATAATTGAGATAACAAACATCTCTCAAAGTTTCATTTAAAATTTCCATGTTTTTCTACCAATTTCCGTCAATTTTCTCATTTTTTTTGCAATCGATATTTCCTCGAAATATCCGTTTTTTAGACTGTCGAAATTTCCACGATCGGCGAAATTTTAGTCCTTGATTATAATACAAGGTTGACTGAAAGCATATTAGTAGTAGTTTAAGTAGACATTAAGATGATGACAATAACGGGCCGTCCAAATGAGCTGACAAGCCCCATATATATTTACGTCCAGAGAAAGGGATAGAGGATTGGATTAGGTGTATAAAGAAGAATTATTAAGCAAAATGGTTGCATCATAGAGCCACATAATAAGCATACAAACCGGATGTTTGGTCGGTATCTAATCTCTAATACAACATCACGAAACAGATTACGACACCATCAAAGTTCTCTATATATTTTGCATCATTTTTATTTGATCTATCTATTCCAGCAATTGACAAGTAAGTTCTTAATTAGTTGTTCCAATATTTTTGTGGATTTCCTTATTCTAATTTGATTGATTCTGATTCTCAAAAAAAAAAATTTGATTGAGTCTAAGTTTGATGCATATATAGTTAGATTGAACAACTGAAGTAATATGATCTTCACATCCAAAACTAATTGACAATGGGTGGAGTGACACAAACCCTTATAAACCCACATGCAAGGTTTCATATTCTCAATGTGTGATTCATATCTCAACACGCCCCCGCACGTGTGACGAATTTTCAAATCTAACACGTAGACAACATTTGGGTAACATAGAGTTTGTGCGGCCATTAAGCTTCACAAGTGGACGTGGGTAACCCACTATGATATAATGGTAAAATAGTATGAGGTTCACATCCAAATCAATTGACAATGTGTGGAGCGACCCAAACCTCTTATAAACCCACAGACAATGTCTTATATTCTCAAAGTGAGATTCATATCTCAACACATAACACATTACGTACATGAACATATATGGCACTACGATTTGAACTGCCGAGGATTAGGCAGTGATTAGAGCTAGAAGTTGTACCCAATTATACAATTTCGCAATATATATTGCACTCTAAACTAAGAAACAGGTTTTTCATTATGAGCATTTTGATTTGCCCCTTCCCCACCACTAATCACATTATTGAACGTAAACTCATGTCATGTCCCATATAGCATGTGAGTTTGCATGATGAATGGTGTGGAACAGTACTGATTGAGAAGCAGAATGATAATTTTTGGGTCCAACTGAGGAATTAACAATCCGACGACGCTGTAGTGATCGTTAGTGACCATTATAATGAACAAACCAAATGGTGCTGCTGGATCCATAACACAAATTTGAGGATCATTTTAGTACTTTGCTTGCCGACTCCGCGATTAAGATCGAAGAAACAAACAAATTGAATTTGATATTTCCCTAATAAACGACCCTACTTGTCTTTCAAATAATATAGAGAGATAGATATGCTATAATAATGTTCGTTGCTGGAATAATTGCAGTGCTGATTCCCAGCACATGCCTGCATGCAGAACTATGATGGTTAAGATTCGATTATTTGAATCCTATTACGGGATGCAGTAGAGGATTACACACAGATTAGCAGTTACTAATTCTTGTATTAGCTAAAGCCCTGAATCCCTGATATGTATAGAACAAGTCAAGAATGATTTGATGGTGTTGGTAGTCGACCTCGAACAATTATCAGCAGCTATAATTAACCACCATTTGTTTCCTTAAAAAGATCCGTAATGTTCCACCAAATTAGATATCTTTGTCGGCTGCTGGTTAATTTAACATGTCGAGGGGGTAAAGGGGTAAAAAAAAGGGTTAATTGCTTATACCACAGTAAATTAAACCTGGTATTGTAGAGTTAGTTATATATTTTGTGTCATATATATATATATATATATATGTTGGGATTTCCATGTTAGCATTAGTTGTGATTGGAATTGTGATATTCTGCGTTGTGTAAATCAAATAACCTAAGAAACCAAGAATAGAGAAAGTTTGTGGTACAATATAATTAAGGCTGGGATTTCATTATGTATCAACCTTTTGATCGAATTCCCAGCCTTATCATTACCCATATCAGAGAAGGTTCCACTCAGTACGGGACCAAAATGCCCCATTTTGTGTCTTGCATGCATATATGTTGACCAAAAGTCCAAAACCCTAGCTTGGTTAATAATGTCTGGCAATTCATCCGAGTAGTCTTGCTTTTTTGGTGTGACAGATTCTGGAAATGACAGAAAAGAATCCATTCGTGGACGTTAGAGCAAAGCGGGAGCAGGGGCTTTCTTGGCAGTGGAGGAATGATATTCCAGTACTCGATCCGTCGACGTTCTTAGTACGAGCTAGTAGTACTGGGCAGAGGTTGGCCGTGCAAGCAATGACTCAAGGAGGAAAGAAAGAAAGGAAATGAGAGCGGGCAATGGGGGGTTGCTTTATGCCTCCTGGTCCTGGGACAGCTACAACAATTCGACTTCGACTTTACGTGCATCTGTGGTAACTGATCGAACCATTATCATCAGATAGAGTTCAACACAAATAAAATTGAAAACCAAAAACCAATAATCCAAAGAAAAATGGTCGGTAATGGTGATTATTCCCACCTCTTAAGTAATTAACAATTACTGTCTCCTCCTGGTTCTGATCTGGGGTCACCACCCTTACCCTCTTTACAAGCTAGGTGCCTGCATGCTTTGATTGATCGAATTAGCTACAGGGCTTTGATTTTCATACTTGCAAGTTCGAAAATGGACTAGAAATTCATATATATTATCTCACATAGAGATCAATATTTACCTCTATGTAGTTGTCTGTTATTCTGCATCAACTTATGGCACCGTTTCAAAAGAAAAGAAAGGAAGCATTGCATATTGAGATAGACGAATCGTAAATGGGACACAATGATATGCATGCCATGGCATGCAGCACAAGGCCAGTTTATGAATGTGGCGTAAATATGCTTCATTCTCTTTGTTTCTTGTCATGCCTAGCCTTTATATGTATATTGTGCTTGGGATTTGTGTGAATTTAGCGTAACGAACCATAAAGGACTAGTAGTAAGGATCGATATGTATTGCTTGACGCATTTGTCACATGCATGCTGCTAGCTATATATAGCTTAATTCCAATTCAACTTCTCCTTCCAATATAATCCAACCTTCGATCTGAAGCTCATATATAGGCATATGCTTCGTTTGCTGTGAGCGCCATATCCCAGTGAGATCGGGGCTAGCTGTTATATATGGTCGAGTCATCTTGAAGAATACATTCTCTGTGAGCGCAATTTGTGTATTCTCAGAAAGATAGTTCAGTTTTAAATTATTATGTTACATTACGTAATTATTATAGTACGTGGAGGCCAGGGGATTAGGGTTTGGCCGATTATAAGAGTTCTTCACTGCTTTGTGGAGGAAGAGTCTTCTCTGGTCAAACTAAATCTGTGATATGTACTTTTGTTTCGATTTATAAACAGCTAGCTTCTAGTCGATCTCTTCTGGAAGTAAATAAACATTCCATCCAAACTTATAATTAATCACACGTCAAGTTTCACAGAGCAAGGAAGAATACAAAGTTCTGAAATAGATATATACATCTCCGGCCAACTCCAAATATGCAAGACCTTAATTAATTGATAAGCTAAACAATGCATCCACTACTATGATTTCTGGTTCTACGTCATGGTTGAGAGCTCCATTTTATCTGAAATTAGTTAATTATTTAGTTCTTAATCAATTTCTGCCCAGTTTTTCTCTGATCAATTTGACTCACAAATGAAACTCACGGCCATTATCAGTTGCCGTATATAACCCCATTTGCTAGTAATCTAATATAATGTTGACTAACAACTTTGGTATAATTAGATATTAACATGATGACAGTAGAGGCCGTCTAAATTACCCGACAAGCCGTATATATTCTCATCTACAGATATTAGGTAATATATAGAGAGAGAGCGAAATGCTTAATCATATATAGAGTACATAAGAACACACAAAGTACGTGTTTTAGTCGGTATCTAATCTCTAACAAAGCATCACTAAAGAAGATTACGACACCATGCAACCAAAGTCCCTTTAAGTATAATTTCGATCTGTTTGATATTCTAGCAATTGACAAGTACATAACTTCTTAACAATAACTTCTTAATTAAATCATATATATACAATATCTTCATAAAATGAATGTAGTGAAAACAACAATGGTGTTGTGTATTTAGTTGGTCACTGGTCAGTTACAGGCATGATCAGTAAAAACAATTAATTAATCATTCAATTGACATAAACTCTAAATAACCCCATATGTTAAACTTTATATAAAATGATAACGATTTTGATTCAAAGTTAATATGCCTCGATCATAATAGAGTTTCATGACTGATGCACAAGAAATAATTATCTTGTTCATCTAGTTAATAACTAGTTCTTACATTAGTCCCTTGAGTCATTTCATCACACATTGTTTCTGTGATGTCAAAAACGATATATATCTTCCCGTGAGATTCAACAATCGAAAACTCTCTAGATAACATTATTTATGATAAAAGAAAATGCGACACACTTGAACGTACTGTCAAAAAAACATGTATATGTGCCCCTAACTATAGATTTTGATTGATCTGCCAACATTTAGGTAGTGATTAGGCCTACTTGTGTCCAGTTTTGCAAGTTTGCATTGCACTCTAAAACTAACAAACAGGGTCTTAATTATTGGCATTTGGGATTTGCACCCCTACCACTGATCACATTATTGAATCTAAACTCATGTCATGAACCATAGCATTGTGAAAGTGCGTGTTGAATGGTGTGGAGCACAAACTGGGAAACACAATGATAATTATTCGGGTCCATACTGAGAAATTAACAATCCGACACAATTATAATGTCTACTTTTTCCAGGTTAATTTCTCGAAATTATTATAGCTTAACAAACCATATTGTTGCTATCTAGCTAGCTGCTGCATCGATCATTTAGCACTTTCAGACCAAATTAACTCACTGGGACTCATAATCGACGATGATGAATACGACTAATCAGTCTTCGATCGCTTGTTGACTCAGCAAAGAAGATGCAACCCAAACAAGCTAGAATAATCTCATGTTAATCATATAAACTTTAACTAATGACCCTACTTGTCTATCAAATATTGTTAGATTTTTATGTTACAACTAGCTTGAGGCATAATTAGAACAGCGATTATCTGTGAAAACATGATTGCATTACTGATAACCAGCACATGCTAGAGCTTGCAGAACTGTAATGATGAGAATCGAACCCGATTTGGAGATGAAGTAAAGGAGATCGTAAGGATTAATTAGTAGTTGCTAATTCCTGTGTCAATTAGCTGATATGATAATTAGTAAACTGGGGCCTAATAGATTTTAACAATTCAAGAAAGGGTTTGATGGTGTTGGTAGACCTCAAACATTTCTATGATTAACCACTACTTGTTTCCTTAAAAAGATCCGTAATCTTCCACCAAACTAGATCTCTTTGTCGGCTGGTTTAGTCTTGATTCATTCGGTATATTGGGATTTAAAGTTGTAAGAATCATATTACTCAACCCTCCCAACATAAAAGTGTTCAGAAAGAAAGATCTGTGTTATAATTTTTACAGATTAGGAGTGGTAGGCGATCTGTGACTGACTACAGCAGAGAATTAGAAGGGAGACAATGCAGAGGATGTTGCTTAACGCAACTGCCAGTAGCTTTACTCCCTCGTAAATCGTAATCGGTTAATTTGAGTTGCAAGAAATAAACTCATGAACTGCGAGGTTGAGTGTGCACCAAGCTAGCTAAGTTGGTTGTTTAACGTACCTAATTAAACATGTATTACAAGAACGAGCTCGTTACCAATCCACTGGAAATCTGGAGACGATGATCTTAAGTTCTTAACAAGCACAAAGTCGTTCTTTCGTATATGAGATCGATTTTATGTTACACTTCTTAATTTTGAAGTTGATTGGCTAGGAAAAGAGTCATTGTCTTAATTATTTTGTAATTCTGATTCATCATATAAATGCTAAATGGAGCTTGTTATTGACAGGAAGGTCAGGGCTAGAAGATGTTCAATCAAATATTGTACGAGAAACCAGTGATCTTACCCTATTCTAACTCATGAGCATTTACACAATGAATCATGGTATGAATAAAATATTATCCGAATTCCGAACAATATTGTTATTCAATTCAAATGTAATAGCCATTTTTTGTTGTTGTAAATACTTAAGTTTCAAATTCGCACTTAAAAAGCTTGCCATGATTTTTTTCCCCTGCTCATAGTTCAGGGTTACAACTTACAAAGCTCTAAGGATAAGGAGAGAGGTAGCTTTTAGAGGATTTCCTATCTTGGAGAAGAGGATCAATTTTCGTTTTCTCAAATTCTCTTGGATGTCGCGGGCCTAAATTCTTGGGCTCTAGCCCGTAGACTCAAAACACTTGGGCCCCAGTAATTTTTTAAATAAAACCTGACCACAAGACCACAAAATTTAGATCATAAAAATCTTTCATAGTTATACCAGAAACCTGAACCACAAGCTTGTGATTGTTCCAGGTAAGCTCAAGAACTGGAGGTGAAGAAGGTGAAGGGGGCCTAGTATCAGATTCTATATGCCACATGGCACCCCAAAAACCAATCGGACACCTCTCTCCTATCCTTTAAGATAAGCAAACCCTTCATACATTAACACATTTTCATCGTCATACTTCACAAACAAACCCTACACTGCATTACAGCACAAACAGATCAAAGAAAGAACAAAAGCTTGAATTGGTCACATCCTCATAGTCAAAAATGGCTTCTGCTTGGGCTTCCTCTGCCATTGCAGCCGTATCTTCTCCTAGGTAAGCTCTCCATTTTGTAAGATATGATGTGATTGTGATTAATATGTGAACAGAGAGTTGATTAGGAGATGGAATATATGTGATCATGTTGCAGCTCGCAGAAAGCTGGGTCTGCTTTGGCAGCAACAAAGGCTTCGTTTTTTGGCGGGAGGAAGTTGAGAGTGAGAAACGTGGCAGCACCGAGTGGATCATCATCAACATCCTTCAGAGTATGTGCCGCTGCAGCTGACCCTGACAGACCCTTATGGTTCCCCGGCAGCACCCCACCTCCATGGCTCGATGGAAGGTACATAATTCACTTACGTTTTGTAGAAAGCAGTTAGCAGTCTGACATATTATGTTGTTCGACAACATGAATATGAACTGGGTGATTTAAATTCAATGTAACATGTTAGTTAATCCTAGTTTCTAATTGTGTTTGACTGTTTGTACTATGCAATGCAGCCTCCCAGGAGACTTTGGCTTTGATCCTCTTGGTCTTTGTAAGTCAGAATCCATGACACTGTCCCTATAGAATTTCAAATGAATGAACTAAATGGATGATTATGAAAATTGTAACTAATGTTTGCTTGTGTAACTTGAACATTCAGCATCTGACCCTGACAGCCTAAAGTGGAACACGCAAGCTGAGCTTGTACACTGCCGGTGGGCGATGTTGGGTGCCGCCGGGATCTTCATCCCGGAATTCTTGACAAAGATTGGCATCCTAAACACTCCTTCATGGTACACAGCAGGAGAACAAGAATACTTCACTGACACAACCACACTTTTCATTGTTGAGCTGATTTTCATCGGCTGGGCTGAGGGCAGGAGATGGGCTGACATCCTCAAGCCTGGGTCTGTTAACACTGACCCTATCTTCCCCAACAACAAGCTCACCGGCACAGACGTTGGATACCCAGGAGGGCTCTGGTTTGACCCACTTGGATGGGGAAGTGGTTCACCTGAGAAGATCAAGGAGTTGAGGACAAAGGAGATCAAGAATGGGAGACTGGCTATGTTGGCTGTGATGGGTGCTTGGTTTCAACACATTTACACCGGTACCGGACCAATTGACAACCTCTTTGCTCACCTCGCTGATCCTGGCCACGCCACTGTCTTCTCTGTAAGTAATGCCAAGTACACTGGAACTAAATGAGATAAAATCATTGCTGTAACATACTTTGCTTAGGCTAACAGTGAATCGTTGTGGATTGTCACAGGCTTTCAAGGGATGAAAAAATGTGGGAGAGTTCCGATTGGATTCAAGTTTGGAAGAAGGGGCAACTATGGTGATCACATATCATTAATCTGAGGACAGAGGCTTACGGTTATGTTTGAAGCCAAGGGAAATTTGTAGGACTAAGACTTGTAAACTTGTTATGTGATTTGATAGAACCATCTTCTGGTGTACAAATATCTGTTTGGACTTGAACTCCACAAATATGTATTGAACCAGTTGTTAACGTACAATGTTTGTTAAGTGAAGCACCACTACTGTGATGGAAAATCTCCAATGATTAACGTGAATCTGCAATTCATGCAACATATTGAAACACCTAACACAAATAAATCGAAACTTCGAAACCCATGTCACAGACTAAGGTTTAAACTTTAAAGAGAGCATGACTTTCACCAGATTTGAGCATCAAATCCTCACTTGTGCAGAACATAAAGAATACTTATTTAGAACTACAAAAACTTAGCTCTCATTTCTTTTGGAACAAGGTTAATGCCTCAAAATAGTTTATTCAGGAAGAGGCAAGTCTCTGATAGTGGCAGTTACATATTTAGTCGTCTGATATTCCATATTATATCAGATAAAGAGGATAAAGGCATATTGGTATTCAAGATCAACCTCACCATTCCCTCAAGTTGATAAAAGAAAAACATTAACAAAAAAAAGATGACCTTTATCTTTTCTAAATGCACTTATTTATAAAGCCTATGCTTATGTAAGCCAAATAAACATGGAACTTGCTTCTCATTTCCCTCAAAGTATCATCATCGCCCTTAACTATATTACATGATTCAATAATTTCAACTCTTTTTCTTTCCGAAAAAAAATCAAAGAGGGACAAAACAGAGAGCAAGAGATACTATAAACATTTCTACCACAACCGAATTAGACCGAACCGGGCGGATTGTTTTGACGCTTCACAGAGAGCTGAACCGGTAAAGGCCGACCCGTACCCGACCCACCACAGCTGCTGCAGAAAGTCCGACCCGACCCGGAGCAGGTCCTGCACCCGACATCACCGTCCGACCACCGCGAGCAGAGGCAGCTGACCCGACCCGTCCCGTTGCAACTTGGGCACCGCGGAAAAGGTCCGGCCATGGGTTTGTCCATGAGCGTTTTGACGATGGCGGCTCCGGCGAGGACGCTGAGGCCTTGAGCTATCTGGGTCAACACGATCGGACCACCCATTTGAGAATGTGTGAGAAACTGAGTTGGCTTATCGAGTAGCAGAAGAAGAAGAAGAGGTAGAGAAAAAGAGAGCGAAGATTGAAGAAATGGGATTGATTTTTTTCTGGTTTTATTTTTTGGGTGCGAAAATTTGGAGATATAAAGTCAGAAAGTGTCCAAGTGGTGGTGGAATCGTACACGTAGAAGCGTTGGTGTGGAATTTGGAATTTTTCTTGTACTATTGAATTTGTGTGATAGATTTGTTTTGATTTGGGTTGTGTGTTTAGGTTGGGCATCACATGATGTACAATATGGATGCTTGTGACTTGTGGGTGATGTTAATTCTTAGGGTTTTGAGCAATTTGGGGTAAAAATATCTTTGGAGTGGATGATGAAACATGAATGTTATCTTCTCCTAGGTTGTAGAATTTTCTTTTGGTTTATCAATGGGTAATGTGACAGGTGTCACCGGTGTGTACACCCCCTTCCTCTTATGGGAGCGTAATATCGAGAGTACTCACACTTGACACGGCCACAAGTGCCCGTTTACCGACCACAGAGGCTTATTTAACGACCACTGCCAATTCAAACACCTAAGGTGGCAACCCACGTTGTTGGACGACACACTGGACATCATATAGGAATCCTCTATAACAAGCCGGAGGTGCCCTCCACAGTTCACAATGGCAGCCAACATGCCTCGTGAGGGACCAGTCTCATATTGCTAGGGCTGAAACAATTCCCAAGAATTATTTTGCGTAAACAGATACAAACTTCCAAATCAGGTAACGAAAATTATTCCTTATCATGTACTTATTTATCATTACACTCGCTAACGTAATAAACATAAGAAGGGTTAAGCTAGACAACCCAGCTCGGTCTTATTTCTGATAAGTGTTTGTGGTGCAGATATCGTCAAGCCCTAACCGGATCGGGTGCCGTGTATACATTGCTTGGGGTATCGTGAAACATGCGGCCGAATGAAACACCCATCTATATCTTTTGTAGGTGTGTTCTGGAATGTACGCAGTACCTTGAGTACTATGGTTATCTGGACCACGTGTCAAGCTGCGGGTGGAGAAGTTTTGGCGCGTGTTGTGCATGACTCCTGGTAATTCTCCCTCCGCGAACGATTCCCCTCCGCGAACTATTCTCCCTTCGCTAACGATTCTGCTTGTCGGTGGAGGTGGGCAACCCAAGAGCAAGATGAGTCAACTCTGGAGCTCTCTGGAGCTCATTCGCCAACATCTCTTAGGAGACTTCATCTTCACAGACAACTTCATCACCAATCTCAACTTCGACCAAACCTCATCAAAACTCTCTTACTTCCACCCCATCATCAAGTCCGAGTACTCCATATCCGAATCCGAGTCCACTTCCCCTGTTTCAAGCTGCCTCAACCCGAAACTGTTACCGAAGAAGAACCCATGAGCAGCAAGCCCAAGAGAAAGTCAAGCAGCTCTTCCAACTCCAGCTCGTCGACGGGGGAGGGGAGCAGGCATTACAGGAGAGTCAGGAGAAGGCCGTGGGGCAAGTTCGCGGTGGAGATCCGTGACCCTGCCCAGAAAGGCAGCCGGGTCTGGCTGGGGACGTTTGACACTGATGTGGATGCTGCAAAGGCTTATGACTGTGCTGCATTCAAGCTCAGGGGAAGGAAAGCTATACTGAATTTTCCGCTGCGAATTCGATCGGTGGATCCGGGTTGCTGAGGGAAACAAAATTAGAGTCCCCACGCGAGACGCGCGCTTGACGCGTGCTTCTTATGAAAAGTAATTTCACCACTTGACAAAGTCAAACGACAGCTGCACTACTGGGAGTACTGCGTATACAACAGTCGTTCCCTCTTTTGTAACTTATACAAGAGAAAAGAATAGAACTAACTAAAAGGAATGTTGATATATGTAATACAATGATAGTAATATCAAGATCCGCTTATGAATTTTATTTTGTATTTTCCTTCTCTTTCCAAACAGATAACGGGCAATGATGGCTTCGTGTTGTTGAAGTTGAGACTTGAGAGCGAGCGAGCATGCTTGGTGTGCATAGCCAAGTAATATCCTCATTCCTCAAGAGAGAAAAGTACTTGTACGTGATGCAAAACTGCATAGTGATGGGGCACCAATTATGGTGTCAAGTCTTTTAGACTTGGATGATAAAATATGTTTAGTTCAAAATTTCAAATTGGTGAAGGAAAACGACGAACAGCTCAAAGGAAACAAAGAGAACATATATATTAGAAAATGTGTTCAAAGTTCTTTGTTCTTGGTCGTAAGGTTGTTGAAAACGAATTTGATTGATGGTTATATATTCCTAAACAAACTAGCATGTTGAAGTTTTCTCCGGCGGTTTCATTTTCATTGCGTGAGTATCCGGTCATCTCTTTCTTATACAGAAACGTTTGTCCGGTGTGTTACTTGTTTATGAACCATTTTTTCAGCGCCGCCCAATTCCAGTCCTCCCCAAATCCTCTTGTTTTGTTTTTTGTTTTTGAACAGGAACCTCTTGTTTTGTTTAGCAAGAGGAAGGGAATTAATATTCCTCTTGTTTTGTTTAGCAGGGTTAGAAATTACCAGGAGTTGGGAATTCCCGGCGGGGTGCAGTCGGTGCTTTTGGCCAAATCAAAGGTCAAACCGAGTGAACACCACAGACTACCGATTCACTGCTTCGCTGCTGGTCCATAGTCCATACGTGTGTTATGTGGTCTAATTCTCACCATTACAAATCTACGATTTGGTTATAATTTAAAATATTAAAGATAACACCAATGTTGATATGGCCGAGTTGGAATAGGCAGGGGAGTTCCTGGCTAGGGTTCTTTGCTCAAGTACAACATTTAGTTGTTGCTCTTCGGCTAGACATTCTATGCATCCTAGATACAAAGATCTCTGATTTCGATCCTGCTACCAACAAGATCGCTTCTAAGCTTTCTGTTTACTTTGACAATGTTGATTTTGTTAACTCTGATGGTCAAAGTGGTGGAATTCTTCTGTTTTGGAATAGCTCCACTGTTTCATTGAATGTGATTTTTAAGCATAATAGATTTATTCATTGTCATACTACAAATATTGCTAACATTAAGAGTTGGGTCCATACGTTTGTTTATGCTTACCCAGCAAAAAAAATGCAACTTGATTTATGGAATGAAATAGAAACATTGAAACCCCAAAATGATGATTCTTGGGTTCTCATGGGAGATTTTAATAATGTTGCAAGTAGTGAAGAGAAGATTGGAGGACGTGATCCTAATACTGTTTATATGCATAACTTTGTGCGCTTTTTGAATAACATTAATGTTACTTCTTTGCTTGCTGAGGGTCTCCCTTTTACCTGGTCGAATAATCATCAGGACCAGACTATTATTTTTGAAAAACTTGATAGAGTTGTTGCAAATCCTAGCTGGTTGCAGATTTTTCCTTTTGCTTGTGTGGAGAATCTTCCTCAGATCATTAGTCCTGTTGTTTTAACTACCTTGCCTGTGAAGGTAATTAAAACTAGAAGCTTTAGGGTTGAAGCTGTGGCAAACCCATTCTGATTTTCCTAATATAGTTAGGAATTTCTGGAAAGAGACCATTGAGGATGACCCTTTCAAGAATTTTGTTGCCATTTCAAATGCCTTTTCCAATTATATTTCTAGTTGGAGTAAGGTTGTCTTTGGCAACTTCTTGAATAATAGCACTAAGTTGCAGAATGATGTTAATTTCTATCAGAATTAGTTGATGATGTTCCCTGACTCGATTTACCTAAAGAATAAAGTTTTGGAGACTAATAGAGAATTAATGAACTTCTATCAGAAATAATAAATTTACTGGGCCCAAAGAGCTAAAGAAAATTGGCTCTCCTTAGGTGATAAGAATACAAAGTACTTTCATACTCATGTGGATTATTGATTATGATGACATTGCCAGTGTTTTTGTACAGAGTTTTAAGAATCGTTTTTTCTTCTGTTGGAAATCAAGCTGGAAACAAGGATTTCTTCTTTTGTGACATTATAGATGGAGGAATTTCTGAAATTGACAATGACCTCATTCTAGCCCCCGCCACTATGCTGGAAGTAGAAAAGACTGTGAACTCTATTGGAAGCCTGAAGGCTCCAGGCCCCGATGGTCTAAATGCCTTGTTTTTTCAGAAAAACTGGGAAAACCTCAAAGGAAGTATCTTCTCCTTAGTTACCAATTTCTTTGATAATAAAACTGATTGCTTAAAGATGATAAACCATACTAATATAGCTTTGATTCCTAAAATAGAAAAACCGGAGACAGTTAACCATTTTAGACCTATTATTTTATGCAATGTTGTGTATAAGATTATTTCTAAAATATTGGTTGCGAGGCTCAGACCTTTGCTGATTAACTGCATCTCTCAGAATCAAGGGCTGCTGGCTATATTTTAAGAAACTCTGATGGTAATTCTCTCGTGGCTGGTGCACGGCGTCTATACTCTTTGAATGCTCATGTTTTAGAGTGCCTTGCCCTTAAAGACGGTCTTTTAGCTGCCAAGCGCTTCAACCACAAGAATATGCTAGTTGAAGGGGACTTGTTGTTGGTGATCAATAGTCTTCGGGATCTCGCCAACGCTCCTTGGAAGATCAAGCCAATCCTCTGTGATATCTTACATCCTGCTCACTGGTTTGACAATATCTCCTTCACCCATATCTTTCGTGAAGCAAATTTCATGATGGATGCTCTAGCAAATACAGGTCATGCTCTTCAATGCCCGAAGATTTGGGTTGACAGTTACCCTCCCCAAGCTTTCAGTACTTTTCAGTTAGATTCTTCTCAAACTGGTTGCCCAAGGGACTTTTCGTTGTAATTTTCCTTTTCTTCTTAAAAAAACAAATCGGCTTGTTTGTGTTGGGTTTGGAATTGTGAATCAATAATCTGCAGAATACATTGTGTAAGGAGCATTTCTTCAGAACAAACCTACTGAGCTGAACCAACATTCCTGCTTGTAGAAAGACAAGCGGTTACACCAATAGATAAGTAAAAAGATAGATTGCAGTTCGATATCTGCAAGTAATTAATCAATACCTAAGTATTTGCTTGAGCTTCTCACAAAATTGAGTTGCAAGTAAACTAAACTTGCAAGGAGTTGCGAATAAATCCCCAGTTACAATCAAGTTCGCATGACCATAAATTGGCACTAGTTACATCCAATTCTTACCATTGTCACTTCCATCTACTAATGGCTTTTGGGGGGCTTTGCTATGATCACTAGAAAGTAGAAACTATGTTGCCAAAAAAGGATTCCCATTGTTTTCGAAGTCATCTCTCTGATTTCGGAGGAAAAACAAGAACTCTCAGAATACTTGTCGAATGTTGATGTTGATTCTTGAAGTTTGGATGTATTCTAAAAAACTTGAATCATCCTCATGTGACAACTGCTGCTCAAGAGGCAGAATTTCAGCATTTTCTGCGTCTGTGAATATCCGAGGCACGCCTGTAAAATAAGAAAGCAAAGTAGATCTCTTACGAAACGGTAGACTCTGGGGATTAATAATCAATATAGATTCAGCAAAATGGAATAGGCAAACTGTACTGTTTATCACAAGAAAGAACTTCAGTTGAGGGCATGAGGGTACAGGATATAATTGTTGGTTTAACAGACATTCTGACAGCCCACATATGGTATGCAATATCAAAACATTAAGAACCAAACAATAATTGCCTCGATCAAATCAATCACTTTCCGCACTTGTTGATTGGTCTTACCGTCAACAGATTAATCATCAATATCAAATTAATATCTTGAACTACAAAACAGGTTAACCATTTCAAGATAGCTGAGGACTCAGACATACCATGAAAGCATTCTCTTGCTTCTCCAGCCATAAGTACAACATCACCACTTCGAAGGAACATTGCTAATGGAGGATCCTCTCTAAGCTTTCCTCCCAGAAGGAAAATTGCTTTGCAACCTAATCTGTGAAAAATAGAGATAAATAAGCACTTAAAGAGGTGTTTACTCGATCTTGTTTTCTGTTTTCTTGACAATCAACCACGACCAAGATACATAAATTAAATGGCACAGCAACATACCTCATGCTTACAATAGGCTTACTCCAATCAGCTTCCATGTCATCCAGGTGCCCCCCAAGCATATCCCCTAGACAAAACATAAATTTGATATAAAAAAAAGGTAGGAAAATGTAATTCGTAGATTGTATAAGTTCCCCATTCAAAAGGAAGAACACTTAAGTGATCACAATCTGCTAATATAAGCAATTTTTTCCTCAGTAGTACCTAAGCCAAAGTAGTTCACTATTGCAGCTTCAGGCTGGAAATCTTCACCCAAGGGCATTGCAGGTGCTGCCAGTTTTTTAGCCAGTTGACAAAGTGTTTCAGGAATCTTCTTATGTGGGAGAGATATATCATAGTTTCGCTACATCATGATGACAAAATTAGTTAGAGACGTGCTGTGACACAGCTTGAATGCATTTAGTATTGTGTCATCTCATAGCAAATTACAAATAGATACTATGCATTACTGACAACAGTTAGGATCGTCTGTAAGTTTGTAACTTGGAAACGTTAGATTCTATTTACTAGACTAGATCCTCAAGCATAAATCATTTGCCAACCGAATCAGTTGGCATCCAAGTAACATGCCATTCTTAGAGGTATGCTTGATATGCATTCTGAATTGAAAAATGAACCAACAAGTACCTTGGACCAGTCAAATTGCAGGCCAAGGGTGCTCCAACGCAGTTTCCGCAATAGAACTGAAGCTGATATTGATTTGCATGAGTTTCCTTTTGATGATGCTTCATGTTCCTCACAGAACTTCCATGCTTGAGCATCTCTAGTGGTGATAGAAGGATTATATTCATAATTTGAATTCTCTTCTGCAAGTAAAACTTTCCTCTCCTTTGCTGCGATAAATAAATCATTTATAGGCCCGTAAAAAGCATTGTGATTTGTTCTGTTAGGAGGCTGTGGAAAGCTGGTTAAACTCTCCTGAATCCATTGGCATTGTTGTTCTATAGTCAGTGCTCCTAGAATGAAATAAAATCCTGTATGTTTCCAAAAGGAAATATACCTTAGAAATAAATAAATAAAGGCTGGCTGACATTGTGGTATTAAAATATACAGAATACTCTGCTTTTTTGTGCCTTTGAGCTTTATCATTCATTCATTAACTGAGATACAAGAAAACAACACGCATATAGGAACCAAACAGCATATGTGCCACTGCCAGAGCACATATTTAAGTAAATATACAATAACAAAGGAACACCCTGGAAAATAATATGGCAGGAAAACTCCGCCCACTAAGCCAATCCAGGCATTCCTCTCAAACAAAAACAGGAGAGGTTGAGAGGTTGCCAAAGTCCAAGATCTCCACTAGAGGAGATGGCGTTGAATTCGCCAAAGACAAAGGATGCTTATTTTTCTTTGACATCAAAGCCACCCACTCAGCATTTCTATTTTCTTGACGAAGCACCTACTTATGTCTCTTTGATATTGTAAAATTAAACCGGCAATCCTCTAATCTATCAATCAACTGTCTATTCCAAGGTCCCTCATGAAATTTATTCCAGCACTCCTCAACCACCTGGTTGCAGCCTTCTCTACTTAGTCACTAAGCTTCAAGTTTATTATGTTCATGAGATTTTCCTCATCAAAATCTTTATCCACAAGAACTGGATTGTGGTCCAACCACGTAGCTAGCATGTTACCGATAAAATCTATCACAGTAAACTAGAGACCATGAATTCCTGATTTCAGAATCCCTATACCTGCAACCTCACCAGTCCCATGTCTAAGACTTCCAATAGTGAACAACATATCACATACCAGAGAGAGTCTAGTATTCATTAGCTTAAACTTTGAACAACATACAATATTTGCATCCCGAAATGATAAAACTATCTGATTAACAGGCAAAAGCACCTAAAAACTAATTCGCAAATTTATTGTCATTTTCAGATCCAGCAGAAGCAACTCAATGTTTAAACACTGAGAGGGGTTTTGGGTTTAGGGTTTAGGACAAATCAAAGCAATGCATTACTACCCCTGTGGGCGGAGTTTTCCTGCCATACAATGCATTACTTGGTATCCAATGCATTACTTGGTATCCAATGCATTGCTTCTGATAACACACATGGCATACAATTAGGAAAACACTAGCAACTATTATACGGCTTCGAATCAATCTCCACAATTGCAATTCAGGAACATCCAGAAATGCTTAGCAAATAATCAAAAAGTATTAAAAGATAGAGATTAATGCCTGGACGATTCTCTATGGCATAAACCGGACGATCCAGACCGCACCGAACCGGAAAGATTCCAGATGGAAGCTCAGCTTTTTGATCGTATAATTCTTGAACCGACTTGAAATCCAGAACCTCAGATAAGTCCACCGGCTTCGGTTGCTTTTTCCTGAAAAACAGATACAAAAATCACACATGCATTCTGATTAGGTACTGCAAATCCGAAGCCAAATCGAAATCGAAATCGGAATCGGAATCGGAATACTTCTTGGGGGTTCTGTAGGTGTCCTGGTAATAGAGCTTGTATTTCTTCTCGGCTCTACGGAAAGCGGTTCGCTCCAAATCATCCGGGACCGAATCGGATGCGTACATCCTCGGCGAGTCGCCGCCTGAGTTAACTCGGAGTCCGGAAACGAAATGAGCGGGAAAAAAGGGTGAATCGGAGGGAGAGGGGGTTTCGGTTTCAAGAGGGTTCTGCGGCGGACGTTGCTAGCAAGTAGCAAGCACTGCTGGGTAACTGGGTCAGGAAACTTTTATTTTTATTTGTTTTTCTTTTCTACAGTTTTACTCAGCTTCGACCAAAGTGAATATATCGTTACTGCCAAATGACCAAGTCCCAACCCCCGCCCCGCCTTTTTCTTTTCCTCACGTTTTTCTTTATTATTTCTTCCGATGTGATTGAAGAACAAGAAAATTGTGATAAGACTTAGAAGATTGGTCATTTTTTTCTTAGCAAATAAACATAAATTTTGAAATTTTGGATACAACTTTTTTCATCTCGAACAAAATACAGGGGTAGCGAGGTCCTTTCAAGACCGTATCGTTAAAGAATTTCCTGGGAAAAATTAGCGGATATCTGAAATAAATTCACAGAGTTGCAGAGGACGAAGAAACAAAGAAGCCACAACAGTCTTCTCCGATCGAAAACCAAAAAGAAAGAAAAGCAAATGGCTTGCAGAACTGCGTTGCGCTCCGCTATGCTAATAGAAGCGTGGCGACCCGTTCATCTAACTCGGAGCTCCGTTTCCGCTTCCTTCCGAACCCGAACCGGATTCTCCTCTCCCTGCCTGACCCGAGACTTCCACTTCCCCAGACAAACTCTCCTCCATTCCTCCCACAACGAAAACCAACCCGCTCTCTCCGAGGACGAACAAGGCCCGCCTCAGGAGGCCGTTCTCAAAGCAATTTCAGGTTTCGTTTATTTTAATAGCTGTTAGTTAATTCTGATGTGTAAATTGGTTTTAACTGGCGGTTAAAACTGGGTGTAGAGGTGTCTAGAACTGAAGGCAGAGTTGGGCAGACGACGAATGTGGTGATTGGAGGCACGGTGGCGGATGATTCCACCACTGAATGGCTCGACTTGGATCAGAAGGTATTGAAGCCCTTCTTTTATTCTTGTTGCTTTTTCATTATGGATTTGGTTAAAGAGTGATCGGTAGCTTTAATGTAATTTTTGATGTAAGGTAAATTCGTACCCAACTGTTAGAGGGTTCACGGCGATTGGATCCGGAGGGGATGATTTTGTGCAAGCTATGGTTGTTGCTGTGGAATCCGTGCTTCAACAATCTGTTCCCGAGGTAATACTAATACTTATTTCCGTATACATGGCAATCATTTTACAGTTTTTCGATAGTTATGGTGCGTGTATTTTCCTGATTTGTTGAATCACACCATCTAGTGTCAGGCCATGGTTTTCCTTTTCGATAGGAATTATTAATCAATATGTGAGCTTAATTCCCATGTAGGTGAACTGTGATAGACGTACATTATTACAATGTTTAGCTCGTGCCAGATAATAAGTGAAGGTGTGATGCAATGAGAAGTGTATCTTCTTGCAAGATTAAAGCTTTAAGATGGTAGCTTGAAGGTGTATAACAGCGTGAATTTTTCTGCCAGGATCCTGAACTTATGTTATGCTAGGTTTTAGTTTGAGTTAGAAATGCAAGGGATGGGGTAGGCTGCATATGTGATGGAAGGAACTGACTAGTCCTTTAACTACCTCATTGAATCGTCTATAAAGTAAGCTGGATAGCTCTGTTGGCCGATATGCAGTATGGAGGCTTTTCCCTGAACTTTTAATTACCCTAGTCAGCTCTTGATGTGAACTTAAAAAAAAAAAATGACCAATAGCTCAGGGTTCTTCCTCGTTGAAGATCATTAAGAAAAAAGACAGCCAAGTGGTTATACTCTCTCTAGGCTACAGCCAAATTGAGAATACACTAAGAAGTTTAGACCGTAGAATTTAATATAATAGTGAACAAACAACTTATTGAGTTTCCTTTCATGCCTTCTCATACACAGGCAAATAACTATATTTTAAATTGAATAATTATAAAAATTTTAACTGTGAACATTTGAAGTGCATAAAATCTTTGTCCTCTTGGCTTGGTCATCATTCTTGGAATCACAGGTGATGGAATATGTAAACAGACAATACGATAAAATTCGTAAAATATAATTTTTCCTTTAGAAAGTGGTAAGATGATGCAACATCTTTTTGCAATCCGTGGGGTTTAACACTTTTGTTGCCTACTTTGAATCAACAACAGGTTTGAGTTCTGATTATGTTTTCTGAGATTTGTTTAACAAGTGGATAAGTTGAATTCCCAGCAAATGATGAATGCAAATTTGTTATGGCAGGATCGTGTCAAGCAGAAGTTATCTTCAGGAGGCAAATATGTGTCTGTAAACATTGGTCCTGTTCAAGTCATTTCTAGTGAACAGGTCTTCCCCTACCTCGCACTTGTCGTCAATATTATTGCACTCACTATATTTATGATGGACCCGAATGTATTTTCATAGAGGAAACTTTATTTGTGTTTGAATCGATTGACATTTGACCAACATGATTGTTGTCATTTTATTTCATTCTATCCAGGTCCAAGCTGTATACAATGCAATGAGAAGGGATGACCGGATGAAATACTTTTTGTAGACTGATACAACTCCTCTTTATGGGTAGTTATGTACAGAGCACCAATTTTCCAGGGCCTCTCTTGTCCCGTCAGTCTTCTTTGTGCCCTTTTGGATTTTGGTGTATGCGCGAGTTAGAGATCCGAGCACCAGTGGTTCAAATTCAATCCATCTGCTTGCTCTTGATGTATTTAAATTGAATTCTAATTCAGAAGTAGGCAATATTGAATCTGTATTATTAACATCATAGTCATCCTTTAATATATGTTACTGTTCAATTAAGGCACAGATGGGAGATGTTTCCGTTTCCTACTGGCACCGGGTATAATACTGTATATTCCTCGAATCAATAAAGGCACAGATGGGGCTTTAAACTATTAAGAACATAGAGAATAGAAAGTTTAGAACAAATCCATAAAAGAAAGGGATAGAAGCAGAGAACTCATCAGAACTGGGACTCCCTAATGGCAAAAGCACAAACCTCATCAGCTATTTTGCAACAGACATATCATGTCAGTGGTATTGCTTTCATATGAATGTATGTTGATAAAAGCGCAAGTCATTTGAAGCTTTGCAAAGGTAAATAGACTAATACTATGATGTCTAGACCACTCAGTTCGATCATGATGTATATATGACTGCTTGACAACGTCTCTTGCAATTTAACATATAAATCGATATGATCGAGCTGCAAAAGCAAGAACATAGAGAACAAACGTGAACTCAAATTATCATCACTTACAGCTCCAAATTTAAAGATTTGGTGTGAACCAGACTGGTCGAGAGTTGAAGCGGACTCGAGAAGAACTGTTCTTGAGAAAAGGCCAGGGGAAAAACTCAACTCTCTTAGTTGCCAAGGAAAACATCCCAAATTCATGTTCACTTGACGCTGATTCTACACAAAAATCGTCGAAAGCAAAATAGATACGATTTCTTTCAAGAAGTTGCGCCTGATCTCCATTTGGATTATACTTAAGGGCATCACTTGTGGCGCGCATGATTTTGCGACCAGACCTACTGACGAACAATATCCGATCACCAAGGTCGAAAACAGGTGAAATTTGAGGATCAGGATCATCAGGTTTGAGCTTGAACACTCCAAACTGAATTGTCTTGTAGGGAATATTGAAATGAGTGCCTGCGATGATGACCTCCCAAGGAATTGTTGGAGTAAGCTCGTCACTAGAATGAACCAAATGGGTAATAATGAACAACTCCTTGGTCGTAGGATCTTTGGCTAGATACATGATTTGACCAACATAAGTCACGTACAAAGATCCTACCCTTGTCCTTGTAAAGGGGGGGGGGGGGGGGGAGGGGTGGTGTGTTGATACCTAAATATAAGTGGCCCGGACCAAAGGTAACCACTCTGTCAGCTCTATTAGTAAGAGGGGCACCATCATGGAACTGGATGTCAAACAACACTACAAAACCCATTCTCGTTGCAGCATATAAATTCCCATCCATTATCTCTATATCTTGATAAAGAGTTCCATAAACATGTATGTTAGGCTCAATGCATGTCCACGATCGATCAGCTGGCCTGCATATACAGATCGACATGTCCTTTGATGCAAATGCTGGCCACAAAAAATCAATATTGGCTTGAGCTTGTTGGTGTGAAAGAGGCAGTAAGTTTAGTCAAGACGAAGCCAGGTCCGTTTTCGCAGCCACATGGGAAGGTGGACTGTGGTGTTGATGGGAGCAAAACTCGAGCAGCGGTTATCGGATTCAAGAGGAAGTAGGCAGTATCAAAAGAGTGATGATCCTGCAAGTAGAATGACCAAGGTTTCATAAAATCCTCGGGGCGCCACAATGCACTATCCACCATGAATAGCCATCCCTCAATTGACCCAACACAATCCAACCTTGTCATATTGTCACGGGATGAGAACTTTGCTTCTCTTCCAACCGTGCGGCCTTAGAGTTGTTCATTTCCTCGAACTCTCTAAGTCAACCTCGCCTTCACACAACGGAAACAAACGCAACACCAAAGAGCAAGCGCAACACCAAATAGCAAGAATGCTAAAAGTATGCTAAGTATACAAAGCTAAGCAAAACAAACACTTAGACAATTGTGAGAGAATTGAATGTTGATAACTCTTACAAGGCTTTCAAAGATACTTTAGGATCTCTAGGATCTCTAGGATGGCTTCTAGGATGCTCCCCAAGATGGTTTGGCTATGTTTCGATGTGTAGAGGAGAATGGTTATAGATGGTTCCAAATTGATCAGCATGATGTTAATAACCTCATATAGTGATTGAATATAATCTGATGAACAGGAAACAAAGAGGAAGAAGCATCCAACATGGATGTGGTCTTTTCCTTTTATGAACTGCATGCAACAACAAACAACTTCGATCATGACAACAAATTTAGGGAAGCAGAATTTTGGAGTGTTTACTAAAGTCAGTTTTGGATAGAAAACAAGTAGTCATCAATACTTATAGATTATTATTTGACATGACTTATTGGGAACATCAACTTTTACAAATTCTGTGGTGTCTAATAATGAGAATGACATTAATCCAAGTATTGGAGCAGTTACTTTTTTGGACAACTTACAACTGCAACTATTAGTAGATCAATTCAAAATATTGTAGTAGCTCCACTGACAATTTAATAGAAGTAAAAGCACTTGCATCACTTCAGTAGTGTAACATGTTTTGTATCCTATTTTTTCAATTTGTTCAACCGCAGCATACATCCATTTTAGTTTAGAAGGTATTCAGACAGATTCTCCCTGTTCTTCTATGTTCAGTAATAATTGATTGGAGTGTTGTTCAATACAAATACATTCATATGTTATAATCCTTGAGATATATGTCTCTATAGCCAATTAACTATTATGACTATATTGTTGTTAGTTTATGATAGGGAATAAGTATTGTCTTGGCCGAGTTGAAGCAATATCATGTGAGCACCTTTGGAGTGGATGAATTTGATGCCATTTTTTCATCAAAATGGGATTAATCAAAGAAAATGCTGAATATGCAGAGAGTCGGCTGAAGTTTCAAAACATGGAAGGAAACTCCATGGAAGGAAACTTATATGCTGTTATTATCAAAGTATCAAGTTATTTTGCAAACAGTCTTTTCTCTTAAACTTCTATTGCACTTTGTTATGTAGAAGTGAAGGGGCTTTAGTATATAGCAGACAATGCATTGCTGCTACATATAGCAAACGGTGAACTGATGTACTACACTAATCACAAAGGAAAAAGACACTCGAAAGTCCCGGAGCAACGCCCGGGCAATCTTTTAGTATATAGTCTGGGTGTCCACCATGCACACAAGGAGCATGAAAAATTTAGGTCTCTAGTCATCCCTAGGGTCCGGCTAAGTCCTGCCAAAACTGACGGGCTCAGGCCAGGCCTTAACATGTCTTGCAATTTTTTAGGCCAGGCAACGGCGGGTTTATTCGGAAAAATCAAAGCCTCATCCCATGTTTCAAACCCTTGACTGTCTTCGTATACTAATGTATATAATAGTGCCGATGTTTTCAAATTCGGAAACGGAGGCAAAGACGTCTTATTAATTAGGGTAAATGACTCTTATGGTACCTGACGTATGGTGAACAGGACAATTAGGTACTTGAAGTTTAAAAGATAATATTTTGGTATCTCAAGTTATGCTCAGTTAGATAGTTTGGTACTTCAGTTAACTTTTCTGTTACATATAAGAGTAAAATAGATATTTAGGTATTATTTATTTGTTTTGTGGTTTCATGTGTATTAGGTCCGAATTTGTATCCATAATTGAATTAAGGGGATTAATATTTCTCTATATCGGGATGAATTAATATTTTGTTTGAAACATGATCGAATTTTATATTTAAGAAATTTAGTTGGTGTAACCTAAAGACTCACGAGACCACTCTACTGAGGTATATCTAATTAATTTACTGAAAGTAGTATGTGTAATGAGTGCTCAAATCACAAATACAAATTTCTTAACATGAAATTAAATTATGTCATGTTTTATCTACACAACCAAAAACATTAATTCATGTTCGTGTGCTCCCAAAAGACCTAGAAAATAATGAAAACCCAAGACTAGTTAGCTATGATCGAAAAATAGTTATATTGGCAAAATCCGTACATTTTGAATAAACAAGAATATTTGGACCTGATAAAAACTATATACGTACATATATATATATATATATACATATATGGTGAGGCTGCATGAAGTTGCAGCTTCTGAGCCATGCATGAAGTTGCAGCTTCTGGTTTGGGACAAGAAGAGCTAGCCACAGAAAGATGAACTTGATGGAGCTACCCATGGAACTCTTTGTGGACATCCTAAACAGAGTGCATGCTGCAAAGTCAGTGTGTCGCATCGATCCGATGTGTCTCTAAGATGTTGTTAAGCATATATAGCCGACTCTCCCTATTTGCTGCACTCTAATTTTCTATTTGATATATCCTGATTCTCATCTACCACCTACTCCCCCTCAATGCAAGATGCAGTCATCCAATCCCCACCTTTTACAGTGTTTACATTTTGTTTTCTGCAACTTGTTTTGCATCAAATACTGGGACAATGATGCACTCATCAGCTTCTTGATCAATCCTATTCGATTGCGCGGGGAGAAGTTAATTCTAACGCTCCCACACAGTCACAGCATTGCTCAGCAAGTTTGTGGTACCATATTCACAAGCAAGGTATGTTGGCCGGGAATGATATGTGGTTTGATAGTATAACTGCTGTATAAGCAATACCTTCAAGATTCTTTGTGTTACATGGATTCACGTTCCAAAATTTCCTATAACAGAGAAATTCTGGGCAGCTCAAGTGCTTGTACTCGGCACAATTAAGCGAATAATGTATATCATTACATGTGCTCATGGAGATGTGCATTGGCCGTTGTATGGTCACACAATTAAGCGAATAATGTATATCATCATAAATGTTAATTTTAGGTACCAAGCTGTTATCTTTTGAATATGGTCGGAAAATGCCTGAATGTACAAAAACAACAAAACAAATGCCTACACCAATGAAAAAAGTTTTTCATAGTCCATATCAATGATTCTTAACAAAAAAACATTTTCACCCTTAACCAAAATAGCCCCACTCTCTATCTCTCCCTCTCATCTAGTCATCCCACCTTAATTAAGTTGCAGTCTCTCTCTCTCTCTCTCTCTCTCTCTCTCTCTCTCTCTCTCTCTCTCTCTCTCTCTCTCTCTCTCTCTCTCTCTCTCTCTCTCTCTCTCTCTCTCTCTCTCTCTCTCTCTCTCTCTCTCTCTCTCTCTCTCTCTCTCTCCGACGAGGGGGACGACGATTGCCGACAAGGAGGACGACTACCGCGTCGAGCATCCAGAGATCTCTGCCAAACGGGCGCCACTGACTACGACGATCACCTTCACCGCCTCCTGCTTCTCCTCGGCTCCCTTGTCCCCGAGGCCGGCGATCCTCTAGTACTTCGTCGTCCGAGCTCGCCGATCTCCGCCTCAAGATCCTTGTCTCTGGTTTGACTCTATCTTCGTCGCCGCCTAGTCGTTCAACAACCTTTAGTACCATCGGCTACTGGTGGAAGACGTGGAAGCGTCGAGGAACTTAGTTTTAGGAGGAGGAGAAGCTCTATCACCGTCGCTCTCGACTGGCGGGGAGAATGGGAGTCATGCGCCGGTGGTGTCTTCGTCGGAGATCGTCGTGTCACACCCCAACTTGAGGAAAGGTCTAACCTCGAATTAAGGCATGAATCGCACTTTAATTACATACAGTTTAATATCCATAATTAAAATGAGATAGATATCGTAACATGACGTAAGAAACAACAACCTTTGCACCTTTATTTAGATTACAATCCTTATAAAAAGACGCTTAAAACACACATGTTTAAAACATTTAGCGTTTCTTTTCAAAACGTCCATTCTTTATCAAGCCTTATTTTACAAAACAAAAACATGAAAGCCTTAATTTACAATATAACACTTTCTATGCTTCATGAACCACACCTGCAAGAGGTTTGATGAGGGGTGAGCAACGCTCAGTAGGGCTAGTTAATATATTAATAAAACATGACATTATATACGAGTCAAAACAAACAAACATGACAAATCGAGAATGCATGGATGCAATATGAACTCAACTCTCATCCCACACCTCACATCACCCTCATATATAATTTCTCCATTTGTTAGTCATCTTGTTATATTCATGATCTCCAAATTTGAAACCCGATAAAATCATTTTATCGATGTCCACCATCGAATGAGCATACATTCCTTGAATTTGTGCACGTGTGGGCTAGCCTAGATCTTGAACAACCCATGAGGAAACTCAACTACACAAATAATTTCCTAATAATAAAGACATCCCATATATTCCCGACTCTCATTCTCTTTTTTACTTCCAACCTCACTATTTTCCCACAACATCATGTAATATGATTCAAGATAAAAACACATGCTTTCAAATATAGACATATCAAAACACTACCAAAAATAAGGCTTTAGGCGACGAAATGAAAAAAACCGGGCGACAATTTTTTTTTCGTCGCCTAAGAGAAAACTTAGGTGACGAAAAAAAAAATCGTCGCCCAAGGAAAAAAAATCGTCGCCTAAAGTTCAACTTTAGGCGACGAAAATAAAATCGTCGCCTAAGGCTAAATTTCGTCGCCTAATATATAAACTTGGGCGACGAAACAATATTTCGTCGCCTAAGATATTTATATCGTCGCCTAAGTTTTTTAATCCTTAGGCGACGAAACTCAAATATATCGTCGCCTAAGTATTTTATTTTTTTATTTTTACTTGGCCGACGAAATAAAAGAATTTTGTCGGCCAAGAGTAATCCGAATAATTAAAATAAAATAAAACACATTTAAATTTCATTGTACAGGATTTTTTATTTTTACTCTTGGGCGACGAATTTAACAAATATCGTCGCCCAAGTATTATCTTGGCCGACGAATTACCCTAATTTCGTCGGCCAAGATAATCCGAATAATTAAAATAAATAAAACACATTTAAATTTCATTGTACAGGATTTTTTATTTTACTCTTGGGCGACGAATTTAGCAAATATCGTCGCCCAAGTATTATCTTGGCCGACGAATTACCCTAATTTCGTCGGCCAAGATAATCCGAATAATTAAAATAAATAAAGCACATTTAAATTGTAAGGAAATGTTTTTTATTTTTATAGCCCCGTCAGCGTCTCGTCGATTGGAAACTATTCTCAGTTGAAGGTCCGGCCAGATTACGTGATTTGGAGGGTCGAATAGCCGTTTCCGTCCGTTTAGGGGTTTGACCGCACCAATTGACCGGACGGATCGAGCCCTTATCTTTGTCAGATGGAGCTGAATTTTTGCCCACCTACGTAATTCGTTATGCTGGTCATATCTGACGGTCGGTTTTCAGTTCCTCTTCTCTGATCACCAAACTCACGATATATGTACTAATGTTGTATTACTTTTTTATATAAGTGTTTAAGTTTCGTTTTGAAGACAACGTATACGTAGAGGCCTCAAACGCAAAAATTCGTGAAATAAGATATGACCGGAACGGTGAAATACGTCAACCCGTGAAAAATGAAGATATTTCGGTAAAATTTCGGTGCCGGTTGTTCCGGTCAACGAATTTCTCTTATTTCTACCTAGTGGTAGCCCTATCCCGGGTATTTATTTTTTACCAAATTTTTATAGCCCCGTAAGAGTCTCGTCGATTGGAAACTATTCTCAGTTGAAGGTTCAGCCAGATTACGTGATTTGGAGGGTCGAATAGCCGTTTCCGTCCGTTTAGGGGTTTGACCGCGCCGATTGACCGGACTGATCGAGCCCTTGTCGTTGTCCGATGGAGCTAAATTTTTTCTCACCCACGTAATTTGTTATGCTGGTCATATCTGACGGTCGGTTTTCAGTTCCTCTTCTCTGATCACCAAAATCACGATATTCTGAATTTTATGATAGAACTCTTGGCCGACGATTTTCTTCATCTTGGGCGACGAGATTTATAGTGAAGAACATCGTCGCCCAAGTAGAGTATCTTAGGCGACGATTTTCAAAAAACAGGACGACGATTTTTACAGAATCGTCGCCCAAGAACGCCAATATAAAAGGCAAAAATTCGAAACCCTAACCATTCGCGCAGCCGCTCACAAATCCAAGCCCTCTCTCTCTCTCTCTCCGAAAATCCACCGAAGCCCTCTCTCTCTCCCTCTCTCCGACCCCGACCCCGCAACCCGACGCCGACCCCGACCCCGGCCCCGACCCCGACCCCAACCCCGACCCCGACCCTGACCCCGACCCCGACCCCGACCCACAATTTAAGGTATAACCCTAAATCCCTAAATTGGTTATGTTCATGAAAATTTTAATTGTTGTTGTTGTTGTTTGAAATTGTTGAAATTGTTTGAAATTGTTTGAAATTATTATTTGAAATTGTTTGAAATTGTGAAATTGTTTGAAATTATTTGAAATTGTGAAATTGTTTGAAATTTGGGAGAAGTACAAAATTATTGTTGTGTTGTGAAATTGTTAGTGAAATTATTGTTGTTGTTGTAATTTAGGAAATTAATGGTAAATTAGGGTAAATTTGTGTAAATTATGGTAGGATTTTAGGGTAAATTATGGTAAATTGTGATGTAAATGATAATTGTAAAATATTAGGGTTTACGGTTTAGGGTTTAGGATTTGTGGAAATAATTTGTAAATATATTGTAAATGATTAAATAATTTTTGATTAAATAATTAAATAATATAAATTATAATTGTAAATATATTGTGGAAATTTTGTAAAAAATAATGGATTATTTTTAAGTAAGGATGTAAATATTCGTAAATTAATTTTTGTGATGTAATAATTCTGAATTAATGTAAATAATTTGTTATGTGAATTAAAAAAATAATAAATCCTATAATAACTATTACTTTTTATTTGTGCTATTATTGTTGATAAATTTTTCGAAATTTATGGTTATTTTTTGTTAAATTAATTATAAGACGGTAAAATATTTTTAATAAATTTATGGTTATTTTAAACAGGATGGGCATGAGGAGAACTTCTGGACAACGTCCGGGTGCGAGGAGCCAATATTCCTCGAACGGTACATCAAACAACCCGCCGTAATCATCGTCGGTCGGGTTTCCGTGGCAGATGACGGCCCGACAAGCGGCGCTTAGGGGTGGCGTGAGCGGCTCGCGTTCTGCTGGGCAGCCGGGTCCCCCAGCGACGGCCCCTCGTCATCCAGAGATACTTCCCCGATCGCGATCTATCACCGCCCCCACACAGTCGTCCCCGACCGACGGTGAAGGCGGGTCATCCGGGGTCCCTACGGTGCCGTCCGACCTCTTCCTTCCTCTGACGATACCGGCGATACCTCGCGTTGATGAGGAGGGTCGACCGATTCGGGAGCTGCTCCCGCATGTGGCACCGCACGAGGCGTTAGATTTCGAGTTTCTCCGTAGGCAGATGGACTGAATTTTTGTAATAAATTATTTATAAATTTATAAATTTGTGTTATTTTTAATTAAGTTTTAGTATTAGAAAAATTTAAAGAAATGCTGAAAAAAAAATTCCAGCAAACATTAAAAAAACATTATTTATATATTTAAAAAAATTATTTAAATATTTTTTAAAAAAAATTTAAATATATCTTAGGCGACGAAATTGCTAAATCGTCGGTTAAGGACTTACCATATAAGACGACGAAAAAAATTATCGTCGCCTAAGATGTAGTGATCTTAGGCGACGAAATATTTAGTTTCGTCGCCCCAGGTTATAACATCTTAAGCGACGAAAATTTTTTTCGTCGGTCAAGGTGTTACATCTTGGGCGACGAATATTTTTGGGCGACAAGAAGTAGATCTTAGGCGACGAAATTCGTGTCGTCGCCTAAGAATTACTCTTAGGCGACGACGGACTGAATTTTCGTCGCCCAAGTTCTTGGCCGACGCACTTCTGGCGACGACGTCTTGGCCGACGACATGTCGTCGCCTAAGTACTTAGGCGACGAATTTTTTTAACAGGGCGACGATTTTTTTTCGTCGCCCAAGATCTATTTTCTGGTAGTGAAATCAATTCAAGATCTCAATACCATCCACATTTAATTCAAATAGTGCCACACAATTCAATATCAAACAATCCAATATTAAACAACTCAAGCAATTACCACACAATTCATACAATAACACAATAAAAGAAAACACCCCATCAAACCCTAGCTACCTCGATTTGCACAGTACAAACTCGAGTTCCAACGTCACTTCTCACACTTGTGGATTTCCAAGATCGTCTCCGGAACCTTACCCAAAAAGGTAAAATACATACAAACAATGATAAATTAAAATTAGTAACTAAGTTATAAGCAGTATACATAAATAAGAAACTCTAAACTATAAAACAGATACAAAATAAGACTCAAAAGTTGTTTAAAGAGCTACTGTAAAACATAGGAATCAGCTATTAAAGAAAAGACCGAGTTAGAACAAGGTTCATGTGTCAGCCTTGTGTCAAAACAGTGTGTAAGATGCTGTTTTTGGCTTCACTTTCCTCTCACTCAAATCCCACGAAAGTTTCTGAACCAAAGCCTATTTGAAAGATGGGATTATAAGATTTAAGTACATAGCTTAAGTTTTGAAAACAAAGCTCTGGATAAGAAGTTATGATCTCTCAAAGTTGAAACAAAAATCTGAAAACCTAGAAAATTCAGTTTTGCTGAATCTACTACTGTTTTTGGCAAGCTATTTGACAAACCAAATGTTAATTAAATCCTATGAAATTTAACACACACATAGGTATATATATATATATGAGCATTACAAAGGTACTTTCAGATTTCAAAACAAAGGCCTGAGCTGAAAGATATCATGCCTCAAAGTTTCTGGAAATTTACAGCAACCTTAAAACTTGATTTTGGAAGCTTTAATTCGACTTTTGAAGTAACAAAACAAGTTCTAAAGCTTCCGAACGAAAAGAAACAGATTTTCAGAACATTAGAACGATTTTAAACATAACAAACAGTTGAATCAAAAGGATCCAAAATTTTATTTGGACACCCAAACTCAAGAACAAGGTTCTTGAGCTTCAACAACAACGATTCTAATTGAAACCTAACATAATTGATGCTCTTATATTCGAACTCTAAATCTTTAATATGACATCAATCAGTTAGAATTTGAAGAAAAAAAATATTGAACATACATATTTTTTTCAAAGTTAAGAAACTCGTGTTGCTCTTGGTTGGTGCAAATTGATGGGTTGGGTTAGCTGGGTAGTATCGATTTTGTGTGTGGACCGATGCTTTAGTTGTGAGTTTCAGTTCTTGAGATGGAAGGTTTGTTGTTTGAGAATTTCAGTATTTTGATTGAATTGCGGTTGTTTCGGTGTTTTTGTTGTTTGCTGGGATAGAGTTTGCTCAATTAAGGTGTTTGGATAGAGTTCACAATTGGATTACTGGATATTGGTTTAGATATTGATGCGTTTTAAATCATGAATTCATGATGTACCAACTTGATATATTTAATACTAATTGTTGTTCATGTTTGACTACTTTATTTACTATTGACAATCATTAGTTATCTATAATATTATCTTATTTACTAATTATCTAAATAATAATTATAGTGATGTTAGTATTTGGAATAAATTAGGAACGTTAGAAATATGTGGTGACATTTATTTATTAATACACACACACATATATATATATATATATATATTTCGGCGCTTTCAAAACGTTTCGGCTTCCAACAATTTTTGAAAAAAAAAAAACGCTTATGCGCTTCCAAACGCTTCCGCGTTTCCACATCCGTTTCCATGCAACGTAGATATTAAGATTAGAAGTGTGTATTTAAAATTTCTCGGATCCTCTTGTCTCACACCATGAGAACAAGAGAAAAAACCATAAGGAAAACCATTAATTAAAATTGATAACCTTGCTGACTTAAGAATAATAATGATTCAGTTGTTGAAAATATTAGAGAACCCAAAATTATTGACTCTAAACAAAAAATCACAATGCAGCGTATCAAATGTTTTAGCAATATCCATTTTATTAATCCCCACATTACCACCTAGGTCTTGCGATCAAGCAAATTAAAACATTCAGACATTGTCTCAATGCAACAAGAAATCCTCCTACCTAGAAGCACATTGTTCTAGAGATATTATGTCACATTTGAAAATGGTCACACCTCATGTATCAATAGAAGGAATTTGTCTCTCATTAATAGAGAAAAATATACAAGATAAAAGACTTGCGCCTAATCTGACATTGTCATCAAAAGTTCATTGAAGTCATTGGCAAACATTAGAGACCAATGCTAAAATGATTCTAAATTAACTAGATCATCTACAAACTGAACTGTTCTACTTCTATAATCATCTTATCTCAAGCACCTATGTTTAGCGGCCCCCTAATAATTCTTTTTAAACTAATGTTAATAGTCTATTCAGAATAGTTTGGTTGTTCATTAAGAATATACTGGCACTGTGTCACACGAAATCCCCATGAAAATGGAGGCCTAGTCTAGTTGGTGATCGACTTGGTTCTACACTTCTACGTGTGGAAAATTGAAAGGGACTTCCCTAATTGTTATTTCATACTTCCCACCCTTCCTATAATTTTTGTTTTCTGGGTTCAAAGTTCAAACCCCCCAGTCTTAGACCGACTTCGTTACCAGTCTCTATCAGTTTCTAAAAGATTCCCAACAGCTCCCTCAAGTTTTCTCTCTGCGTTACCAGAAACCACCCAAATGAACGATACTGTACCAATGCAATATGACGTCCTCAAATGCATACTTCAAGAAAGTCACCATCTCCTTGTTATATAATTCTCCATTGATGACTTAAGTTTTTGGCATCTGTATATAACTAATATGCTAGTTGTTGCCATTTCGTAGTCGCCAACCTTTTAGTTCATCTTTATATGCAACTCGGATTGATGGACACTCGCGTAGCCTTAAAGGTTATTCAGATTTTCGTTGTTACACAAGTTCATTATCGATCTGCCAAACTCTACCATCAATTAGATGCCCAAAACTTTTGTAATTTTATCATGCTTAATGTTTGAAAATCAGGATTTGGATCCTTAAATTAGATAGATAATTAGATATGTTAATTAGTAAGTAAATTAACCATAATGATTCATGTTTTGCTGAGGTAGTCATAGAGACTATAATTCAATCAACAACTATTTCATATCCTAATGCAGTGGGGTACTGTTTCTTTCATCACTTGCTGGCGTCTCTCTCTTTGTCTACAAGGTTTTATAGTTTACTTTAATGTTCAATGTTTAATCAAACCCTACATAACATCAAAGTCCCTATAAGAAAAGGTTAGCTACCCTTCACTTCTACCATTTGTGCTTTCGAAAATCCCCTCCTCCTCTTCTCTTGATGGTCCTGGACATGGGAAGAAACATAGAAGAAAAGGACATCATGAATGGAAAACTCAAGGTATGCATATCATTTCCTGTTCTGATTTCAAAGAGTTTCATCTGTGAATTTTGTCAAATTTTGATTCCTAAGAATCCATTTTGATTGAACAGGATATACTAAAAGGTGAACTAGAAGAGTTTCCTTCAGGTTCTTCACCAAAATCACCAAACCAAGAAGGTAGGCCAACCAGCATGGTCATCAAGGTCAGTTCTAAATAATAGCCAATATCTTTGATAACAAGTCTGATATCAATTTAGGCGTGTCAATGAACTTGTTATGTTAAACTTGGTTATTACAGAAGGCAAATACTATGTTTCCAGCTCATTTGATAGCAGAAGCCATATCCACCCTCCGCGGCCTCGACCTAAGATGGTCAGGTCCAATAACACCTAGTGAGATGCTCTATGTCCAGCAATATGTGTTTGCAAAGTACCCACAGTACTGCAATGGTCTAGTGGAGTTAGAAGGAGATAATAGTCAAAAGGTTGAAACTGACAGTAATACTAGTGAAGAGTCTTCAGGAACTCCCAACAAGTCCCCAAGGAACAAAGAGCTCTCCCCTTTCTCTTTCAGCAGCAACCACACTGATCTTGACAGAACCCAAATGGAACCCTCAAAGCTCCTAGACATCCTCACCAAGAAATCTTCATTCCAAGGGACATTTGTGTCAATCCCAGAAGTCCAAGCCAGGAATAGGGCCTTGAAGCATTGTGGTTTGCCAGAGGAGGACTATCTAGTCCTCTTTATGGCAAATTACAAAGATGCTATGGTGATGATTGGGGAGAGTTACCCTTTTTTCAAGGGAAATTACTACATGACCATAGTCAATAAAGAGTTGGATTCCATAAGGGAGTATGCCACTAAGAAAGAATCAAGGGTCATATCAGCTCCAGAAACTTGGTTGGATTTGAGGATAAAAGGGTCACAACTTAGCCAGTATTTTAGGAGAAAATGCAAGCATAGTCCAAAGGGACTATTCTCATATCCAGCCACAGTCAATGACACTAAATACTCTATGCATTGGATTTCTGAGGCTCATAGGAATTCATGGCATGTTCTTCTTGATGCAACAGGTCTGAATTTAGGGGAGGACCGGCTGGCACTTGCTATGTATCGCCCGGATTTCGTTCTGTGCACCATCGACAACACACATTCCCAGCCATCTAGTATCACTTGCTTGTTGGTTAGGAGAAAGACATTTGATACTATGGCACCTCCAGCCTAGATTCATCATATATTTCTTTCTAAGTACTAATAATTGATGATCAGATATAAAAACTGCTTGTAATTTTGTTTTCCTGTTTCCTGTAAACTCGATCTATTTGGCTCCTGGTAATGGGATTGTATTTGTTCCTGTTCTAAGTGGAGCACAGTAGATTTCTTTTCCTACTAATAATTCAATTGAAAACCTAACAGTCTTTGATCGATCATGTACTTTACTTTGATTGTGAATGTGTCCTTTTATACCTACTAGAACTGTTGCTTAGTACTTGCTTCCATGACCTCTTTTGTCTGCAGTTGGCACCCAATTAGCTAGCCAGAATCATGACTAAATTAAACAACTTGGTGGGTTATTTGTTAAAAATATCAATCATGACCCTAAAAAACCTTAATTTTGTTTATGATTAAGGAAATATAATCTCTATTAATAGTCAACCGTTAAATTTTTAACTATCTATAATGTTCTTGATTGATTAAAACTTTAAAATATGTCTTCCTAACAGATGAAGAACAAATTAGTAATTGTAAATGTTGGAAACAAGAAAAAAAATAGAAAGAAAGAAGCTTAAAACGTGGGAGGCGAGAGAGAAAAGTGGGGAGGGAAATCAGATTTTTTTTTTCATTTTTTTTTTTGAGAATGTGAGGGAAATCAGACTTTCAGCATAACTGTAATAGTAAAAAAATTAATTCACACACGCACGTAGTACGGGTCAAGATGCTAGTAATATATAAAAGGATTTCATCAAATCATGTTAGATTGATCACCTAAAGAATAGATTTCTAGTTTTTTTTTTATGGAAAATAATAAATTTCTAGTTAGAGGAGGTAGGAGAAAGGAGAACTGTTCCTTACAACATTGAGGTAATGGTACCTGTCATGTATTTTGTTGGATTTCTTATTCTTCTAGCTACTACATGCAAGAAAAGGAAAGCATATGTTTACGATTCCACTTATTGATCAATGACCTTTGAGATTTGAAGTTTGAATTAACACATACAAGATGCAATTTAAAAACCAGCAAAAGTACGAATATAATTTTACCATATTCATCAAAGTTCATAAGTTATATGAAGATGTGCACAAGAAATACAAATTGATTCATCTAAATTGAGTAGTTAATGCCCAAATTAAGTCGTTTTTAAGCAACGTACAGTTCTTTCAAGATTTCTCATATCCTATACTTGAGTATGTTACTTAATTAAAGATGGGATAACACTTGAGATTCTTAAGCACTTATTTGATACACAAG
This sequence comes from Fragaria x ananassa, assembly GCA_034370585.1. Taxonomy (NCBI): domain Eukaryota; kingdom Viridiplantae; phylum Streptophyta; class Magnoliopsida; order Rosales; family Rosaceae; genus Fragaria; species Fragaria x ananassa. The sequence goes on along the minus strand of CP139762.1, from coordinate 24,350,760 downwards.
ATCAGAAACTTGATCATCTTAAACTTGTAAAACTGGTCGGTGGGAATGGAAAATGCACATTAGGGCATTGAGTGTTCATTGACTGTCCTTAATGGACTGGGTAGAAATGAGCATGATATACCGACATAAGCACAAATGACAAGTGACAGCAGGAGCAAAGCTGTGTGTTTTGTTACTCTTTGTACACAAGAGCTTGAAAGTTGAAATTGATGAAGCATCAATAATTCAATTGCAACTGGGGACGTACATGTAATAACTAATAAGTCATAAAACAATTGCAAATGATTAGTCGTTTCACTAACACTATTATTATGGTTGTCACCTTCACCACCATGGTAGTTGTCTCAACACCTCTAATGTTAATCTCTCATATTATTGGCATAATTGGTAATTTACTATTCTATATATATTTTTATGTCAATTTATTCTCTTCGATTGTATTTTGATTAATTTGCAACGGTTTGGTCAAATTTGTCAATTCACGCATTTTGGAATAACCAATGTGCTTCTATAAACTTTCAAAGTAGTCATTTATAAAATTTGTCAATTTCATAAACTTCCATAAATTTACAAAATTAATCGATATATAAATAGAGGAACGGAAAAATTAATATTACGATCGAAAAGATATTGATAAATTACCAGAAATAAGACTTGGGAAATTGACTTAGTGTAGCAAACCGACTATTAAGTCATTATACTGAATCATTTCCTTAGGATTGTGGACTTCCAAAGAATTCATTCCCTCTCGTCGATTGTTAGGAGACGCACCCTATGTTTAGGGTAACCCATTAATCACAAGCCTAACCTGCCAAACACAAACCTAACTTATCAATCAAGGACAATCGAACCTCCAACAGTTGAAAAAAGAGAAGTAGAAAAGTCCCAAAATCAAAATCTCTGGTATAAATTTTGAGAAGTCACACAGTTACATAGCCGATCAAAATCTCTGGTTTTTTTCTTCTTAGTATTTGACAATTTTTGTACTATATGCCTACTATTCAGCTAATTGTTTCTTTTGTATTTTTTCAATAAATTAGTCCCTAAGAAAAAAAAACATAGCCACTAAAACTATAATTTAGCTGATGCTGACGCATTTTAGCAGAACCGTGCGTCGGTGGCGTTAGAGGTCGATGGAATCTCAAAATGCCAGAGCCTCCCGACGGCCTTAACAAAGAACTTCCGTCAGAGAAACTCCTCGGCAAAAGCCTTCTCCACCTTCCTGTCCACGTCGTGCAAAAACACGTGCGTCGTACCTGACCCCCGCCTCCTCCTAGCCATAACCGCCGCAGAGAATATCGCCGCCATCCGACCAGGCGCCTCCGGAAAGTAACCCCTTGGCGCGTCGATCATGATCAAGTCCCACTCCTTCTCGTACACCTCCTCCGGCAGGTTGCTCAGCGCCAGCTTGCACCTCTCGCTGCCACGTAAGACCGCCTCGGACGGCGCACAGGCGGCTTCGGATTTGTACGAGGAGAGCAGCTCGTCCGCTTGTTTCAGCTGCGTGCGGTAGTTAACGGTCTCGGCCCTTAGCTCCGGCCAGTCCTTAAGGACTGTCTGGACCCACTTGGGGTCCTCCTCGAGGAACAGCGTCGTGCCACGTGGGTTGAACGAGGCCCACATGAGCGAGTCGTAGCCGAGACCGAGGACGAAGGAAGTTGCAGGGCCCCGGGATTTGAGGACCTCGAAGGAGACGCTGATCTCGGCTCGCGATTGTTGCGGGGTCGTAGGGGAGGTGGCGTAGTGGAGCACCGCCTGGAGCTGAGCCGCCGTGGGGTTATAATCGTCAATGAGATTAGGGAGAGAGCAGAGGAAGGAGGGTCCGGTTCCGGTGAGACTGGAGATGAACAAGGCGGCGCCGAGGAAGATAACCAAAACGGCGGCTAACAATCTCTTTAGGTTTGTGCGAGTCATCATCTTGATATAAGAGAAACGAAAATGAAGATGAAAGGAAGATCTGTGAGAATTTAGAGAGAAATGAGCGAAGAGAATGAAGAAGGTTACGTTAGACAAAGATTTTTCAACTGCGTTTCATATGGCGGGACAAAAATACAAGATTTCTTATCACGCGAAGGCAGCTCATCAAGTGACACGTGTACTCTTGTGGCATGTATAATTAAGAATCCAAAGTAGTACCGACGGACACGGTAACATGTAAAACTTAAAAATTGAGTTTCTGACACGGCTTGGACACAGCAAATAAAATTATATATTTATGTATTTTTAAGGGCTAAATGCTTGTGACACCCTGTATTGTATACCTAAAATCAGTTTTGTCCCTCACTTTTTTTTTTAAACTGGTATACCCCTATACTTTGAATTTTCGACTGATTTGCCCTTGTCGTCAATTAACCGTTAAAGAATACCGTTAAGTTGCTAGAAACCTGCAACATCGACATAATATGTCCAATATACCCCTGACTATAGTGAGATGCAGCCAGGTGAGTCGAGGTGGCGGCAGAGAGGGGAGGAGCAAGGGAGGGAGGAGAAGGAGGAGGATTTTCTCGGGTCAGCCAAAAAATAAGGTCAACCCCTCCCACACACAAGACCTCCCAACAGACTCCACTGCTCCCCATTACTCTCCATCAAACCCTCCCACCACAACCACCACCATCACCACCGCCATGCTTCCTCTTCCTCCTCCTTAATAATGCCTCCCGCCGCTTCCCCATCCCCTTCCCCTGCACCCTCCCCCACCCCAACATTCTCCACCACCCCAACTCGCCTCCATGCATCCTCCTCATCTCCACCCTCTAAGCTCCCCATCGACTTCTCCCCTCCCCTCATCGCCATGGTCGTTGTTGTCGCCACCGCTTTCTTAATCGTCACCTACTCCCCATCGACTTCTCCCCTCCCCTCATCGCCATGGCGACCTTCCGGCAACCCATCCCTGAACTTTTCTTCTTTGCTGGTTTCTGCTGCACCGTCGGGTAACCCGTCGACTTTGTTGCACCAACCGGGTACGCCATCACCGGCTCACTCTTCTTGGCCGGCTTCGGCACCGTGACCTTTTCCCCGAACTTATAAGAGAAGGTGAGCTCGCCCTTGGGCTTGCCGGAAGGTCGCCGGACCTGGTATGATATAAACTTCATGTCCCTGTGGGTCGGCGAGGCTACCACCTACCAGGCGAGGACTTTACCGGAGGGGAGGTGCTTAATCTCGACGGGAAGCCCGACGACGCCGATGAGCCGGACCGTGTTACAGAGCTCCTTCTTCCACTGGACCTCGGCGGGTCTAGGGTGGGCCACCGGGACTTGGAGGCTGCTGCTGTAGTGGTCACGGCTGTACTCCACGGCGCATTTGAACGTGAAACGACGTCGCGCGAAGGACAAGTGGTTTTGGGTGGTGGCTGGGGAGAGGAGGAGGGGGTGGAGGGGAGGGGGGAGAGGAGGAGGGTGTGGTGGTCAAGGGCGGCAGAGGAGAGGGAGAGAGAGAGAGGAGGGTAAAATTGTCATCTCAATACCTTGGTCTCATACATGTGTCAACATGTTAGCCACGTCAGCTACATAACGGGTTCACTTGACGACAAGGGCAAATCAGTCGAGAATTTAAAATATAGGGGTATACCAGTTTAAAAAAAAAAGTGAGGGACAAAACTGATTTTAGGTGTAAACTACAGGGTGTCACAAGTATTTAGCCCTATTTTTAATAAATAAAAAAGATACTAAAATATAATTATACACAAAATTTCATATAATTATGCAGGAAATAAGGAACCAATAATCACTAATCAGAAACTGAAAAAAGAGGCTGACCTTGGAAAGATTAACATATTGTTGTGAATTTTTTCTGCGGAGAGACTATCAGCTAGAGATTAACAGACTTGAATCTCCAATATAACTTACTTGCCCATGGCTGGAGGAAAAGAGATAGAGGCTATCTGCTGCAATTGAATGGTTAACCGATTAAGAACAGTGAAACAATGATTATTTAGAACTTAGAAGAGATTGAATATGGAGAGATTAAGGAAAGGAAGATTGACCTTAGCAACCCAAAGAAGCTTAAGGCCATCGGCGGCTATCGGTGAAGGCGATGTTGGCGGAGAAAAGAGATTGAATGGGCGACGTTTTCTTCGTCATTTTCTTCATTTGCATCGTTTCCTGATTTTCCTATTTTTATTTGTGTGTGACATACATCTATTGCGCCTATTTATTTATTTATTTATTTTTTAAGTGAGACGAGCTAACGTGGCGTGTCGTAAATACACATGTCAGGCCGGTCAATGTGTCCAAAACGTGTCAGAAAAGTCAACTTTTCCGGATACGCCACGTGGCTTGTCGGACACGTTTTTTCCCATGTCGGGCGTGTGTCGGCGTGTCGGGAGTGTCGAACACTCCGCACTCCACCCATGTGAAGTGTCCGTGCAACATAGATTAAGATACATTTCCATGCCGCATATCTACTATCTAGTAGTCTAGTACTGTGTGTCCGTGTCACTCTATAATGAATCGATCGGGGTTTAGGACTCAACACACATTGACCACCTCTGTAATACCTTGACGCCACTGGAGACGTTTGAACGGCGCTTTCGTAGGAGCCTCCACGTCGGCGTGTTGCCGGAGCTTTCTAGGACTCATAGAGGAAGTGCATTCAACTTAAAACAGGGGGAATGAATTTTAAGAGATTGTGGGAGAAGCACAAAGTAAACTATAAATAAGCCCAAAAAGTAAACAACAGGCCTAAATCAAAACACCGGCAAAGCAGAAGAAGACTGTGGCCGCCACGCGAATATACACTTGTTGTAGTATGATGAAATCTTAACAAGCTTCTGCTATCCTTAATTTCAAGTCTCATGGCAATAACTGCGCTTCTCATCGAAACCAGCCCATTGAAATTGAAGCAAAGCACCCTCTTACGCACTTTTCGTTCTCTTCCCATCAAAACCATTTAGCTATCAACCTTGTTTGGCTCTAGTCCTAGCATATTCAAGAACCCTAAATTACCTCAATGTTATTCCTTGGCCGCCGAGAAGACCCACTACTCTAAATCGGACCATCCCTCTTTGTCTCAATGTTTCCAGAGATGATAATCGGCCAGCAGCAGCAAACCCTAATTTTATGAGTAAGTTATGGGAAAAGTGTCTCAAGGCAATGAGGAAACTGGCAACGGTCGCCGTGCTGTTGGGTTTCTTAGTCATGTACAACCCCAAACTCACAAGCCCTGGCTGCTCCGGTTGGTCGGGTTGGGGCAAGGTGGACATCCAAGTGATCCAACACCTTGTACAACAAATCTGAAAATTCTAAAACCGGTGACGTATTCTATGAACCATTCTAGAACTGCTAACCTCTTTCAGTCATTACTAGCAAAACGAAGCTTCACACATTTAAATCAGTATGAAATATAGCTATCTCACACAGACATCAGTATGAGAAAGCTATTAGTCTCGTTACACTCACGAATTGTCTTTCCGTACTCTTTGGAGGGGGGCTAATGCTCAACACACACAAATAAAAGTATGTGCGAGTAATTATCATGAGCCCCATCACATATCCACAAACGTAATTGATTTATAAATGAGATTCAGTGAGAATTACGTTCAAGATTAGAATAATTTTATTTTATGAACAATACAATGATCTGGAGCAAACAATTTATTAAGGAATAATCGATTTGAGGCATAAATTCACAAAGACAAGAAGAGGAAGAAATAGTGTGGGAGATGAAAGAGTTCTTGAATTTCGCAACCCAGCATCGACCACAATTCTATTTCAAAAAGCTTTACAAATCTGGATCAAGAGCCTTAATTAGTCATGAATTCAGTTTCTCCTTAATTACATTCTCTATCAAAGTTTATTGTTGTGATCTCATATTCGGATGTTCCTATGCGTGATGGTAATTATAATCTTTTTGAAAACAAGATTTTCAAATACTTTATTGAGGATTATTTCATATATCAAAACCATTAAGGCTATGGGTTTCTCAGAAAAAAGAAAAAAGAAGAAGCCATAATTTCCTGAGATTGATATCTTCTGATACTTTGCCAAGCAAGAGCTAACGTTTCTTGGTGGATTATTGTAATTGCCTCTAGAATTCTAATGGAAATGACCTAGTTAATCCAATGTATGCAACGGAGCCCTAAACCCATTAATTGAAATGAGAATGAGACCACACAAAGTAAGAATGGTTCTTGAAAGAACCTCAGGTGTTGGGTAGAGAAAGAGAGCAACGTTGATAACTGAAGAGTAGAGAATGTTTTGCTGTTGGGTGTGTAAATAAGGGCAAATTTGGAATTAAATGACAACTTTTTAGTTGCTGGGTATACTTAACAACTTTTTAGGCATTTGTTGGGTACATTTTTTTTTAATGAAAGGAGGTCAGACGATTTTATTCAATAAGCACAAGTTATATTACACAGTGACCCGCCCTTGCAGGGCCGTCAAAAAAATAAACCACTAAAACGTAATACCTTACCTATTGAGTGAAGCTCAAAGAGGAGTAAATCAATAGAGTATTGATAATAAATTTTTCCGCAACATCCATTAGAATACTCGTTGATAACCTTCGATTCATAATTCTGACAATTCCTCACAAGTATTGATCACAAAAAAAATTGGTACTGAACTAAGAGAAAACCTAGATACATTTATCAACACCTTTTCTAATTAACGACTCCCAATGAGATGAAATCACGAAAATGATGAAAATTTCCAAACATTCAAACATGACATATGCACCACGTGGCTAGAATCATAACACCTGTACGCTACTATAGCTAACAGCTAACTTCATTAATTCCGGCCCAACTTACCGGATGGGCCTCCATTTAAAACCTTCGTCTCAGAAAAAGCAGCGGCGTCTATGGACAACGAAACCCCACGCCAAATCCACCATCGAATTCCATACCGACGCTGACTCCAACGGCCCGGATTCACAGCTCTGCACACTCTTTTACCACTCAACAGCTCTATTAATTGTCCACACTCCCACCTTCCTTCTTATTTATACAACCTTTTAACCTTTCACACAATCAAACCTAAGCTTTGATAAAAATTCCATTTCCCAAGTTAAGATCGATCACCATGACTATGGAGAAGAAGATGTTGATGGGTATGGCCGTGGTGGCGATGCTAGTGTGGGGCTCTTCCGGTGCGGCGGAGACGGTGGCGCAGAAGTGCAACGACCAGTTCCAGAAGGTGGCGGTGTGTCTGACCTACGCGACGGGAAAAGCGGCGACGCCGACCAAGGAGTGCTGTGAGTCGGTGAAGGGGCTAAAGGAGACTGAACCGGAGTGCTTGTGCTATGTGATTGAGCAAGCCAACAGTGGTGCCGAGGAGATCAAGAAGATGGGGATTCAGGTGGCTAAGTTGCTTCAGCTCCCTTCTGCATGCAGCTTGAAGAACGCCAGCGCCAGCAACTGTCCCGGTGAGTATTAACAGCTCTCTATTATGACTCTCCCGTCTCTCCGGTTAGCTTAAAAGGGTTTGGAGATGAAACGCATAGTCGACTTGTTGAAGATAAAAGTAGGTGCATGTAAAAACTAGGGGAAAAGGAAGTAAAAAACGAGAATTGCTTGCATGTCTTGTTGTACTTGGAGAAGTCCTATATCCTATAGTTTAAGTTTGTTTACATGAATAATTAGTTAGTCGTATTCTTTTGTACAAAATGATATTTTAGTTAGTTAAAAATAAACTAACTAACAATAAAAATGTATTAAAATTGATCATTAGTTTGAGTTCACTGCCAAATAGGGTTTGGTTTCCTTTAAATTTCCTAGCTAAGTGCACCCACAATTCATTAGTTTTTTTTCCTGGACAACAAAGAACTGATTCGTTTGAAATGGGGTAAACTATTGTTGGTTTGTTAGCTTCCTAAAAAGACCATTTCCCACAATAACAAAACCGGGCCATATTTGCATGCAATGTTTTAAAAAACGCTAAGCACTAGTTGGGCAGACAGCCGGTGACTAGCGCTTAGACGGGTTAATCGGGAGATTAATCGGGGATTAATCGGTTTTCTAGATTTCTAGACGGAAACGGTGAAGCATTGCCTAGCGCCTAGCGGGATTAATCGGCTCCAGGCGGGGAATTTTTAGAACATTGTTTGCATGTAGGGTATAGCGACTCGTATGTTACTCGATCATGTCCCATTCGAAGTGGGTGTCATGATGGTCAATTTACTAGGTATGGAGTAAATGGCATAGGGCTAAAGTCCCAAGTTCCCAACCAACTCCGAACCCCCAACCAATAGATAGAGCATTTACCATCAAGTTTCGATGATTTTGATACATGCATGTTGCAACTTAGTTAACCAACCTTCGCTAGCTACCTAATTGAGCTGTTCACTAATTGTGCTTTGATTTTTGAATGGTGAAAACAGCGCTACTAGGGCTGGCTCCCAACTCCCCAGATGCTGCTATCTTCACAAATGCTACTACTACAGCTACCTCAGTAACACCCGCAATTTCTGGACAATCTGCTCCTGAAACGGCCACCGGAAACAGTAATGGAATGACTAACCTTGGACCTGGTTATGCCGGTCTGGTGGTTGCGGTGGCTGTGTGCATCGTCTTCCTTGCATTCCCACCGGCGGGTGGATTTGTGCGCCTCTAAGTAATTAGCTACGTGCTCTGTGTTTAGCTCAGTAACGTGAAGAAGTTGGCCTTGAGTGCTAGTAGAGTAGTATTCTGAATTTAAGAGTTCTTGGTTGTTTTTGGGCGATCTCCTGGACTAAGTTGGATTGTCTTTTGCTTAGTTTGTATGGTTCCCATGACTCGGTTTTACGTAGACCGGTTTGTGTTTCTGCGGATTTACCACTTAATTTCCAGGCCTGTAATATTGTTCGAATTTTAATTGATCAGTGAAGAATACTCTTCATTGTACGTTGTTGGAAGTGTTCAGTGTTTATTTGTTGTAGATCAAGTTTTGCCATCTTTTTGAGGGATCCCTCTTTTTGATGATCAAATTCACTGCCTACAATTTGAACATCGCAAAAAAAAAAAAAAAAACAAACAAACTAGCTTCTTATATCGTTCTGATTCGATCGCAGCAATTTACAATTTAATTACTAGTAACTGGTAAGCATGCTTATAAAAAAATTAAACTTAATGCTAAGCATTCAAATCATACGAAACGTACGAGCCAGGTCAACTTATCAGATTGATTCTCAAAAAAGGTCAACGTATTAGATTAGATTAAGCAGAATTAGCATGGAATTAACATTTGACATGACTGTGACTTATTGCGCTACTATAAACATATAGAAGAAATCCGTTAGCGAAGAAACAATGGGGATGTAGCTCAAATGGTAGAGCGCTCGCTTTGCATGCGAGAGGCACAGGGTTCGATCCCCTGCATCTCCATTTATTTTATTTTTTAGCCCAAAAGAAATACAATCCGGACCGAACATCCCAAAATTACTACAAAACGGTGCGTATTAGCCCCCAACTCGAACAAACTAACCGTCTTCTCTACTACATCAACCCTCGCACTCTCGCCGCGGCTATTTCTCCGATTTAGGTCTAAAAATCCCAATTCTCTGACCGCTTCCCAATCCCTGCCAATTTTTCCGCCGCCGTCGACATGTCTCAGGTAATTCAATTTTTCCTCTCCCTTCAATTTCACCGCTAAATTCACCCATCTCTCGCTTTCCCCCAATTCACGTCGCCGACGCCACAATTAGGGTTCCGGCCACCGTAAATAACTCTTCCCTTCTTCGATTTTCAGGTTGATAACAGAAATTCATCAGCAGCCAAGCGCGCTAGAACCGATGGTATGCTAATTTTTATTAATTAATTAATTCCATTCGATGCGGTTAGTATTATCCTCATCTATAATGCGTGTGTTACCAGCCTGTTTAGTTTATGAGCTGATAAATTATACTATTGATCGTATTCGAATACGTACATGTACTGGTGCACTGTGCTTGTATTGCGATTTCGAATGTTTTCGATGTATATGTTGGTGGGTTGTGATGTTAGGAGCTGATTAGAGCAAGTGGTGTTTGTAGGGAGTAGAAGGGAGGATGATTGGACCTGCCCTGCGTGTGGGAATGTGAATTTCTCATTTAGAACAACTTGCAATATGCGAAATTGCAGTCAGCCGAGGCCGGCTGATCACAACTCGGTAATACACTGACCTGTGCAAGTTTACTTTGCTCATTATGTCGGAATGCCATTTGACTTGAGTTGCAATTTTACTTTGCGATGTTTATATTGTATGTGGGATGTTAAGATCAAGTCTTGCGTTTTTTCAGAAATCGGCTGCGAAGCCTTTCCAAGCCCCACAACCTTACACTTCCGCTCCTCCTTATGTGGGTTCTGCTGCGCCCTCCTCAATGTATCTTAGTGTGCCTCCATACGGTTCTTCTCTGTTTAATGGATCGTCCATTCCTCCCTATGAAGTTCCGTTCTCTGGGGGATCAGCATATCATTACAACTACGGCAATCGCCTATCAACAGGCAGCCCTTACAGACCTCTGCATTTGCCGGCTCCTACGCCTTATTCTAGTGGATCCCTCATAGGAAATGGTATTTTCCGTTTACTTTTAAACCCCTGATTGTGTATGTTTATTCTTCCTTGGTGCAGTTCTGGATCTTTCAATTCATTGAGTTTTATTCATTACCTGTTTAGCTAAGTTATAATTTCTTTTTGTTGTAATCTTTCTTGTGTTGCTCTATCTATCATTACAGTTGTTATGCAAATATCTTTTTGAAACCTATCGGAACTCGGGGTGTTTCAATGCTTAATTGTAATTTTTTTTCCTGCTTAGCTGAAGTTGTAATTTGTTCTTTTGTCATATACTTGTTTGTTTTGTTATATCTATCTTATGCACTGTCGGTATGCCAATATCTTTTGCAACCTATTATAATTCTGTCTCCCACCCCCTCCCAGCCCCACGGAAAAATAAGTGTGTAATTGAAAGTAGTGGATTGTTTCACTCGTGGTTCTGACTATTCTCATTGTTGTTGTTGTTTGTTTTTTTTATTGTTTTTTTTTTCACTTTAGTGTCGTAACCATGTTCTCTTCCTTACTCTTGCAGGTGGATTATATAGTATTCCTCCTATGATGGATCGGTACGGCCTGGGACTCCCCCTGGGTCCTGGTCCTATGGTATGTACATAACTCTATTGTGGACTGGTTCATACATGCTTGATTTGTTTATATGTATATAGATATCTTTAGATATACATTCTAAATCCAAATAGATCTTAAGCTCTTTTTGTTGATCTACTTTTGCAGGGTCCAAGGCCAGGATTCTATCCTGATGACAAATCTCAAAAGAAAACTGCAGGTTTGTCATTTTGGCTTATGAATGATTGGTCATCATGGAAACATTTATATTGATATGAACATTGATTTCTTCTTTATATTCTTTTTATTGCGCATTTAGATGCCACACGCGATAATGATTGGACGTGTCCAAAATGTGGAAACATCAACTTTTCATTTAGAATTGTCTGTAACATGAGGAAGTGCAATACACCAAAGCCTGGATCTCAGGTCTCTCTCTCTCTCTCTCTCTATATATATATATATATTTATGTACTGTAGAGTTATCTAGTCAATCTCGTAACGAACTTGACATATATTTCACCTTGACCAGCTATTGGGATTCTGAATGTTGAAATCTATTTTTGCCTAAATATTTTGCTTGATATATTTGTGGATCAACTTTTTAAATTCTATATTGTGCTGACATGTGATGATACTCGCTTGTAACTGCAGGCTGCAAAGAATGACAGAAGTGCAAGTAAGTTCATTTTGTGCCTTATTGTCACCTAATTACATATTTTGTTACCCTCTTTATTCTTGTTTCTTTGTTGTCCTCTTTCTGTAACTTCAAATATTTTCTTTTGCAGAGCAAAAGATGCCGGAAGGTAGCTGGAAGTGTGAGAAATGTAACAACATAAACTATCCATTCCGAACCAAGTGTAACAGACAGAATTGTGGAGAGGACAAACCAACCGAGTCAAAGAAGTCCTCTTCACCTACTCCGGATGAAAGTGATCAGGTTTGTAGTATTAGAAATTTGCTCTGTATCTCTATGGGTTTCTTGAATTTGTTATTGTCTTTGGCTGGTTTTGTACATATCACAATTTTGATTTACATTCTATTTTTCAATCTATTTTTATTGATTGATCCATTTCAAATGTTCCTTCTCTTATATTTTCCAATAATGTAGATTGATTCTTATTATAGCTTTTTAATTTAAATATGTATTTGTCTAGTGCATGGGTTAATTTGTAATTGTCTACTGTTCCAGTGAGTACTAGGACATATTTGAGGGTTGAGAAGGTCCAGAGTTGTCATCCAGCATTGCTCAATATTGGGTGTCTGAAAGTCAGTCTTGTCGTCCTCATGTTGCAGCGGTTATCGAGTTACTCTACCTTATCATGATTTGTGTCAAGTTGTATTAACTGCTATGGTATTTGTGGTCTTTGTGGATCGTACAATGCATCTTGTGTCAGCCAGTATTATCTGGCAATGATTTTACATGTTGGTTCTGGTTTCTATTGGTTAGACCTTTACTTTGAATCAACTCATCTATTCTAGTGAGTTTGTTACTAGCTGGGCAAAAGGTTTCTGTAGTCTGATCCTGTCTGGTTTTAAATTGCTCTCAAATTGTCTAAATGTGTTTGAAGTCGATATTGTCAGATGCTTCTGGTATGGATCCCTGAGTAGGTCTCATTTTGATATAATTGGGGCAGAAGGTTTCTAGTCAGTCGCATGTAGTATATTCTACCAAACCATGTGATCCGTGGTCTTGTTCTTGTGGCAATTTCACTGTGTCAGGATTTTGGCAATGGGATGGTGGTTCAAAATCTTAGTCATCATAGGTCTTGTGTTCCTATGGCCATAAAGTAAAATGAGGTCAATAGGAGGAAATCATGCTTGTCTTTCTAGTGAAGTGGCCTTAAAATGCATGCCTAGCTTGTCAGGCTACTGAGGGGGTCATATTATGCATCAGTTCTCTATGTTGTTTATAGTTACCGAATGAGTAATTGGTTTATGGAAGTAGAAATTTGGCTTGGATGAAGCAACTCTCAAATTCATGTGAGATTATAGAAATTCACCATCTACTATAATGTTTAGTCGGATAATTTCTGCGGTAGTTGCCCTTTGTGTGTGTCGGTGTGTGATATTTTTGTCTCTTTGGTTTCTGCCCGTGTGTGTTAGTTTATGAGTTTATCTAGTATTTTTGGTATATTCTGATAAACAGAAAATCCAGATGGCCCGTCATTTGCAATTACCGGGCAAGGCCAAACTTGGGTCAGTTGGGTGTGAATGTGTGATCACTTTGAAATAAAATTTTAATCTTGTAATCAACCTTAAAAAAATCAAGATGTAGTGGTTAGTTATTTTTTTGATTTGGAAACTTATTTCAGTAACTTTTTGAGTGGAACTATAGGCCGCATTTCTAGTGTCATGACATTGTCCGGCACTTCGGTGTAGATCAATTGTAGTGGTTTACTGCTTTCTTTACAACCCACCCAGTAGCACAAATATGGTAATTTGATGTGGTCTGCCTTGCAATGCATGAGGTATATGGAGCTAGACGTTGGGTGCAAAAGCTCATCTTCTCCGAAGTAATCACGTATAGCATGGATGGAATTCTGGAAATTGCAAATAATATGAATCCCCCAAGTACAAAGTAAGCAATTGCTTGGTGTACAATGCGAACGGACCAGTTGGTAATCAACAGCCATATATGGGTTTGGTCTACTACCACAATATTGTTGGGATATAAATGGGGGAGTAGGGATGGCAATAATCCCAGCGGGTACGGTACCCACAGGTATTCGACCCTAACGGGAGAGATATACTGGGATAAACGTGTGACGGGTATGTGGATCTTCAGTATTCGGATTTTTGAATCGGGTACGGGACGAGTATGGTATTTTGATATTCGTCCTCATTCTCACTCATTTAGGATGTAAATATTATTTTTTAATATATATATATTATTTATAAATAGATATTTATGTAAAATCTTTTGTAATATTTTTTTTACTATGATTTTTTTAATGAATATTTATAGAAGAGTGCGGCTATTGGGACCTCCAGATTTGCTCAGTATACCTCCATGTCTCTTTACACCTCCCTTTTATTTTTAAAAACAAGTATTTGCTTAGACCTCCTTTCAAATTCCTAAAATAACCTTAGGTTTGCTATTCATATAATTTACTCATTATACCTCTTATTCGTTCTCTAGACCTCTGACACTTTATTTTTTTTTTTTATTTTTTTGCATGCAAACATCTATTTCAGACCTCGATTACTTGATCTCTTTTTTCTTCTTCTCTTTTTTCATGAAAACCTATTTGGCAACCTCAATTCCTTGATATATATATTTTTTTGCATAGAATGTCATTAGCCTCTATTATTTGATCAAGTTGTAAGAACGATTTTTCGATGACAATAATTTAAAAAAATTATTCAAATCATGAATCGTTTTAACAATCAATTGCTAAGCAATAAGATACATAAATTAATGATATGCACCCAAAAACCTTTGACCTAGAAGAAAACTCTAAGGTCAATCTCGTCCACCACCACTCCATGAAGTAAGTCATCGAGGAGAAGACTCATTTACAATAACTATTAAAGTGAGACATTTCTCTTGTAGAATAGCGATGATATTTTCATATTAATGTTCCAGAAAAAAAAAACTATAAAAATTCTCTATATGCACCCAAAAACCTTCGACCTAGAAGAAAAACCCTAAAATAGCCAATGTCGTCGACCACCAGTCCATGAAGCATGTCCTCGAGGATAAGGTTACGAAAAAGACGTTTCCTAAATGAAAATCAGGAGGAAGAAGAAGAACATATCATGAATCGAAACAAAAATTATATTGGTATTGAAAAGATACCTTGTCTGAAGGTTTTTAGACAGAGGATTGTGTCTTCGTCAATGGAGATTCTTCCATTAGGTGTAGTAGTTCTTTGAGCAACGGTTGCACTCAGGTTTATGGTTTATAGACTCCGTTTTGTATAGTTAACTTGAACCAAAAAGGAAGAATACTAATTTGATTACAATTTTTTTTGTTTGAAATTCAATGTCTATTACTGTCATTTTGTATGAGGTTATATTTGTAATCCAATAAGTCAAAACATGTTATATTTGTAATCCACTAAGCAAACTTAGAGGTCCCAATAGTTGCACTCTTTATAGAAACTACTTTTTTACCGAGACTTGTATTCATTTTTGTTGGATTGAATCAACAAACTTATTTATATATGTATTTGATTTTATTTTCATATTTCTATATTTTGCAATTATTTATTACATAGTTGTTAACGGAGATCGGGGCGGGTATGAGAATGTAATCTCCAAAGGAGACGGGTACGAGGAATCCCCATTATCTAATTACGGGTAATGGGGCGGGTACGAGGATGAGGAATGAAAAAGGGTACAGATATGATATTTTGATCCATTGGCCCGACCCTACCCATTGTCATCCCTATAGGGGAGTAATGATCTTGAATAAAAAAAAAAAATACAATATGAGCATTTTTTTTTTTTGAGGAAAAAGACAATTTCATTAATTTGTCAACGGCCAGAAGCCGCTTACATCAGTTTGCCTACTTAAGACCAATCAGTCATACTGACAACAAGCACTAATAAAGAGACAGGTAGCTCTCACTACAATTGCACTCAGTTAAGCTTATCACATCTAATTTACAACTAAAACCTATCTAAATTCCATGTAGCGGTAATATCAGTCGTCTATGGACCTCGATTGATATACAACAAAGTAAAACCGAAATCTAAACAAGAAATAGTTTTCCAATATTAGATGTCTAGGTAAGAAACAAAGAAATTAAGCTACCTCCTTGCCCTTGTTGTTAGGGCTAGCCTCTCCTCTACCAAACTTGGGTGTTGAGATACGTGGAGGCGGAGTAACCAAATCCTTTGCAGGCTTTGGTACTTTGTTAAGGCTACCAAGAGGCCTACCAACCTTCTTCTTCTGCTTCAGAGAGACCAGGGTTGAGTCAAGAGCAGACTCTGACAACCCTAGAGATTCAGCATGCAACACAGGAACCTTTCCCCCAAAGGATGGTTTTGAGTTTCTTAGGAGAAGGGGTATAATGCCCTTGTCTTTCTCTCTTCTTGGAGGAAGTAGCTGCTGCCGCCTTGGGAGGGGCCGAACAAGGAGCAGCTGTCATCCCTAGTTCTCCACCATCATCATCGATCAAGGAGCTATCTTGCAGAATAGGTCCTTGAAGCCCAATTTCAGTACATTCATTCTCAGGAGGCAAATTTGTTGCCTCGGCTGACTCCAAACGCCTAATTACCGGCTTCTTCTTCTCCTTCTTCTTTGGTTGTGCAGAGGCAGCCTCTACCAAAGGACCTGGAGGTTTAGCCCCAAAAGCATAACCAGGTGGAAGGGGCTGAAAGAGGGAAATTCAGATATCTAGCCACCGGGTTCAGAGCCGGTCGCTCCTCACAACTGATTCTAGAATAGGTGACAAGCCAACAGACTGAGCAACGTCCTTGAAGGTGTTCATACTCAAATTTCAGCAATGGTTCTACTCCCTTAGATAGGAACACACTGCGTTCAAGCAAAATAGGTTTCGATATATCATGAGTAAATATAATACGCATCTTACCCCGCAGGAATTCCTTCTTATCATAGTCGACAAAACCACCGAGGAGGTTGCCAACCAACTTGAGATTATCGGGTTCTTCAAAAGCAGGTGGTATGCCCAAAACCCTAGTCCAAATTTGCACATGGCGCATCGAGACCTCGGCTAAGGGAAGGATACCATCATAGGGCTCCAAACATACAGGAGCACGTTCATAGCACCATACTCCGCCTTTAAGAACCTTGTTGTGATTAGAGGCAGTCTGAAAAGAGACCAGAAAAAGATTCTCTGCTCTTTCTTGAATCCGGAAAGGATGGTTGACAATCCAAGTCCGATGAAAGTGATTGATGAAAGCAGTTGGATCCACAGGACGCCGTGTTAAAGGTCGACCTAGCAAAAAAGAATGGGAGGACCGACGGACAGGACCGCCCTCAATCTTACCAAGGTCAGGAGCAAATCCGCCAACGACCAAAGCCAAGGAAGCGGCGAAACTTGCTGTGACAGCATCAATGGAGGGATTGGAGGCCATAGGGATTGTGGAAACAGGAGAAAAACAATTGAGAGGTAGGGTTTGTGGAGGGATTGCGTGAAAAAAACTCTAGTAGCGGCTAGGGTTTTGAAGAAAGTAGGTGAGCGAGTGCTCCTAAACTCTCGGAGCAAGCCGAGCTAGGTTTTTTTTTTCTTTGCTTGTTCGATATGAGCATTCTTAGTAAGAGGTTGACGTCGGATTTTCTCAAGAACATTCTACATAAGCAAGAGTGCAAGACAGTGAAATATAACAGAGTTCGCAAATGTCATTATTATATGACCTAACAGTAGCATCTGGTCATGAATTTGCGACCACAATCTGAACCCGAGTGCTACTTATATGTCTATAGAACGAGACAGTAACGAAAGCAGTTTTGAGTTCAGGGAAATAATTACACTACGGGTGAGATACTTGTCAGTGACTTGATTATGCACTGCAAAGCAAACTCATACAGGTCAATAAATTCCGCAATAGGAACCAACCATGGAAAAGGACAGATTCTAAGGCAACTCAGAACAGGCTTTGACTCGAAAGTTAATTGAATTGGTTGGTGCTATAGTTGAACTCAAGGGGCCCTTTGAACATATGAAGATCTTGATATTGGTTGCTGCCATTACTCTGTGAATGCGAGACATTTACTTGGGTGGTAACAAGAGATGGCTGTTCATTTTCCCAGTAATCTGATGGCAATGGCAACCCTTGGGTCATTGCCTGCATCGCAGGCTGAGGTATATTGGTATGATAACTGTGATTCGTGTTATCAAGTGAAACAGGTTTCGCCTCGGATGAAGCCCATGAGCTGGTTGACAGAAGAGAGAGAGCACGATTAAGATTTTGCGGTGCATCCAGGTTGAAAGAGATCATAGATTCTTCGGCACCTGCATATAGATCAAAAGTTGTAGGACGATTCAAAAAATTTGCCAATCTCTATCTAGTTGGCATTACCAAATAACATAAATAAAATTTCAATCATGAAGCATGATGCATAACAGACCTCTATTTAGAACCTGAGATGTTGTGCCATTAGATGGTGACAACCTACAAGAATCTTGGTAAAGCATGGTTACAGAACCTGGGGTGTGCTTTTCTGCCAAATGTAGCTGTTTGGAAGTGCCTCCTCCTTTCAAAGTATTTGGAAAATAATCTTTTGTTTGTGTGAACCTGAAACTACATGCGGCATCCCATGATAAATTTCTAGAATGCCTCGAGTAAGCAAATGGGGCTTGGTCCAAAACTAGGCTCATGTGTTGCCTCCCATCTGTATAGGTAAAACCAGTGCACTTCAGCGGGTAGCAATACGTAATACAAATAAGATCGTCTCATATTGAATCTGGAAGCATGTCAAATGGGGATGGATAACCAATGAAGCATAGCAGCTTCAGCACCAGAAAGTAGTAAATGATTTCAAAGCAGGCTTGCTAAACATGAATCTTAGTTATTGACAGTCTAGATGTGCTATAAAATCCTTGGTATTTTTTCCATGCAATTTGAGGCTCAATTTGAATCGAACAAAGCCTAGGCATATATGCAGATTATAGATTTGAAGAACAGGTCCATCCATTTTCTTTATTGGTCAAGAAACTAAAGCCTAGCTTGGAAAGTATATCATGATGTATTCTGATGTATTGCAGTCAGGAAACAGCGTAAAGAACAAACAAAAGATGTGCTTGAAACCTGCACTATACAGTGATGAGGAATGCCTTGCTGAATCTCCCAATGCTCCTAGTTGTGGTTTGCGACGCCTAGCATTGTGATCTGAAAGACGCCTGCGACAGCTTCTCTTCTTTTCATCAAACTCCGAAAGGCCATGGAACCTTTGACAACAGAAAGGGTTTACACGTATCAAGATCTATATGTTAGAAGCCAAGAATGATTTTGATTGAGACATTGAAGAAGAAAACATTTTGATAACAAACACATTGATAAGAATGGAACAAGTTACCTGCTACACTGCTGGCAAAACCGACGTTCTACACCATTTACAATGACGTTTGGAGATTTGGAATGATTTGCACAAATCCTATGTTTGCGATGGTAATCTTTGGCTGATGACAGATCAATACTGCAGCCTTCAACCTGGCAGTACGTAGCAACTGTACTTTGACCAATGGATTTAAATCTCTTTGCTTTTGTCCCCATTGGTGTGGAAATAACAGATACAGTAGAGGTCTTGACATTATTTCCAGCACAGACATCTTCAAAGTACATCCGCTTACCAAGCTTTAGGCTGAGCAATGGCTCACTAGAGCCAGCCGAAATCTCAGTTGGCGAAGTTCCAAAGGCTTCAATGTCTCTTGCTGATTGCTTTCTATCAGCAAAATTCTTCGAGAAACCTTCAAAAGTCTCAAAACTGAAGTTGGATTTCTTACTTTCCCCAACTGAAGAACTCACAGAACCCGATTTTGAACTCTTTGATGTACCGTCTCCTAAGTCAGAGCCAGAAACACCACTTCCCCCATCAACCCCAGGCGAATAGAAATATTCAGAGTTCATTCCTCGGTCTCCTTCAACACTCCAGCCTGTTGGTTGAAGCTTTTTTGCATTTTCAGTTACTTTTGCTCCAAACATGAAAACATTCTCCCAGTCCCATAGTGAAAGCGGCTTCTCATTCCACTCCATCACCATTGGGGAATTCATAAACCGACTACAAAACCTTCTTCAGCTAATGCAATGGCAACTGATCACCAGCTGCAATGCATTACAACCACATAAGAACACACACAAGAATATACAGAAAAAGAACACTGGACAAACAAAAACATCAATTAACTAGCTAGCAAACAGTGTGAAAGAATAAGAACATGCCTACAGTGTGTGCCAACACTGTTCACAGGACCAGACTGTAAAGCAAAGCAAATCCTGAATATGAGTACAAGGAACAACATTGAATCATTGTACCTCTTCAAGTTTATAGAAGCATGGCTTCTCAGATATGGGCAACACAAACGAAATTCTGTACTGATGGAGACCAGTGTATTAATTATATAGCTAACCAAAGCATCTCATTGCTAAGAACATCAGTTTTCCACCGCAAAATTTCTGCAGATATAATTTGTTGTAGTCCCTAACTTTACAGCCATGCAGGATCTATAAATAGTTGCTAGATCTTAACCATGGATTCAATAATTCCCCATCTCCTATCTTCGACCAAACAAAGAACATGATCACATAATTTCACTTCTCAATCTAGTACTACAGATTTGAACCCCAGCACTTGAATCCCAGTAAAGAATGGCAAGTGTTTCCCATTTCCCTGCAAAGATTTGAATACTGGCTCTAACTTGATTGCTATTTGTAACTCACCAACCCATTTGTAGCTCACCACCTTTAAACAGCTATTTGGTTCCGTCTCTTTCACTCAAGTCAATAATTCCTAATAATGTTTCTTTTTCACTGCTCACAATTACCTTGTCCTCTCAAAAACTTTCATCTCCAATCATTTCCCATTTCCTCGCAATCTCTCGGCCACTGAGATCCACCCACCACCGCCTTTGATTTACCTCCCAAGACTAGTGAACCTCAATCTCTCCGAAACTCATCGACCCTTTAATAAACTCGAAAGCTTCTTCCTTAATCACCAAGAATCCATAACCATCCCACATAATCATATAAAGCAACTCCATTAAGAAACCATTATGCACCCAGAAAACATAGCATACTAACACCATAATCAAATGATTACTGAATACCCAGAAACATATGCTTTTGGTTTTTGGAATAGGAAAAAAATACAAACTTTGTCAAATACTAGCATTCTGATTATTAGATTGGCTTTATTTTAGATATCTAAGCAAGTTTAAAGAAGACAATAATTCTCTAATGTACGAAATGAAAAGAAAAGGAAATATTTGGGGAGAACAAAGAAGAAGCATTCTTTACTTTCCCAAATAGAGTCTGACCAAAAGTTAAAAACTTTCTTACTAAATATATAAATTTGGATTTGCTACAATCACTCTCTATTTTCTTTCCCAGAAAACGAAAAGAGAAATCAGAAATCAGCATAACCAGAGCTACCCACCAATGTATATCATTTTCCAAAGCATCCATCCAATAAGGAAAAGAATCCTGAGCTAGTGATGAAGGTGAAGACCAACAGGAGAAAGAAAGCTAAAACCTTTACACTGAAACCGTAGCAATACAGGTACCCATACCACAGAAAGAAGAAAGAGAAGAACCAGAAGAAAAAGAAATGAGAAAATGATTGATGAGCTGAGTGAACTTACAGGAAGATTTTGCAGAGAAGTTTTTCAAAAGAAAAGGGAAGCATTATTGGCTGGGATTATTGCCATTCCTGTTGTTCCTTCAATCAAAGTTTCAACTGAGAGACACCGAAAGACAAGACAGACTTGACCAAAGAGACGTATAGAGAAGCCAATGCTAGCTGCCGAGCTCTCTCTCGCACACACTTATATTGTGTAGTTGTCTCGATTGTTTCTGTTTGGGCCCTCTTGGCCTAGACTGGCTGGGCAGGTTTGTATTCTAGCTTTCTCTTCTACCCACTTTCTGTAAACGTAGCCATAGAAAATGACAAATGGTGACTGGTCCGAGTCCGTGATGATTCGGAACTACGAAGTTTTGATACCAACATAAGAACACGTCAATCAAATTTGTCTTTAAAACTATTGTATATATCATACTCTGTAGTAAATAGTTTATATCTTTTTAAGTAGGTTTAGCGGTGTGAAATTGCTTCGGGAACTTCATAAATCAATACACAAACTTGATATTCACTTCATAACTAAATATTCGTAATCGATTTAGCACAATTTACAAAGTAAGGAATACAAATTTTAACATTCAACTCAATTTAAATGATCGGAATTCATGATTCAAATTGCATATCTACCATTATATTTAACAATCACCTTCCACACTCTTGTTCTTGTACTAGAGAATAGACTTGGAGCCAAAATGAGTTTCTTTAATAACATGATATCCTAGATTCTAAGATACGTACTTTCCTGGTTCACAAAATTAAGTACAACGCATTTCCGTCAACCTTAATGATTGCCTTTCAAGATATTTACTTCACCATGCTTATGTTTATGGTATCTTATGGAAGGAATCTGTTAGTTTAAAGACAAACGAGAGCAAACAATAGTGTACTTATTCATGGGAATTTTGGTTTGTTTAAGGAAAGTAAACTCAGGAATGTGTCTTTGTATCTACAACTTGGACTAGTTGATATTATCCTACTAAGAAAAATAATTGGACAGGGTGTCGATGTTGGGACTAAATTATGATCTATGTGATACACAGAATCAACATGGGATGTGATCAACATAATAACATGTTTGTGGGACAAAGTCTCTAAGTTTAAGGTTTGTCTATGTTTATATATAACTGAAATACAGATTTCATCATATATGTACACACGCATACAAATTACAATATACTCTTGAATCAGTGTATCAATGACATATTAATTCTAAATATTAGTAAATAATCTCTTAAAGTAATAGTTTGGTTCGAAAATTAACTATGTAACTACCACATACCACATGTGGTCGAGTTGATGAGAGTCTTGGTGTGGATCCCTTATACTCAAGTTCGAATCACGTACACCGAAGCTATTTGAAGTTAAATCTCAATTTATTTTTAATGACGAAGGGGAAACGTTCTGACATAACATTTCAGAACCTATAAGGATACCGTCATTGATATTATTAAAACAAAAAACAAAAACAAAAAAACAAAACACCGTCTATTGATTAATCATATAAGATCACCTTGGCAAATGATTAATCATAAATCGTAAGTCTATTTCTACTTGATTTATCAATACATTTCCTGCTATCGGTAAACTAACTCGAAGTTAGGTCTTTGAGCCCAATCCCGTCGATCAATGCATGCATGAAGCAATTCAAGCAAGTCTACTGATGTAAAAAAAGAAAAGAAAACGACCTAATTGATCTCTAAAGATTTTGATGTGTTGTAAACGGATCTATGTTTATTTATATTAAGTCACTTAAATCTGGGCAAACCAACTTGTGTTGTGTCTGTTATTATAAAACTCGGTTCGTGTGGATTGAGATTGGCAAACGACGAAGAATTAGATTAACTAATGACATGAACTAATTAAGTAGGATTACAGGATCTCATGCTGAGAAGGTTCCACGTGATCGAGCACGTTCAGTATTGTTGGTTTTGACCCTTCACTGGTTTGAGAATCTAATTTCTGGGAATTTCACTGGACGCCGCCGCATAGCTTGATTGGATTTGGGAGTATTAAACAAGGACATATCATATTGCTAGGTTAAGCAAAGGTAGCTATTATTCAGTAGTTCCATGAAGAATGTGTGAGCATGAGTCCAGGTACGTGTTGCAGTATCACACCAGTAGTTTGATCGATATGATCAAATATTTTGCCTAACATGATCGATGAGTTCATTCATGACCAGTTTGGTGCTGAGGTCCCCTGATAACCAAGCTTGTTTCACGGCTTTCCTTCATGATCAACCTGTAATTTTCCACCAGTTATTTGGGGGGTGGTTTGGTTGTGACCGGTGAGTCTAGTCGATAGGTTTTGGGGCGTAATGGTTGTTAATATGATCTTAAAGTCTTTGTTTAATTAGATGATGCCAGTTTTAGATTTGTTGGTTTCCTATTTCTGGTAAGAATATGGAACGTAAGGTAGGGTTTGATATCAAGGATCAGGCTCCTTTAAAGTGAGGGAACTGTAAATTTATGTAAATTTCGTCAAATCTCCATCATTTATATAATTCTATGGTTGGAAAGAGAACCGCATCCCCTAATACAGTGTAGAGATTATGACATTCTCAAATTGTGTTTGACGTCGTAGCTGGTCCGTCAACAAAAAACCAAAACAAAACAGATTCCACACCACATTTATCATACTCAGCCATGGGTGCAGATATGACTGAGCCATGGGTGCAGATATGGCTGAGTATGATAAAGGATCTGAGAAAGAAGAAGGGCTTTGATTGGTTCAGAGGTGTGGTGTACGTGGTTTTGATGTAGATGTGGTTGAGAACTTGTTGGGTTTTGCGATCACCACCCAAACTAGAAGTGAATGGGTTTTTGTTGAATGAGTTCGATCGAGGAAACGGTGATGTTGATTTTGCTGTGTTAAGAACACGATAGGAAGAAGTGAAGGGCAAGTAACCGGTTTAACGTCGGTTAGAGAGAAAACATCTAATTCTGATAATAGTTGATGTGGCAGCTATTATCTGGAGGATCGTGATTTTATGAAATTCCCATACAGTTACTGCAGACGAGCTGAATCCTGATATAAATTCTCGACTGCGTAAGTTTTTCAGCCACAAAGATCATCTTGTCTTCTTCAAGTTTTGGTCCTTCATTTGGGGCCCTGAACACTTCAATATGTAGTACGTTTTGGTTTGGTATAGTCGATCTAGACCGGACCTGATGAACATGATGATCGAGGACCAGTCTGCTAGAGAGGTCCAAAACAGCAGTTTCTTTCATGAGTTTGGTACAAACTGACAAGTCAATAATCATTTTTCACATGATCGAGTTTATATACAGTGACTATTGGTGGATTAAAACGTTTTTGATGGAGGCGTAAGTAATAATCCTTTTGATCTAATTTTTTTAGTTTCTGATTAAAAAAATATTATGCATGAAGGTATAAGTAACCCGACATTTATTATCTAATGTCAACTAGTGATATATATATATATATAGTTAACTATTATTTAAATAATCAGATTGTTTGATAAATGCAATCGAACTGTCTATTCCTATTGGTTTAAGTGCATCTCAGTGTTTTGAATCATCTCTTAAAGATCTATTTGTTGTTACAAATTTAAATCTTTGAGCCTTTTATTTTGCTTAGATCGATATAATTTTTAGGTCATCTCATTAAGATGAAGGGTAAGTGCGTGTTAATTTGTTACATGTTTGAGAGTTCTAAACGTTAAATTACTTTCACCTACTGATTTAGTTGAAGCACATTAGTTCATCACTCGAAAATTTTAGGATTTTTAGTCACAAATATTCCCCCAAACCTTTGGTCTTTTGAGCCACAAACATTTCAGCAATTCAACTGAATGATGTATTCTTACTGTCAGTCAATATTCACTTGCACCACATGATGTGTAACAGTGACTCAATGGGCCAAATGTGTTTCATTTCAAAAGCGAGATTGGAGCAACCCTACTGGGTTTTAAGTATAAACTCCCACCTACCCTTCTCCCAACTTTTTATTCTCCTGCATAATTTTCTGGGTGTGAAAATGCTTTCATTCATAATTGAATAAACCCACATTGATAAAGAGCTTTGTTTTCACTCTCACATTTAAAGTCTTAGATTTAACTAAGCATATTATTTGTTTCAGAAATGAGTTGGTTAGTTGCTGCTGAGCCTGGATTCCTTGATCTTTTCTATCATTGTGTCCTTCACAAGTCTCCTCATGATTTTTCCAGAGGGTGATTTTGGAATGGTGTCCACAAAGTGGACCACTCTTACTTTCTTGTAATGTGCAACATTTGAGGCCACATAGTTGATTATATCTTCTTCACTCTCTTTTGCACCAGCTGCCTTCACAACACATGCTGCTGGTATCTCCCCTGCTTCCTCATCTGGCAGGCTGAAACAAACAATTGATAGCAGTTTATTTTTTTTCGGAACACGAAAAAGTAACAAGAATTGTAGACTGATGTTAGTCGATAGTACTTACGGGACTACTGCCACGTCTTCGACTGAGGGATGACTCAGAAGGATGGCCTCAATTTCAGCAGGAGCTACCTTCAAATGACAAAGAAAGTAGCTAAAGAAATTGTAATGGAATCATCAAACATATGACCTAAGCTAGTCTAGTTCTTCACTTACTTGGAAACCTTTGAATTTGATCAATTCCTTGATGCGATCGACAATGAAGACGTTATCATCATCATCAATGTAGCCCACATCACCAGTGTGAAGCCAACCATTCTTATCAATGGTCCTCATAGTCTCTTCTTCATTTTTGTAGTAACCTGAAAATCAAGTTTGTGACAAAGCTTATAAGCTCATTTTATAAGTTATTTTGGAAGGTCGAAATTACTTGATCAATTGGTATTTTTCTCCTTTGGTTAACCTTGCATGGTGCATTGACTCAACACACAAATTTCACCAGGGGTGTTTCTTGGTAGTGATCTACCAGTTTCAGGATCAATGAATTTCACTTCCATGTTTGGAAGAATAAACCCAACTGAGTTTCTCTTTGCCTTAAAACCCTGTCCGGCATGAGTCAGAGTTATGCAGCTATGCTCAGTCAGTCCATATGCCTACAAATCAAAACGAACAATTAGTATAGGCTAAGGGTTCCATACATCATTTCCAATGAGTACCAGTAAGCAAGTAAGCAACTACCTCTTGGACTTGCACTCCAGGGAACTTGCTTTCGAATGCTTTGAGGAGATCCGGTGCGAGTGGAGCAGCTGCAGTCATAACAGCCTGGAGTTTCAGTTTGCTAAGATCGAATTCATCCACTACTGGATGCTTCACTAAGTTCAAAATGATTGGTGGCACAATGGGGGCAAACGTGACCTCTTCTGAGATCAATGCGTTCAGAAAGGTTCTAAGTTCGTATCTTCCCATTACCACAACTTTCCCTTTGTTTCTAAGTGTAGCGCAACATATTCCGGTGATCCCATAGATGTGGAAAAAGGGAATTAAGCCTAGTACAGTGACTTTTCCCAACATTTCCGGAATTACTCCAAAGAGTGTGGAGCTGAGGTTAGCTACAATATTTCGGTGAGTCAGCATTACACCTTTGGATAGTCCTGTTGTGCCTGATGAGAATGGAAGAGCACATAGATCAGTCTGTAGGACTTTCTCCTGATAGTGATTAGTTCCGGCGCGGTCTGCTGCTTCAAGCAATTTGTACCAATTCATAGCACCTTCAATAGTCTCTTCACCGATCGCAATTACTGGTACACCGAAAGCTTTTACCTGCATTGTAACAAGATAGTTAACATGTGCATGTATTGACACATTCATTTGATGTACAAATTTGACAGACTGTAAGGTGACAACATTACCTTCTCATAGCTAGCTCCATTTGTTACAATTAGCTTGGCATCAGCAGCCACCACCTGTTTTTTTATTTCGGATGCATGACCCGCAGGGTTTGCACCCGAAAAAACACCACCACCAGCCATTATTCCCAAGGCAACTATGGCATACTCAGCTACATTGGGGAGAACAACAATGACCACATGCCCCTTTCTAAGGCCTAGAGACCTTAAGGCCTTGGCAAACCTACCGGTGTCTCTAACCACCTCACGGTAAGTAATTTTCTTTCCAGTCACAGCCTCCACAAAGGCAACATTGTCAGCATACAACTCGGCATCTTTGAGCACAAATTCTGGCAATGTGAGGTTATCAGGCACCTGGACAGCGGGCATTTGGCTTCGGAATATATATTCTTGCACATCTTGGGCTGAACTCTGCACAAATGTTCCCATAGTGGATAAGTGAAAGGAACAATGGAGAAGTGAATGATGACAGGGTGAGATTTGCAATGGGATTAGTGGACTTAAAAAGGAAAATGAGGATGGGATTAAATGACTTGAAAAATGAAGATGTTGTTAAGAAACAAGTGAGGGGTGAGACTTGACTTGGGGTATGGTTTGATTTTGGTGAGAAATTGTTATATCATGCCTCTGTCACAAGCTTAGCCAACAGCCTAACAGCATAGCATTCATTACCAAAATTTGGCTAGTTTTCAAGTTGTTAGACTTCAGAACAATGCTATTGGCATGTGAAATAAAGCTAGCAAGCTTTGAGTTTCATACTTATTGTTAATGAAGAAATGTTATTTGAGTAGTTTCAGCTTTCTCTGTAGAACTGTTTGTGATGAGTATGAACATGAATACGTGATATCTATTTCTTTCTTTCTTTTTCTGGCTTTTATCTTCATGGAGTTTGGTCAACCATTAGTTGGAGATTCACATAAAAATATAAAAACCTTAGAAGATTGCAAGTGGACATCTTGTTGAAGGTATCTGGTAATAATAATTAGGAGACTGTGACAGTATGAGCATGAATATAGGAATGGACAAATTTTTGTGCTTTTTCTTTTGCATTTGATAATTTCAAAGGGAGAAGTATCATCCTGAAGAAAGTCACACAACTTTTTTTTTTTAGGAAAACCAAAGAGGAGAAAAACCTCATAACATATATGACTATAGAAAGGTTGACTAGGTACCTTGGAGTAATTAACTGTAGATTTAGACTTGGCCTTGGATCTTGAAGTTGACTAGAGAGAGCAGAAGAAACAAGACTCCATTGCATTCCTTGTTATAGTGATTCACTTGGCTAGCTTTTCTTGTAATTTTGATGTCTTGTTGATATCTGAGCTGAGATGAGTTGTGAAGCAAATTTAGTAGTGCTTACATCTGAGGACTTGAAACTTTGCACCAACAATTTCCACAGGAACAATCTTATTGGATTGACCCAGTTTTGCAAACTATACAGAGGTCAGATTAAGCAACAAGGGTTTAGCATTGGATCACAAGCTGGAGATGTTACTGTGAAAGTATGGGATGAAAGATCAAGCTGCATAACATTCACAAATGATGAGTTTCTCATGGTCAAGGTAAGTTCAGCAAGTTAAAGTTTCAAAACCTCTGTGATTCAATCAATAATGAGTTTGATTTGCATTGCAGGAAGAAATTCAATTCTTAACACATCCAAGTATAAAGGGTCATCCAAACTTGGTGAATTTGATTGGATATTGCTGTGAGAAGGAAGTGAAGGGTGTTATCTATGACCTTAGTCCATGGGACACCCTTCACAATTTGATCCCAAAAGGTACATTAATCTGTACAAATTTCACTTGACCTCTTAATTTTCTATACAAATTGCTTCATACAAGATACAACTCATTCTATAGAATCTATACAGATAACATGAACTGGGTTCAAAGGGTGAATGTGCTTCTACAATTTGCACAACTACTTGAATTTCTACACAACAAGGAAAAGCCATATCTGGTGTTGAATACTAATGCATCTCATATAATGCTGGATTGGGTTTGTACCTAAAGCCTATAGTATTCAACTCTTCATTTTCCTTCTCAAGTTTGGTTTGATCTTAGAAACTCTATTTTGAGTTTCAGGAGGGCAAGCCAACACTAGTTGATTATGGATTAATTAGTGGAGGAATCATTGGTGAAATGACACCACTAAAAAAGACGATGCCTATGCACACCATTGGCTTTGTTGATCCATTTTTTGCTGCAAAAGGTGCTTCTTTTTCAAAGCCTGTTTTGCATATTTTTGGCTTTCAAAATCAAACTTGTTAGTACAAGGAAAGGTTCCCACGACAAAACTAATGCAAAATTTTAAAAACCCAATTCATGTTTCAGGTGGTAGTTACTGGGATACCAACTGTGATGTGTTTTCATTTGGTGTGATTCTGCTGGGACTAATAGCCAAGAGAAATTCTGAGCTAGAAAATGTAGGGAAGCCTCAGTTGGGCCTGGACAGTCTGGTGCACAACTGGGCCAAGAATGTATACAGGCCCAGTTTTTCACTTGTACACAGAAGCTTGCAGGAAGATTGGGGTTATTTTGCTGAAGATGGTACTGCAATTACAGAACTGGGAATGAGATGTGTTGAATTCTTTCCGGTAAATCGTCCGACAATGAAGAAGGTTGTAGAGTGTCTTCAAGGTTTGCTGGGTTTTCGACGCCTTGAAGATGCTAGACCTAACAAAAGGGAGAAGACATTTCATGGAAACTAAACTATATTTGTAAATATGTAGGCAGCAGTGTGTATACCATAGAGTGGATAAACTATGATTTAGCTGTAACATTCTTCATTCTTCGTTTCTTTTGTCTATATTGCCATAATGTTTAGGGTTAGGGCCCAAAGGCAAACTAAATAGATTTTACTTTGAAATCCATTTCGAATATAGTGTAAACAGACTATTCAATAATCATGGCACGTTTGTTTATGAGTGCGTCTATTGTCATCCCACAAATTACTTTGTTTACCCTACGTTCTTTTTATACCATACTTATATATTTTAAATTGTAAGTCTACTTTGTTCACCCATTTACAATACCTAAAATACTATTTTCTCATTTTTGCTTTGTTCGTCCTAAATTCTTTTTTCACCATATATATATTTTTTTCAATTTCAAATTTGCTTTATTCACCCTACATTCGATCTCTTCTCACCCCGCCTATATATTTTTTAAATTTATTTTATTTACTGATTTGCAATACACACAATATCAGTCTCTTCCAATAGTCGTTGAACTCCAAAAATAAAATGATTCTTATCATTGGGTAAGTGGAATCACAAACTGAACAATAAAAATGACATTAAAGTATAAATCTCAATTAAAGAACTAGAAAAAACTCTCAAACTTAACAACTCATTGATATCCGCCGATATCAAGATGCACAATGTCTGAAAATCTACTTGGAAAAAGCTCCGACACCGATGAAAAAAAAATCGAATGTATATAAGTGAGCGACTAAATATGAAAATTTACATACAAAATCGATATAAAAAATAATAAGTAAAGAGATAGACGAAACATCAACAACAAAAAATACAAACAATTCATCTCATATTCAGTTGAATGCTAGTATCTTTTTCAGACTTTATAAAAAGATCGAATATGATAAATTATGAGTTAAAATTTATGAAATACGTGTTTATCTAAAAAAAATTGTAATTTGTAACAACTTATTCTTTTTTTTTTGAAATTTTATATTATGATATATTAGTCATTCAATAAATCAGCTATATGCGGGATGAGCAAAATAATTTATGAGGTGTCAATAGACGCATCTTGTTTATTTATGTGTATGTAAGTGATTTGGAAGTCAGACATCACAGCTTTAGATCGACAAATCTACTATGGATTTGATGACCTGGCATTTTAACCATTTGATTTAGTTCGTTTTAAGTCATGAGATGATAATTGATGTTCTTATTTTGTTTGTGAATCAAAGTGTGACGGAAGAATTATTCACTTGATGTTTGTACTTTATTCCAAAACCTGTGATATTCGAAATATACACTCGAGATGGTTGTGACAAAGTAGAAAAAGAAGCTTGAAGATTCAAAAAAGCCATCACACGCACGGGGTGGAGGAATGGAATGAGTGCACACGTAAAAGAAGGGAATCGATGATGATCCATTGCCACCACTTTATTACATATATATAGATAAAGATGACTAGAACAGAACTTGTCTTCCCTGTATGTGTCTTGGTGGAAAACTGGAAACCATTACCCACCGCATCTCTCATACCGCCTTTGGTTTTCCCCAAACCTAATCATTGTATCTAAACCTTCCCTCTTACCTTAACTTTAAGCCTCTCTATGTTCATCATCATTCTTCACCTCACCAACTCTCCACCCCTCTCTTCCTAATTACACTCAGGACATTTTCTTCAGTATTGCTATACTGAAATCATACCCTGAATTTCTTCATGTTCTTGAATAGTTTCTAATCGAGTTGTCCTATGTATGTAACATACTACTGTATGTCACTAGTTCTATTATTTCAAATATGTAACGTTACAGTTCGATATTAGAATGTCAGTTGTATGGTAATATATTCTGAACATTTTCTTCGATCGTATACGTATTTCTTTTGGTTTTTAAGGGATAGGAATCGAAGGAAGCAACATTTGCAGCTAATGCTGTGGCGGTAAGCAATAGTTAAATTGCATCATTTGGTGCATGACTTTGGGGGTGGGAGTAATGGGAAGGCAATTCATTAGGTAGATGAAAGTGCTAGCTAGAATTCTGGATGAGAAAAGAACCTTCATATAAGCTAACTGCTAGGGTCACGAACATAACCATATATGCTGAATTCTTAAGGAACCTTAGATTAGAAACGTTAATAATTTTGGGTTTCCTACTAGAATTCTTATCCTTTAAACTATGTATTACATGGTTTCTGAGATGTTATTATTGGAAATGGGAATTGGAATCCACCCCATGATCATCATTCATCATTCATCGTCACTTTGTATTTTGCAAGTGGGAATTGGAAACCTACCCCGGAAGACTAGTAAAGGATATGGTTTGAATGAATGAGTTTGGTTAGAAAATTAAGATAGTATGATGACTTGAGACAAAGGTTGCTGCTATCACTCATTTCACTTGCTATCCCGAAATTAAGATATTCGATTTCGGAGTCCTTCTAGCGAGGACTCTTAAGTTAATGACTAGTTGATGACTTTTCGGTTTATAGTTTAAAAAACATATTTTTTTATATCATATTTTGGCATCTCATCCGTTCAGTTTTTAGGTTTATATGTGTAGATCAGCCCTACAAATTTTCAGTCAAATCGATGATCGTTAAGATAACAAACTAGATCAAATTAATGAACAAACCAAATCTGTCAAACATGAACCGTTCAAGTTCATAATTGGTAAATCACACTTATGAATGTCTTATCAATTTTCAATATGGCTGAAAATTTACTAAAATGATTTACTTATAAATATCTATAAACTGAACGGTCAAGATGTGGATATAAAATCAAAAAGTGGGATAAGCCGAAAAGTCTTCAACTTGTCCTGAGCTTAGGAGTCCTCGTTAAAATGACTTCCATTCGATTCCTTTCTTTCTTTCTTTATCTTTTTCATGTTTTCAGTGGCAGCTATCATCAATTCCATTTTTGGTTTTTTTATACCCAGACTTACTGGTGTGGCCAAAACAGATCATTTGTTTGTATGTTATACATAGAAATTAGAAAAACGTAAAGTTATGATAGTCTCTCAATCAATGGAAATTGAAAATGAAAATGATCAAACTATGAACAAGTAAAACACCATTGATCATCGAATGTTACTGCATTACTCAATCGAGCATGTGATGCTCTAAATGTTTAATTCATCATGAAAATCACGTCTGGAAAGAAAATATATGCCAAAATTAAAGGTTAAGGATGCAAGAAAATAAGAGTAATAATTGTAGCGAGTACTTGGGATACTTGAGAGAATTATTACAGATGAGTAGGAGGAAGACTGAAGAAGAAAGGTAATGAGTGTAGGTAATTCTAACAAAATTAATCATGAAAAATTGGAAAAAAAGAATCGAAGGGAGGGGACAATGATGGCGTGTGCGTGTGGAACCAAAAGAACGACAAAGAAAGAGCCTGGACCGATCCCACATCCAATCAATCACAGCCGTTGATTCCCCCCACCAAGGTCAAAAAAGCAGGGCCCAAACCCAAGTTATTACCTCGCGTTCACACACGTGGACAATATTCTCCTCCCCAAAATCATCACTCACCAATTTACTTCCAAACCACAACCATACGCTTCTCCCGTAATAATGTCAACTTGTAAGGCTGTACTTGTAAAACCGAGTCAGATGTTCTGATTGAGTGTGGTGGAGGTGTACAAGTTACGGTATGGGCTAGCTGACGTGGCGAGATAGAGAGAGAGAGAGAGAGAGAGAGAGAGAGAGAGAGAGGGCAAAGGTTTGAGTTTTGAGGGAGAAGAGAGAAATGGGGTGGGGATAGGAAGAGAGAAGAAGGTCTGGGTTTTTGGGGAGTGATGATGATGTTTGTTTATATAAGTTGAAGAGTTGTGAGTTCTGGTTTTTGGGTTTCGGGTCTGCTCGGGTTAAACGGGTCGCATGGAAGGGGTGGTCATGCTGAGGCAGCTCATCGGTCAACTTAAGGAGTTCGTACAACTCTACGGCTCTCCACCTCCTCAGCCTCTTCCGCAGCTTCCCTTACTCAACCACCCCAGGTTTAGATCGAAAACTTGTCTTCTTTAACACTCATCTGTTTAGTTACTTGTTCAATCTTTCACATCATGCTTCATTTTATTCATTATCTGATTGTAAAGTTCAGTACTTTGGTTGATTTTCCAGCTGGGTTTGCTGAAATTGGGTCTTTTGGACTCTGGGATTTTTCTGCTGTTTCAATGTGTCCTTTTGTGCGTTTTTGTGCATATTGTCTTGCTGCTGTGTTCTATCTTATTATTTGGCACTAAAGTTCTGAGCTTTATCGGATTTTCTGGACTCTAGATTCATTGGGCCAATTCCAATATTCGAATTTCTGTGACTGTCCTGTGACTGTCCTGCTGGAGTTGAGATTCGATGGTGTTGTGGTCATTTTTTGTTTCTGGGGTTGTTAACACTGGACATATGGTTCTGATCATTTTTGTTTCTGGGGCTTGTTGATTGGGTTTACCAAGGCTAACTAGAGAAAGGGAAGGGGAGAAAAACAGCTAGGTTTCGAAACTTGAATAATCTGAAAAATGTATAAATGAAAAGATTGTAGAGGGAGATTTCAGAAAGGTAGACCACCAGCTAAACAGGTTTGCTTGAGTGAGTCATGCTAAGTAAGGGTAATTGGTATTTGACGTCCATTGATCTAGGGAATCAATAATAATCATCAGACATGACATGCAGATTACTGCATTGTTGGTTCCCTTTATCTTCAGAAATGAAGCATTTACACGGAACCGGCGTCTGTATATTGTAGACCTCGTGATTTTCAGATTTCAATAAAGCTGCCAAATTTTTTCCAGATGTAATTTGATGTAGGACAGTGGCTCACCTGTGCATGCCTTATAAACATAACTTCTTGATTATATTTGTGCTTGAATGGCTTGTGCTTGAAAATTGGCTAAATGGATATGTGCCTTTTATGAAGTTTGGTAAATATCCCATAAGCAAGACAATCTGAAATTTTATTGAGTTTATCTTCTAGTTCAAGAGAACCTCGCAGGGCCTCTGGGGAAAAGCATCATATTTCAGTATTCCTTTAAGAAAAATTATTAATGTGCAGTGACATGTTGTCCTAATGTATTTACTCCATGACTGATCTTCATGGAAAGATTACGCTTATTAAATCAAGTTATCTTGGGTGAATCCTTGAAGACATCTGAATGTCAGTCTTACCTAATAGGCTAATACTACTGCAAGACCCCTCCTTTCTTTCAAGTTAGACTTATAAAGTTTTTTTTGTTTTTTTATTTTTTTATCTCTTATATACTGCCAACTGTATGTTCTGTAAGCTTTGCTTATTTTCAGTACATATTGCACATTTTTTGACTAATCTATGAGAAGCTGGATGAGGTTACTTTTTAAGGCTCTCTAGCATGGATACAATTTTGAAAATTGTGCTACACCATAGCTATATGGGGGCTAATTTAAACTTGTTCTGTAGCAAGTTGACTTCAAGTTATTCTTTAAGAACCGAAAATAATATACCACAGCTATTACCATGTAGTAATGCCCTCCACCCTATCACGAATCGGTCTAGTTTTTATTTGTTACTGGTAACAACCCAGATTGGTACTATCTTCCATCATTCAGAACTTGTTATAATCTATCTTTGTTTGCTTTTACATATATCACTGTCATTCATCTGTGTACATTTTAGTATTACTTATATATATATACAGCGCCCTTCCACTAAGGGATTCCTTTTTTTGACATATATGAGGGATGGGGGATTACACCAACTTTTCGATTACAAAATCACATCTCTACCGTTCAATATGTAGTTCTATGAGTAGATCACTTATGCAAATTTTCAGAAATTTTGGTAATCGTTAAGGCATTCAAAATTACGATTTATAATTATAAGCATGAACGGTTCATGTTTGGCAGATTTGGTTCGTTCGTTGATTTAATCTTGTTTGACACCTTAACGATCACCAAATTGACTGAAAATTTGCAGAATTGATCTATTCATATAGAACTACATATTGAACGGTGGAGATGTGATTTTGTGATCGAAAAGTTGGGATCCCTTATATATATATATATATATATATACACACACACACGGAGCCGTTCCAAAGAGGACGTCCGCACAGCCCTTAAAGTGCGGACGTCCCTCTGTTCTCCACCGAACGGCTCCGACCCGAGTGGACACCAGCGGCGTCCCCGATCACTTTCTCTTTTCGGCGAGATCGATTTGAAGGTCTGGGCAGCAACCTCCATCCAAAACTTAAGACAAGATTGATCTCGTCGGAAAACTGGAATTCGGCGGACTCGCCAGGGAGAGAAAGTGATCGGGGATGCCTCTGGTGTCCACTCGGGTGGAGGCGCGCCGTTGTCGGCACCGAACGGTGGAGAACGGAGGGACGTCTGCACTTTAAGGGAGTGCAGACGTCCGTCTGCACTTTAAGGGAGTGCAGACGTCCGTCTTTGATCCGGACTGTATATATATATATATATATCCATAGTTTTGTTTATTCTTTTACAGTATGGTTCTCAAATACGGATACATAATGAACTTTCGTTCACTTTTTACGTAGGTGGTGCTCCTCCACTGTTGATGATAGCTCTATAGACGATTACTACAGTTTTATGATGGCAGCTGGAAATGTCCGGATATTAGACCCTTCCAAGCCTCCTAGTAAGAGATCTCGTAAGGAGCGAACCCGGGGTAAATCATCAGGAACCACAGATACCACTGAGCCTATGGAACAACATATTTGGAAAGATTTCCCAGAAGACCTTTATGAAGCTGTCATTGCAAGGCTTCCAATTGCCACATTTTTCCATTTTCGCTCTGTTTGCAGGAAATGGAATTCCTTGCTGGACTCTGAAAGTTTCTCTCAGCATTGTACAGAGATCCCACAAGCTAATCCATGGTTTTACACCATCACTCATGAAAACGTGAATTCTGGGGCCATGTATGACCCTTCCTTGAAGAAGTGGCACCATCCGACGATTTCTTCTCTGCCAACAAAGCTGATCGTCTTACCAGTGGCTTCAGCAGGGGGTCTTGTTTGCTTCCTTGATATTGGTAATAGAAACTTCTATGTGTGTAACCCTCTGAATCAATCTTTCAAAGAGCTGCCAGCCAGGTCAGTTAAGGTCTGGTCTCGTATTGCTGTGGGGATGACTCTGAATGGGAGTTCTACCAGTGGGGGCTACAAGGTAATGTGGGTGGGTTGTGATGGTGAGTATGAAGTTTATGACTCACTAAGGAACTCTTGGACTCGCCCTGGAAGCATGCCATCAAGTGTTAAGCTGCCATTATCCCTGAATTTCCGGTCGCAGGCTGTTACAATTGATAGCACACTTTACTTCATGCGGTCACGCCCTGATGGGATTGTGTCATATGATATGGTCACCGGGGTTTGGAAGCAGTTTATAATTCCCACACCACTGCATCTGACTGACCACACACTTGCTGAATGTGGAGGCCGGATCATGCTGGTGGGTTTGTTGTCAAAGAATGCTGCTACATGCGTGTGCATTTGGGAGCTGCAGAAAATGACACTTTTGTGGAAGGAGGTTGACAGAATGCCAAATATATGGTGCTTGGAGTTTTACGGCAAGCACGTTAGGATGACTTGCCTGGGTAACAAAGGCTTACTCATGTTGTCCTTGAGGTCGAGACAAATAAACCGCTTGGTTACTTACAATGTTTCGAGCAAGGAATGGCTCAAGGTTCCTGGTTGTGTGGTGCCCCATGGAAGGAAGCGGCAATGGATTGCATGTGGCACTTCATTTTATCCATGCCTGACGGCTGTGGTTTGAATCAGTTTTCTCTGGTGGGTTTCAGCATGTCAAGAATGGGAATGAATTTTCAATCGCAATTGGGTTTTATCATGGTTGGTGCAAGCTTTTACTGCCAACTTGATTCCAGCTAAGTTTCATTATTGTCGTTTTAATGTAGACAATTTCACGGATCATATCATTTGTTATTTTCTTCCATGTACAACCTTCAACAACTTTCTTTGAATTCTGAAGACAGTTTAGAATGCCCTATTGCGAATTCAGCTAGATAAATATGTTCTAATATGTGTTTGTTACTGGTTCAAATGAAATAAATTATGTACTCTGATGTATGTTGTATGCAGGTGTATTACAATATCATATCACATACAACTTCATGCTCAGTTAGATTGAAGTCTTACTGATTGTTATGGAATCGCTTCATCTTGGTTTAGTATTGCAAGTAGACTTTCTAGTTTCTACCATGAACTGCAATATGGGGGAGTAGGATGCCATCGAATATATAATTGTTGATTATTTATCAGATGCCATTACGATTAACAAAATTATAGAACGCAATTATGACTTTTTGGGAGCCATCTGTAAGGTGAGGCCAAACTTCTCCTCCATGTTCATAGTCTCAGGTACAACTCCATCTTCAAGCTTCCGATAAAAGCAGTTAGTGAACAAGTGCAACATTTTCATTGCTAATGGCA
Source organism: Fragaria x ananassa (assembly GCA_034370585.1). Classification (NCBI taxonomy): domain Eukaryota; kingdom Viridiplantae; phylum Streptophyta; class Magnoliopsida; order Rosales; family Rosaceae; genus Fragaria; species Fragaria x ananassa. The sequence goes on along the minus strand of CP139762.1, from coordinate 24,312,566 downwards.
AACCTGGACAGATTCTCCTCCCACCCCCAAACATTGACTAGAACTTGTGCACCCTTTGGGACAATCCAATTTCTACATCTGGTTCAGCTTTCCGTGGAAGAAGCAAAGGAACCACTGGGTGCAACCGAAACGTTTCTTTTATTACTCGTAAAAAAGGGAGCAAAGCAATGTCAGATTCCTCAACTAGTTTCCCTTTCCCAATCACTTCCTCTACCTCAGCTTGAGCTTTTGGCATGGCTTCTGTGTTGCTTAGTAGCTCAGCCATTGCCCCACTCCAGTGTTGCTGAACTTGTATCTGTGCCAGCAACAAATAGATCCTATATTGGATCACCGTCATCACATATAGTCAAAACATTGAAGTAATATTCAAGAACAACAGAGAAGACAAGGACATAACTAGCTAGAGAGACCAACCAGAAGCAAATGTTCAACTTGTGTCTCGTCCATATCCTCATTTCCCTCTTCAATGATGTTTAAGAGGATATCCAACATGTCACAACTTGGGCAACCGAAACGTTTGCTTGTCTTGATTCCAACCTTTGATCGATCAATCCCAGTAGTAAACACCCAGTAGTATGTTGCCCCTGTCTTGATTCCAACCTTTGATCGATCACGCCGTTGAAGTAGACCATAGTTTCCCGGAAATATTTAGTCAAGCGCATACTTATTCCTTGGGGATCAAGCTTCCTAACTAGAAGATGAACCTAGATGCCCAGGGTAAGCCCTAATCCACCCACAAATACATAGCGGAAGCCAGAAAGCCACCTCCAATCAACACATAAGAGGGATTGAGGTTTGTAAACTTAATTAGATCGAATTGTCTAAGGTCTTACTCATGAAGAACTCTGGATCCAAAAATCTAAAGAAACACAATCTGCCATGCATCCTATAAGATCGGTAAGAACAAGAGCAAGAGTTGGGTTTGAAGCAATTACGTTGTTGCTTGCTGAACTTTCCTCTTGAGTAGAACTCAGTGGCTTTGAGATCAAACGGCCAAAGAGAGCACTCTTGCTCCTCCGATCAGCTAAATCAATGGAGAAGATAGTCCTGGACAAGAGACTGAGCACGCTTGTGAAAGCAGCTCTTCCAATGTCCACTGCCTCACCAGCCATTATGCTTTCATCAACATCATCAATCCAGCTGTTGCTCTTTTACTCGCCGGCTAGCTCTGTTGGAATGGCATCCAAAACTTTGGCTGCAAACAAATGGGAATTGCATATTCTGCGAAGAAACTTCCTGGGTATGGCTGCAAACCCTATCTTTATATGGATGGCTTATAATCGATGGGGAATTGGGAGCCACAAGCCTATTTCACTGTTATAACCATTCATCATCCGGAAGGGGACTAATCAAACGATAAACTAGAAATCTGAAGCATGCATGAAACTAATCGGTAAGAGAACTTGAAACTGTTGGAAAAATCAAATAAAATGTAACAGATAAATGAATTATACAGGAAGGGGTAGTTTATTATTTAAACTTCACAACGTCTGCATCGAAGTTTTTTTTTCTTTCCTTCACAAGATAGAAACCACAGCTTCTAGTACTAGATCACATTCTTGTATATCAGTTGTTTTTTCTACTGGCTAACAAAAAGAAAAAGTAAAACCACACTGACAGGACGATGATTCGGTCAAATGCCATCTCTCTCTCTCATAACTTAGAATCTCGGCAGAAGCAGCAGGCTCAATTTAGGCCATGCCTCCAGTCGTAGCTGTCCTGATGATCTGAAACAGAGCTGTAAAAAAAAATGCATAAAGAAAAGTCAGACACAGAACAAGACCACAAAAGACTATGAAATACTGCAATCTTCAGGTCACAGCAATAGCACAGGTTTCCAAATTCGTGCTTTACTTTTCAGTTTCAGGCTTCACAACTGCCGGTGCATGCATCATAGGATGATCAACGAAAACAAGCATGTTTATTTATATGCAACAATGCTTGGCAACAAAATCCCATTTAAATTAAAGGTAAGGATCTTTAGATTCAACCCAATCCGGCAATCTCAGCTGTCTCAGCTATCAGGATTATAACATGTCAAAACCGAATGAGCATTGTGACTTGGCAAATTAAAGGCTTTCCGCTCCGTATCAATTGAAAGATAAACTTACATGATCCGATAACAACAAAGATGAAGAAGCCGAGCAGAATAGGGCCGACGGGGTAATCCTTCCCCTTCTTGGCGGTCGTCTCCGGCACCGCTCCTCTCTTGGTGATGTTCTTCTCAAACCTCTCCACCTTCCTATCCGCGAGTCGCCTCGAAGTCGTCTGCACATTCATTCAAAACCATCAGATCTATTCAATCCATTACAGATCTGATCTCAAATTGCAGATCCAACCAATTAACGCAGAGAGAAATTTACCATTGCTGTTCGGGTTGCGGAGGAGAAAGAGTGCGCGTCGCAGGTGATTAGGGCCCTTTGGTTCTTCTTCTTTCTTTCTTTTCAGGCCGGCGAGTCTTGAACGCCTCCGATTGTGATTTTCGGGTATTTATGTAGCGGCCTCGCCCGCCCTCGGCGTCACGGACTTGCTTTGCTTCGATGGGATTGGTCAACCCACGTCGTACGGGACACGCGTCGGGATGTCACTGGGATTTGGTACGCACGTTGGACAATCTGCGGGGGACTTTTAAATTACGTGGAATGGGTCGAGGACGGTACCCCCGCGTAGTAGAAGGAGTAGTGGGTCCCGCTGTCCATGTGGCAAGTGGTTTCATTACTAGACTTTTTTTTGGTCGGATTATTTTCCGAAAATGTCATAACGAACTATATCTAAATTTAGTAAATTATGATTTGGACCATTTCCATTTCTTGAGAGGAAAATATTGATATCATTAATTCTAATAATATTTACTTCCATTTGAGTGTGTATGAGAAAAAAATGCGGTGGTTATTAGAACCTTCAAAATTGTTTATTAAACATCTCATTCTCTTCACACTCTCATTTTACTTTTAAATACTAATATTTACTCATTAACCCTCCATTCAGATTTCTAAAATAACTTTCCTTATAATATTCACATATATTTTCCATAAAAAAATAATATTCACATATATTTCAATATATTACTAATTACACATTTACATTTACACATCTTATTCACTCACTAAACCTATAATTCTTTTTTTTCTTTATCGATCGTCAAAAACTTATTATCTCTCAAATAAAAAAATACGCATTATAATTACTTTTCACTCTACAAATTTCAATTATAATTTCATTCCTTAATTTAGAAACATAAATCTCTTAAAAATAAAATAATACAAGGTATTAGGTTTTAAAAACTTATTTTTTATCAACAAGAAAATTTTCTAACATGAATTAGCTTTTCTTTTTCTATCTTACATGTGCTAAACAATGATAGGATAACCACTTTTTCTCTATGTATGTCCCCCCCCCCCCCCCCCCCCCCTCTATTTTATGTAACTCATGACAAATTATTTCAATAATTATTTAATTTTTATAATCGATTTTTTTTGCATATATATTCCTTTACCTTGTAATCTTGTATATGCTTTTGACATGTATGATAATATAAATTTTTACGTCACATGATCGATGTTGATGATCGTAGGTTTAGCTCTTATTAAATACATATATGTTCTAATTAATAATATGTAATAAATTAGAACATGAATATATATAACGAAAATAATAAAGAATACAAAATATTGTTGAATTGGAAAGTCTATAGAGAATAAATATATTATTTCTTTTTGTATAATTATTGTCTTTAATAGTCATTATGTAAGAGGATATATTTGTCATGCAATAACTCATAATAGAATGAGGTTAAGTGAGTAAATTTAGAGGTCCCAATAGCCGCACTCATGAGAAAATCATTCACATTAAGTTGTTAATGTCTCTAAATAGGAAAGTGTCTCCTCCTTAGTACTCCTGCAAAGGTTGTAAAAAAAATAAAAAACAAATATGATGCCAAGGCCAAATCCCCTACCTAGCTAACAGAACAAAACAAAGGTTTCTATAAAGTTATTAAAATGTTAATTAGTTGGAAACTTAGTTGGTTACTAACCTCATAAATTAAAGGTCGCTAAATCCCTTCAAAGCTACAAAACAAAACAAAGGCCTCTACCAGTATAAACCAAACTTCAAGGCAAACTTGGTGGGTTACTAACACTCATGCTTTTATTTTGTCCTATGTTTTGGCAAGTTGATGAAACAATGGACTAAATGGTTGTGAAGCATGCATGTTTGTAACTCTTTCCTGGACACAGAAGTAGATCATATCACCAGTTCATTCTTTTATCACCAAAAGAAAACCAGAATCATCTCAGAACTGATACTGAGTCCACAATATCTGCCACTATTTGGAACTAATAACAAGTTCTGAACTAACAAGATTGTCATTTTCCAGTCAAATAGTAAGAACATATATTCATGATATTGATGCTAAAATGTATTGCACAACAAAGTCAGAAGACACAGTCACTTTTCATTGAATCTTAAACCAAGTCGAGAATTTCATCGACATGCAACATCATACTGTGACTGAAAAAAACAGCCAGCTTTGTAACAGCTGAAGCATGCTCCACTCTACCATCTTGATTTGTTTTCCTAACATCTTCCACAATTCCTCATTCTCTAAGTGACTCAAATTCACTACCATCTATAGCTTATGGTAAACTCAACATGATTCCCTACATTACAGTCTTAACTCTTTCATATATCATAATCACATGATCTAGTAGATTAACTATTACCTGGAGAAGTTCCAGGAGCAATTAGTAAGGTACACGATGAGAAACCGAAACATCTTGTTTCTTGGATTTCTCCTCATGCCCATAGGAAAATGTGGTGCATCTTGAAACAGCCACTTTCACCTGACTCAAACTTAGTTGTTTAGATCCAGAAATGAAATGCTAGTGCAGCTCCCCAGCCACATTCATGCTACAGCTACAGAATACCATCATCCCTCCTTCCATTGGCATCAAAGTCCTTTCTTCTGGCATCGAACCTCTTCTTTCTTTCGTCGTCATTTAGATCCTGAGTGAAACTCTCTTTTGCTCTTGCCAGTGTGTCCTCATCAAAAGGGCATTTCCTCCCTCTCTTAGATGCTAGCTTATGCCCACCTGAAGCTTTGGCAGATTTAGAAGGGCCGGAAGCTCTGCCAGATGCCTGGAAGTCTACCGTTGCAGCTTTGGCAGCTTGAGAAGCACTAGCGGCTCTTGAAAATGGAGCCCAGATAACGCTCTTTTGTGTGAATGACACATGACTGATAAAACCTGTCGCACCAACATTTTCAGAGGCTGCAGTACTCCTTCCTGTATGGAATGGGGTGGTAGACTTTGAACCACACATGGCTGGTGGAACAATTTCTACTGCCTGAAATAGTTTATTACAATTCGGGCAAAAACCATTCCACGTGAGATACTTTCCTAAGTACTCGAATCGCATCCTGCATTTTGGACACTCGCACCAAAAGCTTCTGGGTATTGGTTCGACAGAAGCAGGAGCAGAAGAGGGAGCTGGACGTTTGGTGCGCGTCTGAGCCTTTGCATTGGATTTTCTACCCTTTGTTGTTGTACCATTGGCCCCATGTGAATCTTGAGCTCCAGTTGAAACATTCTGGTGAGCAGAACCATTGGCCCCATGTGAACCTTGAGCTCCAGTTGAAAATTTCTGGTGAGCAAAACCATTAGCCCCATGTGAACCTTGAACTCCAGTTGGAACTCTCTGGTGAGCAGAACCATTGGCCCCATGCGAACCTTGAGCTCCAGTTGAAAATTTCTGGTGAGCAGAACCATTAGCCCCCTGTGAACTTTGCGCAGTTGAAACTTTCTGGTGTACAGAACCATTGGCCACCTTTGAAGCCTGATTTGTAGTTGAAACATTCTGGTGTACTACATTTTGGCGCACATGTACATCCCTTCTCCTGTCATATGCCACTCTCTTATTTTTATCAGACAACAAATCACATGCGTCCTTAACTAAGTTGAATGCTCCACCAGCCCCTGCAGACTTATTTTTATCAGGGTGAAGGTTAAGAGCTAGTGTTCTGTACCGTTTCTTCACCGTCTCATCATCTGCCTCTGGATCCACACCAAGTATGCCATACCAATCAGGTTCCCCACCTATCTTATTCTCTGCACACATATATACATCAAGTGTCGCCAGAAGTTGCCAGATACCATCCAGCCCCGGATACAAGGCTTGAGCCTTCAACGCAAATTTCTTCGCCCCCATTATATCCCTTTCACTGAACTTCCTCTCCGCAATCTCTTTTGCCCTGACTCCATCATCTTTATTGCACTCCATATGCCTAAACTTTGTTCTTCTTTACACTTATAAACTTTCTACAACAATGCTGCCTCAATTCCACTAATTCTTCCACCAAGTGATCCCCAACAGCACAGATTCTATTAGATCAACAACAGTATAAGAAAATCACCATGGAACTCACATGCAAACATAATGATACCGCAAGAAATGCATAAGAACAACGTACTAAATTCCAATTCAAGAATCAAGCCCAGCCTAATTCAAAAACAAGCACGGCTATTTTAGAATACCATTACTGCCACCACCTTGCCCCACTAGACTCCTTCGAACCCTTTTTTTTTTATGATTCATGACTCATAATTCAAAGAGATACTCAGATGCAATAATAGAGAAATAAAATCACAGATACGCAGATCATTTAAACCATGCAACAACAGTACTACCAAAACATTGTTCAAACACATTTTCTTGAAATTTTTGAGTCTATTCTTTCAACACATAAAAAAGCATAAGCAAAATCACAGAGAACCAAAACCAATAAACATAAACAAAACCCAACTCAGAGAAATGAAAAATCATCCAATGAAGTGAATGAACCAAACTTCACTGATACTGATAATTGAAAAATGGGAAATGGGTTCTGCTCACCTTGTTCTACAAACACTATGGACTGAGGAATCTGAATTGAATCGCAAAGAGCCACCATGGAACAAAGAGACCACCTTGTTGTTTTTCTATTGCTCTCCCTATTTATAACCCCCCAAGACTGAAAAGAACACTGGTCACACAGCCTTAGACAGGAAGCAGAACCCAATAGAACCATGGCATGGCTTGGTCTTCTTCTTTCCCAGAGTCAAAGAATCCTAAAAATTTAACCCTGATTACCCAATATGGAAGATTGGGAAGGTTGGTGGAATTTACTACTGGGGTAGTTGGTTTACTCTCCGAAGTAAAACTTACTCGCATCGTAATTGTTACTCTAGTTAAAAGAGGATTTTTAGTGAAACCCTAGTTAAAAGGGTTGGTGTGTTCATAAACCAACTACTACCCATTTCTTTTCTCAATTTCAAAATTTAGCCATTGTAAAATTTATGTGTACAAAGGGTTCATAAGATTTGTTTTAAGATTTGATCATTGTAGTTATTTTCACTAGTCTATTTAATTGATTAAAATGAATTGTACATAGAGCGAGAGCTATTTTACATGCACGTAGAGTTCACAAGCAGATACATTTAAGTCTTTATTAAATGTAACCGTTTATTCTTCACACAAATAATTTACATGCACGTCGTCATATATAAAAAATTTACATGCACGTCGAGCTCAAAATCGGAATATCCATATCATTTATTAAATATAACTGTTAATCAGTCATGAGAATGATTTCTTTTTAGATCGTTTGTTTTACCTTCCAAATCTATCCACATGCACGTATGCAAATTTACATGCACATTGAGTTCACAAGAAACAGGATATCCATATGGATTATTAAATGTAACCGTTAATATGTCATAAGAATAATTTTCTTTTTAGATCGTTTGGTTTACCTACCAAATACGTCCACATGGTCGTGTATACAGAAAAGGATCTACGCATCTTTTGCTAACTGTAACCGTTAATCTATCATAAGAATTAATCGTGTGTTGTCCCTCCTAAATTCGGCCACGTGCTCGTGCGGGCGTAATCATGTACATACATAATTTAAACACATGTTACACTTACATGACAGAAAAATAAAATAGTAAATGTCTATTTAGTACAATTCTTGGTACCTCATTTCCCATTCCAACAAATACTTTAAGAGATTGTATATTTGAATGAAAGATAACATAATTTGTACACATTCCTACTAATTTTATCTAAAATCTTAACAAACAAAATTATTTTAACATGCATAGAGAAAGAGAGAAATGAAAAAGATCAAAGACTTGGCATGAATCTTATCAGACTTCATTGACCGGTCACCAGTCGCCAGTCACCGGTCGCTAGAGTTTGGTTGTTGGAATTTGATCACCTGAATATTTGTGGATTTAACCAGAATCTTGCAGGACTTATTTGAATGTCTCTGAAATTTCACCAGATCTTGCCGGAACCATACAGTACACTCGCTGAAATTTTATTAGGGGGCAGTAATTTGTTTATGTATTATTAGGTAGCAATAAAATGTTTTACCTAAGGGTAATAAACCTTCTATTCATGGGCAATAATGTTGAAAAATGTTTTACTAGAGAGTAATAAATGTTTTACCGGGGTCAATAAAGAAATTTATTAGAGGACAATAAAGATGAAATCTCACAAGAACATTTCCAAAGAATTTATAGAATGTAATAAACGTTTTATTAGGGGGACAATAAATGTTGAGAAATGTTTTAATATCCCCTAATATTAACATTTATTAGAGGTCGATAAAGATGAAATCTCGAGATCTCACAGTAATATCTCAAAAGAGTTTATAGAATATAATAAACGTTTTATTTGGATGCAATAAATCTTGAGAAATATTTTACTTACCTTAATAAAAAAAAATTATTAGATGACAATAAAGATGAATCTCAATAGAATATCTCAAAAAAAATTTAAAAGGTAATATACGTTTTGTTGGGGGGGGGGGGGCATCAAATTTACCTAATTGTACAGCGAATTTTAATTTTTATCGTCTTCTGGTTCACAAATTAAACAGTAAAAGACAGGGGGAGGAAGATCTCGAACTGGGCCTCTCTGATATTAATTGATGGGCTCTAATCCAAAATTATTACACAACTCACATGAACAGCCCCAAGGGGTCAAGTCACTTCAACTGGAAATGTTCATGCTATGTCTCGTACCCTCATTTGTGATGTTCTGGGTGGATTCAGTTTTCACTCATGTCAATGTACATGTTTGTATTCTGTTCATTTCTTTGGTACATTTGTTATGTTCATTCTTGTAAAACATGATGTGCTCATATTATCCTATATTTCTAAGCCTTTTATGTTTGAGATTTATGTTTAGTTATCTAATTTATGACTTATTTACGTTATTTTAATATTCTTGTAGGTTTGTGTCGTAGAGAGAAAAAAATAAGTTAAAAGGCACAAACAAGGATTGAAAGACCACTGCAATCCCAAGTCTCAGAATCTACCTATGCAGAACATCCAACTTCTCTGAATTACCGAGAAACTCAGGTCGAATCAAAATATGAGCTTTATATCATTGGAAAGCTACATATGTCTACTTTCTGTAAAAGTTTACGGATCTCAATTTTGATACTTCTAGACCGAGTTATGACAGTTTGAATGAAGATATGTCAGATCAGAAAATCTGCTCGGATTTGCAAGCGTTTGTGGGGAACTCAAGTTCTATGGGACACGATCATTAACTCTAATACTTCAAGGACAATAATGCAGATGAGGATTCAAGGAGTACATGTATTCTTAGTTCTATAAGAAATATCTCAAGGTTTTCCCATTCCATATCAAGAAAGAAGTTTAAATCTAAGTCTTACAAGGAAACTTGAAGCTAAAGATGAGCAGGAAATCTCCCCATATAAAGAGCACGAATTTCATAGAGAAAGAGCGCTCCGAGGGACGTGACATACTAGGAGACTGCCATCATCACCATTCTTCATCCCTTTTCCCTTTTAGTCTTTTTATGTTTTTCATTGTTATCATTGTGTTTGTTATGACTCTTAGTAGCTAAATCATTTGTTAGGGACATAATGGATCCTTAGCATGACTATTCGATGTTTTTAGTTTGATGATTACTTGATTATTGGATTGGTGTTGAGTTTTTAATCTCTATAAAAATTGTTGCTTATTTCAAAATACTAGAGACTCGCGATCTTTAGGGTTTTGTTTTAAGATATCTGATGCAAGAGTAGGTAGATGCTCATGCTGAATCTTGAATGCTTCTTGTGATTAGAAACCATAGATTGATAAGATAGATGTCATGTTTTATTAGTTTGTGTGAGTCCTTTTGTCCTCATCGAACTTCATTGACCCTTAGAGAGTAGATGTCGTACTTCTAAGAATAGTTGGATATTATACTCTGCCATAAGGTAGTATTCATACTTTGGAGAACTTATGTGTATAAGTACTCTACCATAAGGCTTATATGACGGATTCTTCAACACCGGTTTAGTAGTTAGTAATCGGAAGACTAGGAACTCGAATAGGATTGTGACGGTGAAGTTAGAAGCCCTAGCGTTTGTTCATCATTGTTTTACAACTTTTTGAAACATTCTCTCAATCACCTTGTTTGTTTTACTCTTTTCTTATTGTTTGCAAAAATCACAAAAATATCTTCTTGTTTTCTTGTTAGTCATTAGAGTAATTTGATCAATTAGTTAGAGTTGGGAGTTAGTTATCCATCCCTAGTTGGAACGACCTCGTATTTGCATATAAGTTATACTATAAACGATTCGTGCACTTGCGAAGTTATTAAAATTTGACAACAAAGCATAACCCAGATCGGTATAATCCTAATGAAAATGATCAATAGGTAGACAAAGTTCAATATAGTTGAGAAGTTGTACATAGTTTTACAGGAAAACTCAGAATAATGAATATATAATTTCAACCAGGGAAGTTTTCTAGAATCAAAATATCTGATTTTGGTGACATCGACTCTTTGAACGATTTGTTGTAACGTGAACTGGCAATTTCTGTCAGAACCCACCCCGGATTTCACCTTGAAACCCGAGGTAAATCCTGCGAGGTCTACATTCAAGGAAAATTTACCGAAAATTCGGCATAACCTTCCTTGAAAATAGACAACTCTTACATGAAAAATCCAACTTAACACTTCTATAACCAAACATCCATCTTCAACACCTGGAGCCTTCTTGCTCCCCAAGTTCATCACATCTTCCAATAAATCAAAAACTCAACTAAAATAATCTCACAACCAACAATACTCAAATTAAATTCACTAACTGGTTATCAGAGCATATCTAATAATGAAATAAGAACAATGAATAAAGATTAAGCGGAAGCAGCCTCTGATTATGCCACGACTTCATGTACGCTCGACCTCATTTGAATTTATCCTACATACTGGGCATTTAAAACCAAATGGCCAAAGGGAAAGTAATTTAAAAACGTTAGAGTGAGTGGACAAAAATAAAATAAATAACTTAACAAAAACATAATCTATATACTTTCCCATGTTTTAACTTTAAAACTTGGTTGTACGTAACTTTAAACGTCCTTAAAACTTTAAATCCAAAATCACTTAATAATGGATAAACCAGCCCCGCTGGTTAAATAAAACAGAAATCTCAAAATGAGGGATAAACCAGCTTCGCTGGTTAATCAATTATAATTGAGAAAAATAAATAAATAGAAGAGTTATCACCATGTAAAATGAGCCTCCCAGGCTAGGCACACTTAAAACTACTAGCTCCTTAATTTCGGACAATTCTAAGACATCATACTAACTTGGATGAACCTAGTTGAACAATTGATGATGGGAAATCCGCTATAAGGTAAAAGACTTGAACCGGAAAACACGTTAGTAACTCTCCTTGAGAGTCACGGCGCTGTACGTCACCTTCTCTGAGGGAGAGACCAAAAAACGTCGTTGATGCCATGTTTTCTAAGGTAGATGTAAATCAATTCGAACCATGTAGAGACAAGAAGAATCAGAAAGAAATAGACTTCCATTAATGTGCTGAAAAGAGTACATAAGGGTCTCAAAAACAATTGAGAGGAAAACTAAGCATGGCATGCTAATGATGCCTTATTACATCATGACTTGTAAAAGGGAAAACAATCTAGCCGGTGACGTCAAAGTCAGGGGCATCTAAGTCAGAACATTGTTCATTGGGGTCTGCGACCCTGAAGGTAACCTTATGTTCAACTCCATTGTTTTCAGTGGAATTGACTTCCATCAATTCCTTGTATTTCTTGTATACGGCAACAATATTTGCAGAAGCGCGACAGCTTTTAAATTAGTGGTCCTTAGACCCACATCTGTTGCATTGACCATCAGAGGCAGAAAAAGAGCGAACATGTTGCTTCCGAGGAGGAGCGGCGCCACCCTTGAGGCCAGCGGCACCGGTGTCTCGATGCCATGAGTTGGTACGGCTACTAAAGCTACTACCTTGTCCTCGGGAACCAGAGGCATGATGGTGCTGATTCCTACGTGCGTAAGGTTCATTCCGATGTTGATCCTTGCATTTCGAAGCCTTCTGACTCCGTTTGCTGTTGTAATTAGATTCTGGAATTTTTCGGGTGCCTACAGGACGCAAATTATGCTGATCATTGATCATGTTGTTCTTTTCTTCCATAAGGAGTTGCGTCATCAAACCCCGAAATGTTGTAATCCTTTTATTTTGGAACTCAAGTCGATACTGGTTCATTAGGATCTTAGCAACTGAAGGGAAGGTCAAGAAAGTCTTTTTGATCATGTCGGCATCACTTTTCTCGACTCCACATGAACTCAGTTGAGCTTGTAGGCAAAGCATATCCATGTTGAAGTTATCAACCTTCTTGTAATCCAAAAGTTGGATTTCATCCCAGCGAGTAATTAGTTCTGGGACCAAGGTTGAATGGATATTGCCGAAGCGTTCGGCGAGTACATCCCACAGATCTTTTGGATCATGCTTTGATTGATACTGCCGGCGCAGTGTGGGATCGATATGCTTACGAATGAACATGAGCGCCTGAGATTTTGTTCTCTTGTGAGGCGGTTCCTGAGTTGGATCAGGGAATATAGTCTCAGTCAGATCCTTAGCAATGAAGGTCTGCTCTATATCCGAGACCCAGCGATGGTACTCGGTACCATGGGCGTCGAGGACGTCGAATTCGATGCCTCTATCCATCTGCATACAAGAGAGAACAAGTCGTATTAGTTTTCTGCTGAGACCCAAAAAGGATACTCATATACGATGCTTTTATATTTGGTTTGTCTATCTAGGGTTGATCAAACACAACCCTAAGTGTCCGGAGTCGATCAAACACGACCCGGAAAACTTGTGTGAAGGTGATCAAACACACCTTCAAAAAGAAATAACCAAAGTTGATCAAACATAACTTTGGACCCGGAGAGGACAACCAGGATTTTAAACCTGCAAATACATCGACCCAAGCATATAATGGAGTAGAAGAAAGGGAGAAATCACTTTATCTCCCCTGAGGTTATTGAACTTTGAAGAGTTTTAGGGTTGTAAGGTAAACATACCGTAAAAAACTTGAATGCTTGATCAGATGAGAAGAAAGAACTGGAGCGGATGGCCGGAAAGCGGCGGCGGCGGCCGAGGCAGGGGCGAGAGCATCGGTTTTGGTTTTAGGGTTTGGGAAAAAATATTAGCTCAAGGGTTGAGCCAAGTGCTGATAACGTGATGAAGTGAAAATAATTTAAGAATAGAGAATCGTGAAAGATGTATGTATTATTCATTGATAAGAGCTCTTTATATAGGGAATGACACAATATCAATTAGGTAAGAATTAAGAATACATAGATCTAGTTAAACTACATATCCTAATTGGCATAAGACCAAGACACACATAACGAATATCTAGAAATATATAGAATATCCTAGAACATGGAACTCATTACTCCAAGAAAATATTAAATCTCCAATATGCCTTTAAAAATTAAATAAACTCTAGTGTATGCATGGCGTTCAAATTAAAGGTCCACTCACAGTATACGGCTATGCCTGCCGTCGATCTGAGGTCTCCCAACACTATTATACTCACGTCCTGAACAATAAATAATATTAAATCTCCAGACTAGATTAAAGCTTAAATAAATATTTCCGAAATAAAAATGAAGCCTATAATTTCATCTCTCTTGCCCAACTTCTCCACTTTTAATCTAATAACCGCCACAATTCTTAACCATTGAAAAATCTCAAACCTTATCAAAACTCCTCCAAAAATTCCAAACTATACTTCATTAAACTCCTCTCAAGATAACAAACCTAGAAACATGAAAAACTGCCCTTAAGGGGCGGCAGCAGGCAGCCGTACTCTGCGATCTCCAATGCTTCTCAAATTTTAGCACAACACTCCTCTCAACCCGCACAACAACTTCCTTAACAAGCACAAAATCAATTTCTAAGCCTAACTAGGTTAATCGAACCAAAACCTTAAATTAAGCCCTAAAACTTCAATTATTCATTTCACCTTAACAAGATCGAATTTAGCCAATTCCTTTTGAGAGATTACTCATCTTAATGAGGGCTACAAGATGAGCCAAAAATTCTGACTTATGGTGGCCGAGGAGGGAACTCCGGCAAAAGGGCAATCGGCGTCTCCGACGAACTTCCTCTCGAATGACGGTGTTACACGGCCGGTCACCGGCCCAGGAAGAGAGAGGGGACAGCGGGGGTCCGAAAGGAGGTGGCCCGGCGGTCTCTGGCGAGTCGGGAAGAGCTCACGGGAGAGAGAGAGAGAGAGAGAAGAGGGAGAGAGAGAGAGAAAGTCAGGGTGTTGGGCTGTTCCACATCCGGTCCAACTTAATACCCCAACAAAAGTAAGCCCATTAAAATTTTACCCCTTTTTACCAACTCAGTAACTTTCGTTTTTAGACCACAACTTCTTCATACGAACTCCGTTTTAAGCGTGCTACGTATCCACGAACTCTGTTTAACGTCCTCTACAACTTTCATGAAGAAAGTTTTCCCAAATTCCAAACGGAAGAAAAAGTCAACTTTTAGAGTTTTAAATAGTAAACGGTTACTCAAAATGGTAAAAGCCAAAGTAATATCAATAGTAAATAACCGTAACTTAATTTAAGAACCGGGATGTGACAATTCCATTTAGACCATCGTGCAGTGGTTGAGGAAGTTCCCTGCAGATGATAGCCAGGGCTTCTTGTTCAATGAAAACTTGATAAGACTAGCTAGCTACCTAAATGCTAAATCGGGTGGGTGAGAAATGGAATGATGTTACATGAAAGACGTGGGGTCGTTGCTCTCATGTTCTCGAATGTTATTTTGTTTTAGCTGATATAGAGAACTCAAGACGCATCAAGCAGATGCACTTATTCCATATTCCTTATATATTCTCCTCAATCAACTTCAAGCACTAGGGGAATCATTTGGCTTTGCAGATGAGCTTATTAAATCTACTGGTTTACAAAAAAAAGTTCAAAAATCTGTTGCTAAATGTGTAACACAGAAATGAATAATGATCATGATCTGAAGTAATACATTTTAGCTGTCAAGAATATGATTACGGGGAGAATCTAAGGTTCCAGCGAGATTTGATCGATCTAAAACTAGGGTTCCGGCAATCTAACTGTGATTACAGTTCCAACTAAGCCTTGTCTGCAGACACTTAAACAAACAGTACAACTATAATCTTATTTTGAAGACAGTTTCTGAGGATTCCAGAAAAATATTGGATCATTTCATTACTAAGAACCAAGCCATGATCGACCGGTGATCGAGCTCCAAGATTCTATAACTTACATGTTTCAGTATACCACTGTTCACCAAAAATATATAAACTATCTTTCAGCAATTATACACAGTAGAAGATCCACATGTCCTTAAACATTCATGTGCTTTTCAGGCCAGAGACATCTAGATGTCTTTTAATCTAAACTATAATGGTCAGTGCTGATCGAAGTAGTTTTATGCCGACATTGTGCTTAATGCTATATTATTTTGCATTATAATCTTTACTATAACGTTCGTTCTTTCTATAGCTATCTATCTAGGTTATACAACCATTCTCCACGTCTCGATCAGTTTAACTCAAAAGTAAAGGATTGGGAATCCAATTCCTTTGAATTGTTAGGCAGCCAGGCAGGTAATGGCCTATGATTAACTGGTCGGGTTATTGCAACGTGAATCATCAGATAAACAATGTGCTATTTATATAAACCACATATATTGTTGTTGTAAAGGTTGCACATTCCCTAAGAACCATGAAAGTTTTAGGTAGCGGGTAATCAATTTTTTTATTTTTTATTTTGGAAAGAAAGATCGTTGGCTGCCCTCATAACTTTATTAATGAAACCGAAAAATACATTAAAAGGAATCTATCTTTTGTTTCGTAAAAATAAATTTTGACTGTTTATTAAATAAATCTGATTATGATTTCGTTAGTCTTTTTAAATAAACGAAATTTCCCTGCATGTCTATGAGAAAATGAAAAGTTCAAGCGATCACGATGCACTGTAGAGCTGGCTGAGACGATGTGAGTGAACTCTATACAACATACAACTTCTACTGATTTGGCTTCAGTTTTGGAGAATTTTACTGCAGATGAGAATGAGATGATGGGCTAGCTTTGTGGAATTGTAGTCAATGACGAGACTTGCTAATCACTAACCAGCTGTATATTTGATTGTGAGACATGGAAAGATCGAGAACTTTTGTTTTGCACTTTTGCAAATGATACATATATAGAACTTGGTAACCAAACAGACCCATCAATTACAGATCGAAAGCGCACTAGATAAGCTCTTATTCCTCAATACCAATATTGAAGGTGGAACTCCAATTCGATCTGATCATATATAGCTAAGTTTTAGGTAGTTGATCGAACTATATGTACTTAGTGCATGATCGAGTTGGTCTTGCTGAAACTTCAATGATTGAATCAATTTACAGTCCACAGTTGTGCAGATTGTGACCAGCTTCTGCTTGGCGGACCCATATATAATACTTACATGCTTTTCTTAACACTAAAGGGAATTTTATTTTAACCAAATCAATCTTCTATCTGGAAGTGCTTCCTGTGCTAGTATGCTACGACGTACTTGCTATGCTCGCCTGCTCGGTTCATAGCTTCATGCTCAACTATGATACGTTATAAGTACAACTTTCCGACCACCGGCCTTCTATACGTGGTTCTAAAACAAGATTTGACAAATTATTTTAAAGAGTAGCATACGACCAAGCAAGATGAGGCTTCTTCATCTGCAATAATATTACTTGTTTAGTTACAAATTCTCTAGTGATTATTCTTCGCCCAACGAGTTTTGAATTGTTAGGTTGGAGAAAATAGATAAGAAATGCAAAAGGATTTGGCGGACTCCCACCATCGACCAAGTGGGCAACATCTACCAAAACTAGTGTAAATAATTCAGACCTAGCTAGCTTCATATCACATGTCCAACTTCCTTGGATCCGAATCCGAACCCGTGACGTCCGACGGTCCTCGGCGCACCACGAGTCAACCAAACCCCTATCGTAAAAGCCCTCGGTGGTTGCCAGCAGTTCGTAACCCTAACATGGCTTGCAAGAACGAAACTGGTTAATATAATATCGTAACGTTACTCCACCTAAATCACTTGATTAGACCAATAATTAAGTATCATTAGTTTAACAGATGCTCCCTGTTTGAAGCTGCATGCATGGTTGTTCTTCGATTCGATCTCCTTATTCTGGGGGGTTGGGTGAGATGCCGTAATCTCTGACGCTTAGTTTGTTTGTTAATGAATGAAATGGAGCTTTAGGATAGGGGGGGGACCTAAGTGTGTTTTATTAGTTTGTTTTTGGTGAAACTAGTCCTGTCGTTCACCTTTCATGTTAGTTTTTCGTATTTGCTTTCGGTTTTGGACAAACCAATAGCTAAGCTAGCTAATTCTTCAAGCCCTATATTATATTTCTAGCTCCCTCTCTCCCCCTCCATCTATATCAATGGGTCTTTCGTGATCGAAGCTTCCAAGTATATAGTATGGAAAGGGTTTAATTATCTAAATAAATACACCCCTATATAATACAAATATTGTTTACATTGCTTGCATCAAACTTTTGAACAGAATGTGAGATGTTGAGCGTTGGAACACTAATAAATCTTGGATCCGACACTAAAAGGAAATATTGTTTTTCTACGTTTAATTAAATAATTAATCGTTGAAAAATCGTAATTAACATGCGTATGTCAACTTGATGCATGTATTAAACGGACGAGATTGTTACTTGATACGTGATTTTATTTTTTCCGGATTTAAGATAATTCGATAAGAGCACATTAGACACCCGCACACGCGTAAACAACTAATACGAACAAAACCCTCAAGAGAATTGAGATAAAATTCAATGGAGATGAGGTGGGTACTTAAGTCCTTTGATCGGGACAAATATATTGATGGCGATGTTTATACATGCCACAGGCATTTGGACTTTTTCCAAGTTGATCAATACCTAACCCCTGCAGCGTTAAAATTGAAAACCTGAAAAGCAAGAGCATCAAAAAGAGACTTGGACAGCCACCATTTTTAGCGGAGGAAGCTTGTCGTTCATAACGAATTATGCAAGAAAACTAGCTTAGAGGCTAAGCCAACCACACCAAGTTTCCTCTGAATTGTGCCACCTTGATTAATTGCATCACAGATTTATCATTTCTGTTTTGTTTCTTTTCCTTCTGTACTTATAACACAGAAGACAATTTTCCTGTACAGTTCTGGAATCTGGATAGAACTGCAATCATCTTTTTACAAAATGGTCAGTAAAGATGATGTCTAATTATGTGTACGGTACATTTGCTGTATTTAATTTCGTTATTAGGCCGATCACTGTGTTGTTACTTGGTAGGTTATGATGAGTAAATTCTGATCTGGGAAGTTCAGAATATACGTCAGTACTGGTAAATCTGTTATCAGTAGGTCAGTGTTGATTAATTACTTAACCTCTATATGGCAAAATACAACTTGGCCAAGTTTAGGTGTTTGATTAAATTTCCGATATGGTGCAAACATGTTTATAGTTTTAGTGTGTGAACTTCACACGAATGTATATGCAATTATATATGCATTTGACACATCTATAAACGGAACGTATATGTTATTTTAGTAACACTCTTCTTCGTATAAATTTATGGTATGGAATACTTTTACCACTTTTTGTTACTTCCCTTGTTTTATTTGTGCTATGTAATCGTTAAATAGAAAACCCACTTTTAAATCAAGCGTGACATGTAGTATCTATATATGTCATGAGTAATTCAATATTTACTACTTATTTAATTAATAAAGTTCGAACGAGTACGACTGAAATAGATATATTTTACCTTATTTTACTTTTCAATGATGATCGTAAATCTACGTACTATTTATTTTTCTTGAAAAAATTCTAAATATGATAATTAAGTCACATTTGGTTTGGTTATGAACTTAGTGATTTTAACTTTATAAGAATATATACCCTTACTGCACTCTTACATATTTGGTCCAACTTAGTAACTTAGGAGATGCCTTTGTTTGGGAAACCATCATGGGGTTTAGTACGATCTCTTTCTTTGGCCAAGGAAAATAACATCATACCTTCCGCAGCTAACTATTACACTTTGTCATTCATTTTGCCCATTTCATTTCTTAATGATAAAACTTAATGTCAATCTGTTTGCTGTTAATCATTGTAAGATGTATACCACTCTTATATTAAGATCCATACACTTTGTAAATCGAGATTGTTGCATTTGAATTATATTGATTATTATTACTAGTCTACAAATTTACTAATATATACCACGTAACGTATCGTACAAACTATAAAGGTATCAATTTTTCCTTTATATGAAGAAGAAAACCTTAATTGGACAACATAACGTGTGATGTTTAATTCGAAAACTGCAAATGTATTACTCTCGTGAAACAAACTTTACTCTCTGTGTTATCAAAAATTCTTCTATAGTGAACCGAACAACTAATATGTAATATTTTGATCCGGTCATCCACGTCGCATTATCATGTATGTATTCTAATACCGTTAACAAAACTTAAAACTGAAACCCAAAAAAATAGTCATAAGTATTTCCAACACTGGAGGTGAGGATCAGATGTCAAATAAGATGTACTCTTATTGTGGATGCTTAATTTGATCTGATGAAAAATGAAAATGAAAATGAAAATAATAAATTTATGGTCTCTAATCTTCATTTGATCTTCACATACCGCACTTTAACATTAATAATACAGAATCCACTCTGCTGTTATGTTCAAACCCGACGCTGATCACGGCTGATGAGAAGGTAGAGGATTAAGAAATAAGAACCGGCCACAGACGGCGGAGCTGAGTTTGCAGAAGCCAACAAGGCGGTCCAAACCCGACCCACATCGGCTTTTAGTCCACGTGGTATACAGATGCTCCTCATGTCTCATCCCCTCCCCCCACACGTGACACGTAGCACCCCGAGCCCCATTTCTTGAAAGCTACACGTAGCACGCTCCCATTGGCCTTCGCCAGAAAGAACCGGTGCGCTGACGTGGGACGTCGCTTTCGCAAAGAGAGCTCCGAAGTGGGTAAGTAGTGATGGCCTAATCACTTCGTGACAAAGCCTTGATTAAAGTGCCCCGTACGCATCCGCCACTGCTTTTATATTTATTTACTCCTTGTGCCACTGTTGTCGTTACTGTTGTCGTTACTGTTGTCGTCTAACTACCTCCCTCTTCCCTGCTGTGGCTGATCTACCTCGCTGACGCTTTTGCCCTTGATAACGGGTCTTATTTGCAAACCTTGCCCTGCTTTTGTTGCTTCCTACATGGTAAAACATACTTCATTAAAAAAACAAAAGCTATATAGATACCTACTCTATTAACCTAAGTAAGGTAGGGAGATTACAACTTCAATTGTACTAACAAAGGCCTTTTATTATAGGTGGGGTTTTCTAACCTTCTTCTTTTTTTTCGTGAGAACACTCTAACTTTTCCTTTTAACTTGGTAGCTTTGCCTTAATTATATTATACTAACAATGGAGAAAAGCATTTGAGCCAGGCAATCAGACTATTAAGTTTTTATTTTATTTTGATGTCAGTTGAATTAATAACTAATTCTTCATTTTGAGTTCTATTTTCTGGTTGGATCAGTCTACTTTAAGGCCATATTTGGTTCATGAAATCAAGTTATTGAGAAATGCATGTCATTATTTTTCATTGTTTGGAAACCAAAAGAAAAATAGTGGGAAAAGAAACTCCGAGGATTCACTTTTCTTTTCACTGTCAAATGAAAATTCAAAAATTTCATTTCCTTTCCTTTACATTCCTTGAACCAAACTAGGCTTAATAGATAGTGACCCGTATACTTTCTCCCATTCTCCAAAATTAAGTATTAGCCAATTGACCTCTATTTAAATCCCAAATAAACACAAAATAGTAGAACAAATCAATTGCAATATACTGTATACTCATTCAATATTAAAAAGCGACAAATTCTTACATCTTTGCGCTTGTTTCATGTGTTTCCTAATTCTCCTATTATATAGTAGCAATGTCTATGTTTCTACCCGTTACGTCCCGGGCCGGGAAGTGGTCGCGGGGCGGAACGAAGTAGAATTCCTGAGGGGGTTTCACTCGGTACCTGCACAAGTAACAATGTTACGGGGTTGGGACTAGGGTGGCCCAGTCTTCGACTCTCCGATGCTTAAGTGAGCTATGTGCACTTGTACGGGTAGAAGAATGAAAGTAAGGGAGAGAATATGAATTTGTGAGAGAGAGTATGTAAGTGTGTACCTTGAGCTTGTTTTATAGGCTAAGCTTGTGTACCTTGAGCTTGTTTCCAATGTGGGACTCTTTGCCCTCATTTGGAGTGTATCCCCTTTTGGGGGTGTTTTGTCGCTAGAGTGACTTTGACAAGCGGTTTGTTGCCGGCCCTTCCTTCCTTGGATGTCTGTGAAGGGCCCACCAGGGCTATCTCGACTGGGTAATTGTACCGTATTCTCGGTTTAACAAGGTATTTTGGCTATGTACTAATAGTCTATATATATAAAGTTGTATTTTTTCCCGTACCCAATGATAAATTTATAACAATTCATTAGGTAGATAAAACAAGATTGAACTATCATCCCTAATCTAACATCCAAAAAAGAGAATAAAGAACACACCCAAATAATGGTTTGTAGCATAATAGGCAACTCTTAAGTTCCTTTATCTCTTTACCTAATCTTTTGACTATTGGTCACGTAATGGCAATTGCGGGAAAAGTACTAGGCATCTAATGCCAACTGGTACCCAAAGGGCACCCAATGGCATGGTCGAAAATTCAACTCCCTTGCAAGGGCGCCTTTGTCCAAAACAAAGTACGGCCATGGAGACTCATAGTGTTAACGCCTTGGCCTAGCGTGTAGAATTTGTCTACTGGGCAGCATTGGATGGATAGGGATGTGAACCCCATTCGAAAAATAATTATAAAAAAAAAGTTGGAAAAAGCAGTGATTTTTGGATGAGTGGGGAAGTATAACTTTACTGCCCCCCTTAATTTGTCAAATAAATTTTGTACAAATTTGTCACATTTTAATTTGGAATTTTGTATTTTTCTTTTTCCTTCAATCTCCTGGGTGGATGTTTTGGATAGATAGAGAGATAATGGCCTGAGCTAGCAGACATTTGTACCATCATATTCTTCTTCTTCTTTCTTCTTCTCCTCCTCATTTTCCTCTCTCACAGATTCTACTTGTTCATTCTTAATGCCCATGAATCCTCAATTCTCAGCTTCTTCTTCTTCTTCTTTTAACACCACCCTCTTTATTCCTTATAGTACTAGATCTCTACTCCTTGGTTTACTCAAAGAGTCAAACCCCATCCACATGCTCACAACTTGTGTGATTTCATCAATTTAAGACCTTCTCTTCTCTAACTGAATTTCCTCCCATATTCTGTGTTTGTGATTTGATTAACTAAACTTGTGGGAATCTCTGTTGCCCTGTTGCTAGATTTGGCTTTGGAATAAAAAGCCAGAATCTTGTGGATTCTTTGTAGCTAGAAGTGAAGGGTTGAAGTTGGTTTGGTGTTGGATAAGGTAGCATATGTTGGATAGTTCTCACACCCACCACAGTGTTTTCAATCAATCAATCCTGCCTGAGTTTGGAGGTGGTGGGTTTGCTCTTCCATGTTTGGATTTGTTTATTTTAATGTTGGGTTAAGTTAGACAGCTCCTGTAGATTTTGATAGCTGGTCTCTGACTCTCACTCTGTTTCATTAATTCCCCGTTAGAGTCACTTCATCACCATCTTGGCACTGTTTCTAGCTAACTTGGGTTTGGGGGTGGTCCTGTGGATGAGTTTGTTTCATGTATTCGGGTTCGGGTTAAAAGTGGGGCATCTGCTTTGGATGCTATGTTGCTGGATTGTGTCTGTGATTTCCATGAATTGGTACATTAATGGTGTGACAATGGACACCAAGAGTAGCAGTACTAGTTTGCTTGGTGATGGCGCCAGGACGTGTCTCAAGTTGTGTGAGAAGATCCCATTGAACATTGCTAAGATCCGACACCATTATTACCAGTATATCGGGTCGAAAAGAGTTAGGAAGATATGGTGGAAGAGGCTGTTGATTTCTTGGGTGGTTGGCTGGACTGTTGTCAGCTTGTGTATCTTCTGGTACATGAGCTCAGTGGCTAGTGAGAAGAGGAAGGAGACTCTTACGAGTATGTGTGATGAGAGAGCAAGGATGTTGCAGGATCAGTTCAATGTGAGCATGAACCATATTCAGGCCATGTCCATTCTGATCTCCACATTCCATCACGGCAAGAATCCGTCTGCAATTGATCAGGTAAATTAGTCATCTTGCATCTCTTGCTGGTTTTTCGATACCATATCTGAAGGAAGTTTGGTTTTAGTTTACCAGTCGGTAGTCAGTTGCTTTATGAGACATTGTTCTTGAGCTTCATGTTCACTCAAATTTCGATTAATGGGAGCAATTAATCTAGTGTTTAATGGGATGAGTTAATGAACTTATGTCATATGGGGATTAAGATTCAAGATGTTAAGTTTGAAGAGATTATTAGGCCTTTCTTGACAAGTTGTTAGTTTAATGTATTAAGCTTCATTTAGTACCAGATCTGAGTTCTGTTTATCTTTGAAAATAAAAACTTTCATCTAGTCAGCATAACATCTAACTTTGTGAACCTATAGAAAACTTTTGCGAGGTACACTGAAAGAACTGCTTTTGAGAGACCTCTTACAAGTGGCGTGGCATATGCTGTAAGAGTACTCCACTCAGAAAAAGAACAATTTGAGAAGCAGCAAGGCTGGACTATCAAGAGCATGGATACCCTCGAGCAAAACCAAGTTTATAAGAATGGCTACACCCCAGGACTGCTGGAGCCATCCCCAGTTGAGGAAGAATATGCTCCTGTCATATTTGCTCAGGATACAGTTGCACATGTCATTTCTTTCGATATGCTGTCTGGGAAGGTATTTTCTTTTCTAGATTCTGTCTCTTCAATTTCTACTTTCCATAATTCATTTCTACACAGTAGATCCTGCTGAAAATTGTACCATTTTAATCAAAATAATGTGAAATCGCATGCGTATCAATATATTTCTTAGCTTTATCGTCGTGGAGGTTCTGATGTCTCAATACTTGGACTGCAGTGCCATTGTATTTCTGAACAGCCTTAAAAAAATTGATCTGATTGTTCAACTCATCGTTTATAGATTAGCTCTCTAACATTTCCAGTATTGTCTTTAATAAAAGAAGTTGGTGGTTTTATCAATGATATTTAATAGTAAGGTTCTGTTTAATTATTTCCAACAGGAAGATCGAGGTAATGTGTTGCGTGCAAGGGAATCAGGAAAGGGAGTCTTGACTGCTCCATTTCGGCTGCTTAAAACTAATAGCCTTGGAGTAATACTGACGTTTGCGGTCTACAAGAGAGAACTACCTTCAAATGCAACTCCAAATGAAAGAATTCAAGCAACGGATGGGTATGCTTTCTTTGGTAGAGGACATGTTAAGAATAAAATTTTGTACTGCTAGTTTCCAGAGTCATATAGTGTATGATATCTGCAGAAAGTGTATTTACCATTAAATGTCAGACAACTTAGAATATTTATATTGTAAAAATCCAAGATCAGCTTCAGTAATGTTGTTGGTTCTGTTGATCAGGTATCTAGGCGGGATTTTTCATATTGAGTCACTTGTGGAGAAGTTACTCCAACAACTTGCAAGCAAGCAAACTATCCTTGTCAATGTGTATGATACTACCAATCATTCACATCCAATCAGCATGTATGGCTCAAATGTTTCAGATGATGGATTGCGGCATATTAGCACCTTAAATTTTGGCGATCCTTTAAGGAAGCACGAAATGCACTGCAGGTAATCATTAAAATCTCTGCTTAGTAATCTTAGCATTGAACTTCCATGTCAGTAGGCCTCTCTTTTGTCTCTGGTAAAAGTGTGATGATGTCCCTAAGTTCGTGAGGGTGAGAATAAGTAAAATTGGCTTGTTTTGTGTGTAACACAATTATGCCTCGTCATATTAGTAGCGCAATTTGCAGTTAAAATTTCTGTAAGTCTTGTAAATTTGTATTCAGAAACCAAGTTTCTTCTTTATGCAGATTCAAACATAAGCCACCATGGCCGTGGTTAGCCATCACAACTTCAATTGGGATCCTTGTGATTGCTTTGCTTGTTGGGCATATTTTTCATGCAACTATAAATAGGATTGCCAAAGTGGAAGATGATTTCCATAAAATGAGTGATCTCAAGAAACAGGCCGAGGCAGCTGATATTGCCAAGTCTCAGGTACTAAATGATTGTAGTTAGTTCAGTTGAGATATTTTTCAGACTTCTACTAAGCTTGTGCCTAATAATATTTCACTCCTCTGTAGTTCCTAGCAACTGTTTCGCATGAGATCAGAACCCCAATGAATGGTGTCCTAGGTGAGTTTGTGTGACTGCCCCATATTACTAATTTTTAATGATCCATTAATTTCTTGAATTATTTACAACAAACTAAGGTCTCGAGAAAGTTTGGCGACCCTAAAAAATGTGTTGCTTTTACAGGAATGTTGCACATGCTTATGGACACAGATTTAGATGTAACTCAACAAGATTATGTCAGAACTGCCCAAGGTAGTGGGAAAGCCCTAGTCTCACTTATAAATGAGGTCTTGGACCAGGCAAAAATTGAATCTGGTAAGCTGGAGCTTGAGGCAGTGCGTTTTGAACTGCGTGCAATTTTGGATGATGTTCTGTCTCTGTTTTCTGGGAAGTCTCAAGAAAAAGGAGTGGAGGTAAAAGATAGTGCCATCACCATTCACTTTTAATCCTCCACTTTTTTACATCCAATTTTCTTTTCATTGTCTAATAATTGAATTCTTCAACTTGCATGATCAATTTGGGGAAGAGCAGCTGGGAGTATACATCTCAGATCAGGTTCCTGACATGCTTATTGGTGACCCTGGAAGGTTTCGGCAAATTATCACCAATCTCATGGGGAACTCGATCAAAGTAAGTGCTGGTTCTCAAAATATCATCTTCTTTTGACTCCAAATTACACTTAAATAATCTGCCTGGTCAGGTCAAAATACAGCATCTCTTTTGGCTGAAACACAGACCATTTATATTTATGTAAAAACCATTGAGTGAATGATTGAACTTCTTTGGGTATCATCTTGTGATTTGAGGTCTAGGCATGCTATATTTTAGACTTTGGTTGGTAACCGGAAATGGACTCTTTTTAATTAATTAAGTGAATCATTCAATTTGCAGTTCACAGAGAAAGGACACATCTTTGTCACTGTGCATCTGGTCGAGGAGTTGATCGACTCGATTGATGTTGAGACTGAATCATCATCGAAAAACACTTTGAGTGGGTTTCCGGTTGCAGATAAGCGCCGCAGCTGGGGAGGATTTAGGAGTTTCAGTGAAGAGGGATCTGCAAGCTCGTTCTCATCATCGTCTGATGCCATCAATCTTATTGTGTCTGTTGAGGACACAGGGGTTGGAATCCCTCTAGAAGCCCAATCTCGTGTTTTCACTCCTTTTATGCAGGTGGGACCATCTATCTCGCGGACACATGGTGGCACAGGAATTGGGCTAAGCATAAGCAAGTGTTTAGTTGGCCTCATGAGAGGGGAGATCGGTTTTGTGAGCATTCCCAAGATTGGTTCCACATTTACATTTACCGCTGTTTTCACCAAAGCCCGATGCGATTCAAATGAATTTAAGATCCAGCAAATCAACAACCAAGCAAATGCTGCATCCTCAGAATTTCATGGCATGACGGCATTGGTCGTGGATCACAGACCTGTGAGGGCCAAGATGTCAAGATATCATATCCAGAGGCTTGGAATTCGTGTTGAAGTGGCTTCTGAGTTGCATCAGGGTTTGTCTTGCATAAGCTCCGGAAATACAACTATAAATATGGTCCTTGTTGAACAGGAGGTTTGGGATAATGACTCTGGCAGTTCTGCTCTCTTTATTGATAACTTGAAGAAACTGAATTGTGAGGTTCCTCCTAAAGTGTTCCTTCTTGCCAATTCCATTAGCAGTTGCAGAACGAGCTTTGTGAATTCAGGTGTCTGTACGCCAACAATTATCATGAAGCCTCTCAGGGCAAGTATGCTTGCTGCGTCACTACAAAGAGCCATGGGTATTGGTAACAAGGGTAATACACGGAATGGCGAGCTCCCAAGTTTATCCCTACGCAATCTTCTACTTGGAAGAAAAATTCTTATTGTGGATGATAATAAAGTGAACCTCAAAGTAGCTGCTGGTGCTTTGAAAAAGTATGGGGCTACAGTGAAGAGTGCAGACAGCGGTAAGGAGGCAATCTCACTGCTCACACCGCCCCATAGTTTTGACGCCTGCTTCATGGATATCCAGATGCCAGAAATGGATGGGTATGTGATACTTCTGGCTATGAAGCTTTTGATTAGGAGTCGTGGCATGGGGAATAACTTTTGAAAACCAAGCCACCTTTTCAAGATTTTCATTAAATAGAAACTGTTAATCCTGTGCTAATTTTTTATTTAGTTGCGACACTTTAGCTAAAACCGATTATTTAGTTGCTTAACCCTTTACTTATATTTCTTTTCCCAACAGTTTTGAAGCTACAAGGAGAATACGCGACATAGAACGCAATGTCAGCAATCGTATACAACATGGGGAGGTTTCTGCGAAGGACTATGACAATATCTTAACATGGCATGTACCCATTCTGGCCATGACTGCAGATGTTATTCAGGCCACCCATGAGGAATGCACCAAGTGTGGAATGGACGGATATGTTTCCAAACCATTTGAAGCTGAACAGCTTTATCGAGAAGTTTCACGTTTTCTCCAATCTCCTGCAAAAGGTTTGTAGAGAGGGGTTCAATCGATGAGGACTTATTGGCTCGAGCACCTCTTCCACAGGACACTGTAAATGGATTCAGAGTTTTCGCAGTAGTAAGTTCCTTATCGATTAAAATTGTAAAAGTTAGTTTCATATGATAAACAAATAGAAGAGAAAAGTGGGAAGACAATCCTAGTGATGTCAGGAACTGACAACATCGTTTACTTTTTGCAGGATAGCGTTTCCTTAGTAGCCGAGAGTGTATATAGGAGCCCTGCTCGATTGGTTGGGATTTGAGGTTTTTCTTTTCACACATCCCCTCGCCAGATTTCAAAGCTGGTGCATTTTTTTCTAGTAAAGTTGATTGATCTCCAGTACTTTCATTGAAGTTGGTTAGTAACCTCGAATCTTAAGTTCCAGAAATCCTCAAATACAAGCCTTGTGTGTAGGAGTAGGAAGCACTGGGTTTGCATATTCCCTGGGAATGTAATAACACAAGTTGCAGTGATTGAAGATACATCACACCCTTTTTTCAGTATCAGTGTATGTATAGATTGATTGATTTGGCAGAGGAGAATCCAGTGTATATTACCAAGTAAATAAAGATGTTTAATCAGCTCGTTAAGACTACAGATTGATTACTTTTGATGTGTAGTTGGATTCATTGTAGAACTGGTGTAACTATACCTCATCATTCTTATGCTTTGTACTGCGCCAAGAATCATAAAAAAAAAAAAAAAAGAGAGACATGCACTCCATGAATCCTTGAAAGTATTTTGCAGAGTGTGTTCACATTTTCCTTTTTGTTTCGTTTCTATTTTATTTATATATTGTAATAAAAAGAAAAAACAGCGTTGTGGCCACGCAAGAATGGAAATAAAAATGTAAAGAAGCAAGCTGCCCGCGTGGAGTAGGTTAGAACTAATATCGGTTGGATAACCTAAAAATAATAATTCAGAAAAAAAAGAAAGAAAGAAAGAATAAAAACCCTTCTCTCGGTCACACTCAACTCGCTTCTTCGTCTCTCTGAGCTTTTGGTGAGTGAGCAAGGTCTTATTAGAAACGCAGCAAGGCGGCGGCGGCGATCAGAATCAGGAGCAGCGGAGATGGATCCAGACGCGGTGGCCAAGGCATTCGTGGAGCACTACTACTCGCAGTTCGATTCGAACCGCGCGGCGCTAGCCAATCTGTACCAGGAAGGCTCCATGTTGACCTTCGAAGGCCAGAAGATCCAAGGCTCTCAGAACATCGTCGCTAAACTCACCAGCCTCCCTTTCCAGCAGTGCCAGCACAGCATCACCACCGTCGATTGCCAGCCCTCTGGCCCCGCCGGCGGCATGCTCGTCTTCGTCAGCGGCAACCTCCAGCTCGCCGGCGAACAGCACGCTCTCAAGTTCAGCCAGGTCCATCTCTTCTCTGCTCTTGATTCGATATTTCATTACGATTTTTGTTTCTGTTAGGGTTGATCTGTTGCTATATTGATGTCTGCGACTGTTGATCTTGTTTCTATTTGATTGCTGGTGATATAATCGTGATTTTTAGTAGTAGAATCATGAATTTAGGGTGTAGGTTGAGATTGGGAGGATTTAGGCTTGTGTGCTCTAGGATTTAGGGTTGAGGATGCAAAGAAGTAGCGGATTGCTGCATTTTGATGCATCAGTTTCTTTGTTTAGGTGTGCTGTTTGTGGTTTGTGTATATTATCATTTAGATTCGCTGCGTGCGCTTACGGTATTATGCTATTTCTTGGCTGTGTAGATGTCAAGGATCAGGATATAACCTATCATGCTAATAGTGAGCAAAGAGGGATGCATGTGTAGTTAGTTATTTGGTAGATGGATTTTGTGGTTTTGGATGATTGGCTCTTGTTTGCTTTTGAGGTGTGGTTCATATACGTCAATGTAGGGTTTTCTAAGCTCAGCTTGGTGTGTGTTTGGTTCTCCTTTCTGGTCACGTGTGCATCCAGAAAAGATTGAATTGCTTTTGATTAATAAGTTTGCATGTCTAATAACTTGCAGTCATGATCTTTTGGGTGACCAGTTACCCACCTACCGGTGGATTAAATTTGAATAGGTGGCTATAGTGCTGAAAGTAAACCTACTTTAATGAGTTTTAAAGCAATTTGTGTGGTCCAGAAGTTGGTAGTCATGGATTAATATTGTGAATGGCGACTAAGAGATCAAAACACATTATATTGTGAATCTTTTTTTTTCCTGCTGCAAAAAGGAATATCTAATCGAGGTTCTTGTGGAAGATACACAAATTGCCTGGATGAACATGTTTTCTTCTCTCTATCCTTGCTAGACACTTGCTATTGAATCTAGTTTCACTAATCAGAAGTCCACGGTTTGGGCTCTGAGTTGTATAAGTTGAAAACTAAGTCGGAAAGCTTGATTGTTTAATTTTACGTACTTGTTGCAGTTTTATTTTTGGCAATAATACTTCTGAATTGTACAAGTTGAGAACAAAGTGAGAAACCCTGATTGTTTTGCTTTATGTATTTGTTGCAGTTTTATATTTTTGGCAATACCTTTTCAAATTTAGGATTCTGTCCAGCTTTACTCTCTTTTGGTTTTGTCTTTAATTGTTTTGTAGGTATAGGATCTTGCTTTGCCTTTTCCGTAACGTCACTATGTTTTCTATCCGGTCTTAGACAAGTTTTATCACTGGAATTAAACTGGTTGAAACACTTTCCTTTCAATGACATGGCTTAAAGCTTATTTTAACTGGGTTGGTTTCTTTGTCTTCCTGCTTCAAACATGGTGTTGCTATGTGAGTGACTGACTAGGAGATTCTGTTGGTGTTGGTATATATCATTTTTTGATCGTGCTTTCAATGCCTTCTGCTTCGTTAACATTGATTCAGCCCTAATCACTGGGTTACTTATTTTTCACTTCTGCCCTCTCGCTTTGGTAGTATGGTGGAGTCCACATATGGACTATATCTGCTGCTTGTTCCCTTTAACCTCTAGAATGCAAATTAGAGCCATCATTTCGTACATTTTAGTTTAGTAGCTTCAGTTGCTTCTCTCTTATAGTTGGTTTTGTGTACATGTTATCACTTCTGAAATACCTTACACGGGTACGAGCTTTATTAGGGTGTAGATTTAGAATAACTAGTAAATGATTCTAGTTTGCCAGTTGACAGAATTGCTTTTTAACAATTGTGTAATATCCTACTTACTAATGTCCATTTGCAAAGATAGTTTTCTTACTGTTTTTCTTATACTTGCAGATGTTCCATCTGATGCCTACTCCACAAGGAAGCTTTTACGTCTTCAATGACATTTTCCGGTTGAACTATGCATGAAGACAATGGTTGATCACCCACATTCAACGACTGGTGGGATTATGTGTGCCGTCTCTGCTTATGTTTAGTTCTAGACATATTGAATTAAATGGAAAGTCTGAACTTTCTGCTCAAGTTTAGTGTTTTGTTTATGAGATTCAAAGATTTGAAGATGGTATGGTAAGGTACCATGGTTGTTATTGGTTGATTTGCTGATATTTTACCGTTGCTGGGTAATTATCTAAATGAATACAGTATTGGGGGTTTGTGTCTAAGAAAGCTTCCTTGGTTCTTGAATGATTGGTATGACTTCCACTTTGCTGAATTGTTCAGGGGTTTGTGATTCTTTCTGAGTTGTGTTCTTTCCCCCTTCCTTGCTATTCTAACACAACAGACTTGTAGTATGATATGCCTTAGCACCTATCAGGGCTTGGGCATAGCTGTGAGGTCATTGACATGCGTGTTTTTCCTAGTCTGAAATGTCGAGGTTTTTGCGCTTCTTATTCTGAAATGAATTTCCTACAAAGCAATTTCTTCTTGAATACAATTACAGGAAAGTAGGAAACAATTTTTACACAAACATCAACTGAGCATAAATGAAATGCTAGCTAGCTCCACTCCTATTCATATAGCAAATCAAAGCAGGCAAATACAGAACGATCAAAATCTCTTCCGAGTCTTCATTTACACACTAGGATTTTGTTGCATGAAGCTCAATGTTTTTCACTGGTTATACTTGTACCAACATCTGTGACAAAGGCGAGCTCAGGCATTGTGAGTGAAGGAAATGCATCGCTTTTCTCCTTCTCATTCTGTCCATTTTGATCCGAACCCCTCGAAAACAAGCTCGAAAACAGGCCCCCGACGTAGCTGAAAGGGTTACTCAATCCATTCTTCACTTTCAAGAGCATGGTCACCTCCGAGGCTTGCCAAGCTATAGTCAGCACTATCATCACAGATAGAAGCCAATGCGTGATGGTGTTCTGTCTCTTCAAATTGTTCAACTCTTTCACTATCTCCTCTTTGTCAAATTCTTCACCACCACCACTGCCATTCCTATCTTTTGCCTCCAATCCACCACCTTCAGAGGTTGCTGCTGTTATCTCTCCCGGTCCGGTTAAAGCTTCGGCTTTATGAATCCCCTCTTTCAGTGATTCCAACTGTGAATAGGATTCGTACAAGGAAATCAAATAGTTTCACCATATCTATACACACAGGTAGAAGATAGATATTCATTGAAAGGAAACAAAGCAATGAGAAAGTTAAAGGTGAGATCAGTGACCGAAACCTGAGAGAGCAATCGGGAGAGGAGGAGGTGGTCGTCTTTGTTATCCTCGCCTTGGAAAAAGCTCTCCCCGGAGGCTCCTCTGCTTTTCCTCTCCTCCAAAAGCCTCCTGATCGCCTCGTCAATCAGCTCCACATTCTGATCCTTGGATTCCATTGCTATGGTGATTTGGAGGTTTCTGAATCTCTCAGAAAAAGAAGAAGAAGAAGAAGAAGGAACCCAAATTCAGAGGCTTTTGCAACTTGCAATTCCAGACACTACTACTACCAAAGAACCAAAAACTTTTCATGTCATTATTGTCTAGACACGTGGCACTTTCCCCGCTCGTGGCGTGGTGAGGTTGGCTCTTTCCATTTTTTCTAATAATGGGCGGCGCCGATTTGCATGCCAGACGAGGCAAAATATTGGATGAGGAAGTTGGGTTACCGTTTACAGTGTAAGGATTCACATGAAAACCAAAGTTTCATACATAGTAGTAGGAGAGCATTTGCAGAAGTTACATATCAATCATCACTCATTTACATGAAACTGGTTCTATATGTACAAAACTGAACTCAAAAACCATCATCTACCAAGTGATCAGAAATTTTGGTTAACAGAAGACAACATGAGTTAGAAACTTAGAATGCTGAGAGTTGCCTCTATGAAAACTGATACATATCTATGTCTTCCATATTGACGAAATCCTCGAGGGAGAGGGAGTTTGGTGCTCCTGCTTCACCACTGGTGCTACCCAATTCAGCCTGCAAGAGTTGAGACAAGTACTTCCCATTAGTTTAATGCAAGTCGATAACTCGCTACTGACATCAAATTTTTTCTTGATTTTGCTTACCTTAGCTTGATGGTACCTCTCCAACATGCGCTGATATTGCTCACGGGCCTCTGGCGACTCGACCATGGACAATACCCGTGAGACAGCCTCATCAATGGCTCCATCAACTTTCTGTTTGCGGAACACCTTGAGGATATCTTCATCTTCACTTTCTTCAGTGGATTCTGCCTCATTCCGAAAACCACGCAGACCGACTCCTTTTCTCCTCCACCTTAGTACAACTTTGTCCAGAATCCCAACGGCCCAACAGATTACCTTGTAGTGCTTCCTAACTTGATAACCTCTCACATATGCCTGCAAAAATGGATATTGATAATACAATTTAATGATCAGAATATTTCTACTACTTTCAATTTATATACATGCACATCTTGCAGTTCCAGAATTGAGGGAGCTTTGCAGATGATAATGACGATGAAACAAGTAACTCTCAACTTCAAGTTAGAAAATGAGGGTACCTGTATCTTGACAACTTTCTGGCGGAGTGCCAGGAAATCCTTGCGGCCTTTCCAGCCTCGGTATTTCTTCTGTATAGATAATGCAGCTGAATTGTAATCACGTGGCTTACGAAAGGTTAGCTTTGACAGAGCTGAAAGGCCTTGTATGTCCTCTGAACTGATACCATAATCGTCTATAGTGACACCAGCTTCTTTATGTTGCCGCCTTCTGAAAGAATGCGCCCGAAAAGCTGATTGTATGCGGGCCGCAGCCTGTGCGGCATTCCGGACTGCAGCTAAGGTGTTCTTAAGCGGGGCCTGGTCTTCATTAGTCTCCAGGTTACTCTTTGAGATGCTATTTACTGTTATTTCTGCTTCAAGCTCAGCACAGCCCCTGGAAATCTCACTTTCTTCCAGTGTAAGGGATGACAGATGGCTAGTGAGTGCCACCTCTGAAAGATAACCAGCAAGTCCCTTATGCCCATGAATGGCTGCAATAGATGCCGGTGTTTTGCCAATGGGATCTTGGCAACTGGGGTCTGTCACTGCTCCAGCTGATGCACCAGAAGCAACTAGTACAGCAACCATCTTTTCCCTATAAGAAGAACCAACTTTCAATGGTGCATAACAAGAACTATCCTATATGAGAATAAACACATACATATCGTTTCCTAATAAATCAATCTTAGTCCTAAAGTTACAGATAAATCTGATCTCAGAATAAGAATGACACGTTCACAACCATGATCAATCTTCGCTAATTTCTGTGATCCTTAATTCCTTTCCTTGTGAATTTGTGATATCAACATGTTATGACAGTCACATAAAATGCAGTAATCCATTTATATTACTCCTTTGCTCAATGTTGAATAAGGAACAACCAAAAGACAAAAGAACATTTCTTACCTTCCAAAACGCGCAGCCCAATGTAGAGCAGTCCACCCATTTATATCCCGGAAATTTATATTGACTCCAAGATTGAGTAATGGGTTTAATGCCCACTCAAATCCCAACCCAGCAATCATGTGTATCATGCCTTGCTCTTTCCTGGATAAGGAACAATCTGTCAGGTCAAGTCCCTGGGATCTGGAAGAAAGCCATTGCTGCAACTTATCTTTTAGAAACTCTTCCAGAAGCCAATATATGGTACTAGATGAACTTCCACTGCCTATTAAGAGAGCCTCAATAACACTACCCCAAGTATCATCATCAGCTTTTGATTTTCTCACAAACTCAGAATCGACAGTGTCTCTATTCTGCACTGATGAATCAGACAAGAGAATTTGAGCGAATCTGACGAGTAATAAAAGTTCTTCTGCACTCCTACCAGATTCTTTTGGAGGTGAATTGTTTGGAGTAGAGCTACTGCTCTTAACGCAATACTCAAATTCCCTAACTTCACTGCAGGACTCTCGATTCCCTGAAGTAATGCAGATTGTCACCTTCCCGGGAAGGTGAGGTGGAGCCACACAACGGATTACGCCCTCCTGAATGATCTGAGCAGGAACTTCAACGTTGCCAAACATACAAGTCCATGCAGATTCTGATGGATCACACAGAAAAGATCCAATAACAATGACCTGCATAGAATTTGGGCTTTGAGTAGTGTCTTAAGACTAATAAACCTCCATCACAGGAGCATACATATATATCTTCTTTTTTTGTTGAAAGTGAAAACGTATATGGATATCTGGTTATCAAGACCTGGGATCTAAACTACAAAACTTGTTATACACATTGTTGGAGAGAAATGCCTTACTAGACCAAAAGCTAGTTGGCAGCATTAGAGGTACCTATGATCAGATATTTGGTAGTAAGACAACTGAGAATAAGCTGAACTTGACAGAGGCTTAATTAGCCATTAGGTCTACTACAGATATCTAATTTCCCTCACCAATATGTAATATCATTCATATTGTCAAAGGTGATGCATAGAAATAAAGACCAGTTAGATGAGAACTCCACTAAGCAGCAGACACATGCAAATGATTATAGGATGCTCGAAACTAGCACATTTATTAAACAAGCAAGGAGAGCATTCCAGAGTAAGAAACACACCTTTGTAGGTTCGTTGGCATCACCCCATTCTGGAGAAATTTCCCGGATTGTAAATTTTTGCTTTTGTGCAACAGTCAAACTGATCTCTGAATCAAGATTTCCCATATGCCCTTGCTCAAAAAATGATGTAAAGTAGTCTGAATGTCTTTCTATCGCAGACGAATATGGAAAAATCTTGAAACTTTCAACTTCTTGAGGCCGTGACAAAGAAGCTGGTAACATGTAAAGATTGTCAGAGGCTGAAAAGTGTGTGATGTGCAGTGTTAAACCACTACATTTATAAAAATAATAATGAGAAAAGCAAATCATGCAGCGCTTAACATTTTCCTAACAGAGTTTAGGTACTCACGATATTCGAACACCCCATTTGGACCAGTCAATGAAGAATATAGCTTTTCCTGTTGCAGTTGGTAATAACAATGCATCAATGGCTACATTCATTCAAAAGGGACACATGGAATCAAGGTATAAATAAAACACGTACAAAACTTAAAAGGCTAAGACTCATTGACCCTCCCAAACATATATCTGAGGAATAAAAGATTGAAAGAGGACATCAATGTGAACATAGATCACTATAAATTTTTAGTAAGACTCACATTTCTGTCCAATGTAGACAAGCCTGTCTCCGGTGACTTGACAATTGATGAAGTCTTAGATGAATTCATAACCTCTTTCCAAGATGCCGATTCTTTGTTTCCGTCTGAAAATTCATGATCATTGAATTGATGATGTTTACCACTAAGGTCTACATTACTTTGCATTTCAGAACGTGCACTGTAAAACTGATCATTTACGATGTCTCCTGGTCCATCGAAGGAGGTAAACGGATCTTGACTGACTATATCACTGTGGTAATCCAAGATATCAGAACTATTGTCAGCATTCCCTTGCATCAGAGAATGTCCACTATAGAACTCATCGTGAACAATATGTTCTTGTCCATGGAAGGCAGTAAATTGATCACCAGAGTATTCCGGGATATCTGAAACATTTGGATTATCATCCACAAATTCGTTGAAGGTATCATCATTTAAACTTAACTGCTCTTCTAGTCTCCGCAAAGCTTGACTAACATCAGCCTTAGATGAACTATCTGACTCTCCTGTTCTATATAAGTTATCTACGCTCTCTCGTCCATTTTTCTTGATGACTAGATCTGAACTAACTTCTACAGAACCTGGGCTTGTATAAGGTTCATACAATTCACTAATCATGGAGACAAATCCTGGATGTTGTGTAGTATTTGAGATCGGACTCTGGCTTAAGGAAGAAGAGGATACTGGTGATTGTATGAAAGATCCAGGACTGGGCTTCACCTGAAATACATCATTGCAAGCACTGATGTCAATTCAAAATGACCACTACGTGCTAATATCAATTGGTAGAACAATAGCAATACAAAAAAAAAAAAGCGGCAAATATATTGTACGCAGTAAAATTTCATCTAAAAATGCTCATTCATCATTACATCATATGATAAATTATCACTGACAGAGCAACATGCAGTCCTGAAAACTGTTCACATGCTAATGGAAAGTTCACGGATAAAAATATTCAAGCAGGATGGACTTGTTTCTTTAGTATGAACATGAAAGGGGATCAGTGGATGCCACATTAAAGAGGTGCAGAGCTTTGGTCTAAAAACAAGAGTGAGTGAGATATGCCTTGTTTATAGGGAAGTTCTAAAGACTCACCTCACTAATTTCCCTATAGTGAACGAGAACAATGTGATCATATGCCCTGCAAAATAAATATACAAAAGGAGTGAGAAATCTTTTCAAATATGTTGTCCATGATAACCTAAATGAAGATAAAAACTAAGAATCTTTGCAATATTCAGACATATTTCTCAGTTTTTACTATGATAAAAAATAAAATAAAATTAAGACAGCATAAACTTGTATGAGATTTTGAACGAATATGTTAAAAACAGACCTTTCAACAGATTCTTACTAAGGAAATATAATCTACATTAATAACAAGCATACTCACGGATCCAACATCCAATAGCTGCGCCTCTGAAAATTTGAATTGTCCTCCCCATGCGCATAATAACAATTTAATGTCTCAACGTTTCCAACCTAATCATGCATATGAAACATCATTACTCAAACTGAAACAGTGGACTACACTGAACTCAGTACGAACCAGAGCAAAAGAAAGCAGGATCTATTCTCTATTCTACTAGTCACTAAAATTGTTCAAGAGTATCCCTCATTTCATAAATAGCCGACAATATGTGATGAACGGCTGACCTTTACAAAAAGAAAACATTAAGTGCAACTACTAGACTGCTGTAACAAACCTTAAGCCGTTCATGCGCTTCACCAACAGTTCTCCCATCCCTCTTTTTACGCCAATTGTGCCCGTCTCTACGGAAAAACCGAAGGATCCTCTTGTTAAAAAGAAACAAAGAACCACCTGTTACAAAGTGCACTGAATAGTAAGTACAACTTCAATGGATAAGCTGCCGTCCCAATTCAATAGAAACAAGAAGAACGCATTTCGACACTTACTAACAGGTTGTTGAGGAGGCTCTGGGGTGACCTTATACTTGTCATGATTCTGCAATATGAACAGCACTTCCGCCGGCTTCAGCCACCAGCTTTGAGCTTCTTGAAAGAGTTCGTTAATGTCATATCCTGATACTTCATACACAAAATAATACATGTCAAACAGTTTCTCACTGGCTCATTACTTGATCACACAACTCCATGAAAAGTCGAAAACACAGCTGCTTGGACTCTGGAAACCCAATTCAAGATTATAATGAAATAACTTGCAGCAGGATATACTAAAATTTCTCCCCTCCCTTAATTACATTAACAACCAGATATCATAAGCTTCTTACAGTAACAAACAACATAATGTGTAAACTGATGGTTCTATACTCTAAACATTGTGTGTAAATTAAGACTTAATTAACATGCTCTAAACCCCTAAACATCTATTAAAGGAAGAAAATCAGGTTCTATGATTATTGTATCAATGGAATGATTTTAGCAATTAGAGTGATTGTTGGATCAGAATTACTTTTAGTTAATTAGATTTGATACTTTCCTAGAATAGTTTCATTCTCATTGTATATATGTAACTCTGATGTATCTTTTTAGATATGAATATACCAAACCTTTTCATCCACACCTCTATACATTTTTATATGGTATCAGAGCAAGGATCTTGGTGACTCTAGAGACTCACTCACCTTCCGCAAACACATCAAACACTATCAACATCAAACACTACCAAACCAACATCATGGTTAACATAGAAGGACACACTATCAAACCCACGCATCCTACATCACTCCGACGCATAATTACACCCACTTGCAATATTACGCGTAATGATCCGTGTTCGACGTTATGTTGGATTATGGACAGTGGAGCAACTGATCATGTTTCTCATCTATCACCTACTCACAACAAGATTAAAACCACTCACGATTTTGTTGGTCTACCCAATGGAGAGAAAGCCGCCGTTGAAAACATCGGAAGTATTAAGTTCTCAACAGATTTGTCCCTTGATGGCGTTCTTCATGTGCCTAAATTCCGAGTAAATTTAATATCTGTTAGTAAATTGACTCGGGCTTTGAAATGCATTGTGATATTTTACCCGGACTTTTGTGTTGTGCAGGACGTGGCTACGAAGAGGACGATTGGCCTAGGCAAGCATTTCAATGGACTTTACTACCTTACACCAAGCCAAAACCCTCACCTAACAAATCATGTCACACGCACCTCAGATCTTTGGCACCAACGTCTTGGACACCCATCTTCTTCACCTCTTCACTTTTTGTCTCAAACCATCCCTGAAATAATGTTCAATCAGCCACATGTTTGTGATATTTGTCATTTAGCCAAGCAAACTCGTCTGTCTTTCCCTTCTAGTTCAATAAAATCCATTGCACCTTTTGACTTGATTCATTGTGATATTTGGGGGCCACATAAAACCCACACTCATTCTGGAGCACGTTATTTTCTCACCATTGTTGATGATTTTACTCGCTTCACATGGGTACATCTTATGAAATTAAAATCCAACACACAACCCTTGATTCGAAATTTTTTCTCGTGGGTCAAAACACAATTCAATCGTGATATCAAGATCTTCCGTGCCGATAATGGGGGTGAATTTACATCAATGCGTTCCTTTTTCGATTCTCATGGTACTATTTTCCAACACACTTGCACTTACACTCCACAACAAAATGGAGTAGTTGAGCGCAAACATCGTCATCTTTTAAATGTGGGCCGTGCTCTTCGTTTTCAAGCTAATTTACCTCTAAAGTTTTGGGGAGAGAGCCTTACCACTGCTTCTTATCTCATAAATCGGCTCCCTACACCTCTTCTTTCCCACAAGTCTCCTTACGAGCTCTTACATGGTACTCCACCCACCTATTCTCACCTTCGAGTTTTCGGTTGCTTATGTTATGCCACAAATCTCACCCCTAAACACAAATTTGACCAACGTGCAAATCGTTGTATCTTTCTTGGTTATCCTCTTGGTCAAAAAGGCTATCGAGTTTATGATCTTGAGCGCAAGAATTTCTTCACCTCCAGAGATGTCATTTTTCACGAACACATCTTTCCTTGTTTTGCACTTCCCAAAGAAGACCAAGAAGATTTTCTAGTCCTTCCCGTCACTAGTCCTAATCCTATCCACTCATCCAATCCACTTCCATCTCAGCCCACTCAAAAAGCCCATTCATCTCAGCCAGCGAACCTTCCATCTCCAACGGCAATTCTTGATCAACCTCTACCCATCTCCTCACCTCGATCACCTGATCTCTTCCCATCAGAACCGATACCCAATGATGTTCCTGGTCTCCGCCGCTCATCTCGTCCTCACCGGCCACCCTCACATCTCCGAGATTTCAAAACGTACCATGCTGCTCTCCTGGGCCATGACACCTCTTCTTCCTCCACGTCCGGCACCCGATATCCCTTACAACGGTATGTTTCTTATTCTGGGTTGTCCAGTGCTTACCGTTCATTTGTGCATAACATCTCTAAATTGGTGGAACCAGCTAGTTATGCAGAGGCCCGTACTGATCCCAAATGGGTAGAGGCAATGAATTCGGAGATTCGGGCTCTTGAGGATAATCACACCTGGTCCATGGTTCCTTTACCCACTGGACAACGTCCCATTGGGTGCAAATGGGTTTTCAAGATTAAGTATCATGCTGATGGCACCATCGAACGTTACAAAGCTCGCCTTGTCGCCAAAGGGTTCACCCAACGTGAAGGTATTGACTATAAAGAGACCTTTGCTCCAGTTGCTAAGTTAATTACTGTTCGTTGCCTACTGGCTATTGCTGCAGTTCGAAATTGGCCCTTGCACCAGATGGATGTGCAAAATGCCTTCCTCCATGGTGCCCTTCTTGAGGAAGTGTATATGCAGCCTCCTCCAGGTTATAGTCGCCAGGGGGAGAATGTTGTTTGTCGACTCCACAAGTCCCTCTATGGTCTTAAACAAGCTTCACGAAGTTGGTTCCGGCGCTTCTCTTCTGCAATCCAAGAGATTGGTTTTCAACAATCCCGAGCTGATTACTCATTATTCACAAAGGTTCGTGGAGACTCTATTACTGTGGTCTTACTTTATGTTGACGATATGGTTATAACAGGGAACAATGAGAAGGCCATCAATGATCTCAAGATGTTTCTCAACAGTCATTTCAAGATTAAAGATCTTGGACCACTCAAATACTTTCCTGGCATCGAAGTTGCACGCTCCAAGGCTGGAATTACAGTTTGTCAACGGAAGTACACATTAGACATCTTGGAGGAAGCCGGATTACTTGGAGCAAAACCAACAAAGGTACCCATGGAACCTGATCTGGTACTGACCGAAAAAGGGAGTGATACCTTGAAAGATCCTACACGATATCGACGATTAATTGGGAAGTTAATTTACCTCACAATTACCCGGCCTGATATTACATACTCTGTGAATACACTCAGCCAGTTCATGCAGGAACCCAAGTTACACCATCTCAAGACTGCACATCGACTCCTTCAGTACCTTAAAGCAGTTCCTGGACAAGGTTTGTTATTTTCCTCGAATAGTGAACTGCGTTTAATTGGTTATTGTGATGCTGACTGGGCGAGATGTCCAATTACACGCCGATCAGTGACCGGTTATTGTACTTTTCTTGGCAAGTCACTTGTGTCATGGAAAAGTAAAAAGCAAGCTACAGTGTCAAGGTCGTCTGCTGAGGCTGAATACCGTTCCATGGCCTCAGCTACATGTGAGCTCACTTGGTTGAGATATTTGTTGAAGGACTTGTGTGTACCACATCCTGGACCGGCAAAGTTGTTTTGCGACAACCAAGCAGCTCTTCACAT
Organism: Fragaria x ananassa; assembly: GCA_034370585.1. Classification (NCBI taxonomy): domain Eukaryota; kingdom Viridiplantae; phylum Streptophyta; class Magnoliopsida; order Rosales; family Rosaceae; genus Fragaria; species Fragaria x ananassa. The sequence continues at coordinate 24,270,135 of CP139762.1, read as the reverse complement.
TGCTGCAAACCCGGTTTATCATGAACGAACCAAACACATCGAACTAGATTGCCATATGGTTCGAGAAAAGATAGAAAAAGGCGAGGTCAGAACAGCTTATGTGCAAACTGGAAGTCAGATTGCAGACTTGTTTACAAAGCCTTTGCGAGCACCTGCTTTTCACACACATCTTGGCAAGTTGGGTGTTCTTGATATCCACACTCCAACTTGAGGGGGAGTATTAAAGGAAGAAAATCAGGTTCTATGATTATTGTATCAATGGAATGATTTTAGCAATTAGAGTGATTGTTGGATCAGAATTACTTTTAGTTAATTAGATTTGATACTTTCCTAGAATAGTTTCATTCTCATTGTATATATGTAACTCTGATGTATCTTTTTAGATATGAATATACCAAACCTTTTCATCCACACCTCTATACATTTTTATAACATCCAAATCTAATTGAAAATAGAATGCATTTTTTCAACCTCAAAAATCGACTGATCACTAGTAACTACATCACTCTTTTCTCATGAATTATAATCGAAACAAGGTCAGTACAATACCTGACTGCATCGTGTCCAATTCGGTAAATTCACAACTTAACGACCTGAGCTGAAAGCGTTTGACTTGTGCTCATTCGGAACCGGAGACACGATTCACTTCACTGAAACAGAAACAAAAGACTTGAACTTGACCAGCTGGACGAAACCGGTCGAGACAGACCGGAGAACCCGAAAACCTCGGAGAACCGGGATCATGCCGGGAACTTTGTCATCTCGGACTAGTTCTACTGAACGGTGCGGGGTTCAGAAAACCGACCGAGTCAGCGGGACCAAGACGAAACGACCACAGGGACTATGAACAAAGGTTGTAACAAACTAAAATAAAATCTGCTGCTACTTGTTGCTTCTGTCATCTGACGTGGCATGCTTTGAGGTGGCATGAATCTGATAAGTTTTTTTTCCTTTGATTCGTCTATACAAAAGAAAACGTGCAAAAGGTGGCGCCTTCGGCTGTATTCCTTTTAGCAAGGATAAGGATTAAAATATCGAACATTGCATAAATATCGTTGGTTTAGAAAAAAATAAATATCGATGGATATATCAATAAGTTATTAAATATTGATGAAAATTTTATATTAAAATTGTATATTAGAGAAAAAATAGACTCAATAGAAAATATTATAAAGATATGAAAATTAATATTGATATTTGTAAAAAAACAGAAATATCGAGGATATTATGGATATTTTAGTTCTTGCTTTTGAGTAAATTTTAGGTGTTGATTATGGGTGTCAAACCAGTCCTGAATTGTGTATTTATACGTTGTGTGTACCAATTGATTAGATGAACACTACTATTTTACTAACTTGTTTCGTGAAATATAGGTTATAGAGTGATTAGTGTAAAGTTACACTAAGTGGATAGCTAGACATATTGGCAAAGACCTTGTCGGTGCGATGTGCACAAATGGAGCAGCCATGCTCGATAATCAAATTCTAACAATGGTGATTTGTTATTAGTCTATTGAGGCACTGATTTGATCAAACCATATAATCGGAAACTCACACCATTCGGACAGAAAAATGTCGATTAGCATTGAGAAGAAAAGGCATGAAGCTAATCATAGAAACACATTCAAAAATAGGCACTCATGACCGAGCTGCTGCCTAGTTTCAATTGGAGTCGTCAAAAAGTGGGATGTCAATCATGTTTTCCTATTGTGGCGAAAAGGGAGATTTGGGATGAAATTGTGAGGCAACGGAGTGTCCTCTAGTGCTCTTGGATAGTTTGGACAAAGAACGAAGCTGCTTTCGGGGTATTATTGGTTGACAAAGTAGACAATGACTTTGCCCTATTTCTAAGAGCTTATGAGAATGGAACGTGTATAAGAGGGTGGGGGCTTTGGATACCCAGAGAAGCGAATAGAGTGGCGCATGTCGCTGCCTCGCTTGCCTTTGGAAGGGTGGATTCTCTGCGATGGGCTTCCCAGCCACCACCTTCTCTCACTAATGTTCTTCGCAATGATGGATTACCTTGCCCTCATGTAGAAGGGGATTGAGCTCGGCTGGTCTAGTTTGGTCGCTGCTCTTTTTTGTTGGCAATAAAACTTTCAGCGTCTATTTCTGTATTGATTTAGATGATGAGTTTTCTTATTTTTATGTATGTTATATGTAAGCCGTTTTGGCAACTGGGTCTTTTCCCTCAATTAATATATTTCATTTCCAAAAAAAAAAAGAGGGTGGGGGATAATTAGCATGCTTCCGATTAACAATGTTGTTCATTTTGGTCACTATGTGAACTAACACACTTAGGTAAATTCTTATCGTGCTCAGTTTATTCAACAATCGTAAACCTCTATGTTTTATAATGTTGTCATTTGAGTGTTAGATTAGGTAAAGAAATAGTCCAAGTACGTTTTATTGATTACTGTGATGAACTCTGTTGTTATGCTTTGCATTTGTTGGTGTTCTTGAGCAGTTGATCGAGTGGCATCTATGCATCATCACCTAAATGTCAAAGTTTGAAACTATATATTGCAGTGCGCTGAAATTGATGAAAAATGTGTGAATAAATATTATGGATTTGGTGTCCAAATTGGAACTAGGGGAGTATATGGAATCTTCAGTTTTGGCAGATTGAACATGACAAGCACCACATGTAATTCAATTATTAATGCCAGAGTATTTGTTTGTTACTTAACTAGCTCTAGAGCTCTGGAGTCGTTTTAGTCTTCTTGAAAATACTAATCAAATAAGCATTTTTGGTCACTAGCTATTGCCTTATCAGAACATTTTAGGTGCGGTGATAATCCAGCAATCGGAGTTTATTTATAAGAGCAGTAACAATATACCCGATAGCTTTTAAATCTTCAGCAGATTTTCTGATGTTGTGAAACTTCTTTACTATGTAATTTTATATGAACATACATCATAAGAAACTTTACTTTTCAATAACGTGCGGTTTATGACCCGTTACGAATTTAGTCATTGCACTTTTAAGAGTCAATTTCCAACAAAATTGATGTGAACTAGTTGATTTTACAAGTCGATTATATATGCGAGAAATTTGAATCATCATCTAGTTAATTCACATCAATACTTTGCATAGTTCATGTCATATCTTCAACAATGTCATTTCCACTAAATTTTGTATGTTATATAGCTAGTAATTTTCGTGAAGTTGTGACGGGTCACCAGCAGCATTAATGAGAAAGAAACAGAAGAAAGAAGAAAGCAAGTGCAACCATGGAGCTTAGCAGCTGATATATGATCGATCAACCTTGTCTGTCACATGGCATTTCCAGCACATAATGGGACGGCGGGAATGAATCCAAGTAACTTGTTTCCCTAACCCTCCTCCCACCACCACACCCACACACACTCTTTATCCTCTCTTTCACTCTCGTCGTTCCTTCCCATCCAAGTTTACTCCCCTATATATAATATTCCCATTCCCATTCTTCATTGTAGCAATATCTCATCATATTAAGTTCAGTGTTGTTTGCTTTCCGGAGTAGGTTTCTTGCGAGGCAAACAAGCTAGTGAGGTGAAGGATCGATTGTCACCATGTCTGACTGGGGACCAGTGTTTATTGCGGTGGTGCTGTTCGTGCTGTTGTCGCCGGGTCTGCTGTTTCAGGTGCCAGGGCGGCATGGTTGCGTGGAGTTTGGGAGCTTTCATACAAGCGGCGCGGCCATAATGGTTCACTCCCTCCTCTACTTTGCTCTCATTTGCGTCTTCTTGTTGGCCATCAAGGTCCACTTTTACCTTGGTTAAGTACCAGCTAGCTAGTTACTTAACCAAACAATTCGGGAAGAACAAAGTGTAGTAGTGTTAAGTTGTTAACTCTTACGTACCAATTTTATATTTTCCAGTTATGTTTGTTGGGTATTGATACCACTGGAGTGATCGTCTTCTATTTGAATATTCGTATTCGGCGCACCCGGAAATTTAACGGTAAGATCGCCGGTGAGATCACCGGGTGGGGCCAGGCACGGGTGAGTGGACGGTGAGATTGGCCGATGCGCGGTATAATTTTTATTGAATAATAGTTAAACTTGTTTTGATCACCAATTTGTGTCCTTTGCTGAATGAAGTTAGTGTTGATTGAGGTTGTGAAAATAACTAACAATTAAGTACGTGATTGAATATATGGTTCTGGTTTGGATGTGCCTATTTCATTGCTCATTGGCTTAGCCAGCTTTCCTCACATAAGATTGTGGAAGTGGTCCATATAATTCATATAAGTCGCCTCAATTATTAAGGTGTAAACTCTATAGCAACATTTTGTATGAAGGGCTACGCAGTTAACTAGAACCTGCCAGCAACCAGTTTTGCGGTACATTTACCTGTTGAGCTCTCAAAGACTTGAAAGAAGCTTAAGCTAGAACCATCCACTCAGTATTGCTATCTAATCTCAAGCAAACATGTCAAATCAATTAAGCTTAACGTACATAAAAGAATAGAATGGAGGAATATTCAACAAAATTTGCTGAATCTCTATCTAGTATCTGCTGAGTTTCTACTTTACATATCAAAGCAAACGTTTGCTAATTCATGAGAAAACTTGCTCTCAAATTCTCAATCAACTTCATCAAGTAAATGCCTGTGCGATCCTCAAGATCACGCGCGAAATTGAAACATTTCTGAAACTACACAGTGCTATATCAGAGATTTGTAACTTCTAGCTCTAGTCAAAAACTAGGGGAGCACAAGTCCAGCAGGCCATGTATAGAGTATAACAGAATGCCATTAGCCTCTTTAGCTGTTTGAGTTGGTGAGTTTATATTCACTAATCATGGCTTTGTTATATGAAAAAAGGTTAACTAATCAGCATACTCATTTCATATTGCATACGCATCTTATCCTAATTAAAGTGATGTTCATTTCATCACCATGAGGAGACGTGGTGAACTTGTTCATCATTTGAAGAACCTAAACTGCAAGTAAAGACCAGAAAAGGGAATTATAATAGAGGGATTAGTTAACTCTCTGTATAAGTTGTCTAAATCATAAGGAAGACTATCAACACCTGTTAATTGAACTTTAAAGGGTTCATTTTCAAGACCTTGTCACTTTGCTCCATGTGTCTGTTGCATCCAACCACAAGGCACCGACTATCTGATCATACACATTTATACTATTTCAGCTAAGAGGAAATTTTACAAATAATACCTAAATTACAAGTCATTCATCAGATTGGTGTATCAACTTCAAAAACTATTAGATTAGTACCCCCAATATCAAAATTTGACCTATTATCAATACATGTCGTCTTTAACGGCATCCTTAACAAACAACTAACAAACAACTATCAATCCCACCACTAATTTCAGTTTTCATAGTTTTGTTTCGTTGTTATTTTTTTATAAAAGGTTTTGGTCTAATCCTCCTCTCTTGTTGTTTCTCTCTTTTCTTTTTTAATACGTAAGAGTGTTAGAGGTCATTCCTCTCCCACTCATCTTTCAGCAAAAAAAAAAAAAGACATCCTTAAGCATTCGTCTTCTTCAGGATATTTTCGTCTCTTTGCTGTTTTAACTAGATTTTGATCTTTTCATTTCTTATTCAACCAACTATTATTTCCTCACCTCAACAAACAACTATCAATCCCACCACTAAACTCTCCATCACCGCAGTCAACACCATGATGTAATACCTCAATCCTTACTCCTCAATTCCATCAACCTTAACCCAAAACATCCAAATTATCTACTTCATCAATTCAATCCATAGCCTTATATTCTCAATCCAACCCCAAAACCCAAAACCCCTCCTACCCAAATCCGTATCCTGTGCACTTTAGATCCAAAATCACTATTGATGGGGATCAAACTTCAAATAGATGTACCTGGGACGAGAAGTCATGGACTGGGTTTCTTCGTCTTTGGAGTAGGCAACTGCTCTGTCTCCTTCTCTCTTCCTCCCCTCACTCCTTTGTACCCCAAACAACCTTCAGTCTTACACACCTATGGGTTTTTGCTTTGGTTTAAAACTTTGAATTACCAATTTGCTTGTTGGGTTTTTGTATGAAACATGGATGGTAAGGGATATGAGTTTATATGGATAGTTAAAAATGCTTTATGGGCTTTTGCACGGATTGAGCTTACAGAGTTTTTGGGTTTCTGGCACGGATGGAGCAAGAGAAAAAATCATACAGGCACAGCCAAAAAGAAAAAGAAAGAGAAAACGAAAGAACAAAATTGTCCTTGAGATAGTTTGCACAATGAGAGACTTGACACTATTATTGACGGATGGTACATTAATTGTATTAGGATTACATGTTGAGATACCAATCTAATAGTTTTTAAATTTGAGATATCAAAATGATGAATGACTTTTAGTTCGGGTACTATTTATAAAATTTCCTCTTCAGCTAAAGATTAAAGATTTCTTCATTACTCTCACTTTTGTATATTCCTTACTTCCGTAGCTAACACATTCTTCCTTAAACTTTTTGATGCAGTATATATAGCTTGCTAGCTTAGCAAGAAAAACATCAAGTCTTGGTTCCTAAGTTGACAGCTTCAACTACATATACAAAGTACACATTCACAGAAGAAGTAGATAAATTGCAGTACGTAGTGGTAATGGCAGATTAGGGACCGGTGGTGATCGCGGTGGTGTTGTTTGTGCTGTTAAGTCCGGGGCTACTGTTTTAGCTGCCGGGGAAGAGCAGAGTGGTGGAGTTTGGCAACATGCAGACCAGTGGACTATCCATCCTTGTCCACACCATCATCTTCTTTGGCCTCATCACCATCTTCCTCATCGCCATTGGCGTCCACATCTACACTGGATGACCACCTTCATTAGCTACCAACTGTCTCTCAGTTCATTCTCTTAAGTATGTTTTATTATTGCCATAAATTTATAAAAAGGAGCCTCTGCCAGATTTTCTTTCCGGAAAACTTTAGTGCATCTAGCTCCTTTGATTCATATCATTTCATTGGTGTGATGTTGTCAGCCATGTCCATATTCACGGTAGTTGTTGAGTGCAAAACTAAACAAGTAGTAATTGGATTTCGACCTTAGCTTGTTCGTTGTTACTTCACACTTCACGCCTTTTGATTCGACCTGGAAGATTGCAATACCTTTCTATGTCAGGAAGTGCCATTCCTCCTTCGGCAAGATGGTTCTTGTTGCTTCTCCCTTTGTGACATTGGGGTGGTCATTGGCTGGCTTACACTCCGGTGCAACCAGTTTTTCACATTGGATTTCACGACTTGTTCTAATTGGGATTTTCAATTACATGTTGGCCAAAAGCATCAAGTCATATGCTCTTAGCTGAAACCGATTGCCAATCGTTGAAAAATCTATTAAACGTAAGAAAAGCAACTCGGATGGTTTGATTTTTGATTGAAGAAATGAAGAGCATGAATCATAGTCCGAAGACAGCGACTGATCCTTTACCAGAAAAATGACAAAGGAATAAGTTTTACAAATCTGAGAACTAAAGAGAATAGTGATATTTACTGGAACAGCCTCCCTCCCATCTCTCCTCACAAGTATGAATTCATTGGATTTGGGTGGAAAAGAAGTGGTACCTAAGATCATGATGATATCCTTGAACAATTCACTATTAGAAGTCATATGATTGACATACTCAGTAGAACATTAATAAAAACATTATCCACTGTTCATGCATCACCAATACTTCACAAGATCTCTCAGCTCGATCGATCCATTATATAATTTCATCCTGAATTGCCTATACATTCATTTGTTTTCCTCCTATATGCAGCACCCCACTCACAACAGCATTTCGGATGCTCTGCTCCGCCCCTTTCAATAAACATATCAACTCTTTCTCGTGTAACACCTCCTCTCCTCTTGATCACTATAACTTCCATGCTGCAGCAGTAGAGACCTTACAAGTGAGTATTAAACTATCGCATATCATAAGAAAGAAATGCATTCATCTGATGATTAACAAAGAGAAAAGAACAGGATTGATTGTCTAAATGCCATAGATGTGAGCATATATTCCTCACCCGTATATCACTGTACTTAGTTCCTGGATATCTATAAACAGAATACAGATGCCAAAAGAGTATTATATACATCAATCTCAAATTCTCAATCCCCAAGATCACACCAAGAGAGGTAAATTTTTTACAAGCCAAATGTTTCATGCTTGGCTCGGTAGAATCCAACCGAGCAATCCTACTTATCGAACGCTGCACTAGCATTGTTCTCTCATCATACCTATCTCTGGTCTCAAACCTTGGCTTGTCCTAGTAACCTATTCGAATCCCACAAAAACACTAAACAGCGGCTGACATGACATTTATGTATCAGATACTTGACAATCACTAGGGAAGCAGGAGCATTCACAAAGATACTCAATCATACAAGAAGTTAGTACCTTGGATAATATAACAGGCAATCAAGCAACAGAATCATACAAATAAATAAATAAAAAATCTAAGAATTTACGAAAGTAAAATCACATAATTTACAACCAAGAAAAGCAATGAATATTTACCGGGAATCTCCTTCCGAGGCGACGTTGGCGGCGGTGGCGAGGCGTAACAAAGAATCGACTTCCCCAGAACAGATAGAGTGGACACAACTCCGGCCACATAAAACACCATAACCAACCCCAACACCCACGGCATCAGCAAGAACCCAATAAAGAACGTCACCGATCCACACAGCATCAGCGCCATCGAAATCCCAAGCATCAGCGACGCGAACCCCGCCGGCGAGATCTGCGCCGCCGGAGCCGCCGCCCTCCTAGACGAAGAGCTAGTCATCATCGGCTGCTGTGAACCAGAATTCATGGACGCAACCGCGGCAGACTGATCAGAAAACTGAATCGGCGTGGGCGGGGATCAGAGGAGGCTGAGGACGAGAGCGGAAAGCTCGTAGAACACCCTAGATTGTTGATCTTGATGCTGCTGCTGCTGCTGCTGCCTTCTCATCATCTTAAAAAATAAATCGGGTTTTGAGAGGAGGAGGAGGAGGAAGAAGATTGATATGAGGTGGTGCAGTCAAGAGGGAGTTGAAGAGTAATTGGGGATTGCTAAAAACGAGGCAAATGGATAGGGGGAGAAGTATATCTATTACAGCGGTTGGGGTTGGGTCTCCGGTTCTGTTATTTTTTCTGCGCTTTTGTAATGAGGTTTGGGGAGATTGGGACAGGTGGAGGGAGATGAGAGGACACGAAATTTGATTTTCTGATTATTATCCAGAGAGGGGAAATTTGGATATAAATGGAAACTGTTGGCGCGGGTTTGTCTGGAAGAGGAAGAGGAAGAGGAAGAAGAAGAAGAAGGAGGGGATGGGACACGTAAGGAGGAGGTGTATGTGGCGAACGCGATGTGGGATTCACTGGATTGGAGTGGGAGCGAAGGTTTAATGACGTGGGCTGGCCTTATCTTCTCCTGCTTCCACTGAACGCCCACCGCCTTCTATATTCCTTTTCCTTTTTTCTTTTTGATCAAATTTCCTTTTTCTTTTTAGGCTAGAAATAAAAACAACAGTTTTTTTTTTTTGTCAAAATAAATAGTTTCTCAAGACTCAAGAGAAAAGTAAGCTAAGATATGAAGAGTCGTTACGTTATACAGTGTCTCTCTAACTTACAACATGAGCTAAAACGGTTTTGAATTTAAGATTTCAATATTACGGAGTATTACAGATTCTATTGAAATTGGTACGTTGTTTGATAGGAAAGACACCTTAAACCTGAGAATTACAATTTGGTGAAGAACTAGTAGGTAAGTATGAGTGATCAAACTCAAAGTTGGTGTAGAATTAGATCATGCTGTGGTAAGCTCTTATTATCGTTTATAAATTTCTAGAGTCGAGCAATAATTAAAGGGATATAAAATCTACACACCTTAAATTGTAATTCACATACTCATTTTCTACTTTTAGTAATTATTCTCATATGAAGACAAAATTTAAGTCATTAAAGATAAAATTTAAGTTACTAAAAATAAAAAATGAATATGCATGAACTTCATTTCTCTAATTAAAAAATAAATGACGTTACTTTGTTCAACATAACTACATAGAAGCGGTATTTACAATTTTGCATTACGTTGCTTTCAGCTACAAGGATGGAGTGTTACGGAACTTGACTAGCTCTATCTAAAGACTTGTCCTGGTCATACGCTAGCTAATCGACACTCGCACGTTTATTCAATTATTCAAGCGTTTTTAACCTGAAATTTGATTTAAAATAATTAATAACAGGAAAAAACCATGGTGTACGTGCAAATTTTGGCTGATATGGTGGTTGAAAAATGTAGGCATATATAATTGAAGCTGGTGGGAGCCTTGAAAACGAGACGGAAATTGCAATTATTAAAGTGTCAAAAGAGATGGCTTTGAGGTCTCAGACCCTTATTCGTGGCATCTCCATGACCCGCATACGGAATCATACATTTCCAACAAAGGATCCTCATGTTGCGCATTCTTCATTATTTAAGCTTATCATAAGGTAGAGAACACTCATCGGCAACACCAAAATCGTAAGGGGATTTCATCTCTTGATTAGAATAAAGATTAACGAAACACTTTCTTGGAATGTCTGTATATAATCATTCACATGAAAAAGGGTGGAGATTATGCCGGTAGGAGGGTAATCAGTTTTCAAAAAACGTGTAAAATGAAGGTAATCTCAGATTAGGACTTACTATAAGGCCAAGAGTGGTCTCTATCATTTGGATCAAACAGAAAGAGATGGCAACATTGCTCGTGTTAGTAGTGTGTGTAACCTAAACCAAAAGCCCAATTCAAAAACCTCAACACTAACCCAAAATACAATGATGTACCTAAAGCAAGGTGATTAACAAATACCTAAACAATGTGATTGACAAAAGAGTAGTAGCAGCGATCACAAATGCTATTCTGTTAGAAAAGGCCAAACATTATATCATATTATTAGTACCAAAGCTTGCGCCAAATGGATCAGACAGCAAAGTTTTTACACTATATATATGAAAGGGGGGTACTAGTACTTATTAATTTTGCCAAGCAAGCTCGCCAAGCTAAAAGAAACACTCACAACTCTAATGTTCAGAGTTAATTATGACATAAGTCCATACTATTACAAATTGGATGATCGTTTCAGAATAGAAATGAAAACACAATGAAACAAACATATAAATCATACAGCTGCATACATACATCATAGCGTGCATGCATGCATGGCTTTTCACCATACACAGTTGCTTGCTGCTCTCTGTGTTCTTATTGTTAGTACTTATCATGGCAACCATCCTCCCATGTAATTCACGCTCGTCCCGGCCGTCACGACTTGTATCGGATCATTCTGGTGATACCTGCAAAATCCCAGATGAAAATTTCTTGATCAGGAAGATGAACCAGCTTTCCAACTTACTCTATATCAAATACCCTCAAATATGCTAGCTGCAGTACAATAATATATAAGAAAGCATAGTTAAAGACATACCCAATTTGTAATGTGGGCTCGCACTCTAAGGCTTGGAAGAAGCCATCGCCCTGAGGCTGATGAGCTTGTTGCCGGCCATATGCCACTTCCTCAGCATTTGCATTCAGTTGGAGTTGATGATTGTATCCATCAAACAACTGCAAAGGATTGAAGTAGCATCACCCAATAGTTAATGTACGTATACAGTTGAATCATTCAAAACCAAAATTAATGGTCAGAGACGTTGCCTACCCTTTGTTTCAGTGTCCTGTTCGCCTCGTTAAGCAAGTGTTCCTGCAAATAAATAAATACAGTGAACTGTATATTAGCATGATCCGATGAGAGAGGCGAAAAGAAATTTCAACTCTTTTCTTTTTGTTTTTCTTTTCTGGATGAATTGAAGAATAGGGTAGATGTGTCTGGACTCATACCTTTCGCTGAAGATCTGTGAGCTGATCCAGCATGCATTGGGTCTGTAAGGGAAGAATATCAAGAGAATTGAAGTTACAGATTTACATCATCTAGGTCATGCTTTACGTGGAAGCATTTCACAATTCACAAACACAATTCTGTTTTCTTGGTTTTTAAATAGTAATAAACATTTGGTTTTTCAACCAACAAGCATGAGAGTAGACTCAAGTAGTTTCAGAGAATACAAATTGGTAGCTGCCTGAGTTCTCAACACATTATAATCCACTAGGAAGACCACTGCAATATATAGTTAAAATTTTGTTGTGTCCACGGGAAAAGCTGAGAGAGCTATAAGAAGAAAGAGAGTAGCTAGAGTTGTCTAAAATGAGTAAAATCCATTATGAAGCAGGTGTAAAACTAGTAAACTACAACTAAATCACATAAAATATTAGAAATTAAATGAAGCATCTGGTAACTGCTCAAGCTAAAAAAAGAGAACTTTTTGAGGGAATTATTTTGGAGTTCCTGTAAGAACTACACCAAGAAACTGGAATGTAAGAATATCCTCTATATGGGGACTTTAACATGAGGCAAGAAATGTGAGATATCAGAAAAGGTTCAATCATGGATACACAGATAAGCAACTTGTACAATGAGTCTTAATATCATAAACCTCTATACAGAACACGTATAAATATTAATGGAATAATTGTGAGGAAGACAATATGAATTACCATTCAACATAATTCATAAATGGTAAAAGGTGATGAGGTCAAGTACCCGTGTTGATCTGATCTGCTTCAGTGACATATCCAGCTGCCTTTCAAGTGATTCGAGCTCCTTGCTGCTCAAAGGGCCAAGATCTTCTCCAAGAAGATTCCTAATGTTAAAAGATAATAATGTCATAAATATGACTAGTGATTACTGCAAGTTTACATAACTGAAGATGGGATAGACCTGTGACTTACCTTTGGTTTCTTAGTAGGGCTTCATAACGTGCCTTGAGCTTCAAATACTCCTGTTGGCTACTCAGTTCCTATGGGCAGAGAGAAGAAGTATGTATTCAGTACAAGATAAACAACGACAGCACCTAAAGTTCAATGAATACTGCGACCTTATGTACAACAATTTGAATTCAAGATCTTTCTTTTTCAAATTACCATAATTCCATTTTTGGCATACTACTATTCCCAGAACTTATTAACATGGAATTAGTTACATTCTAACCAACAACCACTTGATCAAATAATATGAGACAAATGTGTGATACCTCCCAACAACAAGTAAACTACTCTTATGTAATAATTTCGGTTTTTTTTTTTTTGGTGAGAATGTAATAATAATTTCTTGGTGTAGTTCTGTTAGGCCAACGTATCCTTCAATTTTACATATTCAGAACTTTCGGACCTGGTTGATCTAGAAGCTGATAGGCTAAGAACACATATTGTGGTTACAGTTTACTATCAATCGGGCAATGGAGGGATCTGAAGAAGTAAGGTATAAATGGAAAATAAATTACTAAACATATATTTGTTTTTAACCATGTAGATTAAGCTAACACTTATGAGTAGACAATATGATTGATTCAAGCCTAAAACAATCCTGTTATTGAAGTTTGATTAAGTGAAGCATGCTATACATGCAAACACTATAATGTATCTGCAATTAACACCAGAGTTGTTTTAAGCAGAAAAATAAGAAAATATGAAGTATGATACAGCTAATTTTTAAACTTAGGCAACTTTTTGTTCTCTTCAACTAAGTCTATCCCATATATAGTCATAATCTACTATTTTCTTGACCGCAGTTGTTTCTTTTAGATCCCATATATCCATCAATTCGTAATTGATTATCTAGAGTAATATCTCCAATAAACCAATGTATTACCAAGGCCTCCCTTGCAGATACATTTGTCTCTGGTGCTCCATAGTTGCACTTCTGGTACCTCTCCAGTGTTTTGAGCATGCTGCTTGTAAAAGAACATTAACAAATGTCAGGAGTTTTATACAAGATAGAGCATCAGATTTACATCGATGAGAAAACAAGAGATACCACAACCCTTGTTATATAGAGATTGACCATTTGAGATCTATGTTCAAGGTCTATGCATAGATTATGTAAGTTAAGTAACCCGGATTAACATTATCTAGACTAAAGTCACTAAACACAAATCCATAGGCAGAGAGACAACTCTCTATTCTATTTACTTAATACAGCAGATACCTTAACATTTTGCAGTTCATCTCTTGAACTTCATCCTATCTAGTACATATACTTAAGGCTAATTTTCACATGCTTCAGCTAAGACACGAGTTAATTCGGATATGAGATATAAGACTTGAACAATAGTTTAACTCAAGTATTGGTTTATTTATACCATTAATTTACCTTGGAGAGACCATACCAACAGGTAAATAACAAATTAAAACGAACAAAACCAGTTTCGATCATTCTGTTTTCAGGAAAGAAATTCTGATTGTCAAGATCATTAAGTGTAGATAGTATAATCTACTGCATATTAGAAACAAATTAATTTTCTTCTTCTTTTTTTCCTTTAAAATAAAATTAACTAAATTTCCATAAGAAATTAAGAATTAAGAAAAATATTAAGTACATATAATTAAGGTGGCGTGTGAAGATTTGTTAAGCCCTAAAAATGCGTGAAAGAAAGATAATAACTTGGTAATACACAGAGAGATTGCTACGGCGATTAGATAGAACACAGGTAAACAAGTCACAAAATTCACCGAGTACGAGACCCGAAACGGAGTCAATTCTCCGTTCACATCAAGTCAGATCAGAGCGAAAACCCTAAAGTCAGAATAAGCGATCAATGAGATTGAAGACCATCCACATAGGTCTTGCAGAGAGAAGACTAGAACCCAGTGGAAATTGAAGGAAAACAAAACCAGCAATTGAAGAACTGGAAAAACCCGTGTAATTAGTTGTTTTGTTTTTGGAAAAAGAAAACACAGTAAATTGGATTCTCAAAAGTTGATTATCACTGGCTTCAAATTTGACCCCCAATTGAGAGATTCTGGTGAAAAACAAAGCCCTAGCTGATCGATTCAGCTAGGTTTTCTGAGAAAGAAATAAATTGGAAGAGAGGGATCGCTTCTGTAATTAGCTTTTTGAACTAATTGCAGGCCAATTAGTTCAATTCCACTAACAAGAGCAAATAATTTCAGTGCTTTCAAAACCGGAATTGATTTGGAATGAGAGATCGAAGCACGTAGGAGCTTTGTTCTGCTGAAAATGGAAGCTCAAAACTGCAGAAAGAGCTCAAGATCAGATAGCGGAAAAGAAACCTGAGCCGATTTAAAATGCTCTAAATATGGATCGATCCGATCGCTTTTACGGTGAGAAAATCAAGAGGAAGAAGATCTTTTAACTATCATAAAAATAAACAAAAGAAAATTTGAGTCATGGAGTTTTAGCGTCGGAAAAATATAAAATCAAGTGATACTTTGCAGAGCGAGGCTAGGTGTTTGTAGCTGTGAAAGAGAGAAGAGTGATGGTATTTTGTAGGCTTAATTTCCAGTTGCAGATCTAAGAGCAATGCCAAGGCAGAAACACTGAATCTGCTAAAAACGCCGAGACAAACACCAAAACGGAAACAAAAGCGAAAGAAGCAAAGGCCGACGGAAACAGCAAAGAGCCGTCACCACGGGAGGCGCTGGAGATCTAAAAAGCTAAGCCAGGAAAGAAATCAGCTCCACGAACACAGATATAAGCACAGATAGCAATAAGATATATACAAGAACAAAATCCGAAAAACAAAAAACAAAAATTGAAGGAAACGAGAGGAGATGATGATAGTGTGTAGATATGTACGGGGGAGAATAGAGAGGACCGGAAATTAACTCTGATCATGCCGCTACCGTAGCCTCTCTCTTTATTTGCCGTTTTGGTATCGAAATTGGGAGGATGAAAAAAGCGGTTTTGTTGTTTTGGTGTAAACAATTTTAAAAAAAGAAGAAGAAAAGGATTTGGATTTGTAAGTGGTGATATATACCTTGAACTACTGCAAAACTCGTACAGCTTTCCTCTATTGGAGAAGATGATGAGAGCAACCTCGGCATCGCAAAGAACGGAAAGCTCGTAGGCTTTCTTCAATAGTCCGTTCCTTCTCTTTGCAAAGGTCACCTGCCTGTTGATCTTGTTCTCTATCCTCTTCAGCTCAACTCTCCCCCTCCCCATTTCTCTCTCTCTGTACAACAATATCAGTACTTTCCTCACTAACCCAACCACACTACCCTAAAAGCAGCTCCTTCGTTTTATATATGACGACGATAATTATATTTTTCTCAAATTATCATCTAAATAATTCTAAACCCTCCCAATTTCCATTACCACCTTGTTTCAGAATCTCTCTCTCTCTCTCTCTCTGTGTGAGTTGAAGAGTGTGGTTATGGAGGGGTCTCTGGGGGAGGGAATCATATAGGACTGGTGGAATGGAAATGAGATCGGACGGTGGAGAGGAGAGGAGGGGGTTGGCACGTGAGACGCAGGTGATTAACCAACAAGGGCAAAGATGAGCTAAATGGGAGTATCCTTAAAATGGAGGGAGAGGAGGGGCCAATCAATGCGGTGGGGTACCACGGGAGTAATACGTGTCGAGTTTTCAAGTGAACGACGTCTGGTGACCACCTGACCTATTTCGGGTTCGGGCAATCATGTGACCTAACCTTAAGAAGGTGAGAGAGCCTTCGTAATATCCTCCCCGCGAATTTACCAAATTGCCCCTCGATTTTTGTCTCAAGCCCCCATGCTCATTTTTGCCAATTTAATCCCCAATCTTCATTGGCAAAGCATAATTTCACAATTTAGGGCTTAGAAAAAGAAAAACTTAAGACACGTTTTGATTTGAAGATGCTTCATACGAAATTATTATATGCACATGGAATCGATTACATGTTCCTGACTTGTTCAACGCAAAATAATATTGTGAGTTGATGTATGTTTATGAATAATGAGAAGTCTCGCCTTAATTATTTGGAGCCGGTATTTAATTTAGTTTGAGAATTTTAAATCCGGATTAAGAAATCATTAAGTTTTCTTACAGTTAGGAGTTAGGACCATGGAGCTCCAAATCTACCAAAAAACAACGACCTTACATGATTTCAGTATGTGCTTGTCTCAATTCTTCATTTTCTAAATTTGCTCCATAATTAATATTGTTCATTTTCTGAAAGCAGCTTTTTACTGGATTGGTAGGTTTGCAAGAACTTCTAGAGAGATTCACTTTTGGGTTTGCCAGATTTTAAATTCTTCTCAATTCGTAGTATGAAAATAGTTTTCCCAATTTCTTTTCTCTACATATAACCTTGATTTGGATCTGTGAGAGATTAATTATTTACCTTGTTTTCCCATGTTAGTTTTTACCATTTAGATTAGAAACAGAAATGGTCTCCCAGAGACTTAATTAATTAGTGCTAAACCTGGCCTGTGCATAATTAGCTAAACCTAATTTGCTGGAATTTACGATTTGATGCGATGGAGGGCAAAGCTCCATTTCAGGTCCAACCCCCCCGTACAAATTAAGTGAACCATTTCTGCTTCTCCCTGCTACCAAAACCGATTTGTTTTGAGCAAATAAACATGTTTAACATTTTTTCTTTTTACCTAAACTGCCTAGACAAGCATATGTAGCAGAATTACTCCAACAACGCGATCATTATCCGTGTTAATTCAGAGTTATACACATGGTGACGATTCGGACAACACGACTAGGGTTTGCTCTAAATTGCTAAAATAAAATGTTTCCTAATTAACCCTCTTAGACTAAAGTGATTAACGTGTGAAATTAACTTTGATAGGGTAGACAAATTCAATCCAGAAAAGCTAAGATAGCTAGGGTTGAGTAATCCAGCTTCTTTTGACCAATATGAAAACAAAGACATATGATAGACATATATGACTAAGGAAGCCATGTGAAATTCTTCAACAAAATATGGAAACTGGGAGAGGGAAAAATACATAAAGAGAAGGCTTTAAGGAGAGGAAATGTGGATCAAAGAAGAGAAGGTAGCTAAAGCAAGGCTTGCGTACGAGTGGTGGCTATGAATATTTATGCCTTTTATCTTTCGTGCTTGGCATTAAAGCAAATCAATGAGATATATTAGTGTCTAACCATATTGAAGCCAACCATACATCTGTCATTAGGGATGGAGGATTTCTTTATCCCAATTTATGGATTAAGGTTTTTCGCTTTTGGATTTTCATTCTCTTTGTAAAGTTTGACCGATTACTATATCAATATTGTTTTCAACTTAACCACCTTACGCGTTTTTAGATGTATAATTTTACTTAGAACATATTTTCTCCCGTGACGACACGTCAATTTTGTCTTCGACTTAATCGCTTTATGAGTTTGCACTCATTTAACACAATGAAATCGATTAGAAACAAAAATAATTATGGCTAAAGGTGAACCATGGCGCTACGCGATCAATTAATCAACTTTTTTTTCTTTTCTCTAGCTAGACAATCAACCATGGCGCA
This sequence comes from Fragaria x ananassa, assembly GCA_034370585.1. Taxonomy (NCBI): domain Eukaryota; kingdom Viridiplantae; phylum Streptophyta; class Magnoliopsida; order Rosales; family Rosaceae; genus Fragaria; species Fragaria x ananassa. The sequence goes on along the minus strand of CP139762.1, from coordinate 24,251,835 downwards.
GCACTTCACTTAATGTTAGACAATCTCTTATACTTGTAAAATTAGCTTTTGTTTCTGGTTTAAGATTAAATCGATTCTTATCAACAGTAAGTTGGTAAGTTTTTTCTTAAAATTCAGTTTACCTGGACGAGACAAAGTCCATAAAGAAAATCTACACCGAAGGTCTATTCTGCTCGTCTCCGGTCATATTTGCATGGAGATTACTTGACATAAGCTGTGATTTCGGTCAATCCAAAAAGTCACCCAACAGAGCATATATACATTTTCATGATGTAAACCTGTAAGTGAAGGAGGGAAGAATTTGATCCATAGAACAAGAACCAGCCAATTCTCATCAGTTTCATGTCACTGTCCTGAACTGCGCTGGCATGGCAATGGAGACTTGACTCTCTTTCATAATGCCGCTGACAAATATCTACACCCATGGTAATAATGGAGCAGGGGTAAAACCCACTTTTGGGTTAAAAAGAAATATTACAAAAGAATAGTGTAGGTCACATCAGTTAGTGGTTCACTACATTAGTTGGTGTCCTTATCCTTTGCCAAAAGCTCACCCACATAACCAAGTTTTTACTGCGATCATCAAACATTATAGTGCAAGAAAATGAAGCCATACATCATCATCATTTTTCAGAAATTCTAATAGTCATCTGTTTTTGCTAGTCCTAAGAATGTGAGTCAGGCCACTGTTTTGGCTTGTAGATTGCAAAAGCATGCAACAAAATTATTGGTGGCTTGGAAAAATGAAATAGTGAGAATTGAATTTGTTCTATTTTTTGGGCAAAACGAAAGAGAAGGCACAGTGAGTTATGAGTGGGTACAACATTGTGACATGGGCATGAAGATGTAGTTTGATGTTTGGGGACTAGGGGTTTGAAAATTGAACCTAGCTATATAGACTATTGGCATGAAAGTGAGATTCTCCGTAAGAGGGTAAGCAGAGAAAATAGGCTTGTAAACAAAAAGGGAAATCTGTTTTCTGTGATGAAAAATACGAAGGACTAGACCAAATTGAACCAACTTTACTTTCATCTTCTACTAATGTTACAATATTTAAGGTTGGAGCACAAAGCTTCTTTGCATCCACTTTTTTCAGGTCAAACCCCATTTGATGAGTATAGACTACTGTGGGATGAACATGCCCACCCATGTGTTTGTACTGAAAAAAGTCGATTTGTGATGTGTGAAAAATTTTCACATTGCATTTCAACTTTACATCAATGTAGCTATACGTATAGTAGTGAATTGAGGTACACACCAGCATAGCATGTGTTATGTGTTGGTGCTTACTAGATATGGTAGCTTTCAATTGAGGTGGACTTGAGTTCGTAACTTCAAACTTCAAAGACCGGGAACAAAGGTTTTAAATTTGGGTTAACACTCCTCCCCACAGGACAATTTTGGAGTTCAGATACTTTGACGATGTTGCCAGATTGAAAGGAACAAAATGAAGTTCTTGGGGATGCAATAACAATAAGAATAACAATGATATCTAATTTTATTTGTATGACAAATATATACTTACGCAAAACATTTTTTGGGCACCACCATCTTACCTTACTAGTATGTTGCTACATCAGCTACCACACAACTTAGGATGCAAGTGATATCTAAAAAATCATAACCAAACTGAGCTTCGACCGGTCAATATGTTTACCATTCGGGTTGTTTGCCGGTAGTAAATGTTATTTTACTTTCGAAAAACTATTTCAACGGCGCGATCCTAAACAAATAAACATGTCTTCCATAAAACGGTCAAGTACAATCTTACTGAATATGAGAGGAAATGTAAATGCAGAAGTGTGTAAGGAGCTAGATCTAAAACAGTTTCTTTTTCATGTTTGTGGGGATTACATTTTGGGATGATGAACAATTGTGCTCACACCATCCACCTTAGTTTGGGGCAATCCAGTTAAGGGCTGCCAGAAAAAATATGTATACCATGCAAAAGATCTTCTGTGCAATCTTGTTGAATTGCCAACAAGCACATTCTTCGACCTTCTTCAACCAAACGTAGCCATGACCTATTTCAAGTACTGGTTAAGACCCGCAAGCATTTCTGATCCACTTAACCTTTACAATGGAGGCAAAAAGATGAGGTAGCTTAGCCAGAATCCAACTTCGAACACCAATGGGGGGGGACCCGATAATACAGAGTAGGGGCATCATCATCATCATCAGCATCATCTAGTACTTTGTTATGAGACAAAATCCAGACCGAAAATGAGGTACCCATCTTCCCAATTGATGCGTTTCCAACACAGAAATGTGGTCCTACGCTACAGAAATTGGCAGGTGGGAATTGAGCTTCTGTATTTGGGTTCGCTAAATCGGCTCGAACTGCTCTATCAGCCAAAATTGAATGCACGCAAAGTGCTTGTGAAAATGCCTATGAGAAACCCCATTGATCATTTTGAAGGGAAATTTTTCTGGTACTCACCCACTGGTTTTTTTACGTTTTTGGGTTTTCTTGCATTATTCATTTTCTTAAGGTATTTGGTCTGCGTCTTGTAACACCTGGCATTACACGAGTATGGAAGTGTCGCAAGGTTTAAGGGTTCTGGCCGTTTATGTGACGAGAACCCTTCCACTCGGTTAATCGAGAAAACTAGACTTCGGGTATATAGGCAGCCTATATGATCCAGACATGGAAAGATTGCAGAGTGACAGAGAGCACTCATATCACAACTATTTGATTGTGACCACCGACCTCCACCATATCGTGCCTTCTTATTCATTTCGTCCCCATAGTGGACCACTAAAACAGATAGATCATGGCCTCTCTGGTTTTTTGTTCCTATTTTTTTTGGTGAGAAATGAGGTAGAGGACTAGAGGTTGTATAGCTAGCAAATTAATCATCGACCACCGGGGGTTCCTGTGTAGTCAATTTCGGAATAATTTCCATATTTTAACTCACCTTTTTAACCAGATTTGTAGGTTCTCGTTTGTGACATGGTACATTGTAATTGGTATATTAATGGAGTCTGGTTGATGACTCGTGAGAGAAGCTTTAAGAACAATTTGGAAGGGCATGCTTCATTTCCAAAGTTACGGCCTCACACACTTGTTTGTGAAAGCAAGGAACTTATACTTGGAGTTTAAGGTTTGCTGGTTTTTTTTATCCAAACATGTATAAACAAGAATATGGTGAGCTGGTTAGAAGACTACTTTTAAATGGAGAGACAATTTTAACTTGATATGATTGTCAATTACTTGAAAGAAACGTGACATTGTTTATTTATCAGTTAATTATATTAAGATCTTATTAGCAACTTACAAAGCAAAACGTCTTATTAGCAACTTACAAAGCAAAACGTACGAATTACGTCATTCGTCACGTCACATCTTTAATTTTTACGGAGAATAATCTCAAGGACGAAGTAAAAATTTTGAATTGTCAACTGTCAAATGAAAAAAATAAACGTATCAGATTTTTAAAGTTGTTGGACATTACATGTACGGATTTTCTTCTTTATGTGATGAAACATTCTACCCTACCGAGTGCCGACACATTTCCGTAATTCAATTATGAATTCACATTCATACGCGATTACTAAGAGCTAGTTCAAAGGCCATATTCGTGTCTAAATACCTAGGAAGCACGGACGCTCACGTTTCCCGCTTCTGAAGCGGAAGCGCGATTCCGGGAAAACTTGATTTGGAAGCGCGACGGAATCTCGGTGGAAGCGTGCCGAATCTGAAAATCTGAAACTGAATGAAGAACTATAAAACAGTCAAAGTCTGACCACAGACCTTTTCTTAATTTCTCAAATAACGAAGATCGATTTCGTCTCTCTCAGACTCTTGGTCTCTCCGGCAGTGATACGACGGTTGCCGGAAGGAATTCACAACACAAAATTTACAGGCAAAAAGAAGAAGAAAGCGGTAGGGACTGAATGGGTGGTGGCCGATCTGAACGGATATGGTAGCAACTGGCTGGATTCGTGGCCGTTGGAGATGAATTCTTCTTCAGTCGCTGCGAGAGATGATGAATTGGGAAGGCGGAAGCGTTCGTCCCTGTCTATCAAGTAGACTAACCATTCTCATGGATTGGATGCGTGCCTACCAATTCTCACTTAGTTAAATGCTAATTTTAAATTCATAAATATATGTATGTTCTATGACTTCTATCTAAATACTGGAAGTTGATTATAGAATATTAATATCATATAAGGTTCTCTATTTAGCTATTATTATGTTATTGAACTAACTAACACTACTAGAAAAAGTCGCTTAGGCGACGGAATAGTTTCGTCTTCTAAGTACCAAAATTCGTTTCCTAAGTACTTATACGACAGAATTTCCGTCGTCTAAGGTCCGTCGCTTAAGTGGCGTGAGGTAGGTGTCTGGGCGATGAAAAATTGAGTTCTGTCGAGTGAAAATGACTTAAGCGACGGAATTGTTTCCGTCTCTTCAGTCGTACTTAGGAGATGAATAATGTTTAATGACAAAAAAAAATTATTTTTTCCCTAGGCAACGAAATTATTGGATTCCGTCGCTAAAGCTGAAATTTATTTATTTTTTTAAAAAAGACCACCACGGCCCACTTCACTCTCAGCCGACCAGGGCTCCGCTGACGACGACGAAGTCATCAACCTGCGTGTCCGCCTCATGTACTTGGCTAACGATGTAGGAGAGCGGTGGTCTTGTCGGCAAACATGAGAGAGATGGTGAGTGACGTTGAGTGGTGGTGGAGGAGAGGCAGCGGAGGAGAGAGCAAAGTCGACGCCAGTCTGGGTTAGGGCCGGAGGTCGGCCTTGAAGAAGCTGGCGTCGATCTGGGCTAGGGAGATCGGCCTTGGAGAAGTCGACGCCGATCTGCAAAATAGAGTGGAGCGGTGGTGGAGCTTGAGGAGTACCAGCGCGATCTCGGAGCTTCTTCGGCACAACGCCTCCTGCAAGAGAGGGTGCGGCATGGTTGACTCGTTGTGGATCTGAGTTGGATTGGCGAGGCGGGGGAGAGTGGAGACGATGCAGGAGAGGGTGCGGCGGGGGAGGCTAAAATGACGGCGTAGTGTGGCTGTGGGAGTAGAAGAAAGATAGAGTAGAAGCAAGACTGAGGAGTAGAAGAAAGATAAAGAGTGTGAGAAGGAGTAGAAGAATTGGGTAAATTTTCAAAAAATTTCGTTTGAAATTTTCTCAAATTTTGGCTGCTAAACCTTAGGCGACGGAATTGTATTAATTCGTCGCCTAAGTAATTTAATTTTTTTTTTAAAAATAATACTTCCGTCGCCTATAAGTAAGTTTTCCGTCGTATAAAACTATCTTAGACGACGGAATACATTTTCGTCGCCTAAGTGAATACATTTTTTTATTTATTTATTTTATAAAAATGATTTTGTCGCCCAAGTATATTTTCTGTCGCCTAAGAGCTTTTTTCCACAAGTGTAGATGATGTTATTGACATTTAAGTCTAATTTTTTAGCTTATTCGAGTGAATACATGTAAATTTAGTATAATGGTGTGAATTTGTTGTGATATTTATTTAGTTAGAAATAATGTGATATTTATTTATTAATATATAAAATATATATAATTATTTTTTTCAACACTACCAACAATTTAAAAAAAAAAAACCTTTCCGCGCTTCCAAACCTTTCCGCTTCCGTTTCCGTTTCTATGCAACGTAACTAAATACCAAGAAGAAGTTGATGCCGAGTCACTATGTAAAAAGGTGAAATTGTAACAAGGGTCACTTTCAAGTTTCACTAATAATTCACTCAATAATGATAAAAGCTATGAAGCTCAGAATGCGTTGGCTCAGTGTGGGGACCAATCACAATTCGGATTGAGTGATAAAAGCGGGAGGATGAGATCCAACGGCCACGGTTGCACGCAATGGACCCCCTAACAGTACTTAGGGGCTGTCAGATTTCTTTCCTTTTTTGGTAGAACACCGTCGACGTCGACCTTAATGATTCGCGGCCCCCCTTCCGTTTTGGGAATGTGTCTTTAAGGAAGTCACGTCTAGTGTGGGCTCCACTTTCCCCTACTCGTCCCATCTTAAATCCGAGATGACGCATCCACAACAAAACACCGATCCATTTTCTTTGCTTTCTGGTCTTTAGGGTCACTAGTGATTTTTGCTTGCGACTTTGTGAAATTTTGGTAAAACCGTAAAAGCGACAGTCGGCTGTCTCGAAGTTTTGCCGGTTGGCAACATATAGGTGAAAGATCGTGGATTTATGTCCGCTTAATGTAAGGTACGTGTACCTGTGACTAAAACACCTTTAAAATAAAAGAAAATCATGTAACATGGAAAATAAAGCTTCATTCGTCATATTTGATTATTGTTTGTTGGTAGACAAAATACAGTTTCAAACAAAATAAGATTTAAAGTCAGTATCAGTTTGCGCGATGTTAGCACAAGTGTTGTATTCCTTGATCCTATCATAATTAAATTTAGATACAATGAAACATGAACATCAAATATCGAACTTTGCTCTTAGGTGTGACAACACTAACACATAAATAGCCTCAGACAGTGGCCAAAAAATGTTGTCTGATTGTTTAAGGCACCGTTGTCTTTTTGCGTGTTGTCTAATGCATCGTAGAAACGTCGTCTGATTGTTGTTGACATATGTCGACAGCCATGGAATGCCAACATATGTCGACAGCGTATCGACATATTTTGTGTCGTGTGACATACAGTCACATTACGATTTTACAGAGTAACAATTGTGTGATCACTGATCTTACCACGCTTATTCTTATAACTATTATCTGATATGTACTCAGAAGTCGTTTTTAGAGAAAATTTGCAGCTTAAACAATTTCAGTTCTACTACTAACAATAAACAAACGAGTGGAGAAAGAAACAAAGGCCTCACTTGATTTTGTGCAATAAGAGGCTTCTGCTCGACTTCAATCACAACTCCAAGTTAGTTTGCGTCTTCGAACCCATGCTGAAAATTCAAGTTGCAGAAGCTCAATGTGCAGAAGCTAGTTTGCCCATTTAAGATTCGAAAATGGGCAGATCGAAGAGCTTACCGATCGGAGACTGAATCGAGGCTAGAGAACAAGCCGGTGACAACACAACTTCTTGGTGGTCGAAAATGCATCTTGGTGGTCAAAAACTGGCGACGAAGAAGTGAGAAATACCAGATTTGTTTTATGCAAACAAACAAACAAAAAATTGAAATCGAAATCGTATTATGAGAGACGAGGGCTAGGGCTTATGAGAGACAAAATCGATCTATGAGAGACGAATCTAAAGAGAGGCAAGGGCTTACTGACTCTGAGATGAATTTAAAGAGATGCTAGGGCTCCCTAACAGCTTCTTCGTCGTCTCTGACGAGGCTGAGAGAGATGCGGGTTAAGAGATAGACGAGGTAGACGAGGATGTGAATGTTTTGGGTTTTTGTTCAAGAGCTGTCGAGGTTTTTGGTTATGTAAGTGTTTTTTTTTTTTGGTTCGAGTGTGTTTGTCGAGGTTTTAGTCTTTTTCTCTTTTTTTTTTTTTTTTGTCTTTGTTGGGGGAGAATTTAATTTTGAGCTGAAATGTAGGGAGGAAAGTTTGGGCACATTGTTGGTGTCAATTAATTGACATTCATTTCGACCATAAAATCACACAACGTAAAACCTATAAATGTGGTTTGATGCCCGAAATTGTAAGTTTTGGCATTCCCTCCATCAAATTTTGTGTTCCCGGCCTCTACAAGTTTGAGGTTAAATTTGGTGAGAATGTTGGAAGGAAATATTGGTTGACATGGTTTTTGTGATGACCTAACTATGTAGGCAAGCTAGTAGGTGCATCCGTCCCACATCGTCCGGGGAAGACAAGTTGCTATGTTTATATGTGCAGAGCTAACACCTTACATTGAGACGTGTTTTGGGGTGGAACCTCAAGAGCAAAAAATCGTGAGGGTCGTTGGGGCCAAAGCAGACAATATCTCATCAATGGACTGGGCCAGGTTGTTACATTTGGTATCAGAGCCTGTCCCCGGCCGGAAGTGTGCCGACGCGGACAAGGGGTGGATTGTGATAACCTAACTAGGCAGACAAGCTAGTAGGTGCATCTGTTCCACATCGTCCGGGGGAGACAAGTTGCTATGCTTATATGTGCAGAGCTAGCACCTTACATTGAGACGCGTCTTGAGGTGAAACCTCAAGAGCAAAACTGTGAGGGTCGTTGGGCCCAAAGCAGACAATATCTCAATGGACTGGGCCGGGCTGTTACAGTTTTGCTAGCAAAAACATACACTCACACCACAATTTTATTACAAAATGTTGTATCACTCTTACATGTTAGGCACCTTACAACTTGGGAAGACCGGTGCTTAAATTTTTACACATTCACACCACGATTTCTTAAAAAATTGACATTTAAAAAGTTAAAAATCAGTCACACAACGGGTTTTCACTATACGTCATCTGATAGGCATTGTATGATGTTGTTTTTGTGGTAGTGCAATTTAAGATAAATTTTCATGCTAACTTACAATGAAAAAGCACAACCTAGCTTGTTCGGTCTTTACCAAAAACTATCTAGTTCATTTATCTATCTGATTGGATTTGATGTTGGAGATTTCTTGGTTTTGCACCACATTAGAGCCCTAACCCCTCTCTCACTCTTTGCTTTGTGCCATTAACCAATCTTAAACATTAGTGATTTTCAGCACCAACAGCTTGATTTTCCAAAAACACTTCTTTCTGCACAAACATGACGGTTTATAACCAAGACATAAACTCTAGCTGGTGCATGATGGGCCAGCAATTAGTCTTTATATAAATACGTGCTGCCCAAAAGTAAGCTACAATCTAACATGTTAAACAACGTACCCACTTTTAATAAAATTCTTATAATCACATCCCATTGTCTCATCTTATTTTGATTCAATTGGAGACCTAAAATAAGCAATACTAGCTACTACTAGTTGTTTATGTACTTTATGTGCTTAATTAATTATTAGAGCTATGTCACGTACGTTACAATATTAATTATACTAGAAATATCCACACACCTAATTTTTGTGAGAATTTTATGATATGATAATTAGTCTGTGAACTCTTTTGAATTGTAAACTTCTTGTTTACGAAGAAAAAACTTATATTAAGAGACTGAATAATCGGAGACACATTACGATAATAATTGTTGATCGAGGGAAAGCAAGATCAACAACGTACGTACATCATCATCATGTGATCTAATGGGGGCAAAGGCATGTGAGCTTAATGGGGTGAGATGAGCAGGGCAGAGATGCTTATTGCAGTTCAAGGTTAAATGAAGTTGAGGGCTATACTTGTGAAAGGGAAAGTTAACTTAATTTGGTGTCTACTTTAGGTCATGTTTCAACCACTTCACAAATGGCCATGACAGTAAAGCCAATAGCAACCCACAAATATTCCACCCATTTTAACCATTATTATTGCGCCTCAATTATTTCGTTGAAAACGTCGAGGTATTTGCATCAAACCCTTGTTTTTTTTTGTTTTTTGTTTTTTGGAAAGAACACCCCTTCCTTTTCTTCTTCGTTGGCTCTTATTGTCCAAGAAAACAACCGTGTGATGAATTACAATTACTTGGGCCGGGTTATGCCATGAGCCCAAGAGAGTCCACTAACGGCTTACCCGGTTCAAATCCCCATAGCCATGTTGAACTTTGCAGTATATGAAAGAACAAATTCAAAAAGAAAAAAACTGGAACTGAATGTGAATAAGATAACCATTCAGGAGAGTAACAATAAGAAAACTACAAACAAAAACATTTTCAATCTCTAATGAGCTGATTTCATAAGTGAACTCTGGTTCCTCATCAGACAAGCAAGGGATTAGCATCTAGTGGAACTCTGCTGAATGCAAAGGAGATTGGAATTGTTACTTCCATCAGTAACAAGGTTTGGAATTGCTGCTTTATTCTGCATTCCCAAATCATTGTAGTGGTGACGTCTAGGGACGAAGGACGCCGAGCAGATTGAACTGGCCTGTCCTGTGAGGCTCAAACCAGTCTCCTCCGGGACTGCTGGTGTCAATGACAGAAGAGACGGAGCACAACTTGGTTCAATGTTGCCACTGAAGAATTCATTGGAGAACATTTTGTGGTTGTTGCCATAATTTCCCAATGCAAAGTTGGAATCAAGAAGCGGTTGGCAAACAGAAGAAGCTCCAGAGATCATGGAGCCAATAGGACCCTCATGCCAAGAAGAGTTCTTTACAACAGGTGTTGGGTACATTTGTGGAGTACTGAATGGTGTGGAGACTGTGCCTGATATATGATAAGTTTAGAGACTAGGAACACATTGTAGTACTTTTGAGTAATACTAATGATGCAATAAATAGTGAATGCCAAGAGATCAAATCCAAACCTTGGTAATAAGAAAGGAATGCTCCTAAACTTTTGGGCATAGGTTCTAACTGAGGCTTCCTTCGGCGTTTGTTGTGTCCAGCAAGACGCCTTCTACAACTTCTTTTTCCTTCATCAAACTCTTCCAATGAATGGAACCTGGTAATGTGATGAATTGATGATGTTAATAGACTTGAGCAAGTAAAGAAACCAGGGTGATGTGGAAAACATCAAGTGATCTATGTCCAATTGATTAGGGATTTTAGGAAAACATGCAAATGCTGCTGATTAGATTTCATGTATGTAATTATGCACACCCTTTCAAATGAAGAAATTGCTTACAACTTTGATTGTCCTTTTCATTCTTACCTGCTGCACTGCTGACAGAACCGCTTCTCCTGCCCCTGAATCATGACCTTTGGGGTCTTCGAATGGAGCTCACATACTTTATGGCGCTGGTGATACTCCCTGCACAGACTAAGGTCGGATTTGCAACCATCAACCAGGCATGAAGCAACTTGGATTATAGCATTGGTTTGTCGGCGTCTCTTTGAAGATGTGTCGATCGTAGCGGCAGCAGAAAAATTCAACTTGCCCTTTGAATCGTTGTTCATATCGCCTAGGCACACAAGTTGCACTTTGTTCAGCAATTTCCTGAAGTCCTAAGCCTATCTAGGCAGCATTGGAGCAATGTTGGATATGCCTTTTCTCCAGGGAAACCAATACTCTGAGGCGTTCTTAAGTAATAACCTACAGAAAACACCCCTTTCTTTTCCCCTATATATGCATGTTCCTCCACACATCACCAAAATGGTAAAATCCAATAGTATTTCAATCAAAACAAAGAACTAAATGATAATTCCATGCATAGTAAGCAAAGTTATAGTTTTGCTCTAACAATTCAGCCTAACAAATAAAGAAAAACAATGGAATATGAAAAAAAAAAAATGTAGGAGCAAATGCATGGGAAATCAAAAACCACTTCTGTGCTCATTAACACTCACACCAAGTAACTCTTATCTGGACCACAACTCATCAAGCTTTTTCCTGAATTCTTTTTTCTTGTAATGATCTTCAAGCAAGCTAATTTTGGATCTCAATGGCAGCATTGAGAAGTATTCTAGTAGCTAGCAACACTATTACTTTGGCCACCAATGATGTAAACCACATGTACACTACCATTTTTTCTCTTGTAAGAGTTGCTTTGGTGATACCTTCTCTATTTCCTTTTCTTCTTCTATTCAACTTTTCTCAGTAACCTCATTTTCAAATGCTAAAACTAGAACACGATGTGTTGAGGAATAGCAGAACATATACATAAGAAGATAGAGAATGATGGGTACCTTAAACTCTGAGAGAATCCCAGTAAAGCACAGAACTTGATTTGATAACCTTCCTTAATAACCCAACAAGAGAGGAGAAACAAGAAATAAGCTAGCTACAAGTCTAATGAAGCACAAGTTTGGAAGAAGTTGGGGGCATTCTGCAAAAGATGAACAATAAGAAGTTTGGTTTGGAATTCTCATCGGCCATTATTTGTCTGACCGAACAGTTCCACTGAAAGTTCAAAAAGAGAGAAAGAGAGGCTGAGGCGACTTTCACACTAGTTTACTGTTGGGTCTTTCACTCTTCACCCCCTTAAAAGGGCTAAGCTTGTTGCACTGTAACAAGAAAAAGCGAGTGTAACTGTGTCACAGTAATGATGGAGAATCAAAATATCACAGAAGAGGGGAAAAGAAAAGGTGAAAACGTGTGGTAGGGGAAATGGACAGAGAGTAGTTGCTATCAGCTTTACAAGTGAGAGGAGTGGAAGTACCTAAAGGAGTTGAAAAGAGTTGCTTCAGTTTCACATTCCATGGTGTTCCATATTATGGGGGCTCTGAGCTAGTAAGCTCTAATTGTTCAACTACAAAAATGGTAACATCTCAATGGCCATTGACTCATAGGCATATAGATCCGAAGACCTTTGAAGCAGGAAGAGAAATCCCATTTGTTTTTGTCAATAGGAAATCTCCGTTGCAATTCTGGAAACGCAAAAAGGTCATGGACTCATTATCATTCACTATCTAATATCAATCAATATGGTATGACAGAACAATACGGAAAATTATAATCTTTTGTCATGGTGCATTGATGTGATGAAGTTGTTATGGAACAAAGAACTCTGCTTACGGCAAAGTAAGACAAGGAAATCCATTAATAAGTTGCTTATACAAATGCAAGATAGCAGTGTAAATTAGCAGTTATGGTTTACCTTTTTTTGGATGAAAAGTAAATTACTGGATTCTTTCTATATCCTTGCAAGGTGTTTCCTATATATTTTACAGTACATCATATTTCGTGTTACAGTACATCATTTTACAGTACATCACATGAACTATATATCCATGATTAGTTCAGCCTAACCTGCATATTGCTTCTAGTTTTTGCTGAGCTGAGCTGAAGACCAGGGACATGTTGAGAGACTAAAAGCTTAACTAAGATAAGAGCTCATTCTCGTCGTCGAAAGATTCTAAGTTTATTTGTGTGTCCCTGGACAAAGATTGATTCTGCTGCAGAAAAACTCCAATAAGAATGTAGTAGTTGAAATGTAAAGGCAAACTCTCAGAATGGGACTGCAGCATACAAGCTAGAAGTGAGAACTAAGAACTGTGACACCAAATTTATTCAGTGATTAGCAGATTTGAAGTCAATTCAAATAACGAACCTTTTCAGGAGTACAATAAATTTTGTGTGAAAATGAAGGATTATGGCAGTACAATGCTATAATGGCTGAACATTTCTTTGACAAGAACATGTCCTTTTGGTTAAAGGTTCTTAAAAGGATAGAAGCTATATTCAGGTATTTGCCCCTGTTACTCGCCTTGACACAGTTAGAATGATGATTTCCCTTGCAGCCTTGCTGCTCATAATTGTTGGGTGTTAAATCAGTTTTCCTGAATGAAACTCCTGAGTAAATTATTCCTAACTTTCTTCATGGTTACTGACTCTATCAATCTCTTCATGGCTAATACAAGTTCTGAAACTCTTGAGGATGTTAAATCTATCTTGAGCAGCTACTTGTTTATGTTTTGAAGGCTAATCGGAGAAAGTTTAGAAGCTGAGAAATTAATATTTGTAGAGATTCATTTTGAAATGTGGCTATATGAGCATAATTTATAGTTTATGTATCAAGACTAATCCGAGATGTTGTTCGTATGTGGACGACCTTCTGCAACAATCTTCTCCATAATTCTAATTTTCTTTAGGGGGGGGGGGTTCAAGACCGAGATTTTGAATTAACCTTGTAAATCCCCCTAAAATGAGTGAAACCAAAGCAGCATCCTTCAGTTTACTACCTACCATGACCAAAACTTAAATCTTTTTGTTGGACAAGGCTTCACTAAAACCTTCTCGTACCATTTATCTTAAGCACTAAGTCACTTTACCAGTCGTCCACATAATAGCTAAAGGAAATCAACATGGCCCACCTCTCTTCTCCTCGTCCTCTCCCAACCCACTTCTCTGCTTCTTCTCTTCTTGTCCGGCGCCGCCCGATCACCGCCTGCCAAGTCTGCACCCCCAAGCAACCCTTACACCACTCTACCCTCCTCAACGTCTCCGAGGCTTCTGCCGAAGATGAGCTCTGGGCCGCCGCCTGTCTCCGTGTCCGCTCCTTCTCCAACTTGAAGCCCACCACGTTCGGTCTCCAAGTCTGTTCCTCCCTCCAATTACCTTATCTCTTATTTCAATTCAACCATGTAAATTACTTCATTTGTATTCATGGGTTTCTTGCCTTTGTCAAAGTTGTTTTAGGATCACAAAAGGTTCTTGGCGGAGCGAGAGTTCGAAGCTATCAAGGAACGTGTTAGTGGGAAGAGGAAGGGCTTTGGGAGAGTTTCGTGTATAAATGCTACTGTCCCACTGTCGCACTTGTGGAGCCTTTCGGTTTCAGCTGATGACTTATGTGCTTCGTGTAAGGTTTGTTTTGCTTCAACTCCCATCCCATGTTTTAATTTTCCTTGTTAACATTCATACGATGGTTGTGTTTGAAGCTCTTTTGGTTCTTGTTGTTTGGTCTTGTCTAGTTTACCAACAATGGACAAGATCGAGTAGTGGTTGGGACGCTTGATCTTAACCAGTGTGTAAGTCTTCCTGATGAGATAGCTGGAAGCAGACCAAAGGTACCACCCTTTTTCACGGCAGACACTAATTATGATTTTAGTCATATTTACTTTCGGCTAGTTTAGAGCTGCCTGCTTAAGCTTATTGAGTTTATATCATTCGCCAGTGTTTCCAGATGATTACATATGTTGTTCTAGATAGTGTTCATCTGTTGTAATTGGTAAAATTCGGGATTCCCTCCCTTGCCCTTGGTAAAGGTTGGGACTTTCCTCTAACCTCCTCATCCATCTTGAGGGTTGCTAGGAAAATAGACTCGTCTTTCTTCCAACCTTCGGCGAGTTGCATGGCGGATAGAGTCTTTGGCTTCTCCCTTGCTTGCCGCTCCACGGGCACCACGCAAGGTAACTCTCCCTCCGCTACGATGCAAAAGATGTTATGAAATGGAATGGGGAATGCTCGTACCTTGTCCATGAACTCAAGGCCGATTACCACATCATAGTCGTCCATCTTGACTACGGTGAAGTCGACTTTCCCCTTCCAAGTGCCGATGTGAACCTCCACATCGCGCACTACCCCAACAATGGGCACGGCAAGCATGTTCACCACTTTCACGCTGCCCAACTCCTTCGTGACTCGGAGGCCAAGCTTCCTCGCTTCTTCCGACGTCATGAAGTTATGAGTTGCTCCGCAATCCACCAAGGCACGGACCATCGTGTCTTCCACCTTGACATCGACGTAAAGCGATCCACCTTTCGCTTGTTGCCTTGGTTGAGGGACGCTTGCCTTCACGACATTGAGCAACCGGATGCACCCCATCCTTGGTGCATCATCTTCGTTCGCCTCGATCCTAGGCTCTTGCAAAGCCATGGCTTTGAGCGCCTTCTTTTGAGGGCAGTCGCGCATCATATGAGGGCCGTCACATAGGTAGCACTTCGCCTCCCAAGCCTTGCTTGCGGACTTGTCGTGCTTCTCGAAGCCTTTCACCTTCGGCTTGTGATTTGACTCGGGCTTGTCCCTCGGCTTTGGCACGTCTCCCCCACTCTTCTCATTGTCCACCTTCTTCCCATTGAACTTGGTGTCGCCTTGGTGGCTAACCTTGAATTCAATGAGGGACTCGGCAACGGCAATAGCTTGAGACAAGGTTTGCACTTGTCTTCTTTGCAACTCGAGCTTCGCCCAACTTTGCAGCCCGCTCATGAAGTATATGAGCTTGTCCTCTTCCGTGTTGGGCACCTCGAATAGCAAGTTGACAAATGTGTCAACATACTATTTGACGCTACCGGTTTGCCTTAGCCACCGAAGCTTCTCCTTTGCTTCGTATTGAGCATTTTGGGGATAGAAGTGTAACTTGATATCATTCTTGAACTCTTCCCAAGTGTTGAGGGAGAACGTACCTTGCTCCATTTCCATGCTCCTTCGACGCCACCACATGAGGGCATTGTCGGTTAGGAACACGGTTGCTGTCGAAATTTTGGACTCATCATCCTCAAGCTTTAGAAACTTGAAGTACCTTTCCATATTCCATAGAAAGGTGTCAAGCTCTTTAGCTTCCCTCTTCCCATTGAAGGATTTGGGTTTGAAAGAGTTTAATGCCTTCGTCGCCATTGGCCCTTGCGACTTACTCAACGCAGCCTCCTTGCAAAGCGCCCAATCTCCCCGAACCTCCTTCACTTCCTCTCGGAGGGTTGTGAGCTCGGCGGACATGTTGTCAAGCTTCTCTCGGACCTCCCCACGGATCCGATCTGCCATAATGTTGAGAGCGCCGTGCATTTGCTCTCGCAACGCTTCCATCATGGCTGCGAGATCCCCCTTTGTCACGATGTCATCGTCAAGTCGAATGTCAAACTCGACCACGGCCGATTCCACCTTTTCGAGCCGTGCATCTAAGGCCGCGAGTACTTCTTTGTGGCTCCTCTTGGCGCCAGCAGCAGCTTGCTCAACCACCGAAACTCCTTCTCCGGACATCTTCCTTGTCTTTGTGTTGTATGCGAGCGAACCGAGGCTCTGATACCACTTGTCACGGGATGAGGACTTCGCTTCTCCACCAACCGTGCGGCCTTAGAGTTGTTCACCTCCTCGAACTCTCTAAGTCAGCCTCGCCTCTAGGCAGCGGAAACAAAAGCAACACAAGAGGGCAAGAAAGCTAGAAGTGTGCGAAGTATGCTAAGCTAGGCAAAACTAAGCAAAGCAAACACTTAAGCAATATGGGAGAAAAGAACTTTGTATTGAATTGAGAACTCTTTACAAAGTCTTTCAAGGATGCTTTTACAAGAACTCTCTAGGATCCTGGATGGCTTGGCCAAGTGTCTTCACCATCTATTTATAGCATAGAACCTTCTCAATGGATGGCTAGGATTATTTCAATCCAATGGTTACAATTCTATCCTCTAGAATGTACTACCATTATGTACAAAAATATCTCTAAGTATAGAGAATTCTAAAGGGTTCTAGAATTCTCCATACTTGTCCACCATGTTGTCTCCAACCTAGAGAATTCTAAGGAGTTCTAGAATTCTCTAGGCATGTCCACCAACTCAAGATATTTCCACCATGTTCTTGAATGTCCAAGTGCTTCCCCTTTAAGCTTTGGACCTTGCATGATGGACTTGTGTCATGGACCTACTTCACTCAAACTCGGTCCATAACAATATGGTCACTAGTTTTTTTACTGCTAACCTAATTTGTAGAACTACTTTCTTCTATTCTATATGCGTTACCTTTTTATGTTGTTACTTAAGTAGTAGGTGAAGAACAGTGAGTTCTCGCAATTAAAAACAAAGAAACGGATAGAAAACGAGAACATGTACTTGCAGACAGTCACAGCTGTACTTGCATTCTGAGGAATATACTTGTACGTAGAGAAGTCCCTTTTTTCTTATCATGAGGAATATATTGGAAATGTTGACGAAAATGCAAAGGTGATGGTCATTTACTTGTCTGTTGCCCCCCTAAATTTCATGTATTATACATCCATATCCACATTACAGAATCACAATGAAAGTCAATAGTGACAAAAAATTGATAATCTTTTGTTATGATTTGAACAAAGTGAAAATTGAGGTCTAATGAAATAAAGTTCATCCAAAGCAACAACAACAACAAAAAAGTGCATAGAAGTCCATTGACAGTACACTTTATCGACCAGATACCAGAAATCAGTGTTTGTACTTAAATGTGTGTGTACAGAAAAGTTACCAATTAATATTCAGGTTCCCGTCATGGATTACGGGGATTCTTTCTATTACCTCACAAGATAAATTTTTCCTGCATGACTACTTTAGCCCAACCATTGCATGTGTTGATCGATCGAGCTGAGCTGAGCTGAGCAGCAGCGACATGTTCATACTTTAAGATGCGTGAAGATCAGAGCTCCTTTCTTCATGTCAAGACACATCAATTTGCATTTAGTTGTCATTCTCTGTAAATTGACTCCGCAACAGGAAAATATTTGAATAAGCATATGTAAATAGAATTCAGTCCAAGGTTTTGGGAATCTGAGGCAGTCTCAAAATGAGACTACAACAGATTTGCATCATGCTTGTGTATAAATCAATAGATTCAGTAAAACCAAACTTATGCACTTATGCTCAAGACAGATTTTTCAGTCTTTGATAGAATGTACCTTTAGTGGTGGACATAGAAAGTTATGTAAGTGGGAGCAAAGCAAAGAAATAATAAAGAGTTGAGGCTAAGTAGCCTTTGGAGACGGCTCAGTGTTCATTTTCATCTCTCTATTTTTTTTGAAGAAAAATGAATAATTCATTAATCACGGGACAATCTCAATTATAATACCCGCAAACGCGAGACCGGAAAACTACTAACAACAAAAAGTATGGGTCTCCAACTCGATCAAACTAGAAAGAGTGAGAGGAAACCAACAACTCGCTAATTTATGGACCGAATGTCCTACAAGCAAATAAGAAAATGCAACAATACCAATTAATCTACCACATCCACCACCCAAGCATGCTAATATTGTCGTCGCCTTCACCACTAGCAACCGTGAGATGAGGAAGAGTGCTAAATCGGAGCACTGATGCCCGAGTAACTGAGGCTATTCAAATTCCAATACACAAATAATATGGAAATCCACTACCATAACAACACCATACAATCCACCATCGAGACTCAAGCCATGTAAACGAAGAGGCTGACGAGAGAGGACTGAGAACCATATCTAAGAGCCGTAACCAACGAAAATGGGGGGTGATGAACCTACGCGTGAGCACCCATCATCACCCCCCATAATCTAATAGGTAAGTGCGAAATTGCACACTAAGCATGCAGCCACACAAGTTCACATGAAGGTACACAATGGTAATTGATGGGTTGTTTTGGTTTAGGATGACCAAATATCTGGAAAGAGTTGGGACTGATTGACACCGGTATGAGGAATCGAGTCCTCCCGTGCTGGACCAAGCCAGAATAATCCACATAGAGATAAAATTACACCATATGGGTGACATGAGCCCAAAAACTGAAGCCCAAACTAACAAGAAAAGGTAAGGAACAATGAAATTTAAGATAGATACATCATGTGGGCTGAAAACCCAGACCCAGATCAAAACCCAGGCCCAGGCACATGCCCTTTGATCATGAGGCGAAAGCCCATTACCCAGCAGATCACAAAGCCCATGCCCATGAAGCCTTTTGTGCAAGACCCACGCTGCCCACCCATCTCTAGAACTCTGCTACAAGGGAGACTCCACACCACCACCGTACCCACCGCCGTACTCTGTGCCGCTCCATCGGGATCGGACCAGCGCGACACCGCCACGCCAAAGGTGCACCATCCCGTCGAACCACCGACATCTGGCACACCCTCCAAACTCCTGCCATATTGAGCACCTTCTCCATAACAGCAAACTTCCAAATCTGAGAAAGACAAGCACATGATCTGCTTGATTCCCACCTTCGAGCAGCAAAACCAGGCATCCTTTCACCTCTGCTCGCCGGTGATCTAAGAGCGAGGCATAGATCGAGACTGATATGTCCAACCTGATCTCGAGAACCACTTCATATACCATGGACCTTGTTTCTGCAGTGTAGTCTCACCAATAAACACCCCCTCCCTATTAATTCTCACCTCTCTGTTAATTTGTAGTTCTTCAGATGGTTAATCTATACTATTATGAAAAATATCGAATTTGTTTTCACCAATCATATGAAATCCTAATGAAGCACCGTAAAATTACAAGCTTTCCCACTTCGAAACTTCAATATATGAATTCATGGTCAACCAAACCCCTCAAAACCAAAAATTCAATAAGAAAAGAATCACCTAAACTGATACCTAAAACCAAAAATATAATCGACAGTCATTGATCAGACCCGATAGCTGGGATATTTTCCTTTGTGGGATATATAGTAGATTCTTAAACAATAAGTGCATATCCCAAGTCGTGACCGGGGAAAAATCAAATGAATATTGACATGTATAAGAAACTGGTCAGCAGAGAAGAAAGTTCATTGAGGCAACTGCCCCCCTCTCCGTCCGCCTATGTGTACCTTCGACTGCAAATATATTTGGCTCTCAGAAAAGTACTATCGTATGAGGACTCGTGTGCAGCTTCAAAGGTCAAGGTGTACATACCAACTGCTACATATTTGTTTATTCTAACCGATTCATCTTTTATTAAAGTTCCAGTATGCTCAAAAGTTCAGTTGTTTACGCAGCAGTGTTTCGATTCATACAGTTTTGTTGGTCGTTAAAATTTTCTTGTTTGTCCTAAACCCTAATCCAAATAGAAAGCACCAGTTTACATTGCCTTTTATCCTTGTAGAGAAATGAGAATTCTTTTGTTTCATGGACACGTGGGAATTTAAGGAAACTAGTACCATGGAAATATGAGGAGACCAAATTACATTGCATTTTAAAAACCCAGTACAACGGAAATCTTATAGATGTTGCAATAAATTGTTATTTCTAGTTGCAATTTGTTCGATGATTGGTATACGGGAACAATTTATACTGGATGCCAAGATGTGCGTATATACGCACTATTAGAAGACTGGTACAATCTCTCATGTGTCAATGTTTCGATCCCATGAAAACCCCACAAAAGATTAGCAAAGAAAAACCAGAAAAACTGGAAAAAAAAAAAAGAAAAAAAAAAAGAAACCAGTACATGATTTACCGTTCTAAGGGGTTTAGTTCTGTCAAGCATTGAAGAACTTTCTGAAAGGCCCATCTTTCCGGTCTTTTGCCGCTTCTGTTAGAGCAACGAATCTCTTGAGCCCTGTTGTGGCTGCACCACGTCAGTCCAAGTAGCTTCTCTGGTCAGTACATCTTCTCTGGGTGCAAGGTATCCAACCGAAGTCGGATTCTGTATCAGAGAGACTATTGGGGCAGTAGGGACAGGTGTGACAACCGGTGGTGGGATAGAAGGTTTTGTAATTCGCCTGTACTTGTTAAAGTCTTCTAGTATACTTTGCTGATATGCCTTTTTAAGACCCTGCATATGCCTCAGTCAAATTATACACCAAGTAGGGTAGTCCAATTCATAAGACTAGATATAGTCATAAAGATGCTAATCGATAAGTTGTCTAAACCAGTAAGCCACAAAATTGTTGTTGATAGGTACTTGCTTAAACTGCAGGTGCACAAAGCACCACTCTACCAAGGGATACAATTTGACATGGAAGAACTGAGCAAAAAAAAAAAAAAAAGCATAACTGAATGGAGAAAGGTAAATAGAAGTTTTAATCTAAAGGTAAATAGAAGTTCATAACGACCTTGAGCTCCAGAATTCGCTGAAACTCCTTAGGTTTCCCTCTGGTAGCAATGCACGATATGTATCTGCGACAAAATCAATTTGGGACAAATGACCTGTAGCAAATAAGATGACAGAAACCTGCCTTAAGACAAAAAATCTAGAAGCTACCAGAAAGAGGGACAAAAAAACTGATTACCAACCTTTAGAAGTGCCTCTGCTTTGCTCGTCTCACGGCTTACAAATTTCGCATAGCTTGCGGCACGCAAAGTCTATTAAACGATAAACCTTTATCTGGTTAATGTGTTTGATTTGTGTACTACGGAAGAAAACAAATCTATCATGACAAGAAAGTTGTTGCAGACACTCATGGTAAATCTAATTTGACTTGAGAGACAAGAATGGAGAAGAAAAAAGTCTGTTTTTAACTGTGAAGATGTTGGGTGAAATTAATAGGATCCTGATATTCCTAAACAATGACAAAGACATTGTTAAACTGGACAGTATGATTCTGGTAACTTGTAAGACGCTAGAATAGAGTGAAAGATGGTGCCACGCAACATTAAAATATTTTCAGTGAATTCAAAAGGTATGTCATCTGTTTTCTATAACAAACACAAATTGTGTGTGCAGGAGACAAGAGTTGTGAACCTTTGAAAACAAAACCAAGATCTATAGTAGGAATGAGGACAAAATACGTTAGCCCCTCGTACATTGTCCAAGAAGAACTGGAAGTAGATCAGGGAAAGAAGGGTTCCAAGTATAGGTGAATGTGAAGTTTGTTATACAACGCTTGGTTCCAAGAATATAAACAACCAAGGTTCATAGACACCAAAAATAGGAAAACGGCAAAAAACTGTGAGTTGTGAATGTGAAGTTTGTTATACAGAGTGCATAAGTGCTAAGAAACGTACCAGCTCCTTCAAAGATCTGCTCGTAAGAAGTAAGCTCCCTGCTGCAAAAGTAATTTACCAACTCTTCCCAAGGGCAACCAACTGCTCAACACACGTTTAGCAGCTTCCTATCAAATGGCAGTACCGAGTTAAGGCAGGCTCAAGTTGCAGTAGAATATAGAACCATTTCGGAGCCAAACAAAGGGCATAACTTACAGCGTTACTACAATGGGGATCGTGCCGGATAGATTTCTGCAGCGTGCTTCCATAAACAAGCACTTCTTGTTCTGGTCATCTACCAGAAGAGCATAGCCTCGGCTTCGTGGGCGTGCCATTGTACTGATCAAGAAGCAAAAAAAAAATGCATTGTTACGAAAACCAAAAGGAATGCATTACAACATTGTGACTCAAGACGCACACAAGCATTAGGGTGAAATTACCTTCTTCTGCATTCTCCTGTTTCGAGTTTTCACACTTTCAGTTCTGGCAGGCTGCCTCATTCTCATCACTACCGGGTTCTTGGAGAAACCTGCACAATAAACAGAATAATTGACTCCAATATCCAGACTGCTAACTTTCTATAAGAACCAAGTGGAGATTGAACATGACTTACTTCTTCTAGCCTGCGAGACTTGAAAATCCGAAGAAGTTGCAGAACGACTCCCAAAAAGAGCAGAAGGCAACATTCACTAGAGCCATACTAATGGAATCGATTTACAGTAGCAAATTGGGTTTCGTTGAAAACAAACGATACACGATGTTTACGTATGATGATTTAGAGTAGCTTAAAATGAAAGATATCTTAGAATGCACAAGAAATAGACAACTAATTTGTATTCATCAAGAAAATTGCCAGTCCAATTTTGGAAAATTCACAAGATACAGGAGCCACTCTCCCTAATTACTTTCCAAACAAAACAAATTGCCAATCAAATTTTGGAAAGATTCACCTAAAGGTTTCACCCATTTCCTATACACAATCAAATTCAGCATTACCTAAAATGACTCAATTCAACGCCTACAGAGAACCTACACGATCCTACAGATTACCTACACAATCACATCGCCTCAGTTCACCTTATTCACTCCATCATCCTAGTTATTCTTCTTGCTATTCTTGACCTCACCCTCCTCACTTTCCTTGCTGTTGTTCTGGACCTCAGCGTCCTCTCTTTTCTTGAAGAGCCCTTGAAAAACACGGACCCAAATCGTCGCAAAAGCCGCCGAGAGCAGAATGTGAGCAATTATCACCTTTACAAGGACCGGCGGGCCAAGTAAGACTGCGGCCTGAACCTTTGGGGTGCCAACCGTCACAATCCTCCAAGTCAACCTCAAGCCGAATCACCTTTTTTCCGATGACCGGCGTCGGCGCCGGCACATGCTCGACGCTCACTCCGACAGTTTTTAGTGCTTCTTCACAAACCAGTGCCTCACCAAATTTCTGAATACAGAACTTCCTGGCCTCACCAAATTTCTGAATACAGAACTTCCCGGTCTCGCCGGTGGCTCCCTTGATGAATCCCAAGAGAATCTCTTTCCTAATTGCAGCAAAAGTAGCGGAGTCCATTTCTCTCTCTCTCTTTTCCGATCACCTCTTCTCTCTGGTTCGTCTCTCTCTCTCTCTCTGTGTCTGAGACTGAGCCTGTAACGGTTTCGTTTTGGGTTTTATTATGGGAAACGGGTCAGGCTTTATAATGGCCCCGGGTTGGGCCACAATGAGAACGGGAGAGAGAAAGAGTCCTTCCCATTTCTATGTTTATTTGTTATCTGGAGCCAGAGAAACTAATTGGGTTGATTTTTCATCCATGTGTTTATTAAAATGTGAGAATCAGAATCATAATACAATTAATTATAAAAACATCCCTACATATAAGTCAAGATAGTTTAATATATATATATGGTTTTCATGTGAGTAATTTTGAAATATCAGTAAATCATGAGGACAATTTGAAAATGTAAAATTGATTCCCTCATGACCAGGAATCAATACTTAGTCCCCCGTGGGAATGAAAATGGGGATTCATTCCTTGGTTTTCTATGGGTCCCACACAATTTTTATTCCTCCTTTGGTCGGTAAACACACATTTTGAAGGGGAAAGGGAAGGAGTAATTCTCATTACAGTTTAGTAAACACGGTCTTAAAGAAGCAAAGTTTTAATATCTCATGACCTGTATCTCTCCTTCAAAAAGTTAGCCGTAGCCTCTGTTCTCTCTAGGGTTTCTCTGCTCCTAGGGTTTTCTCATTCTGCCGCTTCGCACCCTTCCTCAACCATGTCCGACGAGGTTTCCCAACGTTTTATGTCCGCTCTGGCCATTCTTGATGGTGATCGCCCCGCTTGTGGCGTTGCCAAAACGATGTCGGCTCCCCAATATTCTTACTTTGCTGTTGGTCGTCTTCTTACTCTCAAGAGGAAGATGCCGGATCCGAAAGCGGTGATTGGAACCCTAACTACGGATTGGGATCTCCAAAATCGTCTCCGGCCAAATGAGGGCACGCGGTGGTAGGTTTGTGTTGAGGTTCATCAGATCTGATGATCGGAAGCACTTGTTAACCGGAGGGCCTTGGTTTTAAGGTCAGTCTCTCTTTGTTATGACCGATTATGATGGATTGCAGGTCCCTATTTGTGTTCTGATTGAGAAGTTTTCGGTATGGGTAGATATAAAGGGATTACCTGATGCACTGATGACGGATGAAGCGGCGGAGAAGGTCAGATTCACTCTAGGGCATGTGGAGCAGTTAAACATCCGAAGAGGAACCCGTGTTAGGGTTCGAATTCTACATCACCTGAAGGATCCGGTGAGGGAGGCGTTTGGAGAGATGTCCTTTGAAATATGAGCGAGCTGTTGGCTTTTGTCGAGTTTGTGTGATGTTAACCCACTCGGAGGAGGGCTGTGGTGGTGCCCCGGTGTTGCTTCCCTAATTCATTGAGATTGACTCAATGAAACCCCCTTTTGGCTATGGAGGAGCGGCTAGGGTCTTTGCAAACCCTAACCCTAACCCTAACCCTAACCCTGGGTCCAATTAAACTTCAGGTGCCACACAGCTTGGTCTCCTGACTGCTAAAGGAGAGCTCGAGTTGCCTACCATCCATGACAAATATGAACTGAAGAATGTGTTCAGGACCATTGGTTCCTCCAATAAGATAACAGTAAGAACTAATTATTACTACCAATATATTTCTCTTCTTTTTACTTATGTACTAGCCTCATTGTTTTATTGGTGAAGAGAGGAATAAGGTGAAAGTTCCTTTTCAGATAGTTCTTCAAAATTGGCTTCTTTCTTTTACCCTTGTTATCCTTTTAGATGATATTTTGAGTGTTCAAACCAGAAATAAAGGGGGACACAGAGATTCTATTTATTGATACTGTTTTTCTCCCCTATCAGGCAATAGAGGTGTTATGGACTCCTCAGATATCTCCATGTTCCGCAGCAACAAGTACATGAAAACAATCCCCTATATATTCCTGAAGGTTCTCTCTGATTAAGGGTTTGCGAAATCACATGGTTTTGAGAGCGAATGTCTCTATTCAATTTCACAAATGCATGTATAGATGCAGATGTGCTAAGCATGCATTATGGTGCTGTAATTGGGATAAATCTAACTAATGTTGTTTACAGTTGAGTATCAAAGTCAATTATGAATCACAATATGTCGAACACGTCCAATTTCCGAGCTTCTATCTCGTGGCTTTTCTTCTTTGTTTTTCCTTTTTTCTTGTTGGGTTTTATTGAACTTGCTATTTGATAAATGTCTTGGTTGAGTTAAAGAGTTGATCAGAAAGATAAGATATAATTGCAAATTCATGGCACAATTATTGTCAAAGTTATCAAGATTTATAAACCTGCAAGGAATGCCCTTGCTGAAGTTCTAACCGAATGTGATGAATCAGCACATCCATCATGGCTTGGCAACAAGAGCCAAGTTGAAGCGGTGCAAAATCTCTAAATCCCATTTCACAATCAGCTTTAGGAGTTCCAAGGTAATCCCAACTCTTCCGGTGAATTTACCAACAGACAAAGTCTTCTGGAGCATTGCATGCATTATGATTCATGCAAAAGTTAATTAGATCCACCTCCTCAGCCATCCTAGTCGTGCAAAAGTTAGTTATCATCGGTAGGACGACTAATGTGAGGGCCGGGCCATTTTACAAGAACAACTCCTGCACATTGAATTTATCCCACGAATTGAGTAAACGTACTGGTAGCTAAACAGAACAAAAGGAGAATGAAATCGAAAGTTACATCAAAAGTTGACACTACAAATTCAAAGAGATTGACAACAAGATCAGTAAAGTGATAGTAACGACATCTTGGGTCGGTTTCATCAACCAGGTCTTAAAGAGGGATCATGAAAACCACGTCAAAACTCGAAGCACATAAGCTTTTTATGCAAGTCTTCTTTAGCATTTACCGCATTGAAAAAAAAAAAAGGTTTACAGTGGGGTGGACCCCACTGACCCTGTCTTTACTTCGACCAAGACTTGCCCCCCGCGCGGCGTTCATTTGGTTCCTATTCTCTTAACTAAAAACGGTGCATGGCGAGGGAAAGATTTTGACTTTATATTTCGTAATCTGTATATTACGTTTGGTCTCTCTTGTATGTTGTATTCGTATACATGTACGAAGCAAAGTAGTTCCAATCAAAGCTTTCAAGAAGGTCCGTTGTAACTCTTTTCCATGCAATAGCTAGAGATCTTGGTTAAATTATATGCCCGATTTAACTCTAACGGAACCATATACTAGCTAATTTCAATTTAACTCACCTTCGCAATCTAGTACGTCCTTTGGATGTACTCCAACTAGAAACATTTTGCCATGACTTCGCTCCTGGTTTAGATCTGCAATTTTGAAGGAGATGAGACCCCAAGGGCTCCAACTAGATTGCGAAGGTGAGTCAGCTGCAGACCCGAGGAACCCAGTCCCAACTGAAATCATCAAACAAGGTACACCTTTTGATTTAAATCAGTGATGTGAAATGTTTAGGTTTTTTTTTCTTAGTTAGATGTTCTATGTGAATATTCTTTAAAAAAGAAAAGAAAAGAAGAAGACAAAGTGCAAATGAAATTTATCAGTTGTTCCAAAAATTATAGACGAGCGGATTCCACGTATATTGTTAGTTTTAGTTTTTTTCATCTGTTTTACAGTTTAGTGCATTCCGATTAAAAATTAAAAATATAAATGAAACGAATCTATGTTATTATTTTGATTTTTTTTTATCAATCTTACATATTTGTGGATTTCGTTTACAAAATAAGAAGTTTATAACGAAAACAAAAAGAAACATACGCGCGAGCGTGAAAACATGTCTGGTATAAAATAGAGAGAAAGATGAGGGCCAACATAAGGGATCTTTATGAAAAATATCTGAAAAACAAGATAGAAAGAGTTTGAACCAATCAATTTGAAAGATAGGGAAGAAAAGAAAGAAATCGAGAGAAAAGACTTGTATATTGATATTGTGTTCTTACTGAATACATGAGTGTAGAAGTCTTGCACTGTATATACAAGAGAAGACTAATGTATTAACACCTGAGTAATTATATTTCTACCCTTAACACAATTAATGGAAGAATGAAGGATTACTTTCCGAAGCCATCAAACACCCGGTTCTTCTTCATATTTTTTTCATTGCCAGGTGGTGCACTACTATTCCTTGTTGAATTTATATTCCTATTCCTTTATAGTTACAGATTTCTTCCTTATATATATGACCAATTGCGAAACCCTTCTTACGTACACCATTCCCTTCAAATCCTCCAAATTCAGTCTTCAATGGCAACAGTTGCATCTCTTATAGCCAACCCAGTTTTCTTGCGGAATCCTCGCCCAAAATTGAACGCAGCAAAACCAAGCGCCGGTCGCCATGCGTCTGTTTCTTTTTCTTCTGCTCCTAAATTCAAAGTCGACTTGAAACTCAAAAGCTTCCTGATCTCTACAGAAGAGAACAACCGGTACTCATGCTTAACCATCACCACCGACTCAAGGAAGCATGCTTCTATGTGTACAACGCCTAATGCTATTAAAAATCACATTGGTATTGAAAAACCACTTGGACGGGTCGGCGGGAAGTGGTCGACGGCGTACCCGTACAACCCTACGACAGAAAACCCTAGCGACTCGCCTTGGGAATTGGTGTGTCTATACATCATAGTTTTTCCTTTACTCGCAGTTTGTATCTGCACTGCTGATGTGCCTATCTGGTTAAACCTTTTAGTCTTGATATTCTTTGCAACTTCCATGGCTCTGGATTCATGGTCATGTGGAGAAACAAGTGTTGTCAAGCTCCAGGTATGTCTATTCTGCTGTACATTCTATTTATATGTATTTGATCAAGTACGTACTGATGGATTCTATATATTGATGGTAATATCTCTTTATTTAAAGGTTGGTTTCTCAGGCCAGGGGCCAGACTTGGGATTCGATCTTAATCGAATAGCTGAGAGTGCAGATACTTCTACCTATAAGGGTTTGAGCTATGTTTTGAATGGTAATTATTCGAAATTTCGAATTAAAGTTTTTAGATATTTACTCTTTTCTTTTGTTAATATTCTGACGATATCGATCTACAATGTTCATATTCTATTACAGAAACAATCGTAGCTTTGCTCCGCCATCACAAATATAAGAATTCATCTTCCGTGTCGGTAAGTACAATATCGTCACTATACACTTTTCACTATCATCAGGGATCGAGCTTATTTTGCTAGGGCACACATGTAGGTATCAGTGAGTACTGTTAGCTCCAGATTGTTCATCCCTAGCTAGCTAGCTAATGTGGATTCATAGGACAAAATATGTGTGTGTGTATATATATACACATATTAGTAGATATATATGCTATATTTCCTACTTTAAATTTTACAAGATGTCTAGATCTATGCATCTAGGTATAGCAGATACGATGGGGATTTGAACTTTTAGCTTAATTACTTGTACATTCTTTGTTGCAGGTGGTCTCAAAGTTCGGTAGAGAAGCATCACTAATTCATATTGATCGACTTTCTATCAATGAAAGGCTTGGTCACAAAGAGACGCTCGTTAATGTAAACAGCATGAAATTGCAGAGGCCGGCAAGTCAAGAATCATATAATAAATGGCAAGATGATGATATAATGGTATAGACTGGTCAACTGTAAATCTTACTCTTACATCTGATGATTGAGTTAACAAATCCAAAGATGTTTTTAGCTTTGTGGAATAGAAGATTTGCATGCCTAATTTAATTTTCATTTGAATTTCAAATATCAGGTTACATTATTTGTGGGTGCTAAAGGGAAAGTCGGGCACGAGTTGCCTACCAACTATAACGATCATGACTTTGAGAATTTCTTGCAAGAACTCAGGATCGTTGGTTCCAGCAACAGCATAACAGTAAGAACTAACTCTTGCTGTCAATTTCTCTTCTTTAATTTTACTTATGTACGAGCCTCATTTTTTATTAGTGAACGGAGGAGTAAGGTGAAAGTTCCTTTTCAGATAGTTCGATCTTCAAATTTGTTTTGTTTTTTTAACGTTAATAATCCTTTTAGATGATATTTTGAGTGTTCAAACCAGAAATAAAGGGGGATTATGTCACATAGATTCTATTTACTGATACTGTTTTTCTCTTCTTACAGGCAGTAGAGGTGTTATGGACTCCTCAGATATCTCCATGTTCCGCCGCAACAAGTACATGAAAACAATCCCCTATATATTCCTGAAGTTTCTTTCTGATTAAGGATTTGCGAAATCACTTGGTTTTGAGAGCGAATGTCTCTATCCAATTTCAGAAACGCATGTATGGATGCAGATGTGCTAAGCATGCATTATGGTGCTGTTGGGATAAATCTAACTAATGTTGTTTACAGTTGAGTACCACAGTCTTCTTCTGTTTTTCTTTTTTTATCTTGGTTGAGTTAAAGAGATGATCAAATACAAGGCATGCAGAAGTATCCATATTGCTGATAAATAATTCTTAGGGTCCCTAATTCTAAATTTCTAATGACGAATGACCAAGTATACCTTTGTCAAAATCAAATCTATTGTATTGCAGTTTCTGTCTCTCATTGGCCATATATTCAAGCAAAATAAACTTGCTTTTGTTTTTCTCTTGTCGACATTTAGACCCAAAAAACAATATGCATATAGTACATTTACACTTGTGTTCTTTTCCTTACACTAGGGAGAATTTTTTTAAGGTATTTGTCTGTGAAATGGAGGAGAAAATCCGAAGCTATAGCAAATTCACTTATCAAAGAGATTCAATAATAATCTTCTCAAAAGCTTCTGATCCAAAGTTTGATTTGCTACATTTTCCATCTATATGTGTTTTGAGGTTTCTAGTGTTTATGTCTCGCTTATACTGTTGGTATTGTGTTGGAACCTCAACGTACTCGTTTTATTGTTACTTTAGATTAATTATTAAAGGGTCAGTTATGGTTCCGTCATTAGTGTTGAGTTGGTGAATTTACAGTCGGGATATAAGTTACTAGGTGATTTATCTTGCTTACACCTTGTTTACCTTCCCCCTACCTCGGCTGATCAGTTTTCCCACTGATTGGTGCTTAAATGTTTACCTTCCTACTACTTCTTCTATGAATCCACTTGACTACAATGATTGTTCTACTACTTCTACATGATAATGTTTTCTTTAGGTCACTTATGTACATGTAGTGATGAGTGTCTTATAAGAATGAGTAAATACATTCCACTACTAGAAAAAGATTATAAGGTGATGAAGTATTTTTAATTCGTCACCTAAGAGAACACTTTAGTGACGAAACCGGTTTCGTCACCTTAGTGACAATTTTCGTCGTCTAAGTAAGGTAAGGTGACAAAACATTATTTCGTCACTATTTTCGTCACCTTAACGCTAACTTAGGTGACGAAAATACATTTCGTCATGTAAGTGACATGTTAGGTGACGAAATATATTTTCGTCACTAAAGTTTTGAGCACTTAGGTGACGAATATAAATTTCGTCATGTAAGTGATATGTTAGGTGACGAAAACATATTTCGCCACCAAAGTTTTGAGCACTTAGGTGACGAAATATATTTCGTCATGTAAGTGATAGATTAGGTGACTAAATATCTTTTGGTCACCAAAGTTTGAGCACTTTAGTGACGAAAATGCATTTCGTCGTCTAAAAACTTACTTTTGTGATGAAAATAAATCCATCGTCTAACACCTTTACTTAGGTGACGAAACCTAAAGTTGTGTGTCTTTTTAAACCAACTAGGGGGTAGAAGTAAAATTTTAGAAAACCCACCGTACTATATGATCAGTGTACTTAAATACGGCTATGAAAAAAATCCACCAGTTTTTGAAAACGATAAGGTCTCAATCCATGATGTCAACATTAAATTAACGTCACTTATTACACGAAAACGCTCTTTCCTACCCCTATATGACCTAGTTTGATTCACTCTTTCACACACAAAACTCTCACATTGATGAGATGTAACCACTCATGTAAAAATTTGGGTACGTTCACCTCTCGACGATAGAGCTTCACATAAGGAAACATAAGCGTATATAGGGTTGACCGCTTGTATCGGGGACCAAACGTTACCGGAAATATGTGATTTTTCAACCATAGTCGTATTTCACCATACCAATGACATCATATTTCACAAGATTTTTGAAAATATTGTTTCCTCCCTATAGTTGGTTCACAAATATCTACACTTGCATATAACCTACTAAACAAGTTATACCACATTAATAGACACGTTGTGGTTCTGTTGGATAAATTTTATAAAATAAAAATTCAACCGTCTGATATGATCAGTGTACTCAAATACGGCTATGAAAAAAAATCCACCAGTTTTTGAAAACATTTAGGTCTCGATCCACACGGTCAACATTAAATTAACGCCACTTATTACACGAAAACGCTCTTTCCTATCCCTATATGACCTAGTTTGATTGATTATTTCACACACAAAACTCTCACATTGATGAGATGTAACCACTCATGTAAAAATTTGGGTACGTTCACCTCTCGACGATAGGGCTCCACATAGGGAAACATAAGCGTATATAGGGTTGACCGCTTGTATCGGAGACCAAACGTTACCGAAAATATGTGATTTTTCAACCATAGTCGTATTTCACCATACCGATGACATCCTATTTCACAAGATTTTTGAAAATATTGCTTCCTTCCTATTTAACAAGATCACATTCTATCAAAACCTTTTCTTAAAAATAAATATTTTTGGTTCACTGAGATGACAAAAATTCATGTTTTCGTCACCTAACTACTTCATATTTGAGGGGTAAAAAATTTCACCAATTATTTGACCAAATTTTTAATCACTTCCGTCAAAAATTTCAGAAAAATTTGAACCAAATTTTTGGAAGTTTCCTTATATATCCTCTGCCTCACTTTTCATTTCTCTATCTTTTTCTTTGAACTCTCTCTTCTCTCTTTTCTAGACTCTCTTCTCTCTCCCTCCACTCCTCTGCCCCAATTTCCACGCACCGAGAGACCATCTAGCTTTCCCTCTGCAGCCGTTTTCCCTCTGCCTTCTTCTTCGCCATTGTCGCCTCCTTCCTCATCGCTGGCAGCCGTTTTCCCTCTACCTTCTTCTTCGCCATTGTCGCCTCCTCCCTCATCCTTGGCAGCCGTTTTCCCTCTGCCTCTCCTTCTTCTTCGCCACCATCTCCTCTCTTTCTTCGCCACCGTCGCCTTCTGCCTTTCAAATTCAGCCGTTTTCATGGAGGATGACTAATTTTCCTCATCCATCGGACTCCGTGCCCATCTCACAAGCGGACTCCGCGGGCCATCTCGCCAGCGAACTCCGCACCCATCTCGCTAGCGGACTCCGCGCGCCTTCTCGCTAGCGGACTTCGTGCCCATCTCGCCAGCGGACTACGCGTGCCTTCTCCCCAGCGAACTCCACGTCCTTCCCGTTTTGGCCTTGTTAATTTATGTTTTTGCAAATGACTACAGAGGTGATCTCGGTTGCAATTGGGTTGCTTGATATTGGTTGTAAGATATTGGGGTTGTTTGGGGTTGATAGGATCTGGGTTGTAAGAAGTTGGAGACGAAACTATTGTCAGTTAAGTAACTGGGTGACTTTTTCTACGTGAAAGAATTGTCAGCAAACTGAATAAATTTTGTCAACTAAGTAACTAGGTGACGACCGAATTTTCGTCAACTAAGTAACGTGGTGACGAAATATTTTTCGTCAGCTAAGTAACGTGGTGACGAAATTTTTTACTTCAGCTAAGTAACCTGGCGACGAAAACAGTTTCATCAGCTAAGTAACCTAGTGACGAAAAGTTGTTCGTCATCTTAGTAGTGACTAAGATGATGAAATTAATATTTTCGTCACCTAAGTGCTCTAACCACTGGCCTTAGATGACGACCATTAGGTGACAAAATTTTCGTTAACTAAGTGTTTACATGACGACAGAAGCTCTGAGGTGACGAAAAAATTTCGTCACCTAAAAACTTTTTTCTAGTAGTGTTCGTTGCTTAACCGTGAGAAGAAAAACCAAGTGACCAACTAATTCAACCTGCCTCGGTGCTAAAGCTGAGCAATCTAACACATGGTTAATGTTTATGCTCTCACAATTGTCAAGAAGCTCAAATTGAAGGATCAAAAAAGCATATGAAGTTAGCTGCCAGGAGCCAGTTATCTCATTAGGCTAAGTATGTCTGTTGCAATTGAAGGCTAGGGTTAGAACGTGAAATTGAAGGCTCTCGTCCGACGGCTCCCATGCCGCATAAGGCTGATGGCTTTGACGGAGAACGATGAGTGTAGCCGGGCAGGGTAGTTTGATGGGTCGTTTTTCAACCTTTATAGGTGCAGCATGGCTTGGATCTCGATGAGTTTGAGAACTGTGAGTTAGTGTTGCGCCTTGAGATCATCTTGGAGGTTTTGGTCGAGTAGCTTATTGATGCTAGAACGATGTTGGCCGTCGAGATGATGCTTGAGGAAGCTTCGACAGGCTCGATTTCGATCTGATTTGAGTACTTTGGATCCATACAGGAGAAGGGGTTTTGGCTAAAGGTCTGTTTCTTGTCGGCGGGCTAGGTTTGATCAAGAAGTGGTGGGTTCTGACGTCCACTAGTTGCGGCTAGGGTTCCAGTAACGTGATGGAGGTATGGTGATTGTGATGGTTTAGAGTTCTGTTTGGGTTTGAGTGCTTTGGGTCGGGTCTTGTTGTAGGCCCATTTTTATTTCTTTTTAGATAGTTTGTTCGTCTAATAATGCTCAACCTTTTGGTAAGTGTAGTGCTCTTGGCCTTGTATCCCTTGTTCATTACTTAGCACACGGCCTAACCCAATTGCACCAGTGTTGATGTACACCATAAATGTCTCTAAGCGGATATACTACTGGGTTAAATTATGTGTTATCTTTGTTCAAGTTGTGGCAGTCTTTAGGAGTCATTATCAAATGTGCAGTCGGTGCACTAGTTACCTGAGCAGTGAATGTAATAGGTGATATTCACCAAATCTCTATCTCACCCGCTGGGCACGCAGCTCTCAAATTTTTCTCCGCTTCCAAAGTTCGAGTAGGCAGGACATATATTTGATATTGTGCAGTGGTGCTTCTAATGACCTTCAGGAATACAATGATGCATAAGGTTTGCAGAAGGAATTGGACTTAGCATGAATTATACCATAACAGAGTAGTCGTGAAAGGAAGCAAAGGTTGTCTTTCGACAACACTTGGGAAATTCGTTTCAATAAATTAGTCCATATGTGTGCCAAACAGCCTAGGGACTGCTTTCAGTATTCAAGTACTTGACAAATTGGGAAGAGAAAGTGGTGTCAATGCATTGATTAGTACTTACAAATTTACAATCCAGTTTACAAGCTAGTAGTGATAACTGAAAACTGTGACACCAAAGCTATTCAGTGATTAGCCGATTTGAAGCCAAATAACAAACCTTTTCAGGAGTATGATAGATTTTTGTGTGAACATGAAAGATTATGAGGGTGCCTATATCATTCTAAATGATTTGGTGAAAATGTATTTGACACCACAACTACCATGGAGAAAAAGAATTTGACGCCCCCAGATGCCGTGTACAATGCTATACTGCCTAAATATTTCTGAACAAGAACATGTTATTTTGGTTAAAAGGTTATTAGATTGGAAGAAGCAGACCAGCTTTTGTTCCTGTTTCTAGGCTTGATACTGTTAGAATTGGTGATTTCCCTTTGCTTCTCATAATTGTTGGAAAATTTCAAATGGATGTTATCGGCATTCTTTGAGGAGGGGAAGTCTATCTTGAGCAGCCACTAGGTTATATGAAGGCAGGCTAACCGGACAAAGTTTCTAAGCCGAGAAAGGCTGTACATGGCCTTAAACGAGCTACAAGAGCACAATAGTCTACAAGAGCATACTTTGTAGAGAAAGGCTGTATTGATTACAATTTTGTGGAGAATCATTTTGTCAAGACTAATCTGCACGGAGATATAGTCATTGTGTGTGTATGTGGACGACCTTCTGCAACAATCTTCTCCATAATTTTAATTTTCTTTAGTCCAAGATAAAGATTTGAATTAACCTTATAAATCCCCTAAAATGAGTGAAACCAAAGCAGCAGCATGCTATAAGTGCATTGTTCAGTTTACCTACAGTTAGACCATCTCCCATGGTAGGCTAAAAAGCCAAATTTAGCCTATGGTTACTCCCACCATAAGCCAAATTTCAATTTCCAAGGCAAAAAATTTAGCCTAAGCAATTTTGTAAGCCAAATTTGGCCTTCCATTTTCATAGGCTAAATTTGGCTTTAGCCTACCATGGGAGATGGTTTAAGCTAAAGCCAAATAATATTTTATTCAGTTTTATTTTTTTTCCAGATTTGCCCTTTTACCTATCATCTTATTTCATTTTATATCCTTTTTAAATTTAAACTAAAAATCTTTAATCCCTCACAACTACATAATTAAAAACTCGTTTCTATTTAATTTTTTTACCATTACGAAGATCTCGACGAGACATTTCATGTAAGCCCCATATCTAATATATTTAGATAAAATCATATACTTGATTCATTATTGAATTAAAAAAAGTACATAGCTTATTCATGAAAAATGTTACGTTACTTATTAAAACGTACGTAAACAACACAAAATGCTAGACTTAACAAAATAACAACATAACGAAATAACATAAAATGCTAGACTTATTAAAAACACATATTATTTTTCAATAAAAAAACCGATATTATAATAACCATCAATTCAGTACTACACCGCTTTCGTTACGGGGCTCCTCCATGTCCATCGCTTGTTCCAGTACCTCCGCTTCCTCCATAGTTTTTACCTTTTCCATATCCAAAAGGTCCTTCATAAAGACTCATTCCTCCATAGTCACTAATTCCTCCATAATTTGGCGTTGCTCCGTATTCACCACTTGATCCATATTGACTTGAAACTTGAAGTGCATTACCAAAGCTTCCAGAGTTGAATGTAGCTTGTGTGTCACCTTGGAACGGATTCATGTTAGCAAAATTGTCATAGCCAAACGTCATGGGTGATTGCTGTTGTTGGGATTCACGAGCTCTTCTTTGCCTAATTTCATTTTTTCTCATCTCAAAATACTCACGATCTTTCGGATCCGAAATGGAATTCAATCACGTTGGGCAATTATTAAAGGACTAGCACGATTTTGGGATAAACGTGTCTTACATGATATAATGACTACATGCATCATAATGCACAACATGATTATCGAGGATGAGCGAGATTTATCGGCTCCGATTGGGGAATTTAATGAAGCACCCGCCCCTACTGTTGAGATGGTGATTGATGAAACAACAAGATTTAACCAATAATTTCTTGATCGCCATAGAAAAATTAAAGATAAGAAAGCTCATTATGAACTTCGAGATGCTTTGATTGAACATATTTGGCAGCGACATGGAAGAACATAAGTTTGAAATCGTGATTGTTAAATGTTTATTTCTAAATAAATATTTTGTTTTCAAATAAATTGAAGGAATAAATGTTTATAATATATTGAAGGAATAAAATTCATGTATGTCATTCTCAATATTTGTAGTTTCAAAATTTTTTAAATATTATATATATTTATATATATGAGACAAAACAAAATGCATAGAAATATAACATTACATATATATGACAAAATAATTAGAAATGGCTTTACCTTGAGATTTAGCTTATGGTGGGAGTGTTTTTTAAAGTCAAAAGGCTATAAATTTGGCTAAAGATTTAGCTTATGGTGGGAGACTTTGATAGGCTAAAAAAAGATTCCACAGAATATTCTTGTTTTTTAAGCCAAATTTGGCTAAGAATTTAGCCTATCATGGGAGATGCTCTTAGAAGTCAGAACTTGTATTAACCATGAAGAGGAACAGTCAATAGGGAAAGTGGGGCATAATTTGATCTTGCATAAGCTTTCGGGTGGCACAGAGTTTTCTAAGCTTGCTGAGACTACAGATGTGACTAACCTAGCCTTCGGGTGGCCATTGGCTTCACCAAAACCTTCTATAATCAATTATCTTAAGCACTGTAATATGATTTGCTTCTCCCCCAAGCTTGTTCTCCAACTGACACATAATGCATACGAGCATGAATAAGAGTATGAACTAGAAAATAAAGTTCCCTAAACAAAAATCAACAAGCTCCTGTTCAAAAAATTAAAAATAAAAAATAAAAAAAATCAACAAGAACTGTGCATTATAGTACTTGAGGGGTTCGGGACGGGCCCAAAAAGCATGATACTAAAAAGTGGACAAAAGGACCTAAATTGCAATCAAACCATTGTAACCAAGAACTATAGCTTGCAATATAAAGGAACAAAATTCTAATGTTGCAGAAAGAGATCCAATATTTTCGGTTAGAGAAAACCGATAGATAAAATAGTCTATTTCACAGAATAATTAACAAACTAGAAAGTTGACTGGGCGTTGCAGCGGATTGTTTAAGCTTGGTGTTATAATGTTAATAACATATATAAGGCTAATAGAAACCGATTTCAGCTGATGACTTGAATTTTGATATAATTAAGACAGCTTTATTAAGAAATTGATATAAGGCCTGTTCTAAAAATATGAATATCAAAATAGTTTGTGCAACCATAAAAAAAAGCTTCCTGATCATTTCAGTATACAGTAATCATTTCATTGTTTCACTACATAGTGACAGACCTCAAAATAGGCAACTGTTCAGTAAATCTATGTTCCAAGCTGCTCGACCAATGTGCTTCCTCCACTTCTATATAGACAAAAAAGTGTGATGTAAAGCACTTATAAACACTATAACCACCAATTGAGACCGGATTTTAAAGGCCTACCTAAATGATCCTTGTGTAATTCTTAATCAGTCCCATCATAATGCAAATAAATAGAACAATAAAATTACCACTGATATGCAAGACCTAGCACTGATAATGATAGACTTTTTAATAGTGAAACTTACATAGTGTTCTGGCGTGATCTCTGAGGGGGGATCACCCAGATGCAAGAGTTGTTTTCAAGCTCCCATAACCTGTCAATCAAGGAGTGAACAACGTCAGAGGGAAGACCGGGTGCTCCGGCCTTCGACCCTCCGATGCCTAAGTCAGTGAGCAGAAATAAGGTGATAAGGGAGTGAAGATGGAGAGAGAGAGAGAATGAGGGGGAAGAGTAGTATTTATAGGGATATGGTTGATGCACCATAAAAATACCACTTTGCCCTTACTTAGAGAGTGTATTACCATTATGCCCTCAAGGGATAGTGTAGGTTTCTTGGGCTCAGCTAAGGCCCAAGCCCGTTTTATGTGGCGGCACGCGTCTTCTTAGGCGAGTATGACTGATGTTGTACTATGTACTAACACATAGTAAATTGATGCATGACATGATTAAAGTATAGAAACCTTACCAAATCTCGATCAATCTTAACATGCGAACTCCAGTAATCACTGAGGACAATCGAAAGAAACTATGAAGATCAGAAGAAAGCTGTAGAGTTAGTGCATATATAAATTATGCTCAAGACAATCAGGGAATGTATATTATGAATGATGATGTTATACCAAGATTCATACCTGAGTATAAAATGGAAATAAAACCTGTCATCTAAATTTATAGATATATATAAGTAGATCATTTCTAAAAAAATTCATCTAAATTGAAAATAATTAAGACATTCATAAATGTGATTTACTGATTATAAACTTGAACGACTCTTGTTTGATAAATTTGGACCATCTATTGATTTGATTTAGTTCGGTTAATTAATCATCATCAATTTGACTGAAAATTTATAAAAATAATCTACGGATCCAAATTATTAACGAATCAACGGGTTAAAATTTTAATCTAAACCTGTTTAAAAACTACATATCCGAATGGATCCGGCCGTCCAGGATCCACTCCGTTTACTATACTAGTACTAGGCTACTAGAGTAACTGATTAAACTCATGACCCATACCCATTATAAAATTGGGACCCAAAGAGCGAAAATTCGTAACATTTTATAATGGGTAAAATGACACAGTTAACATGAAAATTCGTAATTCGTATTCATCAAGAGTTCAAAATACAAGTAAGATTCACATTCCTCTCCCTTTCTCCGATCAAAACAAATTGTGATATCTTACAGATCCTACACAAATCGAATTTCACAATATACTATGAGTCCTACGAATCCTACCCAATCCAACACAAAGATTCACATTCACATCTTCCACTGTCAATATCACATCCTCAATTCACATTTCCTAAACCCTAAGCCCAATTACCCAAATTGATTCACCATACTCAGTTACTCACAGCAGAATCACCTTCATCCTTGTTCTTCTTGCCCTGACCCTCCTCAAATTTCTCCTTTATCCACCTCAAGATCCTCTGGACCAATTGAACCCATATGGTTGCCAAGGCCGCTGAGACGAGCAGGTGAGCCGCGGCCAAGATTGTACAAGATAGCATTGTACTGACCCTGTCTTTACTTCGACCAAGACTTGCCCCCCCCCCCCCCCCGCGGCGTTCATTTGGTTCCTATTCTCTTAACTAAAAACGGTGGCGAGGGAAAGATCACTACTAGAATATAGAGCAAACGCCACACAAGAAGTGTGGCCTTTAGAGGTGTTGTATTCTTCATTATGTGTGGCAAGTGTGGGTTAATGTGAAGATGAGGGGAAAATTGTCACACAAAAGTGGATTGCAACACCTCTAAAGGCCACACTCTTTGTGTGGTCTTTGCTCCATATTCTTGTTGTGGATTTAGACTTTATATTTCGTAATTCGTATATTACGTTTGGTCTCTCTTCTATGTTGTATTCGTATACATGTACGAAGCAAAGTAGTTCCAATCAAAGCTTTCAAGAAGGTCCGTTGTAACTCTTTTCCATGCAATAGCTAGAGATCTTGGTTAAATTATATGCCCGATTTAACTCTAATGGAACCATATACTAATTTCATTTTTGATTTCTACCCAAATATTATTGATTGTAGCTCAAAAATAATCTTGAGAGCAATACGATTAAGTGTGTAGAAAGAAAGGCCGATCGAGTTAGTGGACAATAGCTGCAGCCTGCAGGTAGTGCAGGCGAAAGTTTTGATTCAAATTGTCGAATACCAAAAATGGCAAAAAGTGAAAAAACGTATTTATTGTTTAGGTGAAATTGTTAAAGAAAAGGTAGATTGGGTAAATTAGGCAGGCGCGGTGAAAACGGGTTGGTGTGATTAAACGACAAATGAGAATTTATTGTTCTGTGCAACTCCTCCACTTTACGACGGCCGGAAAAAAAAAACTCCGGTCAACGACCAGAAAACGAAAACAAACACATGCACAATCTCATAGAACAAGACATAATTTCCAAACTGATTCATAATTGGTGAAGAACAAAACAAGTTCACTTTCGTATCTGTGATTCATTTCCAAAAGTCACTGCTTCATAATTTCCAAAAACTTAATCTCTGTGCGTGTCCCTAATTCTTACATCCCACCCTCAAACCCATTAACATACCCTAAATCTTATATCCCAAACTTAAAAACTAACTCTAAAGCAGCATCGTAACCCACAGAGACGAGAAAAGTAGAAAACTACTTGTGCTTGTTTTTGAAGCCGAGCACTGGCTTGAGAGGTACAATGCAGTTGTTCAAAACCAGCTCGGCTCCTTTGCAGGTGAGCTCCAGGTCGGACATCCCCAGAGGTGTGTAGCTGGTGACCACTCTGAGCTTCTTCCTCTTCCTCCTCGGGCCCCCGACTTCGTTGGCAATGTTGACAATGCCGGTGGCCAACAGGTACATCCCATAGCTCTTCACCCATTCATCTCCGGCACTCAGGGCAAGCTTACCAAGCTTGATACCAACATCCAAACCAACCTTGACGGTGCTGACGGCTTCTTCGCCGAGTTTCTTTCCAGCAGTGGCGGCGTAAGATTTGGCGAACTCAGTCCAGATGTCGTTTCCGATTCCAGCCATTGTCTCTGTTTCTTTCTGCTTTCTGGTCTCTCTCTCTCTCTCTCTGTTTGTTTCTTCTCTTTCAGCTTTGTTTGGGTTGTCCCTCTCTTAAATAGACTGTCCTCTCTTTCTTTTGTTTATTTTATTATTACTACTTTTTGAACCTACATTGTCGAAACTACCCCTCTCTGTGGGAGAGTGACCTTTGTTCTCTGTCTGGCGTTGCTTAATTTGAATAAATTTGATTTTCATTTCTGTTTACCACTGATGTTTCTATGTTTGCTTACTTTTGATCATTGTTGCAATTGAGTCATTCTAGTGGGTGGAAGTGGTTTGTGTAGAGCACATTTAGACTGTGTGTATGTAAGCAATGCACATGACCTGTTTGTGAAAATGCCCGAGTTAGATGTGTTATCATTCTTTTTATGACTTGGTTCCTGAAACATGGA
Source organism: Fragaria x ananassa (assembly GCA_034370585.1). Lineage (NCBI taxonomy): Eukaryota > Viridiplantae > Streptophyta > Magnoliopsida > Rosales > Rosaceae > Fragaria > Fragaria x ananassa. Next base: position 24,210,033 of record CP139762.1, on the reverse strand, counting down.
GCTTCTTCTGATTTGTTGTGTGTAATGCAGCAAAAGGTGTACGTTGAAGGAGGGAAGAAAGAGGAGGTGCCACTTTGGAGGTGTTGAAGCAGGAAATGTTCAAGACTGAACTCTGCGACAAATGGCAGGACAGTACTATCATGGCGTTGAGGAACAAATGGTGGTGATGTCTGTCCATATAACTATCGCTGCCATTTTCGCCATGCACTCACTGAGGAGGAGAAGCAGCTTGCTGGTGGCAACAACTAGTCCAGCAGGCGAATCAGGTAAAATATGACGGAAGAGAGTAAGTAATAAGAGAGATAGAGAGCTGGGGTTGAGTGCAGTAGTGACGTTTCTATTACATGCCCTCAGTATTTAATGACTTTTATGTGTTGGTAAGTAGAAAAATGGAATTATGGAAAATACATGTGACATAAAAATAATTAGTAGGCGGCAAAAGTAGTCCAGAAGATGGAGAAGGGATGAGGTTTCCATAGAGATGTGTTCTCTTGCTTATTTTGTATGTGATGGTTTCCATAGGTAGATGAGATGTTTGGTGATGTCAAACCAAACTACCAGCCATGAAGAAACTCTCTTTGGTTGAACAATGTTAATGTGTTTTCTGTATTGACTTGTTATTCATTCATCTCACTCTCATTTTGGTTTGACTTACTTCTGATGTGCTTTTGCGTTTGGTTTTGAGTGAGTTAAGATGCTCCAAGGCCCTGTATGGTCTAAACCCCTAAATGCCATTCTCTGTGTATTGTGAGTGTGACCTATATTGAAGAAAATGATAATGAACAACAGAAATATGAGAATGATTTGTTGTATTGAACAAGAGATTGATACAAGCATTAAATAGGAAAGAATTAAACTATTGGACAAAAACTAATCTACACCTAACACGCCGAAAGAAGAGAGGTGTGCACGAGCCAAAGAATAGAGAAGCCATGCTGGGACATGAAGACCATACGGAGACCATACAGAGAAGCCATGCTGAGCTGACATGAGGAAGAAGCAGCATGGACATCAGCCGAAGAACAACTAGAAAGCGGGAGCAAAACTCGGACAACATGCATGCGCATTAAATGCTAGGTCAGCAACAACGTAACTGGTCCGATTTCAATGAGATGAGATACATACATCTAGTTATTCCAACATACATATAGAAGAGTGAGGTTGCTTATTCAGGCACAAACCAAAACGAAATGAAAGAAAGTGGAGACGCAGAAAGAGCTTGAGGAAGTTTAGGATATAGTTTGTCATGAGTTGTGGACATCTATTTATATGTATATATATATACACACAATTCTTATCCAGAACGAAGCTTCACTTTGAAATTAAAGTGTGAAGTTCCTTATTCGACTCACTTTTCGGTCATATTTCCACATCTTCACCGTTCAGTTTGTAGAACCTAATGCATAGATCACTGCTGCCAAGTTTCATTGAATTTGATATTCGTTTGAGTTTTCATAAGTTTTTTTTTTTTTTTGCAAAACTATATACCTACTCATGAGTTATGGCCATCTATTTCTGGAAATACTTGTGGATAAGTTTCTAAAATTTCATCTGTTGGCTCATAACTTTTCTGTGACAGTGAAGAGAATCTAACAGCGGCTCTCAAAGTGATGATTATCAAGTGAAAACTGTTACCAGATGCTTGTGAGCTTATTTCAGGTTCTAGCTTTAGATTAATAATACACATACATACATGGATAAAATATTGTATAGTCTTTGTGGTTTGAAGTCGACACATGTTTAGTCCTTATAGTTTTGTTTTAATCTGAATAGTCCTTATGGTTTGAAGTCGACATCTGTTTAGTTCTTATGGTTTTATTTTAATCTGAATAGTCCTTAAAGTCATGATTTTTCATCTAAATAGTCCTTATGACCTTTAACTGAGAAAATTATTTGAATGACTATTTGGATGAAAAATCATGACTTTAAGGACTATTCAGATTAAAATAAAACCATAAGAACTAAACAGATGTCGACTTCAAACCATAAGGACTAAACAAATTTCAATTTTACATACATCATTTTTGTATGTTCAATTTTAGGAATACAAATTAGGATTTTGGATAAACTCACCTGATATGGAACACTAGTTGAGTGGATTAGTAGGAGGAATTATACATAAATTTTGTGTTATTGTTGTGTGATGTTCTTTTACGACTCATGTAGTGGCAATAGGAGTCCAATAATAGTATTGAATGGATCTATGTAGTTATTTGATTCATTAAAAAGCCGTGTCATGGTATTGAATTGTAGTGCCATATTGTCGTGTCAACTATGTATGTAGTTCATAAAGAAGCCGAATCCAGTAAGGGTATTGAACAGTCAAGGAAAACCAAAAGGAATGGAACTTTATTCGTTGTTTGAGAACCTTTGGTCAGACTCTCAGAGGCATCTGGCTGAAGTTGAATCTGGATATAATTTTCACATTATAACCTACTGAGTCGCACTTTAATAGAATCACAATTAAATTTAATAATGATTTACAACCTAATTTGAGGATGGATTTTGTTCAAATGTTTGTCAAGAAGCCAACCTGATGTACAACCTCTCTCTCTGAGCAATTACTTTACACTTGACAATCTTCGTCAATGTGGTCGTACTGTTTTAAAGTTTAAAATCAGTCTTAAGCTCACTATTACTCGATAACTTTGTTCAGGTTGTGGTACAACAGCTGAAGGAGGACGTACAGACCATTGAGCTGGACTCCCTTCTTCTGGTAATCAACGAACTCTTGCTAAAGAATTATGAAAAAAAATCGTGGTTGCTCTGTGTAGTGTTTGGTCTCCCTTTACATAGTTTTGTGCTGTAGAATTGAACTTTGGGTTGAAGGAACCACAGATTGGTAAACTTGACTGCTAAATGTAAGATTTTCTGCAACTGCAGCAAGGATATGAGAATAAATGTATGAAATTGACTCTGCATACTCTATTTTATCTGCTCATCTCAGACGAGGAACATGCCTTGCAGATCAAGTATCAGTTACAACAACAGGCCTTTTTCCGGAGAAGGATTTGAAGGATATAGCTGTTCTGGCTTAGGTAGATCTGTTTGATAACTTAGATTTTGTTTGTAGTTATTATCGAGGTAAAGTGTGTACTTCAACCCTATGAGGTTGGAATTGATGATATTCAAGATGATGAAATGAGCCTAAGAGCTAATTCCATGCCAATGGATGGGAATCTGACAGTGAGGTGAAAGCGCCATTCAAGTACTATTTTCGATGGCTTTAGCCTTTAGGGCTTCAACTGTGGGCGAAACATCTAATTCGGAATATCATTGATAATAAACCTGACATGTTTTGTTACGTTTCCCAAGTTAACCAATCATTTAGTGGATCAGTATATAGTTCCTCCTGTAGTAGATAAAAGGTAAATCCTATAATAGCTAGTACTATAGTAGTTGGTGAAAATAAAACCAGAAAAATATAGCTTAGCAGCATGATTGATAAAGACAATTTCACATTGACCAAGTAACCAGATCAATCCTCAAATGAGGAATAGTGATGAGAGTGAAACATAAATTTGAAAATTGAGCTGAATAGTGACTATTTCTTGGCTTTATGTCCTGAAGCCAACACAAAGTACATACATACAGTAGTATTATTATTGATTGTAATATAAGAGAATCATAAGCACACCTTAGGAAACAAGATTTTCCATTTAGAGAGGCACCTCGATCGGAATTAATTAAGCAGGTAAAATACTTGCCGCACTTGAAGAGAACTGAGGAGTCCACAACACTTCCACTGCCTGCAACGGAAATAATTAACAGAGGTTTTTATTCTTTCTGGGGGAATCTAAATGTAATTATTTATATCTCAAAAACAGAAATACAAAAGGGAAGGAAGTTCAATTCTTACTCTTATGCGGTCTGAATTTCCAATGGAATGAAGTATGTCCAACACTTGTTTTAAGCTACGCTTGTCCTTGATGGCGGGTATGTGATAAGAGCCTTTAGCAGCCACCAATATTGTAACCTGGTCATCGAAATTTAACACACATAAATATTTACAGTTCAGTCTATTCTGTAGCCATGAATCGAACTCAAGTTTATTGAACTTTACCACTATATGTTCACTCTGCGATTCATTCGCTGAACTATGGCTCGTCTCTTTAGGATGATTCCTCTCGTAAATAGAATGGTGATTCAGGTGAGTTTTTGCCTGTCGAGCTCCCATCAGTGAATCCACCTACAATATAAACAATAAGAATGAGACGCTATTATATTTTTTTGATTAATTTCTAATTCTTAAGTGAACATATGTATTTGTATGAAACTTACTGATGAGTAACCTGAGATGTAGTAACCATTAATCATACGCCGACCTAAAGCTATTATTGTCTCTGCAGTCAATTAAAATAAAAAGTTTAGCATAAATCATTAGAATATACTTGAAAAGAACACACAAAAAAAAGCCGCAGTAGCTTGCATTTGGAAGTACGTACATAGCAAAATTAATTAATAGAAATAAACATAATTAAGCAAAATGACATCAAAGAATTACTAATGGAGTTACCATTCAAGATATAGCTCAAACCCTGGTAGGTATAAGTGTATCCGTTCACACTTTCAGCAGCCTGACTTTTAGCAATCCGATTAAGATCCGTCTGGAGTTCTCGCCCCGTGTCTGACAAATGAACCTTAAAAAAAAAATTCGATCAAATAAATTGGAGTTAAGATGTCATTGCAAAATTAACCCAAACTGGAGTTGGCTTGCCTTTAATTAGCAACTTAGTTTAAGAAGAAAACTATCTAGTCATCTTTGCATTATGTCAGTTTCCGTAACAAAGCAAATAGAGTCATCCTTAAAAATTCTAAATTGATCCCTTGAAGACCAAGTAGTAATAATAAAAACCATACCTGAAGCTTGACTACATTGGTTTGTACTTGACGCGAATACAAAATACCAAGAACAAACGCCAAACCGATCAATTTCAACTTCGTAACCAAATCATCACCAGCTTCAGAATTAACCACCACAAAAAAAACCCCAACAAAGAAGCAGAAAACATAAAAGGCCGCAGCTCGTCCCACATACGGATCATCTATTTCAGTAATGCGGGTATAATTCTGAAAATAACCTAAGTTGAGGTTGCAGTAGTTCCAATTAAAGCTTCCGTGAACCCGCCCGATCGGACGATACTCGGAGTCGATCCTGGTCTTACACAAGCTTCCCCCAACCCGCCCGACGGGGGCAGCCAATGCCGGATTCGATTTAGGGTTGTACATGATAACTGACAAACCCAGCAGCAAAGCACCGACTGTGGAATTCCTTAATGCCCTAAGAGAACTTTCCCACAAATTGTTGACGATAACATGGAGTTGATTTCTTGGCTGCAACTGAGACTCGCCTGACTTTGGCTCTGACTTGGTGATGGTTAAGTAGTCCGGCCTCTTCTTAAACTTAGAGAAGAAGCACTGAAGTTTAAGGTCCTTCCGTATTGGAGAAATAGAACGAAGATTGCTTTGATTGATCAAGCTATGGCCTGAAGAAAGACGAAGAGGGTGCAACCGGATTGTGTGCACTTGGTTCGATTTGAACGGGTTGTCTATGATCACCAACGGAGCTGCTGTTGCCATGTTCAATCTCTATGTATCTAACAAACTACTGTCTTTTGTTTTGGACAAGCTGAAACTATTGTGATAGGGTTTTGCGCTCCCTATACATATATATAAGTTCGCAAATTGTCCAAATAAGGAATGTTCGTAATTTATCCTACACGGGCAAGGAAAGTTCGTAATTTATCCTACACGGGCTAGAATATTCTTCCCATATACTTTTGGTTTATGAATTACGAACTCTAAACTCTCTGTTGGTAAGTTATGCTAATCTATGTACCGGATTCTTGAATATATTTAGTGACATGCACCTTTGCCAGAGGGTCTTCTGTACAATGTTTTCAAGTACATTACTCAACTTCAATTGAAACTCAAACGCATCAATGAGAAGCCTGCTCATACTTGTTCATATGTGACAATTTGAGAATTGAGACAAACATGGGAAACTTACCTTTTGTTTTCCAGGATATTGATGGCCTGCTCTTCCTTTTGTTCAGCATAAATTTTACTTGTCTCAGCTTCCTATATATCGTAACCCCCATATAATAAGAGAAATTCAAACTTCTATTTTATTTAAGTTCATTATCGAATGAGCAAGGAAAAGAATGAAATGCATACCTGGCGAATGGCGATCGAGCTTGAACAGAGATAACTTCATTTTCATCAGCTTAGCATCTCAAGTTCAGCATTCAAGGTCTTAACTTCCTCAAGGAGTCGATCTATGTAGAGGGTACTGACAAGCATGGTGCTCCCCTCACCAATTGACCTGATCTTATGCAGTTTTTTTTTTTTTTTAAATATATATATTCTGAACAGCTTTCTTGCTGCCTGAATAGCCGACTATCGGATTCTGAATTAACACATGACATATTGCGGAAAAGCTGTTCTCACAGACACCGATGAAGCATAAACATGGAAAATTCTTTCTCCAATGTCTCAGTGTATGTTTCTTCTAGAAATGATCTTGACAGAGAGGATTCAAACCACCAAGGTGCACTTAAACCAAGATGAATAGACCGTTGGATTACATTTATCCTATCATTTAATATTTAAATAAAAAGTTAAGTATAAATATCAACGGTTAAGATTTTCTAATAAATACTTGGTTCACTTGTACCTTGGTGTATGCAAGAATTTTCGTGATCTTGAACTACCAATAAAGTTGCGTATGTTGCTTCCCATTGACAAAACATCGATCAGCATATATTATTTTAACGTGTCCTTGACATCGATCAGTTTTGAATTGCTTGAAACATTTTTCAAGCAGAGACAATGATTTTACTATTTCTGTCAAATCAAAATAAGCTAGATCTTGGAGCAGTTTGTTCTCTCACTTCTTTCTTTCTTTCGGAAGTACTGAAGATTTGAGATGAACACTTTTTCAATAAAGCTTGTTCTCTCTAACATTAATTCCTCACCAGTGTGCTTCCACTGTCCAGTCAACTGTTTTGAATTTTCATTGGCTTCCATCAAGGCATTTAACATGAAATCAGCCTCTTTAATTGTCGCATGCGCTTCTTCAAAACGGATTAAGAAGCTACTAACGAAATCACTTTTCTCTCCAGCTTCAACTCTCTTGAGTCTCTTCTTGTTTTTCGAACTAAGAGGCCTTCCAACTTTTGCCAAGAGGCTCCAGCTCCATATCTGGTCCTCGTTTCACACCAGAAATAGACGGAATCACCATAGTCTGATTAGTCTCTCTATTGCGGGGGCAGCAGTAGGTGCAGTATGAGGAGTTTTGAATGCCGCCAGCTGCGCGACTCTAACTCAGATGCCGAAATCCCTTGCAGAGAGAATGTGAACGACGGTGTCCCAACCGCTACATTGAGCTTGGTATCCCTTAGGGAATTGTTTGATGACCAAAAAACACCAAAATCTAATTCCTTGTTCAACGAGGAGGAAGAGCTAGGGTTAGGGTTATTGGAAAAAGAATTCACCGAGCCACCGTCTCCCTTCGGAGCCGTCATGCACTCAATCTCGATATGCTGAGTCGTCAGAATTGGTGGACCACTGCATCCAGAGATTACTCTGTCCCCATCATCCCAGTGTTTAGTGCTGCTTCATGTTCTGGTTTGACCATTTCCTTGTGCAAAGCTCTCTCTCGAAACTACTGGCTGCACGATTGGTAGAAAATTGTGTTTATCCCAACATTAATTCAGTTGCATGAGAAAAAAAAAAAACATCGTCTCAAAGGAACACCAATGCCATACATTACCAAGACACGGCACATGATAAACGTGAAATATCTCAAGTCACCGGAGATAGACGACCAAGACTGTATATGGTCAAACTAAGTGAGTAATACCAGAGCATAGGGAAAGAGATGAAAAGAAGGGTTCATTCCCCATATTTGCAGAAACGCTAAAAAATTAGCTTAAATGTTGATAGGAAAAGCAATTAAATCTTCACGTTCTTCACTCTCCCCAACGTGCACTCCCGCCGCTCAAACGAGTGTTTGGGCAACGAGTATTTTGATCTCGACAGAACGCCCATGATCCTCCTACAATCTTCCTCGTCAGTTTCTTTCTCTCAAGATTTTGATTTTATGAATTTTGGGTAGTACAAAAATAAAATTTAATTAACATTATTAAAAACAAAATTTAATTATCGTCCACGAGTCCATATTCTACCAACAAAAATTGACTTGTATCCATGCTTCTTAGCTACTAGCAGATCGATTCTGTTGCAGCATCCCAACTGTTGCACTTCGCGTCCTTAGGATTGTTGAAGTATTCGGGGATGGGTACTTAAACCCAAATCGACCAGACCTCGAAGCAACATTGCTTGTGCTTCCCAAAGCTGATGGGTCACACACATCTGAAATTCCATTATTCTCCTGAAACAATTGAAGATGGTCAGAAAATAGGCAAAAAGAAAAGGAGTTGAAGAATATAACGTTACTGCTCGTGCTTCAAGTTGTAGAGGAAAAATGCTGACAATTGAGCAACCAAAAAATACCCTGGCTAAATCAACCATGTTTTCAAGTGTACAAAACACTCATCAGAAAAACAAAATATGTTTCACCACTTGTAGTGACTATTCAGCTGTTCCCAACTGGTAACAATTCAAATCATCTTTTGAACCCAGAAAGAGACGGCTAACAAACTGAATTCCTTTGGAACCCAAATATCATTGAATACCAAAGAACCAAAATCACAAACAAACACAAGCATGTGGACTAATTCAGAATTTTTTGTTTTTTTGAAGTCATTCAGAAATCATATATGAATGTAAGTTGTTGCAGTCATTGAGCAGTAAAGAGAATTATCAAGATCAGGAAAAATGCAATGGCAATGAACAAGCTTATAGGTCAGAACTCAGAAACTTCAAGAAATTTAAATGTCTTGAGCAGTAATCCTGATCTAGGGAACGCCTGAGACTCATTAAACTTGAAACTTATGAACCCAACTAGCCAGAAAATCTGAAGAGTGAAAGGAACAACAGGAGTCTGACTACAAAACTGGTCTGGAGAAATTTTCTATTCAGTAGTGACCACATGAAAATGTCCACTTTCCTAACCAGCAAGTAATTTCCAGTATGAGAGGAAGTGAATGGAGATATAGTGATATACTCATCTCCGATAATTGTATCTGCTACCTAGTAACTCTACCTCTGGAAAATGTAGGATTCAACCCTACAAGTGAATGGAAAATGTAGGATTCAACCCACTATCTAATGAATATGGGAACTGTTGAGACTTTTATGATTATCAGTTGCATTTTCATTATCATATAGAAAGATAGTGATATCAGATTATCAATAAGACCAACAAAGCTTTAATCCTCCAACCAATATTAAATTATTCTTAGCATCACACCAAAACAAGCTATCCACTTGAAAAATAAAACTTACTCTTGAGGGTGATGCTGGGGGTAGCTCGAGTGCTAGCCTTGAAGACTTTTGTGGTGTCACCTGCATAGGTCAGTTGTAACCAGTGAGACGCAAATAAGCAAATCAACAAAATCAGATGGGAAAAACAAAATTTCTACATGCATACATCATACAAGCAAACACATATAATACATACATGTCAAATGACACCAACAGCCATACTAAAAGACCAAAAATAGACTATGTTCATAGACTGGATAACAATCTTTACCAAAGATGAGGGCGACGCTGGTGGCGGTTCAAGAGATCGCCTGGAAGAGTTGGACGATGATGCCTACACATAATAGAAATAGAATTAACATGGTGCCAAATATAATATTCAAAAGCATGTTATTAATTACATATAGTTACAGAATAATACACGCAGTGAAAATATGAACAGAAGCAATAATATGTTAGTCAGGTGATCATGCTGTATTTAATTGATTTTGTTATACAAAGCAGTGAAATCGATCGTTAGACCAAAAAGAACCAAAAACTCTATGAACTAAGACATAAGAAATGATTGCCAGTAGTGTTTACAGCAAAAGTTCAATACATGCCTGAATACGTTCTGTGGTTCTGCTATTTTGAGTATTTTCCATTCTCTTGGCATAGTCACACAACTTCCACACTCCGTCATTAGTTGAATCCTAGAGATAAAACGCCACAACAATTAGAATGAAACTCCTACCTCATAAGTATACAAATCATTTGCCAAAAGTATTTGTATCTTGTGGTCAGTAATACTACAATACCTGCTTGCCTTCTATTCTGTTAATCTTAGTTTCCTGCGACCAAAATAAAAAATAAAAAAAATCAGACTTTGACTTTGTATGTGGATCCACTTGTAAGAGGACAAGAAGAAATAAGATAAATAAATTACCAGGGTAAGCACTGCATGTTGAACTTCTCTAAAATTTGTGCTGATGGAATCTGTTTTTCCTTGTAGTTCAATAACCTGCAAATGGCTTTTAAAAGGTTAGCTTAAAAACCAGAACAATAAGAGAGAAAATTGAGTAGTTCATAATTAATCATAAGTATCTGAGAGGGCCCACCTCCTGTTGTGTCCTAACAGTTGTTTCAATGCACTCATCTAAATTACGGTCCACACCATCCAAATTCGAAGATAATTGTCGCCTGGTGACCTGAAAGCAAGCAATCACCAGAATAGAAAGTTATTCATGCACTAATATCCTGGGAAAACGTGTCCATAAATTTGAAGGGATTTCTGAAATTCCCTCGGGAACAACAGAAATTGAAATTCTGTTATTTCGACAATAAAAAATAAATTGCATAAATAGAACCAGTGACCAAAGTTAAGAGAATATTGAGCACCTACATACTATGCTCTTTAAGGGCAGTTAATTAAACCATCATCTAATCAACATGATCAAATAAAGAAGTTTAAGTTCTGATTTCCAAAGTACACCCAAAAAAAACACTTACTGAAATTGATGAAAAGACACCGTCAATCTGTTTAGAAAAAGACTTCCCAGCATCAGCTAAGCTACGTCTGGTTGCAAACATCATACCAGGAAGTTTCCACCCCTGAAAATACATAAATGTTACAAGTCATCCAATCCGTTATTTTCTTTGATCATAATGAAATAATGAGTTTATTATTATTTTTCTGAAACCACTCATCAATAAATAACTAATGTCAATTAATGAGCACGCAGAACTAAGTGCAACACACATGTTGCAGTAATTTGTTTGTTGGTATATGCTAAAGCTTTAGCTAGCAAATGAAAAATGACTATATCATAATAAGTATAGCTTCGAGGACCACACATGTCATCAGCTGCTTAGATTGTAGACCACTTAAATTGAAAAAGGAAAGAACTTTCAAGTTGAAGCCAGTGTCTTGACTAGTATTTTTTTTAAGATCTTATCAAGACTGAGGGAAAACATATCTAGTGTTCTATGTTAATGGCTTTGAACCTTCACTAATATAAGAGCATAACCAATCATCTCTAAAGTATATGGGTTGAATTTCAAACTGCCAATGGATAAATAAGATGGAATGTTTTATAACGTAGCCAGGACAGATAAAACATCACATGATATAAACAGAAAAAGAAAGGACAAAGAAACTAACATAAAAGTTTCAAAGACCCTAAAAGACTCAGAAGGGTAACTTGGACTATGGAATATAAAATATCGGTATTACAACATGGATGTATATTTGTCTCTTTATTTCCCCAAAAATGAGCCACAGAAAAATCATGCATATCTGTACAGTTAATCGAAATGCACATAACAAAGCTCTTACCTTCCACCAAAAGTAGCCATATCCTGCCACTACTACAACAAAAATTAAACAATATCTGCTAGCACCTGCACTAACAAAACATAAAGAGTCAAAAAGTACCCATAAACTACTAGACATTTAAACACAAATCATAAAATCAAGAGCCCAGAAATCTTGAAAAGGCTATAGAAGTAAACCAAACCTGTTCGACTCCCGGTTACTATTGTAATTGGTCCACTTGACGAATATGACTGCAGCTCCTGCCGTATTTTGTTCATCTGTACAATTTGAATAATCTAGTCTCATTACACCATCCTCCATAATATTAATGTCTATACTCTTTCATATGAATTCACAATGACTGACTAAACAATTCATTTAGAAGTTAGAACTGCTCCGTGTGTGTAGAAAGAAATGCATCCCTTGCTCTAATACTTAACTACATTTCAAACAACTTTACACAATAAAAATTCTATAAACCGCAAAAGAAACCTGAGCCATCAAAGCATCGTTGGATGGTTTCTTAACCGAGGGAGCTTTAGTTTTATCATCTCGTATTTGCTTCCAAGCAATCTGTCATAAAAGACCAAATATCATAATCAGCATGGTACAGTATAAGTATATAATACATATTAGTCCAAAGAAGCGCAAAGTGAACAATAATACTAAAGAGTCTCTAAGACGATAGTCTTTCTTTAATAAAACTATTTTAAACATACAGACAGACTACCAAACTATGTATTTCGTACAAAGATCACAATGGCCATGGATTTTCCACGTATCGTGAGCATTACACATAAATCCATCAGGTGAATTGGACGTCTGGACCTTTACCCTCCTTTTATAATTCATTCTTATTCCTAGGATATCAAGTCACCAACTAACAAAAAGGCCACAACATACAGTTCCAAAAAGAGCAACTTTGAAGCAAAATCCAAAACATATCTCATATGAAACAGGACATAGCAGGTGAGTAGTCCCCAGCAGTGCAGGAAAAAACTTAGAAAGCTATGAAAACCCTTAAGCGCTATTAATTTCTAAGAACTGGTAGGTAATTCAGTTTGATGACTACCTTAAATGCACCAGAAACCACATCAGATATGCGTCCTTCCTGAGCAAGGTATGAACCAAGAATGCCTACAAACCAAAGCACACATCGATTAAAAAACATGTCTGTTCATCCCTGACAACAAACCCATCACACACGAAAACCAAATTGAAAAGAACCCTTTACACAAAAGCAATAGCTAGAATGCAAATGGGACTGTGCATAAAGCTTCCACGTTAATTTAGAAAGACCCACTTCCAAACAATCTTAACTCAAAAACAATTCCCTTCCACGTCTATATCAACCAATGTTCATTCGTTTCAACAATCAGAAGCTAACTAGATTTACTTATAAATACACAATTCAATCTTGGAGCTATTGTGATAGGACATATGGGAGAGTGTACAGCTCCAACTACTCAATACTCCCCAAACAATGCACATTCAATGCGAAAACCAGCCGAACCATACTGCATACGATAACCAAAACAACACCCTAGCTCTCCATTCGCAGTTCGAAACTCCAATTCCCACTCACATATCAGATATCACCATCAGAACACCTGAATGACTATCTCCTCCTAACAACAAAATTAGATTTCGGTATAACGAGAGTTCATCCGAAACCCTAACTCTTCTCCGGCGGTGCTCAGCCCAAAGCTGAATCAAAACACTAGATAGCTAATCCGGACGGGACTAAATTACGACGGGATTGAAGCTTATGATAAATTATAACACTTTGAAGTCTAAATCGAGAGAGTGATCGGAAGAAGGAGGACTGTACAGACCTGCACCGACGAGAACCCCGACCTTGACGAGAGGCAGAGCCATGGATTCCGGTAATCGATTTTTTCAGGGACGGAGTTTTTATAGGTAGAGCAATCGGAGACACGGCATCGAAGCCGATCGCGGCGGCGTCGGCGGAGGTGAATTGCCAGAAAAGAATCGATGGTTTTGTGCGTCTCCGAGGGACTGAGAAGGAAGGACTCTGGGTTTCTGTAGCGAAGGCGTGACAAACCCTATTTTCCTACTGTGCAAGTAAAGGGGGTGGTTGGTACGCAAGTTACGTAAATGCCCTTTCGAATTTCAAGGACTCTACGAATACGAATTCAAAGTATACAGTAGTATTTGATTTGAATTTTCGTTTTTACATGTGTTGGGTAATATACAAAAATAATTTGGAAAGTAAGATCAATGCAGATTTTCTTATTGTATATAGGAAGTAGATTAAAATTGGGACTTGGTATCTGATTGATTCGTTCTGAGAAACTAAGCTAAGTAAAATGACCAAAATCAAAAAGATTTGGGGTCTTGAATCTACATGAAATGATCGGAATAAGAATATAAGTCTCGATCACGTTAATAAGTATCAAGTTCCTATGTTTCCTAAGAATTTGATTATGTTATTTAGGGAAAGTGGTTGAATCCTTATGCCTTCATAAACTTGTCATATTTGTCTAGCTAATCTCTCGCGTCATAATATAAATAATTTACATTATACGTTCAAGTTCAATTTTGAAACCTAGATAGGTTTTATGTAAGCGTCACTATCTCATATTTTACATGTTCACGTTTTGAGTTACAGATTATGTCCATTCTAGGCTAATTCGAGTCTTGGTTAAGTTTTGTAATAGGACTTCAAACCTAATTTCAAGTGGTGAATTGTAAGAATCATTATAGTATGCGCCCAATATAACTTGAACATTCATCTCGCACGTTTTAAGCAAACTTTGATTCGATTTTGAAGCAAGATCCAGGTCCACCGTACTAGATAGATATGATATCCAAGAAGTGAGTTTTTACAAAATGATGAACATATATATGGAGCTAGAATTTTTAGATCGTACTGCATGCTACTCTGCTAGCATTCATCGTCTGAGGATCGATGCCTCCAAAGGTTGATGATCTATTGAATATTATATTCGTCCCCCCTTGTACTTTTACCTATTTCGTAAACCTTAAACCTGTGCTGATATGGATATGTTCATCATATATATGCATTAATATTAATAAATTCAACGATTGAGATGTGAAAATATGACCGAAAAGTGAGTCAAATAAGGAACTTCACACTTGAATTTTAAAATGAAGTTTCGTTCTTGATAGGAACTAATATATATATATAGCTTTTCTCAGCTACAAACGTCCGCACCAATGGTTTTGGTGCGGACTTTCATTTTTGCACAACCTTTTGATCGAATTTCCTCATCTCCACCGTCTAGTATCTAGATAATATTGTGTAAATCATCTTTGCAAAATTTCAGCCAATTTAGTAATCGTTAAGGCCCTCAAAATTGCGTCTTTCTGTTATAAACATGAACGGTTCATGTTTGACAGAATTCAGTCCGTCCATTTGTTTTTCGAGTTTGAGGGTCTTAACGATTACCAACTTGGCTGAATTTTGCAGAGATGATCTACACAATATTATCTAGATACTAGACGGTGGAGATGAGGAAATTCAATCGAAAAGTGGTGCAAAAATGAAAATCCGCACCAAAACCATTCGTGCGGACGTTTGTAGCCAAGAAGCCTTGTGTGTGTGTGTGTATATATATATAGACACACACACGCGCGGTATACGTAGGTACGTACGTTAAGGTATTGTTAGGTCATTGCTGGAAAAAAAACCTTATGTTTTCATTGACGAAACAAGTATTGGAATGGAAATCAGTATCGAATTTGTAAGGTAAAAACGAACATAAAAATGAAGATCGAAGTTAGATGGTAAAGGCTTTCTGTCTTCTAGCTTCTTCTTCTATTTTTTGTTGTTGTTGGAGTTACTCTTGAGTGGATTGATTTTTTTGACTTAGGTTAATAACCCTCCAACATCTGGGTTAACCTAAGCTTAGATCTGTGATCGATCGACGTCTAGGCTAGGGTTTAGGATTTGATGGCTCAAAACAATGTCCTGCAAATACAGTTTCATACTACATGACTAGCTACTACTACATGTCTATCTTACATCAACTTTGTTCTTTTCACAGGGATCTCCATCTCCTCTTAGATCATCGCCGTTTGGCAAACCCTTTTTATTACTAGCTGATTATGAATTCGGAGGCATCAAGTATCAAACTCCAGATGTTTAATTGATGTGTTTATGTACCTTTTCCCAACCCGCTCTCACATTTGAAGTTTCGAATGCTTGATCAAATGATCAATAGATATTCACTCTGCGGAAAGATCTGGCATGGACCTCTGGTGTCAATGCGAGAGATATTCAAACCAAAAATCCAACACAGAATGAAAGTGAGGATACAGAAATCCAACTGAGAACCGATCAGAGACATGCTTTAAAATTAGATCTGCTTTGAAATACGATCATTTCGGTTGATCTATTCTGACATGAAAACCAATATAAGTAGCTAGTCGATCGAGTACTCGCCCGTAGCAAGGCAAATAAATTATACTTAATTTCCTGCTAAATTTGGGAGAGAGAGAGAGAGATTAACTAAAGAAGAAACCACTACGACTGATTAATAATAAATAGAATGTGTAAGGGACGTACATTTTATTGTTGGTTCAAAACTAGCTAGCTTGCAACTAAACAGTAATTTACAAATTACAAAGCACAGCAGGCATATTATTTATGAATCGATCAGAAAGAAGTGTAGATTTTCATCTGGGTCAAAATATGCTCGAAGTTATCGGTAGACTTCTCAACGGGATGAGAATGCATGCCTTCATATGTAGTCACCACAACTCCTTCATCCCTGGTTAGTCTCTGAACTTGCTTCTTCACATTGCAACCCTGATGCGTGCACCGATAGTAGCTTCTACAGTCGTTAAATAATAAACATGTTAGAAACTACACCAGTAATTAACCATATATCTCGATGCATATATGCAGATTAATCATGAACTTATATGAATGTTTGAATGATACTAGCGCATACATTATATATAAAGCTGGTATTTCTAGAAGGAGATATTAAAAATTCAGTACTCGATCTACTATTTTCCCATACTACATGTAATACAATTGTAAGGATAGATCGATCTGTTTGTTGTTGCCCTAATGTTATCTTAACATCTAAATATATATTGACTATTTATCAGCACGCAGCAGCAGTCATCAGATGCAGCACGCCAACAAGGCAGGGCAAGCTAGCCATGCTCGACTCAGATAACAAGCTCCATTTGCTAATCCATGTGCATGAAAAAGCCTGTAGCTATATATATATAATAATCACGTACGTATTGATTGATTAGTTAACTAATTAGATATGTAATTAACTTGAATTTGCTACACTGTTGTGTTCCAAAGCACCAACAGTACTATCTCCATTTCTTACTGCAGAAGTATGAATATCGATCTAGATAGCCGCATATGATAATATGAGATACAAACACACAAACTGCTAGCTTGCTTTTAACTATGAATTAATCGTTGCACGTATTGACGTATATAGTTTCTTCAATTAGCTAGGTTTTGTTTGCGTTGTTGGATACCAACTATTGCTAGAACATCATGATGATCGATCATCATAATCGATCGAATAATAAAAGAGTTTGGGTAATCATTATTCATTACTTGATCACTAATAAGTTAGTTCTATATATACTGCAGATCAACGATAATGATGAGTAGAGATTTACTAAGCAGTAATTATCAAGGAATGATTATATAAACTGATCGGGATGACAACACGTACTCGGTGATTCAATCATCAATCGTGTGCTAAATTAAGTAAAAATATACAGAATAATGGATGTAGAAGTCCCAATTAAGTTCGAGTATCCTCTCATATTCATAAAAACAAAGAAAGATCGAGAAAGTCAAGATTTATGATGATATTGATGAACTGACCTTGGGAACTTGTTGTTCTTGACTGCTTTTTGGCCATACTTTCTCCACCTGTATCCATCGTCAAGTATATCGACTTGGCTCCTGGTCTGAAACGCATATCTCGGCTTCCTGATCTTCTTGTCTCCCTTCTTCATCCCTAATCTTACTGCTGTATTACTTTCACCCTCCCCAAAGCTTTTCATGCTCTGCTGGGTAATACTACTCATGCTGTTCGAAACCTCCATCTCTGACATCAGCCCCAAGAACCCATTTGCCTTGTTGTTGCTAGCTTGGTACTGATGATCGTCACTGTAAGCATGATGAGGATGACTGTTCACCATGTTCAATGACAGCGAAGAAGCAGCAGCAGAAGGTGGCATTGATGAAGAAGAATAGAATGCTGGGTAGGTATCCATCAAAAAACAGAGAGGTGGATATCGATCGATGGAGATCGAGAGGAGTCGGATAGTTATAAGAAGAAGGTTTGGGAAGATTGATTCAATGTGGTAGAGCGGCTTGTTTATAAAGCTGAAGTTCTGTGGACTAATCTAATCTATTGGAGGAATCAATTAATTAAATTAAAGGCAGTGATAGCGGCTGGGTGGCGCGCGCCTCTTAGCATGTAGCTCTTATTTGTCCCATGTTTGGTTTGGTGTCGTGAACGGCACGTAATAACGGAGAGTGATTGATGTACGTTGGTAAAAAAGATAAGTTATAATGGTCATTCATTTCACGATCAATTAGTCTTAGGAGCTTGGATATATGCTCCTCCATGATTAACATGGAAATTATGCAAGGTGAATACGAATAGTCTGATATGATTACTGGGTTGGTCTTGGCCAAAGTTAACCTAAGATTTCTTGCGGGTATACTTTTCTTTGAATATTGGAAACATATAAGTTTGTTTAAGGTGAGGAAGGAGACTGCTAGAAGCAGAGGTTGCTCACGTGTATAATAGGATGCGGACTATATCTATATCCAAAGGCTTTGGCCTTTGGTAGCTTCTATATATTATAGATGAAAGAATAACGCAGCCAGCCCCACGAGGTCATATAATATGTCTGTCTGGTAGCAGCTAGCAGCGCAGTACGTTTCTCCGGTCAGAACATGTGATTTCAGATTGTTCTCGATCTAGGGTTCATGTTCTTAACTGAGTACGACGTAGTTGATCGATCAATAACTTCGGGCCATGTGACATACTACAACATCTATTCATACATTTGTCTTTTGATAGTCGATCTGTCGATGTTTACTCCATTTGAATTATTATCAATGGATGTGGAAAAGTGTGAAACAACACACCTAGTCTTTGTCCACAATGGTTGACTAAAGTAAACACATGATGATGATCGATATGAAAGTGGGATCCGGATTTTCTGGCTTGGATTTAAGTTGCTCAGATTTACTTGGATGTCTTATAACCATTAGATGAAGTAAGGATGACATAAGGATGACATGGTAGTCTTACATTGTACTCAATCTAATAGTTAGAAGTCATCCAAGCAAATCCAAACAATATAAATCCAAATAGAGAATTCAAATTCATGAAAGTGAATGAATGAAACAAACGGCACGTTCGGTACAGCAGCAGAGATCGATCGAGAATATATGCATACATATATTAGTTCCTCTGTTGAATGTTGACGATTCACGAAGGTGCATACATACGATTGAATCATCTACTAGAAAGAAATTAAGGACCACCTAATATTTCCCTTAATTGTCATGGAATCAACTGGAAAAAGAGAGAGGCAGAAGAAGTATCAGCGAAGGAGACGAGTCGTGCGTAATGGGCACGTGGGTTTTTTTTTTTGGTCGAGATGGGCACGTGGGTTTAACGATACATTACAAAACTTAATTAACTTTTAATTCATAAACAAGTACTCCGATCGATCAAGGAAAATTAATTCAAAGAAAACTACGTGCTCTACTGGATCGTCAATGGATTAAGGTTTAAAAACTCAATTTTTAAAAAAATTAATTTTAAATAAGCAACCTCTAATCTGTTTTCTAAAATCGTGGTTATTTAAAATAAAAATTTTTAAATAAGCACGTTTTAAGATTTTATTAAACAAAAAATCTATCTAAAATGATGATTATAAGTTATTTTAATGTTTAAAACTCAATACCAAACTGGACCTAAATGATACAATATTTCAACTTGAAGTGATTGATAAAGGATAAAATTCTAATATAATTCATCACAGGAAAACTGATGTTGGATATATTATTTGGGAAGAAAAAACTAACTGACAATATAGTCTCCTTAACTTTGTGTGATCATTGCATATGTGTATACATCACTCGATCGATCGTGTAGTCTCCGTTGAATTGAAATTTTCCAAAAATTCTAGACATGCAAGTAATAATCTTATTCCCACAGTACGATGTGTACTAGATGTTGATCGAGATATATTCAAATCAAGGACAAAACATGATTCAACCTTCTCATACAATTTTTCTTTGCAAATATATTCAAGGATGGTCGACATCTCGTAGTAGCACGTGAGTTTTACACGTATATTTGAGAACGTCCACTGCTTAATAAGTTACTAGCTTTGAAACCCGCGCTTCGCGCGGGCACGGTTATATCCCAAAGTTAAAATGGTTTCTTTATTCTCCTGTCTAGTATGAGTACATCCAAAAATGAGAGTATACCAAAAAACCAAATATGGATAGACATTGTACAAAAACAATAACTTTAACACACCCACTAAAAACAATAACTTTTCAGTGATGGTTGATTTGAACATTTTAGAGTGCCATTAATTTCTACGGTAATTGTTGTGTTATCTAGTACATAAGATATTTAGTATCATATCATGTTGAAAAGTAAGTGAAATTGACAGAGTAATGTAAATGGATTGACATATACACAGAAGTTGTGGTATATATTACAGAAACTATATTATGTTTACATTGTACTACACATTATACAGCTAGACCATACACGCAGGTCTCTAAAGAGTTGTTCCTATTGTGCAAAAAAAGAACTGTTTTGTCAAGCAGAGTCTGCTTTACAAAAACTCCTGCTTGATGACAAACTGCTGTTTCAAAATTTTACCTTGTCTTTTTTCCACTCTGTAGAGGATTCAAAGCACCGACAGTAATTACATCTTGATCTTGGAGATCAGGAGCAGGTTGATGACGTGCAGATGCCATTGTCATGATCTTTAGAGCATGATAAGGTTTGTTGAAGCTACAGTGGTCAACAAAATTGTCTGAGATACTTTGATAAATAGGACAAAAAGAGCCTTATTTTTTTAAGAGGTGTAAGATTTTACTTTTCTCTATACTCATCCATTTTATGAATGGCTGGATTGATAAAAATGCACGTACTCATGCCAGTGTTTATGAATGTTTTCTGCAAAGTGAATAACAAACTCATTTCAATAACAGCAGATAGCATTGCTACACAATGACAGCATGTATCAGCAAGAGACAACTTTCTCGTAGCAAAATGTCTGACTTCTGTGCTTGTCAACACGATCACAACTGGGGGAAGCAGAGAAGCTATCATGTCAATGTCAAGTTCATTAGCAAGTGTTCCCCACAAAGTAACCTTCAAATCTTGGTTCCTGTACAAATCACAAAGTCTATTAGTGCAGAACCTTACATGAATGCCATAACATTCCCATTAATTTTAGGTGTTGTCTTATTTTACTATAGCTAACTTATGAAGTAAAAATTGGATCGGCTCAGCTTGAAACAAAAACTCTATGTTAAAAAAAATATATATCCAATGTAGCAGGATGAACAGAATGGTTCTAGCTAAGAGAAACCTTGCATTTTGGATGTATAGCAGATGCTTGTGCAGGCCTACCATTTAATCACAGTGTGCTCCAAGGTGTACACCAGCTTCAAATGACCAATCAGATCTAAATGATGACAATAGAATGAAGGACACAGATGATCAGAAGCAACAGTAAGCAAATTTCAAAAAATGGTGAAACAAAACAGATGCGTTGAGTAAATAAAAATATTTGATAAACATTGATTGTAACAGCTAATTGAACACACCATTATTTAAATATACTAAGGAATGTAATGTAAAGAATCACAGCTAACAACATCAGGATAAGAACAGCAACAGAAACAACAATAACCAAAAATGTCAAAACCAAGATACTAAAAATAAAAACATTATTTTATAAGTAGGTGGAAGAAGTTTATACCTATCAGAATAACATCATTATGTTCACGTGCAGGAAGTTGATCGTACTGAACAAAGCCAATTGAGGTAATGAGTTGCAATTCATGGTTAACAACAATGTACTTTTCCTGGCTACCTCTCGAGAAAAACTTTCACATCTGGTACATAGAGGCAGCTACGATTTTCTTTTTGACATTTTCATAGCCTGCTTCTTTTATCAAGGCATGAATTGCATCATTTTGTGCATAACAAATCAAGCCAATAAATTGGGAAAAACTGTAATCGATACATATCATAAACAAACACACTGTTTTTGCTTACATGTCTGTCGTCGGCCAAAACACATTGCAAACCATCAGGTCGCTCAACAGGATTGAATATCTTCCCTCTTCACACTCGGCAGAATCGAGCTTGTATTTAGTGTACAGATTTGTTAAATATATTTTTTTTTTAAAAACCTAACAACAAATGATGCATGAAATGAACCGACAAAACAGAACACTACAAAACAGAATATTGAAGTCGGTCGAAAGCCATGGCAGACAAACACAATTATAGCTACTTATTATAGGTACTTTATCGGACTCCGGTAAGTTGGATGAAGCAAGATCTCCTTCTTCATTTCCTCATCCCCCATCAGCCTCTCTATTCCTCTCACAATGTCCTCCTTCCTAACCATCTCCGACAAATCCTCTGCAATTCTGTACCCGACCTTGAGATAGTTCACCACCAATTTAGCATTAAAGTATTGATCACCTCTCACCGGCCAGCCCAAAAAGGGCACGCCCCGGACCAATGCCTCGGCGGTTGCTGTGGCGCCCATCCCTTTATTATCAAACCCCTCTCTCCTACTCTGCTCTCCAACTCGTCAGGGTAGTACCCGGGTTCGGACCCCCCCGCCGCGGATTGGATGACCCAGATAAACGGCCCGGTTGTCTCCTCCAATGCGCTGGCCAGCTGCGGGTACTCTTCCGCTGTCGGGCCCACTTCACTCCCGAACGCCACGTACAGCACCGACCCGCCGGGCTTTGCGTCCAGCCATCCCACGACGTCGTTTTCGGGCGGCGAGGTGGCGGTCGAGGTCGAGGGCGACCTGCTGGCGGAGCGGGTCGGGTCCGGGTCGGGGAGGGCCGGAAGAGGTGGTGACGGGGACTATTTGGGAGAGTGGGTTTTGGGAAAAGGAGGAGGGGATGGCGGAGGAGAGAGAGGAGGGGATGACGATGGTGGTGTGGTAGTGGAGAGAGAGGGAAGAGAGAGGGAAAACCTGTTAAGCAGAAGCACGCGTTCGCTAATCGTTATGCTATTAACGATCTGAACCCTAACCACAAACCAATTTCAATACTCCAAAACCAAAGAAGCAATCAGAGTCTTCATTTTAGATCGACCCATTCCGATAACCATAGCAAAAACCAAATTCATATTAGAATCAGCGAAAACATCTGAAGGAAAAAGGAAAATCGAGAGAGAAATCGGGAAAAACTAACCAAATCTGGGTCAGAGGAGAACTTTTGCAGAGAGATGAACAAACAGAAGAAGCAATAGCCCAAGCTTTCAGAGGTAGAGTTGAGAAAAGATAGAGAGTGAGATCTGAGAGTTCAGCAGAAGAAAAGGAGGGTTCTGAAAGAAAGAAGGTAATATCAGTACTGACTACTGAGAGTTGAGGGAAATGTAGACGTAGGTTTTGAACGTATACGTGGCTTAACGAAGCCCGTGGGATGACATATACGTGGTTTCATTTAAAAGGGTCATGTGCAAGGGCAGACGGGGCAGGCTGCTGGGCAGGGTACTGTTCCGTGAACAGTAATCCCCCCGCTTCGCTTAATATATACAGATAGGAATTATATGGCCATATTTCTTTTGGTGCATGCTTTGCAGACAACTCTCCCAATATTATACGTACACATATTCATTTATATCGGTCCATATACTAATCAAATTTGCTGATCTTAATTTCTAGGTAGCTTATTCTTTTTCTGATCGAAAGGATTTCGTTGAGCTGTTCCTGGAAAACTTATTAAGATCAGCAAGCGGATCGAGTTGAGCACATAGTAGAATTATACCAGTGAAATGATGAATCAACATATCTCGCACTCGATCAAAGCTTTCCTTTTTGTCTAGTTACAGTTATATAGTTAACTGATCTATCTGGCTTCTAAAATATGGACTAGCTCGCTAGATGCTCTTTCTTTCTTTCTCTCGCGTAATTAATGGTCCAAAACTAGATATAATTTTCACCCGTGTCACATTCAAGGAATGAAAGATATATACACGAAACATATATATATATATATATATATATATATATATATATTTGCTCCTGTGGTCAATAGTGGTTAGTCAACAAAATTGAAACATATATGCATACGATATAATTGCGTCGGCAAATAAAGGGCGAACGTCATGGCCTACGCATGCCCGATCTGTTTCCAATTTTCAGGTCATCGAAGAATTCAAACTTGAAAACAACGCTGTCGGATGCTTAATTAGGCATCAAAATTGATTGATAAACTTTTTTGTACTAAATATAAAGAGGCTGCTATACTATGCCAGTTGCCAGCCACCATACTATTCATTCTAATCTGCACGTACAGGCAGCTGCTACTCTTTCATGATTCTTTGTTAGTTGTATCTTAATACATATGCATATACATATAATGATTATAATAATATGGCTGAATGTAATATCTCGGACAATCGTGACTAATTTCTACTTTTATTTTAGAAATTATCTAAGTAAGAGTTGTGCGGATTTGTAGACGGACTGAATTCTGTCAAACATGAACCGTTCATGTTTATAACAGAAAGACGTCATTTTAAGGGCCTTGACAATTACCAAATTGACTGAAATTTTACAGAGATGATCTACACAATATTATCTAGAAACTAGACGGTGGAGATGAGGAAATTTAATATATTCGGCTCAAGAACGACTGAGTTTGTTGAAAACTAATCAAACCCCTTTTCTGTAAGTGGATAATTGTTGAATCTCACTCAAGAACAGTGAGTTGTAAGTGCAAACTAATCAACCCGTATACCAACACGTTTATATATATATATATATATATATATATATATATATAGAATGATTGACCGGAATAGTCATCGATCGAGCTAATTAGCCATTACTCGGATTATTCCGATCGGAAGCTTCTCCGGTTCATGACGAATCATAACAGAAACAATTATTCCCTCTATCCAAAAATGAGTGGAAACGTACTAAACTTGCATATAGCTAGCTAGATATGGAGCATAAATCAAAAGGGCCACCATATATTCAACTGTTGACTGCCAATTATTCTATCAGGTATGGACATTTCTCTGATTATAACCTTCTAATTCAACATCCGGTGATTTTTCGTTGTGACAAAGTAACCCTGCAAATAATTCAGAGCATGTCTAACACCAGCAGCTAGGCAGGTATACATTTGATATCGGTCATCATCACCGGATCGAAGAGATATATATATATATATATATATATATATATATATATATATATATATATATATATGTTCATATATATCCAAGCTAGCTAGGGTTCTTCATCAGCTTTATATATATTATACATATGGATATGTTCATATATATCCATATGTATAATGTTCAGCTTTAGAGCCAGGGGCGGAGCCAGAACTATAAGTCTAGGGAGGCCGAGATATAAAATACGAAAAAATATATATAAAATTTTAAATTGTCTGTCAAAATTATATGTTAATTAAAATTGAATTTATTATTTTTGTTGATGTATATATAGTTTAATTTATGTATATGTAAATGATTATATATTGAAAGTTTACATGCATGTAAAATGATTAGTTAATAACTAATCGATTATGATGATGAATATGGCAAGATGCAACAAAAAAAGAGATTATATAGTCCAAAATATCAAACTAGTAATTATTACGTGACATATTATTACATAAAAAGAGGGTCAGATTATACAATTGTAACCATTTAATTCTACAACAGTGGTGTAATTGACCATCATCAAAATGTGTGGGGGGTGCCATGGCACCCCTTGGTCTTGGTGTGGCTCCGCCAGTGTTTAGAGCATATGCAACAGTGGTTCAATTTGGGGTTGGATCAAAGATCAGATCAAAAAACATTATCAACCAGAGAGGAATTAGTCCGAGTTAAACGTGAGAAGACGTCTTATGTGGAGCCCACTTAACCCAACTAAAGTATGAGGTAATCCTCAACCCACATATTAATCCAGACCAATCCAAACGTCGGGTTAATACACACACCACTTTGCACATGGTGTTGGTCTAAAAAAATACAAAAATCAATATAAAAATATTTTCTAAAATGCACATAGTAATTGGTCATTTGATTGATCTAGTTGTATTATCGAAATAAGGACCTATGAGTGATTTAGGTGAATAGTGTTTTAATCTAGGTTGAAAATTGGTCCAACCCATCTAAAATGGGTGCATTTGCTCTTATAGAAACGAGACTTGTGATATCCGACTAAATGGTAGTGCAACCCGGCCCAAATACTAGATGCTATTTTAATTTCCTAAAAATATCGAATCTTCCATGTATAAGGAGATAGATTATAGAATTAAATTCAGCTTACCTTCTAAATCTTTGGTGTTAAAATCAGTTTAGTTCTGCAACTTATTTTTAAATCAGTTTGCCCCTTCAACTTTCGTAAACACATCAATTAGGTCCAATTTTTGAATTCCCCTCAAAATATGATGTCACCAAATCTGTTGGAACTGACAAAAGGACTCATAATTCAGGTTTATCTCTTTTCAGAAAGGTAAAATAGTCAATTTAATAAAATATTATTAAAGAAAATAAAAAAATACATCTATTTAGCAAAAAAAAAATGGTCCTAACAACAAAATAGGTATATAACATCAAAATTCTCGAGAAAAATCTTGTGAAATATCATAAAATTATGGGTCTCTTGTCAGTTCCAACAACTTTGATGACGTCATATTTCGAAAGGAATTCAAAAATTTGACCTAAATGATGTGTTTACAAAAGTTGAAGAGACGAATTGATTTAAAAAAAATTTGCAGGACTGAACTGATTTTGCCACCAAAAATTTGGAGGGTAAACTAAATATTTTTTTCTTTCTAGCTAGATTATATGTCTCACTGTATCAAATAGATGCCAAATTTGGAAAGATTAATGTGCTACAATGTTCAAGCCGCTTATCGTGCTACAATGTTCATTTGTGTTGTGCTGCAATTGCCCTAGCTTATTGATTCCTTTACGGACACCGATTGTTATGCTTATTCAGAATGTTATACTGATCCTATGTAAAACTTGCATGCTTTAACTCCATTTGTATGATATAATTTGAAAGCTAGCAAGCTACAACCATGGGGAGCAGATAAGGGAGTGATCGACTGACCAAACTAGCTAGACCATATGATGTATATATTGAAAGGAGGCTATGATGAAAATAGAAATGTAGTTAGAGAAAATAAATTGCAGGAAAAAGAAAATTTCAATTAATTTAGTTGCATAAATCTCTCATTCGTAGCGGGTTTCACTTTAAAAAAAAACTAACTATTGATATGACATGAATGACGAATCTAAAGGTTAAACTCACAACCACAAAATAGAAATAGTTTTAGTTTTTTGATAGGAAGACATTAGGCATTTTATTAAGTGAAACTAAAGGAGAACTGGACTTTGCTCAAGTATTTTGTATGTAGTTTTTTTTTTGTTTGGGCCTTTTAGGTACCTTCTGTAACCAAAAAATAGGATACATCTAAAGGTTAAACTCACAACTACAAAATAGAAATAGTTTTATTTTTTTGATAGGAAGACGTTAGGCATTTTATTAAGTGAAACTCAAGGATACATGGGGCGATGCATAGCATTGTACAAAAATTAAATAGAAAAGCAACGAGATGCGCAAAAGCGCGCAACAAGATGCGCAAACGCATCTATAACAAAAATAAATAAAGCTAACAAGATGCAAGAAAAAGGAAAGATAACTGTAGGACTTGATGTCAAACGACATCGATCGTTGCACTACATTTGTCCCAAAAGCAGTGTAAATATAGTAGTGACAGTAAACATAACCGTAATCATAACTAGGATCGTAACCATAGCTTGGGAAGTACACCTTGCTAGAAGAGTGAGATGTGACCCCGAGAGAACGAAGGTGACCTAGGGTGTAAGAAACTCAGACGTTAGCAATCGAACTCTCAAGAACAGTAACAAGTATATGAGTGTCCAATCCAAAATTGAAACAGAGCCCAAAAAGTCTCAAACCAACCACCAAGATACCAGAGCCGTATCCAAACATGAGTGGGCCTAGCAACCAGACCCCAACTCGCAGATTCACAACCCATACAAGACTGGGCCCACAACTAGCCCAGACGTAACCTAGGCACCCAACTTCGTCCAACCGTCAACCGCCGCCGTACCTTCGATCGAAACCGACTGCAACCCGTGTCACCAATATTAGGACTACCAACACACCTCAATAACAAGAATTTTCCCCTCTCTAGCCGCCGATTAGTTGTTATCCCAACCTGGCCAGACTGATGAACCTCTCCCCTAAGCAACCAGGGCCGTCGCCAACAAAGAGAGGAAAGAATGAGATCCTCCCAACGACGCCACAACCTTAACTGAGATCGCTATGCGGATAGAAAGCCCCACGAACCACAAATCAGAGACACCAAGATCCCACAACCGGTTTGGGTCCACCAAATCGAGATCTCGCTTGCCGGCACCTCCGTTGCAAACAATGACAAAGCTATGGCATGGCAATGTAGAGGGTGTAAGAGAGGAAACCCATTAGGAAAATGATGACAGAGGAGGGCCTCTACCAAATGGTTGAGCAGCAGGGGTACACGAGCCAAGACGACTCGCTAGATAATGGTCACTAGCACCAAAAGCACTAGCCAAAGAGATCGGCGAACGGCGAAACCCAAGCCGCCGCAAGGGGGAGAGACACTACCACAAATTCTGGCATCAGACACAATTGTTATTAGTGTGTGTTAGGCTACTGGACACCAATGATTGGTCTCTGTTACCTATAGTCACGGCCTTAGACACCAAACCAACTGTTAGTTTCTATTGCTGGTGTGGCTCTACCTATAGACTCACCATCAAGTTTTTGGTGACTGCCCAATTTTGGGTCCCACAAACACACACAGGAATCCTCAAAATGACTCTCCATTAAAATCTTTGGTGACTGCGTGAAATTTAAATTTAAAAAAATATATATTGATATAAATTGATTGGAATATTTAACTACAAATTGTCTCTTCTCATCTCATCTCATCTTCTCTTCTCTTCTTCTGACTTCTCTTCTCTTCTTCTGACTTCTCTTCTCTTTAGTTCTCCTCCCACATCCATGTTCTTCTTATCAGTAGAGTAGCATCAATGTGACATTAATATTCAACATTGCAATCGACATATAAGTAATCTGAATGTGAGATTACATCATCTTGGCTTGGTTCATCAAAAATTCCAATGTGTCTATCAAAGAAGCTGTGCATTCAAAAAGCAATATATATCATGCGGAGAATTTTTGAGAATTTGCATTAATTGAACATATCAGGGATGCAATGGACAATAAGTGGAATAAGCAAAACCAATATCCATTGGGAACCAATAAAATTTCCCATATGTATTCTAAAATGTTCAAATAAATAAGGCAAAAATCAGTTGAAAGTAAGGTTTAGAGACTAGAAGATAGACTTCTCATCTTTCCACTGATATACCAGTTAAAGCATGCACATCATAGAAAACTTCGGCAAAAAAAATCCAGAATGTAACTTCGGCTACCAGATCAAGATAAGACTTACTGAACTTAGTAAGGGCGCGCCAAGAATGATAATTCTGATAACAAAAGTTCTATGACACTCTAGAATAGACATGACACTTGCATATCATACACCATTAACATGTGTACTTTACTTGTAGTATTCAATCTACATTAAGTAATTTCACATTTTAAAAGCCAAAACTGCTATGTTACTAGAGTAAAAACTATTAAGTATTCTCATAGTTTCACATTTTCAAAGCAAAAACAAATCAGAAAAGCAATAACATGATTCACATTACTTCATTCACAGATCAACAACACAAAATGCTCTTATTAACATGATTAGGAAACACATTAAATCATCCGATTACAGTAAAATCACCTGAAACTCAGTGGCTGAGCTCTTTGCCTAACATATGATGCTGACATGTACAATCCAGAAGTTCCTAGAACACTCACCTGACAATTTCAAGAAGTACTCATGTCAGCATTATTGGACTTATATATACATGAATTAGTATTGTAGGTGGCAATATAAGTAACATTTTGGGTACATGTGATGCATAGAAAAAAAATGTATAGAAATGCTTTTTAAAATGAAGTTGACTTCACCTGGCAAAAGAAAATTCTCATAACTGTGTCGTCATGCTCTAAAAATTGAAGTCCGAGAGTTTGTTAGTGACCAAAATTGGTTATTTTACCCACATTTTTGAGTGTGCTTGCATAACAATTGCATGGTACACTGCCTCTGGAATTCCAAGGTGCTCACTGTCAATATCCATCACCTTCATCTCAAATCAAAAACTGTATCTTGCACTGCAATTCATTAGCCAAAGAAAACATCAAAAATATAAACAAGAAACTAAAACACTGAACATAAAACTACAAGTGAAAGTAGTGCTAAACATTGAGAAGGCAACCAACAGTTCTGCAACATTTTCTCATAAACATGCAGGAACCATATTGCTAACAAATTTTCTCCCTACCATTTCATTTATCATCATCCCAATGTCCAAACTCTCTATGTACTTATCACTGTTTATATTTAATACAATAAAGGTTTCAAGCCATGAGTGAGAAAACTTTGCATCAAAATCTTAACTTACAAACAAAACCAGTTCATTTATTCACAAATCTTAAACTATCGGGTCAAACACCTTAGTATTACAAATCCAAATAACTCTAACTATTCTATCAAATTCAATCTGACTTATGCTTGCATATAAACAAAGATTTATGCACTTGTATAATTCGATTATACTTTTCTATCCAATTCCAACAAAACATGAACTATTTCCTACGAAAACCAGTTTGGGCTTAATTTCAAGATTCTCAATAGCACAATTCTACTGAATTTTTTTTTATTCTTTCTCTGGGTCTTGTAAACAATTTCATACCACCTGGAAAAATGGTTATCATTAATCAATACTCAATAGTCATAGGTACATAATCAATAGACATGACTATGAGGAACTGAAACAATACCCATATCCCTAAAGTGTCTAAATTACACAAAACCAGGAATCATCAATCACAGAGGATAAAAAAAAGACGAAAGAATAAAGAAAGGGAGGAATTCATTACAAAATTCAGAGAGCGGAGGGATAGCTTCTTCGTGGATGCGCATCTTGGCCACCTCCCCTATAGCCGCATGTAGCAGATCCCAAGTGGTCGGCAAGTCAATCCAACAAGATACTCTTCCTCATCGTTCTCAGTCTCGCTGGACTCCACCGGAACACCGAAAGCCCCAAACCTAAAAATCAAATCACCCAAATAAAACCCTCATTTAACCCAATCAAAAATCCCCAAATTGATTTCTAATAACTAAGACCTGATCGTGGTGGGAGCCCTTATTAATCGATTCGATTCATGTGCTATGTGGAGTTGGAAGGAGAGTAGATTTACCTGAGAGCAAACGATGTAGGCGGCAGAATTGGGAGAGTTTGAATTTGAGAGGAGAAGCACACTTTGACCATGGTTTTTGCTTTGGCATTAATGATTTGACGCGAATGAGTTTACGAAAATGCCCTCGTAGTCTGCCCTTTTGGTTTAATTCAAGTCGCACTAGAATTGTAATTTAGTCAATCACATGTATAAGAAAGAATTTCACGGGATATTATTTGCTTTAAAGACACCATCAATTATTTTTTTATTCTGTTAAAGAATGTAAAAGGCTTGAACGATAGGATTAAAAAATAACAAATCACATATACATCATTTAAAAGGATTTGAAACACAAATAAATTCACTTGTGTTATTGTTAAACAAATAATGACAGTTTTTAGCAATTAAGGACAATCTTTTCTCTACATGTCATGTGTCATTATTTAATTTACCAAACTAACCCTACACTAATTAAATATACTTTTAGAAGAGAAAAGTCTCTCATTTTGAGATTTTTCAGTAAATGGAATACAGTAGCAGATTTTCAATAATTTAGTGTAGTAGCAATTAATTTCAATAGAAGTAGTAACAAGGGTTAACATCTCAGTAGAAGTAGTAGCAGGAGTTAACATCCCGGTAGTAATAGCAGTTAATTCCAGTAGAAGTAGTAGCAGGGGTTAACATTTCAGTAGAAAAGTAGTAGCAGAGGTTAATATCCCAGTAGAAGTAGCAGCAGGTTTTCAGTGACTCAGCTAATGTAGTAGCATGTTTTGTTGGAAAACTACACTTCCAACAGATATAGTAACAAAGTTTTAGTGGTTCAGCTAGTGTAGTAGCAGCTTCAGTAAGTGTAGTATCATGTTTTCAGTGGATCAGCTAATGTAGTAGCATGTTTTGCTAATACATGGTCGTCCAATCTTCATGCTACTACATTGTGTGTTCGTCCAATCTTCCGGCTACTACAATGTCTGGTCGTCCAATCTTCTTACTACTACAATGTCTGGTTGTCCAATCTTCCTGCTACTACACTGTCTGGTCATCAAATCTTCCTGCTACTACACTAGTCGTCAAATCTTTCTGCTACTGCCTAGTCGTCCAATCTTTATGCATAATGAGGTATACAACACTAATCACACTCAATTTGCACAAACTCGTCGCCCAAATTTTAGATCAGAAAGAAAGCAACATTATGAAAATCAAAGTAGCACAACTCCCTTCACCTCAACTTTCCACATATTAATACAAACCAAGCCAGCAAAACTTGGACATTCAACAATGAAGCCGAGCTAGCAGCATCCCCTCCCAAGGACGAAACCAGATACTAAAACTGATCAAGTGGAGCGATCAGAACTTTATGATTTCAAGGGTGTAGACATCAGCGTCGATCGAGCGGCGAGGTCGATCTAGCAGGCAGCGAAGTCAATCTAGCAGGCGGAGTCGATCGGCCAGTGGAGTTGATCTAATAGCGGCATCGATCTAGCAGGTGGCAGAGTCGATCAGCGAGGTCAAGCGGCGAAGTCGATCTAACAGGCGGAGTCGATCGGCGAGCGGAGTCAATCTAACAACGGCATCGATCTAGCAGGTGGCGTAGTCGATCTAGCAAGCGGAGTTGATCAGCGAGGTCAATCTAGCAGGAGGGGTCGATCGGCGAGCGAAGTCGATCTAGCAGGCAGAGTCGACCGACGAGGTCAATCTAGCAGGCGGCAGAGATGATCGGCGAGGTCGATCTAGCAATTACGACGGAGTCGATCGGCGTCATGTGGTGGAGAGAGAGAGAGAGAGAGAGAGAGAGAGAGAGAGAGAGAGAGAGAGAGAGAGAGAGAGAGAGAGAGAGAGAGAGAGAGAGAGAGAGAGAATATGAGAGAATATGAGAGATCAAAGAAGATATTAAGATATTTTTGGTTAGGGTATTTTTGGTTGAGGCATTGACAGTTTTGTAGTTACTTTAGAAAAGATTGATTTTTTGAGTATTTTGCGTAAAAATTGCTGAGAGGGTATGCAACTATACATTGTGGGCTTGAGCTTATATCCTTATTTGTTTAAATATGTTGAAAGTTGGTTTTTCTGTGTTTTGCAACTGTCTATAGTAGTTGTTTGTCATTTTCTCATTAAAAAATTATGTGGGATCCATTACTCTTACAGTATGGCACCACAAAATGACAACGGTGTTATTCTCAAAAAAATAATAATTTACATTAGTGTCTACTGTACGTGTGCTCTCACCAATCCAGCAAAAGTGGCAAAATAATGCTTGCTTTTGCCCACATTTGTGGTAGTGAGAGCTCTCGCTCTCATTCAAAGTTTTCTCGCTCTCATTCAAAGTTTTTCTTTTTCATTTGATAACTTAAATTCAAAAATAGAAATAGTTAATTATAGATACATGATATGAAAATATAGTATTTCACTAAAATAGAAGAATTCAAATACATAGGACATCGAATACAATGCTGCTCTCACAACCGAACAACAAAATTATTGATCAGTTAACGTCAATATCAAGAAAGAGATTAGACGTCAACTATGAAGATAAACTCCTCTTCTGCTACAATTAATTTTCCCAGTAAACGTATGTCTCTCTCCCTAGCTTTGCTAGGGTTTTACTCGACATGACTCTATCATGCCTTCTATGGGCGGCGGTGGATGTCGAGTCCAACATGTGGTGGTGATGGGGCTTTGTTCATCAGAATCTTCTAAACAAATGTCTTGGTTGTTCTCTTTTTGTTCTTGCCTTAGGGTTTGATACAAGAGAGGAAGCAATACAAGCCGATCTAATTGTGGCTCGGGATGGAATGTTTCAGATCTCGGCAATAGGCCATGCACCAGGTTTTCACCATATTTCTGATCTTGGGGATCTAAATCTGATTCCGGATTTGGCTCCGACGACGCCGCTGCTATCTGATGGTGACGACGGCGGGGAAGAGATAAAGGCTGCTAGGGTTTACCTCAAGGCTTCTCTAGGAGTTGGCCTTGTTTGGGTTTGGGCTGGATCAACTAGGGCTTCATTTGATTGGGCTCTGGCGGATGAATTTGGGCTTGGGCCCCTTATTTCGAATGAGTTTTGATCAAGGTAACTAGTGATCTTCGCAGAGTCTTGATAGTTTTCTCCGAAACCTAGTTTCATCTGTAAAATAATTATGCTTAATCGCTATAAGGTGTGTGTACTTAGGATTTCAAAGTTTATGCTTTTATCTAGTATAGAACTTGCAATTGCAAGACAATATTTTCTGACAACCCTATAAGTGTACATCGTCTTTGTACTGCTTGTTCTGATTTAAATTGAATGAACTTTTGATAAATAAAAAATGAAGAGAAACTCCTCATCTTTATGTATACTATGTGTCTATGTCTTATGAGGGGCCATTAAGAGTTATGAGAAATCAAATCGAATATTGTGTAATCGTATTCAACGTTGTGTTCGGGACTTGATTTGGGCTTTCAAAATAGCCTCAAAAGCGGGTTTACCATTTCTAAACTCCTCTCGGGTCATTCCATAGTGATATCTCGCTAGCTCAACCACAATTTGCACAAATGAAAAAAAAAAAAAAAAAAAAAACCTAGAAGGAACCGATGAAAGTCTACAAGTGAAAATCATGTGACAAGATACTTTCCAGGTACAAAAAAAAAAAAGTATATCGCATATCGACGACGATCACAACAAAATTCGTCACGTCAGAAACACAGTCGTTGTGATCGGGAAAGCCAACCCACCACTACACAACAGTTTCAACGCTTCCTCTCTCACTCCACATTTCCTGACACCGTACCTCACCATTTTCTCGCTTAAGCTACGCAACCGATTCCTTCAACGCAATCACAATTTTCACATGCTCATAATCTCATCCTCTTCCATCTAAGCGGCCACCATCAGATTCTCGCCGATGGATTTCTCTCCAGTCAAATCGTTCCTGCTCGGAGCTCGGGCCTCGGCGAATTCCTTCTTGGAAGGCTACGAGCCGCTGGTTCTGGTTTCGACGCCGCTGATCGGACTCTTGGTGGCGTCGACGCTTCAGTCGGTGATCAGTGTCCTGCAGGAGAACGGAGTCAAGGCCACTCTCATAGGTTTGTTCATGAGCTTCATCAAGTAAGCTAACTAAGCTTTTTCACATACTCCAAATTGTTTCTGGAATTTTTTTTTGTGTGTTGATTTTTTTGTGAAATTAAATTGCAGGCTGGTTCCTGGAGTGAAGAAGTACATAGACGCCGAGAAGCAAAAGGTGCGTTGGATTATTATTATTTTTTAAATTTTAGTTTTTGTTTTCGCGGCATTTTGTGTTTGTTTGATTGATTCTAGATGCTGTTGGGGTTTCGTTGAGCTTTAAATGCTTCCCCAAAAAGTTGTTCAGGTCTTGAATATAATATTTGGATGTTGAATTGATCAGAGGTTTTTGAATTGGGGCCCCTCAGCTTTAGTTCTAACAATACACAAGTGCAGATTTCATTATTCTTTGGAAAATAGTTGATTTTGGAGGTGTGTTGTTGGAGAAGCAGGTGGTGGATCAGTTACAGTCTGGTGGTAATTCTAAAAGAGGGAATTGGAGAAGTGAGTTGCCCGGCGCAGGGTTGGGAGTGGGAGTTCTGGACCGAATGAAAGAGGAGAAGAGAAAAGATGTGGCTTGGCAAGGCAAATGCTCTGGTACGGTGTATGTTCTTGAAAATTCAACTAAATTCCTTTGTTCTGAGTTTATGTTCATCTACCTGCGGAATATGTCACAGATATCATTGAATCACTGAATGTATAATGTCAGTGCAATCAAAGGCGTTTCAGAGTTTTTGTGTATCTATGTCATGCACAACAGAAAAAGTGTAACACCTTCACTATACAGAGAAGGGTGTTCATCTGCAGTGATTTATTTATTCGTTTTTGGGCTAAATACTTGTGACACCCTGTAGTTTACACCTAAAATCAGTTTTGTCCCTCACTTTTTTTTTTAAACTGGTATACCCCTATATTTTAAATTCTCGACTGATTTGCCCTTGTCGTCAAGTGAACCCGTTATGTAGCTGACGTGGCTAACATGTTGACACATGTATGAGACCAAGGTATTGAGATGACAATTTTACCCTCCTCTCTCTCTCCCTGTCCTCTGCCGCCCTTGACCACCACACCCTCCTCCTCTCCCCCCTCCCCTCCACCCCCTCCTCCTCTCCCCAGCCACCACCCAAGGAGGAATAGTGCTGCTTCTGCCTCGTAGCATTTCAAGGCGGCTGTGGAGGAAAAGCTTTGTGACCAAAGTAGAAGAAGAGAAAGACGTGGGAAGGTGGAGGTCGTTCCGGGAGCTTCTACAGGATCGAGATGAGCCGTCCGATCAGACCACGGCTAGTACAAAAAGTACTGACGGTAAAACCAACAGCGAGAGTTGGGGGGAGAGCGAGTTTAGTTTGAACTCGGAAAGCTCAGTCGGAAACTACGTGGCGGAATGTAAAAGTGGTTCACCAGAAAATAAGAAAGTCAGCGGAAGAGCTGGCGTAACAGCCGGTGAGGATTCCATTGAAACACCAACCACCACCACTACCACCGCTACCTCCACCTGTTCACCTCACGTTCAAATCCTCCTCCTTCTCCTCCCTCCCTTGCTCCTCCCCTCTCTGCCGCCACCTCGACTCACCTGGCTGCATCTCACTATAGTCAGGGGTATATTGGACATATTATGTCGATGTTGCAGGTTTCTAGCAACTTAACGGTCTTCTTTAACGGTTAATTGACGACAAGGGCAAATCAGTCGAAAATTCAAAGTATAGGGGTATACCAGTTTAAAAAAAAAAGTGAGGGACAAAACTGATTTTAGGTATAAAATACAGGGTGTCACAAGCATTTAGCCCTTCGTTTTTCTTTCTGATTCAGCTTTGTTTTTGTTTGCAGATATATTGGAGGAAGTGAATTCGAAGGACATTTTTCTCTAATTAATGAGGCATGCTCAA
This sequence comes from Fragaria x ananassa, assembly GCA_034370585.1. Classification (NCBI taxonomy): domain Eukaryota; kingdom Viridiplantae; phylum Streptophyta; class Magnoliopsida; order Rosales; family Rosaceae; genus Fragaria; species Fragaria x ananassa. The sequence goes on along the minus strand of CP139762.1, from coordinate 24,172,814 downwards.
TGTAAGTAAGATCTTTTACATATATGATACATGTAACTTGTTATCAATGGCCCTCTACTATTGCTAGTGTTATTAGGCTTAAACATGTTGCTTTTAACTTGGTGTAGAAAGAGAAATACCAGATATAATTCCTGGATAAACACTTAGAATTCTGAGTCCTGATACATGTTTACACTTGTGATTAGGCTTTCAAGAAAAAACTGTTGTTATGACACATCACATAGTGAGGAAAATTTTTTGATCTTGGTATAAGCATTTGAACTTTCACAGGCTTTGTCATTGTACTTCTTTGGATGTCTTAGTTCAGTAGGGCTCTTTGTTTATGTTGATACTGTTGTGGTTATGTGTGCCAAAGAACATGTCTAACAGTGCATTCGCTTCATAGCTAGGGGTTGCCATAGTTGGCATATCTGATATACTTGTCTTTACCTCTTGTCTGAATGTGGCTTGATTTGGCTTTCAGGTTTGCACATACCAATCCACTACATATGGATGTATTCCAGAGTGTTGTACGGTTTGAAGCAGAAGTGGTTGCTATGACAGCTGCAATGCTTGGAAGTAAAACAAAGTCTTCCGGAGGACAAATATGTGGAAACATGACATCAGGAGGAACTGAAAGTATATTACTAGCTGTGAAAACATCACGTGATTATATGAAAGCCAGGAAGGGGATTAAAAAACCTGAAATGTATGTTAATTTCCAGTTACACCTCTTCATATATATTGGTCTAGCATGCTTGTTAAAGTTGTTTATATAACTCATCTTATTTCCAAGCTTAGGATAATACCTGAATCTGCTCACTCAGCATACGACAAGGCTGCACAATATTTTAACATCAAGCTCTGGCGTGTCCCTGTAGATAAAGAGTTCCAAGCAGATGTCAAAGCGATCAGAAAATTCATTAATAGAAACACCATTTTGGTATGTAATGATTATAATAATTCCTTTGCCTTCCCTATGCACCCTGTATATATGGGTAATATACTGTAGTTTGAACTTTGTTATCTGATTTGACCTGAAAGAAAAAAAAAATCTACATTTAATCCATTGTATAACCAACTTCAAGTTTTTATTTACCAGTTAAACTAACCTTGATCTGTTCATGCTGTAGATTGTTGGATCTGCACCTGGTTTTCCTCATGGCATTGTTGATCCTATTGAGGTATTTTGTTATATCCTGGAGGAGGTTGAAAGATACATTTTGGCAAAAGCATATGATCTTGGATGACAACAATGGGGAATTTCTTTTACAGGAACTTGGTCAAATAGCTTCTAGCTTTGATATCTGTCTCCATGTCGACCTTTGTCTTGGGGGATTTGTACTACCTTTCGCTCAAAAGCTGGGGTATGTCTGGTTTGATTTAGTTTTTCATAATTTTGGCTGATATATTTGATGTTGGTTTTATTATGCACCTTGTAGTAAATGATTAATGTTAATGTCTGAAAATGTAAAGTACCGGTGGTACTAAAAGGTAGTGAGCAGTAATTGATTGAACGTAGGAAATTTGAAGTTATATAAACTACATGGAATTGGTCACTTGACTTTTGCTGTATGGTACTCAAAAGGTTGTGTTTATTAATGCAGATGATCATCTTAGTTAGATCTCTGGGTCACACAATTTTGAGCTACTCGAATCGGTAATATTATGTAGGGGTCAAATCTTCTAATGGATAATTTGGATAATTTCAGCATTTTTTTCTACTTCTTTAGATGTGACAATATTCTCTGTCTTTTCAATCCCTGTCTCTAGTAGTATTCAGAGCTGCAGTAGATATGGGAGGTGGGAGGGGGTCTCTTAGACTTAATAATCTAAAAGCTACTTGCGGACATCATTTTATGACCTACAAAAACCTCCGCATTGAGTAGCGCAGTTTTCCCAGTTGATTGTTCTGCTACTGCAGATTCTCTCCTATTCTCCCCAATAATACGTGGCATGTTCCTCCAAGACATGATCTACCTACTTATCTTTTATTTATTACCTTTTGTTTTTCAGGTATCCGATTCCACCCTTTGATTTTTCAGTTAAAGGAGTGACATCAATATCAGCTGATGTGCATAAATATGGGTTGGCTCCTAAAGGAACGAGCATAGTTCTGTACAGAAACCATGACATTAGAAAGGTAATTTATACTAGTCAGAATTTGAGATACTAATATTGGTTTACATTTGGTTAACACCTCTCTGATGTGATTTCTTTCCATGTCATATGGTTCACTGTAATGCTGGATTTGACTTTCTATCTTCCATCAGCATCAATTTGTGGCTGGTAAGTTTTTGTATGTCCAAGCAATATCCAGCAAGTAAAGAGAAATTTTCATTTAGTTTATTTCTTGGAGAACTTTGAATGGTTATGCTTTCTTTGAAAAACCCAAGGATATAAACTTTTTACATGGACATAGATTATTGATGCGATTGCCTGATGGCATCGATTAGATGATTGGATATTAGTTTTTGGTTTACCAATAGCTTCGTCAGAGGACATGACCTCCATAAGCAAGGAGGTTATTTGGATCATTTACTACTCCAGTCATGATAGAAGTGTTAATATGCAAAAAATCTAGTGGAACTGGATGTTTTCATTGATCCTGACAAACTTAATATTAAAGACAACAGAGTATAAGCTGAATAAAGTTTTTATTCATTGCTTGAATCAAGTTATAGATTTTGATACATTGCTATAATTTGTGGTCTGAAATTGGTGTCGTCTGTGTCCATCTTGCAGTTACGGAGTGGTCAGGAGGGCTGTATGTATCTCCAACCATGGCTGGAAGCAGACCTGGTGGCTTAATTGCTGGGGCTTGGGCAGCTATGATGGCTTTGGGGGAGGAAGGTAAGACTTGATTGGTCAAAGGTTCTTCTAATATGATGATTTTGTCATGTTGTTGGCGGGTGAATGATTCTGTTCCTTCTCATAGGGTATCTGGAAAACACAAGGGCTATCATGGAAGTATCCAAAAAACTTCAAAAAGGGTATTGTTTTCAACTTGTCTTTATTTGGCCGATGAGAGCAGGGGCCTTGTTCCATTTGAAAATATTGCCACTCTGTTGCAGGTTAGAGGATATTCCCGAGTTATTCATCATTGGACGGCCAGACATGACAGTTGTTGCATTTGGTTCTAATGTTGTTGATATATTTGAAGTCAATGATATCATGTCATCTAAAGGCTGGCATTTGAATGCATTGCAAAGACCTAACAGGTAGGCTCCTGTTTATGCACGAAACACACGCTTCATGGAAATAACATTTCTTTTAGCATGCACAGCAATCGTAGTTCATAAACCAATTCAAGTGGATTGTTTTACTCACTGGTCTGTCAATATGTGGTCTTTCATCAGTCATGATAGTTCATAAACCAATTTAAGAATCAATCCTGACCTTTGTTTTTCGCTCTTCATTATGCTTGAATCAGCATTCACATATGTATGACACTTCAGCATGTACCAATTCTTGATGACTTTCTGAGGGATCTAAGGGAATCTGTGAAAACTGTAAGTGATTCTTGCTCTACCTTAATATAATACTAGACCATCTCTACCATTTGATCACATCACCAAACACCATTTATCTCATATAATCCTTATTAACCCCGAGAATTTTCAGGTAAAAGAAAATCCAGGTCCCATAAGCGGAGGGCTCGCTCCTATTTATGGTGCTGCAGGGAGGATGCCAGATAGAGGTATGGTCCAGGATCTGCTGGTAAATTACATGGACGGTACATGCTAGTGGTGCAGTCAAAATTGAATTTGTATATCATACTTGTGTGTCGTGCCTCCTTCATTGGTTAAGTTATAGGAAACATTTACAAGAAAACCAGTTATAAGTAAAATGAATATTGAATATCATCAAATACTTGTCTGTATTTGCTCCGTGTATACGATGTAAGGATTCAATTGCCTAATCCACAAAGTGTAAAATGAAGTCATTCATTGAAGGCTTTCACAAATGGTCACTGATTTTTGGCTTATTAATCACTTTACTCACTCATATTTTAAAAAAGGAAATGAAATTCACGCACCCTAAATTGAAATCTACACTTACTTTTTATTTTTAGTAGGAAAAATTTTAAGAACAGTACAAGACAAACGGTTCACTCTCAATTTTGGTGTTTCAAGTTTCAAAACAATCAAAATGGTACATGACGTTTAAAAGCCGACATACTTTTAGCACATGCAGTTAATAACACCGTTAATTCTATGTAATTTCTCATTATTCAAAAGGTGGTTTCTGGTTTTCTCCGATCTCTCTTTCTTTATATTATGTTTTCTTTTTCTTTTTTTCTATTTCTATACTTTTTTTGGGTGAATATTTTTTTCTTCTATTTATATACTTTTTTAATCTTGTAAACTCATACCATATATTCTCAAAGATTTTTTTAATCAAAACATCTTCCAACTTCCTCCTACAATCCTACCTCGATCGCCATTTTTGTGTATGCTGGGTTTGAACGGGGACCAAAAAGAGAGACAACAATATTTTTTTCCTTTTATATTTCCCTCTCCTTATTAATTATTAATTAAATTATTGATTTTAATAATTTATTACTGCTAAATTAAGGAATGACGGATTTGCCCCTCAAAGTTTAACGGAAAACATGTTGGATAACGGAAAATAACGGTATGTACATATTTTTAGTTGAAATTACAAGTTCATGTACCGTTATGATTGTTTTGAAATTTGAAATACTAAAATTAGGAGTGGACTATTTGTCATGTACTGTTCTTAAAATTTTCTCTTTTTAGTGACTTAAATTTTGTCTTTAGTGACTTAAATTTTGTCTTCATATGAGAATGATTACTAAAATAAAAAATGAGTGTGTGGATTACAATTTAAGGTATGTGGATTTTACATTCTTTTAAAAATATCACTTAACTCACTCATTTTAGATTCCGTCTCTCACTTAACTCACTGTCGTGACCTACCGTTAAGAACCGTTAACATCAAGGGTATATTTGTCTAAACACCAAAAATGAATTCCAATTAGTGTTTTTTTAGGAAAAAAATAAAAATTGTTTTATTCTCAACATATTTTAATTCTAAAACATTTGTTTTGTATCAGAAATTTCAGATTGTTTTTTTTGTTTAAAGTTGAAAATAAGTTAATAACTTTCAAATAAGAAAAATATGCATTTCTAAGTTAATAATGTATCGTGAAAAAAATAAAATAATATTTTTTTTTCAAAATAATTTCAGATTTTATGAAGTCACTCTTTTTCATAAAATAAAAAGGGAAATGATTTAATAACTTTAGAAATAAAATAAAAAAGTTAGAAATGCATTTTATATGGTTAGACAAATATACCCTCAATTTTAATGGTTTCTAACTGTAGGTTTAACGGTAGTGAGTTAAGTGAAAGACAAAATAAAAAGTGAGTGAGTAAAGTGATTAATGGGACGTCAAAAATCAGTGATCATTTGTGATTTTTTTGCCTTGATTGAATATCATCAAATACTTCTCTGTATGTGCTCCTTGTATACAATATAAGGATTCATTTGCCTAATCCACAAAGTGTTTGCCCATCACTTGTTGGAGCCACCAAAGACATGTAATTGCAACATTTGTAGGACTTGGACAATGCAGAAATCACAGAGGAAAATGACAAGTGATTGCCCACGTTGTAGTGGAAGTGCCAATATGGCTCCCGTTATAAGAGAACATATTAATTTTGATCATGTGACAACTGATCATCTGACTATATAGCTGTTTCAACTTGAACACTATTTCTGGTTTTTTTTTTGTTTTTTGTTTTTCTAGATTTCTTCAAACCAGTTTTGTTTAGGTATTGGTTTGGTTTTGTCCCGTCCATTGAAAGTACGTCAGATCGAGTGCTACTAACATTATGAATGTTATGAGCATGAGCGGTTAAGATTTGATAGATTTAGTTTGTTCATTGACTTGCATAAGTGCTCTATAAATAGGAATCTAAAACATGAATCTGATTTGTAAAATGTGGTCGCATGAGCTCTAGAAATAGGAATCTAAAGCATGAAGTGTAAAATGTGATCGAATAGTGAGTCAAATTAGTGTTAGACCGTGTTAGCATGGACAAAAATGAAAACTAGAAGAGCTTAAGAGTTAAGGCCTCTGTTTCTGCATGAACCGGGAGGGCTATGCGGAATCATGGTGGGGTATGAACAGTGATAACACAAGGACATATAGTGGTTCACCATGCCTCGGGGGACATAACTACGTCCACTTAGAATCAATTATCATTCTTTGGTGTTACAAATACATCGATCCCGCGCGGGGTAAAAGAGCACCCATCCCGCGCGGGGTGGAATAAGGGAAGGATGGTGGAGCCTATCCCGCGGGGTGGAATTATACAAATATGGGGGAGGCTATGCTACCCATCCCGCGGGGTGGAATGTATCTCTCTCCGCGGGGTGGATTACTATCATTCATATCCAGATCTGGGTTAAGTAAGTTTCCCGATCCTATATCTAGAGGGGGAACTTTCCTTTTATAGATAAGGAAAGTTCTCTCTTACATTATATTTCCAATGTGGGACAGACTGCACATTTATACTCTCACTGTGCCTTCTTATGGAGCTTGGAGAAACACCTTCCTGATGTGGTACCGATGATCTTTCACCATGGCGAGGTAGTCTGGACGTCGGTCTACAAGTTTCATGACTGGTCTATGGGCATGGGAGGTAGTTTACCGACTACAAGTCCCCCCAAGTTCCCGTTCAAGACACATCTTGAGTGGGGACTTAATATACAAAATGCCCATAGACCAGTCATATATCCCCAACACGGACCCGGTCCCAGTCCCCCCAAGTCCGCACTCAAGAGGTGGGTTGAACGGGACTTGCTCTTCTTAATTTCTTCAAGGGCGAGCTGAGGAGTCCGCCTAGAAGATAAGAAATGCTCCTCCCGGTCCCCGGCCTCAAAACTTATTCGGCCAGGCGAGGGTTGTTGCACTTTCACAATAAACAAATGAGCAATAAGTATTTGACCAACACAATTATAGCATAATAATTATCGAAAAGCACAATAGTTCATGCAATTGTGTAATACTCTCTCGGTGGAATGCCAATCTTTCAATCTTGGTCGAATGCCTATCTCCCGGTGGATTGCCTGTCTCCCGGTGGGATACCTTTCTCTTGGTGGAATGCCAAAACATGCATGTTGACTTGCAAGTAGAATATTATGAATTTTCACGGACCAATATTATAACAATCATAATCTGGACGGGACTTATCTGTGATAATTGCTGCCGAATGGGTGGACATAGGAGGTATTGATTCATGCCTGTACCACTCCCGGATGATGAATCTTTGGTGCCAATACAGTCGGGCTACCTACAAGATTTTTTTTTTGACCACCGAGACCCGTTGCTTGCAGATTAGACTGGCACTGAGCCTTCCCCTTTCGATACCCGGAGATAAAGGTGGTGGGGCCCTGACTTGCACATGGGTTCGATTCTCTACCTTCTTCAACTTCTTTTCTGCTCGCGGATGACCAACTCTTTAAACCTGGAGTCATTAGGGTAGAGAATTTCCTCTTCTATGCCTTTTAACTGATCCATACCGACCGAGAGTATTTGAACTTGATGAACCATCGATTGTTGTACCCCCGAGAAGCTTATGTGGGTGCCGTGCGGGTGCCCAGAGCAAGATGCTGGGTGTCCAGATCAACACCACTTTCAGACGGAATTCCCTTGTCCCTCTTCTCTCTTGCCGGAGAGGAGAATCACTTCTCAGATCCCGCAAGATCAAACCAACTCCCATATTAACTCCCTATCCTGATGAATCCGACCAACCGGGGACAAGGGCCGGGATGAGCGTGGACTCTAGGTCCCGGACGCTTCCAATCGGGAAGCCGATGTCATTCCATTGGACTGAGGACAGGGGCCGGGATGACTGGGACCGGGATGAGGGTAGAGATGAAGCTGTTACCGAGCTGGGTGTCCATAACAATTTTTCAGTGGGCACCCAACCGAACACAATATATTGCCCGAATGTGGACTCTGCTATCCCGGACGGGAGAGCTCATGAGGTCGGTCCCGAGTGGTGGAGACGATCCCGGGAGAGATACTGCTGACTACCACTGGCTGGGTGTCCAGATCAACACCATTTTGCTTCTCAGTTAGGATTTCCCGGGTGGCCATGTGATTTACAGGTGAGACCAGATGTGTCTAGATCGAGCTGCTTGAGCGGTATCCATCCCGGTCGGGCAATTGATTGACGCTGCAGGTGGATCCCGAGCACTACTAACTGGTTCCCGACGCATCACTCCTGGCCGGCACTGGATGAGCTTGGCCCGGGGGAGCTAATCGAGCTGGGTGTCCATAACAATTTCAGTGCGCACCCAACCGAACACAATTTCTTGCCCGAACATGGACTGGGGAAAAGGGCCGGGATGAGGGCTGACTGAGGGGACAAGGCCTGGGATGAGGGTGGACTGGGACCGGGATGAGGGTGGACTCAAGGTCCCGGACGCTTCCAATCGGGAACCCGATCACTCCCTGCCTAGCGGAGTCGCTCAGAGCTAGTTGGCGAGAGACCGGTCACCAGGAGAGGAACCACTGGCCTCATGCATCGGTACCTCCTCGACTTAGGTGACATATGGACCGGGTGTTGGAGTCTCCGGGAGAGGAGCCATCAGACCCGGCCGGGCACTTGCTGGAGTGTTTTATGAGTCTCCGGGTGTTGAATCTCGGGGGTGCGTTGGTAGAGCTTGGTAGAACACTACTCCCGGACCCACCCGGTGAGTTGTGGCATCATGATCTCGGGAGTTCGCGCGGAGCTAGCATATAGAATTAGGCCCTAAGGCAGTTGGACCCGGCAGGGCACTTGCTGGCCCGCTCACTAGCTAGCCTCTTGCTGGGCTTGGGTACACCCCGATGGACCTATTGCTCTTATAGAATTAAGTGAACTGCCTCTCAGTGAAATGCCTCTCGGATGATAGAGCAACAAGACTTTTGTAACGTTTCCCACAGACGGTGCCAAATGTTTCGAAAATTATTATGCCATAATTATGTTGGTCAAATACTCATCGATCATTTGTTCATTGTGAAGGTGCAACAACCCTCGCCCGGCCTAATAAGTTTTGAGGCCGGGGACCGGGAGGGGCATTTCTTATCTTCTAGGCGGACTCCTCAGCTCTCCCTTGAAGAAATTAAGAAGAGCAAGACTCGTTCAACCCACCTCTTGAGTGCGGACTTGGGGGGACTGGGACCGGGTCCGTGTTGGAGACATATGACTGGTCTATGGGCATTTTGTATATTAAGTCCCCACTCAAGATGTGTCTTGAACGGGAACTTGGGGGGACTTGTAGTCGGTAGTCAGTAAACTACCTCCTCTGCCCATAGACCAGTCATGGAACTTGTAGACCGACGTCCAGAGTACCTTGTCGTGGTGAAAGATCATCAATGTGACATCAGGAAGGTGCTTCTCCAAGCTCCACAAGAAGACACCATGAGAGTATAAATGTGCATTCTGTCCCACATCGGAAATGTAATGTAAGAGGGAACCTTCCTTATCTATAAAAGGAAGGCTCCCCCTCTAGATATATGATATATATAGATGAAAGATAGTATTCTACCCCGCGGGATAGGGGATGAAAGATAGTATTCCACCATCCTTCCCTTATTCCACCCCGCGCGAGATGCGTGCTCTTGTACCCCGCGCGAGATCGATGTACTTGTAACGCCAAAGAATGATAACTGATTCTAAGTGGACATAGCCATGTCCCCCGAGGCATGGTGAACCACTATATGTCCTTGTGTTGTCACTGTTCATACCCCGCCATGATTCCGCATAGCCCTCCCGGTTCATGCAGAAACAACCTCGTTTGGTTCGTGGAAAATAACCATTAGAAAAGGAACAACTTTCCTTTCCTGCGTTTGGGAATGCTGAAGAAAAGGAAATACTTTCGTAAAGGTTGGGAAAATGTGAGAGAAAGTTGTTTCTTCCATAATCCATAGGAATCACTTTCCCATCTTATTTCCTTACATTTATTATTCACAATATATTATTTTATTATTTTAATTAATAACTTTCTGGATGATTTTCCTTGTGTTACCAAACATCGAAACGGAAAGTCATCGGAAAATTTCATTTCCTTTCTCTTTCTCTTCTCGTGGGAAAGACAAAGAAACTAATTTCTTTTGTGCGAACCAAACGATGTCTTAGTGTAAAATGTGACTTCTGCGTAGGCTCCTCCCGCTCAAATCGCTTGAGTGGAGTCTCCATTTTCAATTGAAAAACCTGAAGATAGATCGCAATTGAAGGTGCCCCAAATCAACTCTTCCAAAGCATAAACAAGAAACGGCGGCGTCTTCCCGTTGCAGTAAAGGAAGACGATTGAGCATCATCATCACCCCCGTAAGTCTTTACTGGAATTAGGGGTTTTGAACAAAGCAATTTACAAATTGCAATACATGTTTATTACAATCATCTGATAATGGTTTTAGTTTCGGTTACAAAAGTTTCATATAACAGGATCACTAGCACAAGTTCATGATCTTATATTATACATTCACCAAATAGATAAGAGGAACCTGCCTCTTTTATTTATCTGGTTCCACTCTAGCTCTTTGATCATTATTACAACTTACGTTTACAAACAGCAGTAGTATATGAATATACTGATTGAATTCAGGCGCGACAATTCCGAAAACCCAACTTGCTTTCCCCCTCTTCACAGCTCCAAGACTAGGTCTACACCAATCATAACAGAGATAGAATTGAGAAACCATAGGCAAATTATAGTACCACATTGCATGTAGTCATAGTTAAGACTTAGGAGTAGGCTAGGAAAGAAATCCGAAATTATACTTGATTTGAGTAACTATGACAGTACCATTTACAGTCATATGTTGTATAGTTATATAAGGTGCATAGTTTACTTACAGTCTGCATCAGTTTTGATCCAGTGCTCCTTGTTCCCATTTGAATCAAGGGCACCAAGTGCAAACTGGGGAGGGTTAGATTGGCTCTTGTAGCGTCGCATGCTCTGGTTTGATGAAGAGACTTGTTCAGGATATAACATGATGTCTTGATCATCTGGGAAGACCTGATCTCTATGGTTGCAGATCCCATCACTGCTGTTTCTCTTTTTCTTCTCGCTCTTTTGATACTTGCCAGATTTTTCCCCAGCAGTCGAGTTTTCTGGGTGAACTTTTCTGTGGAACATCTGAAGGATCTACAGTTTTCAACGCATTATTTCAGTTTATGTGTACATAGTATAGGCAATGTTTTTATGTGAAAAGTAAAAACATGTACATAGTATATTGTAACAGCTTTAACAGCAAGTATTCTAAAACCATCGTCTCTAGGTACTCGTATTGCAGACCTTGGGTCATTCTAGGGGGTAGTTCATAACAATCACGGTAGTTTATGTCTATGTGTTCATGTCAAGGAGCACTGAAATGTTATTAGGTTAGCATTGGCAGTTCATAACTATCACGGTAGTCTATGTCTAAGTGTTCATGTCAAGTAGCTCTGAAATGTTATTAGATTAACATTTTTAGTTCCACTTTTCTTAAAATTCAGTTCTCTTTGTTTTGTAGAGAAGATAAGCCAAAAAGTACTTTACTGCAGGAGGGGTATCATAGACAAGGGTACCTTATTCAGTTTTGTTTCCGCTGAACCAGGTTCACCAGCTGCTGTAGAGCTTCGAGAAGAAGCATTCATGTGAAGCACTTTTTTCATGAGCTTCTTTTTCATCAAATGAATGGAAGACTTATCAGCTTCTTTCTGGTCTGCTCGCTTCTCCTCCTTGCTGAGTTTTGCTCCAGAATAATTCTCTTCGGTCAGTTTACTCTTCTGAAACAGCTCACCAAGAGATGTCCTGTGCTCCTTCTTTGCTACTGTTGTTGTTTCTGGCAACTCATATGCTGACCCAAAAAGATATCCCTGAAGTGGGCAGACTGTAGTTCCTTTAGTCCCATTGCTTTCTGGTACTTCTAGCATCTTACCACTTAATGTAATGGTGCTACCATGACTACTTCTTCCATTGCTAACATGGCTGTTCCTTCCAGATGAATCATTGCAAATTTCATCCTTAGCTTCAGCTACCAGCACCTTTTCCAACTCATCATATATGAGCTTCAGTTCATTCTCTGTGGCCTCCGTCTCTTTTTCAGTGATATTCTCCACAGACATGCCCAGTGTTGGTGTTGATGGCTCGGTGATGACTTGGTCTGAGCCAAATGTACCGATTGCAAGAAAACCATGGAAGAGCTCAGATGCCGCAGCATAGGATTCATCTTCAAAGTAATCTTCTTGATCTACCTTGGCTGATTCTAGACCAGCAAAAGAATTTCGAAGCTGATAGTCTCTCTGGCCTTGCTTAAAGGGTTTATTGCCGTAGTTTGCCTTTCCATAGTATTGCTGATCATCGAGTGGTGGCTGCCCTGCAAGACATGCACAAGAACGTTCTGACACAAAAAAGAAATGTAAGGATTTTTATGACATAATTCTAAACTGTACATTCTGTATTGTCATTTACAAAATTCTTTGTTTGGACTAGTTCTTATTAGGTTGTGGAAGTCTTGATTGTTTTCTTGTGTTTTCTTCCAGTTTGATTGATCTGTTTGATTATAATCTTGATTGTATTAGCAAGTTAAACCTACATGTTGTAGCCTTTTCTACATGCACTTGTATGACCTTCCAGTAAATGCATGCACATGGTTTTTATGCCTACAGATTTTTTTTCTCTCATGTTGATGGCCATTGTAGAAAGATGTATGTAATAAAACACAGCTTACCAATGAGGAAAACAGGTTCATTGCTATTCTGACGAAACTTTCGATGCATCCATCCTAGTAACTGCAGCGTAGGCATGCAAGAATATCAACTTATACATAATTTGAAACAGTTTAAGGTCTTTCAAGGATAACAAGAGAATAGAGTATTTTTCTCACCTTCATCTTGTGACCGTCCTCTATAAAACTTGAGCTTTGATCCAATTCCTTTTGCTAAGAGGGACAGAGGCGCTTCTTTTCCTTGGTAGTTTAATATTTACGAGTCTTTATGTATAAGATGTCAAATAGTATCTGAAAGCCTCCAGTGCTCGCAAGGAAGGTGGACAGAGGGATCCACACAGATACTTACAGACTGGCTGGCTATGGCCTGTCAAGATCATATCAAGTGGCCAAAATGTCATGGGGGTCCCGTATCCCCATCCTAGTCATTGCACAGAGGTACATGTGTGAAATTGGTATATAAGTTTTACAAACATTTTGAGCAGGAGTAGTCATTTCTTTCAGTATAGTACTAGTATTGCAAATACATCTGGGTATGGTGTTTGGAGTTGCAATGTGCACATCCTGTTTTGAGAAGATGAGTTCGTCAGGTGCGCATGAATGCAAGTGTCTGTGTCTTCCCATGCTTTGACATGTTCATGCCCATGCACTCTCTCCAGACGATAATGAAGTAAATTTTATTTCTAATCATGTCTACTGTGTTAGTAATTTACCTGGTGTTTGTTGAGAAGACCCTAAATTATATAGTAGTGACTAGTGACTACAGGGAATATTTTGTTGGCTCCCAATAGAGCCAAACATATAATTCAACAATCGAGTAGATGTTCGACAATCTAGTTGATCTTTTTCTCGTTTTAGATACAAAAACTATAGTTCTCTATTCTATATGGTAGCCCACCTGAGGTGCAGTATTTTATAACTTAAGGGAGCTTGGGTTATGATCCATGGCCATTGTGATTTCTTTATAATTGATGTTAAAAAGTTTTAGTTTCTTGTTTTTGCTGATTGCAGTCAAATTAATTTTACTTGACCTTTGAAGAAAATCAACTTATGAGAGCTTGATGAAATGAGTACTAATATGCAGGTCTGACTCCACACTCGTATCATTTTTTCTGTTTGATAGCTATCCAGCATTATATACAAGTTGCAACTATTGTAGGCAATGCTATTGTTTTCCAGCATCACTCTTGAGTCTCTGCCATAAACTTTAAAGAAGATAAACACAGTCCTGGGATAGAGTTCTGTCACCTGAGTAATCCTTACTGTTTTTCCATGAGGCTGTTAGGTTGCCAGATGCCCAGATCCTCCCTATTGTTAGCCATTCATGTTGGTGTACTTGCTAGTTGCGTCTATCATTGTCCTTGTAAACATTTTTTTCGACAGCAAAGCCATGTGGAACGGGGACATTGGCCCTGGACAATCCCCATCAGCATCTCCTTGATTCGAGTAAGGAGATGATAAAAGGGAAAGGGCTTGTAGACTTGGTGACAAAGGCACAGTTGTATCCTTGATGAATGAGAACTGAGAAGAAACACATTCATTAATGGATTAAAGCTTACTCAAGATCCCATAATTTGATGCATTGAACAAGTTTGAGATTTTCACTACAGAAAAAATTGTCTTTGTGAAAATGACGGATCATGTAAACTGTGGATCTGCTACTACTCTTTTGCATTTGTACTCTCTGGACTGTAGTAAGATGAACAAAACAATGTGTTGATAAGATTGTCATTAGAATTATTTATCAACCATGCTCTTGAATTGGTTCAGATTGATTGAGAACAGTCTGAAATGTTCTGGAGTTGATACTAATCAAAATATTTGTGGTACACTGTTACATTGGCAGGCTCCCTATGGTTTATTTCCACCTATATGCTACGTTGAGATTATTCCACCCTGAGTAATGCTAGATGAACTAACCTCCTAAAACACACTTTAGGTAGCACATTATGTGGCATAGTCACGTCATCATAGTCTAAATTCCACTCTTTATATTTTTAATTACCAAATTCATTTTTCTTTTTTCACTTTCATCATTTTATCTTCTAACCCTATTTTTTTCCTTCTTCCCTCTGATCTGATATGTCCCGTCTTCCTCTCCATATCGCACATTCACACAATCACACCGACTTCTGTTCTCTCTCTCTCTCTCTCTCTCTCAACCAGATCTTCTTCAGTACCACAAGCACTCCACCGTCCACCTCATCTCTTTCCCCAAGGATTTCAACAAGTTCAAGTCCATATGCACATCTACGACATCGTCGTGAAGAACCGGAATCTATTTGAAGTCAGGGACAAGTAGTCTGTCCTAGCTTGGAATATCTACTACTGCCTGCTAGCTTATGCTTATCAATGAATGTGTTTGTGAATTGTGATTCATGATAGTGATGATGACTTTGTGTTTCGTTAGTTTGTGAGTCTGTAACTTCTTTTTTTTTCTTTCTTGTTTGGAGCTTCACTGTGTATGGTAAAGTTTAGGTAAAACATGGGTTTGGATTGGTGATCATTGGGTACGCTATTGAGTTTTTGTACAAACTAATTGAATGTTTTAGATTGTGCAATGAAAGTTGGGTCTTGATCAACTGATCTTGTGTGTACGTGTGTGGTTTATAACCCAGCTTCTACTTAAAATAATCAGGCATCAACATGTAAACTACCTTCACATCTCGAAGCAATATCAACTCCAAATTTCTTTAACACTCGCTGAAGGTATAAAGTTCTAGTTTAATTAAGTGATTTCTCAAGAAAAGCAGTTTAACTCAAAGCGAAAAATTTCTGCTTTCATCGATTTAAACCGATATCCCATATGATTAATATGGATGATGAAATCAACAACAATTAATAGCAATAGATTGAGCAAATGATACCTATACCCATTTTATTTGTCCACTCCTTTTCTAGTAGTGTTATTGCAATGGGTGAGAGAGAAGGAGAGAATAGATCGAAGTCGGACGTTTGATGGAGATGAAGAGAGAAGGAAAAAAATTAGGGTTAGAAGATAAAATGATGAAAGTGAAAAAAGAAAAATGAATTTGATAATTGAAAATATATAGAGTGGAATTTAGACTGTGATGATGTGGCTATACCACATAAGATGTCATCTAAGGTGGACGATACGTGGTTCATCTAGCATTATTCTTCCACCTCACTCGTTGATTAGTGAATAGCAGGAGACATGCCTCGTGTAATCGCAATCTGGTTACTGTTGATAAGGACTTCAGAAGAGCTGAATTCGAATCTTGCTTACAGGATAGTATGCATGCTACACTGATTTACCTGTCAAGTGTCGATCCATACAACAATAACCAAAGTTGTTTTCCTTTCTTTCTTGTTTTTTTGGTCAAGTTATCTGCACATATGAGTTGTATATGGTAGGTATAATGCCTCCAGTGAACTCTACTCACTAATGTTAAACATATGGGGTATTACAGATGAAATATGATAGGATTAATTTCAATTTACCCTCTCTGAGGTTTAAGGTTGACATCATTTCAACCCTTTAATGTTTTGAAAATTTACCCCCTTAAAGTTTTCAATTTTTATAAATCAAGCCCAATTGCTGAAATTTCATTTAATTCAGACGTTAATTTTGACTTCATAACTCACTAAAAGCGCTAAAATAGTCATATAACAACATAAATCGCCTTTTAAGACCATTTTTTAAAAGATTTTATGCTAGCATTTAACCTTCAAATTGAACAGAATTTTAGCAATTGAGCCTGGTTTATGAAAATCGGAAACTTTAGAGGGTAAATTTTCAAAATTAAAAATATAGAGGGTGAAACGATGTCAACCTCAAACCTTAGGAGGGTAAACTGAAATTAATCCAATATGATATATCAATTACCTTCGGTTTCCTCAGATGTCAATTTCCCGCTGTATTATCTGTCAGCGGCCGCCGACAAGCATATAAGAGATGCTGTGGAAAATAAAGTTTGGGTAAAGAAGATCACATTGGCAAAGCCTAGGGTCCCAATTGAATGTTAACTTCTATCTCCTCTGAGGAAGCCAACATGAAACTAAAATACAAACTGGTGGACAAGTCTCTCCGTTCTATCATGAGGGAAAACAACCCTCAAGGAGACACTGGAAAAAGAGGTACACACCGACTTCCCCCTTTTTAATGATTTATCTAGAAAGTGGCTACCAAAAGTCTCAGTCTGAGTGTGATCACCTACATGAATTATATGAATATACATTCTGTTATGGGCATGGCGTTTGTTTAAACTTGTTTGTCTCTGCGCTTCACTGCTTTGAGTGCTGATTTGATTCAAGTTTCTTCTAGCTAGGTGGATGACTATAAGTTAATGGTAGAAGGCAAGTGACTGTAACCTGTATGGCTCTCATTCAAGCCAAATCTGACCGGAGTCACCTGACAATTCTTAGTGATATGAGCAATCACCTATATTAATCAAGTGCCAATAATATCAATATTATTTAGTTTTAGCCAATATATTGATTAGGAAATGATAATTACTAGTACTACATAGTATTAATCAAGTGTTAATCTGCTCCTGCTTAGTTCATTTCATTATAGCCTTTGTTTTTGATTAAAAAAACGATAACTACTAGTAGTACATAGAGATAGAGAGCTTGACAAGCAAATATTCTCTTGATCTTAAAGAAATTTCAATTGATGCTTTAGAATCCGCATACTAAACAAACTAAGATTATCGGCATGGAATAATGTGATCAACCAGAGCAGAAAAGGAACACAGAGGAAGATATGGGATGGGGGAATGAATTTATATATGTATGCTTTTGATCATTTGCTCTGTGCCAAACAACTCAATGAAGGAGTATATAGTTTCTCCCATACTTTCCAGGTTTTCGTCTCCTATTTCTGATTTATCAATTTCCTTATATCCCATGTAATAATGGCTGCTAGTTTGTCCCTTCCCTTTTGCCCTTTCTGGGTTCCAGAATAATAAGGCTTTGTGTGCCACAGGGCATAGCCGAAAGAAGGTTGTTTTGCTGTTTACTTGTGTTCTTTACTTCTATAAAAGATAGGTATATTGCCAAAAGAAAATGCTTCTGCCAAATAGCAAGACACCCAAAATTTAACGCTTTCGATCTGTTAAAATTTTATGTTCGTCTATGGATGTCTCCACCGATCTTCATCAGTTTTAATTCACCTTAGTGCATGCAACACCATTAGTAAAGTAGTAATCAACCAAACCCTGATAGGATGCAACCCTCGCCCTCACCTAGAAATAGAAGATTACTCTTTGATACACGAGGTGAATTGATTGAGACCCCTAATGACATCGAATGATTTTCACTTTTCAGAGTAAAAGTTTACAGAAGTCGCTATAAAAACCAGAAATTTCTAGTACTTGGGAAGAATTTAGGCACATCTTTGAAATATATCTCTAGTCTATATAGAATACTAACAAGCAACAACATTGTATAGTTATATCTCATAGCAACCGGCTACATGAATTCTAGCAAGTGTTCATGAAAGAATGGGTATCAACTTATGTTTGATGGTTATGGAACTTTGTTACATGTCACTGAACAGTGGAGGATCAAAGCTAGAAGCGCCGGATGTCTTTCAGCAGACTGAAATTTTGAGGATGAGTTTATGGCGTAGCGTTTTCGTCTTGCTTCCACATTTTGATCGTCTTGTCAGCTCCACAAGTAACAAGCCTTGTGCCAGTGACATCGTAAGAAAGAGCTCACGTACCGGCTTCACTATCAAGTGAACCTGGTTGTGCAGTTGTTTGTGTTTGTTGAAAACTGTGGCCACTCTCCCAATCCCAAAACCACAGACTCCCATTGTCACCACCGGTGGCCATAACCCCCTCCCCGTTGACCGCCATTGTGTTAACTATGGTGTTCTGCCGAGCTAGCATGTTGTGTAAAAATTCCCCTCTTGGAAGGCTAATCTTCTTAATGTTGTCCACCGACGCAGACGTAAAACACTGCTGATCCTTAGGATGCAGCGCCATCGCACGAACCGATTTCTTATGGTGTGTGACAGTTGACATTGCTTTTCCACCTCTAAGGTCCCAGAACTTGATGGTCGCGTCGTGCGAGCCGGTGACAACTTGGGGATCAGTTGGTCTAGTGAAAACCGAGCAAACTGTGCTGTGGTGCCCCAAGAACGCATGAACATGCGTTTGAGTTCGAATATCCCAAATCCGGCATACCGAATCACGTCCCCCAGTGAGTAAAACATCGAGGGTGGGATGAGTAGCCAAGCAGTAAACACTACTTAGATGACCAGGATATGAACGAATATAAGGTCCCAACATTTAACTTCTTTGTCATCGCCAGCAGAGAACATATAGGTATGCTTGCTGCTAATGGCAAGGCCTCGAATCTGACCGGTATGTCCTGTCAGTGTGAGCTGTAGCTTTCCGGTTGCTACATCCCATATCTTGATTGTGCGATCTGCAGAGCCAGTGCAAAACCTCTCATTACTTGGGTTGAAAGCAATCGCTCCTACAGATCCCAAGTGGCCACTGATGACCCTGTACATCTTCCATGGATGATGCCAAACTGGACGAGGCAACCTACTGGGATCAGTTCCTTCCATTACAGAATTAGCTGACCTTACTGAACTCGATGCAAAGGGTTTAAGACCAATTAAACTTTCATGCTTATATACACAATTATAGAAGAAACCCAACTCCACAAGCGGTTAGTGCAATCCAAATTGAACTTGGATTTAGGGTATTCCCAGTTTTTCTCTCATTAGGAATATAAATCTTAAAAGATTTACTTCTCTTGTTCGCTCTGGCCAATTCTGAAAATTACCATATATTACTTTTCTTTCTTGAAACATGTTACAGACTTACAGTATTTGGTTTATGAAGTCAAAATCTCGCAGCAATAAGCTCCTCCCAAAGTCCAAATTTGGCACGGTCAAAACCCACAAGTCCCACTTCTCGAGGTTAAGAAATTTGCTGAAGCACCTCCTAGAAACTAAAAGGAAGAAGGATGAAGTTTCTATGTTAAGGTCAACCACATGCCCTTAATAGTAGTACTAGTTTATGCTTCCACCCCTTATAGTAGTCTCAGAATTTTATCTCTTGGCCAATGCAGCTCCAAGAGAAAGGGATTTGGTAAAGGAGTCTCTTTGGACAACCTACATTTCCAGCTCTCTAGTTTTGTATTTAGTTTCACAGTCACAAACTCACATAGCTTCAAATGCCTTGCCTTATCTATGGCAACTACACCAACCAGCATTGTGGAATTTGGATAGCAATGCATCAATCCCAGTACAAGAGTGATGCGATTAAGAGGGACACCAACTATTACTATTTGTGGTCCGGCAAGTGTCATCACCTCCCTTGTGAATGTAGCAGAAGCTAGTTGTTTTTCTATGTCATTATTGGACCCTCCCCATTTATCTGCATCTGAAACCCCATCTGCCATCATACCCATCCTTTGTCTCTCACAAAACCAACAAAATGCTACCAGACAATCTAGCCTCTCTACCCATTTAATTTTTGCCTTTGTCTCTTTGGGTATAGAAAGTGACCCAAAATCTAAGTCTCATTGTTTGCATAATTTCATGCAAAAATCCTAAAATCCTTCATACTATTACAGTTCTAAAATCCCAAATCATATGTCCCATCCAATAAGTTAATCTACAATTCTTGAGACCTTGAAATATATACACCTCCAATTTCATGAAAACCTGCCAAAGCAAAAATAAGGTATAGTTTTGAAGAATCGCTTTCAGCCCTGAAAATGTGAGGTGCTTGCTGGGAGGGGAAGGGAAGGGTAGTTCCGGGTTTTGATGGATTTGCAGGGTAAGGTGTCAGATAAACATAGGGTACCTAACCCAAAATAGACTAAACGGCATTGGGAAGATATAAACTGTACATGAAACGATTCCAGCCAAAAGGAATCAAAGAAAGAAAAAAACAGCATAGAAAATCGCATCCTTTTGACATTCAAAAAAGGAGAACCCAATAAAATAACTCAAACCGAAAATCACTTTTGCCCATTTCCCCAATTTTAGTACTCATCTCATAATTTCACAAAAAATTACCACTATTTTAGAGAATAATAAACATTTTTCATTGAGTGGGAGTGAGGGAGCAATGGACATACCTATATATTTAACCACCAAAAATATAATACTTCCTCCCTCTTTCTTTGAGGCTCCAAAAGTAAAAAAAGAAAAAAGAAATTCCCTTACCCTTTTTTTTTGCCTACGCATTCGGACTCCAAAGATTCCACAAACGAGAATTGAATAGCCCCAACACGTCCGGAAGTACTTTCCTGGCCAGCCCCTTGTGGTGGCTCACCGCCGCGGCGCGTACAATCAACGCCACGTCGTCCTCCTCCACCTTAACCTCCACAGCTTCCTCCTCTTCCACTCCCAACTCCTCCTCAACTCTCTCCGAAACTACGTCGCAAACCGGCAGCACCAACTCGGGAACCGAGCTCACTGCCACATTGACACTCTCCTCCTCCGCCGCCGCCGGCGCCGCCACAACAAAGATTTCATCTTTAGAGGAACCCTCGGCTGATTTCTGAGCCTCGCGGCGGCCCGTCTTGTCTCTCCGCTTCCCCCTCCCGGCGTTCTTCTTGGGCTTCTCGCCGTGGGCCAGATTGTCCTCGAAGGCCTCAATAGCCTGGTGGATGAGCTCGCGGTTGGGGGAGGAGTCCCACCTGAACCAGTAGCTTCGGTAGCAGTCGAAGCAGTCGCAATCGAACTGGTGGTTCTTGTTATTCTTACTCGTTAATTTCTTCGAAGACTTCTTCTTGGAATCTTGGGGGTTCGAGGAAGAAGAGGAAGTAGAGGGTGCGGTTTTCATGGAGCGGGTTATCATGTAAGCCAGCACCTCGCGGTCGTCGAGGGAGAGAACCGAGGCCAGAGCTAGAATAGCAGCCGGAAGTAGCTGGAGGACGGAGAGAACTACTCCATCGGAAGAAGAGGAAGGAGATGGGTGAACCTTGCCTCCTTTGTTCTTTATCTTCATGGCTGTGTGAGAGTGTGGCGGTTTTGCTAGCTGCTTGCTCTGTCTGAGAGCTTTTTTCTGTGGTGATATGAGAGAGAGGCGAGTGGTGAACAGTGGTAGGGTTTTTATTTTTAGTTTGCTTGGGGAACAATAATAAATAAATAAAGAAATAGAGGAGGACAGTGCGTCTCGTCAAAGCAGAGAGCGGTCGCCGTTCCTTATTTTTCAGGTTAACACGCGCGTGGGGGGCGCGTTTTGTCATTATTCTGGAAACTACAGATAAGGGTCTTTGGGGGTTGGACAGCAGTCTTATATTTTGGGAAAATTATTAATTATGCTTTTGATTAATTAGTGTCTTAATGTGAGGCAAATCCAAATGAAGTTTTGAAAATCTAAGCTCTGTGAGTCTGTGGCACTGTCAAATTACATTCAATAAAGCATGCTCGAGAGGAAAATCTACCTAATCTGACATTACTGGTTGGGCATCATGGATTCATGGGTTTTGGTTTATATAATTGGACTATAAGTTATCATAAATTTTTTAATTATAAAATAGTTTTACAGCTTATCTGGTTTGAAACCTGGTTAATTTATAGTCCAAGCTTTCTAACTTAGTTTATGGATCAATTCCTCGTGAAGCTTTCTAACCTAAAAATTTAGAAGGGTCATTTTCTATGCCTAACTTAGAAATGAAAAATGGCCATTGATGAGTGGTGAGTGATGTGTACGTGTGTTGAATATCAAACAAAATTGGGGAACCAAACTTTTTTTTACAAGCAAAACAACCAAGTTTGTTTGTAGCGTCCTTTTCTTTTCTTTTCTTATTAGTGATAAGTGAATCATTAATTTCATAGTGAAGTAGTCAAAAAATGCATGTTGACTCAAAGCATAATAAAAATGTTAGTAAATTGTCGTCAAAGTAACCGTCAAGGAAATGGTCTAATGAAAATTTTCAAATTTTCTTAAACTGAAAAGTTTATAATAAATTTTTGTGTGGTGTTGATGCTATATTAACAAGTTTGATAGGCAATTTTAGTGAAAAAGAATATTAAGTTGCACTTAAACAAGGTATATTAATGAGTTGTAAAGGTTGAAAACTCATTCAACATATGTCATTATCATCGTAAATGATTGAAATATTAACGTTAACCTAAAGTTGTAAATCCTTGATTGGCCACCTAGGCCTCATTATTTGGCCATTCGGTCCTAGCCCGCCCTACCCTATAGGGCCGAAGCCCTACCCGACCCTCCTTTAGGGCGGGATGACCCTAGCTCATTTCAATTAGGGTAGGATAATGGTCAAGCAAATGAAACATGGTCCTATCCTACGCCCCTATCTTATTGAGCCCTTTAGGGCCAAGCCCGGCCCGACTCTATCCCGATCCTAAAAGCCCGTCATTTAGACCTTAATAATTACTTATTTTCTATTGTTTTTAATATGTTTCTTATTTTTTGTACAAGACAACTAATATTGTAAGTTTTATTTCTTTAATTTGTATTTTGCTTTGTTAAATAACAATTGATTTTTAGTGAATTAGAGAGATAGTTAATGAAATATATGAATATATCTACTTAGATTAATAATTCTAGAGGTATTAAGTAATGTATATGTATGTTAAATATGAGTAAAAGTAGGGTACGTCTTGTATCACATATATCCCTAAAGGTAATATTTGAGAACACACAAATTAAAACTCATGAATTTATTTTGTTAAACAAAATAGTGCCATATTCGGCCCTATTTGGCCATATTAGCACTAGCGAAATAGCCTTTAAGGGCAGATAAATATTTGCATATTTGAGCCCCAACCCGACCTTCTTCGACCTTAAATTTTGTTGATCAAGTCAAACCCCTAGCTGACGCTACCTAAGCTATAAAATTTAGTGCAGGGATGAGGCCTATCTCCACCTTTTGTCTTGGTGCGTGATTTGCAAACGCAGCTGGAGAGAGTAGGAATCGAGTGAAAGGGGATTTATGACTGTGATGCCCCTGTATGGTTTGTATCAGAGTCGCAGAGCTAGCACCTGGTACTGCTATTACTTTAGTGGGCAAACTAGTCATTTTCATAACCGGTGGTAAGGATAAGGACAAGTTGTCAACCGACCAAAAAGACTGGGGAGACGTCAATTGAGTGAGGTGAGGTGGGTTAGGGTTGGATTCTCTCCCTATCTTGTCCGTCCATTTTATTGAATAGATCCAACGGTTTAACATTTTCAGAGAAGAAAAAATAAACAACTACAACATTAAATGCTCTGAATTCTATGTACTATGATCATTCATTGGGAATTTGGAATCGATTTGAGACATTATGGTTGAGTTGGTGGGTTATTACTCCAGAATGTTAGTGATATCAGCCCGTACGAGTTTTCATAAGATGAGAACATATAGTTAACAAATATGAATCCATCAGTTAACCCCAATTGCCACACACGACCCAACGACCGTTAGGAAATTGGTTAGGTTATGCATTTGATTGTAACTTCGTATATGGTAAGCTTTCGTTTGGGATATGAGGCCACTAGAACTCGGATCTGCAAAAACAGGCCATACCCTTCGCCCTTCGGTGATGTTTGTTGCCTTGGTTTTTCTACGCTGGGTTTCATTGCACTTCGCCGGAATAATGTCCGGGTTAACGTTGGGACTCATGTTCCTCGAGATTCTTCAAAAAACAAGCAGGTTTGGTCTGGTCCATTGTCTTGTCTCCATTACTTGTGATGTGAACTGATCAGAAATTGATAAAGCTTTGTTCTTGGTGGTTGGGTTTCAGTTATTTCTGTTGCAGCGGTTATACTTTATGCTGCTTGTTACTCTGCTTCTGGAGCTATGTGGAAGTGAGTACTTTGATCATTTGCTTATCAATTGGTTTGTTATTTGATTGCGCAAGATTTAAAATTGGTTATTGAAATATACCAAGATGCCATTTTGAGTATTTGAACTGATCCAATTGCAATCTGCAGGCTCTTCCTATATATTTGGACAAGCTTTTCAATTAGTATGTTGCTACAATTCTGTCTGTGACGATTGTGCTGTTTTTCGGAGAGGTGAGTGTCTGATTTGGCATTGTGGTTTCAAGGTTTATGATTGTTTTATAGTTGGAGTGAATCGAAATTTGATTTGGTGGTTGCTCTTGTTCTGCCATGTTTGTTTTTACAACCAATATGCACTAGATATACTGGCTGTAGCTTCCAACCTTGAATGGATTGTCCGCATTTTGATGATGATTTGCTATCGAATTGCTTATCCAATTGGAAAGGTATATGCTTTGAGGAATAGTTGAAATAATGCTGATACTGTTTGTTTGACATGTAATTGCTGATGTTAAGAATTTTATGTTTCCACATCTTGGATTGTGTCTGGGACTTCATTATATTCAGGTGTGCTCAGTTAAAGCCCTTGTGAAGTAGAATTCCATCCACAACCAATTTGTTATCACTTGAGTGAGATTGAATTTAGAAAGATTATATATAGGCACGCCCAGTTAAAAGCCCTTGTAAACTAGAATTCTATCCACAGCTAATTTTTTATTTTTTTATTTTTTTATTTTTTATCATATCCGAAGTTACAGTTGAGCTTGTTTCTCGTAGCTGGGTTTGGACCAGCAGAACAGCTAAATCAGGTAGCTGACCATGTTGCCTGTTTAGTTCGCATGAGGCAGTGTCCAACTGACTGGGTTCAGTTCCCACCTGCCTCCTTGTTAGCACTTGTTCTGCCTTGGATTTAATTTCTGTTTTTCCTCCTTCCCTCCATGTTTTGGGTAGGAGTTCATTTTCCTTTGTTGAACCCTGTCTTGGTTTCAATGCATTCAGTTTGTCAAAAACGAAAAAAGAACTTAGAAGGATTAAGGATATATCTATAATAAGAAAAATTCCCTCTTTCTGATAGTTTCATTTGTTACTTTGCATACTAAGAGGGCAAAGGCGGTGAACTTACACATGATGAGACAACAATAATTAGTGAAACACTGGAATTAACTGAATATGTATAATTTATATGAGATGGGAAGTTCTTTTTGATGTTTGACTGTCTTAAATTTCTTGTTTTGTATCACTGGTGCAGTTTTAGACCATTTGACAGCATAGATAAATGAATTAGATTGGCCACTATATCGTGCATTTTAGGGCATAATTTTTTACTTAGTTCTATATTTAGTATCTTGCATTTGGATCCTGTTAAGATACTATAGGTTAACTCAACTCCGAGCTTTCTTTTGAGTGGGATACGTTTCATACAGTACTTAATATCTTGAATACATTTTAAATGCACCTAGATACTTCTTTACTTGTTTGAATTTGATTATTTAACTGATACTTCAGTGTGTCAATTTAATCGATTTAGTGGCTTACTCTATTGCTTGACATTTGTATATGTTATTCCTGCTTTTAAGTACTTAACTCTAATAAGTCAGTCAAATGCATCCTATTTTTGATTATGTTTTCATTTGTCAACAGACTGCTGAGGAGGCTTTGACGGCCATTAAATCAACCTTTTCCTTAGATGTCAGTGTAAAGTTGGACTGGTAAGTTCCCCTTCTCAATCAACTATCATACTGACTGTGATAAGAAATTAAGAATCACATCATCATTGTCTAAAACAAAGGTAGTCTAATCAATAGGTCAACCTTCAACATTTGGTAGAAGGTTTAATGATGCTTTAAAATCACTCAGAAACATAACCATGTCAGTTAGTTGGTATTATTCACCTGCATAATACATTCAATCTTTCAGTTTCTACTAACAAAATTGAACCAAGAAGTTTCTTTTCATATACAACATTCAAGACATTTGGTCTTTCTTTTAGTTTTTGTAAAATTCGTTTTAGCATAAACTGTAGAACAAATTGTGTGTTATCTGATTACATTTATATTCTTGTCTAATTAATTACTCCTCCCCCCCCAAAAAAGATGAAAGACTTGTAAGAAATTGCTGGTTGGTCCAACCAAGAAATTTCTTACATTATAAGTCTTGTCCTCATACACCTCAACAGAATGGGTTAGCTGAAAGAAAACATAGACATATAGTTGAAACTGCAATTGCCATGCTTTCAGTTGCTTCTCTACCAAGAGAGTTTTGGTACGTATAATGCAGTTGCTCATGCAGCCTTTCTCATCAATAGAATGCCCTGCGTGCAAGGCTTTGGATATGAAATCTCATTTTCAGAAATTATTTTCCAAGCCTCCAGATTTGAGCTATCTAAGGGTTTTTGGCACTGCTTGTTATCCCTATCTCAGACCCTATTGTAAGAATAAACTTGAACCTAGGTCCTCTCAGTGTGTTTTTCTTGGATATGCTCTAGGTTACAAAGGCTCTATTTGCTTGGATATCTCCAGAAACAAACTTTTGGGTATCCAGACATGTCATATATGATGAGTCAGTCTTTCCTTATAAGTCTGTTATCACCTCCAACAAATCTAGTGGTCAGAAAACTCTATTGTCTACTGCTTCTTCTTCAGCCAGGTCTGCCACACAGAGGCAAAGACTTACATATTCTCTCTCACCAAACTCTGTTGTTGTTCTCCCGATGGAAAATCTTAATATTAATAAAATAAATGGAACTGGACGTGGGGCTGAGCCTCCCAGCTAGGCTAGGTTCCAAACCCTTCCAAAAAAAACTGTTGTTGTTCCATCATTGCCCACTGATAGTCCTTCAAATGATTTATCATCACATACTACTTTTGTTAGTAACTTAGTACTGCTCCAAGTTTTCATGTCTTGAATAATAATCAGTTTGAAGTTTTACCTTCATTTAATGAACTTCATCAACATAGTGACGATACTTCAAGTCCTGCCTCAGTCTTCCCTGAGCATAACCCCATTGATTTAGCTCGAAATGATCTTGAACCTGGTTTTGAAGATCCAGTGAATATTGTCCCTGTTGAGTCTGTGAATCAGAATGCAAATGATATATTGTCCATCCTGAAGTTGGTCCTGGAGTTCCTGTTGGGAACCTTGTTGCTGAATCAGGTCCTCTCCCTCTTTACCACATGCTGTCAATGCCCAACTATGCAAACAAGGTTTAAAGATGGTGTAGTACAGAAAACGGAAGTTTGATGAGTAATGTTGCTCAGCAAGGTTTGCTAGATGAGTTAGCATTCTTTTCTGGGTTGTCATGTGCTGCATCTATTCATGAACCAATTGAGCGCAAGTCTTATAGAGCTGCATCTGAACAAAAAGAATGGCAAGAAGCTATGATTGAAGAAGTTGAAGCCTTACAGAGCCAAGGAACTTGGGTACTGGTTCCCAAACCTATAGATAGAAATATTGTAGGCTGCAAATGGGTTTACAAGCTTAAGAAGAATGCAGATGGTACAATTTCCAGGTATAAAGCCAGACTTGTAGCACAAGGTTTTAGTCAAACGGAAGGGTTGGATTATACTGAGACATTTAGTCCTATAGTAAGGCACAGTACGGTGAGAATTATTCTTGCTTTGACTGCAAGCAGTGGCTGGAAGCTGAGACATTTTGATGTGAAAAACACATTTTTGCATGGTGATTTACAAGAAGATATCTTTATGAGATAACCTCAAGGTTTTGAAAGCTTGGAACATCCAGATTTTGTTTGCAAGCTAAGGAAGTTCTTATATGGTCTCAAACAGGCTCCAAGAGCCCGGAATGAGAAGTTCACAGGTCATCTACCAGCTCTGGGGTTCAAAGCTTCTCATTCAGATCCAAGCTTATTTGTCAAAGAATCTGTTGACGTAATTGTTGTAATGCTTCTGTGATTGATGAGTTGAGTTCAGTTTTTGATATGAGGGACCTTGGATCTTTGTCTTATTTTTTAGGTCTACAGATCTCTTATATGCCTTCTGCCCTTCTGGTCAATTGTTTGCGTCTCAGATGAAATTTGCCATGGATCTAATTGAAAGAGCAGGTATGAGTTCTTGCAGCAAATGTAATATTCAAATGTTGCAAAGTGATGGTTAACTGTTACCAAATCCTTCTCCTTATCGAAGTATAGTAGGGGCTCTCCAGTATCTAACTTTACTCGACCGGATATTGCCTTTGCTGTTAATACAGCTTGTCAATTTTTGACTGCACCTAGTGATGTGCGTTATGCTCATGTTAAGAGAATCATCAGGTATCTTCAAGGGAATCTGTCTCATGGTATATGTAACATATGGTTCTGGGAATATGTTGTTATCTGGAAATAAACGGAAGAAGGTCTACCACTGGTTTTGTTGTCTTTTTGGGTAATAATCCAGTTTCTTGGCAGTCAAAGAAACAAGGAAGTGTATCCAGGAGCTCTACTGAGGCTGAGTACAGGGCATTGGCTAATACTACTTCCGATTTGTCTTGTGTCAGACATGTTCTTTGTGATTTGCATGTTTTTGTCCCTCAACCTCCTATTCTTTCTTGTGATAATTTTTCATCTCTTGGGTCAAACATTTTGACATCTTTACGAAAGGATTGCATAGCTCTCTATCTTTAGAAAGCATTGTACCAATCTTAGGTGTTGGATTAGTACAAGGCAATCTTTACAAGGCCAGTCTTCACAAGGCAAAGCCAGTTCTTGTTTCCATCAGAGGTGATTGGTACAATGCTCAAAAAGGTGATTATGTTTTTTTTCTTTTTAAACAAAAAACATGTTAGTAAAGAAAAAATTCAAGTTACTAAAAAGGTGGAACTGTAAAATGGGGACTGCAAATTTCAATTCCCATTTGGAAAATACTCAATATTTAGGGTTGCTACAGGTGAAGCTAGAGCTCGTTAATGTTATAAACTTACTGTTGTGAGTACGTGTTATCCCAAAGTTCATACTCTACAATGCCCTATACAAGGATCTTTTATTGATATTAAAATGCAAGCTGCTACAGTTAGAGCCTGAGATCACACTAAACTTACTGTTATCCCAGAGTTCATACTCTATATACAATATCATTGCACGAGGTTTTCTTTTGTTAACTTTCTACTCATTATCAAATATATGCGTTCCTGTCGTTGAAGCCAGACTCATATTACTATATTTATTCAAACAGGTTTGTCCATCTCCAATCTAAATAGGAAAATTTCGCATAGCCTAATGATGCTAAAACAATCTCTACTCTTCAGTGGCCTTTACGTTGATGGCATTCAACTCAGCAATTTGAAGAAGAAACTGAGCAACTTAAAAGCCTTGCCCTTTATACATCTACCAGAAATTAGAATAGTAGAACCTTTTAATACGCTTGCCTAATAGCCAAGTTACAAGGGATACTAGATCTTCCCACAAAGCTTCTTGTTAACTATTTGATCCAATCTAATAAAGAACTCACTAGCCGAACCCAGTATTTCGTTCACATTGTTATTTACACCAGTATCAAAGGGTCAA
Organism: Fragaria x ananassa; assembly: GCA_034370585.1. Taxonomy (NCBI): domain Eukaryota; kingdom Viridiplantae; phylum Streptophyta; class Magnoliopsida; order Rosales; family Rosaceae; genus Fragaria; species Fragaria x ananassa. Next base: position 24,142,873 of record CP139762.1, on the reverse strand, counting down.
GGCTGTAACAGAAGACAGTCTTACCTTTCATGTCACAGACAGCAGCAAGACTATAATCCAGTCCAGCCTCAGCAATATGCAAATTACTAGCGACTGTGTTTGCATGGAGTCGAAAGATGACAAAGCGGACAACACCAGATGTTCACTTGGGAAAGGACTACACATGACTGGTACTAGATTTCATCCTAATTTTGAGGACCTACCCTGTCTGCAGTATACGCCTCACTGTATGGAGGTTAGTTTAACAAAAACAACCCCCGTTGATTTAGTAGTTAGGTTACCTCGAAGAGCTTAAACCATAGTGAGCTTTTGGAGCATATTCTGTTATTGGCTGCTGCAACAAAATACAAGAGCTTCCCTTTAAATCAGGAGGGAGTAGGCAAACAGAAGTTACAGAAAGCAAACACCCATGGATTCATAATCCGTGCATAAAGCACTACAACAAACCACTGAAGGAAACTACAAAGTTTAATTAAACAGACAATTGCTTGAGGTCCAAGTGAGAAGCTGAGAGGTAGGCTCTAGTCGCTCTACAAACATAAATGTATAGCAATGACACCGAGCAGGCAAGAAATCAGTCAGCCTTCTTATCTGCCGGAGCTGATTCCGATTTATTTAGTGCTGCTGAGCGCTTGTCCTCTGCAGTCTTGGAATGAACTTCATCCCCCTCCCGGATGTACTTCTCAAAGGCCCTTGGAAGAAACCGAGGAATCAAAAACCCAAACAGATTGAGAGAGAAATATGAGAAGTTGGCCACAGCCAACGTCCTCCCGAACCAAAACCATGCAACATCCTGCCACCCATATTAATAGTTATCTTCAATAGATACACACTGTTGATATTCTCTCAGCTGAAATTTCTTTAGAATCCGTAACACAAGTATGACAATATCACACATCAGATTATATTACTCCAACATATTAGGATTTTGTTAGATTCCAGAGCACAACAAAGATGTTAAACAACTCAAAACATCTCACAATATCTCTTTTAGCAGAACTTTAACATTACAGAATGAAGAATCATCAAGTACCCGAAAACAAGCAATGGCTAAATGTACGTACTATGGGATTAAGTACCTTGACATGTGCATTTGCAGGAAGAGTCTTGTTAAGCCAGACATCATTCACCCAATCAAGGATGACGAAGATTCTCCTAACTGTGTATAGCAACGGAACAAGCGCTCTAACTGGTGGCGAAAATAGTGACAAACCGCTTATGACATTTTCAGTCAGAATCTGAAAGGAGAGCAAGAACAAGTGAGGTGTTGCTGAGCGCACAGCGTGCTCATCACCCCTTGAAAAACCACCCAACACATAAGCCAGAGGCAAGAACAGTCCAACCGTAGTTCCCGCAATCACATACAGCCTGAAGAATTTGCTTCCTTGGAAAATCTCCTGCGAGCCAGAAGAGACGTGACCATGTGACGGGAAGGCCAAGCGTGACAAAACTAAGAGATAGGCAGAGGCGAAAGCTGGGAATATCAAATCAAGGAGCGGGACAAGGCCACTGGCTGAGAACACCATGATGAATGCCACAAGCTGGAGCTCGATTACGCGCAATGACCCCATGACACCTCCTACAGCCGGCTGCTGCTGCTGTTGGTGCAGTAGGCGTTGCGGCTTTTCTTGGTGTTTTGGTCCAGCAGTTGTGGTTTTATCAGGCTCCGACCTAGGAGCCACAGCGACCGATACGCCAGACATTGTAGTTTGCTTCCTTGTAAATCTCGGTAACTAATTAAGGAGCTGTATAAAGCTGGATAGGAAAGAACCACTGGATATCAGTATTCTCCTTAGAAAGTTTAACATCTTAATATGCAACCATTACTTTATCTCTATGTATAAGTTATCGATCCAGAAACAACCAAGAAAGCTTAACATCTAAAAGTGCAAATGCAATGGTGACCAAATGACAAGTACAATAGATCAACGTTAAGATGTAGCAAAGAGAACAAATTTCATTGATACATCAATCGGTAAAGAATGGAAACTAAACTATAATCACCATTCTTGTGACATTCCGTGTATCGTGAAGTAATACCATGATTGATTCATCATGATATGAGCAGAAGCATGATCTCAAGGTAAAGCTAATTCATGTATAACACTTGTCATGCAAACAAGATGAAGAACCGAAGAAGGTTAGAGAGAGAGACCTTACAGATGAAGATGTGAGGAAGAAAGTAAGCAAATGATGATGATTCATTCAAAACCAAAACCAGAGCGTCCGAAGAAGGAGACGAATCATGGGGGATATATATATATATTAATCTATGTTTTGAACGTGGATTGCTGCGAGAGTTTACACTTGGCTCTCAAGCGACGTACGTGGAGGAGATGTTGCTTCAACATGTGTCAGGACGAGTCTTGCCGTTTTGATCAGAATCAATCGGTATCAGTCGATCAGATCGAACTATTTTAATTTGTTTTTCTGTTGTAAAATAGTAAAAATAAAAATTAAGATACCGAAGAGATAAATTTCATTAGTATAAAGGATGAGACAGCCTACTTGTGCCCTAGACTCCAAAAGCACATGAAAACCCCGCCGCTCCAGTAACTTACACGTACGGCTCCACCGCCGTCATAAAAAAAAAGCCAGGCTGCAGCGACCGCCAAACGCAAACGAGGCATGGACAAAGGCTCCCAACTCAAATCCTGATCAGTAGTACCACATCGGAAATATCGGAGCAATAAAAGAGATAGAAAACGTTCTCGATTAGGTTTACAAAGTTCTATTTCAATTAGAAGTAGGAATCGTTGTTGATGGGAGGTATTAGCCTTACAGAGTTCTATATATAGTCTCATATGATCCCCACGATCTATATCAACCTTTTGTTAATTATTCTCTCGGCCTCAATTATAAGATATTGCATACAAAATTGCTGAGGTGAAGGAAATTTATCAGCGATACTCTGCAGGTTAGCTTTCGACTTTATAGTAGATATAAGTATGCATGTTTATAGATCAGTTTTATTTATATTTGGTATCAGACCATATTTCATATATTCCTTCGTGCTGGTCGATCCGAATGGTTCACTTTTAAGGGTTTGTGATGTTGGTTGAGTAGCTAGATCGATAGGGCTAATTAATCAAACCTTATATCTCATCATATGCTAGGGCTAAAACTTTTTTCCCTGCAGAAATTCGATCAAGAAAACGCAGGTGAAGAGAGAAAGAGGCACGCGCGAAGTTGCAGATAGATCGATCGAGTACTTTTGAATCATGAAGGTGTTGATTATAGTTAAGTGGTTAAAGAGAGAAGGCCTCCAGAGATGGTTAAACCCTCTAAAGTTGTTAAACTTTCACAGTTCGTTTTACCCTTTGAAGTTTAGGGTTCGAAAGTGGTTAAAAAGAGAACAATTCCGGAGATGGCTAAACCCTTTCAAGATTTTAACGAGAGAAAACTTTCAAAAGTGGTTAAACCCTTTGAATCTTAGGGTTGGAAAGTGGTTAAAGAAAAACCCTTTGAAGCTGTTAAACACAGAGAACTTTCGAAAGTTGTTAAACCCTTTGAAGTTTAGGGTCCCGAAGTGGTTAAAGAGAGAAAAGAGAGAAAAGATTGTCGATGAGATGACGATCCGGATCAATCGGCACCGCAGAGGCGCGGTAAGTGGCAGTTGGACCTCACACACTTACATAATAGAGAGGCTTTATAACTCAAATTTTTCTGATGAGTCAAAACATATGAATTGTTTGTCTCCTTTCATGTTTTTCAGATTACTTGTCTACATGTTAGGGTGTACCACATTGAACCTCAACATGCAGAAAACATGAGGAAATGCTGCAACGAAGTGAAAGGTACGTACAAACGTGTATATTTTTTTGAATGAAATCGATGCTAATTAAATCTTTCAATCTTATTTAACTATCATGTCTCTCATCTTAGGAGTCGAAACAGCTGAGTTTGTGGATGAGGAGAAGAAAGAACTGACAGTGAAAGGATGGTTTGAATTTGACGATCTTCGCAATCTACTCCTCCGTCGGATTTATGATGGGGCAACTATTAATCGCATCATCCGTAAGGAACGCATAGCACCTAATATGACCCGTGTGATTTTCATGGTAAATATTATGCCTATTGTGTTTGTAAGAGCACCACGTCCATGGGAACCATACCCGCCAGAGAACCTAGACTTGGTTGATCTGAGCAAGGAGCTCGAGGCCAAGTCGACGAAGACCACTGCAGGTTCAAACTAATTAAGACTAAATGTTTATTAAAGCATGGGTTTGTTACCAAAAGCTTTTGTTCTTTAGTTTCGAAGTCGTGTTCCTAGTTTCTTCCATGCGTAGAATGATTAAAAATTTCTCGAGGTCCTTTTGCTAATTTCAGTAAATTTGAAGCGATGCTCCATCTTTTCCTCTTTCATATATTAAGCTAGAGTTCTGACCCCCAGATTTACTGATGTTGTGTCTCAATGACCTTGAATTAAAAGCTTCCCAGGGTAGTAAATGTAATCCATATATATATATATGCTTTCTAATCTACGTTCTACAGTAATGCAACAATGATCTAAATAAGGTCCACGTACATTGACTGAAGTGACAAAATATATAAATGGTTTTCTAATTCTTGCAAATTACTTATTCATTGACATAGAATATTGATCAACCAAAAACTGAACCAGGAAGCATCACATATAAGTGCAAAATCTATGTAAAAGTAAATCAAACTACAATATTCTTCTACGAAAGAGTAATTAGCAGGAAGTTATCCAGTGAACAATGTTGAGTCTTTTTTTACCGAAATTTTGAATTTTTTTTTTTGGGGAAACGGATGACAAATTGGTAATAGTCAAAACGAACTCATTCTGATTGCTCGTTACAAATTATTGCTCAACTTGTCAAGGCTAGAAAACCGAAAAAAAGTGCTCAAAAAGTTCAAATGAGAAAAAACTCTTGTATAGTCAATTGATTGGCGCATTGGGTTTCTCTATACTTGTGTGGTGTGTTTTGGAAACTCTTGTATCCTTATGTGCTCCTAGTTTTTCAGATTAAGATTATGATATCTTTTGAACTAGGGACTGCAAAATATTTAGGAAAGAAATAATCAAAAGAGAGGTGATTATTGACAGAGAATAAACCATATTGTTTTCTCGTTTCTTCTCGGCTTCTCGTTATGGTTTTCTTTGCTCATTGAGTTTCTTCAAGTGTTTGCAAAAAGAAATAACTAATTGGTTTTCAATTAATAATGCATTTCATAATTTTTTTTTCTCTGAGGAGCGTTTCATATATTTTGAAATTTTAAATTACCATAGAAATAGAAATAAGTAGTTCTATTTACACTTATTTTTTTGAGACAAACAGTGACCCGTTGATAAATTCGTCCATATATGCTCACTTTTGTTTAACAGTCAACGTTGCATAGATGAAACTGTTTTGAAAAAAAGAAAAACGAAGTGAAGAAGCAAAAATCTAAAACCAAATACTAGGGATCAACGTTACAGGACGAGCGTTACCGGAGTCGTCGGAGCTTCCACTCAAACCAAACCCTCTCCAGAAACATAGACCAAAATGAAATCCCATACAAAAATCCTCAGTCTCCTCTCGTCCTTGCATTCTCAGCCACACTCAAGCAGTCAAGCTTGCTTGAAGAACACTGCTCAGAGTTGGGTTACTTGTCCTCTGCATCAGGTTCGAGCCATCACTTTTACCACCACGGCATAGTTCACCGTCAATTCCAAACCAAACCAGGGCTATGACCCCTGAAAGAACCAACTCGGGCTCATTGGAGACGCGACTAGAGAAGGAACGGCTCTGATATCATGTCAAACAACGACAAGCGTGACCCGTATATCATCCTTGTACCGATACTGTCACAACTTAAGCACTTTTAAGGTGTTGAGATTTAATCACAAAAAATCTCGGTACAATTAGGAATGATCAACCCACTTATAAGTTAATTGTCACTTTTGTAATGTGGGATCTCTCCATTCTAACAAAAGAGCATTGGAAACCATTTGAATAGGATCAAAAAATTTCCGGCTTGCATGATATCAGTATGTAAGTGAACTTAGGTCGGTACAAAAAAGAATGAATCTGATCACTCGAGTGTTTTTATTGGCACGGTTGTGAAGCCACATAGTTGTTAATTTGTTAGCTTGGCAGAACAAGATCGAGCCACGTGCCATCGATATTGAGGTAATGATTCGGTGTATGCAATATAATTAGCCTCGTAATGAATAAAGCAATGAAGCCCATTTAGTGGTAAACTTGAAGAAGCATATAATTCGATCTACAACAAAATCAACCTTGCGATGGATATGCCGGGAACGTACGAATTTAGAAAGATGAGGCTCTTCAAAGTTCAAACAACAAGGACTATTGGATTTTCTCAATAATCAGACACTGAGCACCTTAGGATCGCCTTAACCGGCGGCAATAACTTGATTGAGTTGAAGAGAAGCGAAATGAAGTCCTTCACGTAAAACAGTCACTTCAACATTCAAAACTTTAAAACAAGAGAGAAGATGGTTAGGAATAACAAAAAGATTGAATTCGACTAAAGGTAACTTACTACCTGTAGAAAGAGTATGGACTTTCCAGCCGGCAAGCTTTTTCTACATTTTCCCAACTAGAGGATTTTAATTTAGAGGATCCCTCTAACATACTATATTGTTAGTTTTTAAGTATGCAACAATGGGACGAGAACTGAGAAGTATGCAACAAGAGCCAGGTCCTATATCTAATTAGTATTGTATAGATTTGATGGTAGCGGGATTTTTAATGAATGACCCATTGCTATGATTCCCGAACCACACTCTACAAATAGATTTGGGAATCTAGGGTTTTCACGACCACCCTCCTCCTCTTCGATCTGATCATTGTTATGCAACTCTGTTCAACCCTGATCGAGTGGGCTTCATGGGTTTCTACTTGGAGAACGAATTGGCCCAGTATTTACAAAGTTTATCATCTAGTGCTATGCACCTGTTGGCTTTTCCAATTTGCCGGAATCAAGACTGATGGCGAATGCCTTCTCTTCGGCGACGGGAATAGTTGCTACGATCGGGAAGTAAGCTTTACTGTTCTGACCTATATCGATGTATCTTCGAGGCCAGGGCTATATCAGATATGTTGGAATTCAATTGATGATCAACTCAAGGATGGTGACACAGTTCATCTCCTCTAGTTGGCTATTCGAGGAAAACATGCTCAGATAAGTTTTATCCTCTCGCCCTTCTGCAATGACCCTATTTGCTTTGGGTATTGTTTGAATGAGTCTTCTCTGATTGGTAATGATAATAAAATGATGACCATTATCAGGCATGTATCTTGGCGTGTTCCTTTGTTTGAACACTGCAAGGTGTGCGTTTCTTTGCTATTTTGGAAATGCATGCGTGATTACTTGATTTATTATATATATTGAAACTAGTAAGGACGATAATTTTGAAAATGACTTTGCTACAAGTGTTTTTAATGAGTTATTAGTTGGAATAGCCAGGGGAGTTCCTGGCCAGGGTTCTTTGCTCAAGTACAACATTTAGTTGTTGCTCTTCGGCTAGACATTCTATGCATCCTAGATACAAGGATCTCTGATTTCGATCCTGCTACCAACAAGATCGCTTCTAAGCTTTCTGTTTACTTTGACAATGTTGATTTTGTTCACTCTGATGGTCAAAGTGGTGGAATTCTTTTGTTTTGGAATAGCTCCACTGTTTTATTGAATGTGATTTTTAAGCATAATAGGTTTATTCATTGTCATATTACAGATATTGCTAACAATAAGAGTTGGGTCCATACGTTTGTTTATGGTTACCCAGCAAAAAGAATGCAACTTGATTTATGGAATGAAATAGAAACATGGAAACCCCAAAATGATGATTCTTGGGTTCTCATGGGAGATTTTAATAATGTTGCAAGTAGTGAAGAGAAGATTGGAGGACGTGATCCTAATACTGTTTATATGCATAATTTTGTGAGCTTTTTGAATAACATTAATGTTACTTCTTTGCCTGCTGAGGGTCTCCCTTTTACCTGGTCAAATAAACATCAGGACCAGACTACTATTTTTGAAAAACTTGATAGAGTTGTTGCAAATCCTAGTTGGTTGCAGATTTTTCCTTCTGCTTGTGTGGAGAATCTTCCTATGGTTGGGTCAGATCATAGTCCTGTCGTTTTAACTACCTTACCTGTGAAGGTAATTAAAACTAGAAGCTTTAGGGTTGAAGCTGTGTGGCAAACCCATTCTGATTTTCCTGATCTAGTTAGGAATTCCTGGAAAGAGACCATTGAGGATGACCCTTTAAAGAATTTTGTTGCCATTTCAAATGCCTTTTCCAATTATATTTCTAGTTGGAGTAAGGTTGTCTTTGGCAACTTCTTGAATAATAGCACTAAGTTGCAGAATGATGTTAATTTCTATCAGAATCAGTTGATGATGTTCCCTGACTCGATTTACCTGAAGAATAAAGTTTTGGAGACTAATAGAGAATTAATGAACTTCTATCAGAAAGAAGAAATTTACTGGGCCCAAAGAGCCAAAGAAAATTGGCTCTCCTTAGGTGATAATAATACAAAGTACTTTCATACTCATGCTACAATCAGAAAACAAAAAAATAAGATAGTTGGTATTAAAAACGATTTGGACATGTGGATTACTGATTATGATGACATTGCCAGTGTTTTTGTACAGAGTTTTAAGAATCGTTTTTCTTCTGCTGGAAACATGGATTTCTCCTTTTGTGACATTATAAATGGAGGAATTTCTGATATTGACAATGACCTCATTCTAGCCCCCGCTACTATGCTGGAAGTAGAAAAGGCAGTGAACTCTATTGGAAGCCTGAAGGCTCCAGGCCCTGATGGTCTAAATGCCTTGTTTTTTCAGAAAAACTGGGAAAGCCTCAAAGGAAGTATCTTCTCCTTAGTTACCAATTTCTTTGATAATAAAATTGATTGCTTACAGATGATAAACCATACTAATATAGCTTTGATTCCTAAAATAGAAAAACCGGAGACAGTTAACCATTTTAGACCTATTAGTTTATGCAATGTTGTGTATAAGATTATTTCTAAAATATTGGTTGCGAGGCTCAAACCTTTGCTGGTTAAGTGTATCTCTCAGAATCAGGGAGCTTTTGCTCCTGGTAGATCAATTGTTGACAACATTCTGATTGCTCATGAATTATTCTCGAATTTTAATAGAATGAAAGCCAATTCTGGTGCAATGGCAGTGAAGTTAGATTTAGAAAAAGCCTATGATTTTGTTGATTGGAACTATATTAGAGTTATTGTGACCATATTTGGTTTTAGACAGAAATAGATTGATTTAGTTATGAGCTGTATCACTTCTGTCTCTTTTTCTATTCTTATTCTTGTGAATGGTAAGCCTTCTGGTCACTTTTCCCCCTCTCACGGATTAAGACAAGGGATACTTTATCTCCTTACATTTTTATTTTATGTATGGAACCTCTGATTAGACATTTGAACTTGGCCGCTGATAAACCTAAGAATCATGTTGGTATTCTTTTCTCCCCAAAAGGGTTTAGAAATTCTAATCTTCTTTTTGCTAATGATTGTTTAATATTTGACAGGGCATCTTCCACAGCTGCTTGTAATATTGATGACATCCTTAGGAAGTTTGCTGCCTCCTCTGGTCAACAAATCAACTAGATAAGTCTTCCATTTACTTTTCCAATAAGACACAAGCTTCTTTGAAAGTGAACATTTTAAATTTACTTGGCATTAAGCATAAAACTACCATTGGTAGATATCTTGGTATTCACAATATTTTCTTTTAGAAAGACCCCCAAAATGCTAGAGAACTGCTCATTAAAATTTCTAAAAGGCTTAGTGGCTGGAAAAGCTCGACGCTTTTTAGAGCTGGCAAGGCCATTTTACTTAAGTGTAATGCTTCTGCTATTCCTAATCATGTTCTTTCATGCTTTAAGTGTCCTTCTAAGATTGCTAAGGATATGGAAAAAGAGATGAGATCTTTTTTCTGGGGGAAAGATGCTAAGGTCCCTCCACTTGTAACGCCCCGTACCTAATTTTACCTATTTACCGGGTGTTTCTACGAATTACTAAAAAATTTAACCATGTTTGGTAACTTAGTAAGTTAACACTCGAGTTTATTTTCGAGTTCTTCTTGAAATGTCAAATTCTACTTTTAAGTTCTCGGTGTCGTAGTTCGCGTCGACACAGGGTCTCCAGTGTTTTTGGTTTATTTTTGGAGTTTTGAGGTATTTTCTACGATTTAATGAAGGTTGGGAAAAAAAGAAAATTTATGTTTTGAAATTAGAAAATTGTGGATTAATCTGGGCTATTGAATGGAATTGATAATGTTTGTGCTCTGTGTGGTTCTGAAACAGAATCTATTGACCATTTGTTTGCTAATTGTTCTTGCAGCGCTGCTGTTTGGGCAAACTGCAGTAATTTGCCGTCTCCTGCAGCTCACCTTTCTGTGGGAGATTGGTTGGACTTTTTATTTAAGAATGCTTCAAGTACTGATGTAGAGAACTGCTTGTTGGTTTGCTGGCAGATTTGGAAATCCCGAAACCATGTTATTTTCCAATCTGGCCAGTTTAACCATTCATTATTTTCCAATCTTACCGAGAGATCAACATTCCGGGATCCTCTGCCCTTTCTGTAGAGGATGTTTGCATAAAATGGATTCCGTCTGCTCTGAACTGGGTTAAACTCAACTTTGATGGCTCAGTGTCAGATGTGTCTGCTGGTGGTGGTTATATTTTAAGAAACTCTGATGGTAATCCTCTCGTGACTGGTGCACGACGTTTATACTCTTCGAATGTTCATGTTTCAGAGTGCCTTTCCCTTAAAGACGGTCTTTTAGCTGCCAAGCGCTTCAACCACAAGAATCTGCTAGTTGAATGGGACTCGTAGTTGGTGATCAATAGTCTTCGGGATCTCGCCAACGCTCCCTAGAAGATCAAGCCAATTCTTTGTGATATCTTACATCTTGCTCACTGGTTTGACAATATCTCCTTCACCCATATATTTCGTGAAGCAAATTTCATGGCGGATGCTCTAGCAAATACGGGTCATGTTCTTCAGTGCCCGAAGATTTGGGTTGGCAGTTACCCTCCTCAAGCTTTCAGTGCTTTTCAGTTAGATTCTTCTCAAACTGGTTGCCCTAAGGGGCTTTTCGTTGTAATTTTCCTTTTCTTCTAAAAAAAAAACATAAAGGTCTGCTTAAGCTTTCCTCGTGCGGATACACAAGGCGAAACCACACTTATCCACGCCAAATGCTCCATAACCACTTATAATTGAAGCCTCCAGGCAACCACATCCGTTCAGCTGATTCGAAAACCATGTTTCACGGTATATAGGAGAGCCACATAAACCATCCACATGAATTCTTTTGTGGGTGGCGTGACTATCTCCATCATCCTTTTCCAAGCGACATGAAGGTGGTAAGGAAGTCCTGGATCCACATTATCAGCTGCAAAGGATGCACAAAATGCCAATGCTATCCAATTAGCGTCTCTATATAGATCTGGTGGAAGCAGGATTGTTATTGAGGGACCATTGCTTTGAAGGTCAAACCATTCTACAATCTCCTTTGGTGAGCTTCGGTCAAAGTCTTGAACAAAGGATACAAATCGAAGTATCATACATGGTGTCCGGGAGGGATCGAGAAGAGACCAAAGACTAAATATTAATCTTTTTTTACCTGGAGCTGATTCTGATACAGAAGTATGTTCTCGAAGGGATCAAAGTCCTGTTTTTGCAAACCCTCATTAACAATTTGTGCAAGTATTTTTCTACAGAGCTGATGCTGATCCAAGAGTTGATTTGGATATATATATATATATATATATATATATATATATATATATTCAAGGATAAATCGGAACTTAAGAATTCAGGAAATAGGAAATTTTTCTAAAACATCTTTTGCGCTTTTGCAATCAACTCGGACTAAAAATTTTTGATTTAATAAATCATCTTGAAATTTACTAATACATAAAACAATCGATAAGATTTCTTTTTTGATAGTACTATAGTTTGACTGAGCTGAGTTCCAAACCCCAGAATGAAATCGGACAATTTGTTCTGAATGAGTGGGAGAAACTTGTTGTTTGAGGATACCTCCATAACCAATTTCAGAGGTATCGGTTTATACTATTTTATAGGAATTAGGAAGAGGAATACCTAAGCATGGTAAGGTTTTAACATGATTTTTAATTTCTTTGACTAATGACGTATGAACTGAAGTCCAAGGGGAAAGATTTTTTTGTAGTCTATCAAATAGAGGTTTGCAGTGTTTTCTAAGATTTTTATAAAAATCGGCTACATAATTTAAGGATCCTAAGAATCTTTGTAACTGAGTTTTGTCTAAAATGATATCTGGAAATTTATCTGTAAATTGTATTGCTCTGTCTATGGGTTTGATTTGGAGTTGGTGAATGTTGAATCCAAGAAAACGAATATTGATTTGAAATAATTTGATTTTCGAAGCAGAAACAACTAAACCGTTATTCTTTATTATTGAAAAGAATTGGTGTAAATGTTTCCAGTGCTGGTCAATTGACTGTGAAAAAATCAGGACATCATCAATGTAGACGATGAAAAAATGACTATAAGGGTTGAAGATATCATTCATTATGTTTTGGAATTCACTAGGTGCATTTTTTAGACCAAAAGGCATGACATTTCATTCATAATGGCCAAAGGGCGTGACAAATGATGTTTTGTATTTGTCGGTTTCACTGATTTGGATTTGCCAAAATCCTGATTTCATATCGAATTTACTAAAAATAATAGATTTGTTTAATCTATTGATGAGATCTCGTTTGTTGGGAATATGATATCTGATCCATTCCAACACTGTGTTAAGAGGTTTATAATTAATAATTAATCGAGGAGTTCCTCTTTCGAGTTCCGCATTTTTCTGAACATAGAAAGCAGGGCAAGACCAAGGGATTTACTATGCCGAATAATGTTTTTGCTAAGTAAATCATTAATTTCGATTTTACAAAAATCCATGATTTCATGACTCATTTGGATTGGACGTGCTTTAGTAGGGATATTTTTCTCATTAAATCCATTAATGTAAGGAAGAGAAACAATATGTTTTTTCCGATGTCAAAAGGCAGTAGGGATATCTGAACATATTTCTTTTATAATTTTTTCTTCAAAAGTTTTGATTTTCTGTTGAAGAGAAGGATTTTGGAGTTGATTTTCTATTCGTTTAAAATTAATTTCTTCTTGAAGAAAGGATATTTGTTTATTTTTTGCGTTAATGCAACTATTGGTTTTTGAAATATTGTTTTCTTAGAATGCTTTTAAAGTATGGATTTCAGGATTAGAAAGAAAAACAAATTTAACTGGTTCATTAAAAGGATAGGTGATAATACCATCATATTCAGTTGTGAAGGGATAGATTAAAGTAATGAAAGGAAGTCCTAAAATTATCTTATCAGTTAAATTTTTGACTAAGACAAAAGGAGTTTTGAAACAGACATTGTTCTGGCATATATGTGTATCCATTTTTGTTCCATTGGCTGATCGTAATGATTCCTTCATTTTTTCAAAGTATTTTGAAGGTATCAAGCCTTCTTGGATGCAATTAAGATCTGCGCCAGAATCAATAAGTGCTGGTATTGTTAATTGGAAATCGTTTATTTTGAGGTGGACTGTAGTGTACCATTTTTTTAATTGGATTTGGCGTATGGTGCTAATAATGTTACGTTCAGAAGTTTCAGCTTCGTTAATTATTGGGAATTGATCTGGAAGAAGATTTCCAGGAGGATCCTGTAAATTAAGAAATTGATTATTTATTTTAAGTAGATTTATTTCTTGTTTGATTTCTTTATTGTCATTCGTAAGTTCTAAATGTGTTTGTTGTAGGGCATGAATTTGACACTTGATGGTTTTACTTCTTGTTGTAGATCTTGGATTGTTATTTCCTTTTTACTAGTAGCAAATCTATCAAAAGTTGAAGTGAGACTAATTTTTTGTGGTGGAGGATTAATTGTATTTTCTTGGGTAATTAATTTTTTTAATTTTTTAAGGTACTCAGTTTTAAGTTCAGGATTATCTATCTTACTTATTAAATCAATTAATAGTTCTTCTTGCTCTTCCTATTTGGAGAGAACATTGATTGTTTTGCAATTACAAGCATCTTTACACCCAAAAGTAATATCTGGGGAAGAATGTTCACTGAAGTCAGAAGAAGATTCCATCAAAGTGATGTCATCTTTACACATTTCATCTTCTGAATCAGTATTCCGTAATTCTAAAGTTTGTATGAGTTTTTCTTTTTCTTCTTGACTGATTTTTAATTGATTAATAATATTTTTAACTGGACAATTATTTGCAAAATGACCTGTTTTGTTGCATTTAAAACAATTCATTTTAGTTTTGTCAAAAGATTTACTCTTTGGATGACGAGTTGGTTTTTTGGACCAATTTTTCCGAAATTTATTTTTGGAATAAAAGTTGTTTGGTTCAAAGTTATTTTTGTAGGGTTTAAATTTTTGTTTTGAATAATGTGGAATGAATTTATTGTTCGCATTTTTTCTTTTTAAAGGAGGTAATGAGGGTAAGTCATATTGTTCATAAAAATTTCCTAATTCATATTTAGCTGTTTTCTTATCGGATTTTAATTGGGCATTTAGTTTCATATCGATATAGTTATTTATTATTTTGGCATTTAGTTTCATATCCAAACTACACAGAAAATGAAACTCAAAATATTTCAATCACTGATGACGATCAAACTTCTCCTACTGCTTCTGATTTCTTAGTTACTCCTCCATTGAATCCTCAATTAAGTACACTTACCAAACCTTTCATAATTAATTATTCTAAATTAGACAAAAACCTTGAGTTACCAGAAAACATCCTCAGACGAAATCTCTATAGGACGAAGTTCCCCTTTATAACTCAACGAAAACAATTATTTAAGGATTGGCAAACATTTATGCTTGAAACAGAATCAGAAATTAATTTTCTCGACTTTATAGATCAACTAAATAGTCCAAAAATTGTTCAAACATTAGCAAAAGCAAAATGGAAAACTTCCACTAGCTCAGTCCTTTCTAGTCATCCCCATGTTGAAACAATAATAATTTATCACCTTAATAGTCCAATCACAGCCTCACCATTCAAAATTGTTGTTGAAGATACAAAAACTAAGAAAATTAACCCCGAAACTAAAAAAATTATTGAATAAAATAATTATACAAATCAGAGTTTAGTTACCATAGGAGCCCAGTTAGACAAAATAGAAATAAAAGTCGATAACATATCTTCTAAAATCAACATTTTACCTCAACCCAAACCGGAAACTCCTTTAGTCCATTTCAGCACATTAAACAAACCAACCCTCAACCATTAGTGTTCCACATACAATTAGATGGTCAAATGTCCATCTTCCTTCTGAGTGGTCTCTCACCAGTGAGAATCACCCTTCTAAAAATGTGTATCGATATGAAACTAAATGCCCAATTAAAATCCGATAAGAAAACAACTAAATATGAATTATGAAATTCTTCTTGACATTCTTTTGTAACCGCTAGACATTCATTTGCTGGATCAACTACAGCTGAAACATTGTCTAGACCAGATTTTGATATTGATAAAGAAATTAAAAACATTAGGATAATAAATTCATTCCACATTATTCAAAACAATATAAATCAACTCAAGATCCACTCCTAGGCGGTAGTCCGCCACCTGGGGATTGAGTATTGATATATATATATATATATATATATATATATAAGTTTTAACAACACCGGTACCCCAACTTTTATGGTACGGTTAAATTGGTACCAAGACTTTAAAAACTATCAATGTGGTACCCAAACTTTGTTTTTGCTACCAAGGAAAGGCCTGAGGCCAATTTCCATCACGGTGTCGTCTGTTTGCTGATGTGACCAGCATCGGGTCCACCAAAAAAAGGCAAAAATGACATTTCACACAGTCTGCACCCAAATCGAGTCAAAACTTGACTTCCCCCGCTCCTCCCTCAATTCCATCTCTTCTCTCCGCAACCCATTTTTCTTGAAAACCCTAAATTGCAGAGCAAACCAACGCAGCCAAAGCTCTCTAGCCAAAGGTAAGCCACCACAACCCCATCTTTCTCTCTGGGTTTCAGCTTTCTGGTTTGATTGGTTGATTATTGTGTTGAATCACAGTAATCAACCCAAGTCGAGTACACCCTCGAAGCCGTCCGCAAGGGTAATGCCGCCGTCGGCGTCTGCGGCACCGAGACCATCGTTCTCTGAGTCGAGAAGAAGCCCACAACCAAGCTTCAGGACTCCAGGTCGATATTTCTCTCTCTCTGTTTGTCTTTCGGTTTTGTTTTATCTTTGTTTGATCTATTAGATGAGAAATTGAGCTTTGGGTTAGAGGGTTTATGTGTGATATATGTTTCTAGTTTTGGTTTCAGTTTCTGCAGTTAGCTTAGTCTAATTGAATGTAGGAATTTTATTGGGTTTTACATAGATAGATAGATAAATAGATAGATAGATAGATAGATAGATATGCTTCTTCCATTGGTGGTGTAGCAGGAGTGTGTTTTCCAGCTTCTTTACCTGGGAATTATGCTTCTGTTTTTATCATTTTTCACTGTTGGTTTTACTTTGGGATCTTTGGAGTCTGGTAAAACTTTTACAGTGTTAACTAATTGGTTAAGTTGCGTGTTTGATAACATGAGTTTGGAATTAATTTGTTTTGGTTATTCTTTTTTACCATGCTTTGGAAAGTTATTTAAATTAAATCTTAAGGCTAGCTGATATCTTTGATTAGATAACCTATCTTGTTTTCCTATATCTTTTAACTAATATAGTAATTTCACAAATTTCACAAGTGTTTGATGACTTGGTTTTGTTGTGGTGTTTCCATTATTGATTTTGATTGTTTTAGTTGTGGGTGTGCGGTGGCAAATCAAACTTTATAAACCGAGTAAATAATGGGTTGATCTGATTAGTGGGTTGATCTCAGTTTTCTGCATTATTGTGTAAAAGTGTGATGATTGAATGATTGTGTGATTACTTGTCTGTGCTTTTACTTAAAACTGGACTTTACTAGACTACTATTTACTTTACTTGCTACTCTTTGTGCTCAGTGACTAGGATTAACTTTTCTCAAGCAATTCAGATTTTGCTTCATGAGTATGCTTGAATCATGATCATCTCTTCTTTTTCTTTTTTTGTTTCTGAGTTTTGATGTACTCTTGTTCACTGGAGAACAATACTACTTGTTTTAGCTGGTGTCTCCTGTGTCCTTATTGACAAAAAATAAATAGAATAAAATTTTGTTCAAGCTTGTAGTTTTTGGGTTGTTTTCGGGAAGTTTTCCAACTTGTTCAAGCTTATGTGAGTAGCTTATTGTTTATTATTTACAATAGTTTTTTTTTTTCTGATGAGAATGATATTACTTGCAAGAGTTTGTGGAAATTAGTAATTTTGGTGAGAGAGAGAGAGAGAGAGAGAGAGAGGAGAAATTGGTGTCGTAGGCATTAGGAAGAACAATTCAAGTCTGGACCTTTTTTGTTCTTGATCAATTGGTTATTCCTTTGTGAACCATGTTAGTCAATTAGTCAATTCTTGCAGAAAAGATGAGTTTCTATAGAGTTGTTAGGTATTTGTTTCTGATATGATAAGTTGTTGTGTTTGTCAACGTATATGTTGTGTTTATTAGGTATATTGTAATAGTATAGATAATTCTTTCTGGTTTCAATGTTGGATTGTAACTTTTATTTATACTTCTTGTTATGGAAGATCATCTTGGTAGGAATTAAAGCATTTGGATTAGGTTTTTCTTTATTGTTATCTACTGGGAATCATCTTTGAAAGGGGAAACTTGATTCGAGTCAAAATCAGTGATTTTCCTGATGCAGGTCTTCAACTTTAAAAAATCATAAGTAATTGTAAGAAAATCTTTTTTATGCAATTCCAGTTCCAGATTGATATTTAGGATGTCTATTTCAAATGTCATGAAGACACCAAGCTTTAATTCCCAGTTGAACCATATCGTTTTTAACAAAAGACTTTTCTGGTCAGAATTTCAGTTAGGCACTTTTCTGATTTCTACCTTTGCTTTTAGTCTTAGTGTTTGCCTATGATTCTTACTCTTTTTGGTATGATATTATATATATATATATATATATATTAGACTATAAGGTTATTATACATGTAATTTGTTTCTCAAATTGAAGTTAAAGATGAAGGTTTTGGTATGCTTAAAGTTGGCTGAACATTAGTAGTATAGAACTTTTTTTACTTGTTATCTTCTGTTAGCTGTCGTTGTGGTAATCTAATTTAGCTACTTAAGTTGCAAGTTTTGTGTGTTTTCTTTTTGAAACATTGGAGTGGTTATGTTCAGTTGCTAGAAGTTTAATTGTGTTGGAAATATCTTGTTGAATTGTGAAGCCAAATGTGGTTGTTGAATTGTGTTGGAAATGTCTTGTTTGTGTTCCACAGGTCCAAATGGCACCAGACCCATCTAAGGAATCAAAACCTATCAAGGACCAGGTCATAAAATCTAGAAAGGGATGGAAGAAAATGTAGTTGGCAATGGTAGTTATGCTGGAAATGGTAATGCATCAGCCAGCTTTAACACAACCTCCTACTCAAAGCAGCTAAAATCATGGAGCAAAAAAAAAGTGAATGTGCTAACTTTTAAATTAGAGAAACATAATGTGTACTTCATCATGTTTTGGAATCAATTTTTTCAAACAATTTGGTTCCTTGAGTTTTTGGAAACCAATTAAACTTGAATTCTAATGCATAGTATGTTTCTCATGTTGAACTGATGTTGGTTTTAATGGTTTTAATTCAGTAATATTGG
Source organism: Fragaria x ananassa (assembly GCA_034370585.1). Taxonomy (NCBI): domain Eukaryota; kingdom Viridiplantae; phylum Streptophyta; class Magnoliopsida; order Rosales; family Rosaceae; genus Fragaria; species Fragaria x ananassa. The sequence goes on along the minus strand of CP139762.1, from coordinate 24,124,112 downwards.
CAGCCCTTTTTGGTTCTATGTTTGAATTTCTATGTTACATTTTCAGCTATTACATAATATTTTTATTCAGCAGATAAACACAACAACAGTGCCTAAACTTTACTAAACTGATCAATGTGATACCCATGATGAAAACCCAATATTCAATTTTAAAGAGTTTGGAGGGAAAACGGTTCTGGAGAATTAGAAGGTTATTTTTGTCATTGGACCTTTTTTGTTGGGCCCCATGCCGGCCACGTCAGCAAACTAACGACACAGTTACGAAAATTGGTCTCAAGCCTTTCCTTGGTAGCGAAATAGAAGTTTGGGTACCACATTGATAGTTTTTAAAGTATGGGTACCACTTTAACCGTGCCACAAAAGTTGGGGTACCGACGATGCATTTTCCTCACACACACACACACACAGAGTATCCAAAGAGGACGTCTGCACGCCTTTAAAGTGTGGACGTTCCTCCGTTCTCCACCGTCCGACGTCGAGAACGGCTTGCCTCCACCCTAGCGGACACCAAAGATGTCCCCGATCACTTTCTCTCCCTGGCAAGTCCGCCGAATTCTAGTTTTCTGGCGAGATCAATCTTTTGTGAAGTTTTGGGTGGAGGTTGCTGCCCAGACCTTCAAATCGATCTCACCGGAGAGAGAAAGTGATCGGGGACGCCGCTGGAGTCCGCTCGGGTGGAGGCGCGCCGACGTCGGAGCTGTCTGGTGGAGAACGGACGAACGTCCGCACTTTAAGCCCAGTGCGGACATCCTCTTTGGATCCGGACTGTGTGTGTGTGTATACATGACCCTTCCAATGAGGGATCCTTTTTTTTTGTTCATTTCTAGGGATACGTTCACACCATTATATCTATTTTTTAATGAGTTTAGATGACTGAGATTAAAACAAAAAACTTAACACTTATGTCAAACCTACACCGTTCAAGATTATAAATAAACCCCTCTTTTGGATAACTTCACGATCACCAAATTTTCTGAAAATTTGTAGAAATGATCTACTCATATAGCCCAACAAACTGAATGATAGAGATTTGATTTTGTGATCGAAAAGTTCGTTAAATGATCTATCCTTTGAAATGAACAAAAAAAGATCCCTTATTGGAAGGACCCTATATATATTGTTGGGTTAAATACTTGTGACACCATGTAGTTTATACCTAAAATCAGTTTTGTTCCTCACTTTTTTTTTAAACTGGTATACCCCTATACTTTGAATTCTCGACTGATTTGCCCTTGTCGTCAATTGACCGTTAAAGAAGACTGTTAAGTTGCTGAGACCATGGAATTCTCGGCAGCAAATGCATAATATGTCCAATATACCCCCAACTCAATGACTTTTAAATTCTTGCTCTCTTTCATTTCCTTCTCTGCATCTCACTCCCAACTCTCCTCCCAGACTCTCAAGTCTTCGTTTACAGAGGGAGCTCTCATGGCCACCACTGAGGACTCACCGGCACCGGCGAATCCAGCTCCTCCGGCCCTCCCAGACTACCCTAAGGTAACAAACCAACCTTCATTTCTGTCCAGACTTGGCTGCTGCACTCCCAGAAGCAGTATTACTATTAGCACTATTAGCAGTGGTGCAACTTCTGTCGGAATTACCTGAGAAATCACGAGGGTATGTCGCAAACGGTGGCCAGTTGGGAACGATTTGGCCGTAGCCGCGAGCGGTGCTGTGGTACTTAACCGACGGCTGAGATTGCTTCTGATGGTGGAAAGTGAACGCCGGAACAAGATGGTCTTGAGTTGTGGGAGGGTAAACAAAGTTGGTACGAGCCTTGACACCGCGCATGGCTCGAGCGGCACAGTCATAGGCGCATGCAGCCTCCTCGGCGGTGTCGAAGGTTCCCAGCCACCGTCTTTCCTTGGAGTGCGGGTCCCTGATCTCAGCAGCGTACCGTCCCCACGGCCTGCGGCGCACGCCGCGGTAGCGCAGTGTGGAGGCAGAGCCGGCGGTGGCTTCCTTGAGGGAGCGCTTGTTGGTGGGGGTTGACTTTTTGGAGGGGACGGAAATGGGGACGTCGGGCTGGGACGTGGGGGTGAAGCCGTTGAGCTTTCTGAAAGCTTCTTCCATTATTTCTCTGTTTGGTTGTGGTTTTCAAGGGTTTGAAACAAGTGAGAAACTCAGAAGTATAGGCACAGTCATAGGGAGGTGAGGGAGTTGAAGCGGAAGGAGTCACGGCGGAGGCGGAGGTGGAAGAGTTGGGAGTCTCGGCAGCAAATGCAAAGGAAGCATTGTAGGTCATTTTTTCGACAGCGGTTGTCTCAGAGCGGTTTATGAAGGAGAGCTCATGGGTTTTGAGGAACTCTTTTGCCAACTCCGGCGACGTCACCACGATGCATGGGACGGAGCCGAGGCGGGTGAGGAGGCCTAACTCAGCTACCATGGCTACCACCTAGCTTGTGATGATCCCGTGATTTTTTGAAGGAGAAGGCGTCAAGGTGGTGGAGAGGGAGGGAGAGGGAAGATGGGTCGGAGTCGGGTTCAGATGTTTCTGAAAAGGATTCGGGTTGGGAGAGAGAGGGGGTGGAGGGGAGGGGGGAGAGGAGGAGGGTGTGGTGGTCAAGGGCGGCAGAGGAGAGGGAGAGGGGGAGAGTGAGAGGGTAAAATTGTCATCTCAATACCTTGGTCTCATACATGTGTCAACATGTTAGCCACGTCAGCTACATAACGGGTTCACTTGACGACAAGGGCAAATCAGTCGATAATTTAAAATATAGGGGTATATCAGTTTAAAAAAAAAAGTGAGGGACAAAACTGATTTTAGGTGTAAAATACAGGGTGTCACAAGTATTTAACCCTATATTGTTTTACATTTTACAGTAATGCAACAATGATATAAATAAGGTACATTGACTGAAGTGACAAAATATATAAATGGTTTTCTATTGCTTGCAAAATACTTATTCATTGACATAGAATAATGATCAACCAAAAACTGAACCAGGAAGCATCGCATATCATATATAAGTGCAATCTATGTAAAAGTAAATCAAACTACATTATTCTTCTACGAAAGAGTAATTAGCATGAAGTTATTTTTTACCGAAATTTTTTAATTTTTTTTATGAAAAAATGGATGACAAATTGGTAATAATTAAAAAGACCTCATTCGGACAAACTCGAGACAATCCTCTGATTGCTCGTTACAAATCATTGCTTAACTTGTCAACGCTAAACCTAGAAACAAACTAGAAAGACCGAAAAAAGGTGCTCATAAAGTTCAAATTGTTGAAGGAGAAAAGATAAGGAGAATAACGGTCTACTCATTCATTGATAGAAATATCTATTTATAGGCATTACATAGAGTCTCCCGAAGGATCTAGAAGTTCTATCAACTGTAATCTAATCTAATAAGGAAACTGGATTAACCAATCTTACGTTTATTAGGGCAAGACACATAACAGAAGGATAAAAATATAATTTCCTTAAACACTCCCCCTTGTGTTGCGTCATTAATACGATATGGTGCTTATGGTGTTGCCTTGGTAAAAACCTTGCCAAGTAAAACAAAAACCTCGTGGGTAAAACAAAAGACTTGGACGAAGGGAAAAAGAGCACAACACACAAACTACAATTGAAGATAACATGTGATGCATGTAGACTCCCCCTGATGTCTACACAATGACTCCTCCTGATTGGTAACTCAATCTCGGAGTACAGATAAACGGCGCAAGCCAATGCACTTCACATACTTCAAAAGTAGACTTGGGAACCGATTTAGTCATTAAATCCAGCCACATTATCCTTAGATCAGACCTGTTACACTTAGCATTACTTTGATCTTTAAGGAGAAGGTTGCCTAACAACTCAAAACATAAGTTCATGTTGAAAATCATATTCACTCATGGCATGACCTTCGTGTACTTAAACAGTCATAACGTCTTCGATACAATAGGTATGGATGAACCGTATAAAATTCAGGAAACTAGATACACGCAGCTTTCCAACCATACAAGGTCCATAACCTAGTTCATCTTGAGCTGATCACAAAGCTCTGTCGAAGTTGACTGTTTTGCAAAAGCAGATTCTCAGACAGATCCGTCCTACTTTACTAATATAGTCATAACTCACTCAATATGATAGATGTAATCAAATGGTTGGTGTCCTTGGAAAGTAGACACATAGACCTTTCCAATGGTACTAATTTCACCATTTTCCAATGAGTGGGCTATCCTGCAGGTGCTGTGGAAGTTGACCTATGAAACTGGGCAGATTCTGATTACACATTTGTTGTGTCTTTCTATAGGGATGAATAAGCCTCAACCTTTCATAGAAGGAATCACTGCCATTACATTGGCGTTGCGTAGGCGCATCTGGCCATTACCTTGATGTTCATTCACACTCATCTAAGAGGGAGCGAAGATGCTCGACCGCTAGGAAGAGAGTTGAAAGACTAAGGAGAACTTGGCCTTACAAGTTTATAGTGAATGAGATGTCGAGTCGAGCATATTGTAACAAATACATGAATGTGCTACCGTACTTAGATGCAGAATTTCTCCCAAGACTTCTTTGTCATATGGACGAAACAAGTCTTCTCAAGACTTCGACCGATCAAAGGATACATATAGGCATAACTTCATCGTCCTTTAGATTGCCTTAAGCTGACAGATGAATAAGCATCATCAATAACGGTCCTCACTTTCGAGACCAAGTGTTCACAATATCCTTTCATTCATAATTTTGGATCAGTGACATCTCTTAGTTTAACAAGAGTTTATCACGATTCATTCAGAATTTACACGCAAATAGGCATAATTCTTCATATCACTTCTCCATCAAGTAGATACTAAGCAAATACCTTGCAAATGCACTCTGTGGTCAGGAGCCACTTGATTGGGGTGAAAACCGATCTATTCAAGATCTTTTTGTACATCTCTTAGTTCCCAACAGAGATGAGTGGTGACCACAAGCTGCTTGTTCAGTTTTTCGGAAACTACCAAACTGAAAAGGTAATGGAGTGCAATGACATCCATTACGAGAGTATATCTCATCGTAGTCGATTCCATGGCGTTTGTGAGAGAACTTGCGCCTGAAGGTGAGTCTAAACTCTTTTTCTCACTACGATTTCTAACAAAGACATAACTGATAGAGTTTACACTTAGGGTGTCGGCGTCACCTAACCAAAGCACTATCTCTTTGTTTAAACTAGATCGCATCTTTCCATTTAGGCCAATCTACAACGTTGGTATTTTCTCAACGAAGTATGGTTCGATATCAAACTCATTAAACCATGTCATCATGTACACCGGTGTAATTTCTAAGTGTAGAGATCTCTATATGAATTGGTATTGACATTGAGGCGTCCCCCGATGATGACCATAATCCAGAAATAACAGACGAATGAGTATCATTGATCAAATGATCAAGTTGTGCCAAACTCGCATTCTTCCTTGGCGAGTATGTATCGAACCAAGTGGTCTCTCCCTAAACAATGGGAGCCATGGCCTAGAAACACCATATTTTTGGTGTCACCATGCCACCATCTATGGGTGACGACATGTCCTCTTATCTAGACATCAATATGTCCTCTTATCCTGATATCAACATGTCCTTATCCGGACATCAATCCTTGCAGGCATGTTTGCAGCATGTATATGTGATTTCGTCACTTTAGGGAACTTGATGAGACACAGTAGGGACAAACCACGATAATTCCAAGTCGTTCTACTTGAACATTCTTGTTCTTATCTCCCCATAACGACAGGAAGACTGGCTCATCAAAGTGACATAAAAGAGATCGTCTGTCAAGGTTTCTATAGAAGCGGACTATAGTTGGAAGCTTATGTCTTATTCAAAGACAATATTCATCAAATAACCCATCATTGTGCACTTGTGGAGGCGTAATATGGCACATACAACATGTGGATGATATAGATTGCAGAACGTTAACTCAATCCGTTAACAAATATGCATACCGTTACAACCGTAACATAAAGATTTGAATGATGGTGGGCAAAGATGAATAAGTAAAACTATGACCTTGCTACAACCCGTAGTCGTTGGTCTTACTAGTCCAAAAAAAACCGCTGGCCTCACCGCCGGGACCAGTTAAAAAAAACCGGTTGAACCGACTACAAGCATGACCGGACCTCTGTTTTACGCTTCCTTTAACGGTTCACTATCTTCCATAGCTCCAAACACTACCAAATTTTATAAGCAGGTAGAAATGGGAGTTAGAATTCCAAAACCGTCGGCCTCAATGACCGAACCGGTCGAAAATGTGCCGAACCGTCCGTCGGAGTCGCCGGACATCCGTGAACATTTCTTTTGAGCAGTTCGCTATTTTCCAGGTCTTTACCGATGTGCATTTCGCCACATCATGATATTTAGCCTTTAGAAACGCCACCTTATAATAACTGGTGGTCCAATGTAGTCCAATATAGTGTCACATTGTAATATTACATATAGCTTATGTAGATCGAACCATATGTGCAAGACAAAATTCGAATATATATGCCAACAATTGTATCAAGGTCTTGACCATGAATTTAATTCAAAATATAACGACTAAGTAACTTTATTCAAATATGTGAGGTGTATGCCTTCACAAAAACTTGAAAAAATAAACAGATTTGTAGTCAATTAGACTATTAAACAGAAGTCATATGCTTCATATCTTCCGCAATGTACTATTTGCTTTTAAAATCCGTAACTGTGAGAATAATGTTCTCATCTTCTTCCATATAGTGAGTTTCTTGGTGCAAGTACTCCATAGATTTTGTATACATTGACCATAATATTGCTTTCATTGCAATTAGTGAACCGATGTAGAACCACAACAATAACATGATTTTTCTTTCATTAGCCCAATCTTTATGTGACATGTGGGATTCGAGGCGTTGCCTCCCCCTCTTTTTTCAGAACGTGTGACACAAATTTCCTCACTGTTTTTTTTATGTCAAATTCAGGGCTCATGTTTCGGTCAATTATTTCAAACAACAAGATAGAAGATTAACCATTATCGAGATATGATAATTAATTCCAAGTATGGAATTAGATCAAGACCATAGTTTATGGTAACTCAATTCAATGTAAACCGTGACAAATTCTGTCACAAATCGATGTAACCATGACAATTTCTGTCACAAATCGATGTAACCGTGACAATTTCTGTCACAAATCGATATTAACCACGACAGTTTACGTCGTAAATAGATGTTTGTCCCTTTACTAAACACGACAAATTTGTCGTAATACCGTGACTTGTCAAACTGTCACAAATTTCAACTTTGATATGAGGGGTCCCAATTCCTCACATCAACCCACGTTATAAGAAAGGTGGGGGTAGAAGAAGGCTACGAAGCCCGGCTATTGAATTAATTAAAATCCAAAAGCGATAACTTTTATAAAAGCTTACTTGGTAGTTTGCCAAATAAACTGCGTTTAAGAGAAGTTGCCCTTGCAATTTTTATACGTGTGCTGCGAAGTTACTCTCGCAATTCCATTGCGATCCGTCGCGCGACAAATTTTATGAAAAATATAAGCATATGGTTAGTCATATTCACCATATAATATAAACAGTAAAACTAATTAAAGAATTACTTTAGTAAATAAAATGATTTTACTCATGGGGTAAAAACTTATTACCTTGAGGGAAAAATTTACCGTTTTGCCCATCGTACAATTATACAATTATCTCTTCTGCTCTCTTTTGCTATGGATCCGAGTATTGATTCGGGTCCTACAATCCTTGCGCCGGATCGATCGGAGCAGCAGTGAAGGCGCGGGCGTCGAGCGGTGGTCTAGGGCCGTGTCAGTGTGGAAGCAAGACGATGCGCCGTCGGGGAGGGTAGGTGCAGCTGCGCTGCGTTGGGCCGGGTCTGTGTCGCCGGGCAGTGGTCGTCAATTGCAGGTCAAGAAACCAGATTTGGGTTGAAGGGGCGGCGCTCAAGGCGCCAGGGAAGCCTGCTGGGCGCGCGGAGATGAGGGCTCGACTGGGGCTCACGCCGGAAGAGAAGTGAGAGCGGTGGAGGTGGTGATTTGCTGAGGTGGGACCGTCGGGGATTGTGCGCTCGTTGGTGTTGTGGCCGAGAGAGGGTTGTGGTTCTGGGTTGCAAGGGGGCAGTGCTCGAGGCTGAGGCTTGGCTGGTCTTGGGTGGTAGAGGAAGCTGGTGCGCTTCGCCGTCGGTGTGAGCAGGCGGAGCGAGGCTGTTGGATCATGGAAGGTGGGTGCCCAGAGCAATTTTCTGGGTGCCTAGTAGCAGAAAATTGTAGGGTTTTTCTGTTTTAGGGTTTCGTTATCAAGCTCGGTTAAAGCAAAGTGCTGATAACGTGTTGAAGGAGAAAAGATAACGAGAATAACGGTCTACTCATTCATTTATAGAAAGACTTATTTATATGCATTACATAGAGTCTCCAGAAGGATCTAGAAGTTCTATCAATTGTAATCTAATCTAATAAGGAAATTGGATTAACTAATCCTACGTGTATTAGGGCAAGACACATAACAGAAGGATGTAAATATAATTTCCTTAAACACAAATGAGAAAAAACTAACTCATAGCCAAAACAAAGACTCATCAACAAACAACACCCAACACTTTGAAAGACTCCCTTAATTTTAGGGATGTGAAATCTACACACCCACTTTTAATTTTTAGTAATCTTATCATATGAAGACAAAATTTAAGTTACTAAAAAAATAAAATAGGTATGTGAATTACAATTTTGAATGTGTGGATTTCACTTCCCTAATTCCCTAATTTTATTGTCGCTTAAGACCCAAATAGTGTACAACGCTAAGAAAAAGGAAGCTACCCTCCATAGCTAGGGGAGTAAGGACACCTTCATAGCAAACTAGGGTTCCGCCATATCGCCGAAAACCTCCTGCAAACCAACTATGGTTTGGGCGTCTGAAGAAGTTTTCTACCATTGATGCCACATGCATCGGATGAGCCAGTGATGCTCTTTGAATTGTTTCTCCAGCCTCGAGGTCGGCCTCTCTTCTTGTAAACCTTTGGGGCATCACGAACAATAATCTCGACTAGACCATCCTCTGCAGTAGCCACCTTATGTGATTTCTATAATACATTACATCAATTGCACTTTTGTTCCGCATCTAATATTAGTTAAAGAATTAATCGACAGTTACCCTATTTTCAAAAGCACTTTATCTCTACACGCATATGCACTTAATCTCTTTGATGGTTATAGAGGGCAATCATATTTGCATCCACGGTTGTCAATCATCAATAATCTTATTCAAATTTGTCTTATTTGTTCCTTTGGGTTCTCTGTGTTGATGTTCTCAGGCCACAGGTTATTGCAACTTCTGACCAACAGGTTACGATATCTGTTAATCATGATGGATTAATTTGTGTGGTGACTGCAGTATATGCCAAAACTACAGTCTCAGGGAGACGTGAGCTATGGCACGCACTTACCAGTCTCAGCCCTCAGTTTGCTCATCTCCCATGGCTTCTCCTTGGTGATTTCAATTGTGTGCTAGAGGCTCATGAGAAGCGTGGTGGTAGCCTTCCCAATGCAGCATCATGTCAGGATTTTCAAAATATGTGCTCAACTTGCGAATTAATTGACATCCCAACTCGGGGGTTGGCTTATACATGATCCAATGGGCACACGGAGGTGTGCTTGGACAGAGCGCTATGCAATTTGAATTGGCTGAATTCATGGGTGGTGATGGATTGCCTAACCTTAACAAAAGCTTCCTCAGACCATAGCCCTATTTTGCTCACTTGTTCAAGAACTGCAGTCTCTTTCAAAGCTCCCTTTAAATTCCAGAGACTTTGGCTTCAACATCCAAATTTCCTTACTGATGTCACTAATTTCTGGAATTCTCTTGAGTTCGCTGGCTGCCCGCAATTTGTTCTTGCTTCAAGTTTCGGGCACTTCGAGGTATGTTAAGAACCTGGAGCAAGGTTAACGTGGGTGACGTTACTGTCAGGGTGAATGCTTCCAAATTGGCTTTGGGCAATATTCAAGCAGAAATTTCTTCTCAAAGCCTCTCAGTTGAGAGAATTCTTCAGAAAAAAGAGAAGCTCAAGCCTCCTACCTCTCGGATCTAGCCTCGCAGACCTTGTTCCTTAAGGAAAAAGCTAGAGTGCGTTGGCTAACAGATGGGTACCGTAACACACGTTTCCTTCACAACATGGTCAAGATTAGAAGATTAGCCAAATCCATCACTTCTTTGGAGGTGGAAAATTCTATCGTCACTGACCAAGCTTCTATTGCTGCCAGTATAGTGAAGCATCTTGAGGATTCTTTTACACGGGATCCGTTGATCACGGACACGGGCCTAGTTGAGAGGGTGATTCCTAGTCTGGTAACGGATGATGAGAACTCTTTGCTTACTTCAATGCCGTCCCGAAGAGAAATTTGGGAAACTATTCGTGCTATGGATGATTACAACTCTCCTGGTCCTGACGGTTTTGGGGGTAGTTTCTATGTTCATTGTTGGTCAATTATTTCCGATGACGTGGTCAGTGCCATCCAAAGTTTCTTCTCCAAAGTTTCTTCTGGATACCAACTGCAGGTATGGAAATGTGGCTTTAAAATTAGATATCAGAAAAGCTTTTGATACTCTTGATTGGAACTTCTTGCTAAGGGTTCTGCAGGCTTTTGGGTTTTGCAACAGATTTATTACTTTCATTCATAACATCCTAAAGTCGGCTCACCTCTCCATATGTGTTAATGGGGAGACCAACGGTTACTTCACATGCTCTCAGGGAGTCAGGCAGGGTGACCCTCTCTCTCCCCTCCTGTTCTGTTTGGCTGAAGATGTATTAAGTAGAGGGATCACCTTGTTATCTAATAAGGGAAAGATTGAGCGTTTTGCTACTCAATTAGCCAATTAGGGGTGCATCCTCCTACGCATGTTCTTTTTGCGGATGATGTCATGGTCTTTCTGCAGGGCAGGAAAAAACATCTAAGGGCTCTTTTGCACTTCTTGGATGAATATGCTCTTAATTCGGGTCAAGTTCTTAGTAAGGGAAAATCCACATTTTTCATTGGCAGCTCTCATTCTCGTCGGCAGGAGCAGATTCAGAATGTTCTGGGTATTAACAGAGGTAGCCTCCCTTTCAACTATCTGGGTGTTCCCTTCTTCATTGGAAGACCCAAGTCAGAGTTTCTTCTTCCCATTGCAGACAAGGTAAGATGTAAACTCAGCTCTTGGAAAGGCTCTCTTCTCTCTCAAGCTGGCAGACTACAATTAATTGACTCAATGGTACAAAGTCTGTTGGTCTATAGCTTTCAAGTCTATGGGCCTAAAGCTCTATTGACTACAGTGAAACGATGGATAAAGAATTTTTTTTGGAATGGTGATCCTCTGAAAGATGGGTCTGCTCTAATTACTTGGAAGGTTTGTTGTTCGCCGAAGGAGAAATGTGGTTTGGGGCTTAAGAACATTTTTACACTAAATGATTATCTTCTCCTGAAAAGAGAATGGGACGTGATTTCTTTGTTATCCCCCTCATCCTCATTGCTTCGGTCCCGTTTCCTAACGGAAGGATGGTCTACTATTACTTCATATAAAAAATCTTCTTTGTGGTTGGGATTGAAGCACATATGGCCGTTAATTATTCACAATCTGCGATGGCTAATTGACAATGGCAACACTGTGAGATTTTGGTTAGATAATTGGTTTGGTCAGTCTCTCGCTAGTCAGTTAAATATTGATGAGCGACACCACAGTTTTCTTGATGCCAAGGTTTCTGACTATATTATTGACGGTGACTGGGTTTTACCGGAGATTTTGTCTTCGGCCCATCATGTCATTGCTCAAAGTATCCTTCGTTTTCCTTTATCCCTTGGCAAAGATGAGGATCAAGTGATCTGGTCAGGTACGAAATCAGGAGCTTTATCAGCTAAAGAAGTTTATTCCTTTTTAGCTGATGATGAACAAGGTTTTAATTGGGGAAAATCAATTTGGCATGCAACAATTCAACCTCGTAAGAGCCTCACTTCCTAGAAGATTCTTCACAATAAAATTCTAACACATGAGTTAATGCAAAAGAGGGGATGCAGTTGTGTTCCAGATGTTTCTTGTGTCTTCATGCAAGAGAGTCAACTCGTCACCTCTTTTGGGATTGCCCGTTTTCCAGCAGCTTGTGGAATTGGTTGTCATTGCTTTTTCAACGACCTTATGACCCAGGTATGTCATTGTCTGATTACTTTGATTCTTCTCACCTTATTGGTTTTAGTCCCTCCTCTAAACTGTTTTGGTATATTGTTGGTTGTAACTTATTGTGGTGCATATGGTTTGAGCGAAACCGAATCAAGCATGAAGAGGGAGTTTTTTCTCCAGGTCGTTTTCATTGGTTCTTCACCAATGCTCTCTTGGATTTTGCAAGATTGGCTTTCAAACCAGCAGATCTAAATGCAAGTAATCTCCCTATTTTCAAGTTGTTGGGGTTATCCCTATTGCGAGCTACTGCTCCTAGGTTTACCCCGGTTTCTTGGCGGCCTCCTGACATCCCATGGGTTAAGGTAAATATTGATGGGTCTTTCCGGAGCACTAATCAAGCTGGTTATGGAGGGGTCTTCCGGAATCATACCTGCCTTTTTATAGGGGCTTTTGCAAAGAAGATAGAGGCTAGCAATGCATTGGAAACAAAACTGTGGACATTCATTGATTCAGTGACTATTGCATGGAATAGAGGCTGGCACGATTTATGGATTGAAACACCCATCTATGGTGGTTTATTACTACAACAATTCTTTTAAGGTCCCTTGGTGCTTACGAGTTTCTTGGAGGAATAGTTTGTATTTTGCTAGTCACATGCGTATTCAGGTCACACATATTTATAGTGAAGGTAATGTTGTTGCAGATGTGCTGGCAAATTATGGAGCCTCAAATGGGGATTTTTGGTGGGATGCACCACCAAACTTTTTGCTTATGTCACTTGGTATTGATGATTCCTCTACATATGTCTGTTTGATTTTTTGGACAAGAAGCATAGCTCAGTGGTAAGCTGCTTCACCTGCATCCGTTAGGTCGCGGGTTCGAGTCTCCTGGGGGGTAAGTGGGGAACCACTATTGATCCTCTTTAAATAAAAGAAAGAAGGATGATTCCTCTACATATGCCTATCATGGAGGTTGACCAATCTTATTATTGGTTATTTATTTGTTTCTATTGTTGGTTTGGTGTTTTAGTTAGTCCTTTATGGTGGTTATTTTCTCTAGTCAGTGCTTATTGGCATGTAGGGTTCGTTGTTTCTGTTTTGTTTTCGGAATGGTTTTGGCCTAGTCCCCCATTCCTCTTCTCTTGTACTATCTATTTTCTATTTGATAAATTTCCTGATAAGGGAAGGGCGGTGGGTTCCCGGATGTATCGGTCTCTTTCGGGGTAGATTGAGTGATTTGTTATCCAACAGACTGCTGCAAACGAACTAAGATAGCCTAATCCTTATCAGTTTATTAAAAAAAAATGCACTTCGTCTCTTTGATGGTTATAGAGGGCAATTATATTTGCATCCACGGTTGTCAATCATCAATAATTTTATTCAGATTTGTCCTTTCTATTGCTTTGTACTTTGTAAACTTATTTCATTAAAAAGTTTATAGTAATTCGAGGAATCGTGGCTTGAGAACAGCCGTACTAGCTTTTCTTTTTTATTTTTGAAGTAAAATTTGTAGTAGTTTTCATTTCTAATTTTTTATATGTTATGTACATTTAACGAGAAGTATTTCTATTCCCAGCCATGACTATATACGTCTTGGAAAATTCTACAATGTGTTAATGCATGTGATACATCAACTTTTTTGTAAAGTTGTAAAATAAGTCCTCAAAGTAGTAATATTAGTTTTCGAAAATATTAGTTCTTGAAGTTATAATATGAGTAATTAAAGTTGTAAAATTATTTAGTTACAACATTAATCATCATGTGTCCTTAAAGTAGTAAAATATAGAGTAAATGCCTTAATGATACTAATTTTAAAGATTTATTGCCCACATCAATGATAATCTTTTCCCAATGCCCATCTCAATTATTCATAAGGAAAAGACATTTATACCCACTGTTATATTCCCACCACTCCTTTCTTATCTTCTTTCCCGATCACTTCTCACTCATCTCTCCTCTCTCCTCTCTCTCACCTCGACGAACTTCCATGGTGGAAGACAGCGTCGCCACCGATGCCCTCGAGCAAGGAGCATCGGCACTACACCGTCACCATCTTCCTCGACGACCGGGCCTCTCTCTCTCTCATCCTCCACGAGATCTGAAGCCAGCCATGCCTCGCCGAAGCAAGCCAATGCCGATCAAAGCCTCATCGATGCCGACTAATGCCTCGACATCGATGACTCTCTAACGAAGGATCTGCAAACCTCTCTCTCTCTCTAACTCTCACTCACAGATCCATCGCCGGCGACCTCATCCTCGCCTCCACCATCTCCGACGAGCTTATCCTCTCCTCTGCCTAATCCCTGCAACCGAAGCACCAGAGCAACTCGCCGCCGATGAAGTCAAATCCATGTCGATCTCCGACGAGGTCAAACCGCCGTTGGTCGCCGCCGAATCTCAGCCCTCTAGCTCGTCCGCTACTCCATCCGTCCCGTAAGTCTCTGCCGCTTTCTCTCTCTCTTCCTCTCCTGCATTTGCTCTTGCTAATTTGAACTGACTTCGAAACTATGTTTACGATGAAGGCTGAGCTTGGTTGAGAAGTACGATATCTTGAGGAGTGTGTCCAAGATGAGGAGCTCAAGAAGTTGCTGGCGAACAAGGCCGAGCCGATCTGCTACGACAGATTTGAACCTTGTGTGTTGATTTTCTAGGGGTAGTAATTTTCAAAATATAAAAATTACTAGGGGTAGTAATTTTCTATTATTTGCTTGTGTGTTGATTTTTCTCTGGAGATAATAGATTGCAAGTTTACTACCCCCAGTAAAAGTTTAATGGAGGTAGTAAACTTTAATTTTTTGCATCTAAGTTGTTCTTCCTCTGTTTTAGTCTGTATTATGGCCTTGAAAATATTGTTTTGTAAGTTTACTACCCCCAGTAAAAGTTTAATGGAGGTAGTAAACTTTAGTTTTTCGAATCTAAATTGTTCTTCCTCTGTTTTAGTATGTATAATGGCATTGGAGCTACTGTTTTGCAAGGTTACTACCCCCAGTAAAAGTTTACTACACATCTAAGTTGATTTTTCTCCGTTTGAATATGAATTATGGCATTGGAGCTACTGTTTTGTAAGTTTACTACCCCCAGTAAAAGTTTACTAGGGGTAGTAAACTTTATTTTTTCTCATCTAAGTTGATTTTTCTCCTTTTCAATGTGAATTATGGCATTAGAGTTACTGTTTTGTAAGTTTACTACCCCCAGTAAAAGTGTACTAGGGGTAGTAAACTTCATTTTTTTGCATCTAAGTTGATTTTTCTCCTTTTCAATGTGAATTATGGCATTTGAGCTATTGTTTTGCAAGTTTACTACCCCCAATAAAAGTTTACTAGGGGTAGTAAACTTCATTTTTTCGCATCTAAGTTGATTTTTCTCTTTTTCAATGTGAATTATGGTATTGGAGCTACTGTTTTGCAAGTTTACTACCCCCAGTAAAAGTTTACTAGGGGTAGTAAACTTCATTTTTTCGCATCTAAGTTGATTTTTCTCTTTTTCAATGTGAATTATGGCATTAGAGCTGTTGTTTTGCAAGTTTACTGCCCCCAGTAAAAGTTTACTAGGGGTAGTAAACTTTATTTTTTCGCATCTAAGTTGATTTTTCTCTTTTTCAATGTGAATTATGGCATTGGAGCTACTGTTTTGCAAGTTTACTACCCCCAGTAAAAGTTTACTAGGGGTAGTAAACTTCATTTTTTGCCGGTATGCTTCCGGCAAGATCCGGTGGGTTATGATGACATTTTTTTCAAAAAAATCCAGTGAGACTCCGGCGTCTCCGGCGATTTTCCGATCACCATCAATTTTTCGCGCGACCGGCGACCGAAATCCAGCGGCCAGTGTCCGGTGACGGGAATCCGGCAACCGGTGTTCGGCGACCGGAATCCGGTGACCGGCGACCGGCGCTGGTGTCCGGTGTGCTTCCGGGAAAGTCTTCCCTTCTTCTTTTTCTTTTTTTCTCTTTAAATAAAGGTTAAGGGTAAAAAAGTCTTTTAAAATATCATTTTATTATATTTTAATAAAGATTTGTGTATTTGGGCTTAAAATAAGTATCTTGTATTCAAATGGGTTAATAAAAAAAAATTATCATTGAAATGGGGTTTGACTTTTTCTATTTTGTGCAAATAGTCTTTTTTCCTAAAATATATGCTTAAAGTGGTAATTGAGTTATTAAATAGATAAAAAAAAAAGTTGTTACAACTTTGAGGACTCATATTACAACTTTGAAGACTCAATTACCATATTAAGGACACATAAAGACTAATGTTGTAACAATTTTTTAATTTTTATATATTTAAAGACTCATATTACAACTTTGAATACTAATATTACTACTTTAAGGACATTTTTACAACTTAATGACAAAATTAATGCATCACATGTATTAACACACTCTAACCTTACCCATATGTCTTATATGACAGTGCTCAAGATTACTACCATAATCTCTAATTTTTGATTTTTAATGCAGATGATTATCTTTTTTCCTTTCAGATCCTAATGCAAAATTTTACTTCAAGTTTAGATTAGATGTACTCTAGAGAACACCTAACTAACTCGAAATCATTTGCTAATATTATTGCATATATAAATTAAAACTTGCAGCTTGGACATTTTTTCTTGGAGAATCCTAGCTGCGTTAGACTAGGACCTAGAGTTATTCAAAAGAAAAAATAAAGAACGAAAAAGAAAAAGAGAAAAGAAAGATCCATACAGTGAATCGATACCCGGGCCCGTTTGCCAAGCCACTGAAAACTCATCTCCAAATCTCATGAACCCTAAAATTTCCAGACATCCAATCTCCCTCTTCCGATTACGTTGTTGATTCGCATATTCCCGGACCCCAATCGTGCGGCAACTACTTGGAGAGATCATTTTTCAGGTTTGTACTTTCTTTTATTGTTGATTGATTCGCACAAGAATTCAATTCGAAGCTATCTGCAAATCTTGATGGCTGTTCTTACTCTAGTTTATTGTTTTGATACTGTTGATTGATTTGCACAAGAATTCAATTCAAAGCTCTCTGCAAATCTTGATGGCTACCCTCAGGAGTAGGACTGCGTGTGCGTTGCTGTCATCTGGGTTCTAGCGATGAAAGGTATCTCGTTCACCTTTAATCTTCCTTGCTAGTGTATGTGTGGTCACATCGTATCTCATCCGCTTATGTTGGTGCTGCTTGGTTTTTGTTTATGTTTTAATAGACTCTTACATGTGATATCTTGCCTTGTAGAGTTGTTGAGAGTTATAAGTTGCTTGGTGTCCCCTTCCTTGTAAGGGTTATGAAGTTCATTGTCTCTTCGATGCTACGTGAGTAATGTCATGTCTTGATTTTGTATGTGAGAGTCTAAGCTAAGTTTGGAGATGGTTTGTGGTGTTATGATGTGTTGTTAGATGTTATTGAATGGAGATGATGCTCTCTAAAGCTTATTCTCTTTTGGGTGAGTTTAAGGAGGCTAACAAAATCAAGGGGCTGCATAAAGTGAATAGAGAGTGTAATTGGGAACCTCCTTGTGAAGGTGTGTACAAACTAAATACTGATGGTGCAGTGAATCTTAAAAACGGAAGAAGAGGGCTTGGTGCTGTGATCCGAAACGAGAAAGGAGAGCTTATGGGAGCTTCTGCTCAACAAGTTGTAGGTACTTTCTCTCCATTGGTAACTGAACTTATGGCACTAAAAGCGGGTCTATGCTTTGATATTGATTTGAGAACCCTTCCTGTGGTAGTTGAAATGGACTGCACAGAGGCGGTGCGTCTTATCAATGCCTCCAATTCTTGTATCACTGGGGAGGGTTTCTCAGTTGAAGAAGTGAAGTCCCTGGTAAAATGTTGTAGTGCAAGTTGTGTCACCTTCTGTCAAGACCTATCCCGAATTTTACAGTAAACCCGAAGTAAGTCTTGCGGGGTCCACTTCTAAGGAAAATTTACCGAAAAGCTCGGCAAACCTCCCTTGAAAATGAACAACCCTAACCCGAAAAATTAAAGAGTTACCCTCCTAAAACAAATTTACCAACCTCCAAATCATCCCATAATTATCCAAATACATTAACCACTTTAATTTTTGAATATACTAGACTAAACATAGATCTTAACACACCCCCAAAAATATTATTCAATAATCCCAAGAGTATTCAGAGCTACTAAAACCAACGGAAGCAGGAAAATACCCTAGTAGGTTAAGCATGTAACCTATTGGTGAAAAGTGGCTGATAGATGGGTAACTATGCCTCGTCTCCTCGCACTCTGCAGACTGGGCATTTTAAAAACGAAGGGCCCAGGAGAAAACATTCAGAAATGTTAGAGTGAGTGGACAAAAATAAATTTAATAAAATATTTATGCTTCCCCAAAATATACTTTCTATAGGAAACATGTTGCATGCGACAACTCAAAAACTTTAACTCAAAAATTGACTAACACGAGACTAGCCTCGCTAGTCTCCCAAACTTTAAGAAAAGGCCTCTCGGGCTAAAATTATATACATACGTATGTATTTACACTCGTCATATTCCTTGTACGAATTTTATAAATAAATACGAAAAATAGAAATTCATAAAAAGCTACGACGCTGGCGTCTAACACTCACGTCACACCATAATGAAATTTTTACCTCATTATGGCGGAAAAACACAAGTGTATATATACGTGCATATTCCCTATATAAATTCTTATATTTATATAGGGCTACGACGGTTGTGTTTAACGCTCACGTCACACCATAATGAAATTTTACCTCATTATGACGGAAAAACACGTATAGCTAGCTAGCATTTATTTATATACATATTATCCTCATAGTCATCCATATATGAATATATATCTACCGAAATTCTCAATTTCGGTTATTTTCCAACAAAAGAAATTATTCATCAATAAATCATTTGCATGCACATAATTTAAAATCAAAGTCCACTCACAAATTAGGCCTAAGCCTGATGTCGGTCAGAGATCTCTTCTGCCCGAGTCTCCTTACGTCCTGTTCCAAAAATATAATTAATTCCTCAACTATAACCCAACGTTTAAATAAAAATAGGCAAAGTTAATTATGAGTTTTGCACGCTCATCCATGCCTAATGTCTTAATTCTTAAATTCGCTTTGCTCTATACTTTACTACAATTACCGACATCCTTACTACCACTCTCTCAAGTCTTAACAATTATTAATCAACAACTGCATTAAATCCCATTAACCGTCAAAATTCCATTAATCTTAGAAAAATCCAAAACCCATCCAAAACTCCTCCAAAAATTCCAAACTACACATCATTAAACTCCCCTCAAGAAAACACATCTAAAAACATAAAAATCCCCTTAACAGCGGCGGCGGCCAACTTCGGCGACCTCCAATGCCTATCAAAATTTGACAACACCTTCCCCTCAAAGTCAAATTTCGAGATTTACTAAGGCAATCGACTTAAAACAGAAATTATAGCCCTAGAATTTCAACTTCACATTTCTCCTTACCTAGCTCAAGAGGGAGCGAAACCTCTTAGGGCTTTGCTGCACGGGAGGAGGGCTTTCCAACGAGCCAAGCCGCTCCGGCTATGGTGGCCGGAGGAGGGAGCTCCGGCGAGAAAACCACCACGGCAGTCGGACCTTTCGGCTGCGTTTTCTCTCTCACGGCGGTGCTAGAGAGGCTGCCACCGGTCTAGGAAGATGGCTGGGTCGACGATCGTCCGTTTAGGACCGGTGTGGCGGTTGGACGGCGGCGAACGGCCGGAAAGAAGTTCCGGGCAGAGGGAGAGGGAGAGAGAATCGGGAGGGAGGAGAGAAAAGAGAGAGAAGAGAAAAAGAATTTGGGCTTTTGCCCCACCCGGTCCAAACCAAGAATATAACTCAATTCCAAAAATTTAACACCTCAAAATAACACCATAATAAAATTTATATTTTTGCTAGCTAAAATTTACCATTTTACCGTTGATAAATATTTCTACTACGAATAATTCTTCCGAAATAATTATCCCTTAACACCCCTCTAGGGATCTTTGAAACTATGAACTTATTTACGAAGACGGTAAAACTCTTATTAACACCATGCTAGTAAATAAAGTACGTAAAAATTTAAGAGTCGGGACGTGACACCTTCAAACCCTGGGAATGCAACAAGGTTGCTCATGGTTTAGCTAAATTCATTTTGTATGATAATGAGAATATGTTCTGGATTGAGCATGGGCCGAAATGGCTTATGGAATTGGTGAAAATCGATTCCGATGTTTGTAACCTTTCCTCCAATTAATGAATGGTTACTTTTCATGATAAAAAAAAAGAAGAAGAATGGAGATGATGCATTTTTGTCCTAATGAGTGAGTGTTACTCCTTCTCCCGCTATGTTCTATGTGTCATGCTGTTACATGTTTGGCGAGTGTAGTTAAACTTGTGTGTTTAACTTTCTGTGCATTGTTTTTTATTTTTTATTTTTATTTTTTTATGGTAGGTTGTCTGATATTTCTTTGATGAGCCGATGAAAATTTCATGTCACATTGTTTCTACGTGCATAACCTCATGTTTTGATTTTCTGTGCATTGTTGTTTATGGTATGTTACTTGTCATCCTTGTTGGTCTGGTGGAAATTCCCTAAAAAATTTAAGTACGAATTTTTTTGTCCTTCCAGGACCCCTTTCTGATTCATATATATATGATTTTTCTCAGCTGCGGACGTCCGCAGCAATGGTTTTGGTGCATATTTTCATTTTTGCACCACTTTTCGATCGAATTTCCTCATCTCCACCGTCTAGTATCTAGATAATATTGTGTAGATCATCTCTGCAAAATTTCAGCCAATTTGGTAATCGTTAAGACCCTCAAAATGACGTCTTTCTGTTACAAACACGAACGGTTTATGTTTGACAGAATTCAGTCCGTCCATTGGTTTTTCGAGTTTGAGGGTCTTAACGATTACCAAATTGGCTGAAATTTTGCAGAGATGATCTACACAATATTATCTAGATACTAGACGGTGGAGATGAGGAAATTAAATCGAAATGTGGTGCAAAATTGAAAATCCGCACCAAAACCATTGGTACCGACGTCCGCAGCTGAGAAGGGCTGTATATATATATATATATATATATATATATATATATATATATATATATATATGTTGGTAAAAATACATGCAGACAATAATTACTTGCAATTTTATTGCTGTTTTTCCTTTTGATATTTCAATAGGATCCGTCTGGAAATTGGTGGTTATGTTGGTATATATGCATCAGATATACTGTTTTCAATGGAAAAGGTGAACATCTGAGACATAAAGCATTGTCTCTCTATCAATTTATTAAATCATTCCTTAATTATACTCTAGCATGGGCATATATAGAAGTTGAGATTGAGGAGCTGCTGTAGTGAAGTATACAAATACAACCGTGAAAACGATGTTTACCATTGGCATATGTAGGAGAGAGATCATCACCCATAAAAGACAAGACTAGTGCTCCTTGATCGCAGATCTTAGTTGTAATGATGGAGAAGACATACATGAATCACATGATTATATTAGTTACATGTTTTTTTTTTTTTGGCGAAATATCAGTTACATGTTTACTGGGTGTATCCTATCATAACAAAGGTTAAATTTGGAAATTTTGGTCTAAAAAGTTAATTACGGTGCATCTGAAAATTTACTTTTAATTCTCGCATCACACTTTCCTTTCCTCTCTGTGCTCTCGTGACTCTACCTTCAGTATCTGAGTTTGCCGTCAGACCCGACCCGAACCCGGATTTTCCGGCCACCTCCAACCGACATAGACGCCGGAACTGGTCAGGTTCTCTTCCTTTCCTCCGTGCGAGCCTCCCTGTGGTGGTTTCTTGCACCGATTCGTAGTGGTGCGCGCGAATCGAAGGCTAGAAGTTCTGTCTTGAGACCCGGTCGGGATTCTCACCTTCGGCGACGGCGATGAGGCTTGAAACCGGTCAAGATAGAAGCTCCTTGGTGCCCTGGTTCAACTTCTGGTAGTATTAAAGCTCGATTCGAAGCTTGGTGTTGCAGAGTTGGGTTTCGAAGTTTCCAGCGTACTCCGACCGAATTGGAGGTTACTCCAGGTATGAAAGTCGCTCCTCTTGCCTTGATGTTCATGTTGGGTGTAATGGGTAGCCTCAACTAGGTTGTTTTGGGAAGCGGCGCGTGGCGGCGCGTCCGGTGGTGTTTGTGGTGATGATAGGTAGTACTCGTCGATATGTTGGGTGTAATGGGTAACCTCAACTAGGTTGTTTTGAGAAGCGGCGCGTGGGACCCACTCGCCGTCGTCTGGCCGTGCGTGGCAGCGCGTCCGGTAGTTTATGTGGTGTTTGTGGTGATGGTTAGTAGCTGTTTCTTAGGAGTTAGACTCTTTTGGTTATTATTAATTTGTGGGATTGTATTAAGCTCTTAAAGAGCGTTTCTTTTCTCTTGATACTTTAAGTAGTTTGTTGTTTTGATACTGTTGATCGCTTAGGGGTTCGTTGTTTTCAAATGCATAGGATGTGGAAACCGTTAGTGATTGTTGCCACAGTGAGCGCCAGGCTCAAGGATTTTGTTCTTGAAGGGTCTGTGTATTTGATGGGTGTGAAGGATAAAGTCGAGCGTGCACAGATGGAACTGCAGCTGACTTTGGCGTTTTTGAAGGATACAGATATTAATGGAGAAGACACCCTACGTGTTTTAGTCTTTCAGATCATGGATGTTGTTCAGAAACTAGAGGACGAGATCGAAACATATGGTTTGACTGTGGCATCGAGGAGGAGACCTGGGTTCAAAAACATAATGAGAAGATTTGCGTGCATTTTTATGGAAGGGTATCATCTCTTAAATGTTGGGAGAGAGATTGATAGGACTACTGACAAACTGGCCAATTTGAGGAGCATCTTCCACAGGTATGCAGTGATCTCAGAGAAGAAGGATGCCACCAGTTATGATTCTTGTTTGAAAGAGCAGTTGAGGAGAACATACTCTCATGTATTGGACAGAGATCCTGTGGGGTTAGAGGCGCAAACAAAGGAAATCATAAGGGTTTTGGTTGACCAAGGGAGTGAGGGTAAGGTGTTTGTAATTTGGGGTATGGCAGGTTTAGGGAAAACCACCCTTGTTAAGCATGTTTACCATCAGTATCAGTCTAGAGTTACATCTCATTTCTGTAGGTCGGCATGGGTTTGTGTTTCCCCACACTTCAATGTTAGAGAGATTTGGGATCAGATATATGACAAACTCCTTTCTCCAACTGAAAGGGAAAGAGAAGAGAATTCAAAGATGAGGGATGATGATATTGCTAAGAAGCTCTATTCCCTTCTGCAAAATAGAGGTGCAGCATACCTCATTGTTCTAGATGACATGTGGAGTACTGATGAGTGGGATAGATTAAAGCCTGCATTCCCTCTTGAAAACTCTAAAGTGAGGCTGCTAATCACTACTCGAACTAAAGCTCTTTGTCACCATATGGGCAGGAATTGTCTTCTATTCCAGCCACTGACACTTGACAAAGATCAAAGCCTTGAGTTGTTCAAAAGGACAGCAAATTTGGGTATTTTCTCACCTAGTTCTATATATGATTTCACTGATTCTAACTTCAGAAAATCTGCTATTATTTTTCTGATTTTGTGATCATCTTTGCAGACCACGGTATTGATGATACAATGGAGCAACTAAGAGATGAAATGCTCAGACATTGTGGAGGATTGCCCTTAGCCATTACCATGCTAGCTGGTCTTCTAGCCAGGAAGAACACACTCCACGAATGGGAAAGAGTCTGTAAGAACGTGTCTGGATACATAGCAGAATATGGAGGTCCGTTTTGGGTTCTTGCACTGAGCTATGATGACCTCCCTTATCACCTGAAGGCATGTTTTCTGTACTTCTCTAATTTTCCAAAGGATTCTGAAATTTCAGTGAAGTTATTAATAAAGCTGTGGATAGCTGAAGGTTTCATCTCTTTGGGAGAGCATAAAAAAGGTCTGGGTGACAGGTTGGAGGATATTGCGTACGGCTGCTTAAATGAGCTAGTAGAAAGGTGTGTTGTTCACCTTGAAGAACAAGGCTCCGCCGGAACCATCAAAACCTGCAGGATGCATGACCTGATGAGAGAATTGTGCTTGATGAAAGCGGAAGAAGAAAACATCCTGACATGTGAATATAGGTCAATGGAATCAGTTCCTTCGTACAAGGTACTACAAAGACAACCCATGGAGAAAGTTAGAAGGCTTGCCATACACTTGAGTAAGGATTTTGATGAACTGGTAATGTCCAGAGTCGAAACAGGTGATCACATTCGGTCTCTTTTTTACTCTGGGTCCATAGGAAGTCAAAAAGTGATGTCAGGCATGTTCAAGAATCTTCGAAGTCTGAGAGTTCTCAAAGTTGAAGGGGTAATGAGTGAAGGTGGTGAGAGCTTGATGTTACCTAATGAAATAGGGAATATGCTTCACCTGCGATTCCTAAGTTTTAAGGACAGTGGAATCAAAACTTTTCCCCCCTTCATCACTGGCCTTATTCTCCTTCAGACACTCGACTTCCGTGTTAATTGTTTGGATGATATATTCATTAACATTCCGAATATTCTATGGAAGCTGGAGCATTTGAGACACTTATATCTACCTAGGTTTTACCAAGCAAAACATAAACTGCAGCTATCTAGCCTAAGGAATTTGCAATCATTGGTTCCTGTATCAAGTGATGACTGTGCGTTGGAGGATCTTGGCAGCTTAGGTTCCTTAAGAAAACTGGGATTTGTAGTGGAAAATTACCTTTTTGAAAATTTGGAGGACTTGTGGAAATCAGCAGGAAGCAAACTCAAACAGATACAGACTCTATCTGTGGAAAACAAACTAGGAGATGGAAATTGTGCGAAGATCATGCGAATCTTGTCTTTCTTCAGTGGAGTATACAAATTGAAGTTAGTTGGGCCTACAGTACAACCATTTCTGCTGCATACGCTCGGAAACTTGATGAAGCTATCACTGTGTGGCACTAAATTCCAATCTGATCAAATGGATTCAATAGAGAATCTTCCTAAACTCCGAGTGCTTAAACTTGAGGTGCTAGCATTTGACATGAACTGTAAGGTTCTCAGTTTCTCCTCAGGAGGCTTTCCTGAACTTGATTTTTTATCTTGTAACAAGGTTGACGGAGTAAGTGAGTGGGTGGTAAATAAAGGGGCCATGCCCAAACTTACTCGTTTGAGCATCAAAGATTGCTGTGACTTGAAGGAGCTCCCAAGTGGACTTAGGTTTGTTACCACTCTAAAACAACTCAAGATCTCAGAGGCATTACGCACCAGGGTTGAGCAAGATGGGTATGATTTCTACAAGATCCAGCATGTGCCTTCTATCGCGTATTGGCTCCCATATGAATAGGTACTTCTTAATTTTTCTTTTTGTCTTGTCCTTTCGTTGACATCACCGTTGTACCATACCATGCTCTTCATACTTTGTGTGATTCTGCAGGTGCCTGTTTTAAATTCGTATATATGATATTGAGAGCTCTGAAGCATTGACAAATTGGTATGGTGGGTTTTCTGTTAATTCCAGGGCTATAACAGGGTTGTTGAACAAACTTAGGAGGCCTTGCTGCTTAATGTTGTTGACCACCGAATTCCCACCTGCATTGCCGGGTTATGATTTTGTTCCTTTGGAGATTTAACAGTGGAGACTGAGGTTCTGAGAATTTTTTAGATTGTATATGTATTGTTTCAACTTTCAACAAGTTCAAATCACATTTAGTTGTGTATACTCAGCTTTCAAATTAGAATACATGTCTTTACTTTTGGAAAGTTTCAACAGTGCTTAAATCTGGTGGGTTATGTTACAGAATTACTGAAACTTTCTGTTGCTTTCAAATCGGGATCGGCCCTTAACTTGATGGTTTTGTTGCTGTGTGTATTGAGCATTTTTGAACGTCCTATTGCTTCTGGAGTGGGTTGAGTATTTTGTAGCTTAAGATATGATCTCTGAAAACTTGTGATGGAGTTTGTATTAAAATATGTATCTCTATTTGGATATCACTGGATTATTCTTGTCATTCGTTTGTGGGATTTGGCTGGTTTAGTGGGATTCCTTTATTGATCCTTTTGCATCCTCAAAGTATACGCGACTCTTTGTTCTTCCGCCTGTAATGATTTTAATTTTGGATACTGCTATTGCGGGCATAAGTTTGGAGATGGCATTGGGTTTGGTGAGTCCTAGCTGTTGCTACTTTTTTTTTTTTTTTTTTTTATGGCTGCAAGTGCAACTGGCAGGGGTTTAAAGTTGTGCTTCGGCTTTATTGGTTTGGGCAATCAACTAAATTCTATCATTAGCTTCTTATCAAAATCACTTTTGCATTTTCTCCCCTCCCTGCTCGGTTTAGATGGATTGTGCTTGTTATTGGTATGCTTTAGGAGCATTATGGTTGCTGTGTTGGTAGTGGCTGCCAAATTGTGTTCTGAGGCTTCATTGGTTTAAGCTAACGTTTGATTTTTCCTCTTCCTGAATCCTTTCTTGGTGTATTAGGCTTAATAGAACTTGTGTCTCCTTCTATTGGTTGTTGGTTTTTCATTTTCTTTTGTTTTTTAAAATCAAATGTTTGGACATTTAGTTACAGGTGCTGCAATAGGCCTGCTTCACCCTGGCATAGTCAATTGATTGACGTATTGGGTTTCTCTGTACTTGTGTGGTGTGTTTTGGAAACTCTTGTATCCTTCTGTGCGGTGCTCCTAGTTCTTCAAAGTGTGATTATGATATCTTTTGAACTAGGGAAAGTGCAAAATATCTAGGAAAGAAATTTCTTCTTGACTTCTCGTTATGGTTTTCTTTGCTATTTGAGTTCTTCAAGGGTTTGGTTTTCTTCTTTAGAGTGTGTTGAGTGTTTTATGGGTTCTCAACTGGAAAATATGGGGTTGATTGAATAGAAAAAGAAATAACTAATTGGTTTTCAATTTATAATCCGTTTCATAATTATTTTTTCTTTGAGAAGCGTTTCATATATTTCGAAATTTTAGATTACAGTAGTTACAATATAAATAGAATTAAGTAGTTATATTTACACGTATTGCCAAACTACACATTAATAACTATGTGGATATGCCGGGAACGTACGAATTTAGAAAGATGGAGGCTAGCCACAATATGTCTTTAACAAGGGACTTCAAACACCGAGTAGTAGATTTTCCCAATAAGCATACAATGAGCACCCTTGGGATCGTCTTAACTGGCGATAACTTGTGAAATGAAGTCCTTCATGTAAATCAGTCACTTCAACATTCAAAACACAAGTGTCTTTGACACAAGAGAGAAGATGGTTGGGACATACCAAAGAGAAAAGGTTGCTTACATGAAAGGAGTTGTCTCTGTATTTCCGAGCAGAAACATCCAGCTTCAAACAACAAAATCTTGGGACTTCCTTGGTTTCGATTAGAAAATCCATCGGAATGCCACTGTTGAGAGTGAAATTAATCATTATTGGTGTCATTGACAGTGGAATTTGGCTTGAATCAGAGTGCTTTAGAGATGATGGTTTTGGACCCCTTTTGGACCCCTCAGTATTATAATTCCAGATTGTTAAGAAATCAATTCCTGATTAGGAGGTGTGACCCACACCCTAATTAAGAATTTCTCTTACGTCGGAATCATTACAGCGCTGCTTCTCAATTCTATTTCAATAAGTAAACGTGCCCTTAATAGGATGAAAGAATTCAAATTCAATTTGATTCATAGTGAGTCACTAACTGCAGTCTCACCGAGAATAGTGAGTACGTAATCAAACCAGTGAAGTTTTTCAAGGTATACAGTCCTTAAACTCGTCAAATGCGCACCATTACCGAAAATACAAGGAAATCATCCGCAACACGACCTGCCTGGTGCTTCGGTTACTCCAGAATATTGGAAACCTTCAAAAAGAAACATTTAAACACCAAATCAGCAGGAAGGTAAACAAGGTCTAAGCAAGATAATCACCTAGTAATTAACTTGTATCCCGGCAGTAAATTTACCAACCAGACACCAGCACTCCTTTACTCTTATCAATTTGGGGTCTTTCTAATTTGCCACTGGGTGCACCTTCGTGGTATGTATGACACCCATACGAAACCTTCCAGATGCAACCATTTGAATATTTTATTTCTTTGGTAATGCAGGAATGAAAAATGTCCGTACTACTCCCATCAGTTTCCAAATAACATGCAACCTGGTGATCAAGTTTTTCAGAATCCAAAAGATCAAGACTGGCATTCGATGGGACAAGAACTGAAAAGTATGCAACAAGAGCCAGTCCTATCTATTTAGTATTATTGTATAGATTTGATGATAGCGGGATTTTTACTGAAGGACGACCATTGCTATGATTCCCGAACCACTCTACAATATCACTTGGAGGGAAACAAGAATTGTATGTCAAGGCACGGCCGAAGTCCCTATCCCTGTTACCATTTCCACTATTGGTTTCTCCACCAAGCATGATTATCGGTCAGTACGTGTTCTACTAGTTCCATCTGCCTTATGGTCTTGCTTCTCCTCATAAACATAAAAAAGGTGGTCTCGCAAAGCATTAAGGTCCTGCTTAAGCTCTTCATCGTGCGGGGCTAAACCCACACTTATCCACACCAAATGCTCCATAACCACTTACAATTGAAGCCTCCAGGCAACTGCATTCATTCAACTGATTCGAAAACCATGTTTCGTGGTATATAGGAGAGCCACATAAACCGTCCACCGAAAATCTTTTTGTTGGTGGAGCGATAGTTATGGAGAGATTCCTATGGAGTATATTGGTGGTATGGCGGGAGACCACAACACCCACGTATCCTCTGTATACAGAGGTTACAGCCATACTTCTATGAGAACCGCCATACCACCGATATACTCCTACAATTCCAGACTATCTCATATACTCCAACAATTCCAGACTATCTCCATCAATCCATCATCCTTTTCCAAGCTACATGAAGGTGGTGAAGAAGTCCTGGATCACATTATTGGAGATGTTGGCAATACAATTATCCAGATCAGCTGCAAAGGATGCACGAAATGCCAATTCTATCCAATTAGCGTCTCTATATAGATCTGGTGGAAGCAGGATTGATATTGAGGGGCCATTGCTTTGAAGGTCGACAAACCATTCTACAATCTCCTTTGGTGAGCTACGGTCAAAGTCTTGAACAAAGGATACAAATCAAACATGTTGTTGGTGCAGTTGGCGTTGCGGCGGCTTTTCTTGGTGTTTTGGTCCAGCAGTTGTGGTTTTATCAGGCTCCGACCTGGGAGCCACGGCAACCGATACGCCAGACATTGTAGTTTACTTGTAAATCTCGGTAACTTATTAATTAAGGAGCTATATAAAGCGGGATAGGAAAGAACCACTCGATCAGTATTCTTCTTAGAAAGCTTAACATCTAAAAATGCAATGGTGACCAAATGACAAGTGCAATAGATCAACGTTAAGATGTAGGGATGTAGCAAAGAGAACAAATTTTATTGATATAGTAAAGGGACCAGGATGGGCGTTTTCTGGGTATCGGGATTGAAACAGTGCCTCGTCGTACAGAAACGGAAAATAAAGAACACAACCGTTTGTTTACCCAGTGAAACCTCAATTTGAGAAAAAACACTACCGAGGCTTTAACTTTTGAAAGCCCCTAAATAAAAGAGAATTTACTATGAATCAAGAACAAGTCAATTACAAATTTTGAAGCACTAACCACGGCTACTATCTCTAGAACCCTAGCAGATATGTTTGAAGAAATCTTCTTCTTCAAGTAATCTTCTTCTTCAATCTCCAAGGAACTAACCACGTCATTGATCGTTCAATCACATAAAGAAGTTCAACTCAACACGAGACAGTTGAACTTGTGACCTTACAAAGTATTGTAACGGAAATACTATCTCTCAAGCGCTATGCGTGCAGAGATAGTTCTTAAGAATAATTGTGCAAAATATGTTCTTCCAATAGCTGATGCGTCTTCTTTTATAGATACTCACAATATTCTTGCGTCAATAGCCCTAATCAATATCCAAGAAAGGAATTCTAATTAGAGTCAAATCATGAGAATAAATCATAGGATATTATTAAAGCAACATAAAAGAATATCCTAAACCATGTAGGATTTCTTTCCTTACGCAAACCTATGTCAAAAGTGTGGATATCAAATCAGTCCTATTAACACAAACTTTCCTTTATTTAATTCCACATCAATCATGTAATGAGATCCTAACCAAATTAGGACTCAATCACTCACGGAAATCATCTCCAATATAACTCATTCAAAACATATATATTCAACAAATCAATCATGTATGAAACCATATAGAATTAAGTTCTATCAAATTAAAAACTTCCTTGCTGGCACATCTCTTCTATTTTGTATAGAGATCGATGTCAATAAATCATATACCAATATATAGCAATCGGTAAAGAATGGAAATTCAACTTGGATTTAAAACTATAAAGAATTGAAATTTGTATAATCCTTGTGGTTTGAAGTCGATATCTGTTTAGTCCTTGTGGTTTTATTTTAATCTGAATAGTCCTTAAAGTCACAATTTTTCATCCAAATAGTCCTTATGGTTTTATTTTAATATGAATAGTCCTTAAAGTCATGATTTTTCATCCAAATAATCATTCAGACAATTTTCTCAGTTAAAGGCCATAAGAACTATTTGGATGAAAAATCATGACTTTAAGGACTATTCAGATTAAAATAAAACCATAAAGACTATTTGGATGAAAAATCTTAACTCTAAGGACTATCCAGATTAAAATAAAACCATAAGAACTAAATAGATGTTGACTTCAAACCACAAGGACTATACAATATTTTACCTAACTATAAACTATAATCACCATTCTTGTGACATTCCGTGTATCGTGAAGTAGTACCATGATTGATTCATCATGATATGAGCAGAAGCATGATCTCAAGGTAAAGCTAATTCATGTATAACACTTGGCATGCAAACAAGATGAAGAACCGAAGAAGGTTAGAGAGAGAGACCTTACAGATGAAGATGTGAGGAAGAAAGTAAGCAAATGATGATGATTCATTCAAAACCAAAACCAGAGCGTCCGAAGAAGGAGACGAATCATGGGGGGATATATATATATTAATCTATGTTTTGAACGTGGATTGCTGCGAGAGTTTACACTTGGCTCTCAAGCGACGTACGTGGAGGAGATGTTGCTTCAACATGTGTCAGGACGAGTCTTGCCGTTTTGATCAGAATCAATCGGTATCAGTCGATCAAATCGAACTATTTTAATTTGTTTTTCTGTTGTAAAATAGTAAACATAAAAATTAAGATACCGAAGAGATAAATTTCATTAGTATAAAGGATGAGACAGCCTACTTGTGCCCTAGACTCCAAAAGCACATGAAAACCCCGCCGCTCCAGTAACTTCCACGTACGGCTCCACCGCCGTCATAAAAAAAAAAAAAAGCCAGGCTGCAGCGACCGCCAAACGCAAACGAGGCATGGACAAAGGCTCCCCAACTCAAATCCTGATCAGCCCTAGCTAGTACCACATCGGAAATATCGGAGCAATAAAAGAGATAGAAAACGTTCTCGATTAGGTTTACAAAGTTCTATTTCAATTAGAACTAGGAATTGTTGTTGATGGGAGGTATTAGCCTTACAGAGTTCTATATATAGTCTCATATGATCCCCACGATCTATATCAACCTTTTATTAATTATTCTCTCGGCCTCAATTATAAGATATTGCATACAAAATTGCTGAGGAGAAGGAAATTTATCAGCGATACTCTGCAGGTTAGCTTTCGACTTTATAGTAGATATAAATATGCATGTTTATAGATCAGTTTTATTTATATTTGGTATCAGACCATATTTCATATATTCCTTCGTGCTGGTCGATCCGAATGGTTCACTTTTAAGGGTTTGTGATGTTGGTTGAGTAGCTAGATCGATAGGGCTAATTAATCAAACCTTATATCTCATCATATGCTAGGGCTAAAACTTTTTTCCCTGCAGAAATTCGATCAAGAGAACGCAGGTGAAGAGAGAAAGAGGCACGCGCGAAGTTGCAGATAGATCGATCGAGTACTTTTGAATCATGAAGGCGTTGATTATAGTTAAGTGGTTAAAGAGAGAAGGCCTCCAGAGATGGTTAAACCCTCTAAAGTTGTTAAACTTTCACAGTTCGTTTTACCCTTTGAAGTTAAGGGTTCGAAAGTGGTTAAAAAGAGAACAATTCCGGAGATGGCTAAACCCTTTCAAGATTTTAACGAGAGAAAACTTTCAAAAGTGGTTAAACCCTTTGAATCTTAGGGTTGGAAAGTGGTTAAAGAAAAACCCTTTGAAGCTGTTAAACACAGAGAACTTTCGAAAGTTGTTAAACCCTTTGAAGTTTAGGGTCCCGAAGTGGTTAAAGAGAGAAAAGAGAGAAAAGATTGTCGATGAGATGACGATCCGGATCAATCGGCACCGCAGAGGCGCGGTAAGTGGCAGTTGGACCTCACACACTTACATAATAGAGAGGCTTTATAACTCAAATTTTTCTGATGAGTCAAAACATATGAATTGTTTGTCTCCTTTCATGTTTTTCAGATTACTTGTCTACATGTTAGGGTGTACCACATTGAACCTCAACATGCAGAAAACATGAGGAAATGCTGCAACGAAGTGAAAGGTACGTACAAACGTGTATATTTTTTTGAATGAAATCGATGCTAATTAAATCTTTCAATCTTATTTAACTATCATGTCTCTCATCTTAGGAGTCGAAACAGCTGAGTTTGTGGATGAGGAGAAGAAAGAACTGACAGTGAAAGGATGGTTTGAATTTGACGATCTTCGCAATCTACTCCTCCGTCGGATTTATGATGGGGCAACTATTAATCGCATCATCCGTAAGGAACGCATAGCACCTAATATGACCCGTGTGATTTTCATGGTAAATATTATGCCTATTGTGTTTGTAAGAGCACCACGTCCATGGGAACCATACCCGCCAGAGAACCTAGACTTGGTTGATCTGAGCAAGGAGCTCGAGGCCAAGTCGACGAAGACCACTGCAGGTTCAAACTAATTAAGACTAAATGTTTATTAAAGCATGGGTTTGTTACCAAAAGCTTTTGTTCTTTAGTTTCGAAGTCGTGTTCCTAGTTTCTTCCATGCGTAGAATGATTAAAAATTTCTCGAGGTCCTTTTGCTAATTTCAGTAAATTTGACGCGATGCTCCATCTTTTCCTCTTTCATATATTAAGCTAGAGTTCTGACCCCCAGATTTACTGATGTTGTGTCTCAATGACCTTGAATTAAAAGCTTCCCAGGGTAGTAAATGTAATCCATATATATATATATGCTTTCTAATCTACGTTCTACAGTAATGCAACAATGATCTAAATAAGGTCCACGTACATTGACTGAAGTGACAAAATATATAAATGGTTTTCTAATTCTTGCAAATTACTTATTCATTGACATAGAATATTGATCAACCAAAAACTGAACCAGGAAGCATCACATATAAGTGCAAAATCTATGTAAAAGTAAATCAAACTACAATATTCTTCTACGAAAGAGTAATTATGTCAGGACCTACCCCGGATTTTCAAGTTATGTTTATAACGAATGAATGAATGAACCATTTCTTCTTCTAAATTCATGACTCAATTTGTTGATATCAAATTACAAAGTTACAGTTGTGACCATGAATTTGTTAACAGGACAAATAAGATTGCAGGAAAAAAATTGTACCTAA
Source organism: Fragaria x ananassa (assembly GCA_034370585.1). Lineage (NCBI taxonomy): Eukaryota > Viridiplantae > Streptophyta > Magnoliopsida > Rosales > Rosaceae > Fragaria > Fragaria x ananassa. The sequence goes on along the minus strand of CP139762.1, from coordinate 24,090,382 downwards.
CTTAGTTTATAGGTCATGTACAATTGATTGCTCGAGTTGTATTTGTTGAACCTATATATCCTTGTGGTTATTTTAACTTATGGAAAAAAAATACACATTGTCTTATGTTGCAAGGTCCAATGATTTGTAAATATAAGGATTTGAAGTCGAGAACAGAAACTTTTGATGATAAAAATAAACTACACACACCAAAAATGAAGTCATTAAAATCAAATGGAACTTATAATAACTAATAATGTCACACCCCAATTCCGAAAGATAATTTTCAAAAATTTTGGCATGATCTAACTTAAAATATAAAATATCTCAACATGTTTCAACAACAAACCCAACAACTAAAACTCAATAGCGGAAAAGTAAATATCATACAACTCATCACTGAGTTAAATATTACATTTTCTTGTTTACATAAACTTGCAAAACAAGAACATGAAAACAATCTCATGAGTTTAATACTATCTACCCAATTCTAAAACTATATAGAGTACAGCAAAACCAAAAAGAACCCTGCCACTATTCCTCCGCCTCAACCCTGCTGATCCTCACCTGCAGGTCTAACCCCTACACCAAGAATTGGTGTACCGGGATTGTAAAATAACAAACCCGGTAAGCTAAAAAGCCCGTATGAGTAAACTCAAAAATAACACAACATTTATCACATCCAACATTCCTCAAGAGAGATTTGATCAAAAATTAAAAACCACAAATCTAACACATTACCAAAGAAATGTACCCATGAGTCCTAGATATTTAATAAATATCTCTCATGACCTACAACAACAAATTGTGTACCCATGGGTCTCAGATACCATAAAGTATCTCCCATGATCTACACTGACAGACGGACTAGAGCTCTATTCCTAACCGTAACCAATCACCCCGCCAAAGGCTTGGAACCCAGTTTGACTGTCCAATAACCAACTACAAAATAAAAATAGCATTATAACTGTAACCAATCACCCGATTAAAGGTTTGGAACCCAGTTTAGCTATTTATCAAACCATCAAAATATCACAACATTATTATCAACAACACAAGATCCACATCATAAGATTATATCATTCACAAGGATATAATTATATGAACAATATATATTATTCCACAAGAATAACTTATCAATAAATCAATAGAATTATGATCACAAGAACCTCAAAAATAAACATATAAGAAAAGCTTGTTTTATCTTACCTATGAGCCGTTAGCGATCAAACTCATATATTTTAAAACAAATAATAGCATAGTATTAATTTTATCAACAAATGATCATAATAAAATTTGGTCCTAAAATGAACCTTGGTGAGATTTACTCACCTAGAAATCCCGCTGCAAAACCCCTAACACAACGAAGGCAAGTCAATCACAAAATCACAAATCACCTAAAATCACACAATTAAAAACCTTAGAAGCCAAAATACTAAAGGATAACACAATACCCTTAAACTAACCCTTAGCTCCAAGGAGGACAACTTCTCAAAGTTGTTGAACTCAACGACACAATAGAGCTGTCTCAAATCTTTAAAACCTAAACTCAAACTCAACCAAGTCAAAACAAATAAACGTAAGTCCTAACATGCAAACCTTGCTCAAAACCTAGCCATACTACCTCTCGACAAGCTCACAGCAGCAAGGACTAGCTAACCACAGGAACTAAGGCTACAACTCAGCCGGACGCGCCGCCACAGGCGACGGCGAGTGAGCCCCACGTGCCACCCCAAACTTCTGAATTAGGAGAAACTCACAACATGAAACTTGTAGATTGAAGCATGGTGAACAACTTTAATACCTGAGGTTTTAACTAGTTCAGCAGGAAAACACCCCGAAACTCCAAAACGAAATCACAAACCAAACTTGCAAATCCGGCGCCCAAACTTGGTTTTTAGGTCACCAAAGACATATAAACATCACTAGAGGAAAGAGAGGAGCAAGACTCACCTAACTCTCACCAAAAACGCCTTCGAAATCGCCGGTTTTCTGGCAATACCGCAGCAGCTCCGTCACTTCGTGGTGGCTTCCAGGCGACGAGAAGGCGAGCAGGACTGCTCCAGAAATGGAGAGGACAGCTGTGGGAGTCGAACGGGACCGGTGGCGTTCGGTTTGGTGGCCGGATGAGGGAGAACTCGGCTGGAGAAGAGAGAGAGCTCGGGTGCGTCGGGAGAGGGAGGAGAGAGAAAGTAAAACTGAATTTAGGTTTCTAAAATAACTCCCCCATATTTTTCTACTTATACAGTTTCCAAAACCGGAAACTGACTTCCTCTGACCATAACTTCCTCATACTATTTCCGTTTCAGGCGTGCTGCATGTCTACGAACTCGTATCGCCAAACTCTACAACTTTTAAGAAGGAAGTTTTCGAAGATAACTTACGGAAAATAAAGTCAACTTTTGGCCTCTTAAAAGTCAAAGTACCTTAAAAATTACTCCCGAAACTTCAACTTCGCACAAACTAAAGAATTTCCATAAATAATCCTTTGTTAAATATGAGAATAATACAAGGAAAATAAAATGAAAATCTAGGGTATTACAAATAAGTTCATGCAGAATTTTAGTCGTTATTATATGTTTTCAATAGTCTCTGTCAAGATTTTATGGTGTTTGATGTTTAGGATCAGTGTTGTATAAGGTAGCTATTATGTTGATAAATATAATTTTAGAAGATGGATTTACAGTTAATGAATACGCAGTTGGCCAAATGTTTTAGAAGTAAATGTGAAATTCATTGGTATGTGCAAGTTGAAAACTGAGAAGATTTTGCAAACTTCTTCATCTTAGTAAACTCAATGCTCTGCAATATCCTACGTTGTATTCCTATTCTTTCATACAACTCTTTCATTTTCAGTTTCATCCTTAATGCCTTGAATTACAGTACACTTCACAGATATGCAGTGTGGAATTGAATGTCCTCGATAAAATGACTATTTCTATTTTCTTCAGAACTTGAAAATGAAAGAACATTTGGAGCTTCTACATGCCGACGCAATATTGGACTGATTGGATGGTGTAATGAACAACAAGAACAATGTTTTTTTTAGCATTTTGGAGATGAAGAAACATCAGTTAATTAAAGAATGAGTGAGCAAACAAATTCTTAATAGAAGATGAAAGGACTCATATTGCTGGAAATGTCATTTGAATGACAATGAAAACATAATAGGTATCCATAAACAGTTAACCAATGTTAAGCATGTGTCCTTTGGGATACCTGCATTGTAAATATTCAAATCAATTGTGAGACTCATTGATACAATATTTCCACCAATTTTTGTGAATACATAAACTCCAAAATAAGAGCAACTTAGTAATAGATATAAATAAACCTGAAATCCGAGTTATCAAGCAAAAAAGCGCGGTAACTGAGTAACATGTGATAACTTTTGATTTATCTGAGTAACATCAGAGTGATCATAAAACATATTTATTAATCTTTTCTTTTATTCGATCATACTAGATGTAAGAAGTTTTGAGTTATGAGAACCTTCATACATACCGCGGCAAAGCGCGGGTCAGATTTCTAGTCAAAGTACCATTCTACAATCTCCTTTCGTGAGCTTCGGTCAAAGTCTTGAACAAAGGATACAAATCAAAGTATCAAACATGGTGTCCGGGAGGGATCGAGAAGAGACCAAAGACTAAATACTAATCTTTTTTACCTGGAGCTGATTCTGATACAGAAGTTTGTTCTCGGAGGGATCAAAGTCCTGGTTTTGCAAACCCTCATTAACAATTTGGGCATGCATTTTTCTACAGAGCTGATGCTGATCCAAGAGTTGATTTGGATATAGCGATCAAAGAGCTGTTGTTGAGAACCCCCAAAAGAGCTTGTAGTGCTAAAAGAATGTCTCTCACCTTCAATGAATTGACGAATATGATCCTCATTGTAGTCATAACTGTTGCTTTCCGTAATTTCTGCACCTCTTGTATCCTCATAGGATACGGAAGGCACATTACTTTACAACCAAGGTTGGGGAATCACTCTTTAACTATTTTTTAAAAACTCAGGTTGTTTAAGTCACTAAGTCCTTCAGCAAATTTGGAAGCATCCTGCCACAATTCAAAAGGAAATATTTAAAATATATATATATATATATATATATATTATAGCCATCATACATTATTTAGGCAAAAAAATTATATGTATGACAATAACATTGGCCACAAAGAAAATAAATGTCTCAAGTTTTGGAGTATTGTTAGAGACTTAGAGTTAATGGTACCTGCTTTTGCTTGTTGAAGCAAACTTTACTCCATGGTCAAATGTACGCCTATCTTATTCTCTTCCAACATAACTGTTTTGTCATCTTTGTCCCAACCAAGCAAATGGACTGCTTAGAGCGAAATGAGTAATGGTTCGAAATAAGCCATTCAAACCTTGCGCATATATCAGGCACATCCCGGACATTTGAATCTCCACACCTCGAGTAAGGGATTTAAAAAGAAGCATACAATCACCTCAGTCTTCCAGGAAGTGTTTCCGAGGTATATGAATAACAAGAACTCGACGTGACCCCATAAAGTTGTCTTCACCGGAGGACTCTAATGTTAGGTTATGCTGCACACTGATTATTCCTCTGGAGGTACCATAATCAAAGCATATTCATAGCTACTTTGCGGAGTCCAGATGCAATACACAGACATGCATGGTACGTTCTCGATCAAATCAGTAACAGCAATAATAATTGAGTGATTTTGTGTGTAGCAGAAGCATACATACGTACCTCAAGTATTTCTTCAAGGAGCAATGCCTCTGCCTTTGTTCTCAATCTATGACCGTCCATCCTGGTTGAACTTAAATCTCTGAAAATCTGGCGTTCAATTTCAATTAAGAAACTTGTTTCTGAAGCAAAATGATAAACTTGTTCATTTGACTGATCAGTACACTTGTTCAATGGTGGATTTGCATATGCCCTACTTGCTCTTGTTCCAGAGGCGAACCAGAGTCCCAATAAATTCTGGCAAGTCTTCCCAGTACAATAGCCTCGCACTACATGCCACCACCTTCACCCTGTTCTTTTGATGTAGATTTTAGCTTCAATGGACCGTTTGATAAACCTTTTTGAGAAATCATCTGCTGGTGCGTAAAGCACCTGTTGACATGTTCCACCACCATCGCAATCTGCAAGAGGATACTTTACGAGAGGATCGTCACCATTTGTGAAGATGCCACACGGCCCACAACTGTAGTGGAAATTTTCCAATTGAGGATATTCTTTTGAATCCACTCTGTCATGCACCTCCGATTCAGTTAACAAACAAATCCATTTGTGAAGATGCCACAACTTTTGAAAACCAATCCATTGAAATTTCCCATCCAAATCCTAAGGTACTGGGATTTTTATTGAAGCAACATCCGTTTCAGCCACAAAGAAACATTGAAAAACCTGAAGAAAGAACATGAAGAGAAAATTCAAACAGAGAGAGAGAGTACTTTGTAGGTTTTGCTGCTCAATGTGTGGATCCGATGTTGGAATGGGATAACTTTTGTTCAGTTTGCAATTTACAAAGCTAAATCCCAAATCAGTACTCCACACTGATTTTCTACATTTCTCTTCCAGGAGAGGACAATTATCTGAAATAATTAAGACCTCGTATAGTTATTGGAAGCAATGTCAGCAATGATTTTAGGTTGCTACAATCATTTAGCAGAAGGTCTTCAAGCTGATAAAGCTGAGAAATGGTTTGGGGTGATGTCTCAAAGTTGTTTCCACTTAAATCCAGACACTTCAACCACGATATGTAGCCAATTTCATCAGGGATTGCTCCTTCAGACAGATTACAATCGCTTAAAATTAATTCTCTCAAGGAGCATAAACCAGAGAACGGAGCAGACAACTGCAAACCACTGGAATTGTTGGCTGCTGAATCTGATGGCAAGAAGCAAGAATTCAAAGTCGGCAAACACCAAGAACTGTTTTCAGCAGGCAAATCTTGACATCCGGCGCAAGATAGTTCTGTAAGATTTTTCAGCAATTGAATGGAGGAAGGTACCTACCTTATACCACTTCCACTTATGTCAAGTACCTTCAAACACACTAGGCTCCCCAAGTTATCTGGCAACTGACGTAGATTTGAGAGTGATGCACACATACAAATGACATCAGAAAGACTCTGCAGGAGCTTGCAGTCTTTTATTTTGAGCAGAGAAAGGCTGGTCAAATGCTTATTGATGTAGCTGTCCCATCTAAATGAAGTGTCAGTAAGTATTCCATGTTTTCTCCAATTTTTGGAGACCTTTTTCAGTCTGGAACCACCCTAAAAGAATGAAAGTCATGAGAGATCCTGACATGATACTGGGGGGAAGAGTGGTAAGAGATTCACAACCATGTATATTCAAAGAAATGAGCTTAAGATCTCCAATTGATGGGTGAATATCAGACAATATTTTACAACCTTTAAGGATTCTCCAGCTTCGGGACTGTACTGAATTCAAGGGTCCTTGTTAAGAATTCACAGTCACTAAGGTGTACGATTGCCAACATTTCCAAAGGCTAAACAAATTAAACAAAATTAACAGACATTTCATAAGAGGAAGCCTTTCCAGCCTCGGGACTCTACTAAAGTCAAGGGCCTTGGTTAAGAATTCACAGTTCTCAAAGTTCTATAATTACCAACATTTGCAAAGGCTGTAAACAAATGAAACAAAATTAACACAAAATTCATAAAAGGCAGCAAAATTGTCATTTTTCTCAAACTTGAAAATTATTAGTCTTGTTTCGTGTTCTTTGGCATAACCCCTTGTTTACTTTCTTTATTTCACTAATAAGTTTCCTTCTATACATTAGTCTGAGGTTTGCCACAAGATAAGATCTATATGAATACATACGAAATACACCTGATGTGAGAGTGAAAATTCCTTACCTGCTTGATATTTTCCTCCCATAATCGTTCAATGTGGCGTTGAGGCAAGTGCAATTTGATCAGCAAGTTTATCTGGTCTTAAACTTTAATAGATATCTATGCCACTGGAAGAAGCTTAATTTATCCAAAAGAGTGAACTCAAGGAATCCAGATAATATGACATTCTTAATCTTCAGCTATCTTAGGTACCACATCTCTGAGATTGGGTCTGCCTTCAAGTTATAGTAGTACTAGTCTTCTTGCCCGCTTCGCGCGTGCAGAATGAATTCCATCAAATTTTATCAAATTTGAAGAATTATCGTTTGAATCAGAAATGAAACAATCAACTATTGGCAGTAGATATTAGGTCATTAACCAAAACTCAGAAACACAAAGATTTAAGACAAATTAAAGTAGGTAAAGATCAGCCTGGAGGATCTGTCAAAAGAATCCTGAAAAAGTTTCACTTTGATTCATCAAAGCGAATTCCTTCACGGTAGACATAACTATTGATGACTGAGTGATGATAAGTGAGCAAATCTCCTCCCAATATTGCTTTCTCTTAAGGTGTTTTGCATGGTCTTCAATAGAAGATTGGTCAGAAGAAAATAACCTGTAGATTTGATGTAAATATCAGTATTAACCAAAACATTAATCAAAAAATTCAAAGAACCATTAGTACCATGTCACTATAAATAATATCAACGAAAAGATGGATTGCGATTGTAAAAGTACGATTAAATAGTCTTCACATTATCAAGCTCTGAACATAATTCTCATGAAAAATGGAATAATAATTCTAGCTACAGCACAATTGTAAAACTACGATTCCATCCATAGCAACACTACAAACACAAGATACATTCACTGATTCCACACAAACAATAGATATTGCATAATACCCAGAACGATGTGATGAAGTTGCACATTCTTAAAGTGCTCAGATTGTCACCATTAGACATTGCCCTCATATACATATTACTTTTCAGCATTCTAGATCAAAAGGAAGTTCGATTAAGATCTATGGCTCTGATTTCTCTAACTCATCTAACAAAGGCTTCTCTATTTGCCTACCTATTATCTCAATTATACATTTAAACACATTAGCTCAATTAGTGAATATATCTAGCTATATCTCACAAATGAAGCAAATTCCAGAACCATGACAGATTGAAAATTAATCAAACAAATGAATCCAGGCTTCATTTTCTGAAAAAGAAAAAAAAAACAATAACACGCACGTAAAGACACAATTTTGGTGAGATTATGTGTTTATATACTTCAAAGAGAGAAACAAAATAAGAAAGAAAGTTGCTCATACATTTTCATTAAAATTAGGGAAAATTTTAAGAATTGTACATGACAAATGATCAACTCCTAATTAAGGGTAGAATAGTTTATATAATATCAAATCGGTACATGACGTATTAAACCTGACCCGAAATCAAGACATACCGTTAACCCCTCTATAGCATAACAGCCGTGTTTTCTTCATCCATCTTCGCTCCGACCTTCTCCAAGTTTGCTATACAGTTATGGAACTTGCATATATGATTATTAAGATCATCCCCTTCCTCCATCCTGAGGCCAAAGAGCTGTTCCTTCAAGAGTAGCTTGTTGCCGATGCTTTTACCCCTGTAGACTCTTCCAAGCTTTTCCCATGCTTCCTTTGCAGTCATTGTCTCTCCAATGTGAAGTAAGACATTATCAGCAAGATGCAACTCAATACAGCTCTTTGCTTTCTTGTTCTTCTTCATCCATTATGCGTCAGACATGCTTGTAGGCTTTGTTCCAATAGCCTCGTCGGTCTCTTGCTGAATCAGGACATTCTTCATCTTCCTCTGCCAAAGCGTGAAATCATCCTTGCCATCAAAGGATTTGATGGACACTTTCACATCTCCTGCTTCGACCATCCCTTTGCTTTTCACCATCGCAAAGTACCCTGAGACCAGGCTCTGGTACCACTTATAGTGGTTAGCGCCCTAGGATCTTTACTCAGACTTTATGATATAAGCAAAGATAAAAGACATGAGCACAGAAACAACCACATCGGAATTATAGTGATCCAGCTATAATTAGCCTACATCCGTTTTGTTATATCTCTTGAGAGAATCACTAGCACTATGGAGAATAACAACTTGATTACAAGTATTTATTGAAATCCCTATGCTAATCCCCAACTCCCTACTAGATCTCTTATCTCTCTATCACTTTTGACTCTCTAGGTTTTATGTCTCACACTTAGAGAATCCCCTGCAACTCCCTATTATAGGGGCTGCTGATACAACAAGATTTTAGGACTCCTAAACTTAACAGACAAAATCCTAATAGATCTTGAAAGATTACTTTCCTAAAACTTATAGAAAATCATTTTCCTTTCTGGACTAAGATTTTCCTACTGAATCCATAATTTCCAAATCATATCAACGAGCCAAAAACACAACATGAAGAACATTACTATCTAAGACTAGAACCAGAACAAAATCGAAGCTGAGAAATACAACGTAAGACAATCCCAAATGATAAAATTAATAATTGTTACTTTCTGGGGTTTTATGGATGAACTTAAATCCAATCACTAATTTACATAATGGGGTAGTGATTTACCTGCCAAATGATTCTTTTCGAGGTTTTTTTTTTTTTTTTGGAATAGGAAGTCACCACTTCATTGTGCAGTTCCCCTAAGCTTCTTGTCTCTCGTTTGAAAAACGGCTACTGATGCACATAGAGACTTAGTTTGGTATTGTGGTTTAAAAACTTAATTCTTTTAAAACTCAGTTTTAAATAAGTAACTCTCAACCGGTCTGCTTTTTAAAATCGTGGTTATTTAAACTAAAAAAGTTATAGATAAACACGTTTTAAGATTTTACCAAACAGAAAATCTATCTAAAATGATGATTATAAGTGATTTTAATCCCCAAAACTCAATACCAAACTGGGCCAGAATTGGCCGGCGTCTAGTGGTTGAACTAGAGTGATGTAATTGATTCCGGAATAGGTGAATTCTAGCATTTACTAGCTAACATGCCAGGCCCCGTTTGGTTAGCAGGAATGTCAAGATAGGGAAAAGATTTATTTTCATTTTCCAACTAATATGGAAAGGAAAAAGTTTTGCTATTTCCATGTAGGTACGGTGTTTGGTTGTTATTGTAATTGAATTAGTAATTTATTTCAATTCTAATTACACCATATTTAATAAGTCATAATAATGAACTTTAAATCTATAATTTCCAATAGCACTCTTTTACTAATTGCATATGCATGTGATCTATTTAAATTGAAGGAAATTGAAACTTTTTAGATGTCTAATTTCTGTAATTTACCTTTGATGGTGGGAATGGAAATATAATACCACCTCTAACTAGGTAATACAATTTAGGTTTTATGAGGGAGTCAATTTCCAGTCATATCTCATTTTTTGTTTTCTTTCCAATCTTTATTTATAACCAAGCAACACACTAGAATGGAAAATGAAACTAATTCCATTTCCATATCATGATTTCCCACCAAACAAATGGGGCCTCAAGGTATTAGAATGAATGTGGGTCTCACTTGCTTATCATGAATCAATTCTTGACGAAACCCCTTATTTGATACCCAAAGGGGGAGATGGGTACCAGAATCAAGGTAATAGAATCAATTTTTTCTCCCCAAAATATCCTCACATAATTATAATATTTCTAAATTACCCAACCCTAAAAATATATATATTTTATTTTTAGGGTATTTTAAATTCATTTTTTGTAGGGGTATTTTAGTAATCAAACTAGTTTTAATTATGATTTCATATGGTAAGTAAACAACATCAATCGTAATTAGTTCAATTCCGGTTTTGATTCCTTATGGTAAGTAAACAGTAGAATGATATGAAATATTCTTATACCGATTCTTGTTGATACCGATTCATGATCATTTCAATTCCAAGTTAGTAAACATGTCATAAATCTTTCAACTCTGTTCTGAGTATTTCTAAAGCACTTTTGCGACGATGGCTATTGTAGGAACACCCCTCAATCTCCGGCCTACAACGATCTGTACTTATTCAATGTTATGTTACTAACATAATTTTTTTTTCAATTTGATGCAAGTTTGGTGTCTACTAATAATTAATCAAACAAAACACTTGCGGTGTCGGTATCACATATCCAATAACCCATTTTTTGTTAAGCTAAATCACTTCTTTCCATTAAGTCCATATACTACGTTGACGTTTATCAATTAAGTGTGTGGTTCGATAATAGACTCATTATTCCACGTCCTTATGTATAATAATGTAATATTCGTAGAGATCTCTACATTCTCATAATTAGATTTGACATTGAGGCGTCCTCCAACGATAGACAGATTTGAGTATGACTAATCAATAAATTAAGTTGTGTCAAACTCGTTTTCTCCGTTGGGCGAGTAAGTATCGTACCCAAGGTCTTCCTCCTTTGGGGAGCCACATGGCCTGTGACACCAATATTGTCACATTATGGTGTCACTATATCACCATCTATGGTGATGGCGTCAAGACCAACTCCTTGAGGTCACACTATGTTCTTTTGATAGGTACATATCGATCGGCAACAATTCTAGTGAATTCTATATTGTTGCTATGATGGTTGTTTTATATATATTGAAGAAAATTGAGAATGAAATGAATAACAAAATTCTTCTAGTGAGGACAATCCTTGCAGACATATTTGCAGCTTGTGATCTCGTCACTTTAATACATTAAGTATTTAGGATCAAAATGAGAGACTTAAGGGGGACAAACCACGACAATTCAATCGTTCCACTTGAACACTTGTGTTCTTATCTCCCTTTGTACTATCTCATCAAAGTGATCATCAGCAATACCTCGGCTGCCCGATGTGATCGAAATCAAGCTAGTTGCATAGCAAGGTCAGCAGCAGAATTACCAGGTAAAGAGAAAGACGTCTTCGGGACACCGCCCTGTCCTCCACCTAAGGTACTTGAGCTAGCAAATTAAGGGATTAAACAATGGTTCGGTTAGCTTCTGCAACGCCAACTTCTTAAACCCAGAAGAGGCCGCTCCACCCAAATTGTTGTTTTGGTGAGCTAACAGACTTGGAACTGCGGTAGATTTAGGGTTTAGAACATAACCAGTAACCCTAGCTGCTCCATCATAGCCAAAGGGGCCGGAGTCTTCATTGATTCAATTACGATGAACAATGGAATAAAGTATTAGTTGAAATGGTAAGTGAGGTGCTAAAATTTGTAGTAAATTGACATTATTTAAAAGAAAAAAGGTATGTAGCATGTGTGAGTAATTTAATAAAAGAAATTTTGAAAAAAAAAATCATCTCTAATTGAAGAGCATAAAAAGTTAAAAACGTACATAGCTAGATGCCTAGCAGACTACAAATAAAATTAAGGAAAATAACAGTTGGAGCAAAAGATTTTGAAGGATCTGTATATTAATAAAGTTGCCAGATTTTGTAGATCACAAACACAATCCAATAAAACCATGATAAGAAGAACCGGATTTTAATTTAATTGTCAATCATCAATCACTTGATTTCCATCATTCCATGAACAAAGTGTTCCTTTTGAAATAGCAATAGAAAAAGAAGTTGAAGAGCTTTGAGTAAAACATGAAGGGTTTTAAGAAAATAACCCTAAAGTGGTTCACTACCAAAAAGAAAACATCCTTGCAATGGTTTCAGAGAAGAAGGTATGGAAAATATGAACAAGTCTCAGTCTTGGGAGAAGAACTTGAGTCGGACAAAATAGAGGTAAGCAGCATGGTGCAAGTAAATATGATAGAGATGCATATATATATATATATATATATATATATATATATATATATATATATATATAGAGGATGCATATGAAAGCAAAGAAAATTAGATGATAGAGATGAGTTGTATGTGCTCGATCGTTAGGGCTGATCAGAAACTCGATCTTTTCTTTTTCCAGGTTTGCCTGGCTGCTGAGCTAGAGTTTAGCATGCACTGTGACCATTGTGCAATTGATGTCAGAAATTGCTGCATCAGAGAAAAGGGTAAGATATATATCCGACTCGAACCCTAATTTCGTATTTCTTTTTTGAAAATATTTTTTTATGCTTTCTATCTGTATAATTTCGTATGCTTTTTTTTTTTGAAAATATTTTTATATGCTTTCTATTTGTATAATTTCGTATGCTTTCTTTTTTGAAAATATAATGTTCGTTCTGAAACTACATATTCTGCTATGTTATCTTTTTTAGTTTTCTTATAGTATTAAGTTTTAGAAATTGAAGTGTATAAGTTCTCGATCGCTCCTAGTTTTAAACAATCTTCTGTGTCAGGAGTTGAAAATGTGGTGCTTGATAAGGAGAAAACGCTAGTGAAAGTGGAAGGAAGGTTTAATCTTGAAAGGCTTATCGATCGTCTGCGGGAGAAGCACAAGATAGTAACATTGATTGGGGAAAAAATGGAAGATACTCAAGAACAAGACGAGCGTGTTCTTCAAAGTTCAAATATAGATGCAACGACGTCCGACGACTAAATTGATACGATGTACTGTTTTATTTCTTTTGAACAAGTTTCGTTTTCTGTTTAGGATGGCAATCTAGCATCGTGTCTTTTATTACTTTGTTGGAAGTTATCAGAGGCTGCGTTTTTTATCTCTTCCGATCCTTCATCTCATATCATGTCGAATGTAATGAGCACCCGGCCTAATATCTGTTGATGTTGATCCATACACATAGGATCATCACATGAAGGAATTGTATGTGTTGTGTCTACCAATATATTACATATATGGCCTTCCATAAGAAAAGAAAAAAGAAAAAGAAAAAAAAGATTACATATGGAGCTCAACACAAAGTCTGGATTCATGAATGTGCCTTCGACTCTTAGGTTGTGATGATCAAACTTGAAAACTAGTGTCCGTGGTTTCTTTCGTTCTTGTTCTTCCTCTGTTTATTTTCTTTCCTTTTTCTTCCAGTCGTCCAAAAGTCCTCCACATGATATATGTTGGAAGTATTGGAGAGTAATAGATCACACATCAGAAAAGTGACAAATAAAATATAAGTTATAAGTGGGTGGATCATTCCTAATTGTACCAAGACATTTTGTGATTAAAACCCAACACCTTAAAGGTGGTTAAGTTGGGACAGTATCGGTGCAAAATTAATCTACGGGCCACGTTTGTTGTTGTTTAACAATATATCTCTTCCTATTGTGACAATGTATCTTATTTTGATACAGGTAGTAGTAATTTAACTTCAGTGTTGATGGAAAATTCTGCTCCTTTTAGTCCTACCAGCAAATTAACATGAGTGAGGCTTAATAAAGAATAAGCCGAGTTAAAGCAGTCAAAGCCACTAAGTTATGACAATTTTGTGAAACAAAAAACATGCCTTCACATTTTTTGTTTTAGAATAAAAAAACATGCCTTAACATCATTTGCGATAAACTCAAACATCATTAGTTTATTTTGTTTAGAAATATGTGAGCGGGAATTATGCAATGAATAGTACTATCATGTCAAGTCCTTAATTAGCTTGCTTTAAGTAGCAAGAAATGATATGTAGCCACGCCATTATGACTTCAGTATTAATGAAAATTGCCTATCAAGCACCATTGTGTAAAAAACATAATTAGTTTCTTATTAGAAGAATTGGAAATCTATAAGGTTTAAACGTCGAGTAATTATTCTTTGCATCCGGAACATCATGTGACACTGTTATATGATGTACCCGGCAATCATATAACTGAAATTTATGTAGGGACCAGCAGAGGGTGAAAAAAAAAAGTAATTAAATACACCAATTATTGATATAGACAAGACACTTGGACCAATGTGATTAAAAAGAAACATAAAACATGCGGTTTGTTGGGTACTTTGTTGGGTACAAATAATAATTTCCCTAAACGTCTACTATTCATGAAAATCGTTACCAATGACATAGTGCCACGTCATGTTCAAACCGTTGCTCACCAACCTCGGGTTCATCATCAGATTTGAAAGCTGAGTTGGCAAACCACGAGTGGCTAAGAGAAGTGGCTGGGGACCAAATTGGCTGAATCCACACGTGTCACACCAACCCCCGAATTTTTACAGCTGAGCAGCATATGCCAACTAACACCAACGTCTAGTGGGAAATATAGTAATAAAAATAATAAAAATTAATAAAAAAATAATAATTTTGGAAATCAAATGTAGCTGACTGGCTCCATGCTCCTCCGGCTTACGTTAGCACTTCGCTCATGGTCAGCAGAACCCCCGATCCCGCCACGTGTCCGCATTGTCCCGCTCGTCATAAAATCTATCCGTTAACCCCCCCCTCTCCTCTCTCTTTCTCTCTCTTGGTTCTGCAACTCCAACGGAAAAAGAATAAGAGCAAGAAAGAAAGAAAAATCAAAAATTAAGGGAAAAAAAAAAGATTGGAAATTTTTGGAAGAGGAAAAGAGAAATGGGGAAGCTACTATGTGATTCCACCACCGTGGCCGAGTCATTCCAGACCTCCTCCCCCACCGTTACCTGGCGGGACCCGCCCCCGAAGGCGGCGCCGCTCCATCAGGACGACGACGACGAAGACCGAATCGAGCCCCTCGATCTCGTCGACCAGTCAACGGACGACGCGTGGGGGGCTGTCGTCGGCCTGGAGGAGCAGCAGCGGCGCCACCTCCAGCGGCTTCACGCCAAGGGCGTCTTGTGGAAGCATCCGGAGGCGGACGGCGGCTCCTCGGTGGTTTTCAGGCTGTCGCACGGCGGGGAGGTGTCTTCCGACGGGAACTGCCTGTTCACGGCGTCGCAGAAGGCGATGAAGGCGGCGCGTGATGTCGACGCGCGGGAGCTGAGGAGGCGGACGGTGCGGAGGTTCATGGAGGATTTCGGATCTGCGGGAGAGGAGGAGAGGGACGTCATCAACGACGTCATTCGGCATCTCTACGCGCCTGATCTGAAGGCCGGGTGGGGGATACACGTCATTCAGGAGGTCAAGCTTTTGGCCAAGAAAGACGAGCGCGTGAGTCTTGACTCTGCCATTGACGAGCTGCTTCAGCTGGGAATGCAGAGGTAATATTCTCTTGGATCTGTTTTCTTTTATTGATTTCAAATCTAAATCTGTGTTCTTTACATTGTTGAATACGTTAATTAGCAATGCATAAAGTTTCAATCTTTAATTAGTTCACATAAAAAATTGGATCTTTCTTGAAATATAGATCTGAAGATTAGATTTCTTGTCCAAAGATTTATGAATACCTGTTAAGATTGATTGGCATTGTATCTGTTGGTCTTAAAAGTTAGGATGTTAGAAACGTGGATTGTCTTACTGATATTGTTTGGTTTTTGGTTTCTTTTGAGTGAAGGGAGCTGGCGGCGGAGTCTATTTACAAAGAGAGATGTATCTCAGTGAGTAATGGACCTAGTTGGGCCAAATACATGTTGATCTCTGGTTCCCCGGAGGATGAATATGATATCATCACATTGCAATACACAGAGGAAGGCTTGCTAACAATCGATGAAAATAGAGAAGGTCATGCCGCGGCTTTTGGAGATGATATAGCAATCGAGTGTCTTGCAACAGAGTTTAAGCGAGAGATTTATGTGGTAAGAAAAAGTTTCAGTTGGCTTAGAAATATTTTTCGTTACTCTCTGTGAGTGAATCCATGATTTCGATTATTGGGAACTTATCTTCCTGGAAGATATTGCATGTTTCCTTGGTCGATATTTTTCCAGTAGATTTGTTGGGTGTAATTGTGCTACCCACTTAGCTACTTGTTATTGATATTCAAAGAGTTCAAATGGTGGATGAGGTTTCACAACCAGATTCATGGAGTAGTTTTCTCATGTTGTCTTGAATCTATCTCATGTTTTGCATGGAGCCATTGAGTTGTAGTGTCCTCACATATATTAGGGTACAAGTATCAGTAGAGTTTTATACCTACCTATGTGTGCACTTGATTAGTTTGTCTTTTATTTTTTTTGAAGTCAGTTTGTCATTTAATTTATTAGGGAATTGGTACATTGAATGATTTCTGCACAGTTGAGGTTTTGAGCTTGTACTAGACTATCCATCATTTTATTAAGCTTTCTTGCCTGGATTTACAATTACAGGTTCAAGCACATGGAGCAGATGCAATGGTTGATGAGGAAAATTGTGTTTTCTTCCTTCCGCACCGACCAAGGACACAGATTTGTGAACTACCCTTCTTTCTTTTCATGAAAGGAACAGGTAAGAAACAAAGTTCTTGTCCTCTAGAAATATACATGCCCGGTATTTATGAATTTCTTAATTTTTCTATCAAAGACTAAATTTCTGAACATTTCCTCGTACAGGTTGGTGTGGTGCGGGAGCTGATCACTATGAACCGCTGATTGCCCATCCCTTGTCCTTTGTTTCTCAGGAGAAGGTCGCTATGGTTCTTTGAGGGCACTTGTCCTGCAGTTTTGTGGCTTTAGAGAGATTGAGTAGAAGTAGTTCTTCTATTTATTTGTTCCATTAGTGATTGGCATGCAATCTGATTCTCCAGACTCTTCTTTGAGTCATGAGGAGAATTCGATCATTCATTTTTTGTTAGCTAGATCGATTATCTTTGACTCCAGCTAGCAGGTTTCATCCTGCTTCTGAGCAACCCTATAGTACTTGTAATGCTTCTACCGGCTTTTTTCTTTTCTTCTGTTGTCTTCTTTGAGTTCTTTTCTTTGGAGGGTGCATATATTGCTAGGTGCTATTTCATCGAAGCTGTAATAGTGCCTTCGATCTGTTGTATCTTTAGCTGGAGTCGATCATCATTTTAATGAAAGTGACTTTTGTTCTCTCTTGTTGCCAAACATCTGTGTTATGATTCGTTCTGCTTTTTACAGATATTGAAAACTGAATGTACCATTTCTGTGAAGCCAGGTAAAATCTCTAGGTACTCTTGAAGTGATACCTACAACAATGAAGACAGGGTCTGGAGGAAGTTGTACATTGTTTGATTCCCCAATGCACACAGCTCATAGTTTCTTGTTTTGGGGGGACTGAACTGCCTAGAGCCCCACGTTTAAAGACTGATTATTTCTAAATCAAATTTGTTCAACATGATTGTTGTGACATAAATATGATATCAAAAAGACTCATCCCGTGTCTTTTTGTTAAAGAAAAGCTGATGGGATACTAGAAAGGAGTCGCATATCATATTTCAGAGAGGTTGGAACTTCTCAGCTGGAGATTGCAATATATATTAAAACAGTTTAGTCTCCTCTTGGAGAAGGAATTTGGAACTTCTCAGCTTTGAATATATCACCAAGGGTATCTTCAAATCTTCATGTCTTTTAGGGGTTAGCTTGGTCTGGTTGTGCTGTTATGCTTCTTATTCTTCAAAAAAGACTGTGTAATGGCTTTTTTCGACAATTTCGATTCCCCTTTCAAAAGAAAAAAGAATATAGATGTCTTTGAATCCTATTTGTTCACGACGAATCAATTTTAAGTTGATAATATAGAGAAAATATAGCTCAAAATTAATTTAATCACATGTTTGTTCTAGTATGACAGTAACAAAGAAAATTAAACGTGCTGTTTTTGTGCTTCTTATTCACTCAAAACCAATGTTTAGTGTTTGCTAGCCAAGTCCTGTAGACCAAAAGCATTGCTTTCACGCTTGTTCTTTGTTTCTGTGAAGCTTCATTCACCAACAATTACATGGACTCCACTATTTCTCTCTTTTTCTGTTTTGAGGTGAAGCAGTGGAGCTTCTTTTGTATGGAATCTGTTAAACCGTCCATTTAGTAAAAAAGCAAAGTATGCCATTCATTGAACAATCTTTGCATTGTGTTTCCACAAAATCAAAAAGTCGCAACAATTAAGTATATCGTCTAGTATATACTTTGCTACTTATGGTCGAAACCCAATTGTATTTGTTGTATTCACAGAGCAGATAGATATACAATCAAATAGGGCTAATGAGAAGGAAGGTTGCTTCATAAAATAACCTTGCCTTTTGCAAATCCACCGCCATGAAGATCACCTTAAGTAGTTAGGTTTAGGTTAACGAGTCATTATATATCAAAAAAAACTCATATTCTCTCTCTCTCCTCTCGTGAGAGAGGTTTCTCGGTGACGGCTAGGTCAGACTAGCAGTGGCTTTGCATCTTCGATTGAGAGAGGGATCTCTTCCTCTCTCTCGTCAAACCTGTGGGAGTGACGGCGGGCATGCTCGATGGTCTTCTCTATATACATGTTTCGGTGGTTTTCCTGCTGCTTTTGTTGGGGAGGTTGTTGGCGGCGTCGATACATGCCTGGTGAACTGGATCTGGTTTCGTGTTGAATGAGAGACGAAGTTGAAGGCTTTGGTTTCTGGTGGTGATAGAGAGATTGATGGTGGCTGGAAGGACAATTGTTTCCTTCCAATTGTTATCAAGGGCAGTGGAATTGAGGGTGAGGCAGCGGTGAGTGAGCCTTACGTGGTGATTCAGGATGGGGTTTATGCGACGGTGCTGCGGGACGATGACGTCAGCATTTGGATCGATGGTGAATGGAAACCTGGAGATTCTTTTCTTCTTCCTCACGTCGTCACTGTGGTTGATGGCAGAGTGCTGGGAGGGCTACATCACCTCGTTGGTTGGACTGTTGATGGTGGGTCTCACAATGTTGGGGTGACAACGGTGGTTTCAGGGTGGGGGTGTCGGCGGCGCTGCACGTTGGTTGATGGTGGCTAGAGTTTTTATCAAGGTGACATTAGCTGGGTTTTGCTGGGTTTGGGTTGTTATTTTGTTTTTTAATTTTATTTCTTTTTTGGGTTCATATCTTTTTTCACGAAAGGATATTGGACTTTTTATTATCTTGCCTTGAGCGAAAGAGATCGCAAAAGAAATAGAGACTCGGTGGTCCCTTAATTGGGACTTATATTTTATTAGCCGGGTTCTATAATTTCTTTGTTTTGGGCTTCATACAAGAAGGTGAGTGTACTAGGAGATTGCTAATATAATTTGCTCTTTTTTGGGTGGTTTTGTAGTAGTTTCAACAGAACGGTTCTTTCTGTCGCCCTCACTGAGGGGGATTGTTTTTGTACTGCTTGCTGAGCTAATAAAGGATGACCTATTTTGATAAAAAAGAAGAAGTTAGGTTTAGGCTTAATTTGAAGTTTTCTCTTTTTCAGTTTTTCTTATGCCTTGTATATATTAGAGCTCTCGTTATATTTGTACATAGAAACACCTAAACGACAAATGATTGTCTACGGTACGTCTTGCACTGTATGCATCTCTTTTCAGAAAGTGCATTCAACTTGAGTGCGAATTAGTGTGCCCTAGCTTGGCCTCGCTACTCAAGTATAAAGAGAAAAGCAACCAGCCAGTACCATGGTTAGATGGTATTCAGGGCACTTTTACGGCGACTCGATCTCTCTTTCTTTTGCAATGCCTAATACACTAGATGGATATATATAGCATCTAGCAAGTACTCTGTGATGATAATTAATAACGTCTCAAGTTTTATATTTAGACGTATGGGAATCACTGGTGACAACAAATGAACTAGTAATGAAAATACAAAAGAAAATTCCCATGATTAATACTAAACCCAGAAAATAGAGCGAAAAATGCAGGCAAATCTATACTAAATATCAGGTTAAACAATCTAATATATATATATATATATATATATATATATATATATATATATATATATATATATGTGGTACATTGTTATATTGACATGAGAATACCACAAAGCTAGACATTTGAGAAGGAGGATTGCGTTTATGAAAAAGAAAAGGGAACGAGTGAATCGATTATGAGACTTGATATATATATTGTTTTTCTTTATCTAGGGTTAATTTAACATAAGATCATGGTTTGAGCGTATATGTACGTCACATACTGGCAAGGATGTACAATTAAGTGAATAAACCACCTATCCAACCTGGAAAGGAAAAAACCACTAGCTAAGTCCCCCAAGCTCACACAAGTCTCTGCAGATGCAAATTCTTTTGTGTTTCTTAGCTGAGAAGAGGAAAATTGAAAAGTGAAAACCATCAACAACTCAAGAAAGGAAATGTGGCAAGCAAACGGAGGGCTGAAAAACAAAAGCACCTAGTTGAACACATTCTCAACCTGCCTATATGGCTTTTCGCTAAAGCAAATTAAACCTTCCCCCGATACATTTTTCTTCATAATATAAATGATAAAGTAGCATGAATCCCTTGAATCCCACAACAAAATATCCCACCACCTTTCCCCGCACTATATATACCTCTTCGTTTTCACTTCTTTACCTTCAGTCAGATGTGAATCAAAACCTCAGTGCCTAATTCAGTGATCTCCTCTCAAAGAGTCAGAGATTCATTAAGCTTTCATCACAAGTTTGATTGATTAATGGATCCCATCAAGGCTCAAAAGGTTCGAGCCATGAAGCTCTACAAGAAGAGTGATCCGTTTTTCCAGAGTCTCATTCTTTATTCTCTTCTTGCACTAGCTTGCAGTTTGTTTTGTTCCTACTCTCATTCCTACTCTCATTCGTTTCCTAATTCCTTTTACACTATCAAACACCTCTTGTTTAATTCTCTTCCTAATACCTGTTCGTGGTTCGTTAACCCTAGCTGCCTGTTCGTGGTGGTCAATTGCATTGTGGTGTTCCTTATTGGAGAATCGAGGATCAGTGGCAAGCAATCCTCGTCTCCGGTCGATCATGTTTACTATGAGTATGTTGCGAGGATTCAAAGTCTTAGGGGACGTCCCTCCACGACAGTTCAAGAGATCAAGAAACAAGAGAAGATCGCACTGATGACAATGGATGATCCGAAGGAGGACAATGCTAATGGCATTGAAGATCGCAAAGAGGTCGATGAAGTACTGCCACTGAAAGAAGATAGTAGTGATGGCCATGATGAAGATTTCGAAGAGTGTGAGGGAAATGTTACCGAAAATGAAATACATGAAGAAGAAGAAGAAGAAGAAGAAGAAGAAGAAGAAGAGAAAGAAATGGAAGAAGAAAACGAACAAGAAGAAGATAAAGAACAAGAAAAAGAGGAGGAAGAGGAGGAGGCTACATGGATACCAGCTGAGGAACTAAACAAAAGAGTCGAAGACTTTATTGCAAGGGTTAATAAGCAAAGGTGGCTTGAAGCTAGATTTTTGGTTAGTAGCTAGTACAAGAGCCTAATTGATCAGTTATTGTTTGGGGTACCGAAAGGAGAAGAGATTGAAACTCCATGGGTAAATTATCTAGTTGGGCTAATTAATTATTTTGTGGTTTATAATTTACTGGTAAAAACCGTATTTGATTCAGAGATTTGTAATTTGTTTTTAAACAAATTTATAACGGAATAAATATCATTTTCCTGTGAATGATGAAATCGAAATCTTTCCCATACATTCCTGTACGTATATGTGACATATTCCTAATTAATAAATGAGGGGCTGTATGCCTGTATGTCTTAGAGTGAGAAAATCTGCTTCATATTTTTCTTGAATAGGGTGATGTGTGTCTTAGGTTATTAGCTTAATTAACTCGACGATGCATGATATAAGTGAGAGTGCTGTCTATTAAAAAGGAAGTACGTACTGCATGAGCGAGCAACCCAGAAGCTCGAGCAACTTGGAGGTTCAAACTGAAAGATTGATGTCATGCCCACCCTTCATACATGATCACACACAAAAAATTGACAGAAAGGTATGACGCAAAATAAAGTAATTAGCAGAGCTGAAGCACAATAAAAGAAAAATAAAATGAAAGTTGTTAATTGTAATTAGAAAGAAGAAGAAAATTCAAGAAGAACCAACTCACCAATATAGTTTTACGTGGGGCAAGATTTGCATGCGCATATTCTAAAGAGTGTGTGTTTTATACACGTCAATGGACTTGATTTTATCAAACCTTTGACTTTTACCTATGTTAATTCTAATTAAACTGCATACCTTAGTTCACCATTGCCCTCAAGTGCTCACTGGCTCACTAATTATTTGTTCTCTTAATTTGTTTGTTGTTAGGAATTTGAGGAAACTTATTAGATAGACCCGGAACGTAGAATAATTACACCTGTTGTTAATACCATTGTGTTGCATGTTCATAAAAATCGCTAAATTTAGCTACATCTCTCATTATACAATTACATTCTCACTCATCAACAAGATTCAAATAGTTTGCCTCTACAAGTGTGTTGAATAAGAATTCAATCAGAGGCATCAAACACTTTAAATCATTAACTTATATGGAAACATGTTCAAATATATATTATAGTTTCTCATATCCTTTTTTGTTTGATGAACCAATAATAGCGGCATGTAAACGAGGGCTAGGGCATGCATATTTAGTCGGCGTTGGACCCATTTGAATATGGAGGAGAGCTACAGTAGTAGTATATATTATGTTAGATTCGGGAATTTTGCAGGAAATGAAGGACGATGGAACCCTCCCACCACTATATGCTGGCATGCATGCATGCTTTGATTTTGATTTCTAAATTCCTTCCTTAGCACCGAAGAGAGGAGAAGCCAAAAAGCATGCACTCACTCCCAATAGTTTATTGCTCCTACCTAACTAACGTGCATTACCACCATGTGCCATATATATTCCTTCACACAACTAGTTCAAAAATCGGTTTGTTACTCATCAGTTACAACATGTTGAATATACACATATGGTTTTGTTTTGTCTGAAAATACACAAATGGTTGGTTATGGCGTCTCTCTGAAATGATGCATGTTTTGATAGCATTTGCGTGATATTAAAAAATTCCGATATTGAATATATATATATATATATATATATATATGAGGAAATTTTACAAACCATACCTCAAATAAAGGTCATTCATGTCACACCCCGATCCGGATGTTTTTTTTTTTCTTGAGTCAAAGGTGTGACTGGAAATTAAAAATAAAATAGGAAGATATAAACCAAGGATAGTTGGATGTTTCAGAAAAATATGCAGCAGAACTGTAACTTTGGAAAATCACAACTAATTCTAGAAAACTCATTTTCAAGATATTCCAGTTCTGAAACGATCATTAAGGTCTCTACTCTAACTTTCATGAAGACACCAAGTGCAAACAACTAACCAATTTGTACAGTTTTTCGAAAGAAGGTAACTGGTCCAAAATCTCAGAAAAACACAAATGTGTAGAATTTCCTGATGTAGACACTAAACTTTGAAAAAAATCATAACTTAATCTACAAAAATCTTTTTCAAGTGATTCAAAATCTAGAATGAACCTTAAGATGTCTACTACAATTCTTATGAAGAAACCAACTTCAAATTCCAAACAAAATTGTACGGTTTTCACAAGAAAGCTAACTAATGCAAAATCTCAGAATTCCAAATATTAAAGCTGAAAAATAATGAACTAATTTGAAGAACTTGGAATAATAAGGGCATAACTAATTCAATAAAAATGTCATAGAATTACAATACAAATTTGCTTCATAGTTCATCATTCCAACTGAAATTATAACATAAATTTCAAAGGCTAAACAACATGTTGCAGCCTTTGTTCTTATTCTAAACATAAATTTAAAAGGACAAGTCACACACTTTCTTTGCATCATGCACAAAGTTCTTCAAACAGAGAAACCTAAACTTCATGTTCAGTACCTGCACAATATTCTTAAGGGTGAGCAATGCTCAGTAGGAGGCTAGTCCTCTTTAAACAATAGATGTCAATCATAACAATGCATGAATGCAATGATCCCTTCAATAATAACCCCCTCACCTAAACCATGATTCCTTTTTTGTTAGTCCTCTTGCTTAATCTCGATCACCAAAATCGTACAGCCATATTAGCTCACCTAATACTTGGTCCTTACGAATTAAGCTCAACTACACAAAAACATTCTCTCAAAAATTCCATTCCCAATTTCACCAAACTCCTGCCTCTATTTTTTTATTTATAAACATGTTGATTAACTAAGAATATATCACAAATAACACATGATCAATAATTCCATAATCAAGTTTCATAAACAAAATCATATATAACAAAACATTAGCTAGAAATACAACAATTACACAGAGCTTCAAAACAACAAATAACAAACAAACACATATAGAAAACAAGCAAACAAAACATAATAAATTAAATAGAGGTTTCCGAGATCCCCCTACCACAATTCAAAAGCTATGTTTTTTAAATACCCTCTTGTTCTCAGAAAATTTCCCTTCCCTCACTATTTCTTTTCTTTTTGTAAACACCAGAGATAGGAAACTCAATGAAAAATAAGAGAACCAAACCTGAGTATTTATACTGCTATGCAAACATGTCAGAATTCAATTCTAGATAGGATGAGATTGGATGTCACCTCGATAGGAATCGCCACCTCCTGCTTATGGTAACTGAATCTCCAAGGCTTCTCCTATAACATTGACACCTCTAGTTTCTAAGATAACTCAATCTTATCATTAGGATTGGGTCGGATCTTCTACTCTAGGTGGGATGGTGCTTATGAAGAGTAAGAGAAGAGGGAAGTACGACCATGGAGATAGCAGAGGATGGAGAAAGGCGAACACACTTCAACTGTCGTTGAACGTCATCCTACTACAAGAATAAGTAATCCTACCACAAGTACAAGTGATCTGTTGTCTTGGGCTTTTTCTCCTTAAACTGGGCTTGGGTCTAAAAAAAACAAATACTGGGCTAGTCCATAAATTGAGAGAGTTTAATCACATACTTTGTATAAAACACAAAGTTTTGGGGATGCACATATATATTATCGTAGCAATAAAACATGTAGATATATCCATATACCCATATCAAAGAATATAAAATTAATACTGAAGCAAAAGAAATAATTTTCATTCATTATAAATTAAGAAAAGTATAGGTCGTCACAATTCATCAGTTCAATACACCATATTTAAAAACTATCATATTAGTACTCAAACAATGGAACAGAAATCACTTTTAGTATTTGATGTTAATGACGACGTTAACTCTCTACTTTTAAAGATGTATTTTTGTCTCTTTGGTTGATACAATTTTATTTGACGACAGAGGTCGTTTTGCTGCCACTCTCTTCTAAGAGTACTGGATCTTGCAGCGGTCTGAAGATATTCGACAGTCAGAGACCTAGAGCATGTCTTTCTTTTGTATCCTAGTGAACCCAATGCCTCATTAAAATGGGTGGCATGAACTTATTTCAATATTTGGATTCACAGATTTTGCTACTTATGCTTATTCTGCAATTACTTTTCTTAATTACCAACCTAAACATCAATCTCTGACAGAGCCAATGAGTTCTAGCAGAGGGGATTCTTGGGTCGAGTTCTCCATCGGGTTGGGTCGGAAACTTGGAATGGAGATCGGAAAATTGAGAATTGTTTACTAGAGAAACAAATAAGTTTTGTGGCTAGTTGGAATATGGGTTCTGAACTTTGGGAGAGTTGTAATTATTGGAAAACTAATGCAAGCACAAGAAGAAAACAATGAAAAACAAGAAGAGGAAGGTTCAATTTGCAGTAATTTTGTGTCTGATTAAAGAGAGATATATAGATGAGAACATATGCTCAGGTGTGGTTGTATGCGGCGAAGTGAGAGGGAGAGAGGGAAAAGGTAAAAAGACGTAATTGCCCATGAAACAGCTTTTCTAGTAGTCGACTTGACACTGTTAGAGACAGAATGTATCAAATTTATGTCAATTTTACATGTTAGGGTACCAATATTATAGTTTTGAAATGTCATATACCATAATGATGAATGAATGTTATATGGGGTACCATTGGTAAAATTTCCTCTATATATATATGTATATATAGGGTCTTTCTACTAAATGATCCCTTTTTTTGACATATATGAGGGATGGGGGATTACACCAACTTTTCGATCACAAAATCACATATCCACCGTTCAATATGTAGTTCTATATGAGTAGATGACTTCTGTAAATTTTTAGAAATTTTGGTGATCGTTAAGGCATTCAAAACTACGATTTATAATTATAAGCATGAACGGTTTAAATTTGGCAGATTTGGTTCGTTCATTGATTTAATCTTGTTAGACACCTTAACGATCACCAAATTGGCTGAAAATTTACAGAATTGATCTACATATAAGGACCAAAAAACTGAACGGTGGAGATTCAAAAATATAATCGAAAAGTTGGTGTAATCCCCCATCCCTCATAAACCAAAATAAGGGATCCCTTAGTGGAAGTTTGATTATATTATAAACATGAACGGTTCAAGTTCGACAGAATTATGTTAATTCATTGTTTTAATCGAGTTTGAGTGCCTTAATGATAACCAAATTAACTGAAATTTTGCAGAGATGATCTATATATTAGTATCTAAAGACTAAACGATGAAGATGTGAAAATTCGATTGAAAAGTGAAAATCCGCACCTTAAGAATAAATGCGAACATCCGCACCTGAGAAAATATGTATATATATATATATATATATATATATATATATATATATATATACAGACCCGTTCTGGTGCGGACGTTCGCACTCGGCTTAAAGTGCGAACGTCCCTTTGTTTTCCACCGGACTGCTAAGACGACATCGCGCCTCCACCCCAGCGGACTCTAGCAGCGTCCCCGATCACTTTCCCTCCCTGGCGAGTCCGCCGAAGTCTAGTTTTCTAGCGAGATCACCCAAAAATTCAAATCCAATCGTTCTCACCGGAAAACTGGAATTCGGCGGACTCGCCAGGGACGGAAAGTGATCGGGGACGCCGTTGGAGTCCGCTGGGGTGGAAGCGCGCCATCGTCGGAGCCGTACGATAGAGAATGGAGGGACTTCTACACTTTAAGTCGAGTGCGGACGTCCGCTTTGGAACGTTTCCGTGTGTGTGTGTATATATATATATATATATATATTTCGGATTTAGAGAGGACCTCCTTAAACTCTTAAAGTAAGGATGTATTTTGTTCTAGCATGTATTTTGACAATCAAAGCCACCAAATACCTAGCTACTTACCCACATATGAATCCTACAAAAAATTAGCCAAAATGAAAAAAAATTAACCATTTGATTAACACAATATTTGTTTTAATTTTATCTAACGGTCTACAATTGTTTACGTCAATTTGAATGATCAAATGATTATGGAATTAGTTGAAATTTTGTAGACATGTTTCTTGCATATGAATCTAGAAGATCAACGGTTGAGATAGTTAAGTGAAGTTATCTACTAATGTAAAATAGTAGAAATCTTCAAATTCTTAAAGTAAGGAGGTCCTCTTTAGATATATACTAGAATATGTGCCCGCACCTAGTGTAGGCGCGGTTGATTTGGTTAGTGATCACGGAATGAGATATTGATGAAAGGAGACTGAAAAGTAGGAGGAATTGATATTAAGCCCGTTACTATTTACGTGAAAAAATTATTTCGTTTCGCTTCACGCGGATCGCATCACCCCGTCTCGCATCACTTTGCCTCACTTGCCCCGCATTGCTTCGTCACACTTCACCCCGCAGGCTAACCCGTCTCTCTTCACTCCGTTAATTCCGCCGTGTGTTAGTCGTCTTGCTTGTCTTGGCTCACTCCTTGTTTTCCTTGTCTTACCTCGCCTCCTCACTTCCTACCGCTCATGTTTCGTCTCAACCTGTCTCCTCCGCACCTTGCTATGTTTCACTAATTTGACTTCGTCCCGCTTCACTTGCTTCGCCTTGCCTCCTTTTTCTCACGTGCCTCGCTTTCCTCCCATCACTCATTTGCCTCGCCTCACGCTTTACCCGCCTTCCTCCTCGTCCCGTCTCGTATAATTACTCCGCGTCATTAGGTTATTTCGCATTAGCTCGCCTCACTTATGTTCAACTTGCCCCGCCTTGCATTACCCCGTGCCACCTCGCGTCATATTGCCATACTTGTATTATTGCGTGGCTTTCTTGCCTCATTCGGTTCCACCTCGATTTGCCTCACCCCGCCTCACTCGTCTTTCCTCGCATCAACTCGTCTCACTCGTCTTTCCTCGCATTAACGCGCTTCACTTGTCTCGCATAACCTCGCTCCGCTTCGTCCCACTTCATACACCTCACCTCGCTTCGTCTCTAAACTTGGTTCGTATCGCTCTAACTAACTCGATTCGCCTCGCCATACATTTCCGCGCCTCACTTGACTAACTGAACTCACCTCGTCTCATTCCATGTATTCCTTGCGTCGTCTCACCTCACCCCGACCTCATCTCATCCAGCTTCTTCCTACTGCGTTTCGCGCCTCATTAGTTTACCTAGCCTTGCTCGTCCCACCTAAC
Source organism: Fragaria x ananassa (assembly GCA_034370585.1). Classification (NCBI taxonomy): domain Eukaryota; kingdom Viridiplantae; phylum Streptophyta; class Magnoliopsida; order Rosales; family Rosaceae; genus Fragaria; species Fragaria x ananassa. Next base: position 24,061,436 of record CP139762.1, on the reverse strand, counting down.
TCGCCTCGCCATGCCACGCTTCCTTGTCGCCTTATTTCAGATTGAAAAGTAAGAAAAAATGGTATAGGAATGTAAATGCAAAAAACATTTGGATCGGCATACATAGGTTGTATGACTGTAGAGAGTACCACAGTAATAGCTGCCCAGAAATACAACCATTTGAAGAATGAGTTTTCCAAGAATGCAATAAAGGGCGACCAGCAGAAAATAATTGTTCAAATAGTCAATTTCCGGGCATCAGTCACGGAGATGTATTTTTTGTTATAATAGCATAAAATATGTATTTGTATCTTCAGATTTATATAGAAGTGGAAGAGAGTGCTGGCAAATAAATGGAAAACCATATGGCAGAATATTCTTTCTACAGGTGTGCAGTCGGTTGATTTCGTATTTCTAGATGATAATCGAAAAAAGCTGTTCTAATCTAATGCTCGCATGTACGGATGAGAATTACGTAGCCTCCTCGGTTCGCCTCGCCCGTCTTGCCTCGCCTCGCATCACTCGCATTACGCGGCCTTGTAGAATAATTAACTTTGCCTCGCCCCGCCTCTAACTGCGAGCTCTTCGTCCCGGGTCACACGCGGCACCTCACATCACTCGCCTCGTACCACACGTCTTACTCGACTTACCCGTCTCTTCACACACCTCGCCTCACCTCATCTAACTTGGCTTGCCTCGCCCTTTTTTATCTCTTTACTGATGAACAGTGCAAGCAGGTATTTCGGAGCTCGTCACCTTCCATTACCCTGCAGCACCTCGCGTTCCATTGGGCAAATTGGCCTCGCGAGGTCTTCGCCTCATTAACTCCTGCAAGCTGGTCTTCGCCTCATTAACTCCTACTAACCCGCCCCCCTCAGCAAATTGCCCTCGCGAGGGCACACACTTAGTTCGCCCTGCATCACCTCGTGGTCTTCTCGCCCCATCTCGCTTCATGCACTCCGCATCACCTCGCCTCACTCGATCCACTCACTTCGCCCCGCCTTCTTTTTCTCACGTGCCTCGCTTTCCTCCCTTCAGACTTCCTACCTCACTTATCTCGCCGCACACGCTTTACTCGTCTCGCTTCATCCGCTTGACTCCTCGTCCCGCCTCATTAACTTACTCTACGTCATTAGCTTACTTTGCATTATCTCGTCTAACTCGTTTTCACCTCGCTCTACCTCTCATAACCCCGTGTGCTACTCACCACACCTGACTTGTCTCGCCACACCCCGCATCAATCGTCTCGCCTTGCCACGTCTTCTCCTTGCCTCATTCGTCTTGCATCGCCCGGCGGACTAACTTACCTCGCCTCACTCATCCCGCATCACCCAGCGGACTAAGGTGGGTCACTCGGAAATTTATTGTAAATGTCAATTTAAAAAAAAATATTTTGACGCCGCGCCTGTGACAATTATTTTTAGTTCGTACCCTTCTGTGGGAGCGGACTCCGCGCCTCGGTCGACCTCAGTATTCTGGCCTCGCCTCATTAACTCCTAATAACCCACCCCGCCTCAGTAATCTAGACTCGCCCCGCTTCACGTGCCTCATTAACTCCTCACCCCGCGGCCTGCTCGCCTCGTTCGACTTCCTTTTTGCTGAGGAACAGTGCAGGAACATTACAAGCAGGTCACTCGGAAATTTATTGTAAATGAAAATTTAAAAAAAAAAAAAATTTGACGTCGCACCAATGACAATTTTTTTAAGTTCGCGCTCTTCTGTGCGCTCTTTTGGATAAAAAAGAAGAAGTAGTTGGTAGGCTGATTTGCATTTGCTTAGCCCAAGGTTTAAGAGGTAACTGGGCCAACTTGTTTATATTTGTTGTAAACAACTAAACAAACATCATCGAAACAAAGAATTATATTTGGCCAACCTCCTTAATACCAAAATCAATTAAACTAATGAAAAAAATTAAGACCTAATTAGAGATTAGGAAACAAATACCGACTTGTCTTTGTGTATGGGCATCTGTCTCTTCACAACATAGGATTGACAACACAGACAACAAACAGCAGCCTTTCGGAGATCTCAAGGGGCCTCCCAACAGCAACAACATCGTCGACTCCTCGATGTTTCCTAAGTCCTCCTTATTTACATCTCCTCTTCTTCTCCGACCTTAACAAAACCAAACTCCTTCAATCCAATTTGGTCTCTGAATTTCTCAAATCAACAAAAACAGAGAAACCCAGAAATGGCGACCCTTCCATCCTCCCATTGCTGCCGTACTTACTCGTCATCATCGTCGTCGCTGTCGTATTCGTCTTCCCTACACCGAAGTCTGCAGAGGGTGGCGGTTTCTCCGAGCCCGAAACGTTTCGTCGTCTCGGCCAAGGTTTCTCAATCCGTTTCGCAGCAAAATGGTGTCAGCATGCAAGATGGTTAGCTCATTCAAACTTTTCAATGCACTAGTTTTCTGGGTTTGTGTTGTTTATACAATCTGTGTTGAGTTGAATGTAAAGTTTTAGTCTTTGTTCTGTTAAAGTTTTGGTCTTTGATCAGTTTGATGTGCTTAGAGCATTTGGGATTTTAGTGAAACTAAATAGCTGTTGTTCAATTTGGAATTAGAAAGTTTGAGGCTTTAGAGTATAGTGTGTCTTGTTTTGATTTTGTATTAGTTGTAATGGCGGTGGCTCCAGCAGTGAAGCCTGTGGAGAATGAAACTGCTTTCAAGAAATTGAAAGATGGGTTGCTTTCAGCGACGGCTGGATCTGTGGAGGAAAGTAAAGACTCTAGTGGGTTTAGTTTCGAAGAAACTGAGTCCACTGTGAGTATTACTGTGGTTGGAGCATCTGGGGACCTTGCTAAGAAGAAGATATTCCCGGCCCTTTTTGCGCTTTATTATGAGGGTTGCCTCCCTAAGGTGGGTGAAATTGTTTTTCTTTCTCCCTGTTTGTTATTGATTTCGAGGTTTAGATCAATTGGTTTGATAATGTATGTGTGATCTTTGTTGCAGCACTTTACTATTTTTGGTTATGCTCGGAGTAAGATGACTGATGCGGAGCTAAGAACCATGGTTAGCAAGACACTTACTTGTAGAATTGACCAGAGGTGAGCTTTGCTTCATTCTTGCTTTTGTGGAATGAGGTTGCATTGGTTGCTATGTACGATGTGAAAGTTCCAACAATTTGATACGTTTTTTTTTTGTCGTGCCGGTGAGGGTATGCGTTTAGTTGGTGCATAACAAATTGTTTTTGGGAATTTCAGGGAGAATTGTGGTGAAAAGATGGACCAATTTCTTGAAAGATGTTTCTACCACTCTGGTCAGTATGATTCACAGGATCACTTTGCACAGCTGGACAAGAAACTAAAGGAACATGAGGTAATTTTGGTGTGTCTGAGTGATACCATAATGATGAGCTTAGTATAGAATGTTGGCTAGGATTTTACACTTTGTATGCACATCATTAGTTGAGATCAGACCTGCTCATGATTTCATTTTGTTATTTCTCATTTCAATGGCATTCAAGAACATTTCTCCACATCCTTACTGTACTCCGGTTTAGACTGACAGTAAACTGCATGTGTAGGGTGGAAGAATTCCTAACCGCCTGTTCTATCTATCTATTCCTCCAAACATATTCATAGACGCTGTTCGCTGTGCAAGCTTGTCTGCTTCATCGGGTAATGGCTGGACTAGAGTTATTGTTGAGAAGCCCTTTGGCCGAGATTCAGACTCATCTGCTGCTTTGACCAAAGCCCTCAAGCAGTACCTAGAAGAAGATCAAATATTCAGGTAATTTTTTTTCCCCAAACGAGGTTGGTTCTCATCATGCAATTATTGTGGGCCATAATCTAATTTTTGTTCTTTTTTCAATTAACAGGATAGACCACTATCTGGGCAAGGAGCTAGTGGAAAACCTTTCAGTTCTTCGCTTTTCCAATCTTATTTTTGAACCCTTGTGGTCAAGGCAGTACATAAGGAATGTGCAGTTAATATTCTCTGAAGATTTTGGTACTGAAGGGCGCGGAGGGTACTTTGATAATTATGGGATTATAAGGGACATAATGCAGAATCACTTGCTTCAGATATTGGCGCTCTTTGCAATGGAAACCCCTGTCAGTTTGGATGCAGAAGATATCAGAAATGAGAAGGTAATGAGCCTGGTTTAATGCTATGTATAATATGATTTTCCTCATTTATCCTATTTTTAAATTGCTTGCTCCATGCCAGGTAAAAGTTTTGCGTTCCATGAGGCCGTTGCAACTTGAAAATGTGGTTACAGGGCAATACAAGAGCCATGTCAGAGGAGGTGTTACTTACCCAGCCTACACTGATGACAAAACTGTACCCAAAGGCAGCTTGACTCCAACATTTGCAGCAGCTGCACTCTTCATAGACAATGCCAGATGGGATGGGGTACCTTTCCTAATGAAAGCTGGGAAAGCGTTACATAATAAGAGGTTTGCTCATTTAAATCGCCTGGTTCTTGTTTTCTGTGTTTTTATTTGCACAGATTGATTTATATATTTCCTTCTTTTGCCAGGGCTGAGATAAGGGTACAGTTCCGGCATGTGCCTGGAAATTTGTATAATCGAAACATTGGAACTGATCTTGATCGTGCTACAAATGAACTTGTAATCCGAGTACAGCCTGATGAAGCTATCTTTCTCAAAATCAATAACAAAGTCCCTGGTTTGGGCATGAGGCTGGACAGGAGTAATTTGAATCTTCATTATGCAGCCAGGTAAGTTAAAAGTTTTCCTTGTGGAGCCTTGATGGTAAAAATTGTTCAGTGAATATAGACTGATGAGTGCTTTTGTCATTCTTAATGACTTGCAATAAAATGCCTAAACATATTGGATGTTGTAGATATTCAACGGAGATTCCAGATGCTTACGAGAGGCTTCTGCTGGATGCTATTGAAGGAGAAAGGAGACTTTTCATCCGGAGCGATGAACTAGATGCAGCTTGGTTACTCTTCACACCTTTGTTGAAGGAAATAGAAGAGAAGAAGATTATTCCAGAGTACTATCCTTATGGGAGTAGGGGTCCTGTTGGGGCACACTATCTTGCAGCAAGATACAAAGTCCGGTGGGGTGATGTTGGCGTGGATCAATAACTTCAAATCAAATTGTCTGAAACTTTCGGTTGGTTAACTTTGTCCATGGTAGTTCATAATTTAGTGCTAGTAAATCGCGACTAGCAGTCACAGGTAGGGTTATCCTCCACTTTTCGTTGATTCTGCTCGTTGGTAACATCTATTTATATGCATGGTTCAATTATGGGTGCGCACATGTTCTTGTAGCAAAAATAGCACGTCTTCTCTTTACTTTTTTTTTTTTTGCTCCTATTTGAATATTTTAGGTTTTCATTCTTCCTAATTAACTGTAAATACTCACTCCTCATTACATGAACATACTTGGCCTAATCAAAATGTGTGGAACAAAATTGTTATTCCACCGGCACACAGATAATAGAAGTAACCATTCTCAAAAAAGATAATAGAAGTAATGAAGGGGTGACTGGTTCCTGGTAGTAGCTAAACTTAATATCAAGATTGCTTTCGATTTCAGCTTTTTGACAATTGTGTGCAGAAACATTCACCAAATGTTAGTGTTTCTACCTGTTTCGTCCCGAGGTCTCGAGCCGGGAAGAGATCGCGAGCCAGGACGAGGTAGAATCCTTTGGTCCTGCACTCGGAACCTGCACAAGTGACAGCGTCAGGAAGTCGAGACTGGGTTGGCCCAGTCTTCGACTCTCGGATGCTTAAGTTAGCTTTGGGCTATTTGCAATGTACGGAAATACGGGAGAGAGTTGTGTGTACCTTTGATGGGAGCTTGTGCCTGTTTTATAGGCCAAGGTTGGGCACTTTGGCCTTAATTAGTCTCTGATGTGAGACTACTTGTGAACCTTTGTAGTGTCTTCCCTTTTGGGGGTGTTTTGCCGCTAGAGTGATTTTGGCAAGCGGTTTGTTACCGGCCCTTCACTCCTTGGATATCCGTGAAGGGCTTACCAGGGCTATCTTGCCTGGAATGATCTTCGGTGACCGGGTAATTGCGTCTTATTCTCGGCTCAGCCAAGTATTTTGGTTATGTACTAACAAGTCTCCAAGTCCCCAGTCCGAGAGAGCTCTTGGGTGGAGAGTTATTCTATAAATGCCGAGAATAGGTTTTACCCGGGTGCTGGAGGCATGGTGCCGAGTCCCCAAGTCCCCACGCGAGGGTCGCGAGGTGACGGGGGTGAAGTTCCGAGTTAAGTTGGCGAGAGGAAACGCGCTAATGGCGTTGCGAGCCGCTACGGGGCGACGCAGTTCGCGCTAAGTGGCGAGGAAATGAGCTAATGGCGTTGCGTGCCGCTACTGGGCGACGCAGTTTGCGCTAGTTGGCGTGGCGGGCCGCTGCTGGGCGAGTCAGTTCGCGCTAGTTGGCGAGACTTTCACGCTATTGGCGTGGCGGGCCGCTGCTGGGCGAGTCAGTTCGTGCTAGTTGACAAGACTCTCGCGCTATTGGCGTGGCGGGCTGCTGCTGGGCGAGTCAGTTCGCGCTAGTTGGCGACTCTGGCGCTATTGGCGTGGCGGGCCGCTGCTGGACGAGTCAGTTCACGCTAGTTGGCGAGACTCTCGCGCTATTAGCGTGGCGGGCCGTTGCTGGGCGAGTCAGTTCGCGCTAGTTGACGAGACTCTCGCGCTATTGGCGTGGCGGGCCGCTGCTGGGCGAGTCAGTTCGCGCTAGTTGACGACTCTCGCGCTATTGGCGTGGCGGGCCGCTGCTGGGCGAGTCAGTTCGCGCTAGTTGGCGAGACTCTCGCACTATTAGCGTGGCGGGCCGCTGCTGGGCGTGTCACTTCGCGCTAGTTGACGAGACTCTCGCGCTATTGGTGTGGCGGGCCGCTGCTGGGCGAGTCAGTTCGCGCTAGTTGACGACTCTCGCGCTATTGGCATGGCGGGCCGCTGTTGGCCGAGTCGACGAGATGTCGTAGCGCCCTCTTTTTTTTTTTGCAACAAACGAGGGCGACGTGGCTTTGCCCTGTCCGTACAGGTTTGTGGGGTCTGGGGGAATGTCTATATATAGGGTTGGGGAGAACTGGAGGGGGGAGTTCGTGCTTTCGAAACTGAAAATTGTGTGAGCCGCAATTTGCATTTTAGGGTTTCGGCAATTCTATAAACTTCAGACTGGGAAACGTCCAATTTCATCCTCGATCGAGTGGGTGCGAGCGCTCGGCTGTTTGCAACTAGCTTCACTGCCACTACGCGAATCCGCTGTTTCAAGGTATGAATTTGTCGCCTTCTTTGTCTTTGGATTTTTGTATGTGGTGGTGTTGTTGTTTTGGGTTATTTGGGGTGAGTGGGATTGTTCACATGTTTGTGATGTTGGTAGGAATTCTAGGGTGAGAGATTTGTTGTCGGGCTGGTTAGGGGTTAAGGTAGCGGGGAATGGCAGATCCGGTGTGGGTGTCCAGCGAAGAGATTGTGGTGGTCTCTAGTTCGCCTAGTTCGGATTCGAACACTTTGCACCGGATGGAGGAGGGATTGGATAATCTTATGGCAGAGATTGCCCTTGACTTGGGGGAAAGCATTCCTGTGATGGATGTCGGGTCTCATGTGTCCTCGTGTAACCCTCTCTTGCAGGAGGTAGAGGAATTTATCATGGCGAGATCTCGAGAGGAGGATGATTCGTTTTGGGAACCCCCTGGCGAGAGTATGACATCGTCGGAGCTTGAAGCGCTTCGGCAGAATTGGAGTATACCAGAGGAGGTCTTGTTGCGGTCGCTTGGCAGGGGGGTGAAAGTTTTTGATCCCCCGGGTAACTTTACGTTGGTATATGAGTACCAACTGAGATGCGGGTTGATGTTCCCGCTACCCCCATTTGTTCAGTACACCTTGGCGTGTCTGCATGTCACCCCGGGGCAAGTTACCCCCAACATGCTAAAGCATATTTTGGGGACAGGCGTGCTATTTCGCCTGCTGAAGCAGGAGTTCCCAAATTGTGAGGAGTTCAACGCGTGCTGGCACATGGGGTGGTGCGCGAAAAAGGGTAGCCGGGGCTGCGTGACTATGAAGTCACGTGGGAAGTTTATGGTCCTGGTGGAAGACTTGCCCACCTCAACAAGTGATACTTGATGGCGCAAGTGTTTTCTTGTTGGGGGGCAGTGGCAGGAGTGGCACGGGCATCCTTTCCGGGTCCCGGGGAGTTTCCAGAAAATAGGTACCGTGTACTTGTGCCTTGTGTTTTTTGTTTTGTTTTGTGCGGCTCTATCGCTGCTGACAACTAGCTTTGTGCAGTGCCGTAAGAGTATAATCTAACTGAGCTGATGGAGCGCAGGATTCGCCGGGTGATATGGGCATTTGAGTGTAGGAGCTCGTATCGGATATGCCGCCTTGGCATATACAGCCACTTCGGCTATGCCCGGGTTCCGGGTCTGTATTTTAGTGGTTGCGTTCTCTGTTTTAGGCTTGCGAGTCGTTGCCTGACTATTGTTTGTTTGTTACAGTGACAATGCCACGCGACGGTGGTTCGCGGAAGAATGAAGGTATGCACGACAAAGTGTCGGACGAGGACGTGCTGGATGGGCTGCTGGCTGAGGCCGACCATGCCAAGCAGTATGACATTGACTTGGAGACGGGGGAGGGAAGGGAGGTGGAGCTGGGCGATTGTGAAGATTTTTTGAGGTTGAACTTGGCAGATGAGGATTACGCCTATATGCCTCCGCTGGTGGTGGAAGCGATGAGTTTAGGCGTCCAGGAGGTGGAGTTGGAGGAGGCGCAGGTAGAGGGTGATCGCGAGGGTGAACCCGACCAGGCGCAGGGGGAGGAACTTGTCGTGAAGGAGGTTGCAGACCGTGAGGAAGAGACTTGTGCGGCTCGGACTAGGAAGAGGAAGGAGAGAGCGGAGCCTGCTTGCGAGGGCCAGTCCAAGAGGTCGCGGAGGGACAGTCGGTCGGGGGGATCTGCAAGCTTAGCTGAGGTTGCCCAAGCCTTGGAAGGGACAGGGGACGCGCATCCATACTTAGCTCAGATGGCATATGACATGCGTCACCGCGCTCGCGATATGCATGTGTTGGAGGAGGTGGATCCGCCGGCAGGCATGGCTCTCGCCAAGGAGAAATTGACTCGGGTAAGTGTCTGCACGCTTTTGTGTTCCGCTGTTTTGAGCTTGGGGTTTATGTGTTGTTGTGTGACTGCAGGCGACATTGTTGATGTATGCCGCGAGCGAGCGGGCTGCTTCCCACTGGCAGGGCGATGCTGAGGCGAAGAGTTAGCAGTTGAGGGAGGCTGAGGAATGCAATCGTGGCCTTGCGGAGCAGCTAGCGCAGGCGGAGCAGAACGCTGCTGTCTTCCAGGCCCAGGTGGCGGAGCTGAAAGAAGTTATAAGGAGGAAGGATGAGTAAGTGGTGGCTGGGGAAGTGGCGGCTGCCAAGGTAGCGTCTTTGGAAGCTGAGGTGGAGAAGCTGACGCAGGCACTTGCGGAGCTGGAGGTGTCCTGGAAGGCGAAGTGCGAGCGGGCTGCTGGGGCAGGGCAGAAGTTGTTCCGGGAGGGCGAAGTGTATAAGCAGCAGCTGAAGGGTGCCTATAACAAAGAGCAAGATGATTTGAGCCGACTAGGCTGCCAGGCGGGCTGGATTAACTAGGCGGTCATGCGCAAGTGGTATGCAGAGAAGAATGCTGCAAAGGTGGCGTGGGAACAAATGACGCCTGAACAGAGGAAGCAAGCCGAGATCTCGCCGTCTCTGGCGAAGCAGCATGAGGTGTGGCGCGCAACATCTGTTGGGCAGAAGGGGATGTCAGCTGCGGGCGACCCGCGACCTCTTGCAATTGCGGCTGCGTCATCTGTGAGAGCCATCGGCCCCGAGGGGTCTTTACCTACCCAAGTAGTGGCGTCGCAGGTGGCTTCTTCTGCCATCCCGTCTCGCGATCCTCGGGCTCCGGGGTTTCTGGCACCTGCGGGCCTTGAAGCTCAGAAGGCTCCAGTGAGGGGACGCCCTGGCCTTGAGGAAGTTCCTGGCAGTTCACTTGTGCGCCCTGCCGCAGCTGTGAGGCCTTCATTTTTGTCCCGGGACGTCGAAGCAACCGGTTGGACAGAGGATGGCGGGGAATGTGAGCCAGGTTCGTGGCCGTAGTGGCGGGTCGAAGGGGAGTGTCAACAAATCTGGTGACTCATCCGCTGGGGGAGAGTGAGATGTACTTGGGTATTTTGATAGTTGTAGGACTTACTGTTGTTTTGAACAATGTAAGTGGCGTGGTTAGCCATTGTGACTGGTTTATACTAATATGCCTGGGAGTCCAGGTTGATGTTTTGGCGTTATGTGTAGCCTTTGTGTGTTTGTCTTGCTGTTGTCTACTTTTGTATGTTTGTGGCCCTGCGTTGCGGGGGCGAAGTGTAGCATGTTGGAATGACAAAACACTTCATTGCACTTAGATTTAGCCGCTAGCGGGCGAAGTGTACATTGTTGGAGCCGCTACTGGGCTATAGTACATAAATATTGAGATAATGGCTTTCGAAGCCAGGGTTAATATTGGTTAACTGGGGTAGAGATGGTGGCAAGCGTTCCAGGGGTGGGGTAACACGCGACCATCACAAACTCGGGATGGCCTCTTTCATGACCCAATCGCCTACCGTCAGGGGGCGGGGGACGGCGTTTTTGTTGTAGGATTAGGTCGCGGGGCTCTCTCTTTCCCGCTCCCCTCTGGGTCGTCTCGCGGGTCATCTATGGGCTCTGTGGGGTTGAGAGGCAATATCTCATAGGCTCCTCGCCTCTGCTGGATGGCGTTAAGATGACAATGCTCAATGGCTGCTCGATCCCCTTGAATTGTTAGGGTGCCACCTGGGGTAGGAATTTTCATGAGAAGCATGTGACCGGCTATGAAGCACTGCAGCCCCCAGAGGATGTCCCGGCCTAAGATGAGATTATAGGACGAGGGGCAATCAACAATGAGGAAGCGGGCCGTAATGGAAGAGCGGCAAGGAGCTGTTCCCACCGACACGGTTAGGCGGTCTGAGCCTAACGGTTGTATTGTCTCGCCAGAGAAGCTGACAAGGGGGTCGTGGTTATTGTACAGTTTAGTTCGGTCTCGCCGGAGTCCTTTGTAACAATCGGAAAACATGACTCTTACGGCGGCCCCTGTGTCCACTAAAGCTCTGTGGCACCTGTAATGATCCACCTGCATATTGATTATGAATGGCTCACAGTGGTGGCAATTTATGGATCTCACGCTGATGGGGTAATCGTGACACCGCGTTGGATGTCTAGGATTTTCGAGGGTGTTGTGCATTGCCGTTTTACAGAAGGCTTGCGTGGGGGGAACCGTGGGGCTCCACCATGCAGGGTTAGAATTTGGTCATGTACTTCAATGGCGTTAGCGCCTGTGGCGGGAGCACAATATTGGTGGAGTTGCCCATTTTGGACCAGGTGTTCGATTGCATTGCGGAGGCCATGGCACTGTTCGGTTGTGTGGCCGTTATCATCATGATAAGCACAGTACTTGTTGCCGGTGGCTCGCCTGGGCTTTTTTGGATACCTGCTTTTGGGAGGTGGGGGAATGAGATCTTTGTGTCTGGCCCATATGTTCTCATATGTGGTGGTCAGAGTAGTGTGGACTTCGTAACGAGGCGGCGGGGAGGAACGGCGATGTTGTTGTGGAGGGCTCTGGTCCCGCAACTTATAAGGGTGGTCGCGGTTTCTCTGTCCCTTATGGCGACGGTCGGAGCTGCGCCCCTGGTCTTGGGAGGGGCCACGTGACTGCCCTTTATCTTGCCCGCGGTCACAGTGCTCATATGGTGGCAGGGCGGGAAGTGCTAACTTGGCGAGGGCGGAACGTCTGAAAGTGGCAAATTCAGCGCGGGCCCATCGTATAGCCAAGTCCATCAAGGCATCGTAGGATCCGGGAGGATTCCTATTGATCTCCATTAGAAAACTGTCGGGGAGCAGGGCCTGACGGAAAGCCTGCCCCGCCACGCGAGGTTCCAAGTTGTGGCACCTCGCGGTGACAGATTGCCATCGGGACAGCAGTTCATGGAGGTCTTCGCCGTCTTTCTGCTTGATGTGGAACATGGCATCTACACTGCGATAAATGCTGGTGTGTAGTATGAAACGGCTGAGGAAGCGTTCTGAGAGTTGGTCAAAGTTGTCAATGGAGTTGGGCGGCAGATTGAGGAACCAACTGAGGGTCTCGTCCAAGAGGGTCTCTTGGAAGGCGTGGCAGGCTATGGCTTCGCTGTAGCCAGAGGAGCTACAGAGCGAGAAGAATGTCTCGAGGTGGAGATGAGGGTCTCCTGTGCCTTTATACTTGTCCATCTTGAATGGTTTGGTTCCCGGAAGCCGCTTGTCCATCTGCACTCGGGGTGTGAAGGGGCTTGGGCGATGTCCATAACCAGAGAACAAGGGTCGCTGGGCCCCGTGACTCTCGACGCCTTCAATCCGCAAAGCCAACTGAGTGACTGTTTGGCTGAGTTAGAGCAATAGGCGGGTTGGCATGTCAAGAGGTGGGTTAGGGGGGTTGGCAGTGGTTGAAGTGGAGATAGGTTGGGCAGATGGATTAGGCTGATGTGGCAGGGGGGTCACCGGTGATTGGAGATGGTTGGGGGGCTGGTAGTGGAAATGAGGGGTGGGCAAGGGGATGAGATACGTATATGATCTGGTTAGGGCCTCCCAGGAACACAGAACCGGCCTGGCCTTGATTAGGAAGAGAAGAGGTGGGGTCCGGGGTTCCGACAACTCGCGCCCCGCGGTCCAAGTTGTCTTTGTACACGTTACGATGCTCTAACGTGGCGCGGAGCAAGAATTGTTCTTTCTCCAACTCGGCGATGCGTACCCGGTACGCTTCCGCTTCTGTCCTCTCTTTCGTCGCTTGCTCGCGGAACGAATTGAAGTCTCGCTTGAGGATTTCAAGGGCTGTGGCGGGGTCGGGATGGCTAACAGGGGTTGCATTGCCGGTTTGGGGAAGGGATGTGTCGCCGGATTGGAAAAGTTCTTTCTCCACTTGAGTGCCAGGGTCCACAGGGTCATCAATGATTTCCACTATGGTGCCGAGTCAAATGGGAGTTCCACAAGATAGGACCCCTCCTTCTAGCGCCAATTGTTTCTACATGTCTCGTCCCGAGGTCACGAGCCGGGAAGGGGTTGGGAGTCGGGGCGAGGTAGAATCCTTCGTTCCTGCACTTGACACCTGCACAAGTAACAGAGTCATGAAGTCGGGACTGGGGCGGCCCAGTCTTCGACTCTCTGATGCTTAAGTTAGCTTTAGGCTACTTGTGATGTACGGGAGTGCTGGAAGAGAGTTGTGTGTCTACCTTTTATGAGAGTTTGTACCTGTTTTATAGGCCAAGGTTAGGCACTGTGGCCTCAGTCTCTGATGTGAGACTCTTTGTTAATCTTTGCAGTGTCTTCCTTTTTGGGGTGTTTTGTTGCTAGAGTGATTTTGGCAAGTGGGTTATTACCGGCCCTTCACTCTTTGGATATCCGTGAAGGGCTCATCAGAGCTATCTCGCCCGGAATGATCTTCGGTGACCGGGTAATTGCGCCTTATTCTCGGCTCAGTCAAGTATTTTGGCTATGTACTAACAGGTGGCTATGCAAATCCTTCAAATACCTCTTTAACAGTTATGATATGCAGGATGCACAATATTGGTCACCAGACAAAAATGGATTCTAGATAGCTAGAGCACATGTCATGGGCAACGCACTTGCATCTACCTCACAATAGGGAATACATACAAGGCACCATGGAAGAGATTATGGCAAGCTAAGGTACCGGGGAAGGTACAAATATGTGTTTGGAGGGCATGTCAAGATTTACTACCCACCAGAGCAAAACTTCTCACTGAAAGTGTTCATGGTGAGGTTAGCTGCATTCTTTGTGATCATCCCATGGAGGATACTGTGCACTTGTTTTGCAAATGCCCATTGCAAAGGATACCTCCTAATGATGGGTCATCAAGAGAAAGATCTTCAAACTCAAGCCTCCCAAGAGTAGTAGAATATGTCTAATACAGTTTCGAATCAGAGAGAGACATAGCAAAAGAACATGTAATTAACTGAAGCATATCAAATACCAACACCTCTGTAATTGAAGAAATCAAAAAGAGCTTCAATTAGAGGAACAAGAAGGAAAGTGGTACCGAAGGATGAATCTCCAAAAGTGTAAATTGATCACCGTGTAGCAACATTCAGGCGAAAGTTTCATTGATTCGAGCGAGATATAGATGCTCGATCACTCCAATTCCTTCAAATCATCGATTAGAGACAACAAAACCTCGAGAATCAACCTTGAAAACTTAAGTTACATAGAGGAGGCACGAATGGTAGACCTGGGGTTTCAGCTCGAAGCGCTAGAGTGTGGAGCGAAGAAAAGGATCAGGATCACCCTTGGTTGGGTGGAATACAGCTTCTGAAAGAACTGGACACATTATGTTTTTTTTTTTTTTAGAATTAGTAACATCAATGTGGTTGAACTTCAATCCTTTTGGATAACTAGTTTCGTATGCTTGCTTTATTTTTGACATCTGAACCTTATTTTGTGTAATGGAGCTTTTGATTTTGACATGGCCAATGTTTTCTTAGTTTTATAAAACAAAACATTGTTTGTCATAATCATATGCATGAAAATCTATACGATGTGTATAATTTGTAACTTATAATTACATATGCTTACATCTATTATGTAATGATTCTCATTTTCAAAGTTTATGATATCATCCTCATTCTCTAATTACCAATTTCCCTCATTCTAAAGCTTGATTTGATTAAGGGTTTGTCCCTGATGACTAAAGAAGGCTATCTAGCAGGAGGTATAGCAAGAGGGTGGTGGTTAATTAAATTTTTAGTCATGGAATTTGCAAGGTATGCTATACCAAACGGTATAACATAATTTTCCCAAAGCTAGACACAAAACTTGGCATTGTTTTTCAAAGATTTACTCAATGTGAATTTGATGTCTACAAATTGATGTGAAGAGGTGAAATTGATGGTTGTAGAACTGTACTTAGTTTCACTACCATCATTTACTCTTGTATAAATAGTGTAAAGAGGTATTTTCTCCCCCCTCATGAAGTTGAAATGAAGTTTCAATGAATCATACCCAAAAGAAAGAGAGAGAAAAAATGTCAATCCCATGCTATATTGCTATTGCAGCATAGCTTTATATTAGCTCTTCATCATGTGTTGGAATACCATAGCCCTGCAGGCACACATGCCTTGGTTGGTGAGTCCTACACATCCTTTCACTTCCAGGTACAGTCATGCTGTTCCCTCTGTTTGATTCGATTTTCCGGTACGTGAATTTCAATCAATGACCAACAAATTTATATTCAAAAGGGAAGCCACCTAGCTAGAACAAGATCTGAGATATTTGGCCCGAAAATAATTGTTGTTATTTTTGCAGAGACCCACTGAAACTGGGGTTTTATTTAAAGCCTGTGTTCTTCTGCAGCTGTTGGGATTGCTAGCTCTTTATTTCTGTGTGGTTACATGTGTGTGTCATGTGCTGGATGAGTTAGTTATGGCAAGTGGGTATGTTTCAGTATGGCCCTGACCACCTCATTTATGTGGTTCCTCATAATTGTATATGTACAAATCCCCCATCTGCTGTCTCCCTTGATTTGGAGATCTTTGAGACTTTGACTACCATACCAACACACTTCTGCACTTCCATATCAGCAACATGGTTCTGTTTTGATTTTTCTTCTTCCTTGGATCTGTTTGGCTCCTCACTCGCTCGTATAGACATGTATATTTTGAAAGTATTTCGGCATGAGAATCACGTCTTTTGTCAAGTTTAACCGTCTTTACAAAATCTTATTATCTTTGTAACATTGACATGAGGGTGATTTAATCTATCGAAATCGATGTTGTACGTTAAATTAACTTGTTTATGTAATGCCAAAGCAATTTAATGTGCAAGCAGGCGAAAGTGACCAATAATAAAAACAAAATTGCTAGATTCATAAATAAGAAGTGACCAATCTCCCGAAATCCATTTATTCCATAGAAAATAATGGATTCTGCTTTTTGGCTAATCTAGTGATGAGGGTGAAATCTAATCAACACTATCATGCAGGGGATGCCCGAATATGAGAGAAAAGTTGGGCATAGACTGTTAATGATTTCACAACTCATGCTCTATAAAAACTATAGGCAATAGATCTCTCCCACTTATCAGATTACATTATACAACAATACAATAACAGGCTTAATAGCCCACACTTTTAGTATATTACTTATGTCAAGGGTAAGCACTCAGCAGGATGCCCATCAATGTACGGAAATATATATATGAAAGGGTTGGGATCAATGAAAAGAAGTTTTTCATAAAAAGGAAGAATATTTGTGAATGAATAATGCATTTCTTAAGTTGTTCATGCACCATGTTCAAAATTTTGTAATCTCTTCATAATTGTAACTATTTATTATTTTGAGACATATTCGCAAACATGTTATACTTTATATATTATTTACATATACACGGTATAGTTAATCATGTAAAGAAGATCATAATATTTATTTTTTATGTATAGAGGAAAACTTTGAGTATCGACAATTACATTATGAGCATACAATGAATCTACCATCTTATTGTTTCCTTATGAATAATGAAAGAAAAACCACATGTAACAACAAGAAGATTTTGTTTTGGTAAAAAAAATAAGCCTTTCAAAAGCAATACACCTAAAAAGGAAGTCCTCTGGTTTTCCATTGCTTTCACTCTGCCTGCTCGGAAATGGAAAGCAAATTCTACAGCTCATTATGAGTAGCAGATTGGGTGGTGACACTGCATTTGGAAGTAGCCAAGCAAATCATATCCAGAGGACCACAGATATGAAAACAAAATGGAGGCAGATTCTTGGTAACAAAAAATATTGAGACAAAAGGGTCTCCCTCCTTGCTTAAGGATACCCACCCTACATTTGGAAACCTCTTTATTTCTCTTCCAAATGACCAGGATTCATTTCATTTCTTTTCTTATATGTCAATCAAAATTGAAAAGAATGACAGAGAGAGAGAGAGATCAGTCAGGTTGAAGCTTCCTTAAATCAAAAGGGGGCACCAGAGAATCCTCCTACATTTAAAATGAGAATCCAAAGAAGGGGTACCCAGAAAGTCCATCAAAATCCTCCTAGATTTCCATTTGCATTATTGAGATAAGAGAAGCTCAAGTAGTAGGAGAATCCCCCCTTGTTATATAAAGCACAGCATCTACAAAATCCTCCCTAGATTTCCATACACATGTGTACTGTGTAGTGTGCTGTGACTGTGCCCTTTATTTCTAGGGCATCCTAAATTTTGAAGAGTGAACAAGGAAGAAGACCAAAACTCCAAAGCTCTCTAGGGAGGGAAGTGTGGGGGCCCAGATGATAGTCGCATGACTCCTTCTTGTTGTTGGTTTTTTTTTTTTCTTTATTAATGAATTTTGTTGTTGTTATGTCCCTCCAAAACTCTTCGTCCAGCTCAAGAGGCACCACCACCCAACTAACACTAAACACAAGAGCCACAACAATTAGGAGACCCTCTTCTTTCTCATTTTCCATTTCCAGACCTTAAAAAGAAGCTACCAGACTACTGGGAAAGATTAGAAATCCAAAACCAGAACACCCTTCTAGCCATAAAGCTCAAAGTTTGATTCTTTTTTTTGTTCTTGTTCTGGTTCTGACTTCTGACCCCCACTAATGGATTGTTGGTCTCCTTCTCTTGCTGTTGACGACGAGTTTCAGAAGCTGGCTTTGAGAGTGAACCCTCCAAGGTGATTTGAGTCCCCTCTTGTGTTTGGTTTCTGGGGGGTTGAGTTGTTCTTGGTT
Organism: Fragaria x ananassa; assembly: GCA_034370585.1. Classification (NCBI taxonomy): domain Eukaryota; kingdom Viridiplantae; phylum Streptophyta; class Magnoliopsida; order Rosales; family Rosaceae; genus Fragaria; species Fragaria x ananassa. The sequence continues at coordinate 24,043,730 of CP139762.1, read as the reverse complement.
TTTTGACCAGCAAAATTGGGTTTTGTTTGTTTTCTTGAAAGTTCGATGCTTTTGGAACTGAAAATTGTGACTTTTTGAGTGTTTTGGTGGCGTGGTTTTCTGATTTGGTTTCTTGTGGATGGGGGATTTGTAGGGTTACAGTTGATAATGGCACAAGCAGGAAAGCTACTCTGATTAAGGTGATTTGAATTTCTTGAATTGTCTCTGCAAGCAATTGAAAAAGGGTCTCTCTTTGAACATTTTTGGGAAATTTTTGCAGGTAGATAGTGCAAATAAGCGTGGGAGTTTGCTGGAGGTGGTTCAGGTTTTGAATGATTTGAATCTCATTGTAAGAAGAGCTTACATTTCTTCAGATGGGGAGTGGTTTATGGATGGTGAGCTTTCTAGTAGCAATTTCTGTATTTGAGCTCTCAAATTTTGTTATTTTGTGACTGATGTTCTTGTGTTGAATGGTCTTTTGTGCAGTGTTTCATGTCACTGATCAACAGGGGAATAAGCTTTATGATGATGGAATAGCTGAGCGCATTCAACAGGTAAATTCTCGAATTTAATCCCCTTTTTCATCTGGTTTATGAAATATGAAGTCTGATTTACAATAAAGAGACATACTTTCTGAGAATCTCATTACCATAGCAAAATGAATGAGAGGTTTAGATTGACTTTTCATAGTGAACTTATTGGTTCAGTTTTTTTCCTTGAAATTTTGGATATTGTTGCTATAGTATAGCTGCAATTAGGAGGCTGTTCAGTTTTGTATGATGGTTGAGTCTTCTATATTTGCTGATCCATTTGCATATGCTCACCTTAGAAAAGATGGTCTAAATTGTATCAATACAGTGCCTTGTAGGGTACTCTAGGTTTTCCCTTGTATCTTGTCAAAGTACTTAAATGAAACTAAAGGGCCTGTGCATAAGCTACTACACTTGTATCTTCTTGAAATGTCCCACTGGAAACGTTAGCAGTGTACTCTGGAACATGTCAATTCTAATTTCTAAGTGATTTTGATTATTTGAATTCAAATTTTGCAGTCTCTGGGACCAAGAGCGCGGAGCTTCCGTGCCTTGAGAAGTTCTGTGGGTGTCCAAGCTGCCTCAGAACACACTACTATCGAATTGACTGGAAGGGACAGAGCAGGCTTGCTTTCGGAGGTTTTTGCTGTTCTTGCTGAACTCAAATGTAATGTAGTTGCCGGAGAAGTATGGACCCATAATTCAAGAATGGCATCAGTTGTTTACATCACAGATGAGGAAACTGGGAAGCCTATTGATGATCCTTTGCGTCTTTCTGAAATCAAAGTGTTTCTCCTTAATGTGCTCAAGGCAGACAAAGATATGCGCACTGCCAACACTGCTGTATCTGTAGGCTCTACACATAAGGAGCGGAGGCTTCACCAGATGATGTATGCAGATCGTGATTATGACCTGCACAGTGCAGATTCTGGATCAGCCAGTGATCGAAGCAAACCCTTTGTAACTGTTGAAAATTGTGCAGATAAAGGATATACTGTTGTGAACTTGAGGTGTCCGGATCGTCCTAAGTTGCTCTTCGATACAGTATGCACCTTAACAGATATGCAATATGTGGTATATCATGCAACTGTGATTGCTGAAGGACCAGAGGCTTATCAGGTTTGTCCTTCTTTCTGTCAACATAGTTGTTTTTGTGTGGTTTAATTATGTAAAGACAGCTGTCTGAGCTACAACATTAATTGGTGACATTTTGCATCTGTGTAACAGGAATATTATATAAGACACACAGATGGCTGCCCTATAAGTTCTGAAGGAGAGAGGCAGAGGGTAATCCATTGCTTGGAGGCTGCCATTCGAAGGCGAACTTCTGAGGTACAAACATACCCGAAACCTGGTTACATTCAAATTGATATGCTTTTCCCAATCTCATATAGCATTTGAAGTCTAATAACGCATCATTTCTGATGCAGGGTATAAGACTAGAACTCTGTGGTGATGACAGAGCTGGTCTTCTTTCTGATGTGACTCGCATATTCAGAGAAAACAGCCTTTCAGTCACCCGAGCTGAGGTCATGACAAGGGGATCCCAAGCTGTGAATGTTTTCTACGTGACTGGCGCATCTGGAAATCCAGTGACGAGTGAGACTATTGAGGCAGTTCGGCAAGAGATTGGTTTGACAATACTACGCGTAGAAGAAGACATGTACTCAAAATCTCCACCACAGGAGAGTGGGAGATTCTCTCTAGGAAATCTCTTTCGGACAAGATCAGAGAAGTTCCTTTACAACTTGGGTTTGATCAAGTCGTGTTCTTGAGTGCATCCGATTAGGTTAAGTAGGTAATGTTGTCCAATGCCTGTATATATTAGGATGCTTTCCGGTTAGCTGTAAATTGTGCTCTTTGAAACTGCCAATGCAAAAAGCGTTCGGTTCAATCTCCTTGTTGATCTTCGTCTAGGCCTGCAACTTCGGATTTCCTCCTTGTACATACATTTCCTCAGCTTCCTATTTCAGTCCCTGAAGGTATGGTAATGGCAAATACTATGTATTGTAATAGGCAATTCAGAAGTATCTATGTCCCTGAATTTGGAAAAGAAAATCGGACTGTAATCCACCAAGATTGACTAGTTGAAATATGGTTGAAGAAATTAGCTTTATGACTAGCTGGCAACTCAGGGTGATTAGATTTTAGGCCTAATTGCAGAAGCACCAAGATTCCATATTCCATGTATCAAAGTTGTTTTCATTCAGGTCATTATATTCTGGGTGTGCCACATATTACTAGTGCTGTGAGTAGGTAAGGTCACTGTGTGGAACATTTTTCAGCCCCAATTCGGAAGAAGAATATCTTACAATGGAAAACCTTGTCACATAATGCTTTCGTCCACGCAATTATAAGTCTATATTCCAAAACTTCGTATTCAAGGCATCTATCGAGTTGTTCTCTGAAGTAGACCATATATAGAACCGTAATGCTCCAAAACTTGCATATAACGAGTATGATTGAGCTCGAAAAATATAATATTTTAATTAATAAACGAGAAACCTGTGATTGAAGGGTCCGACAAATCTAACATATAAATTGTTAGACGGGACTCATTTATACACGGTACATTGTTCTTGAGCAAAATCAAAATATGACGAAAACGATCATCATGATTGGGTAATAAAATGGGAGAGTAATTAATTAGTGGATGATGATGGTGATGATGACCCTAATGATTTTGTCGACGATGACTGTGAAAAGTCCACCGACAGAATCTCTAACGGAGGGAGAGGTCGTCACGCATCCCCACGCGCACATGATCCGTCGCTTTCCTCTTTTTCCTCCCCCTATATCCCATCTCATACGACGTGTCGTTACCTCATTCTCCTCTCAAAACCGAAGCCGCCGGTACGCCGTGGGCCCCCGTCTCATGGGGGCAGGGAAGAGGCGCGTGGTCCCCACGGAAAGTCAGGGGAGAGCAAGTTGGGAACGGGTCCACGTCCACCGGTGAGGGTCACGTGGTCGGGAGGATCGTATAGGATCGACCTCGAGGCGCGTGCGGCGAGTGGGGGACACACTCTCACGGAGCACCAAGCACAGGGGAAAAGGGGCAGTGACTTTAATTAACTTTTAACTTTTTACAACTTTTCTTATCGGATTCAACGTGTTGTTGACTCAGTCTACGATTTTACTGTTCGGGAATCAGAAACCCTAGGCGTCTGTAAAAATGAGCTTTTGTCACTACTAGGTGTACTAGCGTTGCTCTGGCTTTCTTCTGGTGTGATTGTTACTCCTGTTTTGTCCGGATGCTTCTTTCTGTCACAAGCTTATAGATGAAAATATCTAACAAGTAAAATGTAGATGTAAAGGTAAATATCCATCAAGCGGCACCAAATAGATGTTAGTGACAGAAATTTGCATGTAGAAAGCTAACACATATCACATAACATCGAAAAGAAAGAAAGTTAACATCTCGCGGAAGCATGTATCAAGGAGTAGTGTGTCGTGATACTTGTCATGCTCAAAATAGTAAATGAATTTTAGTTTATTCATTGACACTGTTTTTTACGATTTTAAAATAATAATAAAAAATACGGATCAAAAAATATAAAAAAGAACGTCACTTGAAGAGTTATTAATATTAGTAATGTTTAGCGCATGTGTCAAAACTATATGTTATTTTGAAATTTTGGATACTAGTTTAAGTGTTTAAGCAATGAGAGAAGCAAGAAGCATAGCAAGAAGAGAAAATGAGAATGAGTACATAAGATATATAATATAGAAATGATGGAGATTTGAAAGATTATTAGAGATGACATGGAGATGAGTAAGGCATCATTATTGACTTACTGTTAGGTTGATTAACATAAGCTCTTCCATTGTCCTTCACTTACCCAATAACACAACACCCCAACTCATTCAGCACCAAATCTTAGTGATGGACCAATTGAAATCTGATTTTTAATCAATATGATTGCATTTGGATAATAATGAGATCTTCCGAACCTGTAATAATGGCTTCATCATTAGTGAGCGCACCAATCAGTTTTCCCTTACCGACATCTCTACCGTACTATACCAACAGTATCGTATCTACAACTCTGCTATGCGTACGGACATTGCAGTAATAGTGTACTCTTTTTTTTCTTGAAGCAAAATGAAAATCTAGCTGCTCATACTGTAGAAGCATAGTAAAACTGAATTTTTCGTCCCCGTCTTACGTATTGTTTCCTACTTTCCTATTTAGAAAGAAAGTAAAGCGTGCATCTGGCTAGAGCTTAAACAAACTAGCGTTATTTGCACATTTCAAGAAAATGTATAGAAGAGCAACAATGATAATATCCCTTGTCATTGAACACAAATCTTTATGAAAGATGAGCTCATGAGCTTCACGGATAACCTGAGTGAGTAGCTGTAGCTGCATGAACTCTGTTCTAGCTTGTTCCACAACTTCAACACGAGCACAGTTAGGTGAAACGTCTCCGGTTTAATAAAGATTGATTTCTCAACCTTCAAAAAAAAAAAAAAAGATCGATTATCGGAATCATCTTCATTCGAACCACGTAATTTACCAGATTCTCACCCCGAGAATCGGTAATTCCTAGGATGGAGTTGTGAAAGTTGACCGGCTTATCAACTAATTCAGGATGTATTGCCAATGGAAGTGAGAATAATCGAGACTTGGGATTTTAACTGCCTCATCACCCATCAGTTATAACTACGCTTTCATTTGAGAGGTCTTCAAGGCTTCAATAATAATGGAATCCTCCCTCTTTGATAATGGGATTTTAATTTTCACTCCCGTCTCATCTTCAATCATTTTCTGAGTAGATCCTCCTTTTAGCCCCAACCTCAAATGAAACTGAATGCTTTTCGGTTAAAAGCATTGTTTCTCCTCCTAAAAGGCTAAAACTGTATCTTCATTATCCCGTGATGATGAACTTGAACAAGTAGTGAACTTAATAGTAACTGCTGAAGCCACCTCTATGGTTCTATCCCATCTTGAGCAGTAGAAAACTTGGTAGATGAGCAAAGCTATACTTCTTCGGGCTTATCTGTAACCTCCACCACTGAGCATTCTTCATTGGAACTGACTTGCGTACTGAGTTTACTGACCGGTCTCCACCATCCATGTCAACACTACAGCTCAAACTACGGTAACCAGGGTGTCCCAGGGCAGGCAAGCGATTCAGAGGCTCGAAAGAAGCATGGGTGCATGTAAGTTTCAGAAGTCGACCCACTCCTCTGAAACTGAAAAGGGACCTGCAACTGTGCAACTGATTTGGGCATTTGTTTTCTGATATTTGGCAGCTCAATATTGTCTGGAATTTGGAAGCTCTTGCTCTGAGATTACATGAGAAATAATATAAGGTAGACAAGTATAACAGATCTTTATAGCGAAAGATGGATTCATATTTAACAGCGCTCTTATTCATACATGAAGTCCTAGTCCATCATGAATTCATTTGAATCTCAAATCCGCTGTTCTAAAATGTCCTCCAGCATTCATTTCGGTAAACAAGTTTTCCTAATCGGCTACAACTCCCAGGTTTCTAAACTCTACCATTGTGAAATCAGATACAAAGAAAAAGTTGACATTCCATGCAGGACGAATCCGAAACAAAAGCCTCTGACTGGGTAGATACTAGATAGTACATAAGCCTAAAAGGGTGCAGAAAGGAAAACCAAATATCTAAAACAGAACCTCATCAGGCTACTGGAAGCTCTCCGCATTCGGCAATGACTACCTTCTTTGTAGGACGGTCACCTCTATCTGTTTCCAGCGACTCAATCATCCTAACAATTTCCATGCCTTCCAAAACTTGCCCAAACACAACATGCCTCCCATTTAGCCATGGTGTCTGAAACCAAGCAATTATACAGGTTAACATGTATCGAGTTACGAATAAGCCATATCCACATATTGTGAAGAAACTTAGAATTCATGTGTGGCTTCCACATTGGAAATATTACAGTTCCTCCATGTGGTTTTTTTCTTTTGATTGCACTAATACTGCAATGTAAAATTCTCTATCCAAATATATACGTTGATACAGAGAACAATAGGTCTTACCTGCACTGTGCATATGAAAAACTGACTTCCATTGGTATTGGGGCCTGCATTGGCCATGCTAAGAACTCCTGGTCCCGTATGAAGCACTGCAAAATGACATACATTTCATGATTATGCATGCAGTGACAGTCATGTGGCAACTCATATTCAATATCTAAAATAGACACAACCATATTTAACATCCATATATTATGAAAGAAACTATGGTGTCAATAAAAATACAGTTCATGGGACTGCTGCAGTGAAATTTCTGCTGAATGCTAACTTCCAGGTCTACATGAAGGTTACTAAATCCTGGTCAAGTTATTATGGTATCATCTTTTCTTTCTGAACATCAAATATCTTAGGGAGGCATTTATCTAGCAAGTAATTCCTACATAAGACATAAGAAGCAAGGAGTGAGGAACAACTTACACTTGAAGTTCTCATCTTTAAATGTACGCCCATAAATGCTTTTGCCTCCAGTACCCTGCAATACATGTCCAGCTTCCAAATATTAGCACACCAAGCTTATTCTAATTTCATTCGTATCTCTACCCAAACGAAGGATCTCAAACACTACAGATTTATTCTCAGATATAAATATAACATCTACAAGTTCACATTGATAAAAAGAATGCATAATGTGAAACAAAAATCGCCAGGAACACAATCGATGAGATACAGATCAGAAGGGGTACTTATAAGCTCCCTTGACTAATTATTTTCCTAGATTAGCAAAGCATTCTAGATGGTCAGTTCCTTCACAATTTAAAATACTAAGGAATTTAACAACCCGTTAACTAGCTGAGAAAGATGCAACTCTCATTAGTTGACATTCAGAAAAATTTATAGAACTCTGCGAACAAGAGTAGACATATACATATGCTATACCTTATACTGACAACAAACAAAACTTAGTCTCTCAAGTTCAAAAAATACAGCTGGCTTGGCAAACAGAGCAATTACAATCACCAAATGAAAAAAAGGATATGCAGAATGGCATATCGAAGAAAAGGACCTAATGACACTTGTACCTTAAAAATGGCAATATCCTGTCCAAACTTATCAAGTCTCAAGTATGTTGCCAGAGAAGAAACCTATTCAAGCTACCATGGGAATCTAAACTACCAAAATTTCAATTGGCTTTCTGTTTAGTGTTTATTAATATTTTAAGCATGCAACCACACTATTTAGCATACAGAAAAATCATCTCCATTTGATTTATGAAAACCTTACAGTAAATCCTAATCGGAAATGTATTCACTGCTAAAAAATGACAAAACAAAAAACAGTGAATCTTAAAACAACGCAAGAGCACCCACATTGCCTTTGTCGAAGTCCCCTCCTTGAATCATGAAGTCCTTAATCACACGATGGAACGCAGAACCCTTGTACCCAAACCCTTTCTCACCTAACAAAACACACACACAGTCCATCCAAATCAAACTACATCCAAAAAGACAACTCAAATCAGACTACACAACCAAAACAAAGCTTAAAAAACCTGTGCAAAGGGAACGGAAATTCTCGACAGTTTGGGGCACATCATCACCAAACAACCCAATCACAACTCTCCCAGCCAGCTTCCCCACCGGATTACCAATGCTAATATCAAAATACACCTTGTTCGTCACTTTCCCTTGCAATGCTGGCTCCTGCAATTCGATGTTAAAACTCTCAAACTAAATTTCACAAAATTAAAAAACCATATCAAACTATGAACAAGAAATGAATTTTAGTAATTTCTATTTTACCTCAGCGCTGGCTCGGACCGAGCTGATAGTCCTTCTCTGAGAGCTCAATGTGAGAGGAGACAGACGCAGCGAGCTGGAAAGGAAGCTGGACGACGACAACGGCGCCGTTTTGGTGGTAGAAGAAGGAAACGCTGCAACGGCGGCGGAGTTGCAAGGAGGAGCCAAAGCTCTAATCTGAGACACGCTTACACATCCCGGAAGCGATGCAACATTTGTCTGCCAACAAGTGAAACCAAAGAAATTGAATAAGTGAGTTTATCATCACGAACAAGACGAGGGTTGTTTAGTTCCTTACCAAACAAGCTGCCATTGAAGAAGATGCGTCAACTGAACTAAGCTCTCTGTGTCGATAAGCCCCAAAGGTTTTTAAGGATAAATATACAAGTCCCTTGGTTGCACGAAGCGATGAATTCGAGAGCGGCCAGAAGGTCACCAACCAACGAGTGTGGAATTACACTAATGTTGTTAAACATTGTGAGAAATGCCAGCTGAGTCCTTTCTGAAACGGGTCGGGGTTGGGCCGGGTCGGGTTTTTATTGGAACATGTAGTTTTGTTCCGGACAAAATATTAGTCACTCCTTATACTTTGAGTGCCCCAACAGTTTAGTCCTTAGGTTTCCATTTCAACCGATCACTCCTTGTACTATCAAATTTCACACAATTTGGTACATTTATAAAATCTTGTTTTAAATTGGACATAAACTATGTGACGTGAAAATGATACGTGTTCCTCTGTAGTTTGTACCTTATTAAAGGTTGTTAATATTGTACTTGGATCGCTTCAAGCTACACATAAGATTGGAGATGAAGATCAGCTTGCTACGCCACCAAATTAACATTCAATTTAGAAGGAGAAGTGAGCAATTGACCTAAAGAGCAATTGACCTAAAAATAAAACAGTGGAAACTCTCAAAGCATAAAGAGCGACCGTTATTTTATCCTTTTGTTTAGTCCAAATGGCAACGGCGGTGAGGCTAACACCTGTTCTGGTTCCAGCTTCAGCTCAGTATAAACAGTTTGCCTTGCTTTCAAGGAAAACCCAGTTCAGGGTCTCTGCTGCTGCAACAATGGCTACAGGTGGACCCCAGAGCAGTAGTAAAGTCATAGACTCACATCTCCATGTTTGGGCTTCTCCTCAGGAGGTAACTCTATTCAGTTTTTCTACTATTTAGCAAGTGTAGACTGGTTTTTGTGTTTTTTTTTTTGGTAAGCTGAAATGGGATTGGAATTTTGGGTGTTTAGGCTGCTGATAAATATCCTTACTTTCCTGGGCAAGAACCCACTTTGCCTGGAGATGTCGATTTATTGCTCAAGGTATGAACTTTTATGAAGCTCTATGTGTCTGTGTTTCTGGCTTAATCCTATGTAATTGAAGCTGAAGTTGTATGGTTTTTGCAATGTACCGATATATGGCTACAGAAATTGGTGATAAATGTGATATGGTAGTTTGATTGTATATATTGTCTCAGTTCTTGTAATTTTGTATAGGACAACATCAGCATTGTTTTGTTTCCCTTTTTTCAGTCTATGGAAGAAGCAGGTGTTGACGGTGCACTTATTGTGCAGCCTATCAATCACAAATTTGATCATTCTTTGGTGACAAGGTCTGTGTATAATTGTATATAAGATCATGTTTCTTTATCAATGTTAAGTTACTTTTCTCCATTTGTTGGTGTAGTTTACACGAAATATAAGCATTCAGGTTAAACTACAAAGCTTAGATGAAAATGTAGCTAAAATGAGTAAAAATCTGTGGTGGTTCAATATGTTATGACTTATGAGATTGACAGTTGAACATAGACTGCTGGACTAATAATTCACTGCATTTAAAAGGTTACCATCAATAGTCAAGGCGTCATTAGTTCATTCTGTGATGATAGCAACTGAAAGTGCTAGGCAATATATATGACAGGAACTTTGGAAGTACTTCAACATTATTTCCTTCATCAAATTATGTGTAAGGTATTGCCTTATGCTTTCATGTCTTTGGGCAGTGTGTTGAAGAAGTATCCATCTAAATTTATTGGTTGTTGCCTTGCAAATCCAGCTGAAGATGGAACTGGAGTTAAGGAGCTTGAAAATCTCATTTTAAAGGTCTTTGAAACTTTTAACGTGATGTTAATCAGGTTTTTCTTTGCTGCCTTCAAAAACTTGCCTTGACAAAGTTTTCTTTTATGCTAGGATAACTATCGTGCTGTTCGCTTCAATCCATATTTATGGCCTTCAGGTCAAAAGGTGATTTAGATATTACTATATTCCTGTAGGTGTTTTAAAATATCCGATGCCAAGTGGAAATTTTTGTTTGCCTTTTTACTCAAATGCATTAAGTTGAGAAATTGTGATCATCTCTGAGTTCCCAGTACAATATATTGGCAATAGATGGCTTGCTTCCAAAGCTGTGAAGGGATAATATTATACATATCCTAGTGAAACACCTTGAAATGCTGAGTAAGTGCCTGCATCCATAACAATCTTATGAATGTACAACAACGGTTTCTGCAGATGACCAACGAAGTGGGAAAGGCAATGTTTTCTAAGGCAGGAGAACTTGGAGCACCAGTTGGTTTTATGTGTATGAAGGTTCTGTTTCCATATTTATCTTTTTAAAGCTAATGTTCTTGTAGCAGCCATATATTCCAAATGATTTGTATGAATGGAATTCATTTAAAACGGGTATATTCAGGGACTCAGTCTGCATATATCCGAAATTGAGGAGCTGTGCACAGAGTTTCCATCAACAGTTGTATTGCTCGATCATTTGGCCTTCTGTAAACCACCAATGTGAGCTTTCTAGTAATTTACATTTCCAAAAGTCCTTTCGTGACAAGCTAGAGCATATGCACTTGCTAAGAATCATATCCTGCAGAAATGATGAGGAAAATCAGGCTTTCTCTGCACTCTTAAAGCTATCCAGATTTCCACAGGTAAAAATCACCCAAGTCCTGAATTCCTTTTAGTAACTGTTTGAGCCGTTGAGACCTGGTTGCTTATTTTCGTCTCCCTTACTGTTCCCATCTTAAGAAAGACAAGGTTGTTATATATCCATTGGCCTACACCCTTAAGCTTATATTTCCATTTGCCCTGCTGAATCTGGTTATACAAGCAATCTAGCGGCTTTAATTTCCTTTAGGCTGAGAAAGGGATTCCAACAGAAATAAGAATTATGAATCCTTGCATTCTCTCTGATATGATATCTCTTTCTATCACTGGCTTTATGTTGTTCCCCAATATACAGTTCACTCAACTAGTCTGATTTTTAAGGTGTAATCTGAATTTTTGATGGGCAGGTCTATGTAAAATTAAGTGCCCTTTTCAGGGTGTCAAGAAAGCCATTTCCATATGACGATATATCTCATACACTGCCCCAAGTTGTGTCAAGTTTTGGTGCCAATCGTGTCATGTGGGGCAGGTAGCTCTTTTCGCAATAAAGTCCAAATATGCTTCTCTTTGACTAAGCATGGAGAAGCCACTAATTATGTGTATACTGCAGTGATTTTCCATTTGTTGTTGCCGAGTGTGGTTATAAAGGAGCCAAAGAAGCCGTTTCTCTGATTGCCAGTCAACTACCTCTATCATCTTCAGAGCTGGACTGGATCATGGGAAGAACAATCTCACAACTCTTTCAGAATCAGTGGCTTTCATAAGCAAGGGTAGATGCCCGGCAATGTAGATTTTCATAATCTGAAGTTACAAGTTTTTTTTCTTTCTGATCAGTTCTGAAGTCTAAACTTCTAATAACATAATCAAAACCAAAATAGATGCGATTGTAGTAAGCAGTGCATGATACATGGAGAATTAGACAAAGTAGCAGAATCGAAATGGAAGGTGCCAAATGATAAACTAGAATCATGCAAAGTTCCTAGCTAGTTTTAGATGACAAGCTGTCCTCTCCTTAGTTAATTGGTTTCAATGTTGAGAGTGGCAAGCTGCTGAATGTTCACGAGGTAAACCTGGCTAAGGTCTCCACTGAGAGCTTTCCTGCCAATTATGATGTTCACAGCTGCCGTCGGAGGAAATGCATCCCAGAACACGTACTGGTCACGATTCCGGCAAGGTGTTTGCATGGGATGAAGACATGTAATTTGCCCTCTGTTACGCCCAATACCACTGCATCCTAGCATTTGTGAGTTGTGACGACGTCTTCAAACATTCGAGCAATGTCAATGTAAATGAACTTTGAACCAGGTAAGTTGGTATTAAGATTGTTGATCATTGTCTTCCATTTGGACTTAGGGCGGCTAAAATACTTGGTATGCAACCCATCCTCCCAACTCCAGCAATAACAAATTTACGAGCACCAAGATTGTAGAGCCTAGTGAGATGCTGAGTGTATTGCTGAGCCAAGAGATCAGCAAATTGTTGAGCATTGTAATGATTCTTGGTGTCATAGTTGGGCATAAGGTAATTGTTTAGGTAGTCATTGCTGCCCAATGGCCCGGGCAACATCATCTCCGTTATCTGCAGTGATATCAAGGATTCCAGCGGCTGCAGTTGCATAATTAACACCATGAAGGACTTGATCTCCGGTAGCTTCAGAGTAATTGCAAGAATTGAGGGAAGTCATAGCAACTCAGCTACCTCATCAACCATGGTGTAACCACTGCTAAACCGACCAGTTGGTCCGCCATTGAAATCCATTCCATAGGGGGGATAGTTGGCCTTGGCAAATGAAGGGGAGGTTGTTGTTGTTGCCATTGTAAATGAGAGAGCCCGAATATGAATACTCCAGGCACCATTTCTTTCCTCCCTTCAGTACCGCTACCTTGACCCCAAGCTACTTCAGCCTTAACCATGAAGTACAAAACAAGCAAAGCAAAAACGCCTAAAGTAGAACAGGTTAGCCATGAATGTGTGTAATTTTGAGTTGTGAAAAGGTGGGGGAGAGAGAGAGAGAGAGAGTAGAGGGATATCAGCGTTGGTGTGGGTGAATTTACTACCTGAAGTTACTAGTTATGGTGATACAAAGTAGATCAGATTTTAAGTCATAGTTGCCCTTTTGTTGAAACCTTTTACAACTCGAAGACCGATCTCCAGATTCTGAGATGATGATCTTTTCACCAGATTCTGAAGATTGTTGTGATCACGACAATGAAGGGAAAATGTTAATTCCTCACCTTTGAATTGTTACGAGACATCAACTCGCAATTTCAAATAAATGTAAACATCACTTTATTTTGAACAACGTACAGATATATCACCAGATATCTTCCCTTGTAAACCCGACCCTAAAGATCCTACAAAACTTACTACCTTCCTGTTGCTGCACACTCGGATTCGCAAGTGAAGCCATCTTTTACCACCTTTCAGTATGTGAACCGTTAAGCACTAAAAGAATTTTCACCCGCAGAGGCTTTCAATCGACTGCTCTAAACCTCTATACGACACTAGCAAAGTTATACGATTTATACAGAAACTACAGAAATGGCCTAATCATCAATTCGTTGAATTTCACCCATCATTATACGATTGCTGGTGACTTTAAAGCCAAGGAGGGCAGGATCAATTTGCCTCCCTTTCTTTCCTTTCTTTTTGCCACCCCGGCCACCTTGCATTGCTTCTGATGATTCTGGATATCCAGCTGTGGTGTGGGTTTCCATGGGAGGAATCTTCTTGGTATTACTCTTAAGCATATCAATAAATGACGCCTCTGATACATCAGCATCACTGGCTGATGATGTACGGCGGAATTGCATTTCTTTTTTCAAAGATGTCATAGCTTCAGAACCTTGGTTTACTGGATTAACCGCTGCGTCTCGCCTTCCCCCTGAGATTTCAGAGAAACATGCTTACTCATCCATAAATTACTTGATCATCTGATTGAGACATCAGTCAACCCCCCCCCCCCCCCCCCCAACACACAAAACAAAACAAACTGCAACCATATAAGAAACTAGTAGAGTTAGATATAATATACCATCTGAAACAGCACTTGAATTTTTCCCTCTTAGAACTGGATCTGAAGTCATCTCTGATAATCCCTCTTGTGATGCTGAAGCACTTGGGACAGGAGGCCGTCTCAGCAGAATATTTTCTTGCCCTTTGGATGTGATGGGAACCCTGTGGGATTTAGGGGCAAAAAAATATTACTTCTGCACATGCTCGGAGGACTATAACAAATTTAGGTTTTCAGACAAGGAATAAAGGTTATATATGTATACCGATCCTTGACAGTTTCTTCAACAAATGAATTACTTCGGCCAATCTTGTCACTATAAAAACCAGTATTCCCACCTGAGAGGAGAGCAATTTCAGATTAACCATAACTCTCACACACACACAAACATAATGCAAGGCACCAAAAGAAAATGACAAAGGGCCAATACCTGAAACACCAGAAGAAGAATTCATGCTATGGGAGTTTTTTGACCTCCCCTCAAAATTATTTGTTGCCGACAACCCTGCTTGTTCAACCATTCGTTCTTGAGTCTCAAAAGATCGACCCATATTTATCCCCTCACTTTTGGACCCCCACTTCCTGCCCTCCAACTCAGAAAGTTCTTTACCTATAGAAGACTTGCTTATCATGTTAGAATGCGTGTAAATTGACTGGCTCGTTGCATTCATTCCTGCCAGAAATGACTCCCTATCAGCCAATGCTCCAGAATTAGAGCTATACATCAATTTCTCATTGCTTTCCACACTGCTGGCCAGCTCTTCCTGTGGGAGTTCACCTGGATTGGAGCCAAATGACCCTACACGAAATGAGTTATTTACACCTGCTTCTTGGTCTGCATGGAGATTGAACAGGTGGTTTGAGGAGCTTGATCCAGAGTAGTGACCGGAGGGCAGTCTATTGTCAGGGAACATCCCATTGCTCGTAGCATTCAACAGCTCACTAGGTTGATGGCTAGATTTTTGATGGAGCAACTCCATTAATAGTCTCTTTGAGTTCTCATCATTAAATCCATCTGACATCCATAAATTTTGATCCTGAGAAGTATTCTTGATCTCTGATTCCCTTTTCTGCCTCTCAGCATTTATATGCAGCTGCTGAAACCGAGCGTCCATCCAGTCATTCTCAAGCTGATCATTCTTCTCCGGCCAGTGTCCTTCAATTGCATCCAAATGTGAAACATGAAATTGGTTAGGAACATGAGGATGACGAGCATTGTGGGAAGGAATTCCAGACGAAAATTGACCCGACTGGCCAGCCGACTGCATACGTCCAATGGTATCCTGCATATCTAAACCCTGGGCACGAGCCATAGCATTTACTACATCCAAGTTCATCCCTGGCGCACCAGCAGGTAATGACATTGACCGCTCAAAGGGGAGTGAACCAGGCTCATAAAACCCTTGCTGAAGTCGATCCTGTAAAGAAAGATTCCGGTCAAGGTGATTCAGGTGGTCCTCATGAGATGCCCTCTGCTGCCTCTGGTAAAAATCTACAGGATTAAAGCCAGAAGAGTGCCCTCGGTGACCATGATTACCAGCATGATTCCTGAAAATCTGATTTGATTCCTCAGCTGGCCAGACAGAACTGATATGCCTCTCTTCTTCCATCCGCTGCCTTATCCCCATGGGTAACTGCATGGCATGCATCTGTTGTTCCTGTTCATGCTGTGCACGTGACAATAGCTCAAACAAATCTGTTTGATGTCCTTGAGGTGTACCAAACTTTGCTTGAATTAACTGCTCCATAGTTGGATCAACATGCCTCGGAAGATGGTGAGACCGTTGCTGAAGTTCACGTCGAATGTGCTGCTCTAATAAAACCTGATCAATAACATTGTTTGCTCTTACAGGATCAACATGAGGCTGCCTAAGTGTAGGATCATGCATTTGACCACGCAGCAATTGTTCAAACAGCACCTGTTGTACTTGAGATTGCTGTTGCTCCTGTAAAAGCTTCTGCTGTTGATGAAACTGCTGCTGTTGTTGCAGTTGATGTTGCTCGAGCTGAGCCTGCCTCTGAAGTGCCAAAATGTGATCCAGATCTGCTGAAGAATGGTTGGCTAACTGTTGATGGTGAATAATATTCTGATTTTGCAAAGGATCTAATACACTTTCATTTAAGTGTGCAAAACTAGACAACATATTTCGCTGTTGGAGCTGCTGCTGCTGCTGCTGCTGCTGCTGTCGAATTTGCTGCGACATAATCTGCTCTGCTAAATCATAATGACTGGGTTCCTGTTCAATATGTGACAACTGGCGAGGAGTTACTATTTCCGGATACAAGTTCGGATCACAGACTGAACTTTTTCTATGAAGATCAGACCAAGTCTCAGCAATTGCTGGATCAGAATTTGCACTAAATGGAACAGCCCTCCCTTTAGTGGATGGCATACTGGCCACGTTGGAATGCTTTGATTGGCCGCTTTCTAGCTCAGACCATAGCAAGCCAAATGGATGCAACTTATTATCATTCTGAATAGGCACACCAGATTCTGTCAGTTCAGTTGGGGGAGGAAGGTGATTCATAGAGTTTGCCATAGGATCGTGAATGCTCCCAGAAGAACGTGCAGTAGAATAGGCAGCGGTTCCATGTATTCCAGGAAACACAGTATCTGGAAAAATATTGATGAACTAAAATGAGATAATGGCAACAAAAAAAGTATGTAGTACCCTTAGCAAAGTAAAAGGTATCTATAGAATGGCAAACCTTCAACTGGTTCAGCAAAATCATTAAAGCTTTGGCCCCTTGAATGTAGTTGTAATCGAGCTTCAGGCTCAGAAATTCTTGGCTGAATATGCTGAGCTGAAAGGCTATCTAGTTCACGCAAGGGCTGCTGATGGTCATTACCCAGAAATGTATAATTACTGTCTGAAACTGCTGCAGAAAAGGATAAACTGGACTCCATACTCCCTCCTAAGCCACCAGATTCTTCTAGATTAGAACTTGGACCTATGATAGTGCCATTCCCATCCCAAGATTTAAGATGTGGCATGAACTCCCCCAACTCTCTGAAAGGCGTTCCTTCAGGAGCATCCTCCAAGCGAACAAGCAAGTCTGTCCCAAAGAAACCTTGTTCAAACCACGAAATGATGTCAAACCCCTGATATGGCCCCTGGGTCACCCCTTGAGGATCAAGGTAGTAATAACACAAACTCTCAGGATGAACATCCATTTCTAACTCTTTCACTCTAAGGTTGATATTCTCATTCTGCTCAGAAGAGGCCAAACCATAGAGAGTATTTGAAACGTCGATAAGCTTGGATTTCATTTCACAATAGTTGGCAAACTCAATGTCATCAGGTACAGGTTGATTGGAAAAGGCAGAATCTCCAATTTTCCTACTGCCACTAACATTAAGCTGATTTGCACTGTCATAAGAACCATCAGTCTCAACATCACCATAGATACCATTACTTTTTGGAATTGAAAGGGACATTCCATCAAGGTCCTTTCCTTCAGTAGCTCTGTGATCACTTTCTTTATGACCAACATCTTTTTCTGCAACAAAAATAATTAGGATCAATCAGAAGTTAAATTCAGTCAAAGATCCTGGCATACGATTTTATATAGTGCATAACATGCAAGCAACTCACCATTTATCGCATTCCTCTGTGAACCATAATTCCACGAAGTCCCATAGTCATCAGCATTTGCAGCCTCCTCAAAGGTGCTAGCCTCTTGAGTGACAGTTGAGGGCAAATTGCCCAGAACTCCACCAGCAGCTTCTGAGTCTCCCACACCTAGAGAATGAGCGTTTTAGAAACTATACTAAAATTAACAGTGAACAGAAGTTGGGAACCATGAAGCTGAAATATACCTGTAATAATTTCAGTTGATCTTCCCTTTCTAAATGAATTGTATATTACCCCACTACTTGTAATCTTTCCCTTCCATATATCGCTAAGGATGGCCTGTCAGCATCAAATAAGAATCAGTTAGAACAATTGAAGGCATCAGTCAATCAAAGAGGACTTCCTAAGATGATGCAAAAATCATATTTCTTACCTCCTCATCGGCATCAGGGGCATGAAAAGCCAATGGTTCAACAAAATCAACATGAGTTAGTGGGGGCAACTCCTCCATCTCATCTGGCATGGTTTCAAAAGATAATTCAGGCTTTCGCTGCCGATAAATGTCCAGAAGCTTTCCCCTTGGGTAGCAAAAACCATCAGATGAGAGCCTTGGTTTCCCAGGGACACTTTCACTTTTTCCTGAAAGAGCAGAGCCAATAGTGCCTGTGGATCTCCCAACACCACTTGATCTTCCTCGCCCAAGGGTAAATCCCAAATTTGAACCCTCCACCCGTCCTCTTTCCATTCCGAATCCAGGTGCAGCACGGTAAGTAGCCGACCCCCCAGTGTGAACCTCTATTCTATGGCGTGGCCTCCATTTATCCCGAGAATCTGACTCACGCTCAGCAGCTGAACGGTTATTAGCTCCAAGAGACTGACTCTCATTGTTACTGTGAGCATCATCCTTCTCCATGTCTGTTCTCTTCTCAGTTCGGGGATCCTTTTCTTTGTCATCAGGACCCCACCTAGACGACCATTTGCTATCACGCCGTACATCACCGCGGCCATCATTCCACCTGTCAGTTGTAGGCAATGCCTTACTGTCAGTTGCCTCTCTCAATGAAATGTTGTCAGCACGGCGTTCTGTTTTCCTGCGATCTCTTCTACCACCAAGCAAGCTAGTTTCTCTTTCCTCCTCACGCCAACGACGGCTATTTTCACTCTCAGTAGCAGGCCGCCTCCAATCTTTTTTGTCCTCAGATCCTTCCAACCGCCAACCTTCCTTCTGGTTGCTATCAGTGGAGTTCCCGAATGAAGTTGGAACACGCATTTCCTGCTATATATTAACAATTTAGTCACAAGACAGCTCTTCGCTAATTTACAAGAAACTACAGGGTCAATAGCAGATTATAGATTGATCAGTAAAGCAGTTGAACAACTCCACAACCAATAACTTTCTTGCTACATCAAGAGGATTCAATTTATTACAGTGAATTCTGAGTCAAAAACATCACGAATAATGCCTATAATAGAATTTGGTTATTATTACTAACAAAGTCCATTCTTTTCAGCACATACCAACTTAGATTCAATTGGCTTGGCATAAAGCCACTGGGGTGACAACGGTATGCTGTTATCCGGGGCTGCTGGATCTACAAAAATCAGCAGTATAAAATCAGATAAGACAAAGGAGAAAAAAAATGGACACTACTTAATTGATCCTCCAGTTCAAACACAATAATAATAAAACAAAACAAAGCTTGCCTTTCAACTCATCAGATGACCCCATAAGCACCTTTTCCTCGACATTTCCTCCAGAAACTTCAACTGCCATAGCAGAACAAAACTCAGAAGACAAGATTATGGAATTGCAAATCAGTACCAGACACTAACCAGGTAAAAAAATTCAAAGACATTGTACACTACTCAAAGGAACTGTTCACATTTGTAAGTGACAAACTTAATACAACCACTGCAATCCAACCAGCGTTCACAAACGAGGACAAAACTGAAAACAACAGTTAATAAGTTCCAATAGAACACTCAAATTCATCCTAGCGGAACAACAATGAAGACATAAGCTGCTTCAATAACTAGTTTCCTAAGCAAGTTTCACACCAGAATAAGTCCCAAGCCATTGAGATCAAAAATTTTACTATTGCTAGCAGAACACTACAAGTCCTCTCTTCTATTTACAGAGTCAACCAATAGTGAACTGTAAGCCAACCTCGTCGTGACAATCCAAAATAAAAGGAAATACATATATGAGCCTACCTATGGACTGCAGATCCGCAACTACTTTTAATTCGATTTTCAACTTGGACAGCAAATAATCAACAGTAACACGCCACAGTGATGAAAATTCAATTCAAACGACTATAAACGCCGGTATTAAAATTCGAAATACAACAGTAGCAATACAAAGGCAACACTGATCTGAGAAAAAATCCAATGCGAGAAACCAAAAAAAAAAAACGTGGAAAACGAAAAGCTCGAGATGCAACAAGTCATAATCAAAGAGCTAGATGCTGAAAGAAAGCGAAAATGAACTACTCCAGTGCATACTGAAGCGCTTCAGATCAGTAATCGTCTACCTAAAATTAGCTCTAAATGGATCAAATCCAGTTGAATACACAAATCGAAATACTGAGGAAAAACAAATGCAGAAAACGAAAGCGCGGAAGCACCTTTGGATGACCAGGACTGATCGGAGGGTTTGGAGGAGAGGAGATCGTCGGGGAGATCGAGCTTGCCGTCCGCCATAGAAAGAGTGACGGAAGCCGGAGAGAGATCGAAGACTGGAAGCTCCGGTGGTGGAGAGGGCAATAGAGAGAGAGAGAGAGCGAGAGAGGGGCTTAGGGTTTGGATTGGTTTTGTGAAATTTCAGAGAATCTAGGGTTTCGAATAGTTTGTACACTGAGAGCAGAGAGAGAGAGAGAGAGAGAGAGAGGGGGCTAGCTCTGGTAAAAGAGAAGGGTGAGGGTTTGGGTGGTGGTCAGAACAGCCAAATCAACTAAAATCAAGTATAAGATTTCAGGTAGCTTGTTTAGTAAATAATAATTAATTATATTTAAAAGATTTCTTTACAGTTTTTTCAAATTGACAAAAAAGCTCCTTACTTTTGCTCTGTTTTGCGTTTACTGCCGGTCAGCTAGACCCGAACCGCTATAATATTCGTGGGTCGGGTTCGTCTGTCCACAACTCCACACTAGCTTAATTATCATGGAATGTTATAGACCTTAGCGGAGCTCACTTATGTGAATGACTGGATGTTATAGACCTTGTTTCCACTATTCATTATATACATTTCTCAAGGAGTGAAGAGTTAAATTGACAGTAGTTGACAGAACTACTGTATTGTTCTTGGTTCAATTGTTGTTTGATTCAAGAAAAACTTCTTAAATACGCTATGGGATTTGAACTACACGTATTTAAGAAACCGAATTTGTTTGCCTTCAAAATTTCATCAATTAAATTCAGCCAAGGAGTTTTTCTTTCTCATGCTAATAGTGTTACGGTGAATGAGGAATGTGTTTCCCAGAAAGATCTACATGTTTCAAGTTTCAACACAAGTAGCAATTTTTCGTTCATCGAGTAAAAACCATCAGTGAACACAAACAACATGTTACACAAGCCGCGTGAGCCAGAGTGCTCTGTGGCTTTTATTTCAGTCCAAAATATCAAAAGCATCAACAAAAAAATCCAAAAAAAATCTTCTTATCTAGAAGAAATCTTCCCTGCAATCTAGAGAATGCCTCCTCTTCTTCCTCCTCAATCTCGCATTGATGAGAGCCCTCTCCAGCATCTCCACCCTCTGTGACAACGACCCCAGCAGCCGTGTTTGCTTCTCATTCCGGTGAACCAGCTCCGTTATTAAACCCACCATCCTCTGATTCTCCTTCACCATCTTCTCTAGCGCCTCCTCATTACTCTTGCTTTCGCTTGAATTGCAAGATGACTCCTTCTCGTTCACACCAGTCTCGGCACTCTGTTCCGCAGACTTCAAACCCAATTCAGTCACCGGCTCAGCAGACTCATGCCCACCAAGTGTTTGATGATTTGCCGCAGAGGCCTCCACCTTCTCCTGCAGCGCAATCGCCTTCTTAATCACCGCCCTCCTCAAATCCCTAACCCCGGAGTCGACTCCCTTCACAGAATCCAGCTTCAGAAGTAAACTCATCAGCGTCTCCACCACCTTCAGCCGCTCCTTGGCGTCGGTTCTCACCAAATCCGCCGTCTCCTTCCTCGAAACTCGCTCCGAAATCTCGTCCACCTCGCGGTTGATCCCGGCGATCTTGCTCACGCTTTTCCTCACCAGGTACCCTCTGAAGGCCTTCTGGATCTTCAGCGCCGCGTCGGAGCGTAGGTCAAACCGCCTACGCTCCGGCGCGGCGTATTGGACCGGGATTGAGACCACCTTTGGAGCCCGGGCCGATTGGGGCTGAACTGGGACTTGTCTGTTTCTGGGTGAATAATAGGGGTGTTGGATTGGGGCTTCTCGATATTGAGAGTAGGGAGTGTAGCCGTAGTACAGGGGAGTATCGAAGAAAGATTCCATGTAGCAGATAAGAATCAAGATTCAGAAAGCTTAGGTTTGGGGAATTTGTAGAGAAAATTTGAGAGTAGCTGATGACAATTTTTTGATTTGATGTGAGGAAGAATAGCGGGTATATTGGGTATTTATAGAGAGGGGGTTTGATCGGCAGTCGAGGGGGGAGCGTGAAGGTTCCCGAACTTTCCTTTGGCTTGTGGGAGAAGGCGTAGTACTGAAACGGAAATGTTCTGGATATATGTGGATGGTTCCTACTTCCTAGTGGGCCACGTGGATAGTCAACGTCGACGAGATCAGTAAATTGGACCAAACATCATTTTACTTTGCTGTTTGATTGATCTAGATCTAAATAAAGAGTTCAAGATAGAAGAGAAGGTTTTGGATTGTCAGACGCACCAAATGAAGTGCCTGACGTACGTTTATATATCGATTGAACTGTATCAAGATTACAATGATATACATGGATTTACAAAAAATGATATACATGAGTTTACAAACTGTGACAGAATGATACAAAGATAGCAGCACCTTGAATCAATTGAGCTTTATCCTGTGATCCAATTGTTGCTGATATGTAGGAGTTGCAGTAGGTTGAGGATTCCTAAGAGGTTTTGCATTCTTTGAATCCTTATATGATCCATTACTAAAATCTCTGTTGTGCTGGCGGTGAAAGATAATATCAGGAAGAATCAAATCGACTGCACAACCTCTCACTTGAACAATTTAATTTGACAGAGACTTGTGTTATTTTATTAAGTAAATTTTAAAAATAATAATATTAATGTAGATAAATAGTTTAATTTTACGATCCAAGCTCGATTTCGCACCAAGTAGCATTCTCACATTTGTGTGACCTGAGTCACCTGACAAGGTCAATGCCTCAGAA
The DNA here is from genome assembly GCA_034370585.1 of Fragaria x ananassa. Classification (NCBI taxonomy): domain Eukaryota; kingdom Viridiplantae; phylum Streptophyta; class Magnoliopsida; order Rosales; family Rosaceae; genus Fragaria; species Fragaria x ananassa. Next base: position 24,020,620 of record CP139762.1, on the reverse strand, counting down.
AAAGAGAACAAAAACAATACAAACTAAGAGATAGTTGTAGCAATAGGTCTATGCATTACAAGGCCATGAACAAGGACAGCTTGAACATTTGTGACCTGATATTTTGAGAATACAATTTGTACAAAAATATCTTTGTTGTCTGACCTCATCCTTTGCAACTTAGAACGTGGAAACACCTTTCACTACAACGATACAAAGGTGACTCTCTAACATCACATCCATAAACATGAAGGTAAGCTACTATGATCATTAGCTCTGGGTGGCTTTTGGCAGCTGATAAACCAAAGACTGCAACTGCTGTAAATTCCTTCATGTTCTTTTATACAGAAACAATAGCTGTTTTAGGAAGAACACCAACCAGACTACTAGAGCACGTTAGTAAGTAGAGCATCAAAGAAAGTTCATCCTGTTTGGTATTTTGATGCCTGCCCTCCTTACAATTTCTGCAGAAGCTTGCTTGGCCATTGAAAGAACGTGTCCCTGTTCACACACAATTGGTGGCAGTAAGTAAACCGTGAACTCTTTGTAATATTAGATAAGAACTAGTCTTATATGTATGCATATCAGCAAATGAATTTTATGAACTTAAATACTGTACTACTTTGTAAAGCTGCATACATATATATAGTCAATATTATCGAATTGATATAATGCAGTTGAGTTTGTTTAGAATTTGAAATTCAAAGTATAAAACATCAAGACAAGGGATAAGATTAAGACAAGAAGTTAAGGCAGTTCCTTGATGGAAGGAACTGACAAATAACTGACAATGAGCAGTTGAGAATTGCTCTATTTAAGCCTTTCGATCCCTGCTAGAACACTACACATTCTCATTTCATATTTGTCCCATCAAGCAAACAAGAGAGTATACATTTTTGAATCTAGGAGAAGATTGATATGGATCCTAACATGAATTCCTACAATGCTGCTACAAGTTAGTCTTTAAACTTATATACATTTGATCCATTATTTAGCATAGCCTAGTTAAATCTTCATGTATGTATAATATTGAATCTAACACTCTTGGGCAGAAGAGGCAGACATTAGTTGTAATTAATATACAGCATGTGGCATAAAATCTTTTGCAGATCAATTCATGGAATAAACACCAGAGCAGACCTCATGGTAATCTACATTATGAGAGAAGTATGAGAGAATACCTCATCCACATTCAGAATCTTCTTATCCTGCATAATCCACTTGCCATTGCACATGACAGAGACGATATTTTCAGTTCGCATAGAATACACAAGGCTGGAAATGCTGCATATGCAATAAAGCAAAACATCAATCTAGAGGTTGCGTTGAGAGAGCACCGACATACAAAATTAGAACATCTATAATAGATTGAAATAGTCCAACTTACTGAACAGCCAAAAGTATTTAGCTAGTAAAGCACAATCTGGACTGATAACCATAAAATGTAAACCATTGAAAGTCCAAAGTCCATATGATAATAGACATACAAATTATCCAACAAAAACTAACGAGGTGCACCTTGGATAAGAACTCTAAGTAGCTAGCCAACTAGACTTTAGGTCTTCATATCTGGATTCTAAGGCTAAATATTTTCGAAACTTGACATAAATGATTAGCACTGCATATGATCCTGTTATAGATGGTTCTTACGAGTCATGGAGAGGAATCATGGTCCAAGTGGAAGGATTGATAACAACCAAGTCAGCCTAACAAATCACGGAAGAAACAAGCGAATGAGACTGACATAAAGAGTTCTTTCAGAGAATAGACTGTAGACAATTAAATAAAGTAGAGCTTTTGACAACAAAAGAGATGAGCAGAAAGATGCGAATAAATAATCTCAGCCAAATAGTTGAAACCTTTTTCCCAACTTCAAGGGACCCTATTTCATTATCCCAGAGTACAGATTTTGCACCATTTATAGTTGCCATCTTAAGAACTGTTTCAGAAGGAAGAGCAGTAGGATCAGTGGTTCCATTCATGTAAACTTCACGTCCTTTGTTAATCAGAGAGGCCAAGTACATCTCATCAACTGCAAGGAAATAAATCGATCCATGAATTTCCAATCCACAAACCAAAATATGAAAGATAGTATATGCAATGGAGAACCAGAAACTTGAACCTAAGCTCATTCTATTATTTGATGGGGCCCCGTCTGTTCCCAAGGAGACACAGATGCCAGCAGAAATCATCTCTCTAATAGGCGCAAATCCAAGCATTCGCATTGCAGCAGCAGGACAGTGAGATACTTTCACCTCTGCCTTTGAAAGACAATCGATCTGAAGATACAGAATGACAATTAAAACAGACAATGAAACAAGTATCTTCCACACCAAAAATGTGAACAATTAGAAAAAAGAATGCAGTTATTTTGAATTAGTAATGAAATAAAATACAAACGTCCACGGGCTTAAAAGCTATGATGTTGTATTCTCATGAACACACAGCCTCATCCTACTTTTACATTTTGTAAATAGTAGTACAGGCAAGAACAACCCTATGAGATTTATATATTCAATGAATTCACAATGAACAAGAATAAGTAGATCACCTCAGAATCGTTGACCCAAACTGTATGAGCCGCTAGCAAATTGTTTTGGAGAAAGTTTATCTGCTCCAAGTGTGTGACCGTTCCATGGTCAACTTTTCGAGTATCAGTCACAAATTTGTTCTCATACGCTATCTCTGCAACATGCTAAAGATTGAAAAGCTGTCAAGTTGCTAACTCAAGTTCATAAACAATAACATATATGGCAGAAAAGTTGAGAATACAGATATGAGTACCATGTGGATTCCAGTTTTCAGTTCTTTGGCTATATCCCTTGTTGCAAGTAGTAAACCATCAGTTGCATTCATGATCTGCCTAATTCCTAACCACACTCTAATGCGCCCATCAGCTGAATTATGGTGCATATTGTAAAGCTCTTTCTGAGACTGCCCTTAAAAAGTGAGGAAATCAGAACATTAATGTCAGGCGCAAACAAAAGAAGCCGAAACCAGTACACTAGCTCAAGAAGTTAAGGTCTAGACTTAAGATGCATATGCTCAACCTTCATACAATCATCAGTACTCCGAGCAGCCCAAGTTGTGGGCAGGCCGTCACCAGAGCCCATGATGGACTCGGCTAAACAAGCGCGCATCCCCAGTAATTCAACCGCCCTTGCCATTCCTGACACATGTTGCCCTCCTGCTTCAGCAAAGCAAGTTACCTAGTTCAATCACAACAATCAATTACAGGCTGTAACATAGAGCATTGTAGTTTGCACTAGTCAGCTAGCTACTCACCAAATTTGCTTCACTAAAACTACGCATTATGTTTATGTGCCCAAACTGAATAAATCAAACATTGTTACGTAGATTGTATTAGACTTTATAGTAAACTTAAACTTACACCAGAGTGAATGAGCTCGATTCCACAAAGCAGAGTAGAAATGTACGAGTCTTCCTCAGTCATGTTGGATTCGTAAGGCCAAATCCGGTCGTGTAGCCACGTCATCAAATCGACGTCATCAGCTATCCCTCTTGCTAGTTGCTGAGAGGTGTGTACGTGCGTGTTGATGAATCCTATATTCCCCACGTTTTCAGATTATTTTATTTTCCGAAAATTAAAAATATTAATACAATCACAGAAATAAGAAGAATACCAGGGAGAACGATTTGGCCGTTGAGATCGACAACGTGGTGAGCTTGGGCAGAGAAGCGGTGAAGAATATCGGAAGACTGACCAACGGCTGTGATCGAGTCATGCTCGATGACGACGGCGCCGTTGCGGAAGACCCGGGCGTCGGCGTCCACGGTGACGATAACGGCGTTGTGAAGTATAGTTACAGTTGAGTTGTTGGTCTGAGAATCTGCCATCGCTGTCTGAATTTGTATGGTCCCTTCTTCAACTCGTCGATGATTTTAGAGTGGGACTTTAACAATTGAGAGGGTTTGGGTATGAAGTCTGGGATTGAATTCTAAAGGTCAAAGTAAACTTGGAGTGAAAACAACAGATTAATTGTAATCAGATGATTCCGATCAGAATCTGAGCTTGCGCTTTTTCTTCGCGGCTTTTCCACTTGCTTAAGATCGAAAGGGATGTTGGATAAGATGTGTGCCCAAATGTCCAATATCATTAAACAAATGTAGGTCGAAAATTCGAAATTGTATACCCTACTTATTGAAATTGAGGACTAAAGATTGCGGCGTTATCGGAATCTTTAAATTTACTTATTATATTTTTTATTTTTTTTACATCTTTTTTTTACTTTTTAAAATAAGTACTTACTCGCTGTACCTCATTTCAAATTTCTAACATAATCTTAGTTATTTATTAATATATATTTCAATCAATTAATTATCTCTTATTCACTTAATAGACCTCTCATTCTTTGTATTTTTTTTCTTTTTTTCAACATACATTATCCCTACCTTCATTTTTTGATTATTTTTTTCATGCAAAAAAATGTTCTATCATGAACTACTCTATATATCTTTTTAATTATTTTTCTTTTTTATACGTGTTATTTTTTCTCCATTTTTTTCTTTTGAATAATTTGATCTCTATTTTGTACTCTATGTCAGCCACCGTGTGTGCCACTGTGCACGGCGGTGGCGACGATTTTGGGAGTTGGTTTCCGGCAATGGCTAGCCACCGTGAAGCTACCAGCACCGGTCGTGCTCGTCGTCGTGGCCGGAATCGAAAATTTGCCGTTAAACCCAGAAATCCTTCTTCTGCTTGATTCTCCCTTCTACGAGCTTGTCTTGGAAAACTAACACCACAAAGGAGTTGGGGAAGACGAGACGAAGTCGTAGACACCAGTTTTGTACCGGGAAACAACCAGACGACGGAGGACCAATCGGAGGTCTCCACCGCGTATCTGAATCGACAGCGACTCAGTCTAAGTCGAGCTGATATGATCTATCTTATTTATATAAGTCATCCAATGACTGAGATTCAGGGGTTCTTAAGATCTAACGGCCCAGATCAAACTACCCAAATTTTTATTTTTAATTAAATTTTTGGATAATACCAAACTTCCAAAAATCATTAAAAATAGCTTCGATGTCCGAAAATGCTTCCGTAAAATCCTACGAACTCGTAACGACGTCTAGGTTAATCATATGTGCTCAAAATATAAAATTCAACAAACCAAAAATTTGAATTTTTTTTTTCAAAAGCTACTAAGAATTGAAAGAATAATAGAAATAAAAATAAAAATAACTCGAAAATAATTTTCTTTTTAAAAATAGAAAATCAAATCTCTGAGATGTTATACAGGTCTTCAGTAAAAATCTTATAGAAAATTTATGTTGGTTCTATCAAGGTCAATCCAATTGGCATGGTCACGAACACCGTAATGTATTGCTCTTCGCCAAGCACATGCAAATCATTGAACATAATTTGGCTTAGTCATTCGAAGCTTAAAGTTGGGGTAGAGACCTTGATGGATGTCTGTGCTATCAATTGGAGAAACAAAATTTGTTAATGAATGTATAAATTGAAGACGATAGTAAGCCCTGATCAAGGTCCTATAGACTACTGAAGAGGCTAGATGTCTTTTTATGTTATGAAAAGATTAGGGTGTAACCTGTAATGTTTTACAAAATAATTTTTTTAAAACTATTTTGTGAAAGAAAAAAAGCAGAAAATCAAACTTTGTATTTTTAAAATTTAAAATAGACAAAAATGCATTCGGTATACTTTTTGTAGAAAATGTTTTACAAGAGTCTTGTTTGTTGTAAAGAAAAAATAGGGAGAGAAGAGAAGACACAAAAAGAATAGTTGGGAAGAGATAGAAGTATATCTCATTCATTCTCATTAACATCCTTATATAAAGGTAGGGTTTACATCATTATATACATAACTAATGAGTAATTACGTGGACAGCTACATAGATAATAATATTTATAACACTCCCCCTTAGATGTTCACAAATGAATGATGAAATTGGACGCACTTAATGTTGTCTCGTTAAAGACCTTGTCAGGTAAGAAAAACCCAGTGGGAGAAAAATAACCCCGGTCGAAGGAGAAAAAGAGTACAACACGCATATGTATTAGGTATCATACTTTTAGATGCTCCCCCTGATGAGAATCTCACTCTGAACGTTGCAAGCTTCATGCGCCGTAAATAGTGGTTTGATTTATTCATCACTAACGTGAGACCATGTGTGCTTTGCATATAGAAGCTCATCATGAAATTGTGTACCTGCAAAGTTAAAACAATACCAACAGAGCTAGACAATTTTTAATACGTCTTACCTTATTTAGTCATATAATCAAATTCATACACTAAGTAATAGCTAGACAACATAAGTAAATTGACATTCAAACATTGAAATATCTCATTGCGTATCTAGCCATACACATCAATATCTTTGTGTATTGATACGTCTCATATAAGCTCTTCAACATCTTTAAGTAATTCATAACTTCGAAAGTTGGAATCTATAGCAACATAATGATCATAATTTGAATTTGATTGTGTAATCCGATCATAGTACTCATTGAGGCAATTTCGATCATGTTAGCTATAACGGAATGAGTATATATGAGCTAACTTTAGACTATTTGATTCCATGAATACTTGAATCCTTTAAGAATTTGACAAGCGATACGCATGTAATGACATTTCATTTTTAAGAATTTGCTTTTAGCAACGTGTCTTTTATGATCCTCATAATATTCAACGATAAATGTCGTAAGTCTCTCGTCAATAACAACTATATCTATTATGTAACATTGTACTTACAAAAAATTATCATATATAAGGAAATATATTCATAATCCTCATGTCTCTTGTAGACATTATGTCATAATGATTTATTTTCACTGTGATCAATACATTTTTGTATCATGTAGGGTTAAAGGTTTAAATATCTCATCACGTTTCATATATTCAGTTTCGTTAGAATTGCCTCTTTCCAATTTGACCAATAATATGCTTAATTTGTCGACATGCATAATGAAACGTGGTATAACATCGATTAATACAGTTCTTAATGGTCTTTGGTAGCTACCATTTGTAAATTGTCATAGATGATCATCATTCATAAATCTCACACATTCTTATATGCATGTATTTTTTATATTGGGTACTCATGCCACTTCTTGGGCAAATATTGTCACTTCTAGGATAAATATTATCTAGCGAATGTGGATCTTTTACTTGTAATATCATGTAGACCATTAGAGGACATGTATAATCTTCCATTTTCAGAAGCTTAAAACTTTAGACCTGGTGGATATATTCCACTCAAATTCACGTCGTTATTCAAATGACAAGTTTTATTCTCCCCCTAACGGTGGGAAGATTGTCGTGTTATGACCATTCAAATGACAAGTCTTTAGAGTTGGTGGATACATTCCACTCAAATTCACGTCGTTATTCAAATGACAAGTCTTATTCTCCTCCTAATGGCGGGAAGATTGTCATGTTATGACCATCGACAAATATACGTTTAAACCTCTATCACTTTCTTTCAAGTGAGATGATCATTGGCTGGTGGCGAACCTAAACCAAGTATGAGGTCAAAAACATTAGTATCAACCAAGATATCATTCTCCAATGGCGTACATACAACTTTTGTATGTATAGCTGTATTAGGAACTCTAATATTGTATCATGACATTCTTGTCAGGAGAACCATGTCACTTGAATACACATGCATCCCACAAATCAAATGGGGTCTATTTGAGTTAATATGGATGATCTCATAGACTTAAATTCAAGTTGACATCTATGCTTTTAGCATATACATTTGTCAAAATCTTTTATCAATCACTAATTGAGACATTTCTCAAAATCAAAATACAATGTTGGAAAAACAACTCACACCACTTTACATCGTTCTTCAGGAACAATCTCTCTCCCTCTCATGACCGGAGGATTGTCTCATTAAAGTGAAACTTAAAAAAATATGTGACAAATAAACAATTGGCTATGAGTAGGGCTAGTGGTCATCAGAACTTGTTATTGATTCCAGACAGCACTATAAGTAAAATATGACATAACTTGTCATGTCAAATAACGTATTTGGTTCAATGAACTTCTGGTTCATGATATTATGTGCCTTAGTTCACTGTAAAATTTGGCACAATCTATATCATATATTAATTGATTTTGAACCGCATTGGAGACACTTAATTCAAAGAGCTGGAGCCATCAATCATATGTAAAATCAAAGCTTTAGGTTGAATTTTATAATGTTAGAACCAAAGGTTCTCAGACTTCGGGTTCAGATAATTCTAGTGCTCAAAACTTCAGGCTAACTCGAGTAATCCAAGTGAAACTTCAAGTTCACATTTTATGAAATCATATTCATATATGCTCAAAGCTTTGGGTTTGAGTTTCAACTGTTAGAACTTCAGGTTCTTTAATACAATATTTTGAACTTCTAGTTCAAAAAACATAATATTCGAAATTCATATCTCCGAGATATAAGGCTACTGGCCCGTATGATTAACAATAAAATTTAAATAATAAATAGTGTAATGAAAGTACATAACAAAATAGGAAAACTATAAAGAACAAAAAGTAAATAAATTGACATAAGAAACTTCTGATTCCATGAATTAATAAAATACACAGATCTTCAGGTCTGGTTAACTTTACAAATATGATAATCTTGATCTTCCGATCTCCTCTAGTTACACAAAAATGTAATATCATATAAGGCGAGGAACTTCGGGCCCTTATATAACTAGGGATCACAAGATATGGTTCCGTCATATTTTATATGACTTTAAGGGACTTTTGACCCTACTTAATTACATAATCTTTGAGAATCTTCATATCGTAATTTCATTATATTATTCTTTGACAAACTTCAAGCCCTCTATAGTTCGATCAAGAGACTTCAGGTCTCGATCTATAATCACAAAATTCACAACTAGGAGTAACCGTGATTTTACTCTCAGTCAATAAAAATTGAAACATATTGTGAATCCAATTGGGTCAAATTGATACATACATACCTGAAAAGGATTATATGCCTTACCAAAACTCGGTGGTAAGAGCCGTATGAAATGAGGTAGTTACTTTTGCTCTAAGGCTATCATTCATCGAAGGATGCATAACGTTCAAGCAAGAAAGCTAGAGTTACAGTGATAAGAAATTGATGCATGTTTCTATATGCTAATTACTAAAGTTGAAGCCATGCAATTACAAAATAGAGATGTTGACTTTGGTTAAGGAGAAACAAAATCAAGACTTCATACTATGCAATTCAATGAAAAACAAAAAAAACATGGACAAAACCAAAGGATCGTACCAAATATGAAATTAGAGGCAAGTAACATCTATGTATTTATCCCCAAATACCAACAACTCAATCAAAGCAATTTAACAAATCGAAGACATCTATTAAAACTGAAAAACAAGATCACCCACCAATCATGAATGATCGATAAATTAAGATGGGGATCCCAAGCGTATTGATGGATCAATGTATATATAGAAGCTTTACGGATACATGGACTAAATGACTATGGAAGTATGAAAATTTCACCGAAATCAAAAACTCATAGATCAGAGAATTATGGCTAAGCAACAAAGTCACCCCATATAACTCATAGATCATCATATAGAGTATAATAAAAGAAAATTGTGCGTGGACGACAAATAAACAATTTTGGATTTCTAGGGTTTGATCGTTATCAACTCAAATGTAAAGTCGTGCTGATAACGTGTTGTAAAGAAAAAAATAGAGAGAGAAGAGAAGACACAAAGAGAATAGTTGGAAAGAGGTAGAAGTATATCTCATTCACTCTCATTAGCCTCCTTATATGGTTTACATCAGATACATAACTAATGAGTAATTACGTGGACAACCACATAAATAATAATACCTACATAAATCATGTCTTCAGGCTTCCAAGCATAAATATGTTCTTCAGCCATCCTCCCAAAACACTCTTCCAAACCTAGACACTCAAATCCGAAAACTCTCAAATTCTCTCACCAAAGTGCATTTCTAGCTCTCACACCATGCTTCACAATGTTAAGATTTGATCTGAATCACATACAAAATCATTTAACCAATCAGATTATTGGATTGATTTTGACCTAATCAGTGTTTAGATTCAAAAAAGACCTTCACACTCGTATTAACTAAAAACTCTTTCGAATTAGCACGTATAAATCCTAAACCCCGTAGCCGCCAAGTGCGCACCACCAATAACACTGGTAGCAACGGTGAAAGTTCACTGCACCATTATGAAGTGTGTAAACAAATTAAAATAGAAAGTGTGTGTGTATATATAGACACACACACAGTGGGAGGCCTCATACAGTATATATGTAAATGAAACTTGGTTTCTTCTTTGATTGTGAGCAAGAGAGCAGGGCCATGAACGATATCATATATTGACGTGGACAGGACTGAAGGAGTGTATTGGCTCGCACCAGTGAGTGAGCAGGGTAAATGAGAAAAAGAATAGCTAGGTTCATTCTTTACAGACAGATGCATGCAGCGACCATGCTACCACTTTCCCCTTCGAATGGCTTCGATCAGCATCATAATCCGTCGTGCGCCGCCTTGAATGGAGGAGTGACGCCTGCGGCGAATGATATCAGAAAAGAGGAGAAGCAGTCCGCTAGCTAGGGTTGTTAAAATTATAGCTCGGTCGAGGCTCACACAGCTAGCTTTGCATGCGCCACCTCTTTCACCCCGTTTTTCTGCTTTTGGTAAAGATCGACGTAAAGGTTTCGTCAAAGAATTAAATGAGTTGAAAGCTGTGTGTTCATCTAACCCTTTGTTCTATCATTATACTGCCAAAGAAATGAAAGAATTATTTGCAGATTTTTTTTTGCTTCAGCATTCAAGTAGTCAATTTTCAGATTTAGAGTTCCATCTTCAGTCAGCGATCCATTATATAAAAACGAATCTAAAATTCTAAATGGTGAAACATATCGATCTAGGTAATTATTAGGACATGTAGCAGTACCCTGTCGTATAAGGCATCAAAAATGTCAATGCTGATCTGGAATTCTGGATGCAAACGAATACAATGTAGAACTAGTGTGATTTCTCTATTTGGATAACATGAAATATAGTAGTCAGTATTTGAAATCTATGGCACATATATCCCTGCTAAAAACAATGGCATTATTGAAATGTAATTTCATATAAGTAATCCTGTACCAACTCTAATACTTGAAGACTCCAAGCATATTCTATCACAACCAAACAAAACTAGAAGAAGCTGAGGAGAAAAGAAATAAAGAAAACCGTAATGTCAACTTCGATGAATGGCATGCTTTGTAGTGACATAAGAAACACTAGATTGTGCACACACGTATATGCCTTCAAGATTGGTGTGACTCAGTCGGTTGCTATATATATAAAATTTATGAGTAAAAACTAACAAGTCTATGTCAGTTTGTAAACTATATAGAACAACAACAAGCATGTTAAACAACTTATAAGTTGTGGATTGGATCGCCCCAAACTCGTTTATATAAATCGAAGTCTGTTGGAAGATTCTTCATTTTAGGTTTTATAATTCAAATGGCATGCCATCCTCTCTCATGCATTTACCGTTTCCTTCACGTACGTGCCCTAGAAGAAGAAGAAAAAACGAAAATGGCATCAGCACCACGATTTGATTAAAGAAGTAATCCGAAATGATTTGATCGATAAAAAGAACTCAGTTCTGCTCCTATCGAAATCGCACAAGTTTCACAACTGTAAACATTGTCACCAGTGGCGGCCAGCCGTCAACATTTTCTCCAACCCGCACCAGAAACCCTAGCTCGATCCTGACAGTAACAGCCTCCAGCTACTAGCCTCCCATACGACACATGGTTTAGTCTTCATTTAGATAAAAATACAGATCAGATCTATATAACTATATAAGAACCTCTAACTCTAATGGTTTTCATTCAATATCTGGGGTAATTTCATTATCTAAGTCATTCCTCCGTTCATCGTTTATGTAAACAATAGATACGTCAATGCTAGAACTACCTGTACCATTTTTACCGACTTGTCATTTCAATGATCCAATGTGCATTTGGTGCAGTTTTGCACACCTTTACCTGCCGTGTATATCACCCAAGATTAGTAAACTCAGCTAGTAATTGAAAGAAAACTTCATTATGTAATATAGTCAGGTGTCACGTAAACCACCAAAACACCTATAAATCTATATACCCAGACCCAGCAATCTTAATTAATCGGTAAATTCACTAATTCAGTGTACGTAATTAGGTGGGCAGCTAATTTAAGTCAATTAAAGAAACCCTTGTTCTATCCTGACGTTGGTTTTAATTGTTTGTTCTCTAGCAAGAAGTCAATTAACGTAGCATTCAACATTTCAAAACCACCCGAAAGTTGCTGTAGGTTCAATGGCTCTTATCTGTTGCTATTTCAAAGCACAAGAAAGATGACCTATATAATTATGAGAATCCTAGATCTCAAATCTATTGCATGTTGATTGGTTCATGTACTACAAATCATCACATAGTATTGTGTTTGAACTATACTGCGGAAACGTTACTGTAGAGAGATCATGCTGCAAAATTCTCGATGATATATATGCTAAGATGATATTGTCGTCTCACATACATCATGATTTTGAGAACTCGATCTTAAAATTAAGTTAACCTGAGTTACAAAAGAAAACAAACATTCATTCAATTATAAAAGCTATAATATTACAAAGATAGCTTGGATCTTTGTCCTGCTTACTGTATATCCTCTCCCATTAGCCCATCGATCCTAATTTAACAAGGTTATTGCAGGACTAAAGACAACTTAAATCCCACAAACTATATACATAAACCAGACATATACATCTTATATCAACCCAAGCTTAAACATACATACATATATGATCACATTCATCATTCATAGATATAAAATTAGCTAGAACTGATTAATGGCAACCATACGAGACGGGCTGAGAAGATGATAAGACCCATAACGCTTAGCAAATCCGCATCCTCGAGGAACCTTATCAACACCATCACCACCGCAATCCTCCATTTCCAGCAACACCTTGTAGAACACTTGAACGTCACAAGGAAGCACGAGAGGACCTTTACTATGGTACCCGAATTCGGACTCGGCTTCCTCAAGCAGCAACTTGAACAAGGGATGGTTTGCGTACTCGGTTTTCACCACAAACCTTTGCTTTTCAGGTCCAACGTAGACGGAGAAGCAGCCTTCTGGAGCCACCTGGCGACGGTGACAACGACGATCATCATCATCATCATCCGTTATGGAAAGGACGATGTGCCGACATGATTTGCTCTTCTTCGTAAGAGCAGGTACGGCCGGAGAGGAAGAAGCAGTGCCGGTGCTAGTAATACTACTCTTGCGGCCGATGGATTTGCAACGCTCCCATGTTTTAGTTATCAAGCCCTTCTTACCTTTCACCTTCATTGCTTCCAATGAACAATAACAACTAAAAAAAAAAAAAAAAAGATGTATATGGGTGTTAGGCTCAGAAACCACACACAGCACCACCCTCCATACTTGAATTCTGAACAGAGTAAAGGCTTAACTCAAGGATCAGACCGATCAGGTGGGAGTTAACCCCTGTCATAGACCAAATAAACCATGACTTTCACCCTCGGCATCATTGTATTACTCATACTTCCTCAATGAACAAGCAAAAACAATATGCTGAAAAAGACTGATGATCCCCGAGTATTAAGAACGGGGAATTTATGAAGAAGAGGTGGACTGGTGGAGTAGGTGACTAGGTGTTTTTGGAGAAGTGTAATGAAGAATGGTGGTAGGATCGAGGAGGATAAAAAGGAAGAGGGAATTGGGTAATAGCTTCACGAGATAAGCTCGAGCTCTGTGAAGCCGTAGCTTGCTTTGCGTCTTTGCTGGGCAAAACTCTAAGCATGGAAAGGAGGTATATATAACGCCCACATGTATCGTATTTTATTCTTAAATCGATCGTCCCCTCCACTTGTCTTCACTGATATACCCACTTGTCAACGCCAGAGAGCTACCTATTTAACTAAACATGATTCCCTATGCAAATTTTAAAAGAGTTTTTTTCAATTAAAAGAAAGTAATTTTGGCCAGTTTTGGGTTAAACCCTAGCTATTTTACTGCGCCCTATGTCTTTCTTTGCTATAGAAGAAGAATTTCTGACTGCTTGTGAAGTACTGTGTGGGAGGCTTTACTGCTTCGTCGTTCCACTGTCTTTGCTGTTGTTTATTCATTGATCCGCGCCGAGAGGAGAGAAAGAGAGAAGCGAAACAATTTACCCTAACTTAATAAAAATTGAGATGGGAGAGTCATTCACAAGCAAGGACTTTCATAATAAAACCCTACGAATTTTTAAATGAACGCTTAAATGATTGTATTGAGAATTAGAGTAATCAAGTAAAATATACTGATTTTAAAATATATAGAGGAATGATTAGAGGCGGACATCCGCAACGAAGAAAAAATGTGGACACCACCTCAAGGAGTCTCACGCCGGCGTCGACGATGGAAGCTCTGGTTCTGTCCTCAGAGACCTCAGACATCCCAGACATCCTCACCATCAAGGTGAAGGCCACGGTGACCTAGATCACAAGTGCAGTCGGGAAGTGTGCTGGAAAACTTCAAGCACTTCAATCTTGACTTCAAACTCGTCGTCGGCGAGTCCATTGGCAAAAAGAAGGTAATGATGGAGGTATGAGGAGCACCAATAAGACCGCCGAAGCCATCAACGCCGGCGTGAGGCTCCTTGAGGTGGCGTCCACACTTTTTATTCGTTGCGGACGTCCGCCTCTGATCGTTCTTCACACACACACACACACACACACACATATATATATATATATATATTAACCAACTATAAAGTCTACAATAGACATTCATCTAACCGTTTTTTAACTCTTTACTTGTTAGAGGTAGGTGCAAGGAGGTGACACCCCTGCCTACTCCATTTGAGTTGCTACTTTCACATGAGATGGTTATTCCCCATCAGAATGTGGTTTTGCTTGTGTCTCCTCCAAAAAAGAGGAAGATAGGTCGTCTTGTGGGTTCAAAAACTTGAGGATGTTAGGCCTTGAAAGCTTGGAGCTGTGAGCAAAGGTCCGAAGAAAGCAAAGAGAAGCTTTGGTATTTAGAGGAAGCTGTCTTTGACTGAGGGAGACGGTTGGTTCAAGGGTGGAACCATTGTTGCAAAAGGTTTCGGGTTCTGTTGATGGCCTTCATGTAGAGGAGGTTAGGCATGAGTAGTTTGATTGTAACTCTTCTAATAAGTTGGATGATTCAGACAGTCGTTACCAGTTAGAACCGGGATCCTCTCCTAATAGATGTCTTCCTAATATTTCCTAATAAGACGATCTTGACCGTTCATGCTTAATCAATGGACAAGATATGTTCAACATAACTAAAAACCCATTTTCTCATGTATATTCTATCTCACTCTCACTCTAGATCTATCTCTCTTCCTTCTTTCACTTTCTCTTTCCAGAAAACGTCAAGAGACCCGCCACGACGCCCTCCATCGAAAGTGGACAACTTTGAGAAGAAAGTTTCTGGGAATGGTGCGAGTCCGCACGACCGACTCTGATGAAATAAGAAGAATGACGACTGTGCTTTGATTGAGTGGGCGACTTTGGCATCTCATGTAATACCCCAGATTTTCATATCATTTTTCTTGTATTTTTTCATATTTAATGAAGGATTATTTATAGAAATTATTATTTGGTAGTGCGAAGTTAAAGTTTCGGAAGTAATTTTTAAGGTGCTTTGACTTTTAGGAGGCCAAAAGTTGACTTTTTTTTTCGTAAGTTATCTTCAAAAACTCCCTTCTTGAAAGTTGTAGAGTTTGTCGATACAAATTTGTAGACATGCGGCACGCCTGAAACGGATGTCGTATGAGAAAGTTATAGTCATAGGAAGTTAGTTTCCGGTTTCAGAAAGTTTTTAAATAGAAGGTGGTGAGTTTTATTTTTAGAGAAACCCTAAAACCTTCTCTCTCCTCTCTTTTAACCTCTCCCGCGCAGCTGATTTTCGCCAGAGCTAGCTCTTCCGTTGATCCGGCCACCGTTTGGACCGCTGCCGGTCCCGTTCGACTCCCACCGGCGACCTCTTCAAGGCTGGGCAGCTGCTGCACAGCATAGCACGCCGGAAACGGAGTTTTTGGCCGGGAAAGGGGGTTGCTATGTCACCGATCGGAGCCACCATTTACGGCAGCGACGAGGAGCAACCTTAGGTGAGTTCTGGTTCTCTTCTCCTCCTGGTTATGGCTAGGCATAGATTGAATCAAGCTTTTGAGTTTTTGAACCCCGATTTGCAATTTTGGAAGTTGATTTTGGGTTGGAGTTTCGGGGCTTTTTCCGGCCGATTCCGGCCAAATCAGTTAAAACCTCAGGTATTAAAGTTGTTCATCATGCTTCAATCTACAAGCTTCATGTTGTGAGTTTCTCCTAATTCAGATGTTTTCAGGTGGCGCGTGGGGCTCACTCGCCGTCGCCTGTGGCGGCGCGTCCGACTGAGTTGCAGCCTTAGTTTCCTGTGATTAGCTAGCCCTTGTTGCTGTGAGCTTGTTGAGAAGTAGTATTGCTAGGTTTTGAGCAAAGATTGCATGTTAGGACCTTAGGTTTATTTATTTTGGCTTGGTTGAGTTGGAGTTTAGGTTTTAAAAATTTGAGGCAGCTCTATTGTGTCGTTGAGTTCAACGACTGTGGGAAGTTGTCCTCCCTTGAGCTAAGGGTTAGTTAAGGGTATTGTGTTATCTTTTATTACTTTGGTTCCTAAGATTTTTAATTGTATAATATTAGGTGTTTTGTGAAATTGTGATTGGCTTGCTTTCGTTATGGTGGGATTTGCAGCGGGATTTCTAGGTGAGTAAATCTCACCAAGGTTGACTTTTGAACCAAGTTTTATTATGGTCATTTGATGATGATAATGATTATGATGTTGAATTTATTATTTTGCTATTATTTGTTTTTAAAAATATATGAGCTTGATCGCCAACGGCTCATAGGTAAGATAAAACAAGTTTTCCTTATGCGTTATTTGGAGATTCATATGATCATAATTTTATTAATTTTTGATAGATTATTCTTGTGGAATATCTATAATTTTTCATGTAAATATATCTATGTGGAAGAATATAATTTATGATGTGATCTTGTGTTGTTGATGATGATGTTGTGATATTGTGATTATTGAATAAATAGCCAAACCGGGTTCCAAACCTTTAATCGGGTGATTGGTTACTGTTAATATACTATTTATTATTTTGTGTTTTGATATTGGACAGTCAAACCGGGTTTCAAGCCTTTGGCCGGGTGATTGGTTACAGTTAGGAATAAAGCTCTAGTCTGTCTGTCGATGTAGGTCATGGGAGATATCTTATGGTATTTGGGACCCATGGATACACAATTGTTGTTATAGGTCATGAGGGGTGTTTATTAATACCTGGGACTCATGGGTACATGTTATTTAAAAAAATATGGAATTTTGGATTTAATTATTTATCTAATTGCCCTTGTGATAAATTGGATGTTTGAAGTGTTGTGTTATTTTTGAGATTACTCATACGAGCTTTTTAGCTTACCGGGTTTGTTATCTTACAACCTGGTGCACCAATTCATGGTGTATGGGTTAGACCTGCATGTGATGATCAACAAGGTTGAGTCGGAGACATAGTGGCAGAATTTTCGTTTCTTGTGCACCTTTTTGTTATTTTGGACAGTTTTGTTTTAAGTTCGTGGTAGCAACTTTTTATTACTAGACTTTGAAGTTGATATAATTAAGGAGATATAATGTTTAACTCGGTTGATGAGTTTATTAACATTTACATTTCCAGGATTTGTTTATAGTTTGGAAATTGTTTGAGCAAGTTTTGAGATATTAATTTTATCATGCCCAAATTTTTTAAAATTTATCTTTCGAAAATTGAG
Organism: Fragaria x ananassa; assembly: GCA_034370585.1. Classification (NCBI taxonomy): domain Eukaryota; kingdom Viridiplantae; phylum Streptophyta; class Magnoliopsida; order Rosales; family Rosaceae; genus Fragaria; species Fragaria x ananassa. The sequence continues at coordinate 24,002,784 of CP139762.1, read as the reverse complement.
GTGTGACATCTCATAGTCGTGGAGACAGTGCAACTTTAACGACCGATGGCTCAAAGAGAGATCCACAATACTCTAATTTCATAATCCTAAAAATTAAATCATGCTTTCAACTTATGGACACCTTTTTGTTTAAGTCCAAATCGTAAAATTTAGGTCAAATTTGAAGGTCCTACCCAAATTCTGAACTTTGGTTTGCTCAGCTTGCAAGTAAAGCAGAAGCCCACCATTAAATTTTTGACCTTTGCACCAATAATTTAAGAAAAACCCTCTCAATTCAATTTTCGGGTTTTGCTCTTACAACCAATCAATGAACAATGAACACAAATGAAAAGTTGAAAACAAACTTAGAAACAAAAATTTGACGCCTGAGGACGGGCCAAGGAGGACGCTGGAGCGGTTGGTCTCTTGACGTGAAGAGAGAGTGAGAGAGGATGAAAATAGTGCGGTTATTGGGACCTCCAAATTTGCTAACTAGATCTCACTCTATTATGAATTATTAAATGATATATATATATATATATATATATATATCCTCATACACAATGACTATTAAGGACAATAATTATACAAAAGGAAATGGTATATTTATTCTCTCTAGACTTTCCAATTCAATAATAATTTATTACATTCTTTATTATTTTCCTTATATATTTTCTTTTTCTAATTTCTTTTTATGAAAGCATATATATATATATATAGTTTTAACTTTTTATTAATAACTCACACACCTTACATATGTTAATGAGGTTTGAACTCATGACCTCAAAGTTGTCAATTAAAACACCTTAACCAACCAAGCCACGGCTCACCAACCACTACTAGAAAAAAGTTCTAAGGTGACGAAATATGTTTAATTCGTCACCTAAGAGAACACTTTAGTGACGAAACCGGTTTCGTCACCTTAGTGACAATTTTCGTCGTCTAAGTAAGGTAAGGTGACGAAACATTATTTCGTCACTATTTTCGTCACCTTAGAGCTAACTTAGGTGACGAAAATACATTTCGTCATGTAAGTAACAGGTTAGGTGACAAAATATATTTTCGTCACCAAAGTTTTGAGCACTTAGGTGACGAATATAAATTTCGTCATGTAAGTGATATGTTAGGTGACGAAAACATATTCCGTCACCAAAGTTTTGAGCACTTAGGTGATTAAAATATATTTTGTCATGTAAGTGATAGGTTAGGTGACGAAAATGCATTTTGTCGCCTAAGAACTTACTTTTGTGACGAAAATAACTTCGTCTTGTAACACCTTTACTTAGCTGACGAAACATAAAGTTGTTTGTCTTTTTGAACCAACTACGGGGTAGAAGTAAAATTTTAAAAAACCCACCGTACTATATGATCAGTGTACTTAAATACGGCTATGAAAAAAAATCCACCAGTTTTTGAAAACATTTAGGTCTCGATCCACACGGTCAACATTAAATTAACGCCACTTATTACACGAAAACGCTCTTTCCTACCCCTATATGACCTAGTTTGATTCATTCTTTCACACACAAAACTCTCACATTGATGAGATGTAACCACTCATGTAAAAATTTGGATACATTCACCTCTCGATGATAGGGCTCAACATAGGGAAACATAAGCGTATATAAGGTTGACCGCTTGTATCGGGGACCAAACGTTACCGAAAATATGTGATTTTTTCAACCATAGTCGTATTTCACCATACCGATGACATCCTATTTCACAATATTTTTGAAAATATTACTTCCTCCCTATAGTTGGTTCACAAATATCTACACTTGCATATAACCTACTAAACAAGTTATACCACATTAGTAGACACGTTGTGGTTCTGTTGGCTAAATTTTAAAAAATAAAAATTCAACCGTACTATATGATCAGTGTACTTAAATACGGCTATGAAAAAAATCCACCAGTTTTTGAAAACATTTAGGTCTCGATCCACACAGTTAACATTAAATTAACGCAACTTATTACACGAAAACGCTCTTTCCTACCCCTATATGACCTAGTTTGATTGATTATTTCACACACAAAACTCTCACATTGATGAGATGTAACCACTCATGTAAAAATTTGAGTACGTTCACCTCTCAACGATAGAGCTTCACATAAGCGTATATAGAGTTGACCGCTTGTATCAAAGACAAAACATTACTGGAAATACGTGATTTTTCAACCATAGTTGTATTTCACCATACCGATGATATCCTATTTCACAAAATTTTTGAAAATATTGCTTCCTCCCTATTTAACAAGATCACATTATATTAAAACCTTTTCTTAAAAATAAATATTTTTGGTTCACTGAGATGACGAAAATTCATGTTTTCGTCACCTAACTACTTCATATTTGGGGGGTAAAAAATTCCGCCAATTATTTGGCCAAATTTTTAATCACTTCCGCTAAAAATTTCAAAAACATTTGAACCAAATTTTTGAAAGTTTCCTTATATATCCTCTGCCTCACTTTTCATTTCTCTATCTTTTTCTTTGAACTCTCTCTTCTCTCTCTTCCAGACTCTCTTCTCTCTCTATCCTTTCCTCTGCCCCAGTTTCCACGCACCGAGAGACCTTCTAGCTTTCCCTCTGCAGCCGTTTTCCCTCTGCCTTCTTCTTCGCCACCGTCACCTCCTTCCTCATCGTTGGCAGCCGTTTTCCCTCTGCCTTATTCTTCGCCACCGTCGCCTCCTCCCTCATCGTTGGTAGTTGTTTTCCCTCTGCCTCTCTTTCTTCTTCGCCACTGTCGCCTCTCTTTCTTCGCCACTATCGCCTCCTGCATCTCAAATTCAGCCGTTTTCATGGAAGGACTAATTTTCCTCCTCCATCGGACTCCGTGCCCATCTCGCCAGCGGACTCCGCACCCATCTAGCCAGCGGACTCCGCGCCCATCTCGTCAACGGACTTTGTGCCCATCTCGCCAGCGGACTCCGCGCGCCATCTCTCCAGAAGACTCTGCGCACTCGCCAGAGGACTCTACGCCCATCTCGCCAACGGACTCCGCTCGCCATCTTGCCAGAGGACTCCGTGCGCCATCTCGAAAGAGGACTTCGTGCCCATCTCGCCAGCGGACTCCGCGCCCATCTCGCCAGTGGATTCTGCGCAGCGGACTCCGCGCCCATCTCGCCAGCAGACTTCGCATGCCTTCTCCCCAGCGGACTCCGCGCCCTTCCGGTTGGCCTTGTTAATTTGTGTTTTTGCAAATGACTACGGTGGCGATATCGGTTGAAATTGGGTTGCTTGATATTGGTTGTAAGATATTGGGGTTGTTTGGGGTTGATTGGATCTGGGTTGTAAGAAGTTGGAGACGAAACTATTGTCAGCTAAGTAACAGGGTGACTTTTTCTACGTGAAAGAATTGTCAGCAAACTAAATAAATTTCGTCAACTAATTAACTGGGTGACGACCGAATTTTCGTCAGCTAAGTAACGTGGTAACAAAATATTTTTCGTCAGCTATGTAACGTGGTGACGAAATATTTTTCGTCATCTTAGTAGTGACTAAGATGACGAAATTAATATTTTCGTCACCTAAGTGCTCTAACCACCTACCTTAGATGACGACTCTTAGGTGACGAAATTTTCGTCAGCTAAGTGTTTACATGATGACAGAAGCTCTAAGGTGACGAAAAAATTTCGTCACCTAAGAACTTTTTTCTAGTAGTGAACAATGATATATATATATATATATATATATATAGTTCATAAGAGCAAAAACAATGATCAAATATCGATCATGTGATATAAAATTTGGTATTATCATACATGTTGAACACATATACTTGCAAGATGCATAAATATTTTTGCAAAATATATATATATATATATATATATTGATTATAGAAAATATATATCTATTAAAATAATTTATTATGAGGTATAAATATAGAGATCAAATTATTCAAAATAAAAAAACAGAGAAAAAATAACACGTACAAAAGAGAAAAATAAAAGTTAAAAAGATATATAGAATAGTTCATGATAAAACATTTTCTTGCATGAAAAAAATAATCAAAAAATGAATGTAGGGATAATGGATGTTCAAAAACAAAAAGGTAAAAAAAAAAAAACAAAGAATGAGAGGTCTATTGAGTGAATAAGAGGTAAAGTAAGTAATTAATTGAAATATATGTGAATAAATAACTAAGGTTATGTTAGGAATTTGAAATGAGGTCTAGTGAAAAAATGCTTATATTGAAAAGTAAAAAGGAGGTGTTGAGAGAATAAGAGGTATCCAAAAGCCACACTCGGATGAAAAATATTGTAGATAGAGAGAGAGAGAGAGAGAGAGAGAGAGGAATACATGAGCAAATGGTTTAAGTCATGTTGAAGAAATCTTATCCGTTGATTACAAATGGACGGTCAAGATCGTCTTATTATGAAATATTATGAAGAATTCTATGTGGAGAGGATTCTGATTTTACCAGTTATTGATCAATGTACCCATTTTAGGGTTAGCAACATTAAGATGGCTTAAGTTGATTTTTGCTTTAGTTTCATAAGTTGTTTTTAGCATAATTCGTTTTTATTTTCTATGTTTTTAATGTATTATTACCTATAGTTTGTTTGTTATTCTTTGATTTATTTATTAATTTGAAGTAAGATTAAAATTGTTAATATTGTAGCTTCCTTTATTATAAGGGTATTTTAGTGATCAAACTAGTTTTAATATCAATTTTATACGGTAAATAAACAACATTAATCGTAATTAGTTTTATTATTATAGTGATTCCTTATAGTTAGTACACAACTAAATGGAAATGAAATATTCTCATACCGATTCATTTTGTCTCTCATTCTAGTTGATAACTATTTATGATATTTTTCATTCCAAGTTAGTAAAAATACCATAAAAGCCCAAGGAGAGGTGTGGCAAAAATCAAGGAGTCCAAGAAAGGAAGGTTGCGTCGACGATTTCAAATTTAGAATCCTAAATCAATTAAAGCATATCTTCAAGGGAGAGTTTAAGTAGGAATCTTCATGCAATATTCGAGGAGATCTTCAATTTAATCTCAAAGGTTGGATGCGAAATATCTTCTAAAATATTTGAATGAATGGCCAAGGAAATTCATAAGATTACTTGACCTACAAAAACTATATAATCCTTATACCCTAGTCTATGACATGCACTATATAAGGAGTGATATGCTTCATCTTTTACACACCTCAAAATTAGATTTACACTCAAATCAAAACCTATAATAGATTTCACATACATCCCCCTTTCGTACCAAGTAGTTTTGACATCCATAAAAAAGAACGTACAAAGTTGCGCATCATCATCTCCACCGCTTTGAAAGCTTACTGTGTTCATCAAGACTCATAAGGTGTAACCATGAACTCTCTATATTTAGTTTTTGCTTTTTGCTTTTGTTTTGGTTATTTTGGCTACTAGTGTGAAAGGTAGCATGTTTTAGCACTTTAAAATTCTTTAGAAAATGAAAATTTCGATATCTTATATGTTGTTCTTGGATTGTTGGTTTTGTAGGTTTAACCCATACTTTATGTATTCCATGTCTTAGTGTGCAAACGATGATTTATCTACTCATGATTTGAGCCAAATTGAGGTTTGCTAGCGTACTAGGCCTTAAATGAAAAACGTATAATTTCTTAGGTAAAGAGTATACTTGTTAGAGCATCTCCAACTGTTCTTGTATCAATTCTCTAATATAAAGGAGGAAATCACAAAATCTCTAAAGTCACGTTTACTAACTTAGAATGAAAATTATAATGAATCGGTATCAACAAGATTCGGTATAGAAATATTTCATTTCATTATACTCCTTACTTACCATAAGGAATCAACACATGAATAGAACTAATTATGATTGATGTTGTTTACTTATCATATGAAATCGGAATTAAAACTAGTTTGATTACTAAAATACCCCTATAAAAAAGGAAGCTAGAATATTTGCAATTTTATTGTTGGTTTTTTTGAAGATGTAAATATTCTGGCACTAACCTTGGAGTCAGCCGTCTTCTTTGTTGTCGTTGTTGTTATCTGATGTGGTAACAATAAAATATATATTTCTAGGGTTGCGCAATTTAGAAATATTATAATTATGTGAGGATATTTTAAGGATAAAAAGTTGATTCCATAGCTTGATTCTGATTCCCAACTCCCCATTTGAGTATCAGATTAGAGGGTTTTTAAGAAATCGATTCCTGATAAGCAAGTGAGACTTACACTCATTCTAATACATATCATTGACATGTTAGTAAATACCGGAATTCACACATCCCAGAATCAATTCCGCCACTCTGAAGTTCATTCTAGATTAGTAAACATGCCATATATAAAAGAAAGAGTGTGGGTATTGGGACCTACAAATTTGCTCATTATACCTCTTATTCTCTCTACACCTCATTTTTACTTTTCAATATAAGTATTTGCTCACTTGACCTCATTTTAAATTTCTTAAATAACCTTAGTTATTTATTGACATATATTTCAATCAATTAATTACCTCTTATTCACTCAATAGACCTCTCATTCTTTGTTTTTTTTTCCTTTTTTGTTTTTCAACATCCATCATCCCTACCTTCATTTTTTTATTATTTTTTTCATTCAAGAAAATGTTCTATCATGAACTATTCTATATATCTGTTTAATTATTTTTCTCTTTTGTACGTGTTATTTTTTCTCTATTTTTTTTCTTTTGAATAATTTGATTACTATTTTGTACCTCATAATAAATTATTTCAATACATATATATTTTCTATAATAGATATATCTTAATTTTTTTTTTATAAAAATATTTATGCACCTTGGAAGTATATGTGTTTAACTTGTATGATAATACAAAGTTTTTTGTCACATGATCGATATTGATTATTTTTTTAGCTCTTATAAACTATATGTACGCTTTAATAAAAAGAAATTGGAAAACAAAAATATATAAGGAAAATAATAAAGAATGAAATCAATTATTATTGAATTGGAAAATTAAAAGAGAATAAATATAATATTTCTTTTTGTATAATTAATCATTATTGTCTTTAATAGTCATTGTGTATGAGGATGTGTGTGTCATTTAATAATTCACAATCAAGTGAGGTCTAATGAACAAATTTGGAGATCACAATAGCCGCACTCTAAAAGAAAATGAGTCCAACTCCAACATCTCTTCTATTATATTATACAAAATTAAATGTTTTTCTGTATAATTTAATGAATATATAAATATTATATATTTATCCAAATCAAACCCTAAATTTCATGTTAAATGTTTAAATTTTATGCCCTTTTTTTTAAGGAGCGAGAATGAATTCTAAAATGCAAGCAATAAATTTTAGAGATTTTTTCATGGATATACAAATTTTGAGAATTCTATAGATATAGAAGATATGTTTCTCTCTATCCCACTTTTTGTATTATAAATGATGTTTTACATGAGCTGTTGGAACCAAAAAATAGTGTTTTTTCTTTAAAATATAAATAATTATTGTTTTACATGAGCTGTGAGAGGTACTCTTAGGACTAGAGTTCTGATACTTTTTTTCTATTGGAATCACACGGTTTCCTCAAATGATCCTAGATACTATTCTGTGTCAAAAGATAATGTCATAATATTTCCTCCCTTTTTAGCTATCAATAATAAATTAGGATATATTTCATCATCATTCCCAATCACTAAACCCTAAACCTTGTTTTACATATTTCCTCATCATTCCCTAAATCAGTCTCTGAAATAATAGAGATTGATGTAAATATATGGAATGTTGTTTTCTCTCTCATCACATTCTATTTCTTAAGGATTAGAGCAAAACAATCAAATATTTCTCTAAAATAGAGAAAATCTAAGATATAGAAAAAGTTGTTAGAGGTGTTGTCACACCCCGAATTTTGGATAAATAAAAATTCCAAATTCAATGCATGATAACTAAAAGAAAAACAAACTTTACAACTCTTTAGTTTTACAACTTGTGAAAGAATAAATTGAACCAAATAAAACCTCTCTCAAACTCACTGCAAACTAGAAAGTAAACAAAAAGAACTGTGCCTATCTGCCGCAGCCTCAACTCTGCTAAACCTGACCTGCAAAAACAACCTCTACACCATGGAATGGTGCACCGGGTCGTAAACAACAAACCTGGTAAGCTTTAAAAGCTCGTATGAGTAAATCTCTAACAACATACTCAACCCAACAACACATAAGGTAAACTCCAAGAGTTCATGCATTAAAAACAAATTCAGAAAAACACTTACAAACAAGAGAAAACGAAAGGAGAAACTAAGAAAACACAACAATTCACAATCACTCAAAGTCATAAATGAAATCCTGCAAAAAGTATAGTTCAGAAATTCCATTAAAATCACACAATTAAAATTAGATAATCTCCTGCGGACAAGCATAGTTCAGGAAATACTCGAAACAAGGAAATTAAATGACATCATATAAAAATATCACACAAACATTTCTCTACTCTTACTTATGGGTTCGCCAACGCAAAGTCATCCCCCATAAGTAACTAAACAAACACGTACTCATGGGTTCGTCAACACTTAGTCATCCCCCATGAAGTACCGACAGACTAGAGCTCTAAAACTGACCGTAACCAATCACCCGGCCAAGGCTTGGTTCCCGGTCCACCACGAAGGCTCCTATTCTAGTACTCAAAACCACCACACAGGCACACAACCACAACTAATGCAAACATTCGTCACTAAGACAACAATTCCACAACGAATGCACTCACTCACCACTAAGGTACACATATTCACAACTAATGCAACATTCACCACTAAGGCATACATTCCAATACTCTCCCAACATAACACTTATCAATTCACAAAATAATAATACAATTATAACCGTAACCTACCACCCGATTAAAGGCTAAGAACCCGGTTTGACTATTTAAACAACAATTCTACATCACGCTATCACATTATCATAACGTGTCTTCCACACATAAACACGTGGATATAAATATTTATACCAAGAATAATTCTACCAACTCTAATTATTACTCATGATCGGAAGTCCTTTTGAAAGATTATTTTATTAACAGAAAACTTGTTTTCACTTACCATGAGTCGTTGACGATCAAACTCATTTATATTTAAAAACAAATCATTTTCTTTCAAGGACAACTTCACAATCAGCAATAATTATCATTATCACCAACAAAATCATCATCAAAATCATCATCATCAAGACCATCATCATATTCATCATCCTAATAATTATCATAATAATTATCATCATATCATCAACATTTCCATCAGCATCATCATAAATCTCATCATCATAATCATCATCATAACAATTATCATCATCAACATCAACATCACAATCATCATCAAATCATGATCAAAATCAACATCACAATCATCATCAAATCATGATCAAAATCAACATCACAATCATCATCAAAATAATTAGGCCACAAAGTGGACCTTAGTGAGATTTTTACTCACCTCAAATCCAGCTGCGTCTTCGCACGCACAACTCAAGCATATCACACCAAAATCACACCACAAGTCACCTATTAACAAAACGTTAACCTTAGTAACTAAGAAAGCAGCATTATCCGACTCGAACCGAAACACAAGTCCTAACCCAAAACCTTGTCACTCGAGACAAAACCTCTCCCTATACCTCAAAAAGGTCGCCTGAACATCCTACACAACCTATAAAACCACAAACCAGATTCTAAAAACAGATATACTCAAAAATGGAAACCGAACGAAACCTAGCATGCATCAACGGTAACCAAAACCTATAAACCACATAACAACATGATCGTATCAACAAGCACTACCTAACCAACAACACAAACACCACAACCACCTCCGGACGCGCCGCCACGCGCTGCCCCTAGCGGCTGCGCGTGGGCCCCACGCGCTGCCCCTAGCGGCTGCGCGTGGGCCCCACGCGCCACCCCACTAACCTTCAAAAACGGACAAACTTCCAACACCAAAAATATAGCTCAGAGCAAGGAGAGCAACTTCCATACCTGAGGTCGAAACCAAATCGGCCGGGAAGTCGCCGGAAACTCGCCGGAAAGCTTAGAATCCACCACCGCCGCTCTCCGTCGTGTGTCGCACTTCAAGGCCACCAGCAATCGGACCAAGACGCCAAGGGCTAACTATCCCGACCGGTCTCCCACCTTGTCGCCGCCGTCGGAGGTCTGAAACCCGACCGGGTCTCTAACCCGAGCTTCCAAGCTTCGGGTCACCGATTCAGGGTTGAAACGGTGCACGTCACCACCACAGGGCAGCTCGGACGGAGGAGAGGAAGAGAACCCGACCGGTGCCGTCGTCTGGGTCGGCCGGAGTTGGCCGGAAAAGTCGGGTCGGGTCGGCGGGTCCGGGTCGGGTCGGCTGGGAAACTCTGACAGTGAAGGTGTCGCGAGAGAGAGAAAGAAAAAAAGAGGAAAGGTTTCCGGAAAATAAATGAAAGGAAACCTAACTATTTTCTTATTTATACTAAAAATTCCCGATAACCACGAACTTCTGCTGACCATAACTTTTTCATACGAAGTCCGTTTTACGCGTGCCACGTGTCTACGAACTCGTATCGTCGAGCTCTACAACTTCCGTGAAGAAAGTTTTCCGAGAAACCCAATAGATAAAAAAGTCAACTCTTGACCCTTCAAAATAAAGCATAAAACCCTTTCGGGTAAAATTACGCGTCCGAACACTTCCGCTCTTTCTTCAGACCTCAAAAACACACTAACTTCTAACTCGAAAACTCCCAAATAATATTAGAAACTAATATCAATTTTTCCGGGGTATTACAGGTGTTCTAAAATTTTGTGTAAAACCACTTATATAACATTTGTGCAGTCATTCTCGGGTATGTCATTTTCTTGTGGCACCATGGTGGCTGAGCTAGGCCTCCTTGTTCTTTTTTTCATTTAAATCAAAATCTTTGCTTATGTAGCCGCAAGCGTTCTACTTTTATCTAAAACCCGAAAGACTGACGTGTGACACGTCTATGTTTATACAGATCGCACGACCCAACCCAGCCCATTTAACCAATCCACACTACCTTGAAAAAACTCTTCGTTTGTAGTCTGTCTAGTCCTTTTCAGCATCCACGTGACTGTCACGTGCGAAAGTCGGTTGGGCTGCCTTCCTTTTCCAAAACAGAGTCGCGCCACTTCTCTCCCCTCATAACCGTCGTAGAGCCCCAATACAACTCTCCATCTTCCTCCCCACACTTTCCAATCTCCTCCCAAATTTCCTCAAAAACCCTAAAATATCCATCACTCTCCTTCTCCCCTCCACATTGCTCCCTATCACCATGGCCTCCGCCGTCAAGCAAGAAATCACGTACCGCTCCTCCGCCGCGAAAACCGCCAACCCCGCGCCGATCGACATCAGCAGCGACAGTGAGAGCAGTAGCAACTCCGTCGATTCTTCCGACATCGAAGGCGACCTGGAGACCACTGCCTTCATCGAGTCCATCACATGCAAGTCCAGAACCGAGCGTAATTCCGACGAAGCTCCGCCGGCGAAGAAACCAAAACGCGGCGGCGAAACCGCTCTAGGGTTTCCGGAACCGGTGGATGTCACGGCGGCGGTGCCGTTGACGATGGCGAGGGTCTTGCCGGACTCGACTTGCGTGACGCAGAAAATTGGCCGAAATAGTAATAATCTGAATGAGAATCAAGTCGGTCCTGTTGTAAAAGGTTGCAAGCAGTTCTGGAAAGCTGGGGATTATGAAGGTGACAAGGAGAATGATAGTAAATCCGCGTTTTATTCTGGTAAATTTTTCTCAGGCTTGCTATGCACTCCAACTGTTTGATAAATTTTCTAGTGATTAGAATTATGGTTTTCGGAATTTTGCGCTTGCAGCTGGCATGGATCATGCGAGAATTCACCCTAAGTTTCTGCATTCGAATGCCACCAGTCACAAATGGGCGCTTGGAGGTAGGTTAAATTGTCAGCGAAGTGTTGGATTGAGGTTTATGATACAATGTGAATGAGTGAATCACTGTTGTTGATATTTTTCTCTTTGCAGCTTTCGCGGAGCTGTTAGACAATTCATTAGATGAGGTAATTGAACTTCTTTTACTTTTTTTCTTACGGCTATGTTTTGAAGACTGGACAGCACAGGAAGCATGAGGGAGCTTTCCTAGTTGAGGATGGAGAATGTTGAGATGGCTAGAAATAGGGAGTGTTTGAAGGGGATAAGTTTCATAGCTTCTTGCTTATTTAATTCATATTCTGGGGTAGTTCATTTTCGTTACCTGATTATTCAGCTAGGATGACGATTGGTTGTTGTATGGGAGCCTGTCCTTGCTGCTCCTGTCTTCTAAACATGGCCTTAATCGAGTTTGGTCTATACTACTAGATATATGTTCCTTACTATTTTTGTTGGCCAGGTCTGCAATGGAGCCACTTATGTTAATATCGACATGTTAAGAAATAAAAAAGAAGGCAATCTGATGCTTGTGGTGGAAGGTATGTGGCTAAATCTTCTATCACTTTGTTGTGCTGAACGCGGCAATAGGATGCCCTTTCCTTCGTATACATTCTTTCATTCTACTTATTTAGGTATTAACAGTAGCTTTATGTATCACAGAGTGTTGTTGGTTCAGTTTAATTTGGTACTTATGGTATAATCTGTGTTCTAGGACATATGTCCCATGTCTATGTTCTTACATTCCCTCTTGAATTTTAGGAATTCTTTAATTCGTTTGCTATTTCTGAGAAACATTACTCAACTGGGTTCATAGAAACTTAATGATTGGTTTTTGTACATACTGCTGACTGCAGATAATGGTGGTGGAATGACTCCTGAAAAAATGAGACAGTGCATGTCTCTTGGGTATTCAGCAAAAAGCAAAATGGCAAACACAATTGGTCAATGTGAGATGCTATCTTTTCTGTATAAGTAGAAGAATAAGTAGTACAACAACGAAGATTGTTTGACTAATCATTTCTCTCTTGTTCTCATAATTTCCTTTAGATGGCAATGGGTTTAAGACTAGTACTATGAGACTTGGAGCAGATGTTATAGTATTCTCTCGTTGTCAGGGTATCAATGGAACAAGGTTTGTCTTATGCCTAGTTTGTCTTTATCAAACCATCACTTGAAAAATCTGAAGTTTTGCATGATTGTAAGGCCAGTTGCTGAAATAGTAGAGACTTCGTTTCTGCTTTTTACTTTACGTTCTGCTCCTTTTTTCTAATTGCCAACATGAAAAGTATCCAATTCATCCTTTTTTCTTAGCCCAACACAGACCATTGGATTGCTATCTTACACTTTTCTGAGGACAACTGGAAAGGAAGATATAGTGGTTCCCATGGTAAGAATTATTTCGGTGAATAGTGATAAGAATTTTGCTGGCTGGGTTCTGGACTGCTCTCAAAGTTAGTTTTAACGTTCTCAATTCAAGGATTTTCTTGCTATCATCTGCTGTGATTTCTGGAACAGAAGTTGAGAAACAGGACTCCATTTCTTATCTAGCCAATAATCACTGTAGTTAAGAAGGAAGAGATGTTCTTGACAGATAACTTATCAACAGTAACGTTGGAGAATGATTTAAATTGTTTTCTCGCTTATGTTTTCGTGTTCTTTTCTCGTATTGTTTGTCACTTATTTCTTTCTTTCTTTTTATCGTAAGATTGACTATGAGAAAAGTGGTCGAGGTTGGAACAAGATGATGCGGGCTTCTCCAGATGATTGGACAAGAAATTTAGAAACCATTGTGCAGTGGTCTCCATATTCAAGTGAAGAAGATCTTCTTCAGCAAGTAATTAATTAGCTCTCATCATTTTGTTTTTGGATATATACTCAGACATTGTTTTCATATGGCTAGTTGGATTTGACTTGTTCTTATTGCTGTGACTGCGCATGAGAGAGAAATTCAATTTAGTGTAATGTTTCTTATTGATGTACTATATTCATTTCCCATGCTTTTCTATAGGGCTGTCCTGTTCTATATTCTATGACTTGTTAGTTCATGGATGATCCATTATTGCTAACAGCTGCATTTGCTAATGTTTAAGGGTTGATTTCCTGATCTCTTAAAATATAATTATTGTTAGAAATTTAAAATTGTTGGCAGCTTTAGGCATAGGTGCAGGAACATGTATTAGAATCTAATCAGTGAAGCTGTTTTAGTCTCATTGCTTCCTTTGCTTGCAATATCTGCCGAACATTGATGCATTTTTTGTTTTATTATATCACGTTCCCGTGTCTTGGTTTATTTCCGGTTACCATCTTTCTTGGCTTTTATTTCTTTGTATGAATACAAGTTGGTCATTCTGTCTATCTTATGACACTTTGTTTTCTTGTGCTTTGTCAAACTGTAGTTTAAGTTATTTAGAGGGCATGGCACACAGATGGTTATATACAACCTTTGGGAGGATGATGAAGGACTTCTGGAACTTGATTTTGATACAGATCCCCATGTGAGTTTGACTCTTTTCACTTTTCTGCTGCATTATGTAAATTCAAAAGGGGCACTGCGGTTCAGATATGATGTCTTACTTTTCATGTTTGAAATCACAGGACATTCAAATTAGAGGAGTCAACAGGGATGAGAAGAGCATTCAGATGTCTAGAAAATATCCCAATTCTAGACATTTCTTAACTTATCGACATTCATTGAGGGTACGTGTGGAGTATACATTCAACTGGCATTGAACTGTAATTTTGAAGAAGACAGAACACAACTAATAATCATGGTATCTAATTCGGTTTTCCAGAGTTATGCATCAATCCTCTATCTCAGGCTTCCATCTCAGTTTAGAATGATTCTGCGCGGGGAAGATATTAAACATCACAATATAGTGAATGACATGATGATGACGAAGGTGGTGACATACAAACCTGTAAATCTCCCAGAGGGAATGCCAAAAGATTCAAATGTAATTTCTTCAAGACTTAATCTGCATTAAGATTATTTTGTCTTGAACTTATCAAAGTACTGCTAATTCTCTTCTTTCTACAGATGGTTGCCAAAGTGACTCTTGGGTTTGTGAAGGATGCACGCTCTCATATTGATATCCAAGGGTTCAATGTTTATCATAAAAACAGACTGATTAAGGTAGTTATTGGTTTTCTTCTTTATAGACGTGATAACTTTTTCATGTTCAAATCCAGTGCATGGTTACGATCTTGATGTTAGGAGTTCTGGCTCATATTCTAGGTTGTCATACTGGATTCTTCCTGACAATGGAACAGTTAGAATGTCCAATATGATTTCCTTGTTTGGTCATTGTAGACTCAAATCTTAGGTCATTAACCAAACATCTGTAATTAATATTTTTATTTTTCATTTTGCCAGCCTTTTTGGCGTGTTTGGAATGCTGCAGGCAGTGATGGCCGTGGAGTTATAGGTATTTTATGATAGTTTCCAAACTGATTAATGTTTGAATCCAATGTAGTCTTGTTTTTTGGCTGCAGTGGCCAATTGATGTTACTTCGTTCTTATCACCCGTTTTGTAACAGGTGTGTTGGAAGCTAATTTTGTTGAACCAGCTCATGACAAACAGGGCTTTGAGCGGACAAATGTTCTTCAAAGACTTGAGCAACGATTGATTGGAATGCAAAAGGACTTCTGGTTTGTTATATTCCCTCTCCATGTCATTTAGTATCTTGAGGAGTTGAGGTTGTGTCTTCGATTTACATGAAACTTTTAACTCAGGTCTAAGAATTGCCAGAGTGTTGGCTATGCTCCAAGAAGACGTACTAGTGACTTTCTGAAAAGAGATTCTCCAGTATCTGATAAAGAGAAATCACCCACAAATCAGAATGGTCATGGTGGGTTTAAGATAAAAACAAGTAAAAAACTCGAAAAAGGATCATCACCTGTGACTACTTCAAGTGAAGATGGCAACTGTAATGAGGCATTGCATTCTTCCATTAAACCTCAGCCAGATCATACGTCAGACTCAAGGGAGGGTCACACACCTTTGAAAGTATGTCTGCCCATTACTTCTCAATTATGGTTATTTGCTGCTTTCGATTTTATGGTCGTTTATAGATGTACATATGACAATGAATTTCCTTGGATCTACTGATTGTTAGCACAATCTGGTTTTCTCCTTTAACCGTAAGAATTCTATTTCAAATTTTAAGTGTTCAGATATAGTTTGTAACCTGCCTTAGCAGACATCTAATTAACCAAAGAACTCGTATGCTTGTAACGAACATAGAAATGGCTTGGGCAGTGTTTGTGTATTCCTCCTGTATGCTTATATTTCCTTCCCATGAACAGATAGCTGATACAAATGGAGGACAAGTCATAATGGACCACATAACTGGGCATACTGAGCGTTTGATTATGTTGAGAACAGATTCATCTATTGTGGAAAGGTGCTGTCAGAAGTTCTGTGAAATTGAACTCTCTTATCTTGTTTGCAGTTTGTTTGTGCCAAATGGTGAATGACAATTTGGTTGTGTTATAAATTCCCCTGATTTCAAATCTAATTTTTTTTTTTTTTCAGATTGGAGGAGGCCAGTCATGAAGGAGATAGGTGTATATCTCTTAAAACTGAAGTAAGTGCACATTTAGGTGGTTTTCTTGAGTTGGCTGTGAAGACTTGTTTTGAAATTAAAATATCGCTTAATCAGTTATTATCTAAAATTTGCTCCATATATACTTCAGATGAATGCTTCGGGACCAAGATCCACCCGTTGCAAAGCAGGCTGTACATCCATGCTATTGCTAGACTGTACTTTTATTTGCTGTTTACTTGAAGTGAACATTTATTTTATAGCTGATGTGGGCTGGCTTTGGTCGTTAATGCTTGACCGTTACTGCAAATCAGTCAACTCCATAGAATTAAGCACTTACTAGTAGAAATCAAAACTTGATAGGTTACTAGTACTTAGCATTAGATGCAATGGAGGATTGGACAATAGTTTTCTTTGAAGTTCGGTTGCAGTTAGTATTTTTGCGATAGGTTACTAGTACTTAGCATTAGATGCAATGGAGGATTGGACAATAGTTTTCTTTGAAGTTCGGTTGCAGTTAGTATTTTGGCTTCTAAATTTTATTAATGTGTTTTCTTTTTCTTTTGAATCAGCTTGAGAAGGCAAACGAAAGAATAGTAGAGTTGGAGAAAGAGCAAGACACACTAATTCAGGTACTAGTGGAAGAAAAGACTGAAAGAGAACAGGAGGAAGAACGACTCAGGAAAAGACTTACGGTAAGCACTTACCGTAAAGTCCAACCAATAATCTAGCATTACAAATTGTGCATTCTATAAGATATTCTATTTCTTTTCTGGTTGCAGGATGCTTCTAAAACCATTGATGAGCTGCTTGAGAAGGTAAGACGGTTAGAAGGAAGGACGACACAGACATGCAAAGTTGAAAAAGAATGAAAATCTAACAGAAATGAGTTCTAGGCTTCAACTATACAAGAGGCTTATTTGTACAGACAGTAGAAAGGTTCTGATGACTAGAAACCGAGCATTGCAGAATATGTGCAGTTAGAAAGTTAGAAATGGAAGTAGCAGCACCTCGTATATATCTTCTTCTTTTTTTCAGCCTGGTATGGTATTTTGAAGTTGTCATTTGTCAACGGTTTGCAGAGGACTAATTGTATGGCTGGATTAGAGTGAACTAACAACTCATTTCTTTCACCTCTTTAAAACAGTAGGAGACACAGTCAACCCTTTTGTGGTTTAATTTTGTTGATTAAACCATGCTATATTGCTATGAGTTATAACTAAAGCAATTGATTATTTTCTTCTTCTTTTTTTGGCTCAGAAATGTATTGCTTGTTTACAATTTTACCTTTAGTTTCACAAATATATCATGATTCTCTAGTCTATACAAGAAAAGTATGTTGCCATTGCTATATATATGTATGTATATGTTTGATATCTCATACATAAACAGAAGCTCTCTTTTATACCCATGAATTCATGATAAATAATAATGTACTGACATGGATTATTGTACTGATAGTGTACTTAAACTATGGGTTGTGGTTTTGAGGCCTGTTAGGAGGGGATGGAGGAATATATGGTATCCAGGTTCTGGGGTCTCTGAGATTGAATCCTGGTGGGGGAGGAGGTGGAGGAAAGACAGAAGGGATGAAAGGTATCCAAGTTCTTGGGTCTCCTAAATTAAATGGAGGTGGAGTGTTTGGGGCCAAAGGATTTGGGGATGGAAAAGGAGGGAGACTTGGGAATGGGAATGGCAAAGATGGAGGGAATGGAAAAGATGGAAATGGGGGCAGAGATGGTAGAGGTGGAAGAGGAGGGAATGGGAATTGAGGCATAGGAGGAAAAGGGAATTGAGGCAAAGGAGGCCAAGGGATTCCATAGAATGGAGGAAAGTATGGGAGAAAAAACTTGGAGGAATTGAAAGAACTTGCCAATTCTTCCTCCTTCCTATTTCCACATAGGGTAAGATTCTTCTTTGGTGGCCTGTAACTCAGAGCATTCATGCTGTAAATACAGATGTTATCTTGTTTTGACTTGACAGAAATCTCATCTGCTGTGGTTCTTAAACCAGGAACATTGCAACTTTTGGATGAGCTCCTTATCAAACTTGCTTGGCACATTGACTTAATTGACACACCACTTAAGCAGTTTACCCCATCAACTGAAGGTATTTCCAGCTTGTACACCCCATACTTGTTTGTGGTTTTATTGACTGAGAAATTCATATCCTCTGAGGCTTTGGTTGAGCTCCCTCTGAACTTGCATTGTATCACAACATCCACACCTGGTAATAAAATTCTTTTGTAAAACGTTATACTACATTCTTGAATCTTACAAATGCGAAAAACTTTCCACTTTGCAAAACAAACTTTAAAAAAGTAGTTGTGCAAAACGTTACCTTTAACTACATATTTTGCTACTAGTGACTACGAATGAGTTGAGTACCTGGGAGAAAGTAGCTGCTTCTGGAGAATGTGTTGCTTGAACAAGTATCACAGTAAACCGCTCCTACGACGGTGATCCGAGCGGTTGGTGCAGTTGGTTGATGAGCTACCGAAGCAATGGGGTGAGTGAGGAAACATGTAAGAAGAAGAAGATGGAACATGACTATATGATCTATATCCATGGGAGAGGCACTAAAGAAGCTTCTAGCAAAGCATATATGGTTACTCCATTCTGTGCATCTAGAGCTATATTATATAGCTAGAGAGGTTCATTCAGTCATTCATGGCGACTATGTGCATTATAATGAGCCCGTGAGCTTTTGGTGTTAGGACCCCAACTGTAAACAGAGAGGTGAAAATATGCTTTATCTATTCACAAGAAAACAAAGACATGTGAAGAACTTGTTGCCAGATTGTCAGGGAAGAGGGACATGGAGGGACTTTGATTACATCTGTAGCGAACTAACAGGTAGTGGAAATTGAACAAGAGGCTGTGTGCTTTTCTGGATTGGAAAAACTAAAAAGCTCCATGGATTCAAGGACTTGTTGCTTTAAGACATGGACTCTTTTGGTTTTGGGACACTGAGGGATTGGGGACTCCCCTCATTTGGTCATGTATAACCCACTAGAACTAGATCACTGACAATGCCCAGCTCTCCACAGCTAGTATACAAAGTGTTTTGGACAGATTGCTTATCTTATGTGATCTTGGCCACATTAGTTTACATGCTTTGAAACCCTAACAAGTTTGTACTTTGTTTAATAAGTTAAACGCTTAATCAAAGTTTTGTCTTGTATGAAGAAGTGACTACAACATTAGTTTGTAGTATTGATTCTCTGCTCTTGACTCAACTGTCCTATTAGTAGTGTGGGAGAACTGTTAAACAAGTGAGATGCTTAATAGTTGATCCTTCTTATGCGGGCAATGAAGACCATATGCTCTGTTACTCTACTAGTCTTTGGGGTTTCATCGCTGGAATGTGCAAGGGTTTTGTACTATATGTACGTATGGATCTTGAACCTGTCCCAGAATCTATGTGGCCGTACCCTCGACACATCGGGGATTATGCCCTGTTTCAATCATATCCTCTCTAAAATGGTGTAACATATTTCATATTGTTTTACAATAG
This sequence comes from Fragaria x ananassa, assembly GCA_034370585.1. Lineage (NCBI taxonomy): Eukaryota > Viridiplantae > Streptophyta > Magnoliopsida > Rosales > Rosaceae > Fragaria > Fragaria x ananassa. The sequence goes on along the minus strand of CP139762.1, from coordinate 23,982,862 downwards.
AAGGTAAACTACAATGCATTATATGGATACATCAATCGTCATATTGTAAATAGTTATTAGTTAGTGGACATTCTTATAATTAGCTGATTAAGGTTGTTATTGTAATTTACATCATGGTCTCATTTTTTTTTTTTTTTGAATAAAAGGGCTAGAACGGCAGCCCTCACGCCATTACCATTAACAAAACTTCAGAATACAAGGGGAGACATTGTGACTAAACCCCATACTGTAAGAACACCCTAAAATAACATTAGGTATGTCTACAAAATCTATGTATTCTAACAAGCACCATTTAGCAAAGAGTGCATCATTGGCTACTCCATTTGCTTTACAAATTCGGCGACATACCGGAAAAATACTGCTCATACAGAGCCATAAGTTACTATGTCTATCAGTTTTCCGGGTATGTTGCCACTGGAAATTACCAGTGACCCTTAGTTTCATCCTGCCAATAGGAGACTGCGATCATTTGACAATGCAAGGAACTCGCCGCCTCATAAGAGCAAACATGGCACACTGTGTGCACCTAGTAGGACTGAGCCCACATCTCCAAACCAAACGATGATCCGGATTTATTAAAAACTGCAAATAAAACACTACTGCAAAAATAAAATAGCTGAAAATAAACATAGAGTAGCCCAAAATGGGCCCAATGACCAAAACTTCAGCCCAGAACGGGCCCACTGACCATGCCAAGGCCCAAAGGATATGAATAGAAAGTGGGTCGTACCCACCCCTCCTGGCCCTAGTCTAGAGTCCCGTCGACCACAGCGGGTGTCGAACAAACACCGGATCTACGTCGTCGACCCATCATTTGTCCGGCCTTTGAAGCTTGAAGCCAAACACTCCACGCCAAAACTCACCTGAAAGTCCGACATAAAGATCTGACCCCAACATCAGCCGAACAGATGGAATCCGATCTATTCCATCGAACCTTGCCCATCAACTGACAATAGCTACTCCCCTTCATTTCGATCCGGCGATTCATCCCCACTCCGATTTGAACCCACAGCCATGACGCAACCATCCCTTTTCTCCGAGAGAGACAAGAAAGAACACCCCCTAATTCCATTCTCTAACACCACGACACGTTCAGAACACAAAACCCTTGTCCGGCCGCACCCCACACGTGCTGGCTAAGCCAGAGGTCGTCGCCGACATTGGGGCGAAGCCGGACAGGTACCAAGCCTACCGACGGTGTCAAGAAGAGAAAAGAGTTCCCCTAGGGTTTAGAGAGAGAGGGAACGCTAACTGAGTTTTTTAGGTATTCATCATGGTCTCATCTCTATATAAGAGAAAGTTCTCAACTCAAAGAAAGATACACATTCTCTCATTTTCTTGATTGTTTCTCTCCTTTTTCAATTTTTTCTCTTTCGTTTTACAACACGTTATCAACACGAATAGTTCTAGAGAGCATTTTCAGTACACGGTGTGTATTTTCACATACATACATGGATGAGCAGGATTAGAGAAAATAATAAAGAAACATGGTGGTCAAACATATGAATCGTTGTAAACAGTTAAGATTATGTCGTGTAAATACACGTCGTGCATATACGAATTTCCATTAGTTTTAACATTATCTTGTTTTTTGTTGCATGTGAAGCTCTAGAAGCAAATGATGATCTTTCAATTTGATTCATCGATTCGCTCTACGTTAACATGGAAAACTCTTAAATCGATGATCAACCATATGAGGATCATCATTTAACCAAGTTATTGGATTGACTGAGAAGCTTCACAAATGACCTTCTCAATTCTACACATAAAAGATGAAGATTATCCATTTTGCAATGAGTAACGTTTTCTTATTTTAATTCCAATTCATATTTGCTAGCTTTGATTATATGATGAAAAATTATCATGAAGCACGAACCATATTTCATTTGTATATATATGCATATTAATTTGTGTAGCATATAGAAAAAATCTCATTTGATGCATGAACCACCAAATTTATATTATTGATCTATTTGGTTAATATATATATATATATATATATATATTGTATATAGATTTGTTCATGTTTTGATATTTGAAAGAAAAATATGAACGGCCAGTAGCCGCTGAAATTAGTCACCACCACTTGCCGCTGAAATTAGTCACCACTACTTGCCTAGTAGTGCAAATCAAAAGGCACATGGATCAACAACTTCAAACTCACATCAAATTCTAGTACATACAAGCATTCCAGAAGTAACGCTCGTAACATTTAATCGTCCAAGTTATGTCCATAATGATCAATTATGTTAGAAGCATTATGGACAAATTTATTACGCAACTTATGAGTTTAATTTTCAGTTACACCATTTTGTAATATGACATTATAATTTGTTATGCTAGAAACATACATTATGTGTTTTAATTAAGTGATTATTACATATATGTTATGTCAGAAGCATTTGCCTAATTTACTACTTGTATGTAAAATGCTGCTGCATTAATGAGATTTGAACCCACTAATTCTTTGGGTACATAATCACTACATAAAAAATATGTCGGTCGGTTACTAAAATTAAATCATAACGGAAAAACCGTAAATTTAGTGTTTATACTAGATGTTATATTGACAATATTCATTATGCCCGTAGCATATGTAGTGATGAAAAGAAATTAATGTTGCTCTTAATGAGATTGAAATATAATTCCTTTTTAGTAATGCAACCATGGTAACTGCTATATCATTAGCATTGTGTCAGTTATAAATTTGAGTTATATTGAAATTCAATGACGTTAAAGGGAATATAATGTCATAAGCATTTATAAAATATATAACCTATACATTATGCTAGAAGAATTATGAGCTGACGCACGTAACCGCTACGTATTGAAATTTATTGGTTCAGTAAATACCAATTTTATTGCATATACATTATGTTGATGATAATTAAATTGTTTTCGTTATAATTTAATTTATTTCGGTTTCATATAATTACTATCACATTAAGTTTGGCTGTTACGTTTGAATAACATACATTGAATTGGTTTATGTTATATTTGTGAATATTCATGATGCTAAACCAGAAGCTCAAATCAAGTCAGAAAATACTACATCAAAATGGAGCCAGAAGCTCGACCCTTTGCTGCAAGGCTAGCACATACTTACTTTCACATTAAGTTCATACATAAATATTGAATCACACTTATATCGAACCTGTAGTTTCGATAGACATTGAAAGATTATGAATCTTCTCAAATAGGCTCACACACTTGGATGCAATGTCTAGGAAAATCGCCGGAGGTGTGTGCTTAAGAGAGTCTCTCTCCACCACCTCAGGCCCTCTTACCTGGTCGTTTTCATTTGGAGCTACCGAAAGGGTTGAGTTGTATTTTTTTCATGTATATCGAACCTGTAATTTTGATGATGACATATAAGGAAATCTGAAGTTCACCATACATGTTTAAATTCAGTTTTTCATAAATGTTATAGAACTTGAAGTTCTTATTGATTGTTTATGGAAGATTTTACCCATAACAATTCATTAAATGAACCAACTAATTGAAGTTCTTAAAGTTCTTATTAATTGCTGAAGATATTACCGAAGCGTAATTAATTGCTAGAAGCATTTATGCACATAATTGTGTAACAACATGTTTTATTAGTAAATACCAACATGATTGATGTTATTTGCTATATTCAATATCTTTTTTTTGTTGAACTAAATTTTCACACTAGAATACGTGTAGAAAATTCAGGTACCCGATGATAGTAGTTTATAAATGAACCAGTAGTTCGTATATAGATCAAACTTGAAGTTTCGATAATACTACTTAAGAAACTTGAAGTTTCCTTCATAGATTCACCGCAAATGATAGAACAAGTAGATTCCACATGTTTAATATTACATATCATATCATGTCATAGGACTCGAAGTTCTTATTAGTTGTTTATTCATGAGTCCTTAAAAGACTTATACCTTGACTATCTATTCATTAAATTTTACCGACTGTAAGTCTCAAGCTATCTATCTACGGTAGATGTTTTACTTGCTTGAAGCAAGACATAAAGAGAATATTGAAAAGGCTTGTTGCCCCTAAAATCTAAGTAGTCCAAGTTGTAGTATATTTTGTCTGACGCAAATCTTGAAAGATCAACTTCACTAAAAGATCATTTCTTATGAGTACCACCAAGGTATCATTGTAATATATTTGCATAACCTAAGAGTGTACTGCCGAAAACGTACATTGGAGAAGTTAAAATATTTTAGCTAGAAGCTAACCCATACGAGCATATATTAATTACTTGTTATAGTAATAGCTTTTGGGACACCCAGGTAGAAATATGGTGCGCCATATCCTTAACTTCATTATCATATGGGCATCCCCTAATGAATAACGGTGTTGTCTTTAATGACACATTATGTTATACTTGCTAGTTAAGTATATGAATACTAGAGTAACTAGACCATCATATGCAAAGACTTTTATACACATACACACACACTATGTTTTTCTGCACTGAATGCAAGAGAAATTTTGTGGACATATCCAACCACCATAAGGACTAATTAAACATTAATGGTTTTGCTTGATGCATAGAAAAAAGTGTTCAGATGTCACACTACTGTCCACTGGAAAATGCTGCTTATGCTAAACTCTCACTCAAATCATGAGATTAAGGGTACACCACTTGGATTATCCCGTAAAGTCTATAAGATTTGATAATGCCAGAGAGTTTACATCGAAGGTTTTTGATGATTATTGCACATCCTTTGGGATCGATGTTGAACATATAGTTTTCTATGTTCGCACCCAAGATAGTCTCGCATATAGAACCTTGGTAATGCACACCAAGCTTCTGGTGTTTGTGTCGGGCTATGAAATATTACATGCAGCCATGTTGGTTCGATTGAGGCCCACTCCTTGTAATACCCCAAAACTTAGTACTAATTATATAGCACACTAAGGCTCCTTAACCTTAGATAGTAATCCAAATATCTTCTAAAGTATTCCTTTTAGAAGCCAATGACTCCAAATATCATACTTACAAGATATATATTTTTATTAAGTATTAAAATTTAAGTAAACTACTTAAATACCTTAACCCGTATTTCTTACATATAATCAATACTCGTGATCGAATTTAAGACTCGAGTTAGTATTGCTTTTATCATGCATACTATTCTAATCTTAAATATTACTAACACATTTACAAGATCTTAAGAAAAAGAAACATCATATTCATTTACTTATTAGCTTGAGTAGATATATATCTATATATGCATATATAAATATTTGTATATCTATAGATTCATGTCAATACATATATAAGGTACGGTATACCTCATATATAGATTCATGTACTAGCTGATTTTTCTTTTATCTCTCTTAATATTTGGTTTTCTTTGTGAACAATCACCCTAACTAGCTAGACTATCACTCAAACTTAATGTTTGGTCTTTTAAGTCAAATAAAATTGGTGGAAATTAATTTACAATGCATGCTTCATGGCCTAGCTATTTATACTTGGGAGCTGCAACATCTTTTCTTCACACTCCAAGATCAAATGTCAAGATGATCACAAACTTCCTTAGTTGAATAGAAAAGCTCCCACACCAAAATCCTACCCTTCACTCTTTTTCTCTTGAGAAGTTCTCTCTTTGTCAAAGAAGTCCAACCTTGTATCAACACCAAAACCCTCACTTCACTTCTGAAAATTCAAGTGTAAGTACATGGTTACATTCCTATACTCTTTTGTCTTTAAGATTATCAAAATGCATAACTAAGGATAAAATAGAAAATAGTATGTTTTCTAGAAATTTATATTTTCGTATATAATTAAGTATCACTTTGTAAAATTTGATCACAGAATTAGATTTTTCATGAAAAATTCTTCAGTTTAGGCTTTTGAATCACTTAAAAAGGTTTGGAAATGGACAAGTTATGGCTAATCAAACTTCCAAACTAATAAACTTGCTGAAAATCCATTACAACTACCACAACTTCAAAAATTCATATCTCGCTCATTTCTTAACCTTTTTCTACAAACTTTATATCAAATTGAAGCTTAGGACCTCTATTTTAAATCTGAAAAGTTTCAGAAGCAATGGTAAAATATAAAGCACGTAAAGACTTAGACATCAAAGGTAATATAAAGGATATCAGCTTTCTGCACTGCTACTATTTTTCACCATTTCTGGACTCTATGACTTCGAACTGGATTATATGACTTATCCCATTGGATTCCTTACGAAAAATCCTTTGACATGGACTCCTCACTTGCCTACTTTGGACATAAATTGAATGAAATATGAAAATGATAAGTTGACGGGTTCTTTGGACAAGAATTTCCCTCACTATGGGAAATATGATTACTAATTCTTTGACTACTAACTAATATTTTCTGTTTATTTAATTTAAAGTACATTTACTTTATTGCACATTTACTTTCAGGTTTATTAAATTGCTTAACTTGTGCATACCTTAAGTTATTGACAATTTTTTTAAAGTATATATATACTTTGTTGGTCTTGAAGTAATTGTCTTACTTACTAAAATTTGCTATATTTTATTGACGTAATTATATTTGGAGATGTGAAGCCGGGTGATTAGTACTACCCCGTGCTTAAGTGAATTACTAGTAAAAGTGTTTTGTGATTTGTGGAGTTAGCCTGGGCCCTAGTCCCTACAGATAGTGCATTATTATACTCATAGAAAGAAAGTGTCGACCTTGAGTATATATACTCTGGTATTGTCCTTAGTATGCTGCGGCTTATTTGTGCTTTGGTATAGTGGACCTAGCATGTGATTTTTGTGAATTATTACCAGTTTCCTAAATATTCACATGAATGAATTTATTCACGCTTGTATATGTGTGTGTGTGTGTGTGCATAAATAAGAATCGGTATGAACAAATAAAAATGATTTTTGGTACATTTTTACTTAGTTGTGTTTATTTTTGGTTTCCTATAAGACACATTATTATAAGAATGTAAGTTGTACTTACTGGGTCTGTGTTACTCATGATGCTACACATTCTTGTTTTCAGGTAACGAATAGATGCTTGGGGAATGAGATGAACCTACTAAATAAAAGATTGTTTTCTATTGCTATTTTGAGAATAAATGTAATGTCTTATATACTTTTGCTAAAACTCTCGTATTGTGAAATATTTGGTATTGTAAAATATTAATGCTTTCGCTTTCTAATAAAAGTATTATTCAAACATATATATATATATATATATATATATATATATATATATATATTTCTTCTTCTAATAAATTATTCGAGAAAATTTTACTTGTTTTAACTCACGCCGCAAATTCGGGCACCATATTTCCTTATAATATTGGTCTCGGTTTGGGGGCGTGACACTCCTACCCGTCTTACTTTGTGTTACAGTTGGTGACTGGGTGTGAACCTGAAGATTTTGCACTTACACGCATTTGGGTTTGCAGTCTCCATGCCAATTATGTCGCCACAACGTACACAATCGGGTTGTCAACAAAGGATGGACATATATGTCGATTATCAACCCTATCCATTATGTGCTCCTTAGAGCCTTTGACAGGAGATCTTTATACAAATAGATTTGCGGTCGTCACTTTGGTGAGACAATTTTCCCGTCGTTAGGGGGAGATAAGAACGTCATCGTTCCTAATGAATGACGAGTAGAATGTCTCATCTTAATCCCCAAACCGCACATGTGATATTGAAGTGTGAAGAATTCTAGATCTATGTAATGTAGCCCATAATATAGATCTACGTAATGTAGCCCATAATATGTCATACATTTCATTAGATCTAGTTAAAGTGACGAGATCATATATACCTGCTGCAAACCTGCAAGGATAAACGTCCATGTAGAACATATCATCCTAGTTGGACGAGGTACGGCCATGGCGGCTAACCAGTCATATGTCCCTACCCATAAGTGAGGTAGACCATTAGGTTCGAACGAGTCTTATCCCTAGAAGAGGGTAAACTTGACACAAATGAATCTCCTTGTCATCGCAATCTCAAACCAATTCAACTCACGAGATTAATCTAGATTATGGGTTCGTCCTAAAAGATACGAAGTTAGGGGATGCTCCAACATTTAAACCCATTCCCGAGAATAGAAAATCTCGGTAAATTTAGTGATATCGAATGAGATTTCATTGATGATATATTTATATTTGTGGTGGTCACCGAAATTATAATAAGCAATGATGTCGAACCTTGCTTCGTTAATAGATCTCAACGAAGAGACGATTGGCTAAAAAGGAAATAAACAATCCAGGTCATATTAGATTCATTAACTTTGAGAAAGGTGTTATGGACCTGTTGTTCCCATATCTCCCCATGTTAAACATATAGAGTTTAATGGGTACTTGTAAGGGGAAGTGTAATGAGAAAAATGAGATTGTGATATACAAGACTCTTGTAATGGCGCAAGGATTTTCTCAACGCCATGTGATTGATTACGAGGAGATGTACTTTCCCGTAATAGACGTCATAACGTTCCACTACCCTTATCAGTTTGATAGTTTCCGAATAACTGAATAGGTAGCCTTTGAATGTGGTAACAACATATCTCTTTGGGCCTCTAAATATAGAGATATACATGAAGGTTCCTGAAGGAGTTTTATTACCCAATGCAAATAGTTCTAGACCACAAAATATGCTCTCCATTTACTAGAGCAATTCACTTTAGGGGTTCAAACAATCCAGACGGAGTTGGTATAACCGTCTAAGTGAATATTTGTTTGGGATGAGATATATGAACAATGGACTTACTCATGTGTGTTTATTAAGAAAAAAAAACTTCGGGTTTGCAATTTGTGGTGATCTACGTCAATAGCATGAATTTGATTGATACTCTAGAAGAGATCAAGAAAACCACAAAACACCTGAAGTCAGAGTTTGAGACGAAAGACTTTCAGAGACCAAATCATTTTCTCGACCTGAAGTCGTGCAAAGTGCAATTGAAATTTTGGTCCATTAATCATATTACATTTAGAGCATGTTAAGATGTTTTAGTGAGGATAAAGCAAAATCTTCAATCATACTCATAACCGTTTGAAGTCTAGTGAAACCTGTATCATTGTGCAGATGATAACAAAGAGATATCGAGGCCAGCAGACTTATATTTAAATACAATAGGCGCATTATTGTACTTGATTAAATGCCCTTGACCGGACATCTCATCTGATGTGAATCTGTTAACTAGATATTGCTCTGCGCCAACACACCGCCTCCGTAAATGACATAAAAGACAATTTTTTGTTATTTTAAATGTATGATGGAAAATGGCTCATTCTATCCCTAGGTATCATGGAATGGATCAACCGCCTATGATCCTTGGATTGATGTTTGTCTTGTTAAAAATGCTGACATGGGTTATGTAAACCGAAACAAGGCTTATTCCTGACAAATTATGCCTTTACTATAGGGAATACAATAATATTAGAGGTATATGTAACAAAAACCTCTTTAAATCATATTGACTATTAAGTTATTCAAGAAGCATGATCAATGTAGTAGTTTTACCTAGTGTGTAGTTTTCAGGGGGAGTCAATATTAGGAGGAGTATCATGAAGCATACTCTTGACCATTGTGTACTCTTTTGTCCTTCGTTCAGGGTTATTTTGTCCCATTCGGTTTTATTACCTGGCAAGGTTTAATGAGATACACATTAAATTGATCACTCTACTCATACTTCATCTTGAATACGTCTTTATTTGAAATACATGTATTTGCTCATCTTTTCCCTTCGACCACGGGTTTGTCCCACTGAGTTTACCAGGCAAGGTTTTGGTGTAGCAACTATTATGCATTCATCTCCCACGGACTCACATCTTATGATCCAGACTTAGCCGTTTCACTGAAATCAAGGGTTCTGACTACCACCGCTACGTGTGCATTGTACTTTTTACTCCTTCGACCAAAATTTTTTTTGTCCCATAGGGTTTTTATTACCTGGCAAGGTTTTGACGAGGCAATATTGGAGCACATATCAAAGGAAGCTAATGACAGAGAATACACAAGGGGGAGTGTTGTAAATAGTTATTAGTTAGTGGGTATTCTTGTAATTAGCTGACTAGGGTTATTGTAATTTATATCATGACCTCATCTCTGTGTAAGAGAGAGTTCTCAACTCAATGAAAGACACACACATTCCCTTATTTTCTTAGTTGTTTCTCTCCTTTCTCAATCTTTTCACTTTCGTTTTACAACACATCAAACATTATGGAGTTTAGGAGTTATATCATTGATAAATGGTGGTGATATTAACACACCATATTTTGCTATTCACACACCCCCTTCATGATGTGGACCAATCATAAAGCAACTTTAAGGGGCAATTTCGTAAACATAATCAAATTTGTAGTGTTATGAAAATGCATGAGGTGTGTGAATAGCAAAATAAGATGTGTTAATAGTATTACCCTTGATAAAATGCATTATGCCCTGTTTAAATCATACCCAATAAAATGGTGTGATGTATGTTAAACAACCCAAACTATAATATATGCACTAATCTATTGATACACTAGCATCATGGAGTTACCTATTGTCTATTGTTATCGAAGTTAATATTGTTTAGGCATGTTGGTGTTTCTGCCTTTTCCTTGTTTTGTTGGGTATTTTATCTTTGGCCTCCAGGCTCTTGTACTTTCTAGTTTCTACCCCATCATGTATTAATTGACCACTTCACTTCAACATTCTACAAGTTCGGTCTAGGTTGGAATCAGTCCTTCATTGATTGAAGCTGCAAATACCAATAAGATTCAGCATACTATTATATGATTACTTGGTCAATATGGAAATTCCAAGAATAGACTCATCTTTCAGAATCTCTCCAACTGCAAATCAAAGTTATTATCATGTTATTTCTTTTGCTCGTAGCTATTCTATGGTGAATAATTCTACTCATCATATCTTCTCTTTCAGTCATACACTATCTGATATTAAATGGCAACCTCTAGATACTGACTGTATCAAAGTTAATTTTGATGCGTCTATTATTCAACATCAAACTTCTATTGGTTTTGTTTTGCGAGATCATTATGGGAATCCTCATATTGCAGCTGCAAAGAAGCTTGGAGATAGAAGTGTTCTTGTTGTTGAAGCCACTGCTTTACGTGAAGGTCTACATGCATACGGCGTTTTTGCAACAGATTCCAAAAGTTTTTGTAGAAGGCGACTCTAAAATACTTATTGATTGTCTTCTGGGTCGAACTTACGTTCCATGGAGCATCAAGTCTCTTGTTCAGGATATCCTTTGGCTAGCGTTGAGATTTCAATGTTGCATCTTTCGTCATGTACATCGTGAAACGAATTTTGTAGCAGACCGTTTGGCATCTCTTGGTCATTATGCGTCTTCTCAGTTACTTTGGTTTAACTGTCTCCCATATATGTGTCCCTAGTGTTTCATTTGGATCAACTAGGAATGAGTGTTTTAGAGGTTTTGTGTTGTAGTTCTGTTTGTTGTTTTCACCATCGAAAAAAAAAAAACGATGGAATACCTACAATGAGTGACATGCAACCCAATTAAATTAATTCCCCTAGTAGTACATGTCATAATCAAAAGCACATAGTATTCCCCTTTTATATCTATACAAATACTAGGAGTTTTGGTATTATAGCATGCAGATGAAAAATGATTACTCAGAAACATAACAGGAGCCAAATTAAACACCAAACTAAAGACTAATTATTAAAAAGTTAGCAAGAAAGTCAAGAAACAATACAAAGACACAAATGGAAAAACAATTTAATAAAGGGATTGGAGTCCTAAAAATTCTCAAGAACTATCAAACATATGAAATAACGACCGATGACCCAATCAAGCAGCATAGCTCGTTCCTTCTTTTTCTCAATGAGCCCTTCATCCTTTATTTGCAAAGGTTTCCCATATTTGCACTGCAAAAACACACCTGATCAGCAATCGTTGGATAGTACCAGTCTTTTGTAATTCGTTTCCTTTTATAAGCCTAGTTATAATGAATAGAAAAATGAATAAGCATATCGTACCTCACATGACATGGGAAAGATCGATTCAAGGATCATCTATGATCAACAAAACAAAACAATGATAGTACAATTGATCACAACAAATCTAAAGTTGATAACAAATATGGGAGCGGTTACAAACCCATGCTAATTGTTGTGAAATTTTATTTAAAACTCGCAAGTGCACTAATCAGTTGTAGTATAGCTCTTATGCAAGTACGAGGTCGTTTCAACTAGAGATTGATAATCAATTTAAATCCTAACTCAATTAATTTAATCTAAACTAAGAACACGAGATCACGATAACAATCTAAAGAAACAAACAAACAAGAAAATAAGTAAACAAACAATAATGAATGAACCTAAGGTGTTAGAATCAACCACTGACAATCATATTTATGTATCGATGCAACTAACTAACTCTTTCGATTCTCTAGATGACAATTCTCGTATCTAAGTCCAAATACGGCACTTAGACTATAATTTTTCTTAAGTGTATGATTCTCTCCAGGTACGGCAGATGTCGTATATCCTAGTATGCAATCTATCCAGTTACGACATAAATTTAACATGTAAGAATCATTACATTCTAGAAAACAAGAGAATCATGCAAATTATTATTTCAATTACGACAATAATATAATTCACAACTCTTAATCACAAGAAGCTAATAATATGAATTATATTGCAAGTATGCCTCAAATTCTTCTTCTAATTACTAGATACAAAGCCCTATACGGCGAATTCATATCGCCATATCAAGAATAGTTTTGTGTTTCAAGTAACACTGGTTGAACCATCAAGAATAAAAAAGAAGTAAGAACATTTCAGGATGATGGTCATATATCAATCTTGTATTGTATGATATGTTCGAACTATTGATCAACTCCTATTATTATTTCATTTTAACTAGATTATTTCTTTTAGTGTATTTTATTTCCTCAATGTACTTCAAAATAAGTAAATAAACGAATTACCTTTTTTAAGGGGAATGAAAAAACTACATTAGTCAAATAATTTTGAATCAAAATTATCTCTTATAACTCAAATTACATTTTAATATGTATTTATGCATTGATAAGATGAACGAGTCGAAAAATCAAGTTTAAATTTTTTTCTAGTTATACAAGTAGTACATATGCAACCCTAAACCCTAAAACCCTAAATCCACACCACACCAAGTCAAATATATATGTTTATATATGTAGAATCAATTTTTTCGCCGTCAATACATTGATATTGATATAAATTTTTTCGTCAGTCGAACTCACAACATCCTACAACTTATTAAAATAAGACTGTGCTACTAAACCAAATGGTACTAAGCCTCAATCCGTAATATTCATACTTAAAATTGATATAAATTTGAATATTTAAAGGATAGTGAAAGTTTTATTTATAATAGTTTTTCTTATATATATATATAATTATATTAAACAAAATAGACCACATTAGTAGACACATGGAGAATTTGTACAATGCCAATGTAAAAACAAAACAAGATGAGAAAAATACATAATGCACATCTATGTGTTACGTGTTAATAATAAGTTTAACGTTTAACAGTACGTGTACTTGATTTTTTTTTTTATATACATCGGTAAAAGATGTTAATGCTTTGTTTGTTAATGGCTACATGTCAATGGGGATAAAAGTAAATTAATATGTGTGCCGAAACTTTTTTTTCGAGCCAATTAAAGATCGTCCACAAATTAGTTTACGATCTCAATCATTAAATTGGTGCTCGGGAGTGTAGTGCCTTTCAAAAACTTTCACGAACTAATAATACACAATGTCGCGAGTTTGTGGATAATTTTTTGATAATTTTTTTGGATTACCAAGCTATTTTTAGATATTTTAGAAGTTTCTGAATTAAATAAATATTAAATAAAATTAGAAAAACACAAGCCATTAAGATCGAGTACAAAATGTGATCAGGTACACCAAATCACTCGCATGAGGATCCGGCACAGAACGACGACCCGTCGACCCGCAACCACGATCGCGGACCTCGAACGACCGCCCTCTGCCGCTCCCTCTCTCTCTGCATGTCACATCCCGACCCGTATATTTTTACCTTATTTACTAGCGTGATTATAATAAGAATTTTACCGTCTCGATCATTGAGTTAATAGTTTAATTGGTCCCTAGAGGGGTTTCGGGGACGATTATGTGCAGAGGATTATTCGTATGAGGAAAATACGACGACGGTAAAAATAGTAAATTTTAGCTAGTAAAAGGTAATTTTTATTCGGGTATTATTTTTCGGGGTGTTTTATTTTTGGGTTTGGGTTGATTAAAATGGTTGGACCGGTTTTGGGGGAGGCCCAAAGCCATTTTTTCCCTTTCTCTTTCTCTTTCTCTCTCCCCGATTTCCTCTCCTTCCCCGTGTTCTCTCCCCTGCCGGACTGCCCAGCCACCGTCTGCCGCCGTCTGGCCAGCCACCGGCCGCCGCTCCACCCCGGTTCGGACCCCCGTCTCCTCCTCTTCCTCCCCGGCCTAGCCCCCGAGCTTCTAACCCGCCGGAAACGCCGAAAACCCGCCGGAAACGCCGGGAAGTTTTTCGTCGGAACTTCCTCCTCCGGCCACCAATCCGAGCAAGCTTGGTACGGTTTTGTAGCCCTCCTCCCGTGCAACAAGCCCTCCAAACAGCTCACTCCCTCTTGAGCTAGGTAAGGAGAAATGTGGAGTTATAATTTCTAGGGCTTTTAAGTTGTTTTCGTTCGATTAGGCTAGTTAGGCTTGGAATTTGGTGGTGTGTTGGTCATGAAAGTTGTAGAGCTTGTTGAGGAGATTATTCTGTCCAAATTTCATAGGTTTTGGAGGTCGCCGGAATTGGCCTCCGGCCGCCGCTGCCGGCGGAGCCGCCGGCGGCGCCGCCGCCGGTTGGGAGATTTTAATGTGGTTAAATTTGGAATATTAAGGGGAGTTTATTGAAGTGAGTTATGGAATTTTTGGATGAGTTTTGGATAGGTTTATGATTTTCCGAAGTTAGTATTTTTGGCGGGTAATTAATGTAGAATCCGACCGTAGGATTTAAGTCGTATTTTGGGAAAGTTGTTTTTACGACTTTTGAGGATGATAATTAAGTTCGGATCGTTCCGATTTAAGAATATCGAATTTAGGCAATGATGAGCGTAATTATGGCTCTCGGGTAATTTTGCCTATTTTCATTAAATATTGGATTATTGGTTGGGAAATTAATATTATATTTGGAACAGGACGCGAGGAGGCTCGAGCTGAGGAGACCTCCGACCGACGTCAGGCTTAGGCCTAAGTTGTGAGTGGACGTTTATTTTTTTAAAATAATATGCATGCTATGGTTCATGATTGAACATTTCCTTTTGTTGGAATTTTGACGTCAATTAATTTGACGCTTTTATTTCTCTTGGAGTGATACCGAAAATGAGATTTTCGGTGGATATAAATATGTATTTATGAGAGAGTATGTATAGAAAATGCTAGCTAGCCATATGTGTCTGTCCACCTTAATGACGTAGCATATAGCCGCATTAAGGCGTGACGTGAGCGTTGGACGTAAGCGTAGTAGCCCTATTTGAGTGTTTAATTCATATAGGGAGTATGGGCACATATTTATACACCGTCTGTCCACCTTGATGGCGTAGTGTAGCACCGCATTAAGGCGTGACGTGAGCGTTGGACGCGAGCGTAGTAGCCCTATATAGACCCATGAATCTATATAGGGAGTATGGACGTGTGTAAATACATACATATTTTATAGAGCCTGAGGGGCTCGATATTATGGATGAAAGTTTTATCGCTTGCAGCATGCATTCGATTTTTCTTTAAAAATTGATTTGGGGAAATATTTATTTGTGGTCAGTTCAGTTTTGTCCACTCACTCTGACGTATTAAATATTTTCCCCTGGGCTCTTCGTTTTTTTTAAAATGCCCAGTCTGCAGAGTTCGCGTGAGGTCCAGCAGGAGACGTCAAGGCATAGTGACCCAGCTATCAGCTACATTTTGCCAGTAGGTTACCTGTTTAATCTACTAGGAGTTTGTTAGCTTCCGTTGTATTTTATTTTATTTTTTAGTAGCTCTGAATACTATTGGAA
Source organism: Fragaria x ananassa (assembly GCA_034370585.1). Lineage (NCBI taxonomy): Eukaryota > Viridiplantae > Streptophyta > Magnoliopsida > Rosales > Rosaceae > Fragaria > Fragaria x ananassa. Next base: position 23,966,846 of record CP139762.1, on the reverse strand, counting down.
ATTCTTATGTTTGTATTCTGGCTACTTTTGGAGTGTAGCTGAAGATTTATTTGTTTTGGATTAAAGGTGATTCGTAAGTTTTTAAGTTAGGGTTGTCCATTTTCGAGGGAGGTTTGCTGAGTCTTCGGTAAATTTTCCTTGGAGGTGGTCCCCGCACGACTTACTCCGGGTTTCAGGGTGAAACTCGGGGTGGGTCGTGTCACTGCACGTCTGTCTGGTCGGCCCCTCCCTCCTTCATCGCCTCCAGGGACTTCACTTCTGCGTTTTCACCATCGCCGACGCCGTCGTTATCAACCCCGCCGTCAATTATCAGTCTCATTGGCAATGGGGAGATCGATGTCCAGCCGTCGTTATCCGATCTTCTTGGGGGAGAGACGATAGGACCGATCTTGGGAGCGGCGAAATTGGGAGGAGAATTTTGCAGCCTCTGCCTAAAACTAATTATAACGAGCTAGTAATTTTGTAATTTTGGCTTCGACATTAAACTGTTAAACAAAAAGGAGTTCCGGTCTTTGAGTAATGGGATGTAACATGCTGCTTGTTGTTCCCAAAACTAGGTTACTTAAGAATGATGACCACTGCGTGGGAATCGTTTGCTCTGAATTGACAAGCACCGTGCGAGAAGAGACCTAAGCACAAAGGACAGTAGCACTGAAGAGGCGAGAGTACGTACGCTAATGGTGAGACACTCGGACCTAAACCCGTTGAATTAACCCGAATCCCGACGTATTTCTTGATATCTGGTGTTGGATCGGAGAAAACTGTACGTACCCGCCGCCCGATTGCAGGCCACGCCTAAACTACTTTGTTCATCTCTCTCTCTCTCTCTCTCTCTCTCTCTCTCTCTCTGTGCTTTGCCCGTGCTTTAGTAGTTGCACATGCTACTAAAAATAGCGTACATCCTATTCTCCTTTCTTGGTCTTGTTCCTACCATTTCAGTTCTTCTTTGCTCCGCTTAGGGTGTAAAGAACCCGTGTTTTCTGAAAGTAACATCACCAGTCTATTGCACCTTGTATACTTCAATAGCCAGACCCGTACCTGAATAGAGTCCTAAGAGTCGATGAACTCAGGACCCAGAACCTTAAGGGGCTCAAAATTTTCTTTTGTCTTTGTATGATCACATTAGTCTAATTAAAAACAATCAAAAATACTTAACAATATCCAATTAGGTGGTGTTAGATTACAAAAGAGAAAAAGGAATATTAAATTTTACCTATTATATTACTATCATTAATTACTATTTTAAAAAAAATGAGTAGCCTAAGTAAGAAATTTGTTGTATAAATAAGATTTTTAATAGGATTTCTAATGTTTTTTGTTGTTAGATTTTGAGTTTATAACTTTAGTTCGTGAAAATTTTGTGTGTTTCTTGAAAAGAGAAAATAAAATTGAATGAATACAATACTTTAAGGGCCCAATTTTGAAAGTTCGACTCAGGTATGAAAATCTCAGGTCCGGGCCTGTCAATAGAGAACCATTTCGATGTTTTGTTTGGTTATGTTCCAATTGAAATAGTAACTACGGTTCATCAACATCAAGCTTTGGAGTTGAATGATTAATTCAAATGCCACAATATCGACCAGTAAGCGCTCTTGTAATACAAAACTGAGGTTTGCGGTGAGGTTTACAATGGAACAAAAATAAAGTTAACACATACTTTTTAACGAAATTTTGTGGTCTTCTTATACAATTTCTACTAAATTATTGTCATAAGACTGACATGAGTCTGATAATGCTTAATTCACAATTCGGTGATATCGAAATTTCACCTAATTTTGTGTAAATGTTAAACAAAACATAAAGACGGTACCCGTCTAAGAACATTTGATGCTTATTTTATATAGTAAATTACTATAAAGTTACTAACCAAATTTCAGTTTATAAATACATCATTTACATAATATTTTACACATTTAAAGACAAATATTAACAAATTAGGACAAACTAATATCCACATGTCATCTATCACTACAATTGCATCAGAATGCCCTTCACTACATATCAACTGCTATTGTCGACGATTAACACATTGCTTAGTAGTACAGTAGCACAGTAGCACCCGATAAAAAGGTGCTATTGCAATGTTTTTAAGGCAATTCTCCTGGATCAAACAAAGCTACTATTGTCGCGAAATGAGACATTTATAAAGCTGCTACTGTCGCTATTAGAAACTTTCTGCTACTGATGACGAAATAGCTACTGCTACTAGCATGACTCATACTCGTCCATATATAAGGTTTTGAAATGTCACATTTGATCTAAAATCAACATGATGGAGAATCGACTCACCTTCCTCCTCGCCTCCCTCACCGTTGAGTCCACATAGGGAATCGAGTCCCATTAGTAGCAATTGATGAGTGGTCCACACTGTGAGGAGCAACAAGTGTGAGAAGCTAAGGATATGAATTTCTACGATACTAAATAAGCACATAGCAAAACAGAAGCCCATCCAGTTATACACAACCTTATACTAATTGAAGCTTCAATTTCCGAATCAAAACACCGCCACGAAGAACAAGCATAAAAGCAATCACTACAGGAAAATCGGTCTTAGCCGACGGAAAATATTCGTCGCCTAAGACAGACTATCCGTCGCCTACGATCTTGGCAGACGAACAGTCCGTTGTTTAAGTTCCGTCGCCTAAGTAGCGTGAGGTAGATACTTAGGCGACGAAAATTAACCAGATCGTCGACTAACAACTATCCTAGCCGACAAAGATTCTATCTCGTTGACAACAAGAATCGTCGACAAGAATTCTTTTCGACCGAATATATTTGTTGGAATGTTTCCTACACGACGAATCATAATTTTTCCTAGCCGACGGAATATGCGTCGGTAAGTATGTTTGCCGACGAATATTGTTTCGTTTTTAGGCGACGAATAGTTCGTCAGTAAGTATATTTACCGACGAATCTTGTTCTGTTCTTAAGCGACAGAATATTTGTCGGTATCTATCTAAACCGACGAATTTATATCATTTCTTAGTCGACGGATATTTCTGTGTCCGTCGGTTAGGTGTTAAATCTTAGGCGACGGAATGTGAGTTTTCCGTCGCGTAAGTGTGTTTTTATTTTTAACTGCGAAAAAAATGTTATTTTTGTGTAAATTACCTTATTCACTTTTCAAAAAATTACATATCAGTAATTCCAATCAAACACATACATATACATATATACCAGAAGCATTGGATTTGGAAAAAATACATATATATATTGATCATGATAACTAGGTAAATGGAAAAACTAGAACAAATCCAAATATTTCTAATTACGTTAATGTTCATACATACATAATCAATAATGCCAAATGGCATTCTCGTCTACTCCTATGTCGCCTAGATCATCGTTGTTTTGTGGGGAAACATGTGGAGGAGGAAAAACAACTGGAGGAGGAGGTGGCATACCTAGGCGCTCATATATGACGGAAAACTGGGACTGCGTAGCGCTATACATAGACTCCGTTTGCAGGGCACACTGTTCGGCCGCTTGATATTTTTGTTGGGCACGCTCCTCTGATTCTTTTAGTCTCTGCTCATAGCGCTCCTACAGCTCTAGGAGTTGCTGTTCATCAACTCTAGGAGGACGACTACGTGAAATGGAGCCATTTGAAGAATGACTCAAGTCTCGCTTGCCTACTCGTCTCATCCCTCTGATCTCCTTTCCTTTCTGAGTTTTCAGCATCGTACCCAACACCTCAATTTGTTGGGACTGAACACTCTCCACAATCTCCTCCTCCTTAGTGTCAGGGTCTTGTTTCTTAAATACATCCTTTCGCCTATTGACCTCATCAACCATGTCATTCTGCATTTAAAATACATCAATTAAGCGCTAACTTGACATTATGCAGAAACAAGAACCAATAACCAAATATAACTATTTATAGATAGCTCATTTTATGTGTACCTAATAAACTTTACATTTTGCATAATAAACTTTATAAGTGCATGCATCAAACAATAAAATAGTAAAAGGAAAGACACTTACATAATACTTGGTCGTAGCTTCATCATCGGCCCTGACATAAGTCTTCTCAAAACCTTTGATAATTGGAAGTTCCTCCCCTTGTATTCTGAGTTCCTCTATTGTGTAGATGATATGAGAAGACCCCGTGTGGTGGTGCATAGTCTTCTCCCCACGGTTTCGCTTGTTTGCCAAAGAGAGTCTCTAATACACGAAAAAATATTAAATAGATTAGTAAAATACAAGGGAAACAATGAAGGTAATTTAAAAAAATCACCTTGAACATATCTGACTCGAAGTGAGAGCATAGAAACTCCCACGGGTCCTCTCTCTCAATGAAATCTGAAGGCATCCCAGAGGCCCCTTCCCTCAGATAAGCTTTGTGGCACTGGTACTTCCAGTCCTTGTACCTCTCATGTGCCATCTTCAGTATCTAATTGAACATTGGCTAATCATTTTCATCCCACTCATACTTCGTCTAAGTAACAAATAAAAAAAACATTGTTGTTAAGAACTGAAAAATAAAATAAACTTCTGTAATTAAGTAAATTTACTTTTCAAACTGTTTTCAGTGTTACTTACCGACATTGCATTCCACACCTTCCACTTCTCCTCCTGATCAATGTCGTAGAACGTCCTTGCCCTTATTCCCACCAGACTCCGTATGGCGGAACCGATATCATATGTCACCAAGTTGTTTACCCCCTCACGCTAGGGCTTTTTACACGGGGGCAATACTCTAGCTTGATCTTCTGCCCCGTTGCTGCAACGATATCCTCCGCCTTCTTTCCAGAACATAAACCCCACTTCTTCTTCAGGGCCGGAGCTACAATTAATATACATACAAAACATAAGCACTTGAAATGTCAAAAAATCCGAAGTAGTAGTAATTAAGCAGGCACCCTCGGGCGCGCATGCTTAATTTACCTGTTGGTTTCTAACTTTCAACCGAGCGCTGCCGACGATGCGTCTTGAAGATTCGGGCGTCGGTGTAGATGATGGAGATCCCGCTGAACTACTGTCAACGAGAGGGGGCCGCACGATTAAAGGGGGAGCCCCTGGTGGTACTGTCCCAGCCGGCATTGAGGTAGGCTCGCTACTACTACCCGCTGAGCCGACACTTTGCCGTATAGACTCCATCAAGGCACTGGCCTTAGTGGCTCGGTCCTTCCTCTTCCCAAAAAACATGGTCTTGCACATGAATAACACACAATTGTTATAGCTACACTAACAAGAAACTATAACAAGGAAAGCAACATGTATATATTAACCCATCTGCGGAACAAAGCCCCTACAATGCTAGCAGCCTAACAATCTACTTAAAATCAATTTAAGCATGTGTTAAACCAGCTCCATTATTCATCACAAAAACACCTCTCATTGCATCAACAATTGAAACTAATTTCTAATTTCAATAAACATACGGACATATATACATCATGTATTTAGTCAATTATGAATGCATACAGCAGGGGGTATAAGGCCTAAGAAATTCATACCAAAATTCAACCCGGTTCTTCCCAAAATTCATCACAGCAGGGGGTATAATTAAGGACTGAGAACGATGTACCTTTTTTGGAGACAACACGGGTTCGGACTTGGGAGTGGAAATCCGGTGGATTATCAGCGAGGTCGGAGACAGACGGTGGGAGAAGCAGTGGAGTCGATGCGGCTGCGGTCCAATCAATGAGTGGAGGAGAAGGACGCAGTGGAGTTGATCCGGCTGCGGTCGGGACGATACGGCTGCGGCTGCGGTCGGGTCGATGGTTTTTGAGGTCCAATCGCTGCGGCTGCGGTCGGGTGATGGCAGGGGTCTCCGACGGGCTCTACAGCGATCAGAAGGGAGTAGTCGGGTATAGTGTTTCTGGCGATGAGCGTGAGTGAGGAGGAGGCGCGGAATAGTTATGTATCGTCATACGGGATTTAAGGATCCATTTTATCTTAGCCGACGGAAATATTGAATTTCCGTCGCCCTAAACCAACTTAAGCGACGCAAACATCAAAGTTCGTCGCCTAAGTGTTAGTCGACGGAATATATTTTGTCGGCTAGAACAATTAATCCGTCGCCTAACAAAATCAATTTTCGGCCCAAAAATAAGGCGGAAAATATACCCGCCCAATCTTTTGGCTCCCTACGCGAAGGAAAAATCACATAGTTGTCGCCTTGGAAAGCCAAACCCGATAATTTATTATATTTGGATAGCACCAAGTATATTGTACCAGACCAGTAAGCAAACACTTGTTCGGGAAGGTGGATCATGAGGTGAATCATGATGTCAAAGAAAGTTGGAGGAAAAGATCATCTCCAGCTTGCACATGATGTACACAATGTCTTCTTGCAATGACCGAACATCAGACGTGTTAAGCTCTTTAGCGCATATCTTCTGAAAGAACTTTGACAAAGCCACTAACGTGTCAGCCACATCACTCTGCAAATACGGTCTAATGAAAACAAGAAGAAGACGTTGTAGCAAAACATGACAGTCATGAGTCTTCAACCCAATAATCTTATTTTTCCCCGTCTTAACACATTGAGCGATATTCCCTGCATACCCATGAGGATACTTAACGTTGTGAAGCCACTGAAACATTTCCGCCTTCTTCTGAGGATGGACTGTGTAGGCTGCTTGAGGCATTATGGTTTTTTTTGTTTTTTGTTCTCTACTAGCCATAGCTTAGAGTGTATACCCATTTTCTTAAGATCAACACGGGCTTTGGGGGTGTCCTTGTTCTTATCTTTGAGATTCAGAATTGTTCCAAGAACGCTGTCACAAACATTCTTCTCTATGTGCATGACGTCTAAGTTGTGTCTGATTTTTAAAGTCGACCAGTAAGGCAATTCAAAGAATATACTTGTGTGCGTCCAATACTTAAACTCATCAGGCGTGGGAGGATTCAAGTCGGTTACATCTTTATTGGTGCTCAAATATCTGAACCAGTGCTGGTTAAACCTCTCCAAAATCCACTTACCAGACCTCCCTGGGGGTTTTGGATTATGCTCCTCAGTCCCATCAAATGCCTCAGCATCCCACCGCAACTCGTGATCCTCGTCAAGCCACCTACGAGATCCCAAGAAACAAATTTTGTCGGCGTGACGACTAGAATTGATGTCATCTAAGCATACTGAGCAAGCCTTGTACCCTTTAGTTTGTTGGCCAGACAACATCCCGTAAGCTGGAAAATCACTGATGGTCCAAATAACAGCTGCTTTCATCATGAATGAAGTTTGACCATGTCTGTCAAAAGTAGGGAGTCTATTTTCCCATAACCCCTACATCTCGTCAATTAATGGTCTCATGTACACATCCAAGCATTTTTCTGGAGAATACGGCCCTGGAACCATAAGCGTAAGAAAATTGTACTCCTTCTCATTCACATGTTGGGAGGTAGATTGTACGGAAATACTATTACAGGCCAAATGTTGTAAGATAAATTCATGTTCCCAGTAGGATTGAACTCGTCTGTTGCAAGTCCGAGTCTGACATTTAGACAGTCTCCAACAAATTTGGGAAAAGAACGGTCAAAGTGCTTCCAAGCCTTCCCGTCTGTAGGATGTGTGAGATTATCCGGATATATCCTCTCCTCTCCTTGGTGCCTTGCCTGGTGCCATCTCATATGCTTGGCCGTATGTGAAGACATGTACAGACGCTGCAGACGAGGACCTAACGGGAAGTAACGCAAAATCTTCCTAGGAATGGGTCGTTTCTTCTATTTAGATGAAGTGGAAGCTGTTTGATACCGTGGCTCGTAGCAGTGTCGGCACTCATCTTCCGCCTCGTTTTCTTTGTAATACAACATGCAATTATTGACGCAAGTGTCTATGTTCTAGACTTCCAGATCGAGGTCAGCCAACATGGTTTTTACCTCGTCGTAATCAGCTGGACAACTGTTACCTTTGGGAAGCACTTTCTTCATAAGGGCCATATCTTCATCAAAACATTTGTTAGTCTTTCCCCGCTTGTTTTTGATCGTCATTTGCTCCATGACGGTACCCGACAATGTATGCTCACTGCCAGGATACAATGGGGTTTGTACTTCCCGTACAAGCCTGTTGTACTTATCATAATCTCTGCTGTAGTCAACATGAGAGACATTAGGGGAGGTGTCAGGAACATTGTCATAAACAACATTTTCCTGATATCCTGAGGCGGCAAACGGGAAGACATAGTTTAAGAGGTTCATCACAGCAGGGTCGCCGTAACTTGCATTGGAAGATCCTGCCTGCTGATTATGTTGTGCTTGAATTTCTGCAAGTGTAGGCATTTGAACTTGAGTTTCGCCGTGTCATGTCCATACAGTATAACTAGAACAAATACCGTATAGTGCCAAGTGAGAATACATTTCTTCAATTGTTATCGGTTTCCGATTGAGACATTTGTTGCACAGACATATGTGAATAACTTTGTCTGGAGGACTATGTAGACGCACGAACTCAAGAAAATCAAAAATGCCTTGTATATAAAGAGGGGATGTTCTCCCTAATTGCATCCAGCTTTTATCCATATTGTACACTATAATAACAGGAAACCAAAATATAGTTGTCAACAAACATATATTTAAGATGTATATACACTATCAAATATATATATATATATATATGCATGCATCAAGGAATACAGTAATTAGATCACCGGTAAAGTTGCCGGAAAATATGTCTAAATGAAGAAATATTAAAGTAGTCACATGCATACCAATTAGGGGGAGTATTTTTTTTGTCTGCAGGGGGCCGGAGAGTATGTTATTTTTTCTGTGTTGGGGGGTGGGAGAGTATTTTTTTCGTCTGGGGGGAGTATGTTTCTTCTTCACGGGCGGGGGGAGAGTATGTTTTTTCTGCTGAGAATGTATTAATGAAAACTTTAGTCCGTCGCCTAAGACAACAGCCATCGGCATACATATATTCGTTCTGCGGTGTGTCAGGTAATAATTCATTTTCCTACCCGACGGAATAATCAGTCGGCTTAGGAATAAGAATAACATTCGTCTCTTTAGACTCACTATAGCGACGGAAACGTTTTCGTCGCAGAAGACCAACTACGCCGACGAAATAGTCCATCGCCTAAGCCAAAATCCGTTGCCAAAAATATATTCGTTCTGCAATGTGTCAGGCAATAATTCAATTTCCTACCCGACGGAAAAATCTGTCGGCTTAGGAACAACATTTGTCGCCCTATACGCACTATAGCGACGGAAAAATTTTCGTCGTTGAAGACCATCTACACCGACGAATTAGTCCGTCGCGTAAGACAACATCCGTCGCAAAAGATATATTCGTTCTGCGGTGTGTCAGGTAATAATGCAATTTCTTAGACGACGGATTATTTCGTCGACTAGGAACAAAAATTCGTCTCCCGGGAGACAAACTACACCAACGGAAAACTATACGTCGCGCAAGACTTACTAAGCCGACGAAAACATACCGACGGAACATATTCGTCGGCTAGGAATGTCTTAGCCGAAGGAAGCTCCTGAAAATCTACTTCCGTCGCTTAGCAATATCTTAGCGACGATTATGTTGTCCTATACGACGGTTTGTATTCCGTCGCCTAGGAATTTCTTAGTCGACCGATTTTGTTTGATTTCGTCGGCTAGGAGGTATTTTCCACTAGTGAATATCGGTAGTCAGAATCAAAGAAGCATTGTGGAAACCAAACGAGGAAATGCGCAGAGAGAAGCGAGCTACCATTGAATTAGGCGATGGAACTCGCTGGCTTCCTAATGGACGAGATTGGGCTTTGATTTAGCAGTCGTCGTCGTTGAGATTCGGGATCAACTCGATTCAGTTGTCGTCGAGCATCGGGATCGGTCCGATTCGGTAGTCGTCGTGGTCGAGTATTTGACCGTCTTTGTTGTCGTCGCCGAGCTTTGGCGATCGGTGCAGCGTCGGCTAGAGAGAGAGAGATGACAGTAGATCTGCAAAAAAAAGACAGAGAGAGGAAGAGTGAGAGGAAAGTTAGGGATATGAGGGTATTATGGTCATTTGATAGCTGAAATTTGGATCAGACCTGATGCTCTTAGTTTTGGTCATGTCCTAAACTGTATAAAAATTAATAAAAGTGAGTTTTTTGTGTTTTTAAATTTAGTTATGTATTACTATATAATTTTGTTTTTTATATAGTTTAGACAATAATTTGAGAGAGTTGGAAGAAACTCTAAATGACTGACATCCTCATAGCTCACATTGATGAATAAACTTTAACATTATACTAAACTTATATCATGTTTCAGATACTAATGAATTGAATATCAACCGTCCTAACGATTTTCTTGTGTGTAAGTGTCAACTCTAGTGAGACCCCTGAGCTAGAATGCGTTTAATCAAATCCCATATTCTAGTAACTCTTCTCAAAATCTTGTTTAATCAAATCCCATGTTCTTCTAAGATCGACAAGCATTAGGATTTGCATGCAAGCATTAGGATTTGCATGCATGCTGTTGCTTCTTCCTTTTCCACGGGATAAGAGTCGGGGCCGGGGAAGAGGTCAAACTGACAAATCCGAAAAATAATAACCGTTGATCACCATCATGTTCTTTCCTCTCTGCAAATATTTATTTCATTTATTTTGTTGGTCAACATCATCTTCTCCAATCGATATGAAGAAAAGCACTGATGACCACAGAGACATGCGCGTAATGGTCACGTCAGAAGCAAAAGGAGCTCTGCGCTTTCGGACCCACCCGGAACGCCCGGACCCGACAACGAGGACCAGCCCAGCCGTCTAATCTCTCTGCCTCCAGCCGAAGCCTGTAACCAATGTCTCAAACCTGAAAAGCAGAGATTTCTACCGTCGACAAATACACCACTCGCCGCCTTACACACCTGACACGCGCCGCTTCGGCCAGTACTTGAAGCTTTAGTTTTCACTGTGCCCTGTATATTCCGTCTACGTGTACAACCTTGTACGTCGTTGTACAGACAAGAATCCTTTTTCCAGTGAAAATCCTAAGCATGCGCTGCGACAGCAAAGGACAAAGTTACAAAACCCTAGACACCCTCCACTTTTACCATATTACCCTCCCTCGTTCCCTATATATACCCTACCCATACTTGCTTCTTTCACTACAAAGCATCATCTTCTTCAGCTACAGCTTCTTGCCTTCTTCTTTTCATTCCTTTAGGTTTTGTTAACTTGTGAGCTGTAAGCAAAAATGCAATACCAAACGGAGCATTACCAAGCAGAGTCATGGGGGTACTACATGCCGATGAGGAGCATGCACATGGCGGATCCTCTAGAGCGAGTGGCGAGGCTGGCGTCGAAGAGCGCGGTGGTTATATTCAGTTTGAGCAGCTGTTGCATGTGCCACGCCGTGAAGAGGCTCTTCTGCGGAATGGGGGTGAATCCGACGGTGTACGAGCTTGATCAAGACCCGAGAGGGAAGGAGATCGAGAGGGCTCTCATGAGGTTGCTCGGAAACTCGTCGGCGGTTCCGGTGGTGTTCATCGGCGGGAAGTTGATAGGTGCCATGGACCGGGTTATGGCTTCCCATATCAATGGGTCCCTGGTGCCACTTCTCAAGGAGGCTGGGGCACTTTGGCTCTGATCATGATCACTTTATTTACATGTCAAAAAAAAAAGAAAGTAGAAGGAGGTTATGAGGTCATCGTATCTTCGTGATGTAGTTGAAATACATTAATGGAAATTATCTTAATTTTATGTTAAATAATCTTGTTTTCGTTTTGTGCAAACCAATCCAAATTAACCATAATCACAACGAAATAGCATCCTGTCGAGTGTGAGGATAGAGCAGTAACTCCGGTGTTAAGGAAGAGTCTTGTCCAGGAGTAGTGGGGTTGTTGGTTCTGCAGCTGCACTGTGCTGCTCGAAAGACAGAGATATGATGCTGATGGTGATGATGATGGGAATTTGGGAACAATATGATGTGGGGTTATGCTCGTATGCTATATACCTTGAGAGCCAATCACTTATCGTCACGTTATTGAGAGTGGGAAAACTTTTATCATAGTAGTTGGTTCCTGGGACTCATGGCCTGCGTAGACAATAGATAGTCCTCTATAAGTCCTATGATGCCAAATAGTATTGTGGTTAGTGCCTTCTTCTGTTGAACAGATCCAATATGCAGTGGAGAAATTAATCACGTGAGAAAAGGCTTATTGAATAGTGTAGCTCCCAAAATGAGGTGCGTGTTGATGATGTCAATGTGGTTGTGTGAACAGATCCAATATGCAGTGGAGAAATTAATCACGTGAGAAAAGGCTTATTGAATAGTGTAGCTCCCAAAATGAGGTGCGTGTTGATGATGTCAATGTGGTTGTGTAATTTCTTTTGTAATGTTTTATCTTGAAGAATGTGAAAATCTTGAGTCTAAAGCTTTAAGGCATTTTTGAGATGTAAGTTTTATTCTCTAACATAGAGTTCTACAAGAGTGAAAGTTGTCCCTCAAGGTGTTGTTATGAAGTCTGGTCACGCTTCACGCCTCCGACGCGTCTCAAGATATTATTAATTAGCAATTCCTCTAGTGATGAGGAAAAACTTCTCTATGTTTTGGTATAGATCCCAAATTTGATTTATCCATTTATCGTGGTGGAATGAAGAATCTCTATTAATTAAGTAAATTTGACTTATGAAACCGCTCATGGTTAAACTTTTAAAAATCCTAAGAATACCTTTGCATAAAAAAAAACTCATGCACCAAACACAATTTAATAAGTGAAGGATAAAATAGTCAAACTCCAAATCTAGAAATCTCTCAATTTGTCGAGAAAACAAATCCAAATACCTACAACCGACAACCAAATTTTAAGGAGAGAAAAGGAGTTGTCAACTCCCACTCAAATTCAGTTTCTATGCGGTATCTTCTAAATCTATAAAACCGTGCAAAAGTCGTTCTCCGCTTTGCTATGAAATATCTTGCTCTCCATATGCTTCAAAGATGATTAGTGATGTGCTCGTATTATCTTATATTTGTATGCCTCATAATCTTCGTATTTGTGTTTAGTTCTCTTATTTGTGATTGATTTACGTTATTTTAGTATTCTTATAGGTCTGTGTCGTAGATAAAAGAAAATAAACTAAAATGCGCAAATAAGGATTGAAAAGCGACTGCAATCCCAAATGTCAGAATCTGCTTATGCAGAATAGCTAACTTTGTCGAATTACTAGGAATTACTCAGATCAAATCAGACTATGACCTTATATCATTGGAAAACTACATATGTCTATTTATGTAGAATTTTATGGATCTCAATTTTGATATTTCTAGACTGAGTTATGATCGTTTGAATGAAGAAAGGTCAGACTAGAAAATCTGCACGGATTTGTAAACATTTGTGGAGAACTCAAGTTCTGTGTTAGAAGACCGTCAACCCTAAAGCTTCAAGGACAATAATGCAGATGATGATTCAAAGAGTACAAGCATTCCCAATTCTATAAGAGATATGCCAAGGTTTTTCCATTCCATATCAAGAAAGGATTCTGAATCCAAGTCTTACAAGGAAACTTAAAGTCAAAGTTTAGCAGAAAACTTCTCTATTTAAGGTAGCACGAAATTCACATGGAGACAAGTCTTGAGAGCACGTTGTAGATGCCTAAAGGAACAGAGATCCATCCACCCTTCACCTTTCCATTCTTTTTATGTTTTCGTTATGTTTTACTTAGTTATCTTTTGTTAAACCTTTTCTAGGGTTAAGATGATGCTCTAACATGATTGTTTATCTTTTTGATAATTGATTAATGGATTTATAGTTTATTTATGATGAATTCTTAGTCACTATTTTAATTGATGCTATATGTTTGAGTTTTTTTATTGATCACCATATATAATCTATATCTAAATCTGATATTTACTGCACTTTACGTATTTTTACATGTCAATTGGATTTTTTTGGTCTTAATTCTATGTTAACGGTATTAACATCAATGTTAATGTTAGTCAGTTGACTGAATTAAATGAATGATTGTGATTGGTCAGTTACTCTTGGTACACATACACTTTGGTGCAAACAAGAACTTTCAAGATTTATATACTTCAAGAACTACAATATAAGTACATGAATTATCTAACCCAGCTCATTTTCAATACATCTGTTAACTTTCCCGTTACGGCCCATGCCATTAGGAAATAAGTGAAGGGTAAAATTGTATTTTCACAAGTTATGCACTGAGGCCATCTAATCTTAAACATGGCCATGGCCTCCTCCGGTCAGAATTCAATATTTGAAAGCCGTTGCCTATTAGTAGCTAAGGTGAAGCCTGGGACTTTGAAAACACTTCCTTCATCTGCTCCATCTATCTACTTAGATGACAATCGTATATTGTAACCAATTGTGTGAAGTTGACATATTAACTCTTCCAAATCTCCACCAAATGTCAATTTCAATCATATAATCGTGTAGAAGTTGAGTAGCAAAGTTTGTTTCACCTTAAATCATCATCCACAGTGAACAACCCCAAAATACCCAATCAAGCCAAGATTTATCTTTTGAGAAAGGTTGCAAAACAGAAAAGCTTATAAGAAACTGAACCCCCAAAATCAATGGATGCCGAATTGCCGAGACCGCCACTGCTAAGCCCATGGAGTAACAAAAGAAAGAAAAAGCTATAAACTCAGAGACGCCTCCACGCTGAACAAGGCGGGGGCTGTTCTTCCATGTCTGCGTGTTTGAATTCACCGATCTGTTGTTTTTCCAGCGAGCTCTATTATAAATCAGACCTCATCTCCATAATGCGGTAACGACATCAACATCGATGGAGGTGAGGAGAGAGACTTGATGTTATCTTTCTTATTACTAAAATGGCATAATTGTCCTTACTAAACTAACCGAAAACAAGAAAATTAAAAGTTGAATAACTTAAATTCTCAGTGGATAATAATTTATGTACTGTTGTTAAAATTTTCTCATTTCTTAAAATTTTCTCATTTCTATTAGGTTCCTTTCTATTATAACCCAATTCAATCAGCTCTCTTTCTTCTTTTCTTTTCTTTTTTTCTCTTGACAAAAGTTCAACTCTTTATATGTTGTGACTGAAATCATCCGCGAGGAAAATTTTCGATTCAAATCATGACTGCACGTATGACATGTATATAAAATATATTCTTAGAACAATTTTAGCAATATATGCTGGCCAATTTTAGGAATTCTTATCTTACATGCCGTCTACGATCGAGCTACCCCTAGCTCAGAGATAACAAGCACACACTATGCACGTATACATACTTCGTTTTGCTGTGAGTGTTATGCATGCTTGCATTCTTAGGAGGTGCTTATCTGATTTCTATACAAGTTGGTATGAAGATTTAAGGTCATGCATATTTATGAACAATAAACTCAGCGTTTTTTTTTTCATGGAGCTAGGATGGTTAATTAATTATTGCGTTACCGTATGGTGTACATACTGAAGGGCTGAAGGCATATATTCATCATGATCAGCACTCTTACTTATTTGAGTCATTTCCAACTATTCAGTGGCCAACTAGAGATGGACTATACTCTTGGTGGGGAAGGCTATGAGAGGCAATGGCTTCTCATGCAACGCCGCTGCAATCCTGATCAAGTTTTTTCAAAGACTCCAGTTGTCCATGGTTATGGCAGCTGAGGGTGCTCTTTCTAGGGAGGATAGTCAATATAATGCTTCTTATCGGAACTCGAGGTGGAAAAAAGGTTGGCTTGCGCCGACGAAAGCTCTGTCTTTCTGGCCACGACTAATGACTAGGGCAGCGGCTGCCAACCCGGCTTTTATGAAAAAAGAAAAGAAAAGAAACACATCGAGAACTTGACGGTTTGATGATGATGTTAGCGTGGTCAAGGGCGCTGGTGCCTGACCGTCTTGGCTGCAATCAGCGCTGATTGAGATTGTCAGCAGGAGACAATGCAAATCTACTAGGGTTGAGGAATGGGTTCTGGTTCTTTGGGCCTAGGTCTGCCTCAAGCGCACAAAATGTTAGATTTGGAATTGGGCGGTTGAGCATGATTTCAACCTAACTACGACTTAAGTCGCGATATTTTAGCTTATAGACAAATAAAATCTTGGACCATTGATTGTTAATATGTACTCGAATTACTGCAATTGAGCTCTCAGGCGATAGTACGTGTTAACTCTAGTATTTACATTTTTTTAGGATCCTCTGATTCTCTGCTAGGCTCACGAAAACAAGGTGGCAGAAATTTACAATGTAATGGTGTTGTGTTGCCACCGACCTGAGTTTATCACTATAATTTTTTCTTTCAAAAAGAAAATAGCTTTTCCGGAAGAGCTCCCCTTGAAATTGGATACATTTATAACAGTTAATTAGATGCATGCAAGCTACAAAATTTCATGTAAGATTCTACAATCGAAGTACAATAATTCCAACATATAGTCTTAATTTGTGTTATACAACAAACCAGAAACTTAAATTCAAATTTCCCACAGTACCGACGTGCTAGCATGAAATAAATCTTTACTCAGTTCATCTCCTTCTCACCATAGAAACAGGGTTCCCATCAAACAAGTCATCAATCATATTCTCAATATCTTCCGGTTGGTACCTTATATACTTCTCCGTTTGCCTCCCGGAATCCAAGTGCTGCTTGAACCTCCCCCAGAAAGCCCTGTACGCCGGAATCATCACAGCTGACACCGAAACCCTAAGCTCCGACTGAAGCTGCTCGTCGCTCACAACCCACGTGCTCTGCGTCTTGTGTATCTCATCAAACAGTGTATTGAAGCTCTTGAACCTCTCCTTCAGCACAGGCTTCGACACCTTTCCGTTCACCATCAAACCCTCATGGTTGAGGCACTGCAAGACCTTTCCCCATGTGTCCCTCTGGTAATTCTTATGGTACCCTCTCAAGTCCGTCGACCTCTTTCTACACCACGTATTGCCCATCAATTCGTGAATCTCAGTAGAACCCTTAACCTTTTGCATAATGTACCTCCCGTTGTTCATCAAGAAAATGTACCGTAACGACGAGTCCCTATACAGCTTAGACTTCATGTCCAAATTCGCGTCCAACATGTCCATTACGGTAATCAACTGCAACTGAAACGGTGACCAGGAAGGCGTCGTTCCGGGGGTGTTACTGCCACTGCTTTCTTGTGTGTCATGGTTTTGCTGAAACACCTCTTCCAGTGAGTCCTTGTACTCACAAGCATATTTTAGATAATTCATGACGTAACGTGTCAAGGGGTGAACCGCGCCGCTTGGTACCGGTGTTTTTCCATTATCGGACTTGATAGAATTATCTAGATCACAGAATATGCTCACGGCTGCTTCGCCGAGACGATTCTTCGCCGCCTCGGCATCAGAGATCAGATCCTTGGCATTCTCCTCTGAATAGAAGCCTTTAATAGCCGGGACCAGCTCCCGGAGGCACTCATACATGTCCAATATTTTGAACAGCTTCTCCGCCGACCGCTTCGTCAGCACTACGGCATCGGCGAAGTTAAAGAGCTGGACGACCACAGTGCGCGCCAGGTTGCAGAACAAGTCGTCAGCTATGGAGGGGTGGCCATCGAAGACGGCGTCGCAGAGCTTCCTCTCGCCGGGAAAGAGAACCGTAGAGCACGTCTTGACGGCGCTGATCCACGTGGCGATCTCTCCTTCGAGAGCTTCCCATTGCATTCGCTGGACATCGTCAATGCTGATGTTTTCGTATCCGAGATCGTTGAGCGCCGATTTGAATCCATTTCGTCGTGAAAGGCTGTAAACCATGCAACACTCGTTCTCGTATCCTGAGGCGATCATACAGGTGGCGATTTTTGTCATGGTGACGATGCTCTCCGGCGAAAACGACGGGAACTCTTCCAATGGATCCGGTTCAGTTGCCTCGGCTGGCTTCCGATCCGGATCATTGTTGTTATGGTTGTTGAAGGAGGCTAGCTTGGCCGTTAACTTGTTAGACAAGCTTGGCTCCGAGCTAGGGTTGGAGTCTGCTCTCTTGTTATTATTAGTACTCTCATCTTGATTCAGAAGGTTGCGAAATTCTTCGTCCAATAAGGCCATGGCACGCTGCAGAACTGCACTAGTCCGGTTCAACGTCTCCGCCGTTGCAGTGTTGGAAGGGATATCCCCTAAAATGGTCGAGACCTTCGATATCCGAATCACCGCCTCCACGAAAGTCAAGTCTTCGGCCTCGTTTTCACCAAACCTCGCCGGGCCTTTGCCGTATTGCTTTATCATGGCGTCTAGGGTTTTGCAGAGCGTCTCCACCGAGCCGGGAACCTCTGGCAGGTTGTCTTCTTTTGCTTTGGCTGATTCGGTCAAGACAACCAAGAAGCAATCGACTTCTTCTAGGACTTCAGCGTGGCTTATCTCGGGGACATCAGGGTCTTGGTGATCAGAGCCAACTTCTTTCTCTTCTGTCTCCTCTTCGTCGATGGTGTCATAGCGTTTACTTGGAGTGGTGGGGCCTGAAAAGATGTTCTTCTTGCCGGATTGTTGTCTAGGAAAACTCGCAGACTTTTCAGCCGCCGGTGTGGTTTTCTCCATCAAGTCCGATCTACGATCCCCTCCGGTTGACTACAATTAATGGATGAATTCTCTATTCGTGTTTTTTTTGGTCGGGACAAAAAAATCTCAGCAAATTGGGAAGCTGAAACAAAATGGAAAATGGGATTGGGAGAGAAGAATCTGGATCGGGCAACAAAGAATGGATCAATGGAAATGGATGAAGGAGGATATTTCGGAGGGAAGGAATGGAAATTAGAGAGGTGTACGTAGTACGAATGGATAGGGTGGAGTTTGATTTTAGGAGCTTGAAGATGTTTTGATTTTGTGTTTTAATGGTGATTTTGGCCGTTGGTTTTGGGAAGGTGGAAGTTGTCTGTTGACGGTTGACCTTTTTTTAGGGTTCATTTTGTGCTCCCCACGACTGTTCCACTCTTTGTGCATGAAACTCGATCTAAAATGATTAGCTCAGGAATCGTATCATCCTCATGTAGAGTTGTGTGCTTAAACAATTATTTGTTCTTGTGCACAATTCTACACTAATTCTAGCTACGACGTGGTCGATCACGATGTGTAGTTAACTTATGTAATTGAATTGTGTTATTTGTTATGGCCACGTGTTAGGTGTTGCTTGATTGGTCATATCACTACTACTAGCTAGAAACTTCGACTGCCTAACCATTCTACTACTAGATGAATAAGGGGCATAGGGTTTCTAGTTATCTTAAATTCTGATGGGAGGATAAAATTTTCTGTTATGTTTCTATGATTTATAGGTTAGCTGCAATGACAAAATAACAAGGGATATGGATCGCAGTTTTATCCATGTCATTGACAACTTAACAAAATAACAAAGGATACTTAGATGCTGAGACCTTTTGCTTAGATATCTAGATGTACGTACGTCGACCTCATCCTCGTGATTTGATCGGATCTAGCAGCTAGTGTTGTTGTTCATAACGGTTGTCGGAGTTGATTCCCCGTTAAAATAAGGGCTTTCTTCCCGTCCTCGCCGCGGTGACTATGATGTTTTGGTGGCCTTTTGGGGTGGGTAAGTTGCCGGAGGTAGAAAAGCTCCGTGCAAGGGAGTTTGAGAGAAATGGACATATATATTGGCCATGCAGTTAGCTTTGATTTTTGCGTTGCGGCAGTCTCATCCTTAATGTTGGGCCTCATTATGAGGTTTATTAAGCTAAGTAGGTTTAGGGCTTTAGTGGGCAGAAGAGTAGAATCCCACCGTATCTTATAACGCACGATAATGAGTGCTCTCATGTATGATTTGTTAGGATCTTTATTTGCCATAAGTAAAATCCTGGCATGAGAAACCAATCTTGCAAACTCTAGTTATGGTGTAGGATTGTATGTATTTCTTTCTTCTTATTCTGTTGAATATTTTTTTTTTCTTACAACTGGTACAATAACTAGTCGTTTGTGAGCGAATCTTCACTCGACGGAATGGTATCAACGTACTATCGAGTTACTATTGATTGGTTATTTGTAAAAGACGATAAATAACATCTCGTCTTTGTGTTTGTGTATGCAATGCAGCTAGGCTTGGACCATTTTGGTTCTCTAATTAGACCTACTTGTGTAGAGCTCACACCCCAAATTCCTAATGGAAGAGGTACTATGTTTTAGATCGATGTGCGAATGGTAGGAGTCGCAACACTATGATTATGAACTCGCACTACCAACAACCAAGTCTAAACAATAGTGAGTAGCACGTGCAAGTGCAGGTGACTAGTTCTTTCCCGCCAGATTCATGAGGAACAAAATGTCGAAATTATTTATTCATTCATTTACTATTACACTGTATACATAATTTCATTATGATTTAATCGTTTAATTGTTTCATTTGTTATAATCTTTATAAGGTTTGCTCCTTTGGTTTCACTGGTTTGGTGTTTTGTTGAATGTTGCATCGATGCTAGCCAACTTGATCTAATCTTCAAGTATATTGACTTTTATTGCTAACTTCATTCTTCACTATTTCTCTTCGGTTGAGAAAACTGTAATGGTAGCGTTATTGCGTATTTTGTCGATGTAAGGTTGAAGTTTATCTCACGAGAAAGTCCACATTATAAAAAAATTGAACTAAATTAGCAAATACTAGTTGTTGATTTACTTGCTACGAAAACATTTTAATTAGTAGCCTCCCTACGATTCCTTCTTTTCCCTATTTCATGTCGTTCTAAATGCTGCAACTCATCCCTCATGAAAGAGTCTACAGACCATTCCAAATTGATACCATACTCACAAAATTTATTACTGAAAATGAAAAAAATGAATCTTAGCACCATTGAATAACAATAAACGTGAATAAATATAACAGAAAAAAAATCAGCTGGAACTGGACGTGTGGGGTGGGAGTTTTATATAGGTCCAAGAGACTTGTTTACACCAGCTGGTAATGCAATACCAAACACAGCTTTCACAAACCAAAAACCAGAAAGCTCATGAATTAAACCAAAGAAGAAGACACGCTTCTGTCACCATCTGAATCTGAAAGGCAAAACTTTCCCAAACTAATGAAAGAAAAGAGAACCTTCTCGATCTGTAGACTTTGACAGAGTAAATTATTATCATGTCAAAACCCAGAATCCCATTTTCCATGATTTCGCATTTGGAATATATATTGTCGGTGCTGCACTATTTCTGGGTTTCAATTACTACTAGTGGCATCAAATTTCAATGATCACGAACAAGTCCAAAACCTTAAAGGCCAGACGTGTGGCATCTTCATTTTGGACCGTTGTCTTCAAGGAGTGGGGAGCAAAGACTAATAAATTTGCAGTCATTTTCGTAGATTCCAGCCAAAAGAGCATACAGAGGAGTTAACTTGTACCAAGGAGATTTAAGTTTTTTCATTGCTCCATTTAGAATGGGGGACACTGCTTCTGTGTCACTTGCTATATGGTTGGAGACGTAAAGTACGTCCATTATGATGAATGGATGTGGCAGATGACTTGGATTTCCGTACATTAGATGGTGGCCCATGATTGTTTATTCAATAATACTAATGCCTAATATACATGTTAATTTGTTAGGTACATGAAGACGTGGGAACTTAATATTCCTTCAACAGTAAAAACTTTTGATTGGCTATCTTGCATGCGAAATCGCTTCAAAACTAGAGGTGTGTTAATTAACTTGTCAAGTTCCTCATTTTATGAGTTATACTTGCCCTTTAATTATGTGCAACTCAAACAGAAACGGTTTCTCATATGTTCATGCATTGCTCTTTTGCTCGCAAAGCAGTGTGGTCTCTTGCAAGTTGCGCCTACTGCTAACCTGTTACATGGACTACGTTCTATTGTTGATTGGTTTCAATACAATATTCTCACGCTGATATCTATTTTATTCTTATGTTATTATGGTCTTCAAAACCATCTAAGATTCCGAAAGGTTACTCCTCAACCTAGTCGTACTTGCTATCATGCGTTCGTCGCGGGTAGATCCTATCAACAAGCAAACAAATCTTTGCATAAACATAAGATTAGTCCTGCTCCTCATATCTATTGGAGATCTCCTAATGTGCATCAAGTAAAGCTCAAGTTTAATAGATCAACTAGAAATAGTGTAGCTACTTTCAGTTTCACCAGTAGAGACATCTCCGGTAACACTATTATATCTGCTAGTAGGGCGATTGGTGCAGCCTGGTTCTTGTTGCAGATGCGACTGTTCTTCATAAGAATCTTCAGTTTAGTCCTTAACAACTTCTGACATGTTGTTAAGCACGACTTATTGCTTATTGATTGCATCCACCGGCGGATAGCAGTCCCTTAGAGGATTAAAGTGCCCGTTCAAGACATCCTCAAGCTCACTGCTTAATTACTTTGACTCCATTGTGTTTCGTCATGTGTACCATAAAGCTAGTTTTGTCGCAGGCCACCTTATTGTGCATGTTCTTCTAATCATGCATCTTATGTCCCATGCTCTCAGCTTGTCAGTTGGATCACCTGGGAAGGGGTGTTTCTCAGTTCTCACGGTTTTGTTTTTTTCGTTATTGTATTTGTATTTCGTGTTTTTATAAGAACAATTAGGAGCTATAGTCATTCAGATAGCTAGCGAATTGATTTCTGTAATATATTTAAAGATTCAGCAATCGATATATAGATTCAAATGTATTCTCAACATATATATTTAACCAGTTTTTTTCAGCTACAAACGTCCGCACCAATAATTTTGGTGCAGATTTTCATTTTTACACCACTTTTTGATCGAATTTTTTCATCTCCACCGTCTAGTATCTAGATAATATTGTGTAAATCATCTCTGCAAAATTTCAGCCAATTTAGTAATCGTTAAGACTTTCAAAATTGCGTCTTTCTGTTATAAACATGAACGGTTCATATTTGACAGAATTCAGTCCGTCCATTTGTTTTTCGAGTTTGAGGGCCTTAACGATTACCAACTTGGCTGAAATTTTGCATAGATGATCTACACAATACTATCTAGATACTAGACGGTAGAGATGAGAAAATTCAATCGAAAAGTTTTGTAAAAATAAAAATCCGCACCAAAATCATTGGTGCGGACGTTTGTAGCCAAGAAGCCCTGTAGATTTAACTACTGGATAACCAAGTCTCACCAAGAACATATTGTGATATTTGCATGTTTATATCAAAACTTAGGTGGAGAATATCTTGAACGACATTTAAATGCTACAATTGTCAGTTGACACAATCTATGAAAAGATTTGAGTAACTTTCTACAAACCAAAAACATGTATGATTCAAGATGTATGTGAATGCATAACAATTTGTTAGTCGACTTTATAACAATCTTACTAACTCCACGCCGACAAATCTTCACACAAGTGGACTAATTTGTTTCACAGGATGCTTTTACATGAGCACCAACACGGCAACACCTTCTCTAAGTTGCTCCAAAAATTCAACATAAACAAATCTCAAGTTGGTCATTGCTCCGAGCATATTCTCACCGGAGAAAGACACCAAGCATCGTTTTCATGCAGGGTGGGACCAACAACCATCATCAAACGTTGTGAAATATTGAACGGTCAATACGCATCCGTCACAGTTCATGCTACAGTGACTTTGAGCAATCCGCCAATCGTGCAGTTCGACACGTTTATGTGCTCTCAATCAAAAATCGTAAATTCACAACCACTCGTTGTGTTCAAGGCAGTCAAATTTTCCCACTTTGTGTGTTGTCTGCACAGAACAACATGGTAGGACTTACCTTCTCGGTTAAAAATAGGCTTTTTGAGAATATCTAGAGCGAGATACAGAGTTGCCATTTCTTTTAGTTTTTCTTTTTTCTCTTTTGGTCAAAGGTAGAGGGAAGGAGTTAGAAAAAAAAAGAGAGAGTGTTATAGTTGTTGTTGCGGGTTCAGCGGGTTGTGAACAAAGTGGAAGACAAAGCCGGCTCTCTTTTGGTTTTTCAGATTATCTAAAGTACGACCCTCAAAGACCAAAAGCATTTTCGTTTTCACTTTCTCTCTTTGTTATCGTTTTTGGGTGTTTCTGAGAGAAGTTGGATTCGTTGTCTTGTCGTTTCTGCATCTGCCATGATCGCTTAAACAAACACAACGGCCCAGAATTTTGGATAGGCCTGCCATGTTGTTGTTGTTGTTGTTGTGATTGCAAAACCAAAGCTTTGATCTTTTTTTAATTTTTTGGATTGGAAGACTTCAAAGTTTTGAGCTTTTCTTGGATTGAAGAGAGAAAGGAGGTGAAATTTGAGTTTGTGGGTCAAAGTTAGATGGGGTGTTTTCCGTGTTTTGATTCCAAAGAGGAGGAGAAGCTGAATCCGGAGAAAGAAAGCGATGATCGGAAGCAGGGTCAACCGACGGTGTCTTCTAACATTTCCAGATTGCCTTCCGGTTTGTTCTTCACCTTTTTCCGGCTTGTTTTATTGATTGGTTGTAATTTGGTAGCTTCATTGTGTTGTTATTGCTTGATCTGATCTGGGTGTTTCTTGATCATATGCAATATGTTAGATGATTGATAGTGATGCCTTGTTTGTTTTAGTTATTTGAGGTGTATGGTGGACTAGATTGGTCGTTTGCTTATGTTTGTGAGCTCTGAATTTGAGGGGGTTTAGGTAGACCCCACTGGAATTTGACGTAGTCTGCAAAAGGGTGATGCTTTCTTTGGGGAAAATTGGATCTCATGATGATTTCGATTGCAGAGGTTGATCTGATTCTTATTCGGTGTTGTTGTCCAAAGATATGGCTAATTTCCATATATGAAGAGATGAGATAAGTATCAGATTGTATGGCTAAATTTAGACATGTCATATTAAGTTCAATTCATGTATGTATATTCCGTTTTTGATTGGAATTGCGGTTTTGACTTCCATTTCTTGCAAATGTGCTGGATCGTTTAATGTTTCATTGGAGTTTTACGTTGGAAGGTTTTGATACTTATGGTTCTGCGCTGAATTGTTTGTGATTGTTATGCAGGTGTTGACAGACTGAGATCAAGAAGCAATGGGGGGTCAAGAAGGGTTGATGTAGGGTCCAAAATGCCTGATCCCAAGGATGTAGTACCTGGGGGCCAAATTGCGGCCCAAACTTTCACTTTTCGTGAGCTTGCTACTGCAACAAAAAATTTTAGACCCGAGTCTTTCATAGGAGAAGGGGGTTTTGGGCGTGTATACAAGGGGCGACTCGAGAGCACCGGTCAAGTAAATTTCTTTCTGATCCATGATTTCATTTTTATATAATGAACAGTTGAATTGATTAAACAGAGCAAATTAGGTAATGTTGCATGAAGTACGATTTAGATATCAAACTTAAGCGTTTTGGATAAGTTTCTGAAGTAAGGTAGTAGAGTTCAAGGCTAATGTTAGATTATATACTAGTCAATCTGGCTTATACTTTTCTGAGACTGCAAATTAGTACTGAACACACGGCTGACCTATCAATTGGGGGGGGGGGGGGGGGGGGTTTAAGTGAAAACAAGTTTCTCTTAAGAAAAAAAATTATCTAGCATGAGTTCACTGATTAACTTGCAACCGCGGAGGTGATTCTGCATTCTTAACAATTGTTTTGTGGCTAAATAAGTGAAAACAAGTTTCTCTTAAGAAAAAAGATTATCTAGCATGAGTTCACTGATTAACTTGCAACCGCGGAGGTGATTCTGCATTCTTAACAATTGTTTTGTGGCTAAATAAGTGAAAACAAGTCTCTTAAGAAAAAAGATTATCTAGCATGAGTTCACTGATTAACTTGCAACCGCTGAGGTGATTCTGCATTCTTAACAATTGTTTTGTGGCTTTCATAGATTGTTGCTGTTAAGCAATTGGATAGGAACGGACTTCAGGGAAATAGAGAATTTCTAGTCGAGGTACTCATGCTAAGTCTTCTACATCATACAAACCTGGTGAACCTGATTGGATACTGTGCAGATGGAGATCAAAGGCTTCTTGTTTATGAGTTTATGCCCTTAGGATCATTGGAAGATCACCTTCATAGTAACTTTTTTCTTTAAATCCCTTTTGTATTTAGTCTTTTTCCTTATCATCTGTTTCTCTGATTAGAAATTATTCCTGTCTAAATTTGTTTTATTAATAACTAGTGAAGCGTCACTTATACAGTGTTGAATTACGTGACAAGCTTTACATTTCCGCTTGCTAGGTCGAACTGCTGTTTTAGAATGAGTCTTGGGTCTTGGTGTTGCATGTCTTGGTAAAATACAGAAAAGAAAATCTTACTTGTGTAAGTTGTGTTTTTGGTGGCATATTTTTTTTTCTTTGGACAAATGAAAATCTTCATTTGTCTGCTAAAAACAGCAGCAAACAAGAGCAAGCAATGAAAACACCTACTATACCTCATAACTAGTTTCAACAATGACAAGAAAATGCAGTAGTGGAAACTGGGAAGAGCTGGCAAGTTTAGGGTGGGGCCCTCATATCTAACATTAAGTTTGGTGACTTGTAGGCGATACACACAAATTCTATTTTCCATGTTATTGCACCATTTGTTGCCTCTTGTGGTGAGAGTGTGTTTGGTGAGTTATAGATCATGCACACAAATTCTGTTTTCCATGTTACTGCACCTTTGTTGCCTCTTGTGGTGATTGAGAGTCTGCTTGGTTACTTATAGACAATGCACACAAATGCTGTTTCCAATGTTATTGCACCATTCCCCCCACCCCCCGGGCTGAATTATAACTTCTTCTTTTTTTGCAAATAAGATTGTACAATTTATGTAGAGGATTTATATACAAGTGATTTTGTTGAATAATCCATGATACTAGTTTGATGAGTTTATCCTTCTGCAGATGTTCCTCTAGATAAAGAAGTATTGGATTGGAACACAAGAATGAAAATAGCTGCTGGTGCAGCCAAAGGATTGGAATACCTACATGACAAGGCAAACCCTCCAGTTATATACAGGGACTTCAAATCATCAAATATATTACTGGAAGAAGGATTTCACCCTAAGCTTTCAGATTTTGGGCTTGCAAAGCTTGGTCCTACTGGAGACAAGTCACATGTTTCTACCCGGGTTATGGGCACTTATGGTTATTGTGCTCCAGAGTATGCAATGACTGGACAATTGACAGTGAAGTCGGATGTCTACAGTTTTGGGGTGGTGTTTTTGGAGCTGATTACTGGCCGTAAAGCCATTGATAGCACTAGACCCCATGGGGAACAGAACCTTGTCACTTGGGTAATTTTTTTTTCTACTTTGTTTCTTTTGTAGCTCATTTGCCTATAACCTATCTTCTTGTTCTGCAAGGTTTTGTGGTTGTGACAAAGTTGTGTTTGCAAAATAATGAGAATTTGTATGTGTATGTGTGCATCTACAGGCACGTCCCTTGTTCAATGATCGCAGGAAGTTTTCAAAATTGGCAGATCCGAGACTGCAGGGGCGGTATCCAATGAGGGGTCTCTACCAAGCTCTTGCTGTGGCATCCATGTGCATTCAGGCACAAGCGGCCACACGTCCTCTGATTGGGGATGTGGTTACTGCTCTATCTTATCTAGCCAACCAGGCATATGACCCTACTGCTGCATCAGGGCATGGTCATAGAAGTTCTGGAGAAAAGGATGAGAGACGAAGAGATGAGAGAGGTGGAAGGATATTGAAGAATGAGGAAGGGGGAGGATCTGGACGCAAATGGCCAGATTTAGATGGTGGGTCTGAGAAGGATGATTCCCCAAAGGAAACTGCAAGGATGTTAAACCGGGATTTGGATAGACAACGGGCTGTTGCTGAGGCCAAGATGTGGGGTGAGAATTGGCGAGAGAAGAGACGACAGAGTGCACAAGGCAGTTTTGACGGTACTAATTTGTAGTGCCATTGAGTACAATACACCATGCCTTGTCTACCTTGATTCCTTTTCCTCCTAAGATGTAAGAAGCTGTGTTGTTGTTGTTTTCTGGCTGCTCAGTGTAAGGGAGCTGGCGCATGCCGACACATGTTTTCTAATTTAACCCTTTTCTTTTCTTTTGCCTTTGATCCAAACATGATGAAGAAGAAGAAGAACCATAAAAAGAAAGTGTAATTATCTTCTAGGAACAGAAGGACAGGACGTTTTGCAAAATTTTGAGAGTAAACACGTCTGGATAATACTGTCTTGTTCTTCTGTTGTCGGCTCTCTATGTACCTGTAGTGTTCTTGAACAAAAAAAAAAGCATCTCTGGTGTTTTTTGGCTGTTTTGTTTTCTGTCTTCAACCCCGGTTGCCCCGTCTTGAGAAAATGGGGTTAAACTATATTACTGGAATAGATTAAACAAATAACATACGATTGCCTCGATGATCTTAACCATATAAAAATAAACTCCAAGCCATAACTTCTACTTTTATGTTCTAAGCTTAAGACTGTAAACTAGTTGCTAAGCAATAAGGTAGCCATGTTCAAGAAGATCATTAGGGTAGCCGCACCTAAAGCAAAATACTTGTGGTGTGGTATATATGTAACGAAGGGGGTCGAAAGAAACTTTACGGCAAAATAATAGAACGTCTGTTGTTTCCCAAACCATGTACCCCATCATTTTATAAGGATCTGAAATTCTGAACGTTGTACACCAAGTTATAAACTAGTCGTCCAATTATTTGCACTTAGTTGAGAACTAAAAATTGCCATCCCAATCTTGGAAATTAATCATAGATTGCCAAAATTGTAAGACAATACTACACAGTCTGGATCATTAAGAGAAAGATGAAGACGTACGTACAACTAATTGAAAACTAATATTGCAGGGGCCCTAGCTAACTTGATAGATCTTTGTTAACTATTGGACACAAAATGGTTCTACATGAAAACGAAAAGGACAAACGCAAAACGCATACTAAGTTAATGATTACACAAGTGAAAGCACCATAGCAGCATAGCTGTAGCTTTCTTTGTTCCACCCTTACTTACAGCTGTAGCACCGAAACAAGAAGAGCAGATCGAGATAGTTCAAGCCAGAAGAAGCTATCTACTCCTAGCTCGCGCTAGAAATCAAGTCCGACATGTCGTAACTGTTACACTTCGTAGCTGAGCCTCACTCTACACATGGTTCATCAGACTTCAGTAGAAGCTCACCTGATGCATCCATGTCTACAGTGGCGGAGGCAGAACCATGCATCCATGGGGGCACACTTTTCATAATATTCACAACTCCAATTCAATATATGATTTTATACATCCTTAATTTCAGCAAGTCCATACATTTACAAAAATGGCTTCTAACACATCATGGAACAAGCATCTTCCCAAAAGAAACACAAAACAAGAGTCTAGGCCTGGACTATAATAAAATGCACATGGTATAACCAGACTTGTCACCAAGAGCTGGTTCACTCCATAACCAAAAGCTGCTTAAGCTAGTTCACTCCATAACCAAAAGCTGCTCAAGCTGGTTCATTCCATAACAAAACGCTGCTCAACTTCTTTCTCAAAGACATTAAATTGCTGAATGTGAAAATAGGTTTGATATGTTAGTTTCCAGGTAATATGACTATGATTTAACACTACTAGCAATGGAAAACTAAAACATCCATTTGTCTTGTAAAAATTAACATTCAAAAAAGCACAAATGCATACCTGCAGAACAATTTAAGCCAGCTACAGATGTCCTCTACGTGTAGCCATGTTTTGGAACCTTTGAATTATAGCCTCATTATCAATGTCATTGAAGATATCCTTCTCAAGGTACACAGTTAAGCTATCATTTAACCACTGATCTCCCATCCGATTTCGCGTTCTATTCTTTACAATGTTCATGGCAGAGAACGCTCTTTCAACTGTGGCTGTTGCAACCGGAAGTACTAGTGCCAAGGTAATGAGCTTATAGACAAACAGATATGTCCTACTCTTTCCTGTCTCAACAAGTTTCTGTGCTAGATCAGAAATCCCATGCAAGTCTTGAAACTTAGTGTTTGATCGCATGTCATCAATATATATATCTAGCTGTGACTCCAGTACCAATAGCTCTGTTGTAGAAAAATCAGTCGGATAAAAGCTAGCAAGAAGCATCAAACGTTCCTTGTTGAAAGCAGAAAATGAATAATTCGGACTCAAACATGCAATACAAAGGAGTAGCTCTGTATTTCCCTCATTGAAACGATTGTTCAGCTCTTGAAGTTGGAGATCTATCACAGCACAAAAGAAATCAAAACGATAATAGTGCAAGTTTGTGATTTCTGGACTTTTCCGCTTTGATTTTCCTTTACATACATGCTGCTCACTCATGTTGGGAACCATGATATTCTCTTTGCCACAAAAAATAACAACTTGGTCTAGTAAAGAATCCCATCCATTATCCCTCAAATCCTGCAACTTTCTCTTGCATATTTTCACTAAATCCATTGCATTTACTATATCTTGATCATCTCTTTGCAATGCTTGGGACAACTCATGACTAATACCAAGTACAATCCTCATCAAATGCAAACTGAATATGTAATCAAAAGATTGCAATAACCCCAATGAAATGTATGCATTATCTTTTTGATCAGAACCTACTTTGTCATTTGCAATTTCATCTAGCACATCAGCGATGGAAGGGAACAAGGCTATAAAGTTTATGAGCATACCATAATGTGAGCTCCAACGTGTATCGGCTGAACGTTTAATCTCAATTTCTTGATTTAACCCTCTTCCACTTGAAAGTTCTCCAACTTTCAATGCTTGAATAACATTAAGAGCCTGCTTTTCTCGAAGAATGTCTCGACGTTTGGAAGAGGCACCAACAATATTCACAACATTAGCAACTGATGTGAAGAAAGCACCTACAATACAATGTTTCTTTGCCACAGCCACCAAAGCTAACTGAAGCTGATGTGCAAAACAGTGGACATAGAAAGCAGTAGGATTATCCTTCAAAATAAGTGTCTTTAAGCCATTCAGTTCCCCACTCATATTACTTGCTCCATCGAAGCCTTGACCACGTAAACTTGATATGCTCAGTTTATGCTTACTAAGCAATTCATCTACAGCTTTTTTGAGTGTTCTGGCAGTGGTATTGGCAACATGTGCAATGCCAATAAAACGTTCAATCACACAACCCCTTTTATCCACATAACGAAAAATTACGGCCATTTGCTCTTTTATAGAAACATCTCTAGCTTCATCAACTAGAATGGAGAACAATGCATTATCCATGTCTCTAATTATAGCATCTGTTGTTTCAACTGCTGCAGCATTTACTATCTCTTTTTGAATTGTTGGTGATGTCAATTTGAGGTTTGCTGGAGCGTTTTTCAATGCCACAGCTCTAACTTGTTCATCATGATCAGCAAGAAATTGTAAAAGCTCAACAAAGTTACCTTGATTGCTTGAATTTTCTGACTCATCATGGCCCCGAAATGCAAGACCTTGTCTTAGAAGGAACCGTATACAATCTACTGATGCAGTGAGTCGAATTCGATAATCTGTTCTGGATTGCTTAGCATTCTTGTTGATGACATTTCGAATGTGTTGTCTTTCATTCATGAGATCTTCACACTTCCTCAAAGCTAGGTTATGGGCGCTGTTGAGGTCTCCGACATGAACATATAGCCTTGATTTCTCCTTCCAATTCCGATAACCCTTACTAGAAAAAACATCACCACCTGCTTGATCTCCGGAATTAGTTTTAAATAGGTAGCAACACAAACAATATGCACAATCTTTGTCTATACTATATTCCAGCCAGTTAGGAAAATCATTGAACCAAGCAACTATGAACTTTCTATACTTAGCTCCACACTTGGTCTTAACAAATTTGTGATCTTTAGGCTGACAAGGACCCCTTTGCAAATATACTCTTCGAACTTGGTCTTGAATACTCAAAGGGTAGTCTGAAATTTGCTTTCGCAATCCAGGATCTGATGGTAGTTCTGACAAATTTATCTCTGCCTCAAGACGAATGTCCTTTGATATTTCACAATTTGCAGGGGGTTGCAACATGTCTGATTTCCTTTTAAAGAACCTTTCCATGACTTCTACTCACAGCTTTCAAGTTACAACTGCATCAAATACCAAAGATTCAAAGTGCAAGTTATGGCAATTCAAACAAAAACCAGATAAAAAAACAGAACATAGACAAACCATCAGAACTTAGTCATAAACACAAACCAGATAAAACATGTCTTCCGACCTCGATTAAAAACATGCACAAACTCCTGTCCTCTATCAAACACAACGAATTCTGATTCTACCAACAATCCCAAATTCCTTTGAAAATCAGAAACTTGCGTATATGCGATAATGCGAATCAGAATCTTAAGCAAGTAATCTCACCGACAATAATTACATTGCAGAAACTTGGCTGCCCTTGGTTCTTGACGCGGTAGCAGGTTCTTGAAGCAGAGAAGACTCAGTTGGGGGCTTGGGGCTTTGGGTGTCTGACGACCGTGTTTCTTCCATAGTTTAGTTCATCTATTTGTTTGGGTTCTGTGTACAAAAGAGTCAATTATTTGTTGAATAGATGGAGTACAAAAGAAGCTTCCGTTTTTTTTGTTATTGTAAGGGATTATGGGGATGTGAGATGTGGGGATACAATATCTATCGGTTGGGGTTTGCAAGTCCTTGTGTGGGCACATGTATAAGTGCAGTGTGGGCACATAGAGGATAATTGCCTACTAATGGTGGGATTTGTCAAAATCTACTGTGGGCAAAGGCCTACACTCGTCCTGAACTCCCTCCGCCACTGCATGTCTACCACCACCACCACGCACTTCTCATGTTCATTACCATCACCCTCCTTATTTCCATCTTTTCCGTCCACGTCTTCGCCATCATTGCCATCGCAAGGCTTAGCATCCACCGGATGAACTTCCGAAGTTGGGACAGTGCTCAGAATCACAATACTTTTCATTTGTTCCGGCGCCC
Organism: Fragaria x ananassa; assembly: GCA_034370585.1. Classification (NCBI taxonomy): domain Eukaryota; kingdom Viridiplantae; phylum Streptophyta; class Magnoliopsida; order Rosales; family Rosaceae; genus Fragaria; species Fragaria x ananassa. The sequence goes on along the minus strand of CP139762.1, from coordinate 23,934,222 downwards.
GGAGCTTGTCCTCCGGATCAACTATGACAGGCTTGCGGTTTCTGTATATGGCGTAGAGCAGCATCTGAAGAAGACCCAAGATAAAACCCAACACGTTGGGAAGCTATATGAAAAGAGAAAACTCATTAGTGTGGAAGTGATGAATTACTGAGATGTATATATATGTAACTTTTTTTGGAAATAGTTACTACTTACTGCTATGCATATGTCCTTGAGGAACAGTCCATAGGCAAACCACATCACGGCACTCAAAGTAAGGAAGAATGATAAACTGAATGGCATGAATTCAACACTTTTTGTGCGGATTACCTGTGCCTGCATTTACAAAAAGAACAGGTAGAAAAGTTAATAATTAGAAGATAAAATTCATTTTATTTAGTAAAGAAGTTTCTTGCCACAAAATGATTTTGTCCTGCTTGATATATATTTGAAACAATATCGATATACGAGGCAGCAACTTACCACAATACTCAACGGCGCAGCGAAAACACAAACGGAAATGGCAACGTTGATCCACCCAAGAACCGGGGCACGGTATTCACTATGAAACGCATACTGTAAAATGACAAGGATTAAGGAGAAGAGTCCCAAGTTCATGAACCCGAGTAACTTGATAGTGAATTTCTGCAGTCGATCAAATTCAGCAATAGTAAATCAGTTAGGGAAGCTATTCAAATATTGATACGTCTAAATCATTTGTAATTTACGTAGCACACGTACCCTTGAAGGCTTGGTTGCATAAACAATGTACATGGCGATGTACAGTGTCTCTATCACACTTCCGAAAGAGTTGATTGTGATGAGCAGAACAGCGTTTTGTTTCAGCATGGCATAGTAAAGCCAAAGCGTGGCACTAAACAGCGCTACCAGATATGGCACCGATTGGAAACCTTCAGTCGATTTCTTTTTGAAGATCCGGTAAAACGTCGGCCTGCAATTAAAAAACAAAAAACAAAGTTAATTATTTAAATTGTGTCTGCTATGTAAAAAGAACATATATATAATGCATGTACAAATAGAAAATATTCGTTGATTGATTACTTACACAGGGGCTAAGTAAACCATGAAGGAAATCAGATTACCTGCCATGAAAAGCGAAAGTTTATTAGAAATAAAGGAACTCATTCAACTGGATCCGAAACTACGTACCAAGATCATAACTAATCATTAGTATTATATATAGCGGGCAAGAGAAAGGTTGATCATGAGATTGCTTCAACAAATAATGTGTAAACATAAGCTTTACCCCTAAATGAAAGATTAGGACAACAAAACAACTCAAGTCTAAAATTAATTTCAATATTTTGTGAGATGTATGGTTTTGGCCTATAGTTTTCGGAAAGTCGAAAGACAGAATTCAGAAGGATGGGGAGCTCGAATGTGGCCGAGATGATGACCACGACAAGATAACAAATAATGGGGGCTAACTGATCGACCATATAAAGCTGCGTGTTCGTAAAATATGACATACAAATGCATCTACGCACCTAATATCCCAAATGTAAAGGCCCAGGGATGATGAGCGTCTGCTACAGCTGCCATATCTGATATTACACAGAGAAAAGGACCGGAAAGGGTGATGAACTCAGTTTAATGTAACGAAAACTGAGAGAGGATTGAGGAATCGAAGAAGAAGATATAAGAAGGAGGTATATATAGAACTAGAAGGGCCTGAGTACTGAGGAAACCCTAGAGCTCTATCTTTCTCTCTATTTTATCATGCAGAGAAAAATGCTTGGATGGTTCACAGGTTTGAGCAGCTAGCTCCCTTTATATACACACATAAAGGTGTGTAAAATCAAAGGGGGATTCGATGTGCGTATAAAACTCATTCTAGTTTCATGACACGTGGAAGTTTAGTAGGTAGTATACCATAAACTCATTCTCTCAAAAACCACAAGTCTCACCACCGCGCGTGAAAAAGCTTACAGCACTCACCGCAGTAATGTGATTAGAGACCAAAGATAAACCCTAACTCATCATGAAATAAGCTCTTCACTAATCCCCATTACGAATCAGTTTCGAAACTAATTGTTTCTTAATTAAGGGCATGAATTTCACGCTCCTGGGATTAGAGTGGAGCTTAACTCGAATACGAAATGAGATTTTGTACGTTACTCTAACACAGACCGCAAAGGTGTCCGCCCAAAACCAGTAGAGCCCTCTTTCACGTGAACTAGGGCTCCGCCAAACGCAGCCTTAGTTTCCCAGCCGTTTCTTCAAAAACAAACACACGCCTCGCCGCGTCACCCCTACTTTCTCACACAAGGTTTGTTTCGTTGCAGAGGAAGCTTTTGAGTCGATTCTGTTTGGCATTGTTTGGTAGTGGAATTAGTGATGGCTAAGCCAGGGCAGCTAGCCTTATGTTTGGGGTTTCGTGTGCATCGGGGATCTCACTAGGACTCATGGTTTTTTTCCCTTTTTTTTTCTTTCGTTTTCATGCTCAAGTTCGAAAAATGAAGCCCCAGGTTTTTCCATTTTCCATTTTTTTTGCGGTTATGAGCTTTGAGACAAGAGCAATCATGTTGGTATCATCTTTTGGCGTAATTGAATATCTGGTTGGGTCTAGGAAATGCTAGGTGGAGGGAGAGAAGGAGATATGGCTCTTTTCATGTGTGATTTGATGGGCGTTTGTTTTCTTTTCGTAGTGTATGAACGTTTTCAGTGTTAGCTTTGCTTAGAAAAGCTGAATGTATGGGGTGAATGTTGTACGTTGCTTTAGTTTTGGTGACGCAATATGAGTATACTTGAAATGATTTGGGCTCTCTTTTATTATCTGGTCGATGATTGCATGAAGAGTGAAAGAGAGAGGCCAATAATTCATTGATTTAGACACATACATTCAACTTTGCCATTTGCCACCACAACTCCAATATTAGGTGTTCTTGAAATTTCAATCAAATATGACAACGTTTTTCGTTTTAGTGGCTAACCTAGATTGCTAGCTCTCTCTTCATAGGATGAAGATGAAGAAAGATGATAAAGCCTAAAGCAAGGCCAATATCAGGGAGGTGGCAATTTAATCTTGAATTTGTGATGTTGGCCATATGCATTTATCTCATGCTAATAATAAGGTTTGGTGGCCAACATTTTTGTTAATCGTGGAGGATATCAAAAGTAATCATGACTAATCATAGATCGTCAATATTATGCACAATGCATGTGTAACACAAAATTTTACTAAACAAACAAAATTAGAAACTCAAAAGATGTAAGTTATATCTAATGTAAAGAGATGTAATAAAGATACTTGGAAAAACCAATTTGAAGCAAGATCGATCTCTTCACATATATAATAACAAAATTTGATTCGATCATCAAACCCCATCCAATTTTATATATACAATGATTCATCAAGCACTGTGTATGATTCTAAATGTTTGTTATCTGATCTACACCCAAAAAGAGCTTCCATTGTCTCTGAAAAAAGAAGGCTGACATGCTAATTGGAAACATCGATCAATAATATATTGCTATGATATTTCATCCCCCCTAATGAACAAGTCGAAACTTTCCCATTTCCCAGCCACACTAATATAGTCTCGATCAGTAACTAATACTCCAAGAGCATTTGTCGCCAAACCAAATGAAGAACAAGTTGTGTATTTGGCTTTTGTTGATTTGAAGTAGCTAGCTAGATATATAGTGAAATCCATGCATGGTATGAGTTGGCTGAAATGGATCTAATAGCTAGCTATATATACATCTCTATACGTACAAACTGAAATGGATCTAATAATTACGATATATTAGGATGGTGCTGATCAAGTCACGAGTACGTGAAAATGTACACGGATCAAAGATTGAATCAACCAATATTAGCAGTTTGATGAGACACAGATCGATCGAGGACCAGGGGGCACTGCTCTATTGCGCCATCATTGCGCGCGCGTTTACGACATTTCATTTCGATCAGATCGATTTGGGGGCCGGAGTTAAAAAGAAAGCTCAGATTATATATATGCTTGTGGTAATGGAGTTGCCAATTCGCCATTTCTTCTTCCTACAATTGGCTGGAGTCAGTTCACCCATGTCATAGCAAAACAAAGCGAGATAAGGCGCGCAAATGCTAGAAGATGACGATCATCTAGCTATCTTCAAGCCAATCTCTTTGAGCTGGCCTTTTGATCTTGTTGGTGTCAAATTAAGTAGTTTGTGCCACAAATAATAATGTTAATATCAGTTCTAGTTACTCAGAAAACGCTCTCTACCTAGCTATAAGCTTTGTGATTATTTGCAAAATAGCAATTAGCTCATGAATGATATTAAACTTAATTACTTTCGTGCATTGCAAGAAGAAGCTCTTCCTGAATTGGTTTCAACCTCCGTAAGCTATAACCCTAGCTAGGAGTTCAAATTAAAAAGTAGCACCAAATATATATATATATATATATATATATATATATATATCATACTTTAACCTGTAGCACTTGAATTATTTCACAATTTCGTACACAACTCTCTTAATTTGCCAATCATTGAAATAACTCCCCTCGTTGATTACAAACAATTATTAACTCTACAAAGAATATACATAGCTAATTCCAAGAAAGCGCAAGAAATGCCAGTCGGGTTCTATGGTGTAGTGGTTAGCACTCTGGACTTTGAATCCAGCGACCTGGGTTCGACTCCCGGTAGGACCTCTTTTGAATTAATATCAAATATTTATTTTTAACTTTTAACTTTTTAAAAAATTTACTGTTGGGTAACTTGGTAATTTTCGTCAGTGTTATCTTTCATTTCCAGACCTTTCTCTATCTTTCTGATCCTCTTCAATCTTCAGCTATCGCAGAAATGGAGAAGTACCAAACCGTAGAAATTGCTCAGAAAAACCCTAACTCCCCAGTCTTCTACCTCTACCTCAATCGCCCCAACCACCGCAACGCCCTATCACGCGCCTTCTTCACCGAATTCCCCAAAGCCCTCTCCTCCCTCGACCAAAACCCCGACGCCAACGTCATCGTCCTCACCGGCGCCGGCGACCACTTCTGCGCCGGAATCGACCTCAGCAACCTATCCTCGATCGCCGCGGAATCCGTCTCCGGAGACCGCGGCCGCGACGCTGAGAGGCTCCGGCGAGCGATCAAACTCATGCAGGACGCCATCACCGCCATCGAGCGGTGCCGGAAGCCGGTGATCGCCGCCGTCCAAGGCGCGTGCATCGGCGGTGGGATCGATATCGTCACCGCCTGTGATGTAAGGTACTGCAGCAGGGACGCGTTCTTCTCGGTCAAAGAGGTTGACCTGGCCATCACCGCCGACCTCGGAACGCTGCAGCGGCTGCCCAGTATAGTCGGGTACGGCCACGCGCTTGAGCTGGCGTTAACGGGTCGAAGGTTCTCGGGTCAGGAGGCCAAGGAGCTGGGCCTGGTCTCTGGAGTATTCGGGTCGAAGCAGGAGCTGGACAACGGTGTACGACTCGTCGCAGAGGGTAAATCGGTCATTTAAACTTAGTTTCATTAGTGCAAAATAACTTGCTAATTTTAGTTTAAGTTTTTTAAACGATTCCTGGTGGTTGTAGGAATGGCTGCAAAGTCGCCGTTGGCAGTGACGGGGACGAAGGCGGTGTTGCAGAGGAGCAGAGAGATGAGTGTGGAGCAGGGATTGGACTACGTCGCCACGTGGAATTCGGCAATGCTGTTATCGGATGACTTGACGGAGGCGATTTCTGCTCACATGCAGAAAAGAAAGCCGGTGTTTGCCAAGCTCTGATATTGCAAATTGTACGCGACGCATCTTGCTCATGTGTTGTATTTTAAGCTTCAGCTGAAATTTTGAAAATAATTTGGTACAAACATGAGGGTCTGTAACTAAATTTATGTGCTAATTCTTGTAATAATTTGCTAGTTGGTATTATAAACAGGTCGGTGAGAATTGAACCTATGATCGAGCCTAGTTTTTCTTATATTGTGCGTGATTATAAAGCCTTTAGGAACCAAAAATGCTGTGCTAGTACTTTATTGATCTTGTTACATGTCTATATATCAACTATTGAGTAGATGACAAAAATTTTGAGGTATGATTCGGTAGATTAGTGTTTATATTGAGGAATTGAAAAAAATAAAAAGAAAAAAAAATAGATAGGGATGCACACCTGTTGTTGACCCGGCTATTAGACATTCATAAGCATATTGGAGTGGGAAAACAACCGCAAGTAGACCAAAAATTTAGGGGATTGAAAGGAGACATGCTTAGAGCTCCGCAAATTGCTGGCTAATATTCAAGAACCACATAAAGCCTCGTTGAAATAGAACATTCTATGTTGATTGTCTAAGTTGTAGGGCTTCCCTTCCTCTATTTTGAACATTGTTTCTTGATCAAATTAGTTGGCAATGGCTTTCTAAGTGTTGTGGTTCAAACTTTAAATACCAGCTACAGTGTATCCATGGATTTCCCAAGCTTTCTGTGTTCTAATTTCCACTCATTTCTTTTGAGTTCCAAAACTTGCAGTTTGCAGAAAGTTGCAAATTCGCAAGTAAAAAATGGCTACGGCCCTCAAGGCTGTGCATGTCTCGGACGTTCCCAATCTTGACCAAGCCTCGGAAATTAATGCTGCATTGGCCCTTATCAAAGCTCCATGGTCGGCGCAGGGTAAGGAATTTGAATCAAAAAGTTTTTTTAGCTGGAGGGTTGATAAGTTGTGTGGAAATGAATGATTCTGTGTTTCATGAGTATGTGTAAATGATCATGATGAAGGCGTAGAGACCAAATGTGGATTCAAATGGCCGAAGTTTGTGGTGATGGGACACAGAGGCAGCGGAATGAACATGTTGCAATCATCTGATCGCAGAATGAAATCCATTAAAGAAAACTCAATTCGCTCCTTCAACTCTGCCGCTCAATTGCCTATCGATTACATTGAATTTGATGTTCAAGTACTTGTTGTGCCTCTTCATTTTTCATCATTTGTTCTGCTTTCTTGCTCTTAATATTGGTTGAGCGAAAAGACCCTTCTGTGTAGGTGACCAAAGATGACTGTCCAGTCATTTTTCATGACAGCTTTATCGCCACGGAGGAGAAGGTTAGTTCCATATATCCTACATATCTTTGTTTTCGGTTTTCATAGTGGGACTGCAACTGTGCAATGAGAATGTTTGCCTGACCTGTAATTTGATTTCAGGGTGTTTTTGTTGAAAAGAGAGTTACAGACATTACTTTGTCAGAATTTCTTTCATATGGACCCCATACAGAGCTTGGAAAGGTAATTATCAATGCTGATATACTCATTTTCAAAGTGTAATCTTTGCATATGTTGATGTTCTCTTAACAGAAGTAGTACTTTTGTCCAGGTGGGTATCCCTATGTTTAGAAAAACAAAAGAGGGGACAATTTTTGAGTGGAAGGTGGAGAAGGATGATTCCCTATGTACATTGCAAGATGTGTTTGAGAAGGTCGACCATTCGATGGGTTTCAATATAGAACTGAAGTTTGATGATCAGTTTGTGTACATTGAGAAACAACTCCGACATGTCCTCCAAGTAGTCTTGCAGGTATGCATTTAGTCTTATAAGAAACTTGGTTTGTTTTACAGCACAATTTGTTAATGTTCATCTGTTGGGTTAAGATATGAAAGTTTGTGGATGGTGATCGACTCGTCGTCTATTGCTCATCCAGTATAGACTTGTCGTTATGTGCATAAACAAGAATAATTTGACCTATTATGCAGCAGGAATAACATCTATAACTTTTAAAGCAGGTGGTAAACAAGCATGCGAAGGACAGACCGATTATGTTTTTGAGCTTTCAGCCTGATGCAGTGCTGATGATCAGAAAACTGCAGAGCACCTATCCGGTAAGATCAACTTCTAATCCATATGCCCTCTCAGCTGGCAAAACAAAAACTGTGCAATTGAATGTTGTAAGACTGAACGAGCCAGTCTCCTCGGTGTTTCACTATATCGACATTGTCATTTATCCAGCCAGGTATATTTCTTCACCAATGGAGGGTCGGAAATTTACAAAGATGTTAGAAGGAACTCTTTGGAAGAGGCAATTAAGGTGTGTATGGCTGGCGGTTTGCAAGGAATTGTGTCAGAAGTAAGAGCTATCTTGAGAGATCCAAATGCAGTAACCCGGATCAAAGACTCCAATCTTTGCCTTCTAACCTATGGCCAATTAAAGTAAGCTCTAACTGCTTTCTTAACAGTTTTTCATTCTTACAGTTAAGGGAACTCATCCAATTAATAACGGGATTCATGTGAATTTTGCAGTAATATACCAGAGAAAGTTTACATGCAACATCTCATGGGTGTCGAGGGAGTGATTGTTGATCTTGTCGGAGAGATCACCGAGGCAGTTTCTGATCCAAACAACTGATCAAAGAATCAAGGGCAGATGCATGAACTTGAACTCTAACTCTTGTTCCTGCTAGGAGCCTATACCAGAGTTGAAACACCATTGGAAGCAATATATGCAACATGGCCAAACCTAGAGGAGCGACCAACTCTTGTGTATTATATTGTCACATTAAATCTTACATCAAAATGTAGTTGTATCCAAATAGTTGATTTCCGAGTTCAAATTCAGTTCATGAACAGATGATTTCCAAATTTTTACAGAAGATGTAAAATATGGTGTACAAGGAAGTTACCTGCAAACTGGGAAAATTTCTTAAGGAAAAAAAAATAACGTTCTATGGGATGTGTTTGTTATTTCAGTCAACTTAACAGCCATATTAAAACCCTCTACCCCCTAGCCCAAGCTATCAACTTTTTCCAGTTTTCTTTCACAGCCAATTTCATTTCTTGAATGCAAAAGCTTGCAACTTTCGTTTTTCCAAAGACGAATCCACAAATGGCTCTCAAGGCGCCTCAGCTCTGCTTCTTTCCCAAGCTTCTCCAAGCCCAAGACTATCCCACATTACCCTTCTTCTGCCCGCCATTGATGACTGAAGGTCAGAATTGTAGTCTTTCATTACATTCTCTGCATTCTTGTTCTAAATTTCAAGAAAGATTTGATTCTGAGTTCTGGGGTTTTGTGAATAGATGGGGAAGATGAAGGCGAAGCAAGAAAATGCAGGCACAAATGGCCGAAATTGGTATTGATAGGACACAGGGGAAATGGAATGAACATGTTGCAGTCCTCTGATATCAGAATGAGAGCAATCAAAGAGAACTCAATCCTCTCCTTCAATACTGCTGCTCAATTCCCAATTGATTTCGTTGAGTTGGACGTTCAGGTATCTTTGTACTTCTTTTGGGTTTCCAATTCGTAAACAAGATCACTAATCTTGATGCACCTTCTACATTGTGTCACAGTTTGTTTTCTCAGTAGTCTTGCTTTTACAGTATGCAGTATTCACTTTTGTAGGTGACCAAAGATGACTGTCCAGTAATTTTTCATGACAACTTTATCGTCACTCATGACAAGGTTAGTTGGTTCTTGATCAGTCACTCTAAATCCACAAGTTCTTGATTAATCTGCTTATGTTCATTAGTGTAATTTGTACATATTGGCTTCAGGGAGTTTTCATTGAGAAGAGAGTTACAGACCTTAAGCTACCAGAATTTCTTTCATATGGACCCCAGAAACATCTTGGAGAGGTCATCTTCAATGCCGACTTGTTCGTTTTCATATTGAAATTTTTTGTCTCTGGATGTTCTGTTAAACTAGTCTAATGTGATGAATATACAGATGGGAATGCCTCTGTTTAGAAAAATGAAAGATGGAAGAATTTTTGAGTGGAAGGTGGAAAAGGATGCCCCCCTATGCACATTGCAAGAGGCGTTTGAGAATCTTGAGCATTCGCTGGGATTTAATATGGAACTGAAGTTTGATGATCACATAGTCTACACAGAGAGACAGCTCAAGCATGTTCTTCAAGTAATTTTGCAGGTAAGAATGCTTGTTCTATAGTCTATATACGTGTAATGGTTGTTGTCTTAAGGTCCAATTATTGGTAGAACACAAATTGGAATTGGGTATTTGAACATTATTCTTCTGCAATGTTCATTCAGAATCAGTACATATAGGTTGTTAAAATGGATTGAAAAATTAAACTGTTCAACCTCTTTGCTATACAATGTTGAACATATAAGTGGGTATTTTTACTGAAAGTTGTGTAAACAGGTGGTAAATGATTATGCAAAGGGAAGACCAATCTTCTTCTCAACCTTTCAGCCTGATGCAGCTCTTTTGATAAGAAAAATGCAGAGCAGTTATCCTGTAAGTAGATCACCTTGATTGGAAAGTTTCATCCAAACTTGGTGTTTTGAATAGATAGAACGACTTCTCAGTGGCTGATTTATAATTTTTACCCAGGTATATTTCCTCACTGAAGGAGGGTATCATCAAATGCATGTTGATGCTAGAAAAAACTCATTGGAAGCAGCAGTTAAGGTGTGCTTGGCAGGTGGTTTGCAAGGCATTGTTTCAGAAGTGAGTGCTATCTTGGGAAATGAAGAAGCTGTAACCAGGATTCAAGGGAACAATCTTCGCCTGTTAACTTACGGCCAACTAAAGTAAGCTCATTTTTCTTCCTAAGTTTCTGTCATCATAATTCCAAATACTTTTTCACTTTTTGCATAAAATGCCTCTTGACAACCAGTTATATGTTGGTCATCAGATGTGAGAGAAGTGATTGTATACACTAGTTGTATGCAAGAATTTCTAGAGAACTTATCGATCTGACAAATGAATTATATGCATGTGCTCTTGCAGTAATATGGTAAAGGCTGTGTGCCTGCAACTTCAGATGGGTGTTGACGGAGTGATTGTTGACCTTGTTCAAGAGATCACATGTGCAGTTTGTGACTGAGTAGTACCCTACTACATGAACTCTCATAGGACAACTGACACTTCCTTTCCTGGTAGCTAGAGGTTCTGAGATTTAGTTAGGCCATACAGCAGCCCAAATAGACAAGTAGAAAGAAACTATATCTTGTTCTGTGCATATATAGAGCTACACAAGATGAGTACTGCACAGAGATCACTTTATCAACATGAATTTCAGAAGTTCAGGATTGAATTACTTCTGTTTGATACCTTCTAGAGACGATGTTATTCTCAAGTCTAAACCATGGATGTATACAGCATTTTGTAAAGCCCAGTCCACATTGTATGATGAAAAGAGTATGCAGTAGTATCATTTTTTCAGACTATTGAAGCCTTGAAGGTTAACCTTAGTCACTTGGAATGTATATGACTATATGAAATCTGTTCTCCTAAGTCCTGACCAAGTAAGCTTCAAACCAAAGGAATATTCAGCAGGCTCGTACTTGATACTCCTGGCCCAACTATACAAATTCCACCCATTCAATATGTGCAGAAGTTTTCCCTGTGAAGTTCCCGTAGAGTAGTGCTTATCCTAGGCTGTGCACAACTGCCTTGAGCCATTTCGACTTGCTGTCGCTTCTTGCGACATGCGTTTAACTGCTCGAGGCCGCTCAAATTTGCAGATTTCCGCTATTAGTAGCTGAATCCGGTGGGTCATGCCTGTGCTTACCAAAATGCATCACTACAGATATAACCCCATATAGAGGTGTTAGAAATAGTAAGCCAGCAGTAAATTTTCCCTGTTTTTACTAATAGAAGTGGTTGTCCTAGAGCTCATGAAAACCTGGAATAAAGTTAAAATCAGGAAGACGATGTAAGTTTTCTTCTGGAAGTAGAATATTAACCTTGTAAGTTTCGTAGAATGATTGCCCAAAAAAGAAATCCATCTTTGCTACCATTTCAAATTTTGGATGAGCCAAGTTTCTATGTTCCACACAAAGCTCTTTCTTCGATTCCAAGTTGGCAGCTCAAGAAAGTAGTAGCAAGGAAGAAAGGCACGTACGTCTCAATCCCCTTGACATGTACAATTAATATATATACGTACAAGATTGTCATGAACTCATGGGAGCAAGTCGTTATATATTGTAATTAAGAGTTTAACACCATCATTAGCCAGCCCTAATTAGGAAATCCCGACGACATCCGAACCTAGCTACATGTGGAAGAAGGACATACGTACATCGTTCTCATCCAATATGCTCACAAGAACTTACTTTTTTTTAATACTTACGAACGCACGACACGGATAGAACTTCGATTGTCAATACAAACACCATTTATTTTTCATCCTAAAGTATTATAATATCACACTTAGCAGTGTAGCTTAGCCACATGATTAAGATAGAGCTTGTCAGATACATTCAAGATATACAGCAAATAAATACATACATGACTGCTACTTGTAACCTAAGAACCAATCAATGTAAAGCAATTTGGGTGTTGTTTTAATCATGCTGCTGCTCATGTTCCAAAATATAAAACTGCTTGCTTGCTACTAAGTGAAGAAAAACAGCTATAGATTCTCTTGTTTGATGCTAGCAGCTACCTTACGTCTTACATATATCCTTAATTGTAAATCTCAATAGCTTGCTTCAGGCTGGTTGGGTTAGCTTTAAAATCAAGGAAAATGATCCATCTCAATCAAACTCTATAAGATATATATATTATGCAGGAATGCATGTTTAGGAAGTAACCAAATGATCTCTGTAAGCCAATTTGCACTGCTAAAATAGCTGGGTCAACTTTGAAATCAATCTATGGCGACTCCTTCAGATATAAATATATATTGGTTAATATTTATTTGTGAAACATATGTATATGTCACTTGCCTATATTACAAGCGATTGCTTGCTGCGGATTTTTTAGTATCATGAAATGAGATCACACTCATATATTTTTCTTCAGAGACAAATCGAGTTTTTATTCATTTCCATGCCCCTAATTGAACTCCACGAAACCCTAATCTTGCGTATATAATAATAATAATTGGGGAACTTTTCATGCACATAAAATTTACTCTGTCGCTGTACTGAGCCAGCACTAATTAGAAAATGGGAAATGATGGCCTATGAAGAAGAGAGCACATATAATACTAAAATGATTGACATAAAATGGAGGACTGAGAAGCAAGCATTGTTTTTTTTTTTTTTTTTAAATGGTGATCGGGTGGGACTACCATTCCGGGACCGAGAGCACGCGGGTAAGACCCCTCCCCATGAAATGTTTTTCACAAGCGGATGATCGAACCAGTGACCTCTTTACTACCAAGAGTATCGCTGTAGCGTTCGTCCAACTTGCAGGAACAGTCTGCTACCAACTGAACCAAACTCCATCGGTAGCAAGCATTGTTTTTCTTCTTCAGCATCAAATTTCCCTTTTAAACTCTACCCAGCTAGTAATTAAGTACAGAAACTACATTCATTACTTAGCTTTCTTGCGCGTAGAATGTGTTAGTGTCATTTAATCTTAAACATCCACTTAATGTCATATATTGAGGACAATCTCATTTGAAACGGTAAGTAATTCAGTTGCTTTTTTGGGTAATTAATTCAGTTGCTCTTCTAACATAGACGAGAGTATTATTAGCAACTATTGGGTTAGGGCAAGACAAGCATGCAGCAACTTGGATTTAAATAAACTGGTCAATCTGCTATGAACCCAACAAGGGAAAAACCCGGCCTAAATTCTTCTAATGCTTTGCGTTTCCTTCAAAGTAACCCCTTTTTATTGGGTTCTGCAAACCCAAGTTTCAAACTTTCTCCTCTCCATTCATGTGAACTTGTAAGCTTTATGTCCAATTCATTAGTCAAAACGGCAACAGGATGCTTGCAACAGAAGAAAACCCTAAAGAGATGAATTCCCACAAAAGTAAAATGACCCAGCAAGAAGAAGAAGAAGAAGAAGAAGAACCAAGCCAAACCCCCACAACCCCCAAAATTTAAAAAACAAATTTTCTTTTCTGATTCATAAGCACAGAGAAGAAGGAGAGAAGTGTGAAATATGAGAATCTAGGTTAGCTAGGTTTAGAGGGAGAAGAAGCATAAAGGGGTTTTCTAGTGAGCAACATATTTTACTCGAAACACAACAATTGAATCCTTTGACGTTTCTTTCTTACTCCTTAAAACCCTCTTCAACACCCACACGCAACCTCCATTGACCCCTCCAATCTTCTCGTTCCAATTAGAAAACCCCAAACAACAACACCAACACCAACACCCAAAAAAACAAAAAAAATCACAGCCGCAATTTTGCTTACGAAACCCCCAACTCAAAACTCCACCTATTCTCCCTTCCCCTTCTTTCCTCACTTATATATAATCTCAACTTGGCCTTTTCACCACGTTGCTCACTTGCTTGTGCGCATCTCTTATACTTTGTTTTGGGTTTTTAAAATTCTTCTTTTCTAATCAAAAGGAGTGACAACTCGAATAGTTCTTCGTTCATAATCGTAATGAAAAATATTATAAACCGATGATCTAATGCTTGAAAGGTTAATTTATTTTGTTCAACACTCTAAACAACAACGGCGATATTCTCTTTTTCCTCCAGAGTCCAGACTGATCCAAATACAACATCGGAGACATAACAAGTGGAGTAAGTTTAATTTAATTTTATACGGGAGAGAAGAAAAGAATTGAAAAAGGGTTGCCCTTCTCCATACGTAGTCAAGCCTTTCTGGAAATGTCAATGTTTGAGGCTCCGGTTTAACTAGAACCTCTCAACCGTCCCACGTTACGTCCCACCTTTGAGTTTTTTCTTATGCCCGAACTACCCCTGCTGAGTCAGATGTACTACCACGACTGCCATTCCGGCCTCATTTAGTTAGTTAATTAATTTTTTTCAACTGAAAATATCTTGGTGGTTCTGTTTTAAATGCATTTCAGTGCAGGAGTCACTGTAATTAAATTATAATGTTACATGAGTGCTCCAACGCTTTGATTCTTTTCTTCTTTTTTTTCATAGTACTCTGTTGCTCGGCAGGTTGAATGACTCTGGATATTTATTCTGTACCAGATTGATGGTATGACGTACTAGTTCAATTTTAATGGCATAAAATGATTTGTACTATGGAGAAAAAAGTCATAATTATGGAAGAAATTTTGGTGAGGACATTTTTCGACACTGCTGTTAAAAATATTGTCATTTTTGATCTCGAGTTAAACTGGTGTTAGTACATAGTTCATTTTGTAACCATCTCATAACTCCAACGTCTAGTTCACTAATAGATAAGTAGAACTCGAACAAATCTAATTAGAATGTAAAACGAACATATTTTTATCTGAACCATGATATATCATAAAATATTAAGTATGCAGTGTGTATCTATACAAACTTATGTGAATCGTTAAAATTAGATGACACTAATACAGATGAATTGTGATCACAATAGAAATACTGATCAAATAACTAAAATTACACCAATATACTTACACGACAGTGTATAATAAAAAAAAACGACTAGTGTTACAAGGGTTATAGTGTCTCGAAATAACAAGGTAGTTCTGAACAATAGTAAGGACCTATATATGTATTTTTGTTATCAAGTGAGAATGAGTGTGCCAGAATTTGGTTTAGGGAAAGAAAAAAAAAAAAGGGCAGGAGTGTCAATAGAGAAGAGGAGATTCGAGAGATGATCTCTCCTAAAATTTGCAATTTGCAGCTGATCCAAAATAGTGAGACAAGAAGATTGAGGAAATCTTGAAATGGGGCATCGATTGGAGGTGGCATTTTTGTCACTTACCCTAAATCCGACGTGGGTGCCCGTCGTTTTGGAGGCATGTAGGTCCATGACCTTTATTCCCCTCACCCACCCCCCACGACGTCATTACGCCCCCAATTACTAAATTACCCTCCTCCAATTTCCTTTTTGTTTTTCATCTTTCAATTTCTACCAAGAAGAAATAAAACTGTGAGAAAGATGGGAATGGTGATGATAGGAAACGCAACGCAAGTAGCATGTTTCTTTTAGCAATGTTTGATACGAAATATTGAGCATAGTTCAACACGCATCGCTATGCGTGTACTCCTATATGTGATTCCATCCAACCCATTAAATACGAGACCAATACTTGGTGCATCAAAATGATCTTACACGAGTTTTGGTCCCCATCCAAGCTAAACTATTTTTATGTAACAAGACAGATTGTTTAATACATTATCAAAAACTCCAAATTAACCAAGAAAGCTTTCTCCTAAATATATACAGTAAGTAGTTTACTATCGGTATTTCCAACCATTAGATTTTGGATTAAATGAGAAGACATCTTATATATTCGATTTCATTTCCTAAACTTTTTTTTTTTTTTTGTAATTTGAAAGCTCAAGATTGGATTCGGCTCAACATAAGTTTATGCCTTTATGGAAGTATCAGTGTTCTGATAATTGGTTAGCATGCCCTGTTTATGATCTCATCTAAGCTCTAGTGATTTTTTTTTTTTTGGGTAGGTGATGTGTATGGCATGGTTCAACCATATACATGTATATATATCATAACTAGGACTCAGTTTCATATCATTTTTTGACATACCAAAGTCCGATTTTATATTGGTAAGAGCTGCTTTATCTAACAATTTGTGAATAACTGAGGAATTTGGGTTCTCTGTTTAGATTTGCTTGGAATTCTTATAACCATTGGATTGAGTACAGTTTAAGACTGTCATGTCATCCTTACTCAAGCCAATGGTTGTAAGAACTCCAAACAAATCTAAACAATATGAATCTAAGCAGAGAAGTTGTTACGGGGAAGCGGCCGACGTGCCGCACAGGTCCCACAAATATGGGTCCAATAATGCCGATACTCCCCATTTTAGTCACCCGGTGGAGAAATGGGTGTGGAGTTTTACACAAAAGGCCTCGACATTAGTGTCTGATAACCCAATGATGACTCTTTCACGTTTCCGATGTGAGATTCCAAATTGTTCCTGTCTAAGCCACACTTTTTCAATATAAGCCATATCCATAACTGAGAGTTTAACACTGAAGACAAGTATAACTTTTAAGTTTTTGAACCTTTTATCAACCATATATGGTATTTAACTTGTGAATTTCTCTTTTGATATATAAGGTAAACAATTAAAACTAGTTGCATTATGGTTGTGGACGTTGTCGTTAGTCACTACGGAAGTCAAGCGTTGTTCTGTGAAATTGTTCTTTCATTCTATATAATTAAGGTAAGGTCGACCCACAAAATAGTTCTATAACACTTGTTTAATAATTAATCATGTCAACAAGCTTATAATTTGTTGTGGTTGTAAGCGAGATAGCAAGCTATCACGATTACGTTAGCAAGTTGGTAACACACCAAACCAGTTGGTATCCGGATTGAGGTTCACAAGAGTATCATAACAAAGCCAGACTAATCTGCCACCGCAAGCGCACAAACACAAATGTCTCTCAAACATGTTGGTCACAAACTGATAAAAATCGGGACTCAAACTCTAGACATGGGGTCTCTATTATAAGTAGCACAACCAATTTTACGATTTTTACTACACCAGGTGGTTAACAAGCTTATAACTTAGATAAAACTTTTCTTTTTAACAAAACTTAATTTTTCCCATTTAAATCATGAAATGCCCATTTTAGAAGGAATAAGGGCAGTAAATTTGTTCTTATTGTTAGCTATCATTAACTTGCATCAAATTCAATCTAGTGTTTGGTGCAAAGACAAATAAGGAAGGAATCTGAACTCCTCTGTTTGTGTTTAATCATCCCTCCTCACATAATAAGTCCAATAAGTGTTAAGAAACCCAAATTGTCCACGTAAAGATGGTGCTACTTGCTTCTTCTTCTTTTTTTGTTACAAGGAGGGGCACTTGCTTCTTATTTTGGGCCGTACGGAAAGAAAACCAAGAGAGAGCTTCATTTGACAAAAACAAAAAACAGAAATTAAATTCCAAACAAAAAATAAAAAGAGGACGAAAATCCGTACTTTCACGTTTGGTGAGCACCCAACAATTTTGCTTCCCAGGAGCACCATAACCATTCTCGCTGACGGAGGAAACCCCGTGCGGGCCACAACCGTAATTTCGCCCCACAACGCCTTAAAGGCCTCCTCTATGGGGAGTGACCTACAGCTGTCAGCATGACACAAGCTTACTTCATCCCTACGGAGGACCGTAAAAGGCAGTTTGCTAACTACTCGGACTCTCAGCGGAAAGACGAGAACGCCCTTTCCGCCTCGGGACGGTAAATGAACCTTGCGTGACAGGACCGAAATGCCACCCGCCAGCGTCCAAGGACAAAAGCGGGAATTTGAAGTTAGGATGTTTTGAGTTTAACGGGTTCGGTTATTTCCAAGGGGGTTTTGGTTGGAAACGGAAAAGTTAAGAGCCCGGGACGTTTTGTTAAAATAGCGTCAAAGGGAAAGGAGATTGAGTCTGGTTTACGCCAAAGGGGGTCTCTCTCTTCTTGTTCTTCCTTTCTTTCCATTGTCTCAAACACCCCCCATTACTATAAAAGAAGCCACACTTTCTCACTATCATACCCACCATTGATCTCCCACCCTCTCCCCCAACTTTTTCTCCCTCCTTGTTCTTGTTCCCTCTTGTTCTTGTTGTTGCTAATCACATCATTCTTCCATCTTGTTCAACCTCTAATGGAACTATAAAATACTTGCCATCTGAATTCCCTCAACTTGAACTGGACTAAAGGCTTTAAAGGGCAAGCACTTGTTTAATTGGGGTTTCAAGTTCAAATTTTTGTGTCAGAGTTTGTTGTTGTTGGGACATTAAGATGGAGAAGCTTAGTTTTGTGAGGAATGGAGAGCTGAGATTGCCTCCTGGTTTCCGGTTCCATCCAACTGACGAAGAGCTTGTTCTTCAGTACTTGAAGCGCAAGGTCTACTCCTGCCCTTTGCCCGCTTCCATCATCCCTGAGGTTGAGGTCTGCAAGTCTGATCCTTGGGATTTGCCAGGTTGGTGTTTTTTATTTTCAGTTTATTGAAATGGTTCTACAATGTCATGAGAATTAGTTGGTTCTGATGGAAATGGGTTTGTGGGTTTAGGTGACTTAGAGCAAGAGAGGTACTTCTTCAGCACTAGGGAGGCAAAGTACCCAAATGGGAACAGATCAAACAGAGCTACAGGTTCTGGGTATTGGAAGGCAACTGGTTTGGACAAGCAAATTGTGGCTTCTAGGGGTAACCAAGTTGTGGGGATGAAGAAGACTCTGGTTTTTTACAGAGGTAAACCTCCACATGGGGCTAGGACCGATTGGGTTATGCACGAGTATCGCCTCGTTTTAGCTGAAGATAAAAATAACTCCACTACCCAAGTGAGTTTCAATTTTACAGTATACCAAATTTGAGCAAAACCCCATTTCAAACACCCTTGTTAATGTTTGTTAATGGTTATTTTCATGTGTTGTTGCAGAGCCATGTTCCAGTGAACAATTGGCTTCTTTGCCGCATATTTTTGAAGAAAAGAGGCAGTGGTAAAAATGAGGAGGAACAAGTTCAAGGGCAGGCCTGCAATGTTGACCGAGTGGTGAAAAAACCAAGGATTACTCGGCCTGTTTTCTACGATTTCATGACCAAAGACAGAGCCAACTTGAGCCTTGCGCCTTGTTCTTCATCCTCAGGTTCAAGTGGAGTCACAGATGTCGTATCTAGCGAGACAGAGGAGCATGAAGAGAGCAGTAGCTGCAATAGTCTTCTTATTTTAGAAGAAAACAGTGAAGTCTCCTTCTGAAGCTAGTTTCTTGTTGCTTAATTTGTCAGAATAACCATCTAGAAAAAATCAATCCAGTAAAATCAGTCTTGGGTCAACTTATGTTTGAGCCTGCCTCCCCCCAGTGTCTGTGATTCAAGATAGAAATCGGCGTTGAAGAATTAACTTGTAGTCGGTGTTGTTATGAAGAGCAAATTGAGCAATGGATGTTAGCAGATGGTTTTTTATGTAATCAAATCCCCCAAAGTTTTCTGAATTCTCCTCGTAGCAGACTTTACTCGCATACTTGTACAGAAAGGCATATAATTTCGAAGCCAATAACAATCCATAGATTATGGAAGAATCGAATATAATCTCAGAAAGAGCAATCATCACCTTCGTGCAAGGTTCCCAAAATCTCTTTGTGGAAAAAAGGCAAAATCATCACTCAAAAGGAACCCAATTCCTCTAAAATTGTTTTCAAACGGACCAAGACCACTCCAACTCAAATCCGCATCATTGAAAAATCAAGCGCAGAATCTAATTCCGAGACACAGACATTCCGACTCTGATGTAAATTTATTTCATTTGCTGCAATATTCCCCCCTCGTTTCAGTGTCATACAAGTAACCAGAGGACTAATAAGGATAGGTATGATGGTGCAGGAGAAACAGGTTTAACTAAAATTTGAATCTTCAAGAGCAGTTAGAAATTAAAAAACACAGTGGATTGCGAACAGGGACAGCTGCGATTATTGAAAACAAAATGAGGCAAAGGGACCCAAGTTTGAAAACTGATCCATGACCTTAAATTCCCAAAAGCATATGATTTCTTGCTCATTCCTGCGAGTTTACGTAAACGGTACCTCTTAATCCAGAAGAAGAATTTAAACAAAAAAACTTCGCACCACGTTTTGTCAAAGATGCTAATCATGGCATTGTGTGTTTTATGTTTCTTAATCAAAGTAAACGACCGCTATGGAACAATATCTATTATAATGAACAAAACCCAGATTAGAGGAGGGATCATCCTCCCACTATCCTCCTAGTCCTCTGCAGGCATTGACTTGAAGGAATCTGAAAAATGAGATGCTAGCACTTGATGCTCATAATGTAAAATACTTTTCTCCGTTACTTCCGACTGATACAAATTAATAATTTCGCTCCAATTTTGCAGCCGTGTCAGACATGCAAGAACCACGAGCCTGCTATAGTTGACTCAAACCATTATCATGATCATTAGTAACTAATATCTTATGAGAGCCATGGAACACAAAAGTAGAAGCTTAATTCACTTTTACTTGATAGATGAACTGCGAAGGAAAACTACAAGAGCAAGGTGGTTGTCCTTGAGAAACATGGAGGATGATATCATAGGCTAGAAAGGTTTGAAGATAGGCCACAAACCCATGAGAGGGCGCCAAGTGGACATCAGGTACACAAAGGACGGCATTAGCAAATATTAAAACCCCTTTGCTTATGCATAATTGAGCTGATTCGACATGCCATAAACAGGAAAAAGGAGAAGGAACTAAATTATCATATAGTTTCTAGTGACACTGGTTCATTAAGGGGAGGGGGGCTTTTGGAGTTCTTCACGTCACTGTTTTCTATTATGAAATATGAATTTTCATTTCCCATCACAGAAAATCAAAAATCAAAAATCAAAAATCGAAAAATCAGAGAAAGGAGAACTTGGATTGGACCTGTGGATTTCTGACTTGGGTTCTCAAATTGTCAATCACGTGGGGAGCCCGTCACGGTAGACCACACAGCAAAACTGATTAGGTCAATCACTGATATAGAAGAAGAAACCCCCAAAACTGTCCTAGAAACACACACGAGGTGTCCTTGTCGAGGGAAGGGCGTTTCCGTCATTGCACAAATGACATTACCCAACCAGGCAGGGAATGTGTAATGCTCTGATTAATCTCAATTGACCAGTTCCAGATAGTAGAAGGCAGAAACCAACCCATCACTTTTATATGTGTTTTTCTCTAAAATCAACAAAGACATCTCCTAATTTGTATTCAACCAGTTCCAAACAGCATTGTTTAGTTCAGATTTAACCCCGGTCGCAATCCTAACTTGTGTTGTCTCTAGAAATTAAACTAATCATAAACCTAAAATTGGAGGTGAAACAAAGAGGGAAGGGGAAAGGGGATCCAAAGCTTGAGAATCTGAAATGATAGGGTGGGCTGGGAAGTCTTTTAAATTTAAGTGGGAGATGTCTCCTACACGCAACTAATTCCTCTCAAACAGTTTAAAAAGGCAACACCAACTCTTGGAAACAAGATATGAATATTTTGCCCAGTTGGAAATGAATGGGGGGGGGGGGGGGGGGGGGGGAGATGATATTTTTTGTGGTGCTAGGCTCATTGCCAGAGATAAAAGAGAATCCCCCAACTTGCATGTGATGACTGAGTAGCTTCTTTGTTTGTTTTCCTTTGCCCTAAACTAGAGCTACTTTTCGATCAAGTGCCTAATGTGCAGTCATGTTTCTTCCCGTTCAGGATAGAAAGTGTAAGGTTTCAACATCCACATTAACATTTGTAGCTTTCATTGGCATAAAATCTGAAATAAAACAACACATATATATCAAATAGGGTTGTAAAACTGTTAAAATCCGAAGTAAAATCTAAAGACAAATTGTTTGATAATCAAATGACCAAGTAAACGGGGGACAGCATACATATAATATATTAGCATGTTAGCTGAACGCACACAAGATCTCCAAAGCAAGCATCAAAAGGGTTGCGTGTAAAAGAGCAAGATCACAAGTGAAGGAGCACAGGTATCTCTCCATATTCAATGACTGATTAGCGCCAACACATATATAAAGAAAATGAAATGAGGAGGATTAATAAATTTCTCAAATGTCAAAATCAGTCTTGTACCTACAGAAGAGACTTGCTAGCAAGGAAGTTTTCAACTCCTTCTGGTGGTTTTCTCTCCGTGTCCACAATCTTTATTGTTGTCAAACATCACAGTTTTCTTATAAATTAAAACGGACCACACATCACCCCTATGAGAAAATTCAGTATTATCCACTATTTATAGAATTTGGGAGTGCAAAGATTCCCTTTAAAAAAAAAATCACCCCTTCAAACCCAGAAGGGATAGTTGATATTTCATTAGCCAATGAACTGTGTTGCATCACTTGTATGGATCATTGATTTAAAAATGCTTGGGAGAAAGTCATTTCTTTTTGGTCTTATGCACCCAATCCATCAAACCCGCTTCAAAGGCTGGGGATCGAGATTCCGCAAACAGTATGGTTTTGAGATAACTCTAGCAAAAATAGCTAATCCTATGGAAGTCCCCAGACTACATGGAAGTGAACCATTGTCATGAACATCCCCTTGTTGGCAGATATAAACATTACTAGTATATATCTATCTATTTTTCACATCAAGATAATAGGCTGATGGGTCATCTGTTATCTAGACCAGTAACCAACTTCAAATTACGGTCTACTAAATATGCAATCTTAGGCTGCTTTAAAATTAGATGTGGAGTTGAGTCTTTTTAAACTGTTAAGTAGTCTAAGGACAGGAAGCAATATAGCAACCAGAAATATCAATATGCCTCAAGTTGAAGATACACATTGGATGCAAGAATATCTAAATAACTTATTACTATCGAATATTTTCCGAGCTATCTAGGGTACACCTAATCCAATGACTTCAAATATGCCATACAGGCACTTAGATAGAGAAAGATTCAGTTAAATCTCATAACGTACAGTGCATACAAATAGGCATTAAGGCCAATAACGAAAAAACTAATGCATTCGGTTTGTCTAGCACTCTTACTCATTTCCAACTATTCAGTCGTCTTTCTCACAACTTCACTAGCATCAAGCCCTGGCGATTTCGAAGGAGGCGGTTCCGCACATGCCCTCAGGACAGCCTCATTCTGCAAGTGCCATTTCGAGAAGTTCAATGCAAATATAACAAACATGTGTTATAAGTTGGAACAGGCAAGCTAACAGCATCTACACTGCATAAGAAAAAGCTTCCTATGTACCAGCCCAAATCACGAATGCTTATAAAACTTGGGAAGTAACTACAAATAGAGGATCACGGATTGCATCATGCAAGTATATTCTGATTGCATGGGGAAGACTTTCTCAATTTCGCAACGAAATACACAATACATGCATCCGAAATCCGCAATATGAGGCAGAACACACACACACACACAAAAAAACTCCGACATTACAGAAAGGGCTCAGCTAGCTTCAACCACTGGAGCCAATAACTAAACATCACAGAAGCAATGATTAGCCTCCAGTCTATATCCCTTAACCCAACGACATTAGACATGTGACTACGAGCAATGACTACAGAAGGAATCAATCTTCTACATGTTTATTTCATATAACATTTCATCTAATCGGCAGAAAGGCCCCATCCCAATCCAGACAATCTGTATCGCTACTCAACTCAAATTCATTTCCTTACCATTGGGACTAGCACAAACACAATTCTCAGTTCCTATTTGTGAAAACTGAAAGTATCTATCAATTCGAAAACATGTGAAGCAATGCGCTACAATCCAGTCACAAACTAGATAAACATATGAAAATTTTGAAGTGACGTAATAAATTGAAGCAAAGCAAGTACGGAGGTGTGAGATTTAATTAGTAAAACCCTAATCCGAGGATAAACCCTAAACGGAGAGATTGAGAGACTAACCTGCCAAACACGGAGGAGGCGCTTCTTGGCGTTGGCTTTGCGGGTGGTGGTGAGCTTTATTCTCTTCCAAACCAGGCCGCCGGAGTCGTGCTTCTTCACTATCTCCAACACTCGAGTCCCCCAAAACGCGCCCGCCATCTCTGCTCTCTTTCTACTCTCTTCTAATTTCAGTGGGGTTTTGTTGCAGAGTATTGGGCTTAGTTCGAGAGAGGCCCAAGCTGGCCCAATAGTCTCATTGAGAGTTAGAGAACTAATTACTAGTTTAATAGATGCATGATTAGTGACTTTCATTGATAATAGATACATTTCCTTAATACACGTACATATTTAGTTACCTTAAAATAAAATCATTTTCATTGTCATTTTATCTAGTGGCCGCAAAAACCTTTAGGCATGAAGAAAGAGACCTGATCGAATTTGATTATATATACAAATTAAGTTAATATTTGAGTTTCTTTTTTTTTTAACTTTTTATTAATAACTCACACACCCTACATATATAAGGGAAGTCTTCCTTTTATATCTAAGAAATGTTCTCTCTTATTACATGTTTCCGATGTGGTACTAACTATACATATATCTTATCATTGTGACTTCTTATGGAGCTTGGAGAAACACCTTCCCGATGTGGTACCGATGATCTTTCACCATGGCAAGGTAACCCGGATGTCGGTCTACAAGTTTCCTGACTGGTCTAGGGGCGGGGAAGGTAGTTTCCAACTACCGACTACAAATATATTTACAATGATAAACTCTTTTACACGCAACTTTATATAATCATGTAGTCACATGATTTCAACTTAAACAATCTAAATTGTTTAAACACATAATTAAAACATGTTTTTTTATTTGTAGGAAAAACCTTTCATCTTTTGATGCAATGCTTTAGCCTTTAGACTATATAAATTGTTCAAACACATGTAAATATATTGATTGTGACGTATAATCTGTGCATTTCACATGCTACGATGATCATCTCAAACCCTTGTTCGAGCAGGTTCAAAAGTTGGATGATAAGCAGGAAATCTGCATGAAAAAAAAACCTATCAATTGTAGCATTGAGTAAGAGGATATGCACAGATTATACGTCACCAATATTCACAGCAAACAAAAAGTTAGATAACTATAATATTTACAACAATCACCAATATAAACAAACACATATTCACAGAGGATGTTTCAATCTTACACAAACTCTACGCATTTTACACGAATTTTATGAGGGATTTTAATTACTAAACTGTTGTTCTAACTTAAAGAAAATGAATTATATTTACATATATTTACAATCATAGACACTTTCACACACACAAAATATTCAATCAACTTCATATAATCATGTAGTCACGTGATTTCAACTTAAACAATCTAAATTGTTAAAACATGTTTTTTATTGAACTAATTTCAGTTTAACTTCATCAACTTTAGGTCGATCATCATGTTAGTCATTATTCTTTCAATTTCATCAAAAACACCTCTCGACTCCCAATTTTCATCAGCCGTGTCAAAACCTCTGTTCTCCATCTAATTCCTCAGCCAAGTGATGATGTGGTATTTAGAAGAAACTCAAATTTCGAAAATAACATTTTTAATCATTTTTCTCCCATATCGATACACATCTATGTTTCCATCACAACCCTTTAACCTTAGTGATTTTGGTGGGATTAAATGCAATTTGTCTATTTTGCCCTTTTTATGGTCCCAACGACTTCAAATTTGGTTTTCTTCTTAATGTCACGTCATCACATGACGGAGAAATTGAATGAAAAACAGAAGTTTGGACACAGCTGATGAAAATTTGAAGTCAAAGAGTGTTTTTGATGAAATTGAAAAAAAATAAACTAACATGATGATCGACCTAAAGTTGAGGGGGGTAAACTGAAAATAGTCCTTTTTTATTTATAGGAGAAACCTCTCATCTTTTGATGCAATGTTTTAGCCATTGGACTACATAAATGAGTCTTAGGTGGTCATCCTATTGCACACTAATTCAATGCAATATTCATATGAAAGTTAATATCGATTATAGATGGTATAAATCAATATGGAAGTCACACAAAAATGGTATATCTAAGGTTGCTCACCTACGAGACAAGATTTAAGGGACAAAACAAGATCGGTCATCGATAGTCGTTGGATATTAAAAGACTGAATCCTGCTGCTCTAATCATTTACTATTCAAGTTCCCAACTCATGTATCTTGATCCCTCTCCACCTCTAAGCCATACCTGATCTGTTCATACTCTTCTCCCTCAGATCTCTCTAAATCATTTCTATTTTCCAGCTCAATTTCAGGTTAATTAGGATATTACAGGTAACCCGGTCCATACTTGTTTCTATGATGAATGTAATTGTTAGGTTCGATGATATTTCTTTCTGGTTGGGAAGAATTATATTACTTTGTTCTATATTTTTGTTGGCTTTGCGTTGATGGATTTTGTTTACACATTGCTGGATTCTAATCACACAAGTCTTATAAAAAATGAGAAAGGAATAGCCTAAGAGGCTTTTAAGGAATTACATATGGGAGGGTGAGATGAGGGAAGAAGAAAATGATCAGATCTAGGTTTGCATAGCCTGAAATGGATGAGCGAAGAAGAAGATGAACAAACAAAATTGAAGTGTCTTCATCTGAGCCGTAGGATACATTCATTTAATATCCAACGACTATCGATGATTTGTCCCGTTTTGTATTAGCTCTCGTAAGCTATAGCTGCTAGGCGATGTGCCAACTGATTGTATTCCTGAGGTGCGAACTTCAGGTCTATCTGAGGACAAGAGATTAACTCATGTTGAATAGTTTGTAGAATATGATTTATAAATTATCAAAAGCTTTGATCTTAAAAACCTTACACTCGAGTTCTTTGGTATACTTAAAAATCTTTTTTTTTTCTTTTTAATAATTTTTAATTATTTTTTTAGAGTATCAACGACGATATCCTCAAATGCTTTTTGGGTTTATATACTAATCCGCACTGAGGAGTCATGCCAGAACTCTTTTTGTTCCTGGCCATCAAGAATAAATAGACATTTAACTTCAATTAACGTCAGCAGGATTCGAAACCGGGTATGAGGGTTCCATACCAAAACTCTTATTAACTCGACCAGCTGCTGTTGTTAATATCTAAATGTTATTGTTATGAATTCTGATCAAAAACAATTACCATTTTAATATACAGAGATTAGATACGCATTGTTTTCTTGATATTCGTGTCCTATTAAACGAAAATTTATGGCTCCGACTTCCGACTCATAAACCCTTCCTCAACTAATAATGAACACACATATAAACAAGAATCTGATCAGCAACACCACATACTGTTAAATCTCAAAATATATTGCATGTTGTTTTTGCGAGACTTTTTCATGTGTGATGGTAAACGATAATCAAGAACCTAGTGCTCAGATTATCTTAGAGATTAACTTCTGAGCATGCATATATAACGGTCCTAAACGTATAAGATAGAAGGATCGGACCAATTAATTATACAAGAAAAGGCTTTGATTACTACTTAAACATGGATGTTTCGTTCTTACACTTGTTTTTATTTAATTAGCAATATATGGTTGTCGGAGTAGATACTCATCCGATCCATACATGATATATTCCTTTCGATCTCTACTAGAAACAAAGATTTGGGAAATTCTGTATAGAATGCCGTAATTTGCAGCTAGCCAAGCCCCTGCCGGTTGCATATGCATGCTTAATTACCAACATCGCTTCAGAACTACTGCCTGGAAAGTGGATTATTTTAAACAAGTAAACCTTAGATGATAGGCTCCATGCAGGTACCATCAGATTCAGCTCCTTGAAGTTGTTGCATAGTATTTGCTTATTGAATCAAACAACATATTGATTTTTAATGATTCAGATGCGCGTAGAACCTTTTTAACAAGGCTGGCAAGCTAGGCATCGATCATGGCATAGTTAATTAGCTTCATGGAGTGAAGAGATGCGGCGGGTGTTGCAACTCCCGCCCTCTTGTTTATTTGAAGTCTTTTGAGCTTACCTGCTTAAAAGTTGAGCAGCAATATTCTGAAAATTTACAGACAGAACTCTCCATAAATGAGCCACAGTAAGGCATTATGATGCAGATTAATGTAAAGCAATTACATGTTTTCAAGTTTCCCTAGCTAACCTCACATCTCTTTTCTTGATGCCGAAGCTATAGGAAAATTTCCATTATATATGCAATAAGTTGGAAATAAGTTGAGGCTGTTGAGCTACACTGATCTAAGTCGAAACATGACAAGGGGAAATTGTCAAGCTGCAATAAAATACTTGCAGCATATAAAATTATAAACAAGCCGCATTGTCTTGGTAAAATAATAGTGGGGGAAGAGATCATTTTAGAATCAAAATCCCAATTCAAAAATAAAAAATAAAAAATAAAAATCTGACGGCTGTGGGATTTGAACCCACGCCCTTTCGGACCAGAGCCTAAATCTGGCGCCTTAGACCACTCGGCCAAACCGTCTCGTTGAAAACAATTCAACTTCGTTTGTATTTCAACGCACTTTTCGTGGAAAGAAAAAATAAGATTGATATTAACTAGTAACTACCCGTACGTTTGAAACAACCGGTTAATATATGCACAACGTACTGAGATCACGTTTAAGAGGATCATAATTAATGTTTCTAATTAAGCATGTAATCTTGTTGATTCTAAATTCATATGTCATACCATTATTCTCTTAAAACTTCTTGAGAGTAGAGAGAATAGCATACATTTACCAAGTACGTAAACAACAAAAAGTCTTGATAGCAAAATAAAAGTTTAGATCTACAACTTACAAGAAAACCTAACTCAATATAAGGAAAATAAAGTCACATTCGTTATCAATCAACTTCCATTGATAAGTGCCGTATATATGAGAGCTACGTTAATATCATTGTTGAAACAATGACATCAATCACACAAATAAAAGTAACTAAAACTTATGATATAGTTTTATCTTGTACTATAAAAACTCATCACACGAATTATGCGAATTAAAAGAAAAATAAAGACATAACGATATAGAACCATGAAAGGAGATGATGAGATATTAAAATGATAATTTTATGATTCAACTAATAAAAAAAACTTAGCATAAAGACCTAGGACCTAGAGAAAGTGACAAACCGAAATAAATTAAGAAAACACTTGCATCAATTTAATTATGAAATTTCCTGTATAGTGTATACTTTGAAGCTTTTGATACTTACACTAGCTAGTCGGACAGTACAACGTAATTTTGCAATCTCAGTAGTCAACAAGGAGAAAGTTACGGTCAAAAATGAACTTCTGTGTGCTCGTGCAACGACTAGAGGTAGGTGGAGACTGTGTTTGGGGACTGATTAATCAAGCCAGGCTAGACTGGAACCCACAACAACAAAGATCTTTGATTCCTCCGCTTTGGATGGTCATGTTTTAGCCCACGTCCTCAGCTGGAGTAGAGAGGAGATTGTGCTTCCAAAAGTAAAACGATGTGTGCAGGGCGTGCCATCGCGTGGATGCGGAAAGAGAACGGTGCGCGTTCTTGACTTCTAACCAGGCGAAAGAGAGCTCCGGTGCCACCTCGCGGGCGAGGAATTTACGAGCAAAGTATTCTTGTCACCTGTGAATCGATACTCACTGTCAGAGCGAGCAGAGCAACAATGGGAAATCGAAGACGAGTCCGGACGGGCTCTGAGATCTAAGGCAGGGTGCGCTTAGAACGTTAGGGTTTTCGAGGACGCTCGAAGGTTTGTACTGGGTACGATCGACTGTGTTTGTCTGTTTGTTTGTTTGTTGAGAGATTTGTTGTTTGTCTTCTGTAAGCTGTAGAACTTCTTTATATAATCATCTGCAAGCAACTCGCAGAGACCTAATCACAATCCACTTCGGACTCAGCAATTAGAATCCCACAAGGATACGATCAACTCGCCAGCCATGCGATCCATGCAACACGTGTCAAACCAACCTTGCATAGGTCTTGCTCACCGCCTCGCATCATTTCACTGTAGTGTCGTACGCGAACTCGAACACTAAGCGATCTTATCCCGAGGGTACTATCGTCCATTTCCAACTCTACCTCGCCATGCACTGTAGAGTCCCATACGAACTGGAAACAAGGATCCCGCGAGGACATCGAATCTCGCGGGGTATCGGAATCTTTGGGCAAATCCAAATCGCGTGCTACCAGACTTCGCCACCCTTCGTGGGCTAAAAAGGCCACAGGTACTGGCCCAAATGCTATCCAAAACGTATCTCGAGTCTTAGACCGAAAATACCTACTGGGCTCAAACATTGCCCCCTAGGCCTTGAGCTTAATCCACTTCGCAACGGATAAGCGAAAAGGCCTAAATAAGTTTTTTTTTATGGGAAATCGTATTTCAAAAGGTGCTGACGTTTCGGCGTCATCGCCTCCCTTCATCATTACGGCCTTTTGAATTTTGAAACGTGCTGACGTTTCGGTCATCGTCGCGTCTCCTCGTTATGGCCACTGATTGACAAAGACGTTACGGTTCGTCCTCTTTATAAACCTAGATGCGGGTCCCCACATCTCACCATGGCTTTCCAATCAGCCTTTGCCTTTCCTTCTGCAACCAACCAAACTCCAGCACCGACCTCACTCCGACCAGAAACAATGGCTCCCAAACCTGCTGCTAATGACCCGAACCTTAGCCTCACGGCGGCGACCTCCTGGTCGACCGGCCTTGCTCGCCGTTTCGCCAGCAACTTTCCTCAAGGAACACCCATTTACTTCCTTGAAACAGGGGCAGCCCTGCTCGGTCCGACTCCTTCACAGCCTCCGTCCGCCGCTGATCTCAATCATTACACCGCCTCCGTGCGCCGACCAATCCTGGCCCAACATCGCGAACCGGGGAACTTCGCCTCCTGGTTCCAACAAGCCCGCTCTCACACAAATATACGGGTCGGGGAGTGGCCCAGCGCCACCGCGGAGGATCGGGCGTGGTATGTGGAACGCCTCCAGACCGACCAAACGATCTGGGAAGCAACCGGCATCCGCGAAGCCATCGCCTTGAGCTTCTCACTGCCCCCTCACGCTAACCGAGCACCCATCGCTGCCGTGGCCTGTTTATGGAACAGTGCCACCGACACCTTCGATTTTCCTTTCAGGCAGATGGGCATCTCTCTGTTGGACATCCTCGCCATCACCGGGCTGCCGATTCACGCAAAGCCATATGCGCCAGGCGACTTTGCGTCGACCGAGTTCACACACGCCTGCAACCTGGGGGCCCGCCGCGCCTTGAAAGGCTCATATGGGGCGTTGAGGAAATTCTACATAGGCCACGCGGAGCAGCATGAAGGAGGTATCGCCTTTCTTGAGTATTGGCTCGACAAATTCATCTTCTGCGGCAGTGCTCACAAGCCTACAGGGAAATGGACGAGGCTGGCTGAAGCACTCTATAACGGAGTCGAAGTAGGGCTAGGGCAACCCGTACTGGGCTCACTCTATCGGACCTTGCACCTGCTGTCCCTGAGGCCCTTCCATCTCTCCGGTGGACCTCTGTGGATCCTAGACTTGTGGACGCAGCTGTATTTCCCGCTCTTCAGCGAGCCCCGCTGGAATTTCTGCCCGAGGACCGGCTGCTCGGCTTCGCGGTGTGCAGGAACGCTGCGAATCGAACTCCTCTGTCCTTCTTCGCCAGCCTTTCCATCCTGTACAACCACCTTGAGCCGCCTCCCACCATGGATATTATGGTTCGCCGGCGCCATCCTGAAGTCCTATCAACAGGCTTCTTCCCTCGCCCTGATTCGGACAGTGATGCCAGGACTGTCTTCGTGAGAGCAACTTCGTGCTGCGACCTTCAGCTCGCCGAGGATGAATAAGGCTTCGAGCTGTATGCCCCCAATCACTTCGCCAGGCAACTTGGCTTCCGTCAAGGGATTCCCTATCCACTTCTCCACTAGGTTAATAAGTACACCTCCTGGAGGAAGATTGGCGAGTCCGACCGGGTCACTCCGCTGCAAAACATCTTCCCTCTCACTCCTGACTTGCTGGAGATTGAGCCTTCGCTGGGTGTTGACCCCGCCTACCTCTCTTGGTGGAGATCCTTGTCCGACAACCATTGGGAGTTTCCGGACGACACTGTCTTCGCTGCCATCTTTCATCCTCTGTATGACACCTTGGGCGAATCAGACTGCGATATCCTTGACGCCCGGCACGATCGTGAAGAAAGGGGTTCAGGGGCTGCGATGGGAACTAGGCTTGCGCTCCCGCCAGTTCCTGCTACTCGCCGCCCGACGGGAATCATCATCAGAGAACGCGATCCCGCACCCGAGG
This sequence comes from Fragaria x ananassa, assembly GCA_034370585.1. Lineage (NCBI taxonomy): Eukaryota > Viridiplantae > Streptophyta > Magnoliopsida > Rosales > Rosaceae > Fragaria > Fragaria x ananassa. Next base: position 23,901,828 of record CP139762.1, on the reverse strand, counting down.
TATGTCACTAAGTGTGTAGATTCCATACCTCCTTTAACACATTGACAAAATGCTTCTTCCTAACCCTCTTGTTTACCTTTTCAGTCCGCCCCCCGCCGGAGAACTATCAGAAGACCCGAGGGTGCTGGGGACAAAGGAAAAGCGCCTGCCCACAAGGAACCCGCGGCGGGCCACGACGGTGAGACTGCTCCCGTCGTTCCTCGGCCAACGAGCGGCGAAAGCTCGTGGAAGCGTCCTATTGAGGATGAAAAAGAGTTGCTAGAGGATGCACGGTATCAACGAGAGCACGCCTTGGTAAGTGACCCCTCTTTGGACTAAACTCTTTAAGCTAATTAAAAACGACTCGCTAACCTTGCCTTTGACAGGTTCGCCGCCGCATCCGCCCTCGCCTCGCTGTCATTGAGGAGGCGACAGCGATAGCGGAAGTCCTTCCTCCGGAACCACTCGTCGGGGAAATAACCATGGCCATCGAGGAAGTCGGTACTGCCATCGAGGAAGTCGGTACGACCATCGAGGAAGTCGCTGTAGCCAGCGCGGAGATGGCCATTGTGGAAGTCGCTGTAGCCAGCAAGGAGGTTGCTGTAGCCGTCGAGGAAGTCGCTGTGGCCAGCGCGGAGATGGCCATTGTGGAAGTCGCTGTAGCCAACGAGGAGGTCGCTGTAGCCACTGAGGCGATCGGCATGGTCATCGAGGAAGTTGGTGTGGCCACGGAGGAAGTCGCTATGGCCATCGAAGAAGCTGGCATGGCTATTGAGGAAGTCAACGTGCAACCGTCTTCCCCAACCGCCGTTCCAAGCGAAACTGGCTCAATCCCAGAGCCTATCTCGGCTCCCGCTCAAGATGAAGCTCTTGACCAGTCCACCCAGCTTTCTGACTTTGCTGCCCCCTTGGCATTTCCGCCAGAAGACCTCCAATTGGTATTTTGGCTCCCTCCTCTGCAACCAAGCCGAACGGCTCAGACCAGCGAAGTGTCTTCGGCGGTTCCAACAGAGGATTTCCAATCGTTGCTTGAGCTCTCTCCTCTGCAACCAGACCCAACGGTTCAGACCAACGAAGTGACAATAGGACCGATAGTCCCTGCTTGCTCTGAGGTCCCGCCGCCCGTTCCAGAGATTGAGGCAGCTGCTGAGGTTGAACCAACCACTCCGGCCCCAACGAGAAAATCTGGCGAGGCGTCTTCTTCCTTGGGTACCCGGGCCACTCGTCTTCGGGCCCGGACTATCCCACCTGCTGATCTAGAGCCCATTCGCCTAGCCCGGGCTTTCTTTCACGGGCTACTGCTCCAAGGCCCACGCATGAACGTATTTGACTTGGTGGGGCGCGTCCGCGAGGCTCACGAAGCTCTGAGTTGGCAACTCGCTGGCGGCAACCCTGCTCTAGATCATGTGTTGGAGCTTATTGACGCTGTCGAGCTGCAGGCCCGCCGAGTTCAGGATGTCGGTGCTCAATCAGCTGCCCACGATCAAGCTCTCCAAGCCTTAGACAATCAGATGGCAGACCTTTTAGCCGAGCTTGGTAACGCTGACATTCCAGAAGCATCGTCAGAGAATCCAAGCACTGTCTATGCTCGGCAAGTGGAGGCCCTGGACGCTCGGGTAGCGAAGCTGCAAGCTCAACTAGCTCAAGCTCGCCAAAACTTGGCCCGCGCTGAGGAAGTGGAAGCCCGCGTGCAGGCCGCGGAAGAGACCCAGGAAGCTTTGGACTCGGCTATTGCTGCTGCCGACGAAGCCCAAGCCCAGGCGTATGATGAAGAGTTGGCCTTAGAAGGCCTTCTCGTAGATTTGTATAGGGCTTCTAGGTGGGTTTAGGTCCGATCCGTGCTTTGCCCCCTTGTGTATGAACTTTTATGATAATATTATCAGATCTTTCCCGCTCTTATCAACTGTTGCGTAATAACTGTCAGGAAAAAATATTCTTCCGAGATTTGGTGGGGGTTTCCAATGTAACTACTCGCTTGGAACGCGGGTAGTCATTATGGAAAAACGCGTCCGACCTTATCTCCAAAGCTCATATCTCGGAGCAAATGTTGTGTGGAGGACAACTGTTGAAAGTACCATCACCCTTTTCGCCTATAAAAAGAAATGCATGGCCGGGGCGACGTATCAGTTAAGTCTTTGCCCCTTCGCCATGGTTTCTTATTCCCTTCTGTTCATCCTTTTGTCCCTGCTTAAAGCAGAGCCCCCAACCACACATTCTCACTCTTCGCTCTTGCTGATTCTGCAAATCTACTCTCAGGCCGTGAGTGATTCTGAAAATCTACTCTCAGGCCAAGCCTTCGTCTGGCCTAACTAGTGGTTGGGTGCCTTCTGCCTTGCGCCGGCTGTTCTGTCTGCGCGTGAGGCTCTGCCTGCCCTTCAAACACGGACCGATCGGTAGCATGAGGGACCTTGGTCCACTGGACCTCTAGCTTCCCAACAATTTGCCTTAGGTCCAGGCCGGTGTCAAGGCTCGTGCTGGTCTAAAGAAGCGGGACGTTTGTCAACTTTGAGCGAAGGACGCGGCGGCAACCTCTTCTTTAGCCTTGCGAAACATGCGGGACGAGGCTTCCAGTATCTGTAGATCTATGCTTTTTGAATGTAAACATAGTCTAATTTCACCTTTTCTGCCAATGTAGTTGCTTTGGCCACAAAGCCAAAGTTTGAAACTTGTATTGAACAAAGTCAAAAAAGCAAAATGAATGAATTTATATGAATTTATTGTTTTTTAGGGCCTCTGGAATAGGCCCCAATCTTGTACTTGTCTTTGTGTTTAGACTTTGCACGTTTACAGAGACTGAAGAAAACAATAGAGATCGATCCTTTTTTTAGGGCCTCTGGAATAGGCCCCAATCTTATACTGGCCTTTTTAGGCTGGTATGTTACAATGTACTCTATCAGTCTTCTATCCCGGATTGCCCCCTAGTGTTAGGCGGCGGAGCGAAAACGCGATGGCGCGTAACACTATTGACTGTGGTGGCGGGATCTGGTGGAGGTGAAGGATCCTCGCGCTCCCAGACTCCTGCAATGTGGCGCTTGAGGAAGCGGCCATTAATAGGATTGCGATGAATGGTACCGTCCAAGTCGCGCAGGTGGTATGCCCCCTTGGGGAGTATCCGATGAATGATAAAGGGACCATCCCATCGAGCGGACCACTTGCCCCGACCGTCTGTTTTGTCCCCAAGTGGGAGTACCGCACGCCACACTTTCTGGCCTTCAGCATAGCTCCGTCCGCGCGTGACCTTATCATATGAACGGGCGATGCGTTGTTTCTCGAGGACGAGATTGTTGAAAGCGGTGATGCGGTGTTCGTCCAGATCTTCAAGTTCCTGCCACATGGCTTGGACGTAATCCTCGCCAAGTAGTTGATGCTGTTCCTGAACGCGGAGCGAAGCAATATTGATCTCAAGGGGAAGGACGGCATCGTGACCGTACATGAGAGCGTACGAGGTGGTATCCGTCGGGTCGCGCTTTGAGGTGCGGTAGGCCCACAATGTGTGGTAGAGTTCCTCGTGCTAGACGCGCGGGTTCAACTCCAACATCTTGCGGAGGATGCCAAGAATGACCTTATTACTAGCCTCCGCTTGGCCGTTGGACTGGGCATAATATGGCGTAGATTGGAGAAGCTTGATGCCGTAATCGTTTAAGTACGTAACAACTGAATCGGCCATGAAAGCTGCCCCCCTGTCCGTAATGATGCACTCCGGGATACCAAAGCGTGAGATGATATTGCGGAAAATAAAGTTGCGCACCGAGTTGGCGGAGGCGACCTTAAGTGGTTCGGCCTCGACCCATTTGGTAAAGAAATCGGTGGCAACGATAATGAACTTATGCTGCTCAGAGGAATGGGGATGAATGATGCCCACGAAATCCATTGCCCATCCGCGACACGGCCAAGGTTTAATGATAGGCTGCAACAGGATGTTGGGAATATGTTGCACTGGTCCGTGAGCCTGGCAGTCTTGGCAACCTCTGACGAAGGCAATACAGTCTTTCAGAATGGTTGGCCAGTAGTACCCATGGCGGCGGATCAGCCATCGCATTTTTGGCCCGGCCTAGTGCGAGCCGCAAACTCCGCAATGTACTTCGCGCATGAGACGTTTAGCTTCGTTCCCGTATACGCAGCGGAAGTCGTTTCCGTCTTCCCCACGCCGCCGGAGTTCGCCATTGCGTAAAACAAAGTTTAAGGCAAGGAAACGGATTTGCCTGGAGTGGGCGGCGTCGTTGGGGTTCTAGAGGTAGGCTATAAATGGTAACCGCCAATCCTCGTCGATAGGGTCCAAGGCTGCAACTTCGGGGATGGCGGCCTGAAATTGCTCCCTGGCGATGAAAGAGGGAAGCATACGACGTTCGACCTTGAGCAAACGTTCACGCACTCCGTCTCGCAGGCTGAGGCCAGACGCTACCTGGGCGAGTTCGTTGGCGGCGAAGTTAAATTCACGTGGTATGTGCTCGATGTAAACGTCGTCAAATCGATCCAACACCTCGAATGCGAACACTGCTAAGAAGTCTGGCTTTTTTAGCCCACGGGGTAGAACATGCTGTCTATCTACTGGCCCATGGCACACTCCGTCTCGCAGGCTGAGGCCAGACGCTACCTGGGCGAGTTCGTTGGCGGCGAAGTTAAATTCACGTGGTATGTGTTCTTGATCCCTTAATTCTTTTACGCCTAAACCAAACAGTGCCTTCCTGGTAGCTGAGGGACACCTGCACCCATTTTCTTTGGTCATTACCAAACGTACTTTGCATGATTAAGCTAACCTACTTCTGCTAACTCGTGTTCTTTAGTTAAACGTTAATTGTCTATTTTCATTACCAGTCTTTTCAAAAGGGTCGTGTATAAACCTTTTGCCTATAGCGGCTGTCCACGCCTCCAAGTATCATATTCTCTCTCTGGCTTCCATAATTTGACTGCCAGCCGGGAGTTTAGACGTATATGACCCTGTGGGACTACGTAATTACGATGTTACCTTGTTTTAATATAGTGCCACTTGGGACAGTCAACGTCATTTGTTCTCTTTAATTCTTATGCTATTTTTTTGGATCGATCTAATTTACTTTTGAATAACTCAACACATATTGTTGAACAAATTGTTCTCTTGTTATGATCAAGGATTTAAAAGGCGGTTTGGGGAGCCGTCTAGGCAGCGCTAGACGCACCCCAACCATCCTGATTATATGCTAGGCGGTCAAGCAAATCACTCAACGATTTGACAGGCGCTTGGGCTGATGTAAAAGCGATTAGGTGGTCTGGACGCTGGATAATGCTCTCATTTACTCTTCTTTACTTATTGAAACTCATACTCGTTTCTCGAATTACCATCGCTAACTCTCGAGCTTAGAGGTCAATCTCTCTCATCCACATACCAGCTACCTCCATTTTCTACTCTTGATTAATATCTTAGTTGAATAGAGAATTTGATTGAGAAAGGAGAGAGAAGAATTTGATTAATCGAAGAGAAATTCTTGCGTGCGACGATCGTGCCACCTGGCTCATATGACCAACCAATCTTGTTCTGACACGTATGCATTTTTTATTTACAATCAAGCAGATTACAACACTGTCGGAACTGCTCCGTCTACTTACTTCAACAATGGCGTCCTCCCCCCTCTTCTAGTCCCCCTCCTCCCTCAAACCCCAAAATCCCATCTCCTCTCCCTCCCCCAAACCCATTTCACCACCATCAAATGCTCCTCCTCCTCCGCCGCCCCCAAATGCCACAACACCACCCACCCACACCCCCTTCGACTCCTCGAATGACGCGTCGTCTTACTCCCTCTATGAGATCGTCTACCGCTTTTAGTCCGACGGCTCCTCGATGTCCAGCACGACAAGACCGTCCTCAGGAACTATGACGACGACGAAGATGAAGGAAGAAGAAGAATGCTGGTGTGGAAGAAGAAGAATGCTGGTTTGAAAAAAGAAAAGAAAAAAAAGACACGTGTTGGAACAAGATTGGCTGGTCACACGAGCCAGGTGACACGATCGTCGCACGTAAGTATTTTTCTTAATGAAAATGGTTAATCGAGTTGTACCAAAAAAAGAAAAAACAACAACAAAAAATTGACAATAAATTTTTTTCCTTCATAACCCGCTTAGTACTTGGTGGAATTCCAAAATTTTAGAACATAAACACAAAAACAGAAAATAAATAAATAAAAGGGTCCAAAGCAAACGCAAAAACGACACAATTGAAAGTGGTGGCGGCTGCTCACTCCACGCCCACTTTTACCTCCCCTCCCTCGCCGATCCGATCCCAACTCCAACCCGCCACCAAGGTTCGTTCTCCTCCTAAATCCCTAGCCCCCTTTTTCATTATTACGATCTGATTTTCTATTCCCTTTTATCAAGTAAATAACGATATTCCTCATCTAAAATTTCACTTCCTAATCATCTTGTTGTTGTTTCAGTGAGTGTTTTCTGTGACTTTGAGCCCTATTAGACGAAGATGTTGGGGATTTTAAGGCAAAAAGTGGGAGCTGTGAGCTCTTCCGCTACGGTAAAACTTCAAAACCTTGTTATTTCTGTGATTATATGCTATGGTTTTGTGAAGGAGTAGTTTGATTTGATTTTGTGGCGGCTCAGATGCTGGGGCAGTTGCAGAGGATCCGCCCTGCCGTTTCGGCATTGAGAAGCTTCTCTTCTTCTGCGAAAGAGGTATTGGTGTTTTCGATTCGAGTGGCTCATGTGTAGTTGTATAATCTGTATCAGATTCCCAATTTGTTGGACTGCTTGGTCACATAATTTGTTGTTGTTGGAATTGTGCAGCAAATGACAGTGAGGGATGCTTTGAACTCTGCTCTCGATGAGGAAATGTCTGCCGATCCGAAAGTGTTTATTATGGGTGAAGAGGTGAGGAGACATATATAGGTTCTGTTTTTGTTGATATGAGGCCCGACCAAATTTTATTTTCGTGATTTTGATCTTTGGCATGTTCTGTTTGCAGGTCGGGGAGTATCAAGGTGCTTACAAGGTTAGAACTAATGGAATTGAATGGATTTGAAGTTTGTTTTTGTTTCGTTTTATTCAAGAATACATGTGAACTAATGAATCAACTCTATCTTCCAATGTATATAGATAACCAAAGGACTTCTGGATAAGTATGGGCCTGACAGGGTTCTCGATACCCCAATCACAGAGGTGATTTTCCTGTTACTTGACACGCCAGTTTGAATTCTCTATTTGTTGCTTATGTTCAGTAAAATTAGTAGAATCATTCTATGTGGGTACTGTCTGTTTTATTACATTGGTGGCAGTCGCTGATTGGTCTCGTTTAATTTGCAGGCTGGGTTTACTGGAATTGGAGTTGGTGCTGCCTACCATGGTCTGAAACCGGTTATAGAGTTCATGACCTTCAACTTCTCTATGCAGGTTTGAGGATTTATCTTTTGCCTTTCTTAATGCACATCATGATTTGTAGTTGATGTCTTGTCACTGGATGTTGTTTATTGCCATCTAAAGTACTTACATGGGCTTTGTTCAATTGGAGCATTATCACTGTACCAACTACTGAATCCTCGCATGCTTGTTGTGGTTCTAAAAAAATAGAAGTTCGTCAACTTGATTTTCTGACAGATTATGTTGCAACAGTTGTACTAATGATAGGCTAGGCGCCATAACCTGATGCCTTTTTCAACCTTTAGTAGTCAACATAAGACTTTTCTTTAGCTGAGACCTGAACATGTTTTCAAAAGGGTACTAGATATCTAGTTCTCACCTTAAGCAACTAGGCATGTCAATTCTTGACTGACAAAAGGAGAGAGGTAGTATAGGGTGAGGAAGTTATTGTTGAAGAATGCGGGATGTTTTGTTCTCAGAGCTGGCTCCACCAAATATAAACGATAATGACTGTTATTAAACACGTCTCAGCTATGTGATCTTCAGTCTTAGCTCTTTGAGCCTCTAAATAATTAGATCCAGGTTACCTTTCTTAAAAGGATTTCTGTATTTTCTCTGGTCATTGATCAAAACCTCACTTCTGACTTCTGTTGCAGGCAATTGACCATATCATCAATTCTGCTGCAAAATCAAATTACATGTCTGCTGGTCAAATAAATGTGCCAATTGTGTTCAGAGGTCCAAATGGTGCTGCTGCTGGTGTTGGTGCCCAGCACTCTCAAGTAATTGCTCCTCCGGCCCTTTTTATTTAGTTTACCAACTACTTACGTTAATTGGCATTTTTCGTACCATCTAGTTTATTCATGATCTATGCTTAATAACGCAATTTGAGGTGTTACTTTCCGGTGAATGGGGAATGAATATTGACAATAGAATGCTCTTTTATCCAGTGTTATGCAGCATGGTTTGGTGCCATCCCTGGGTTGAAAGTTTTGGCCCCTTATTCATCTGAAGATGCTCGTGGACTGCTAAAAGCTGCCATTAGGGACCCTGATCCCGTTGTTTTTCTTGAAAATGAGTTGCTGTAAGTAATACACTGCAAGGGTTGTTATTTTTTTTTCAATGTTTGATTTTTTGTTGATTGTTATAATGTTAAACATTCCAGACTGATGCAAATTTATCTTTCAGATATGGTGAATCATTTCCTATTTCTGCTGAAGTGCTTGATTCCAGTTTTTGCCTTCCAATAGGAAAAGCTAAGGTAATTACTATGCTAATGACATGATTTGTAAAGATGATAGTTAATGCAACTATTAATCAATGTTGTTGTGTTTTTATCGTTGATGGTTCCATTCTAATCATAATTTGGTTTTATGCAGATCGAGAGAGAAGGAAAGGATATCACCATTACAGCTTTTTCAAAAATGGTCGGCTATGCTCTACAGGTTTGTTTTCTAATACCTCCATCGACTTCCGTGACGATGTGTTTGTAGTGTGGATGTAAATCATAATTAAGTTAGAGCTGGATTGACATGCCAAATGCATGATAGTGTTAGTTGATAAAGTGGGGGAAGAGTTTGAGGCTTCTTAGTACTAGGGCCTAGTTACTGCCTTAATATCTGCTCCGCTGATTATTGGAATGTCGAATGAAACTATGCTTGGTATATTTTGAGTTATTAGATTTCCTCATATCAATGTTCAAAATTGTTTTACTGTTTTGCCTGCATGCTTCATATCCCTATAAGTCTGTTGCCCTTAATCTGTGAATCTATGGTAATTTATACTTTTGTCAATCCTTTCCTTATAGTTTACATTTCCATCTCCATACGAGATATTTCTCTAGCCACTTATTTTCTATAATCTCTCTCCCTCCAATCCTCCCTCCCTTTATAGATGACCATTTCCTTTATCACCCCTTATAATTGTTAATTTATTCTATTTCTTGGTCTTCAGGCTGCTGAGATTCTTGCTAAAGAAGGAATTAGTGCCGAGGTAAATCTTTATATTTGTAACAACAAATTCCTGTGGTTTACCCTTTGTAGTAGAATTCGTGTTGACTATGTGCTGTCTCACAGGTCATAAACTTGCGGTCAATTCGTCCTCTGGACAGGGCTACCATCAACGCTTCAGTTAGGAAAACCAACAGACTTTTAACAGTTGAAGAAGGATTTCCTCAGCATGGTGTTGGTGCTGAAATCTGGTTCGTCCCTTTACATTTTCTCTAACATATGTTCACTGTTGAGTGATTTGTATGAATTTTGTATGCTTATTCTATTGTGTACTTAAACAGTGCATCTGTTGTTGAGGAGAGCTTTGGTTATCTTGATGCGCCTGTCGAGAGGATTGCAGGGGCTGATGTTCCCATGCCTTATGCAGCCAATTTGGAGAGATTGGCTGTTCCTCAGGTGAGTTCAATTCTGATCTTTATGAATCGGTATCTATTGACTATGCTGAATATCTGAACTGCCATCGAATAAGGTTGTACTGCCTTCGATGTTGGTTCAATGGGCACAATAGGTGTTCATCACTGGATTTCTCCCCACCAATTTGGTTATTGTCTGCAGTTGGTTAATTTGCCACTTATGGTTCTTGGTAAATTGGTTTTACAGGTTGAAGATATTGTTCGAGCTGCAAAGAGAGCGTGCTACAGAGCTGTGACATTGGCTGCAAATGCTTAGTTTTACCCTTTAAATGCAGAAACTTCTCTGGAATGAGGTTAGATTTATGGTTTGTATTTATTTGCACCACAGAATTTAGGTTGTGTTATCATATCATCAGTCATGAGTTCAGAATTTTCTTATTTTCTTATTTATTGATTTTTGTTCTGTCTAGGAGTTACAGAGATTGTACATTATTTCTCTTCTCATCCTGTGTGGGGAGAAACTGCTTGTCAAATAACTGGGAGATCCATCCTGCGCGAGGAACTGCTCGGTCAAATAACTCGGAGGATATTGACAGAGAGCGAGGACATTTTTTGACTCTATTTTGTTTATCTTTGTGGCTGTCAACATTGAAACCTGTTGGGTTTATGGAAAGCCATTTTATGGGTTATCTACTGGAAACCACAAATTTTATTCCACAAAGGTTTATGGTGGTGCTTCATTGTTTATTTCATGATGATTTTTGTCCACTTGGGTGTCTTTTGTTTTACCATGCTGATTGATATGAACTCTCAAGAAACTTATGGTTGAAACAAGTGATAAAAAGATGAGAAAACAAGATAACACTGAAGTTAATGGCAAATGTCTATGAAATCAAGTTATTGTTGCTGATCTTCAATGACATGCGTGAACATTTTCCAGTTTTATGTTTCTTTCAGATTTAAAGAGAATTCCATCCCTTGAGCAAATATCTGATGCTGTCTGTGCTATAAACTTATGTAGTAAGGTTTGGGTCTGTTACTGTTGTGACTTGTGCTGCGTAACTGAAATAGTCTGCTAGAGGCTCATAGTTTCTGTACTGCCTGAAACTTGCTTGTGTGTTTAGGTCAATGCCTGAGCCCTGAGAGATGGAGCATGGAGATTCCTATTCTATCTTTATGTTTCTTAACATGGAGATTCAAGGTTGTGTTTGCTACGACTTCACTAAATGGAAGCTTCATACTCTATTTATATGTTTCCTCACATAGAGATGCAAGGTTGTGCTTGTTACAACTTCACCGAATTAGAAACGATGAAAGATTATCGGCTACCCTTTGTCACTCACAAACTCGAATATTTATTACACAAACGGATGACTTTTGCTCATCACGCAGTAGACTTTGGAGACCCACTGTCAAGCTTCTTGGAAAATAAATAGAAAGAGACTTGGGCCTTAAGAAACGCGCATTATTGACCTCCTTTTTACTTTTACCATCCCTCTGCTTTTTACCTAAGCTTTGACGCCGCTATTTCGGAAAGTGGAAACTGGGAACATTCAAAAAACCGTAAGCACTGCCGTAACTTCACACTTTTAAAACACGCGGTATAATAAAAGTCTCTACGCAGTGAAAAAGATAGGCTTTCTCAGTCAACGAGACTTTTTCCCTCTTTAACAGCAAACAACTGTTTAATATTTAGAAATCTTTAAAAAAAAAAACTTAATAATTTGACCGGTTTTCGTTGGATTGGCAAAGAGAAAAGAAACTAAATCCATGATTGATAATAATAATAATAGTTGTATTATTAATCATGATAATTAATCAGGTCAGCAATTACATAAGCTTGGAATGATAGAAAAATGCAACAAGTGTTTCCTTCATTTCATATTAATCTTCTTCTTCTTCTTTAGCATTCTTCTTCTTCTTCTTCATTAGCATTAGATTATTGATTTTGGATTCACAGAGAGAACGAGAGAGACGCACAGCTCTTCAGCCTTTAGGTTTACTCTTCTTTCTTCTTCTTCGTCTTCTTCGTTTCTTCTTCTTCGTCTCTGTTGAATCGGAGAACAATGAAGACCTCTCTCAGAAAGTTGCGAGGTCTCGCACTTCACAAGCACGAAGCTAAGGACCACCGGATCGCTCTTCAGCCGCGGGCTCAATTGGACGAGCTCGCTCAGGCTTCTCAGGTACACCGCGTCTCTCCTCTTCTCTTTTCATTTGCTTAGAAAAAGCTGAAGAACTCTATGAATTGCTCGTTTTGCGAACGCGATCGGTTTAATTTAGTTTGAATTTGATTTTCACTGTGCGGAGGTGTGGAGATTAGAATCGTAAGGGTTTTGATAACGGGGGAGTCTGTTGGTGAGGTCCTCCTGGATCTTGACCTTGACCTTGACCTTGACCTTGTTGGAGATTACTAGCTGAAAATTGTGGTTGAATCGCCAAATCTGTGGAGAAATATCAGTGTTTCTGGTGCTTGTTTTCGAATGCTAAAGCAGTTGATGCTTTATGTGTGACGAATTTGATGCTTGTTCTTGCAGGACATGCAAGACATGAGGGACTGCTATGATAGCTTACGTTCGGCAGCTGCAGCGACAGCAAATAGCGCTTACGGTATTGTTTTTCAGCTGTTTCCCTTTTATTTTAGAAGAACCTTTTTGTATTGCAGTTTGTTGGAATGCCTTGTACTCTTATGGTGTGTACTATTGAACAAGTAACCTTATGGTTTCAATCATTAGAGATCAGTAGATTCGCTTACTTCTATAATGCACATCACTTGGACTTACATATGAAATTAATAGTGTTGTTAGCTTAAGTTGTTAAATAACTGGCATGGTATCTTATTCTTGAAACTGAGTTTTTTTTTTTAAAGTGATTCTTAGCATAGTAATTTGAAGATGATTCTTGTCTCTTGAGAATTTTGCTGTGATTTGTTTGCTTTAATGTAGAACCTTACACATTGCAACTTTCTTTTTCTAGAATTTTCAGAGTCATTGCGGGAAATGGGTGCTTGTCTTCTTCAGAAAACTGCATTGAATGACGATGAAGATGGTGGTAAATGATCCAAACTCTATTAAGCTTCTATTTCTAGTTAACTTGAAGTAAGAGGTAATGTACCGGTTAAACATGCTTCACTTAGGACAAGTCTGTCACCTTGGTGTCATAGGCACCATAAAAACTTATGGCATTGTCTTGAAATCACGCTCTTGGTAATTTGTTGTTCTTCAAATTTCATTAGAAACATATTTGGCATGGAAATTCAAGGATTTTAGCTGTTTGGATCTGTCTTGGAGTCAAAGTGATAGCTGTTTCTTTTCTTCGTTTATTTTTATTGTTTATGCCTCCCTTAAAAGAATTTTTTATTGGCATTCTCTAATCTCAGATACTTTCACTTTTATTACACGCTAATTTTTCAAGTAGGCTTGGTTGTTTACATTTTATGTCAATACCACATTATTTATTTTCTTTCATTTTGCATCCAGTATTCAACCCGGCCAGTTTACCTTGTTTTCATGAAGTATTGTCAATCTCCATTTTTCTTTCCTTATTCCTCTCTTTCAACTAAAACAAAATAACTATACATGTCTAAATGCTTGTGTATGTATTTATATTATGGTAGAAGATTCATGCTGGTTCTCTGTATCTAACATATTTCACTTGAATTTGATTTATCAAGATTGGGAAAAACTAATCCACCCCAACCTAAATTTCTTGCAGGTAAAGTTCTGTTGATGCTAGGGAAATTGCAGTATGAACTCCACAAACTTGTTGATAGCTATGTGAGGTTTTGTTGTTATATACTGAGCAGTTATGAAAACTCTCCTTGAGTTTCTTCTACTAATAATTTTTAACTTATTGCAGCGCTCTCATATATTCCAAACTATTGCAGTTCCATCAGAATCTCTTCTCAATGAACTTCAAACAGTTGAGGTGTGTTTGCTTGAACTTAATGATCTGATGAAGTTATGAAACTATTCTACTGTTTTTCTCATTGCAGAAATTATGCATTTCTGTAGGTGCTTCCGACCTATTTTTCAGTTAACTATTTGTTCTCCCCATGTCTGTTGTTCTTCTTTTTAGTGTTTCAAGCTTACAACTTGTCCTAGGCTGGGGTTTGTATTGTGTCTTCTTTTCTGTAAATAGTTTGTCCAAGTAATTATTTTGTTGTTTAGAATGTGAATATCTTTCTCAAATGCTTCAATTTGCATCAGAAGACCTTATAGATTGGGTTTATTGCTTCTATATACGCACCTCATTTGTCTATGTAAAAGTTACTGACGTGTGCCTTTGATGTTGATACAGGAGATGAAGAACCAATGTGATGAGAAAAGGTATTACATACATTATACCCCTTAAAATATACACTTTCTATGTCTTCATTTAGATGAATGTCTTCTGATATGGTGCATTATGTGCAGAGACGTATATGAGTATATGCTAAAAAGACAGAAAGAAAAAGGGAGGTTACGAGGAGGAAAAGGAGAGACCTTTTCTGTGCAGCAAATACAACTTGCTCGTGATGAGTATGATGAGGAGGCAACTCTATTTGTTTTCCGGTTGAAATCTCTTAAGCAAGGACAATCGCGTAGTTTGCTCACACAGGCAGCTCGGCATCATGCTGCTCAGGTTTGTGTTTCCTTTTTCTTCCTTTTTTTTTTTTTTTCTGTTCGCATTTTTATCAAAGGGTTCTTATTCTATATTTGTGCTTAAGCAGTTATGCTTCTTCAAGAAGGCACTTAGTTCTGTTGAAGCAGCAGAACCCCATGTTAAATTGGTAACTGAACAGCAGCATATTGATTACAAGTTCAATGGGCTAGATGATGAAGGGGACGGTGACAACGATGATGATGATAATGATGACGACGATGATTCCTCTTTTGTGAATGATGACGGAGAATTAAGCTTTGACTATGGAAATAATGAGCGAGAGCCAGATGTTTATACAACACAAAGCTCAATGGAGGTCTTACATTCTTACTACAGTTCATTCTGCTTTTATTAAAATGTGTTGTTCCCTTGCTATGCATCTGATTACATATAAAAAAACATAGTTTGGAGAACCATGTACTTTTGCACATGATCCATTACCAAGTCATCCACGTATCCGTGCAGCGTGAAAGCACAAAAGCTTTTTTGACCAAAAGAAGATAACTTCAAAACAGTCAAGGCTAAAAGACGGGAAAGAAAGGTTAATTGATTATATATGAAACGTGTTTTAAGTAAAGACGTGCATGTGTTAACTTAAAGTTGTATAATATTTTGCGCGACACAATAGTTTGGACCTGAACTAAACTAGAAATATTCATTCCTGTGGCTACTGTTTTGTACCTTAGCTATTTCCTACTTTTGATTTTCTGAAAATTTTTGACATATATATTTTCTCAGTCTGATTGAGATTTAACGATAATGCAGTCGGATCAGGTCGACGTCACCTTTCCCAAGATATCCAGTGTGGAAGCTTTGAAGGTAAACATCCACTTTTTCATAAATTGATACCAGTATAATGCACTTGATTTTCATATCTTTGTAATGCACTATAGTTCACAGTTGGATACATATATCAAAATATTGTGATTTGAGTCCATTTTAATTAGATTGCAAGAGAAGAAGGTAGCCTGAAGTGGTATCGCACAGTTAATTACATTAGATGTTAGACACTGCTACATATAAGATCAGTATCAAAATGTAGTATTCTAATACTAATTTAAATCTTAACTGATTACTTTTGCATTTTGTACCTATACATGTACAGGCTAATACTTAAATATAGACATCTTCATTCTGTCCTAGAACCTTAAGACTTCTTTATTCTTAATTCCTGCACTTGTGTCTTTATAAACTTCCTCTTGAAGATGTCCTAGTTTCTAATACATTGTTGCTGTTTTTCTCATGCTTATCATTTGTCTATTTGCAGGACAGACTTCGTAGAAATTCATTTTCGTTTAAGGGCAGGGCATTCAGCCAATCCGCCCCGCTATTTCCTGAAAATAAGTTGGACCACACTGAAAAAATGAGACATTTGCAGCCATCATTATCGCGGAAGTTCCACTCGTATGTACTACCCACACCTGTTGATACAAACCATTCAGTTTCTACTGGACCTGGTAATACAGTTCCCGAAACTGTACAGATAAGGTTAAGTGGCCGGCGGAATTTGTGGCATTCATCACCCTTGGAACCAAATAATGAAAAGATCATGGGAGATAAGAAACCTGCTGGACCAACAGTAATAAATGCACAGTCAGTCCTCAGAGAAAGCAACAATAATATTGCATCCCATCGATTACCCCCTCCTCTTGCAGGTCGTGTGTTGTCTACAGGGCTGGATTCCCTGGCTGCTTTTGATTCTAAGAAGTTAAAAAGACAGGCGTTTTCTGGTCCTCTGACAAGTAAGCATTCGTCTTCCAAGCCTGTATCAGTTGGATCTCACCAGATGTTTTCTGGACCTCTGTTGAGAAATCCAATACCTCAACCTCCATCAGTATCACCACCTAAAGTATCTCCAAATGCATCTCCTACTTTTATGTCCTCGCCTAAAATAAGTGAGCTTCATGAGCTTCCTAGGCCTCCTGTTGGCTTGACCTCTAAGTCTGCAAGACCTCTAGTTGGCCATTCAGTCCCCTTGGCGCCCAGAGCACAAATGCAATCTACTTCAAGTAAACCACCGTTGTCACCTACAGCTTCTCCTCTGCCAACACCTCCTCAGATCATCCCCCGTAGTTTCTCTATACCCTCAAGGAGTCCTAGAGTGACAGAGTTGCATGTATCTAAATCACATGAGGCCTTTCCTGTTCCTGAAAAGTCTGAAGACGTTGCTTCACCTCCTTTGAGTCCAATAGCCTTATCTAACTCACCTAAGAAATCATAAGACCGGCTCTGAGATTGTTGTCCGGGCTGTTCAAGTTAGAGGTAATACGACCATTTATACTGTTTCATTTCAGTAAAGCATGATTTATGAAGCTGTGTATTAATAGTACTTTCTGCTTTTCATTACTAGAGAACTCCTAAGGACTAATATATTTATCAATTGGATTAGAGATAAAGCTTCAAGGTAGTTAAGTTGGTAAAATTTTGTTATCAACATGTGTTGTTTTTGTTGGCTTGACCGCTTGAGAGAGGACACAAATGCAACATGTACTTTTAATGGCTGAAGTGTATAAATGCTGTATCGTGCTCCTTTTTCTTTTCATTCCGCGTTTGAGACCTGGTATGTTCTTGTTTCTAAGTGGCTTTATATTTGTTTGAATGCAGGTGCAGATTGATTAATTTCATTTTTGGCGATATTTTGTTTCTAACTTGGCAACAAAATTTTGTGGTGGAAAAAGAGTGTTCTCATCCGCTTCCAGAGGTGCACATTTGTAAATATACCTTTTGTCCATGACAGTTCTCAAATTTATTTTGGTTGTCTATTTTACTAGCTAGGTCTTTCATATAACGGCATGTGGCTTTAAATCGTATAAATACTAGCGCCATTTGTTCCATCAATCTCAGGAGTTTTGCAGTTTCTGTCCCACATATATTGATAGTTAGCACTCATTGTTTAGAATGACCATAGTAGTATTGAAAATCCGTAAGAAATGGCTGGTAAGTAACTTGTGCAAGTGCTCCGCGATCAACCATAAGAATTAAAATCCAATTTGGGAGGTAAAATTATGTTTCGAGGGGAATCATGAGGCTGACTTGTAACACTGTTTTCTCTAAGAGTCCTCATCTCAACGGTGCGTTGCCTTGCTCTGTGTTTACTCCTTGTGTATCTATCTACATGGTCAAAAAATAAGCAGCTTATCCATGCTTGCCTGAATCTGACTTCACAAACAAGTGCATATTCTCCAGGAGATAGTATTAGAGGGTGATTGAGAAGGCACCCCTACATGGAAATGCCAAGTTTTCTATGCTTAAGTTATGCCAAGGCTTCCTTGATGTACAAACTTGTAGGACTTGTAATGAAACACAATGTTTAGAAGCTTCCCAAAAACAAAAGGGATGCATTTAAATATATTTGGGATATTTGATTATGAAGGTGGAATTGGCAACCACTCTGTTGCTTCTGGTAGTGAGCGGTACACATCATTTGCAGTTTCCTGTAGTATCATATCTGACAAATCCCATCAGCTCTGGTCCTTCCAATCTTGGGTTATTCTTGAAACTACATCCAGACAAACAAGTACATACACAATCCACTGAGAATCCAAACCTAACAATGACATAAAACAAACTTCTGCATTTGTATGGTAGTTGATTACCTTTCTTCTGAGAACTTGGAGAAGGGGCCTGAGGTTGGGAAGGTACCACATAAATCATTGTCCGATACATCACTGCACAAGTTTTCAATGTAACCTAATGAGCAACTAATGCTTAGTGAACAAGTCATTTGTAAATTGCACAGAGAAAGGCTTACAAGATCTTGAGGCTACCGAGTTTGGTAAGCTTCCTCGGGATTGTTCCGGTCAGTCTGTTGCCGTTTAGTCGCCTGCATTGATCATCATGTGAGCTCATTTCTGTTCCCGTAGCTATATGCATCAAAATGTTTATGGCACTTCCGTTTTGGTTAAATTATAATTTCGAAGGTAGCCGGAAAAGATAATTCGACGGAGTTTGGCTCACGTTACAAAGATTTGAAGTTTAAACATTTGAAAACAGTGCAACACATATCAAAATTGACATTTGACCAGAAACAGTAACCAAAAAAGATTCCCACCCAAGTCATAGTCATGCATTTGAAAGAGATTTGCTTACAAGAAGTTAAGATTGGAGAGGTTGGAAAGCGAGGAAGGGATAGACCCAGTGAAGTTGTTGCGGTAGAGATCCAAGCTCACAAGGCTCTTCAATCCTCCCAGCTCTTTTGGTATAGAACCAGTCAAGTTGTTCATGTACAATTCCCTACAAACAGCGACACAACAACAACCAATTTCTCTATCAGTATCGTTATCAATGCTGGCCGAATTTAATTCCGGAATTCATGATCCGACGGCGATGGACTCTCTGGCTAGTGAGGAAGGTCAGATCAATACCTTCACCAGGTTTCGAATACATAAACAGAAAATAATGGAACTGTTAAGACTCACAGATACTGAAGCCGTTCCAGCTTGCCCAGTTCAGGCACTAGAGTCCCGACCAGGTTTGCATTTCCAAGGTCTCTGATAAGAGAAACCAGACGAGTCATAATTGTACTGCTTGCTCGTTTTACCCATAGAAATAGAAAAAATAAGGATATAGAGCTTGAAAATGGTTAAAGTGAAGTAATTACAGTCGAGTGACTCGGTTATCGCTGTCGCAGGTGACATGAAACCAAGTACAGGGATCAACCAGGGTCGGATCCCAGCTCTGGAGGACATTGTTGGAGTCCTTGACAGCTCTTCTCAAGGCAAAGAGAGCATCCCCTGTTTCATTTCATGAATAAGAACACAATGAAGAAAGTGAATGGCTTTGATGAACTGAGTTTGTTGCAGGTTTACCTTCTAAGTTTGCGGTTGTGGGTGTCAATGGCCAAGAGAGAAGGAGGGCGGTGGTGAGAAGATGAAGCAGAGCCCACAACGCCATTTGCAGAAGAGTGAAAAGCTTTGATCTGATCGAGTTGGGGTCGTTGAAACTTAAAAGCAGGAGTAGTTGGACCTTAAAGATTCAGAGAGACAAGAGAGAGTGAGTTTGAAAGAGAAAGGGAGAGAGAAAATCGGCAATTGCTACAAAGCAAGGAAGCAAGGAATCAAATTAATTTATAGAGGCCATAAAATAGAGAAACGAGTGCGCTGTTTGTGCAGCACAAAAAGTAACGTCTTTTTGTATGGCGAGCGAGAAATCATGATATGAAATGGGAGATAATTTTATTTTCTATTCTAATTTTAATGTGTCATTTAGTTGTAATTAAAAAATGGAGACAAAAAATGAGATATAATTGTAAATTGATTCGTTCATAGATTTTGAATTTAATTACCTAATTAGAAGAGGAGATTCTATTTTCATTTTTTACCGTTAAAAGTAAATTATAAAAATTAATTATTTAAAAAGTTTATATTTTCTTAAATATAACACATGCAATTCTTGATCCAAGTAGTTGAGGTAGGGGCACTATGCCCTAAATTCGGAATCGCTTCTACAACAAAGTTGGCTGCACGAACTTGCTTAAAATTTATCTCTTCAAAGTTGAACGCAAAGATTTGAATGTCTTTGATAAAAGATCAAATTCTCTAAAAAGGCACATATTTGATTGATCACGTCAATGATTAGCTTAGAATTATCTTCAACGCAAATTTTACGACAATTGTTTTCAAGAAAATGGTAGATGCCATCAGGAACTTAACTGCACATAATAGTTATATACTTCAGTTTTTATACAAATATTAATTCTCAACAACAAATGATTTCTGTATCTATAATTTAAAGTACTTTTGTGACGTTAGATTATCAGCTCTCATATGGTTTTTCAAGTTAAGCAATATCACCCAACAAAAATCAAGAACCAAAAGAAATTCACCCAACACAAAAGTT
Source organism: Fragaria x ananassa (assembly GCA_034370585.1). Classification (NCBI taxonomy): domain Eukaryota; kingdom Viridiplantae; phylum Streptophyta; class Magnoliopsida; order Rosales; family Rosaceae; genus Fragaria; species Fragaria x ananassa. The sequence continues at coordinate 23,881,673 of CP139762.1, read as the reverse complement.
CTTTGTTTTTGTATTGTTTTTCTTTTCTGATGCAATAACATCTGACAAAAATAATGGAAATAGAGACTAGACTACACGAGAGAGTAGAGGTTTGCGTGCATGCCAGCACTTCTTGATAACAGAGAGGAAAATCCAGACATATCATTTGTACTGTGTCGGAGCCAAAACTATACTTCTTTCTATAAACTATTACCTGCACAGAAATCATTATCAGCGACCAATTGTGTGTATCATCTTGTATTTGTTTTAACCCGGCCTAAATTTGATTATCTTTTCCTTCTGTATTCCTCGAGCAGGTTAAAGGAGCATATACATATATATAGAGATATAGATATGGACAATTATGCAGAGCATATATATGGGGAATAATGCTGCATCTGCAACTTGGAATCTGTAGTGGTCGGGACTCTATCTCTAAACCCTAGTCTGCTCGCTTTGTTTGTATATATGCAGATCTCTTTGATCTCTTTTCCTGGATTAATTTGGATTATATATACAAAATGCTTTGATGATACCCAGATTCGTATTCAGAGGCTTGCTTTCAAAGGGAACAGGGTTCCAACCTTTCGAATGTCAACCAGATTGCACCATCTACATTTTCTTGACTTCCATTCGTTTCCAAGTATATGTAGTTTGTTGGAGAATGTCTAAAGGTTCATAGCATTTCATCATTGGATTACAAACGACGTAGAACAATAGGTTGTTTTGGATGTTAATATGAGGACCTGGAGGTCCACTCCCCCACTAACAAAGTGAGAATCGGAGACTGGTGATTCTAGTAGGCATATGCATGTGAGAGTCGTCTTTTTAGGGGTTAATGTGATCATATATTGGGTCCATATGTAACTTCAAATGTTTGGGTGGCCTGAGCGTTGTGTACCCCTCCTTTTCTAGGTGCCTGCGTTCGTGATTTGCAGGCTACCTGTCTGGAGACGGAGGCGATCGGAGCTGGACGAAGAAGTGTCTGCGAGAACAAGATGGAACGCGGTGTTAACCTAGAAGACGTGTGGGCATCACAGGCTCATCTTAACCGTGGTTTATATGAAACACAGACCATACAAGATACTCGCTCTCCCGTATCTAATATTATTCGGCTTTCAAGAAACAAAATAATTAAGAGAAACATTATCTCATAATTAAAATAGGGAACTGAAATTTGCACACCAAGTTTTGAAATCCACACACCCATTTAATTTTTTAATAATACTTTCTCTCATCTCATTGTTTACTTCCAGAAATGCCCTCTCTCATAACATAACGTACTGTTGCTCTTCTTCTTCTTCTTTTTTTTCCTGAAATTATGTGGCATTCATTCTTTTTTCTCACACCTTATTCCTCTAGATAAGAATCAGTTTTAATCTGTTATTCTTGTTGATCAGTATCGATATGATTTTCTCTTATGACTTGTTTTTTCCACTCTCAAAACGTGCAACATTTCTATGTTAATAACTCCAAGCATCCACTCTCAAAGTCCAAAAGAAAAGAAAAAAAAAATGTCTGCAACACTTCAACAACTTATTTAACTCAAGAGGCAACAAGAGAACACTTCAAATTCAACTTTAGATTCAAAGTACAAAGACTTCCAAGAAGTAGCCCTGATTCTCTTTCCAAAGAATAAAAGGGTCCCCAAAAAAAAAAGGCAGCCTTGATTCAAAACAGAAGGTGTAACAAGCCTCCAATGCAATACTTATGACCCCTTAACTAGTGCGGTCAAATCTGGTCTGCAAAAACCAAAACAAAACTCAAATATCAGTCGCTACTCGGTTTTAGATAACAAAATGAAGGGAAAATGATAGCTTTTCAGTTTTACAAAATGAGCTTATACTAAATCACTAGTTGTTGACTTGTCGTCTCTTGCAACTATGACATTTTAATTTAGAGTACACAGAAGAAAATAAAAGGATGCATACCTGACATTCCAGCAAACATGAACAAAACAGAGTTGTATTTGCAACTAAGCAGCAGGGGCTCTTCTTCAATTGCTAAGAGGAAAGGTAAAGAAGATGGTTTAGTGTATTTGTAACTGATCTGAGTACAAAATTAAATACAAAACGGAGAAACTGACATAGTAAAGAGATCAAACTATAAAATTAAAACATATACTCACTTATCCATACCATCCAAAAGAGTTAGGTGAAAAGCTAGACATTATTTCTCACATTTGGTTCAGCAGACTTGTTGATAGATGGACATTTGTTACGATAATGGCCGGTATTACCACAACCTCTACATTTTCGAGGTGTCTTGTCCACTATCTCAAAGTATGAGGCATCCCGCTTTGTAGAATTAGGTTCCTTTCTTTTAGTTGATCCCACCGGACGACCTTTATGAGGTTGAATAGTAGGTTCAAAAAGTAAGGGACAAGATGCACCAAGAATATGAGAAAGCTGCCTTAGGGTATTCTCTTTTTGCATAAGCGGCTGTTTTTCATACTTCTCTTTAATCTCAGATAAAAGATTACAGAGAGAATCTTCATGATCCAAGCTTGCATGTTGATCATTAGTGAAAGTTCTTGTGTCAATCCTCCATTGCATATGAATCTGATTTAGAGGCATCACTTCAATGTTCATCTCCTTGATCATGTGCACACACGGAAGACCCATGGTCTTAAAAAAATGGCCTTTACATTGAGATGAATAGTCTTTGGTATGTGCCAACGTATACTGCTTCTGTAGCTCATACAAAGCATAGAAAGACACCTTATTAACCGTCTCATTAAAGAAAGGGATGCAAAGCTTTTGAGGAATACGAATTTTCTCACTTGCAAGCTGAGTTCTAATTTCCTGAAATTGATTCTCAATAGCAAGACAAATGTTTTCCTTCACTTCACGGAGACCACCAGTCGAAACTTGAAGGTATCTCTTTATGGTTGCATGTGCATCTTCAACTCTAGAAGTAACATTATTACCGAAATGTGAAGTCTGCCCGGTCCATGCATATACAAATCTTTCTTTCCATGGAAGCCAAATATCTTCAATATAAGTCAGAACTGAAGCATAATCTTTATACTCAATTTGAAAATGATTCCAAGCTTCATTAAATGTTGACACATTCCAAGATTTCAGTAAGGTATTCCAAGAAGACAGAAAAACAACCCAATCTGCCTCTTCCTTAAACTTACCCTTACAATGTGCACAAATATTTTTCTGAATATGCCATATGCACAAAAGATTAGGAGTCATCGGGAACACAACTTCTATTGCTTTCATTAATGCTAATTCCCTGTCAGTTATTATGACCAATGGATGATTACCATAACCCAATAAATTTCTAAACATTTGAAGAGCCCACTCGTAATCCTCTTGTTCCTCTTTTTGCATGAAAACAAAACAGGAGAAGAATGAAGTGTTGAAGCTCGACACTCCTACAATCTCAAGTAATGGCATCTTATACTTATTTGTCTTGTAAGTACAATCCATCACAAAGACATTAGAGTAGTTTTTAGTCAACTGAATGGATGTGGGATGAGCAAAGAATAGATGAGTCAAATGACCATTGTGATCATACTTGACATTGTGAGAAAAACCAGCACCACCAAGCTCATCCAATAGTGCTTGAATAACTGAACGCCCATCTAGGCTCTCTCTCCTAAATTGAGCTGTCTTGCTATATACATTTCTGGAAACAGCAAGAAGCTCAGGATTAGTTTGTCGAAGTGAGGAGAGAATTTGGCGTGGTTTTATGCCGGCTCTACTCATTTGCTTAACTTGTAAGGCTTCCCCTTGGGTAAATCGGCGACAATAAGGATGTCCAGACATGTCTATAGAAGGCTCATGATTATGTGACAAAGTAATTATCTCTACCTTCCACACCCCTTCAGCTGTTTTTTTACCCAGAATTTTAAAAGGACAATTAATCAATCGAGAAGATGAATTCTTTTTCCTGTTCTCAAGTGCAACTTCAGTTCGATAACTACCACCTCTATCACAACCAATATCAACATATTTGGGGGCCCCATATTTATCGCTTTTAGATCTTTTGATTACCAACATGTACCCTTGCATCGACCCAATCTTACGAACATCAGTAATGAGGTCTTCTCGAGTTTCAAAAACTTTAGTTGATAATGAGAGGAATTCAGCAGAAACATCAAACATTGTTTGATCCCCTGAATCATAAATCACCAGATTTATAGTTAGGGTACTAGCTAAGTACCTAGTTGCTACTTAATATTAATTACGTTTCAATTGTTATTCTCACTTGTTTATTGTTAAAAAGAGGTTATAACTTTCTTCAATCATGGCTTCTACCCTTTAACCCTCGTAGAAGACAACTACTATTTTTTTTCTAGTAAATCTAAGAAAATAATATAAGTAAAGCTCAGCATATATATATATATATACATAGTAAAAATATGCGAGATGGAAAACATACCAGTGATGTCGTCAATGATAGTAGACGAATGATTATACTGTAACTCTTTTTCAATATCATCTGACATCATATTAGGAATCAATTGCAACTTGTTATTCAAGGACCCTCCTTCCATTGCTAAGAGAACTAATGACTTCGTCTTTTGCTGGTAATCTGCAAAGGCTAAAAGATTGTAACTAAAATTATAAAATAAAAAATGAACAGCTGGAATGAAAAGAACCACACCAAGCAATATTAATCCTATTAATATCACCATATGCCCACTCATAGCTTTAGTAAGCATTAGCTAGTTGCAAAGAGACTCAGGTCAAAATTCAACTTTAACCATACAACATTTGCATCTTAAAAAATTGAAGATAATCCATTCTGATATAGAACTATAATGAAACAAAAACAAGGCAATGACGGTTTCGAGTATTTGACAGAGAGGAAGACAGTGGAAGATTGGGCAAATGGAGTATAAGCAAGCAAACAATGGGAAATCATAAAGGTTAGCAATTAAATTCCAATCCAGGTCAAACACTACTTTACAAAATCATCATAAACGAGTCAAATGACAAAACCCATAACACTTTAAGAGAAACGAACCATAGATTTTGACAGAAACTTGAAATCAATTGATCAAAATTGAACCTTTCGATTAAATCAAGGTAGGACAAGTACCTTATGTTTGTGTATGTTGAAATTGGAGGTTCTTCTCTTTGGGAAATTGCCCATGTCGACCCATGGTCTCGATCTTCAAAACTCAGAACTTGAAGCCACAAAGAAAAGGCTGAAGAAACATCGTCGAATTTGACATAGGATCAGGTAACTTCAACAAATTCTTCCATCAATTCCTTTGGGTTCGGCCTCAATGTATTCTACTAGCAGCAGTCTTGAATCTTGATGGAGTGTAGGCTCTATATCTATGGGTGAATTAGAAAGTTTTTGGTAGATAGGAGGAACCGAGAGTGAGAGAAGAGGGAGAGAGAGAGAGAGAGAGAGAGAACAATTATGTTGTCATTGTCTGGGTTTTGGAACGGAGAGAAAAAGAAAAGAAGATTTAACTTAAGGGTATTTTCGGAAGTAAACAATGAGATGAGAGAAAGTATTATTAAAAAATTAAATGGGTGTGTGGATTTCAAAACTTGGTGTGCAAATTTCAGTTCCCTTAAAATATTGTATGTCATTCTATTTTTGTTTATTTTAAGTCGGCTTAAAGCATTTCTAATAAACATTTTACTTACCTAAATACAAATAAAATGTATTCTATGTCCTTTAAGCTTCTTTGTTTAGAACCTTGATCTAGATATCTGTTAATCCCATCATGTGAATGTGTCACATAGGCACATAGCTATTGTGTTCCACTATCAAATATTGATAGATGAGTGGAGTAGTGGGATAGAGTTCGAGTCACCCAAAAAGACCTCGGTATCTAAATAGATTTAGGTAAGATTAGGTATTGGACATTACATAATTTCACTATTTCATCATCATAAGGGGGATGGATTGTCACCTCCATATATCAACCTATCAACCTTCTTAAAAGTAGTGACATGACCAACAAAGCCAAAGCTGCAAAGCGAGAGAGCACTAATAATTCATCTACTTCTATTATATATCTGCTCCCACTTCTTTTTGAGAGTTCATTATAGAATTCGAGAAAGGTGGTGGAAGTGTGGAACAAGTACTCGTACAAACTAGAAAGCAAACCTGATCTCCGAAACCACATATGCATCATCAAAATAGAGAAGAGAAAAAGCTCTCTCCGGTATTGATTGTATAATCACCAACTCACGAGTTTCCATTTGCTTTGCTCCAGTATGTCCGGTCAACAATTGACCATTGAACCCAGATCTATCTAAATGAGCGCCTTTGATTGCTTCATCCAACACTTCAGATCACTACTCCTTTACTTTAAAGGACACACAGCAACTAGGAGTGGACTTGGTCCTAACGGTTTTGTTTTTAGGCACTAACTGAAAACCGAAATTGAAGCTTCGGTTTTCAATTTTTTAGAACCGAAACCGATAAAAATATATAAAAGACCGCACTCGTCGGTGAACCTAACATCGGTTTCGGTCCGGTTTCGGTTACAAAACCTATTATCCGTAATATTTTTTACACTTAACCAAATAACATAAAAAATGTAAATATTGAGGTTGTAAACTATCAACACTTCAAATAAGTTAATCTAATGAGTTCAAATAAGTAATACAAAATGAAAAGGGAAGCTAAAATTTATACATAATTCATTTGAAGCCTCTAACATTCATATATAACAAAAGATAAAACTACATGGGAATGATTTCGGTTAGACTTAAACACTTAAAGACATAATCATGTGTGTGAAAGACTACTATTTGTAACCGATAAGAACATGACACATAATGTAGAATTAAGTATTAATAATTAAAATATGTAGAATGAATATATGTCGGTTCGGTTCGGTTTAATCGGCTTTTAGGATGCACGGAACCACAAACCGACACCGCACTACTCGGTTTGTGTGGTTTCTGAAACCGATTGCCTCGGTTCCATTCAGTTTCGGTTACTCGGTGTCGGTTCGGTGCGGTTTTAACCGGTTTCGGTTTTTTCGGTGCCTAAAAGTCCACCCCTAACAGCAACAACATCGTTCTACGAACTATCTCCAGCAAATGTTAATGATGCATGTTATCTTATAGCATATATAAAGTCGTTTTTGTAAGGGGCAAATATATATTTGCTAGATACATTTCATCAAGGATTAATTACAAAAGACTTTATAGTAAAAACGAGAAAACAAGAGAGACATAAAACCAGAATCCCCTTAACTTGTCCGGTGGCGAGCCTGTCGCCGTCGTCAGACGGGCTTTCTTTGTGGGTAGAGAGTGAAGCCGGTTTTCGGTCGAAGTTTCCTCTTTGAATCCGGGATTTGCGGTGGTGAGACAAACATTGAGATCCACATGACGACGATTGGGTTTTGGCTCCTTCTTCTCTGGTCTAAGCGGCGGGGTGTGTTGGCGGAGCATCTGCGAAGGTGGTTGGGCGTGGTGGCATAGCTGGATTTGCATCCAAGGTATTGTCGTTCTGCAAGGTTGCTGCGATGGGATCGTGATGATGCGATATGGATGAGATCTTTTATATCTGATTTGGGTACAAACCTGACCCGGGGAAGGACTTGGTGGCAGCTCGGCGTGAAGACAACGATTATACGCGAATGAGGGTAATCCGACGCATCTGGCGAGATGGGGAGGGCAAGGCTTGGTCGGCGGCTGTGGTTAGCTCAATTCCTTGGTTTAGGGTTTCGGCTTGGGCCTGGGCTCAATGGTTGGGCCCATCCTGGGCTGGCCTTATTTTATTTTCTGGTTTTATTGATGTAGTTTTATTTGAGTTAGTTTTTGGGTCTGGTTTTCAGATCTCAAATAAGTCCTTACTCTATCGAGTTTGTTGGATAGATGTCATAGTTTCTTATAGGTACTTGAATTTGAGTAGCTGGTTCGTTGTTACAAGAACCCAGATTTCAGCCGGTCTTTAGCCGCACATATTATCAGTCTGTGTTGAACATGCTGGGAGATTCTGGGATGGCCCACCCAATGGTATTCTGTTGTGGTCAGATCCTATCCTAGTAATTACTACCTATGTTGGTCAAGTTAACTTGGGCGACTGCACAATTCGGTTTCTATCAGATCCATTGACATGTTAGTCTCTCATATTCGAAGTGAGGACAAGTAGTTTGAGGTTAGAGTTATTTGTTCGTAGTTGTAATCCCTGTTAAGTGTTGTAATTGCTTTGTAATTACCATTTATTAAATAAAATTTCGTTTAATCAAAAAAAATTACAAAAGACTTTCTGAATTATGAGATCACTTCAGTTTGATACCAAACTTTTTGAAATCTCGCGTATAAGTTCTTTCCGTTTGACAAGTTACTACCTCTGTCAGGCAACCCGTCAGTTTAGGACGTTTTCTGCTGACGTGACACGCCTGGGACCCACAACTGTCAGATTTATATAAGATTTGAGGGTGTTTTCGTCTATTTGGCTCTCTCTTTCCCGAACTTGACTACATCTGCCAAACCGTGCACCGATCAGAATTCTTCAACTTCTTCTCGCTGGGCAAAAACCCCAACCTCTACCGCAACCACATCATCCGACACTGTGTCCGCAAAACCCTAGTTAGCGACGTCAACTCGATTCTTCGAAGCCTGGGGTTTGATCACTACGCTCCGTCGATCAACGCGCTGAAATGGGTGGAGAAGGATCGCCAAATCCACTGCGCAGAGCGGTGCTCTGTCACCGTAAGCTGGGTTAAAAGACTCTTCTGCCCCTTCCAAGGACAAGCAAAAGACTTGTGATGGCTGCAAGTCTCTCTGTTGCATTGTCCGCTTTGTGTCTGGAAAGGTATATCTCATTCTTTTTCTGCTGTATTGATTTTGAATCTTTGATAGCTGCGATTTAAAGAACCCACTTTGTTATGGTACTTGCTCTTTGGATGAATATAGTCTTGCTGATCTAGTCTCACCCTCATGACAGTAAACATCAGGAACAAAAAAAGAAAAGAAAAGAAAACAATAGGAAATAAGAAGGTACGATATATTGGTTTATATCTTTTGTCCATGAAAACCACATCCAAAGAATGCCATTATCAAGTACATGTAGTATTTTGAACTCTGGTGGGACTTTGGTTCTTTTTGCAGGTGATTTTTGCTATCTTATGCCAATGAGGTCAATGATTTTGAGTTCTTTTGAGCATGAATGATGTAGTATATGTTGTGTGGATGTTAAACTCATATCTTGTCCTTTTGTTAGCATTGGATTATTCTGAATCTTTTGCTTGAATCTTCTTTGCCAAGTTCTAGTTTATTTTCTGGGTTGTTATTTGGCTTCGTCTTTTTTTAACTTTTAAGTGTTTTGTTTTTTTTTTTTTGGTGAGGTAGCCCTTTTGTTGATTAATGATTTTGCTGGGCTGTGATTTGGCTTTGAATTTGAATGAAATCGCATCACTGTATTGCTGGGTTGTGGTTTGGTAGATGTAGTCAAGTTCGGGAAAGGCAGAGCCAAATAGACGAAAACACCGTACCCTCAAATCTGATATAAATCTGACAGTTGTGGGTCCAGGAGTGTCATGCAGAAAACACCCTAAACTGAAGGGGTGACTGACGGAGGTATTAACTTGTCAAACGGGGAGAACTTCGGGTATGTAAACGTAAGATTTTAAAAGTTGGGTATGTAAACTTAAAATGATCACATAGTTTGGGAGGTCTTTTGTAATTAATTCTTTCATCAACTTAGCTTTTCTAGCATTTGTACAACAGTCGATTGCGGTTACCCTTAATCTTGAGCAGGTGATGCTTAAACCCCATGTATATTACAATAAACATGAAAATAATGTTCGAAGGTAATAAAGATAGTCTCTACAAAAATTATGTCTTGTGACATGCACTAGTTAAGTAGCGAAGAGTGTTTTTATGACTTTAAGACATAAAATGAGAAAATAAAGACAAAAACGACACCATACACTTCCAAGTTACAACATCCATTTGAAATTTACTTCTGCGAAACATGGGAAGTTCAGCCAAAGATATTGGAGGTAAGATCACTCGAAGAAAGCATGCACTAAGATTTGGGGGTGGGCTCATGATCATGATTAATAATGATAGAAAAGGAAGGCATTGCAGAAAGGAAGAACAATTAACTGATTAAGGGTCAAAAAGGATCTTTATAGATTGAATATTATTAGTACAAATTGACTGAGTGACTAACGTGTTATTGTTGATGATGATGATCAAGGAAAGACAAGCAATTAGCATCCCGCTGCTTAATTTTGACCTTTTTTTTTTCCCTACTCAAATCTGATATTGTCGAAAGTATGTCTGTGTGTACATGTATGGTATATCATACACTGTCTTTATGAATATACGCTTATTCATATGTAGAAAGATGTATTCAAGTTTCTTGGGATTTAGAAGTCCCGTTTTTATTTGATAGAACTGGTATTCTTCTAATTCTTCTGGCTTACTTCTGAGCTTTTGGATCTTGTATGATTTTTGTAACTGCAAAACCTTTAACAAATGGAAAATATGCTAGTGAGCAGCTAATTAGCAGAAATAGAAATCTAGCATATGAATCGATGCGCAGAAAATGCTATAGTAGAGACGGTATGGTTTTTCGAGTACTATAATTAGTTTGAGTACCTGTTGAATTGGTGCTGTGTACGGTCCCTGACAACAGATTGTTTGAGACATCCCTGCATTACAATTTGCACATAACTCTTTTATCAGAGAATGAAGGTAAGTGCATGCAACATATGAGGAAATGAGATGCGCTCAATTCGAACCGAGTGTACTCACAAAACGGTCAAGTTGCCAAAACGAACAAGTTCAATGACCTCTAATGGTAAAGCACCAGTTAGACTGTTCTTGTTTAATTTCCTGCAAAAGTTAAGCTTTAGGAGAACTGATCAACTGATATAAACGATTTGAAGGGTAATGCAGCATAGAATCCGCAAATTTTGTATAGGGTAACCTACAGAATTTGTATACTAGTCAAATTGCCAAGAGATGAAGGAATAGCCCCAGTTAGATTATTGTGAAAGACCCTCCTGCAAGTAGAAGAATAACGTACAGTTAATTATTCGGAAACACAAAATATACATAAGCAAAGCCGAGCTTGAAATGAAGAGAAGGCATATATGTACTTACAAATATCTTAATGAATTCAAGTGACCTAAGGTCTCTGGAATTGGTCCCCAGAGTTGGTTCCGGTACAAATCCAAGCTGATTAGTTCTTTTAAGTGACCAAGTTCCGAAGGAATAGATCCATAAAATTTGTTCTGGTATAACTCCCTGCAGTGCTAATGGTTAACTAACATGCACATCTTGAATTCACATCTTTGTAGTTTCAGAGGATAAGCAGAAAATGAAGTTGATCTTACAAGTATTGGAGGTTGGTTAAGTTTGCAAGCGCAGGGATAATAGGTCCTGATAGTCCAGCATTGCCAAGGTCCCTTCATATTTACACATATATAGACAATTTCCACTTTTAACTACAAAACTTCCAATTTTTTAGGCTAATCAGTGAAATTTAACAAATAAGCTCATATTAATGTTGCTAAAACCACTTACACCCTTGTAACGATGTTTTCATTGTTGCAGGTAACATGAAACCAGGGGCATGGATTGGGGGATGTCAGGTTCCAGCTAGCAAGGACATTGTTAGGATCCACCAATAAGGTCTTCCAGGAATAAAGAATATCACCTGCTCATAATAAGCAATCAAAACATCCTCAAGCCAACGAAAAATCGCATGTTTAACTAGCAAGTCCAACCAGTACTGATGCTCAAGTTGAAAGGTACATTTGCTTACCTTCCAAGTTACAATCCACAGTTGCAATGGCAACTGCAAACAGAATACAAAGCAAAACTCGAGAAATCATCTTGCACAACTACAAGATCGATGGGAGTACAGAAGAATAACCGAGGATCCCTATAAATAGTACAATAAACCAGCCCTGAAATATGATAGACAATGTGTTCTTGTGGGTATGGTCAAATGAAATGATCCAGTGAAGGTTCTATGCGGTGAAAAGTCCACAATTAACTCAGGACTAGTCTAATGAAGACAAGTCTCAATGAGTTAAGGTCGACTAATTCTGTGATAAACTATATGAATGTGTGTGGCTTGTCTGTGCAAATTTCTATCTTGTTCTAGAACAAGCTTATCATATTACGATATCAGAGATTTATTTTATCAAAGTTTGGCAAGGTTCGTTGGGTTTATATTCAGAACTTGCCGCCCCTCTCTATTCAACTCGACTACTAGGAAGAATAAAAAATAGTTGTATACATTGTGCTAATCTTTTCTCTGGAAAAATGATATAAATATCTGTACTGAGGTAAGAATTGAATCTGTTGTATCGACTTATCCCTGGGCAGAAGCTTCTTCCAACCTACCAATTCCTTACTTGACTCGTAAGTTATTCGTGCTAGGTTATTGTATCTATTAATAGAATTGTACAAGTCTACAAGATTGATTTAGCAAAATAAGTACTTGAACTTGATAATGTCTATTGTCATTGTATATGGTTTACGGTGCTTCTTAATTCAGCTACAGTAATTTATTAGTCGTCTCTGGCATGTGAAGTTCATCATTATTAAGGTTTTTGGGGGTTTAGAATCCCAAAATTTGTATAATTGCAGTAGCACTAGAGTATTGATCACTTCTCCACTAAGTTCAGAAGTGACTTGGGAGCTTGTGGATCTTGTTTTGTTCTGTTAACTGTAAAAAAGAGAATGTTATATGCATCTGTTGAAACTGTTTATGGAAATTTAGCTAGTTTTTTTTTTTCCATTTCCAATAAAAATCTGTACCAGATTCACGAAGAACGCCGGTCACATTCCAAGTGGGTCTAGAGAGTAAGAGGAACTTCATTTAAGAGCAAAATCAAAATCAAATGAACAATATGTAAGCTTACATGTACAACTATACAACATATATTCAGGTTTCCTGGGCTTTAGGAGTCTCAATTTTTATTTGAAAATCTTCTTGTTCTTGTTCTTCTACCGGTTTAGTTCTGAGCTCTTGGATCTTGTACTATTTTTGTAACTACAAAACCTATACCAAAAACAGAAATGAAATTTGACAATAAAGTAATTAGTAAACAGCCTATTTCAAAATTAGCATTCAAATTAAACATGTGAATCAATAAACTAGAAAGTTTTATTGTGTAGGTGTAGAATGTTTACAAGTACCTGTTGAATTGGTGCGGTGTACTGTCCCTACCAACAGATTGCCTGAGACGTCCCGGCATTGCACAAAAATATATGATTAGACAAGGATGCCTGCATGTAGAATATGTAAAAGTGTGACCTGAAGAAATGAGAAGCCCCCAATAATTCCGACCAAGTATACTCAGAAAATCGATAACTTGACAAAACGAACGAGTCCAATGACCTCCACCGGTAGCGCACCAGTGAGCTTGTTACTGTTTAATTGCCTAGAAAATCAAGCGTGGACGCTAGCTGATCAGTAAATGAACAAAAATATTAAAATATAATTTACAAAGAATTATTTGAAACTTGCAGAATTTCTAGACTTGTCAGATGTCCAAGAGAAGAAGGAATAGCTCCTGTTAGATTATTGCGGAATACCCTCCTGCAAATACAGACCACATATCAGAGTTCAAAATAGAAAACCGAATGTTGTTTTTTCAGTGTAGATCATAACATTCATAGCCAGTGGCGGATCCAGGATTTAAACATGGGGTGGGCTTTAAATTTGGCCAAAGGCCAAAAAAAATTTTGTTGTATACCCATGCAAAGTGTAGGAGCTCAAGCATACGTCAATTACGAGTCTTTGAAAGAAATGAAAATAGGCGTCAATGAAAGTAGAAGAAAATTTAAAAAATAAGAGACAAATTAGAAAACCCAATAAGAATAGATTGAAATCCAATATTTCATCGGATTCTATATAGGAAAAAGAAGATTAGAAAATTTATATTCAATGAACTTTAGAGATTTAAGCAGGATAAGACTAGAAAACTAGAAGGATAAGAAGAAGAATTGAAGAGTAGAGATATAGTCGCATACAGAGGAAGATAAGATGCGTAAAAGTACGGAATTAGGTGGGCTTGAATGCACAAAAAAGATATATATCCAATAAAAAAAACATAATACACTTAGTTTTTTTTCAATCTCAAAAACCTTGGTTGGGCTTGATCCCCACCAACCTCTGCACTGCCTCCGCCCCTGTTCATAGCTAAAGTTGATTCTTAAATAAAGCCATATTCACTTACAGAAACCTCAAGGAACTCAAGCGTCCCAAAGTTTGTGGAACTGTTCCGGAGAGTTTATTTTTGTACAAGTCCAAGCTGACTAGTTTACTCAAGTGACCAATTGCGGATGGAATAGGTCCAAAGAATTTGTTTTCATACAACTGATTTTTGAACTGATTTTTGAGGGAGCGAACTGATTTTAAAAAAAGTTGAGAGGGCGAACTGATTTTAAACTAATGTGTTTACGAAAGTTGAGGGGGCGAACTGATTTTAAAAAAAGTTGCAGGACTAAACTGATTTTGACACCAAAGATTTGGGGGGTAAACTGAATTTAATTCAATTTGTTTTCATACAACTCCCTGCATTGCCATTTGCCGGAATCACATATTACGCCTACTATTCTACTAATATGTGATTCATAGTTCAGCTCATTGAAGTTTCTGACATAGACAGAAAGGATGGCCTTACATGTATTGCAGGTTAGTCAAGATTCCGAGCTCAGCGACAATAGGTCCTGAAAGTCCAGCATTGCCAAGGTCCCTTCATATTATAGACAGATAAATGCTTTCAAACTTAAGATACCAAATTGCCAATCACGTCTAAATAGTGAAACTAGTCTCTACCAACAAGCTCAGATCAATGTAGATAAAACCACTTACAGTCTTGTAACGCTGTTTTGACTGCCGCAGGTAACGTGAAACCAGAGGCATGGATTGACCAAAGTCGGGTCCCAGCTCTGAAGAACATTGTTAGGGTCGACCAATTGGGTTTTCCAGAAATAAAGAGCATCCCCCGTGCATGATTAAAGCAAATCAAAACATTATTCAACCAGAACAAACCACATTCTAATTTCTGAGTCCGATCTTTACCGATGCTGAAGTTTACAGCTCAGTTTGCTTACCTTCCGAGTTGCATTGCACAGATGCAATGGCCGCTGCAAACAGAAAACAAAGCAAAGCTAGTGAATGCATCTTGCACAACAACAAGGTCAAAATAGAGGTAGCTCAACAGCCTCAACTCGTTATTATTAGCAGAGGAACTGAGATGCAGAGAAGATAAACTAGCATTGACTAATAGTAATAAACTGGTGGTGGCCGGCTTGCGAGGCTGCGAGAAAAAGTCCAAGGTCAACTTAGGATTAGTCTGATAAAAAAAAATGTCTATCATTTAACGTCGAATAATTCTGACTTTCTGAGCTAATCCAAACACAACTCCAATCCAGCCGGCACTCGACCTCTGGAAAAAAAAACTTATATGATGAAGTCTTGAGAAACGAAGATCAGATGGAAAGGTTCGGGAAGAATCAATCTCCTACGAGGAATATGAAGTATTCAGAATCATATAACTAGAAATGAATATATTTTTTCGTCTATTATTCCTCGTTTGTTGAAACTTGAAACGACATAGAATAGGCCAGCTCTGTTTTCGGAGGTCAAACAGATGCCTCCGAAGAAGCTATTCTTGAACGCTAGAGGCATCATATTCTATAGAAACTCTCTTTCCCATTTCCCTTTTTAATTTTGAGAGATCAAAAGGGGTTGTGTATATTCACAACTGAATAACAGAGATAATAGAAGAAACAAATAACATTGGACTTCCATGGAATAAAGACTTTGCAGAATTTATACATTTGCCTTGCATAGAAAGTAAAAGAAATATTTACAGACAACAAGCTAGGAGAGAACCCACCCATCGCAACATTATCTAACCATCAGGGGCTTCAGTAGCCTTGACAAATCGACCCTTGACTCGCTTCCTAGTATCAGCTCTCGCCTTCCTGGATTCGTATCTTATGTGCTTGTCGTATCTATTCAGAAAATGGTAAAAGTCAGTATATGGTGACAGTGGGGAAGCGATAGAGAGAAAAAGGAAGCCAAAAGACCAGTCACATACCTTCGGTTTTTCTTCTTCTCTTTGTAACGCAGCATAGCATTGCCCCTGTTTTGCGCAAGCAGCTCCGTGCTAGCCTTTGTTCCTACCGTCCGCAGACTGTCACTTCTCATTAGGAAAGGTTGTTCCGTAGTGGCAATGTTGCCTTTGTCTTCACCAAAAGCTGACCCTGATGATGGCCGGCCAATAGAGATGTTGTTGCTCTCAGATGTTGCTGGCCCCTGACTCACTGCTGGGTTATTTGAGTTGATCTGCATTTTCAAATAAAGAATGTCAGGCTATTCAGCTTTCCTTCACTATGAAAAAAACAGTAAACAACCAAAGACATGAAGGATGATTGTGTTACACAGATGGATTGATGATATCCACTGTCAAAAAAAAAGTTTTTTTTTTTTTTCACTTTACACCAATGCCAATTTGTATTGATCTGTTCAGTCCAAAACCAAAGCCATTAGATACTACAACGCTGTGAAGATTGATTGAGCGAACTAGATACTTGAACTCGACAAAAGGTTACATAAGGCTGTCAATACTCAATAGTATATACAATGCCTAAGGGAAACGAAAAGGAAAAAGAACTGAACACATGAACAAACAAAGAAAAGGGAACTTACATTGAATTTGATATCCTCTTGTCCAGTAGAACCATTCAACTGGTACATATCTCCAAACACTTTTGTATCAGTCAAAGATGCTTCTTTCAGAAGATCACTAAAATTCTTAATCATGAATCCCGAACCATCTGAACCATATGAGACATCCAATGGAACTGTTTCGTTATGACCCCTCGACTTTCCTAGATTAAAATCCCATATCTGCAAGCCAGTAGCAAGTTAGCATGATTATCATGGTTGCACCCATAAGTTAATGTTTCTGAAGTCTACATGAGACATGAAGGCCCTATAAGCATGGATAAATAACCTCAGACTACACGATCTATACACACGAGAGCTAACTAGTACACAACTGTATCGACTCTTAATAGGCTATGTTTGTTTGCGCTAATACAGGCCACTACACCAAAGCTTCAAAAATGGTAGTATACAGAGCATTGTGTTGCCTATACTACCTAATACCAATTGTTCACTAAAATTGAAGGAGTTCAGTTCCCTATCATTATCTGAATTAACAATGTACATTATCTTAAGTTAAAAGTGAGATCTTTCAAACTTGGTGGCCTAGTGTAGATCTTATTGTCACCAAATTACCATTTGTCGGAATTGTCAAACTCTACATTCAGTCTAGCAATAGTGTAGAATTAACCATCAAAACTTAGCAGAACTGGTAAACAAAGTAAACTGAGTCGAAAAGCTACCTGTGCGCTTTGAGTGTTCTGAGTGTTGTCGCCACCTTGGGGGTTGGTATCCCACAACATATCTCGATCAACAATGCCTTCAGCCATCATAAGCAGAGACGTAAACGGCGCCGCTTGTTGCTGCAGCAACGGCTGCGGAATGGCAGCAGCAGCAGAACCTACGTTCACTCCATCAACTCTTCCATTCTCCACATCAAACCCTTCCGCATTCACATTCACATCAACATTATTCTCATCACCATTTCCCTCCCAGCCATTATCACTATTCCTCGCCGGCGCCTCCAAATTCTCTCCGCCGCCATCGAAGTCCCTCTTGAGCAGCTCCACCAGCTGCTTCTGAATCCCCTGCTTGTGCTTCCCCAAGCTCCCACTAGAGCCCTGCCTCTTCGCCGGAGCCGCCTCCCCGGAGCTCCGGTACACGCCGCCGTTCTGGCTCGGCACAATCAGGTCCTGGAAGTTCACCCCGTTCCACGACGAGTCCATCTCCCCCCAGCGGTCCGGGTCGTTGACCCGACCCGGACTCTTGCGGAGATCTATCCCCCAAATCTCGGCCAGCTCCAGCGGAGTGGGGCAGCCGTCGAAGCCCTTGACCGGGGTGCGATCGTGTGCGGCGGAGACGGAGCAGTTGCCGTGGGCGTCCCAGTCGCAGTCCTGGCAGAGGACCAAGTTGTCGGTGGCGCAGCGGAAGGCGACGGCGTCGGAGGCGCAGTTGTCGCAGATCTGAGACCGCACGTGCTTCTGGGACAGCATGTTGGCGCCGTGCACGTGCTGGTCGCAGAACAAGCACAGCTTGGCCGAGTCGGCCTTGCAGTAGAGCACCGCCGGCTGCTCGCTGCAGAAATCGCACGGAGTGCTCTCCCCCGTAGCCGGCTTCGAACTCACCATCTCTCTCCCCGAAATCCAATTCCGGCGTCCGAAAAATTCAGAGTTTTCTTCACAGAGATAGAAGATCGCCGAAACGGAAACCCTTGGAAGAAATGAGTAAAAGAGAGAGTGGAGGTTGGATTTGTACTTTATTTTATTTTATATAATTTTTGTGCGCCTTAAAAGGGAAAAGGTGGATTAGAAGAGTGAGAAGGAAATCTTTCTTACCATGTTGGGGAAGCTTTTAATTTAAAAAGTGGTTAGTGTAAAAATATACATGGTGACCTTTTTTGCTGCGGTGGCCATGTTGGTAATTTACGTGCTCTAAATGCTAACCCAATCTTTGATTTTGTTTTGATTTGGAGGTGGGGATTTTAACTTTACGCGGGGAGAGTTTTAATGTGGCGGGACCGGGTTGGTTAGGTTGAGTTGTCGTGGCTGATCGGACGGTGCTGGTTTGGTCGTTGTACGGGTTTTAGGTCGGCCGGGGGATGTGAGGTCGGTATTGATGATATTGAGAATGGAGATGGGGATGCACGTGATTATATTATCGAAATATTTATTTTATTATTTATGGTTATTGTCATTTAGGGTCGTTCGTTTCATTAAGAGAAGATTTACGGTTGCGTTGAGCTTTCCCTCTTTAAATATTGAGGTTGAAGACGATTCTAAGTTGGTGATTGACATGAATGGAGTTTTTGACCCATTTTAAAGCTGTTCAAATTTGTTCAAGATATTAAGGTTTTGAGCATTTCTTTTGCATTTATTAACTTCAAACATGTCTTTAGATAAGCAAATTTTGTGACTAATATCTTGGCCAATATGGGACATAGGCTTTCACCGTATGAGTCTTTGGTGTTGTTAACATTGGGTGCGCTATGTATTTAATGTCATTTTTCTTTTGCTATATTAAGTGTTATTTCATAAAATAAAAGAAATACAAACAAAATAAACTTGTTAAAGTACATATATATTTTTGTTGATGCAGTGTCGAGGAAAAAATATTGTGTGGCATTCAACTCTTGGATGACCAGATAGAACTCACTATATATGGGAGAAGAAAGTACATGTTTACGACACATGGATTGCAATGATCGTGGCAATCTGCTCTAGACTCACTCTCACTAGACCTTTTGTAACCTACAATTATTTCTCAATGTATAATCAACCAAATAATTAATGATACACAAATCATAATTTTACACTACAAAGAATTACATTGACCGCGACAATTCTTTTATTGACTAACTCACTAGATTATGTGAACTTACGGCGCCTTGTAATATGTTTACAAATTGATGCAACTCAAAACAGTCGGTGACACAAACCATGTACGCAAAAGTTCTTCTTGAGATGATACATTGATTTGTAGCTTGCAATACCCAAATGAACTCAAGAGATGAATCTATACAGGCTGCATCACTGCATGTATTCTCAAAAGTGCTTTCAACATGGAATAAAATACCTGAAAATAAAAGACCAGAGATTTTATCTTAAATAGTTCGTCCTAGTCTCACAGATGATGAAGTCGTCGATCAGGGAGTATCCAGTAGATAAGGAAAAATGATATATTATCAGTATATATATCAAGTTGCGGGGCCTTTCCCCTCCCCTCAGATATGTGCTCGATATCAGCATGCATGCAGCCGACACAGCTATCTATGGTACTGTAATTTTCTTTATTCGAAATCAAAAGGCAACAGCGACAAACTTGAAATAGATAAACATGCAGCAAGGATCTGATCGAGAGCTTAGGAGCCGACATAGCTAGTGGTGTGCTTTTTATGCGTTGAAATTGCGAGGGAAGAAGAACTTGGAAGGATTCGAATCGATACTGTATAAGATGAGTGTGACAGCCCTTTACGAGTCAAAACACCTCTCTCCCATACTAACTCTCCACCATTGTTGACACTACACATTCCGCTGCCACTCCTCGATGGAGGATGTGATCTTTCATAGTTTTTGCTTTTGGTTGATGCGAAAGATTGCTAGACGTGGACTCATGGTTTTCTAGTTATAATGGACATGTGGCTCCGGTTGAGATTCACTGCTCTTTCAGAATTGGAATAATAATCTGACCAATGTGGTGGGAGAAATTATAACAACTCGACCTTCCCTTTTATCTATCAACTTGATCAAGAAACCAAATCAAAATCTTTCAAGATTTTGTTCCTCTTTTCACTTCTCAGTCTCTCGAACCCTTAAGCAAGGTCAACGACTAAATCTTTTCTTGATATCGTAACAAGTTCGCTCCTGTAATCGGACGGATATTGTTGTGTGACCAAATTTACGTGTTCGCGGGCACAAAATGGTTTCAAATATTATACAAATGACGGAAAGTTTATATTCGTTGCATTAACGTTAAGATGCAGAGTCGACACAAAATGACATGAAATCAATTTCCCAGGCAAAAAGCCTTTGGGAATAGGCAAGAGACAGACATGGAGATCTGAGCAATGGCGGTACGACATGTGTGGATTGCCTTTTCTTGTTTCAGATCAAATGGAATGGTGGGGATTTTCATGAGGCTAGTAGAGAGAAACCCTATCTGATCTGAAATATTATCATCAACTGGACCAGACCGACCCATCATGGAACATGGGCGACCTCCCTCCTCCATGAAATTCAAAATCCCCGAGAATATATTCCACGACAACAACTTTGATGATTGAAATCATTTCAATGTCAGTACTCACTCTGTGGATAATGGGAAAGAATACCAAATCCTTAGTCTTTTTAGGGTGTGATGTGATGAATATCTAATGGAAAATGCAAGAAGCTCATTGGCTATAAATAGAGTCTCTGGGACTTCCAAACTTGCAGTGAAGTGAGTGAGATCAGTAATAGTATTACTGAGAAGGGTTTCTGGTTTCATATCCCTTGTTAGTATTTTATAATGAGGATGAAAGGTCCTACATGAGGATAAAGAGCTTGTTTTGTAGCCAAGGATGACTTGCCTGCAGCCTCCCAAGGGGTCTCGAAATATTTATATGATACTAACATAGGTATCAGAAGCGATCCTTATGTGGTATACAGGCAGTCTCCTTGGCTATCATGACAGCCTCTTCTCTCTCATGCTGGACTTATTCTTCCATGGCTTCAGGGCAACAAGCGTTCCCCCGTCGGGATAAGTTTCTAAAGCGAATAGAAGAGCAGGTACATTCTTTTGTTTCAAATTCATTTGTTGATATTTCTGAACGTGAAGATAGGTTTGGTTAAAACTGATATAGGAATCTGAAGCTTCTTTGATAACTGTTGTGCATTTTGTGTCATTCAGTCAAGTGGATTAACTATCCTTTGCTGCATTACAGCAGCCGTGGATGAATTTCGTAGGAACTGTCATCCTCGTTTCCAGATGAATAACAAAAGCAATGTGGTAGATATATTATAGTTTCCTGTTAGTATAGAAACAATGTACTATATGATCTAAACTTGTGAAGTTGGACAGTTTGTTATACTCTGGAAATCCATATCCCAGAGTAGCGCTTGCCCTCAGACGTAGCAAACTAACCTCAAAGTCCAGTTGCCGTGGGTAAATGATCATGTTACCTATACAAAAGAGCAGTATCGATACTGCACGATGAGGTCAGGGAGGAAGGGAAGAAGCTATGAGGTAGACGGCAAAGCGTAAGCAACGATAGGTGGTGTCCGTGAAGAGTGGACTACAGATTTACAATAAGCAAGGAAAAGGATTTAACCCATTCTAATGCAACAAAAAACAGAATGGTAACTATCATTAAAATGCAGAAGTGTGTTTGATTCTGTCATGATGTAAGTTCTGTTCTAAGAGTTCTGTTCTAAGAGAACGCGACGCTTCAATCATCATAATCAGCCACAAAATATTACAGTACAACAGTCCCAAACACAATATTAGGTGGTTATGTGTTTATGACTTACGAGGGGTTGGACTTCAGGTTTACAATTGAGCAAAATAGACAGTCTCATCCCCTCTAATGTAGCAAAAGAAGAAGCGGCAACAGTCATCAAAATGCAGGTGTGTTTAATTCTGTCATGCTCAAACTCTTGTAAGAGAACCTGGCGCAATCACAATCAGGCTACGAACTCTTACACTACTCCAACAGTACCAAATGCAATATCCCAAGTTATGCTAGGATAATGTATAATGTAGACTGATAGAAGAACTTCTGAGTTTAACTTTACTCTATCAGTCCTTATCCAACTGTTCTACTGCATTTTGGATAGTTTGCGAAATATAAGCATTTCAAATATTGAGGTACTAAGCAGGTAACAGATTCATTCGCACAAGCAGAAGAACAGCATAACCATGCTGCTATTAGACCTCAAAGCACAGATTCTAGGTTAAAACAGCACTAAAGTGCTAAAAGGGTATCCATGTTTTTTAAAAGTTCTCTGACGACTAAACTTTGGGACCTTATTGAAACCCTCAAACTCAAGCAACTAAGGTGCTTAGTGCAACCGAAACTGCATGCATTTTATTGATTCGAAATTTATTATCAATCTATAAGTTTACACAGCATTGTCCAGCTACCATTTCAACTTTCAAACTCCATATATTATGTCACATAAAAAAGATTTACACAGCAATCTCAGAAACATAGAGTGAAACAGAGAGTAAGGTGACAATGTGAGTAAGAAGAAGACACTTATCATGCAGGCACTGCAAAGCTGGCTTCTGTCCAGTTAGGAGGGTCCATCACAATACAAGGATCAGACTTCTCAAAATCAGCAACCTAACAACAAAACAAAACAACCCATCAATCTTCAATTCCTAGCCGAAAATCATACTAAGAAAAATCTACTGTCACAAGCCAAGTACCTTTTGGTGGCAATGTGAACAATAATGCTGCTTATGCCAGAGACAGTCCATGGAACGCAAAAGAAAGCAGAATCCACAACCACAGAACGTCAAACACCCCACAACAGATGCCAGACTCGGCTTTGATCTAATAGTTTTCAACACAAAAATTGCATCATAAACCAAATTCCAACTATCGATCACGTCAAACCACCTAGGAAGTCGGAATTTTACCTGACGGTGGTGAGACCGGTGTCGCCGCAGTGAAGGCAGTTGAAAGGAGCGGGAGTGTCTCTGTAGATGGTTTGCTGAAGCGGAACTCCCTTGGGGTCGCCGTAAATGGCGTTGGGGGGAATCATGCCGGCCTGGTAGGGATTCTCACGAACGTAGTAAGGGACTCCCATCACCGGCTCTCCCATCACCGGTTGCTGCTGCTGCGGCGGCATCTTCGACATCTCTGCTTGTTGCGGCGGGTAACTGGAATTTGTTGGAATTAACAAGCAAAATTGAGGATTGGAGACAGGGCAATTGGAAATTTGCTTATATATAAAGTAAGGGATTGATGACTTCTCAGTTTTCACCTTCTAGAGATTTATTATTTCCACCAAGGTTTCTATGAATTTTCCCAGTTTCCTTTTACGCGTCGACGTCGCTTTCCATGAATTTTTGGGCTTTTAATTTCTGTACGAGGACTGCTCGATATGGAAGGTTGGGCCGTGTTTGGCCCGGATCAGTCTTTTCCATATAGAGAGCCCTTTGTCCATATATCAAGACATTTCCATTTTCATTTGTTCTTAATTTCTCTTTGAATTTCTTAGGCGAGCTTGCTTAGGATTTTTCTTAAGTTTTTTGGTAGTTTTGCATGGTTCAAATCTTTTCGTTGCCTGTGAGGGCAAATCATGTTCATATACATTCAAGTTTGTACCAAATATACAAACACGTTTGTGTTCTACATTTTAATATTCTTGTGAAGATAATTACTGTATGTTTTGGACTTATGAATACTATGTAAAACGACTTTTTATGACGATCATACATGATGTGTTGTTTTCGTAATGCTTGCCCGATTTATAAATCGTCACCTCGCACTGATCGATTCAAAATATAAAGTAACAAGTCATACTTGTGTTATGTGTGATTGTATATATTTGCTCATAAGTTTCTGTTTTGTTGCTGATTCAGTGTGTTATAGTAGCAATGGTATGGCAATGGCACAAGTCATTTCACCATAAAGAATAATATCATCTAATGGCGTAACGAGTACATCACCACACTACATGGATTTTTATTTTTTATTTTTTATAGAGAATAGAGCAATTTTGATGCCGTGCAAGAAGCTTTATTGAGCTTCCCTTCCCATGTTAACACGAATATTGAAACTGCGATATAGTCTAGTACTGAAAGATCAGAATAAGCAGCAAGATCGATATAAGGGCACGCGCAGCTCCACTACCACCACTTATTAAGCAGAGCATTAGATTTATAGACCATGTTTCCTTTCCCTAATTCCCAGCTAATTCTTGTGCAGAGAAGAATGAATTGGAACTCTCGCTCCTGCTCAAACATACCCTGCTGCAATATCCATCTGCTCCATTTCTTAATCTTTAGTCTCAACTCTCATGCATAAAGAATTAGTTTTCCCCGTTCTTTGAGCATTGCTTAATTAACAAATTAACCAGGGCGAGCATGCTTAATTAACTAGTTGGCTAATTTTCTTTCTCAGAGAGCCAACATGTACCCAGATAAAACGTGGTGTTGCAGAGAGTGTGGTACTGTTGAATTGACTGAGAGGTCATGAAGGAGTAGTCATTCTGCTTCAAAATTTTTAAGTTGAAGCCATGTTTGACCATTTATACGTACATGTAACATGCACGCATGTACCACAATGGACAAACAGTGTGGTACCAGTGAGTTCTGTTTGTTTTTGGCCACTGTGTTCAATAACCCATCATACTCTAATAATTCAAGAGTGTTCGTTGCACTAGACTAAAACCCAAAAAAAAATTAATAATAAGAAAAGAATCGGAGCATTATGTACTAAAATCGAAAATCAAAGGTGAGGATACGTTAATTGAATAACGACATTTAAAATGAGAATTTGGTGCGCAGGTTTCTATACAATATTGTTCATTGGTCAGCATTAACTAAACCAATTATGCGATCAGTCATTATACCCAAGTGTGAAGAATAAAACAACTAAACTTTTTGATAATTTTTTTTACCGTTAAATTTACATCCAAAGTGATTGAACATTGTTTTCTTAGTTAAACATTGTTTTCTTAGTCAGTTGATGACCAAGTGAACATCTTGGTTATATTTCACCTAATAACCAACCACATGATGTTTGAGTTTGTGAGTAAAAGAGAATATACGTTGATGAAGTGTGAGAATCAGTATTGATATATATATATATATATATATATATATATATATTTGGATACAATCGGTATTGATATATTGCAATAACTGAAAACGAAAATAAAAGGTAGGTGAGAATATGTTAATCATATGAGTATACGTACGAATACAATAATATATATGATTTGATACATAAAACACAAACATAAACACGAATAATTAATTTTAGTATATGAATTATATGAAATCAATAAGTGAAATTGGAAATCCATGCCATACCCAGATCCCATTTCAATATTTCAGCACTTGCGCGTACTCCATTTTGAAGTAGATGACAAAAACAAGGGTTCTGGTTCCTCACACATACACGGAGAGGAGATTGAATTTGAGATTTTTAATTGGTGTATATATATTGTCAGCTAATCATACTCAACTCTAGCCATTCATAGAACGGAACCGTGTTGTTAATCACAAGTTGATTATCACAAGAACATAACGGTTCGGATCATGACACAACATTAACAACAGGAGAAAGATACGTGGTTATGAAATATTGGTAAAACGGAATGAATTCGAAGTTGAATTCGGATTCGCTTGTGATGATGATGATGATGATGATGATGAATCCGTGATGGAATTTCTGAAATTGCACAGCAAGACAAACACTGTGGAACATCCCAAGGACACAGCTGCTTTGTTGCTTGCAGCAGAGGGAATATTATTGCAGACCAGACCAGAGAAGAAAACTATTTCAATTCATTTTTTCAGAGAGAGGGAGGAGGTCGACTGGGGAGGAGTGTCAGGCTAGTCTGGTAAAAGTAGTACTTGGGGAATAGATTCCCACAATCCGGAAAGTCCGAGACCGACTCCGACCATTTTCCCGAACACCGTAGCTCGTCAGAGTGAAGTTACCAAACTAACCAAAACCCAGATTCACCGTAGCTCGTCAGAGTGAACCGTGCATGGCTTATCTTTGCCTGTTAATTCCTAATTTGACCACCTTCACTCTCCTCCTCCGACGACGGAGCCAATAAAAACAATGATGATCTCACGCTATTGTGATATTCTAGCTACTTAATCACAACAAAATTAAAATAATAAAGAACTCACGTTATGGTCGTGACTCGTGAGTGGTGACATTCAAATTGATACTCGATGCACATCATAACAACTTGAAATAATGATGAACACACATCATAGTTGTGATGTCCAGATTTCTACTCAATTCCACAACTAATGTGATGCATATATGCATGATGAACTGAACTTAACAACAATTAAGAATATTTCATAGAATAAGAAACATGTAAAATTAATTAAGGAATTAATGTGAGTTTAGTTCATTCTAGATCTAAGCAAGTTTCAACAAATAGTAAGAAGTGTTGAGCTCTATCGATCAATACCAGTGGTCCGATCCTACGCTTCTCCTAATTGTCCTTAATTAGTTAGTTACCACATGGTTCAACTGGTGTTATAATAGGTAAATACGCTGAAAACTTTTTTCATAAACTTACACGTTCTTAGTGAATAATCAAATATCTTAAACAAGGATCATCTTCATAAGAGTTTACAAACTTCTTCATATGTTGCCAAACCGACCATGTTACTCTATATATACACATCATTGGAAGTAGACTTAACATATATTGCTTTAAAAATGAATGTAAAACGCTTATTTCGCCGCTAATTCACAGCTTTCTTCTAACAGCCTAGTCATAAATATTAAACATATATACCTCAATCATGATTGTATATTGAAAAAAAAATTAAAAGAAAAATAGAATCATTTATCATCTTCTTTTACTAGCAGCTTTTAGCCAACGAGATTGTGCACGCACGACACCACTGTTAAGAGGGTTTTCGCTCGGCAAATATGTGCTCAACCGGAAACGGCTTCAAATGGTTTTAAAAATTGTACTAACGAGTAACGATTAAGTATATGAAATCAGAAATTATATATAAGACACATAAATAAGGTTTTATTTATGTGAGCTACACAACACTTTTTGGAAGTGCGGTAGAATTTGCACGGTCTCCTCCGGTCCAACATCTTAATCAGCAAATCAATAGTGTAAGAGCATCTCCAACAGCTTTCCCAACCATTTTCTTGAATTTCTCAATTTTGGGTAATATAGAGCTGTTTTTAGGTCCAACAGTTTTCCCATCTTATTCTCTAAAATGAGAATGAAGAAGAAAGAGAAACTTTCATTCCCCAAATTTGCAGCAAAGCATTCATTCTCCAAAATTTAATTCTTCACGTGTTCTAACGTATTCAAGATAACAATAGAATATTTTATTGGGCATTTTATTGTTACAATAAAATATATAATAGTCTTTTGTTATAATTAATATTAATATAATATATTTTATTGTTGTATTAAATACCGAAATCTCTAAAACGGAGAAGCTGTTAAATTTTAAGTATAATTTTTTTAAAAAAAATTTAATTTTTACTTCTATATTTTAAAGAAATTTTAAGAAAACCCACAGATGTCCTTAAAAAACTTATGGCATTCAGTTTCGGTAATCGCTTTTTTACCGGGTCACTGCTATTTTTTTTTTTTTTTGATTGGGGGGGTTAGCCTTTGTTAGATTAGGTAACACACACACCCATGCAGGGTATCCTAGCACAGCCGGACTAATCCCTGCATCGCCACGGGGCATGAAAGCGAACACCACACACCAGGCACACTTGCCTAGCACGGGCCACCGCCGGCTGGCCACCAAGGCCTTAATGGGGATTCGAATACCAGACCTTTTGGTCACTGCTATTTAAAAAAGAAAAAGAAATTCAATCCTCCATATTCTCTGCCAAGACTTGAATCAACTTTTTGAGCAATTAGGGAAACACAACACAACACCTGTTCCATTCTCTCTTCACGCGCCTCGACGGTGTCCGTGAGACAGTGAGAATTGCAATTCCGTTGCTGGTCCCACCCTCTCCACGCGCCATCCTATCGCGCGTGTTAGATTCTCTCCTCCCCCTTTCTATTCTAATTTCTACCCACTTTTTCATCTCATTTCAGAGCTGGGAATTGGGGAATTGAAATGACCCTTTTATTTGTCTCTTTCTCTTTCTCTTTCTCTTCCCTTGTTATACTTTCCCTTCCAAAATCCCACCTCTAATCTCTCTCTCAGCTCCAAAGCCTCTCTCTCTCTCTCTGTTTGTGGCACTAGAAATTGTGTAAGATATAGTCGATGACAGCTCCGAACATGGCGACGATCGCCGCATCTCTGGAGCGGTCTATGCAAAACTGCTCCTTAAACCACCACCGCCAGACCACCATCGGTAACGGCGGTAACGGCAGCCAAAGCAGTCAAGGGTCGAGTCATGTTGGGATGAGAGGAAGGTCGTCGTCAACCTCATCAACCTCAGACGATGCTGCGCAGCAGAACCAATTCACACCTAACAACAACAACAACGAGGACATGGCTCTGGAACTCAACTCAAATGTCTCGCTCCCCTACAATTGGGAACAATGCCTCGATTTAAAGGTAACCAAACTAGTTTATTAGTCTGGGAAAATCGGGAACCCATTTATAGATTTTGGGTTGTTTTTAGTTTCCATTTAAAGGGTTCCATAAATGCAGAAACAACATAGGTAGATCTTGTTCATTAAATTTCTGAAATCTTCAGGGAGCTAGCTTTCAATCATTATTGGGTTTGTTGTATTTAATGCTATCTGCTTCTCCTTCCCTTACCTTGGTATGTACCAATCTCTCTACCAGAACAAAATTCTCAGAAACAGAGAAAGTTTTTATTTATTTAATTTTTTTCCTTTGTTCTTGTTTACCCTTTACCTTCACCCTTTTTATTTCTTACTTTAGACTTCAGAGGAAAGCCAACAAACAAAAAACTTCAACGGGTTTGACCCATATCTAGTTGGTACATTTCTTAAACAAGAGAGAAACTTTATTCTTTTCTGTGTTTGATCATCTAGGTAGCTACATTTTGTTTAAGAAACCTTTCTGGCGGGTTTGTTGTTGATTAGAAAAAGTGGTGGTTAAAAATCTGGGTTTTATATATCTTTTCTGGGTCTTTATTGTTTGTGCTGCTAAGTGCTAAATGTGGTTTAATTAATTTCAGACGGGTGAGATTTACTACATAAATTGGAGGAACGGAATGAAAGCGAAAGAAGATCCAAGAACAACAGCACAATACAGCGGAGCTTGTTACTACTCGGATGATGATAATAGCTCCTATGATAGCGAAGAGTCTTCGACTGAGTCGTCTCCATCTTCTTCAAGAGAGAGAGAGCCCTATAATAATCAGCAGAAGGAATCAGATCAGAATAATAAGCAGGACCATGTTCTGGTTGTGGCTGGCTGCAAATCGTGTCTCATGTATTACATGGTCCCCAAACAGCACGAGGATTGCCCCAAATGCAGTGGCCAGCTTCTCCACTTTGATCGATCCGACACTGGCTCACCATGAACCACATCCCTCCCCTTAGTTTCTCTAGCCATATCTATCGTTTTGTTTAGTCCGAAATGTGAGAGAGTGTGGTGGTGGTGATGGTACGTTGTTGTTGTTGTTCATTTTTTCTGGGCCTAGCTAGCTTGTTTTGTCAATTTGGGTCACTGTTTGTTTTGGGAAGAAGCCATGGGAGAGGCAAGAGATGAGTCCTACACAGTGCCAGCAGCTGCAGCAGGATGAAGAAGAAGAAGAAGATCGAAGATGAGCAAGGTCAATGGGATTGGTAGAAGTAGAGGAATTATTTGGTAATGATTGCGACGTGTAGGTTTCTTCTCTTTTGTTCCATGATCATTCTCCATAATTTATTTTTAACATTTTTCTCTCTAAATATTGAACTACATGATTCTTCCTTATTATATATTTTATTTTCATGGCCAACTAGCTAGCTAGCTAGCTCCCAATATTTCCGCTTGGGATTTACAGTGAACCTCTGCATCTTTTTTCCGAAGAAGACAGCAGGCACTCATCATCACCAATGTCAATCGGTGTTTGTTTTTTTGTCGATTAGAGTTTCATATGAAATTGATATCTATAGGGATCATGTAATTCATGCATGTTCTGCAATCAATACGAATGGGATAAAATAGAAGGAAAATAGATTATCTTTCCATCATCTTCGAATTTAAGAGCAGTTTGAAGAAACCCCGGAAATTAATGGATCGCAATATTGTTCAACATGCCTCTTCCATCATCGTCGCTCCACTTTTATTTTATTGTTTCTTAATTAAATTGAAGATGTCAATGGATTAATGGACTGAGTATGTACTTAAGTTGTATGTAGAAATGAACCATAATCGACCCATAACGGTGTATTTGGATGCCGGTGAATTTTCAGAAATTTAATTAAAAATAAAGAATTCCTAATTCTTAAGATTGTTTTTCCTGTTTGGATTCTTATCCCGTGGAATTAACAATTTTCACGGAAAAATAATCGTAGAATTTGAAAGCTTAAATTTCTCACAAAATATGTGTCATTTGTTAATTTTCTTAACTGAGATTAGTCTAAATACAAATTTTTATTATTTTAAAACTCTACATCATGAAATCTAAACAATATTATTCTCAATTAATGGAATTTTAATTCATGAAATTTTAATTCTTATAATTTTGAAATTTCTATGAAAATTTAAATTACTTCATCCAAATACAACGTAAAAATAATTGTAACTTGGTTTATCCAAGTCGAATATTACAAAAGTTTAAGGTGAACAAACAAACCATAGAATTCGATAACAAAACATAAAATTCGATAACTCTAATGGTAACCAATATTTACGACATTAAGGCTGATCTAATGTGAAGTTTGAACCTATTCCTCTATGATTAATTTTTTTTTTGTTACTTTCATGAGTTCATCATACTCTCACATCGGTTCGGAATTTTAATTTAATGTTATGTCTCATCCAAGTCAAAAAACGATTAGGAAAAAAGAAAATAGGAGGCGCCAACCTTATTCCAAATTGCTTAATTGCACGCGTGGTTTGGGGTTGACTCGGTGGAGTGGAGCTGGTGGCCTGTACAGGTTTTGCTTAAGCAGTGCCTTATAGCTCGCTCAACCTTAAAGCTAATAAGAATGGTCAAAATCCAGGTGTGGGTTTTATACAAATAAAACCAAATAATTGAGAGCACCACTACCTTTCATCATCTAGACCAGTCGAGGTGCATGTTCTTGTTTAATTTGGTCAACTACATATAATAACGACGTTCATATAATTAAAATAGCTATGAAAATACGTACATGAATTACTTATACGTACACATGATCTTCGTTGAACAAGAGTTCGCAACTCATAATATATGATATCCCTTATTGGACAGCTGAGATTTGCGATTGATGAGGTGCCTATGTTGATGATTTCTAATCCTTCTAATTGATTGGTAAGAATGTGCAAATTAGTGATTTGATGCTGAGAAAAATATGCATAAATATTTCGTATTGGATCCGATTGGGTTTGTTGAGCACAAGTGTTACAGCTGCCGCAGTATACTGGTTCGCATTTCGTTTACTTGAAATGGATACATAGAAACTAATTAAATCAAAATATGAATTATCACTACTTTCATATAACTTACAAGTTTCGTCCCATGATTTCCTATAACTTACAGTTTTGTCCCATGATTTGAGACATTTAAAGATGGTGTCTTCCTGATGTGGATCTCTTTGTTGTTTTCCTTTTGGAAAGGATTTTGCTTTCACCTGGGAAAAAGAAAAAGGAATCAAAGACAAAGATGGAGTCGAGAAATAAAATGTTGAACGTACGTATCGCAGAGCTTTTTAATTTTCCTGGCTCTAGCTTCGGGAATGCCCAGTATACAAGAATCGAAGTGTTGCTCATCGGCCTTTCTTCGAATTCTTTCTGAACTACATCGACCTAATTATCTACTTGAATAATCGAATACCTCACTACAAAAAATAATTGCAGACTGGATTAAGAATCATATATATATATATATATATATATTATTTTTCTCAGTTGCGGATGTCCGCACCAATGGTTTTGGTGCGGATTTTCATTTTTGCACCACTTTTCAATCAAATTTCCTCATCTCCACCGTCTAGTATCTAGATAATATTGTGTAGATCATCTATGCAAAATTTCAGCCAATTTGATAATCGTTAAGGCCCTCAAACTCAAAAAACCAATAGACGGACTGAATTCTGTCAAACATGAATTGTTCATGTTTGTAACAGAAAGACGCCATTTCGAGGGTCTTAACGATTACCAAATTGGCTGAAATTTTGCAGAGATGATCTACACAATATTATCTAGATACTAGACGATGGAGATGAGGAAATTCGATCGAAAAATGGTGCAAAAATGAAAATCCGTATTAAAACCATTGGTGCGGACGTCGCAGCTATATATATATAAAGAGTGTGTGTGTGGTGCCTGTCGGTGCAGTACGTACGTAGTTGGTCTGAAAGGTGATGCCCGGCCTCCGTCCTAAAAGATTCGAATTACAGAGATTACGAGACAGAGAGCTCGATATATATATATATA
Organism: Fragaria x ananassa; assembly: GCA_034370585.1. Classification (NCBI taxonomy): domain Eukaryota; kingdom Viridiplantae; phylum Streptophyta; class Magnoliopsida; order Rosales; family Rosaceae; genus Fragaria; species Fragaria x ananassa. Next base: position 23,848,886 of record CP139762.1, on the reverse strand, counting down.
TATATATATATATATATATATATATATATGTAGGTCGACATCCATGAACAACAGGCATACAGTGACTTGGTGTGAGATTGATCAAGGGAAAGAGGACACGGTAAGTCTCTCTCTCTCTCTCTCACACAAGGAACTGATACTGGTGAACTGGAAAGGATGGAGATTGGAGGAGGAGAAGAGATAAGGACCCGGCCTCCTAATTAAGCCTCAAACATAGCTACTGGGTACTGCCTTTTTACTATAAGCCAGCTCGGGTCTCTCTATAATGCATGCATGATCCAGCAGACGAATCTCTGCTGCAATCTGCAAATGGAATCTCTGTCAATCTTATTGTCCTTTTCTCTCAAGCCAACCGACCCCCACTAGTAACAAGTCATTGCGTCTTTCTTCCCTTTTGCATCTTTTACCATTACTGTTTCTCCCTAAAGTTCAGAATTTCAACTTTTACCTTCACTTATTGTTGTTGAGATATATATCCCACATCGGGAATATGAGACCTTGCCTGTGGGTTAATAAGAGTTTGGGCCACTCCACCCATTGCCAATTGGTTTTGGATGTGAACCCCAGACTACTTTATCATGGTATCAGAGCGGGTTACCCACGTCCACGTGTGAAGCCTAAAGGCCACACGAACTCCACGTCAACCCTAAATGTTGTCCACGTGTTAGGCTTGAAGATTCGCCCCACGTGCGGGGGCGTGTTGAGATATATCCCACATCGGGAAAAATGGGACTTTGCCTGTGGTTTATAAGGGTTTGGGCCACTTCATCCATTGCCAATTGGTTTTGGATGTGAACCCCAAACTACTTTATCATGGTATCATAACGGGTTACCCACGTCCACGTGTGAACGTGTGAAGCCTAATGGCCACACGAACTCCACGTCACCCAAATGTTGTCCACGTGTTAGGCTTGAAGATTAGTCACACGTGCGGGGGCGTGTTGAGATATATATCCCACATCGGGAATATGGGACTTTGCCTGTGGGTTAATAAGAGTTTGGGCCACTCCACCCATTGCCAATTGGTTTTGGATGTGAACCCCAGACTACTTTATCAATTGTGAATGAGGTCGGTTCTTTTGTTAGAGATTTGGTGTGATCGTCTCGATCATAGATTCGACTGAACTTCTGGGTCAGATGAAAACGCAACGGTAGTTCTTCATTGTTCAAAAAATTGAAACCCTACGTGATCGATGTCTGACTGTAATTATTGCGGCATTTGCAGGACTAAAATCTCTATCGAATATCCAGCGTTTTGTTTTTCACCCTCAAAGGACGACGACACCTATGAGACGGTCCAAATCATCCTACAGTTTACTACTGGTTATATAATTTCAATGGAACAAGAAATCTATTTTTTTTGGCTGAAAGATGAGTTAAGAGAGAGGAATGACCCCCTAACATTATTATGCATTAAAAAAGAAAAGAGAGAAACATCAAGAAAGGGGGAGTAGACCAAAACCTCTCACAACAAAATAACAACGATACAAAATTAGGAAAACTGAAATTGGGAAAGACTCATAAGTTCATTACTACAATATGACAAAATAAAAGAAGAAGGTGAAAAAGAAATCTATTAGCTAAACGAGAAGTTGAATGTGTCTAACCTCCAGATTAAAGTCCAGAGAGTCTGATGATACTTCGCCTCGTGATTTGAGGCATAGATGGTGCATGTCTTTTGTCCAGCTAATGTAGATCAAATTGATTTCTACCCTATTTTATCTTTACATTTTTGGATTGAATAAATATAGGCAAATTTCTTCTACCTAGACCAACTTTTATTCAACGTAATAGTAGCCTCGATTGTTAGAGCGAGTGTGGCTATTAGAATCTCTAAATTTACTCATTATACCTCTCATTCTCTCTACACATCCATTTTACTTCTCAATATAAGCATTTTCTTACTATACCTCATTTTAAATTCCTAACATAACCTTAATTATTTATTGACATATATTTCAATTAATTAATTACCTCTTATTCACTCAATAGACCTCTCATTCTTCTCTTTTTTTTTTCTTTTTTTTCAACATCCATTATCCCTACTTTCATTTTTTGATTATTTTTTTCATGCAAGAAAATGTTCTATCATGAACTACTCTATATATATATCTTTTTAATTATTTTTCTTTTTTGTACTTGTTATTTTTTCTCCATTTTTTTTATTTTGAATAATTTGATCTCTATTTTGTACCTCATAATAGATTATTTCAATAAATATATATTTTCTATAATCGATAGATATTAATTTTTTTTTTTGGCAAAAATATTTATGCACCTTGTAAGTATATGCATTCAACATGTATGATAATATACAATTTTATGTCACATGATCGATATTGATTATTTCTTTAGCTCTTATAAACTATATATATGATTTAATAAAAAAAAATTGGAAAACAAAAAATATATAAGGAAAATAATAAAGAATGGAATCAATTATTATTGAATTAAAAAGTCTAAAGAGAATAAATACAATATTTTCTTTTATATAATTATTGTCCTTAATAGTCATTGTATATGAGGATGTATATATGTCATTTAAAAATTCAAAATAGAGTGAGGTCTGGTGAGCAAATTTGAAGATCTCAATAACCGCACTCCGATTGTTACTCTAAGAGACATTGTTTAGTGCTTGCATACGTATATATTATCTAAGATTTTTCATACAATGATACTCGATTCTTTAAGTGATATGGTTTAGAACTTAAGATATGATTTTCGATGAAGTACTATCGAAGTAAATTTACTTCAATATGAGTTGTATCCTAAACCATGCACATTTTGTAGAGAGATTCATATATAATTATGGATGCTTCGGGGGACTGTGATAGTCCAATAAGCATTACAGTGGGGTAACTTGTAACAATGTTGATGGCTGCAGGCAGTAGGCAGATAGAAGTCACAATGCTAGATCAGTATAGGTAGGGAATCTAAGCATGCAACTAATTCAAATGAAAGAGCAGAGGTACAGAGTGAGACGAAATCGATATCGTATGCGGCCTATGAACAGCGACTTGGCTAAGTGAGAAAGAAAGGGAAATGGTAAGCCTGGTCTGCTTGTTGTTCTTGGTGAGTTGGTAAAGGATGACGATTCGAGGAACTTGCACCACTGGAATGGCTTGGCCTGGCCTGGCATGGATAAGGAAGAAGATAAGGACCTTCAAACAAGTTAAGTTTAGCAGTTTCACTTACTCCTCCCTACTCGTTTTTGATGAGTACGTTTCCCTGCAAATGGAATCTCTGTCATTGAGTTTGTCCCTTTCTCTATCCCCACTACTTGTGTCCTTCTTCCCTTTTGCATCTTTTACCACTACTACTTTGGTTCTTCCAAGCTCCAACCATTGCTCATTTGTTGTTCCTATAGACCACCGACTAACGGTAGAAACTCAAACAGGTAGATCATGTTCGGATTTTCACAACCAGAAATTATATATCAGGACATATTTCCTCTATAATTTTTCAAATGACTAATTTTAGTTTACCCTTATCAACTTTATGTCGATCATCATGTTAGTCCATTTTCTTTCAATTTCATCAAAAACACCTCTCAACTTTTAATTTTCATCAGTCATGTCCAAACATACATTTTTCATCCAATTCCCCTGTTATGTAATGACTTTTATTAAGAAGAAAACCAAATTTCAAGTCGCTAAGCTCACAGAAAAAGGGCAAATAGACAAATTGCATTCAATTCCACCAAAATTACTAAGGTTAGGGGGTTGTGATAGGTAAAGAGATATGTATCGATATGGGCGAAAAAATGGTCAGAAATGTTATTTTTTTAGAATTTGACTTTCTTCTTGATGTCACGTCATCACTTGATAGAAAAATTAGATGGAGAACAGAGGTTTGGACACGGCTGATGAAAATTGGGAGTTGAAGGATGTTTTTGATGAAATTGAAAAAAAGACTAACATGATGATCGACCTAAAGTTGATGGGAGTAAACTGAAATTACTCAAATTAGTCATTTTTCAAATGAAGATGCATAGATGTGCCATTCTTCCATTTTCAAATCTAGAAGGCATTTTTTTTTCTTTCTTTCTAGGTTTATTAAGGCTATATACATTGAAAACATGAGATACATACAAAAACATTTCTAGGTGTACACCTTAAAAAACAAACAAGCAACAAAGTTACTAATCGAGTACACTGGTAAGAAGTAATCCCTATTAGTTAAAATGCGACAAAGGATTGACCAGGATCCTTTAGATGTTGTTCTTATTATAATTTTTTTGTTAGACAGAAATAGTCGAATCGATATGAATTTCAACAAAACTACACATAACGACCCGCCTTTTAGGGATGTCAGATAGTCATTACCTAAGCAAAATTCAACTTTTTTTAACAGTTTATGCATGAGTGTGGTTCTAATGAGAACCACTAAGTTAAAGACTTATTTGTTTCACCTATTTTTCGATCGCATATACACATCTCGATCGTCTAGTTTGTAGATATATATATATATATATATGAGTAGATTATCTATACTAATTTTCATCCAAATCGAAAATTGTTAAGACATTTATTAATGTGATTTACCAATTATAAATTTGAACGGCTCTTGTTTGACATATTTAGATAGTCTATTAATTTGATTTAGTTTGCTTAACGATCATCGATTTGGTTGAAAATTTACATAAATGTTCTACTTATATAAACCTAAAAACTGAACGGTTGAGATGAAAAAATGTAATTAAAAAGTGGGTGCAATAAACGATATAAACCTAGTTGTCTTTATTAGAACCACTCCTCTTTATGCACATCCAGAAACTAACCTACACACTACCAACATAAGGAAGAAAAAGGTTGTAGGTGTGTGTCGAGTCATGGCGTCTTTTTCTCAACGTCTCTTGTTCTATGCCAACACCTCCTAATGAGATTCAGCAGTAGCCTCCGCTTGCTCGCCTGCTCCATGATGCATACCCGTTCTACCGTATCCATCACGACTCACTCCTTCATCGCTCCCTCCGATACCGATCGACCCCTTCTTCTTTTTTCTCCTGTTGTTATAACTTACCACTTTAGTTAAACATAGAAGCTATACATGCATTTCTAGGAGCATAGTACTAAAAATGAAGTACTCGGTGAAACGAGAATCCACTTAAGCTTGCCGGTAAGCTATTGCACGTTGGACATCACAGCCGGTGTAATAATGTTTGAGAGTACTTTGTTTTATCTTGTTCCATGACGACGTCCCATATAGCTCTTAAAGCCTCAAGATACTGCCGGACGGGCCTTAAGTATCTTGGCCCAACAAATGTGTCGTCTGTTTATATTTTCTTTAATTTGTTTTTTATTCACGATCTGGCAATATTTCAAGATACCAAGGCCCTTGTGATTTGTGAATGTGTTTCATCACTTCATGATGATAATGATGGAAGGAGGGAGTGAATCCAAAAGGATGATTACACTCCGCTTAGGACTTGGTGGCCATAACTTGATTGAAAGGAAGATAGAATTCTGACCCTCAGTTAGCTATTTAGCCTCATTTTTTCTCAAAAGTTATAGAAATTTTGATAAAGGAGTTTCGAGTGTTAAATGGTGGATTGTTAGGTGCAGAGGTTAGGAGGCCAGCTCGCTTTGTGCAAATTAGCTTTGTTCTTGAGCATTTATTCTGGGAATGGAACGAGCTTGTTGTTGACGGTTAGCTGGTTCAATGACCATAAGCACTTGTTGGAAAAGCTAGTGACACTAGTGGGAAACGTTTACAAATTTCCGCACATTTTTAGTTTCCACCGGAATTGAAGCACTGCAGAACTCTTTCGAGTGTTACAGACTTGGAACTATCTAAGCTAAGGCTTGCAGCAAAGCAGAAAAGAAATGAGCTACCACCCTGTTCCCGGAGAGCCTCCACCGCCACATTCGCCAGGTAAGTTACCAGCCCTGCATTGATCTCTTTGTTCGTGTTAGTATTCATTTATTTCATACAACTTCGTTTCGGTTATTTTATTTCAAGTGGTTTTGCTCCTGTTGTGAAAAAACGAAAACCTCAGGATTTGAGGATCCACCACCGCTCGACTCGGGGATGCCGCCACCAGAATACCCTGGTCCTCCTCCTCCCGGCCCACCGCCACCAGGGTTCCCGCATCCTGCACCTCCCGGACCTCCTCCACCATGGTTCCCTTATCCTCCGCCTCATGGACCACCGCCACCAGGCTATCAAGACTACTTTTATCCTCCACCACCACCACCGTCAACCTTACGCCCGCCCCAACCCCCTGCACGGGATGACGATGACTGCCTTTCATGCTTCAGAGGCTGGTATGTCCTGCTATCCCATCTTAACTATGTAGAACCTTTAGACATTGAAGGCGTTTAAACAGCATATCTTAGCATGCAACTAACTATCAGCTAAGCTCATTATAGAGAATTTGACTACTACTTGTATGAAATATGAGCAGGCTTGAAACTTCTTTGCCAAATGAACTTATGAACTGGTTAAATCATGTAAACTAGTATTTTATGAAACAATGAAGTAATGAACTACCGGCTTCTCCTTAAACTACTTCTTACTAATCCCCTGCCTCATGTACATATTTTGCAGTTTAGCTGCACTTTGTTGCTGCTTCCTGTTGGACTCGTGCTGCTTCTAATAAAAGCATTAGCTCTAAAACATCTATGATCAATGATTTTGGTTGTTCTGGGATGTAAGCGCATCATTACAAAAGAATTTAGACAAATAAGGGGAAGAGTTCCTGTACTGACGAACATCAGTATTGAAAATTTTATCATGTGCTTCCTTCGAATCTTCTAATCTTGTGAAAATTCACTTTATATACTGAAGTAAAGTTTACAATGAAAACTTACATAAGTCTGTGTATACAACAATATAAATCAGTATATGACATACAAAAGCCAAGCAGAAGCAATACGAATTACAGGGATCAGATTAAACCATGAGTACTATATATGGCACTATAGCATCATAAAGATCAAAGCAAACCTAGCAAACTCAAGCAACAAGATAATCAACATAAAGATTCAAAACGAAAACTCATCTTCTACACAGCAGGAGGTTGCACTTGTTGCACTTGATTGGTCCCAGCAGCCCCAGCTGCTCTCAAATTCGACACACTTTCCAGTACGTGATGGGAAGCTTTCTCGAAATTAACAAACCCCATAAACCAGAAATCATGTCCGTCGGTGGTGACAATCTGAAGGTACCTCTCCGGCATCGGATTCGCCGTAATCACTACAGGATTCACTCTCCCAACATTCGTCAAAGGTATCATCACCTGTTCATCAACACAAAGAAATTTCTATCAATTCACTCAAACACCACATGCAAACTAATACCCCAAACATCAATTAATTACTACTTACTATTAGTAGTTTACCTTGTAGTAGCTCCAAGCTGATTGTCCAGAAGGAGCAGTAAAGGTCAACGGCCGGTCGCTGCAAAAAGCGACTCTAGCAGTGGATAGATACAGAGTTCCGGCCACAGGTCCGGTAGAAGTGGAAAGATAGCAAGCGAAAGTCTTCTTCAACTTCTCGTTGGGATCAGTACCGAAAATCTGCTTGAACAGAGCCTCGAACCCTCCTTCCGTTACAGCCTTGGCCGTCAGGTTCAGTTTTCCCCAGGCAGCCTCGGAAACAGAGGGCCCTGTTTTCAGGTTGTGCCAGATGTTCCGGGCGATGGTCTCCGCCTTGTTCCCCCAAGAATTGAAGAGGTTGATCACCGGCTCGAAGGGGTTGTTGGTCGGCTTGTTGATCGGAGAGTACTGAACGTACGGCGGTTGTTGCGGTTGTGTTTCGAGTGGTTGCTGCGGGATTTGCTGGTGGTCTTCGGCGTTCCATAGAGCTGCTTTTTGGTTGTCAGGGTGGACGTTCGGAGCTGCGGGAGCTCCCATTATGTGGGTCCCATATTTCTTGTTGTCCTCCTCCGATGGCGGAGGAGGTTGGGAGGCGTGGATGTTGGGGACGGTTGTGGTGGGGGGATTAGACTCCCGGGGAGAAAGCTGGTCTTCTGGTCTGCTTGACATGGCTTAAACAGATCCAAAGGTTGAAGCTTTGATTGATGAAATGAAAGGGATGATGATTAGTTACTCGAAAACAAAAACAAAGGGTTTTATAGGGAATAATACTTCGGAGATGAACGCGGCTTTGTTTCTTTGTAACGAAGCGAAAATAAAATCTTCGGTGCAGGACGGCGGCGTGTAGATACACAATACCATGTGAATGAGTTTGGTTTATACAAGCAGAGTGGATTAGGAAGAAGTTGCAGGTATTTGGGATAATGTAGGGAAGTTTCAGAAGGGTTATTTAGGTAATTGTGATTCAAAGGTCGACGAAGGTTCCATTTCTGGCGAGTACCAGGAGGTTTAGGATATCTATGGAACCAAAGAGTCCATTGTTTACACCCAAATTAATATTTTATTAGATAGTAATTGTCTTAGTGAATATTAATTAAATTCATGGTCCACGTCATACTAGCGAGCCCGAAATATATTGGGTTTAGAGGCGGGTTACCTCGCTGGCAGAGACATGCAAACTAGATTATACAGTTTGCATGCAGAACAGATGGAGGACCTTGCGAAGTATAAGGTTGCATGCGAGGTGATGAAGGCGAGGTGACAGGCGAGCTGAATATTCACGTGCTAGGCGAGGTGACAAGTTGCACGCGAGGTGATAGGCGAGCTCGCGTATGAGTTCGCACAGGAGGACTTCGCATAAGAGATAGTCTTAGATGTGGACTCCTTTATTGAATAATTACATGCAAAGAGGATAAGGATATTGTTGCACATAGACGTGGTAGAACATGACAAAAGCAAGGCTATCTTTAATTGTTGTTTAATAAGGAGTGTTCACATGTGCAACATGGGTACATGAAGTTCAGTGTGTGCATGGCGGGGTCATATGCGAGGAGAGGAGTTCGCCTAAGAAAAGGAGATCAAAGGGGCGCGAGCTGAGTTGATGTTTAATTGAGGGTACGTATGCATGCATGGGAGCATCTTGATTTGGCCTCACCTTGGCTTGGAAAAGAGAACCCGCCAGCATTTTGAATAAGAGCATAGTTATCCTTGATTGCATGGAAGTGCAATTACGTACGGCTTGCCTCCAATCAAATGGATGCATGAAGATGTGTTGAAGTAGGATTCAATCATCCTAAACTACAGAGTCCAAGTTTGCATGCGAAGTGGAGGAGACTTCGCCAAAGGATAATCACGTCCAGCAAGTGATTAACATCACCTACGCCATATTTAACGTTGAAGACTCCTACAAGTCTTTGACATGCTTTGGGCCAATACCTGTGGCCCTAAGTAATTCTATATAAAGAAGCTCCACGGCTTACAGAGGACTCTCGCTAAACAATCACACAACTGAATCAAACACAAAAACAACCTTCAACCTTGTTGAAACCCTCGACCCAGTCGAATCACCTACGCTCCCAGGAGCTTCATTGCCGCTTCCCTGCTGAAGCAACGACTCAACTACACACACACTCTCAACACAACAAACAGTACAACTGCAAACCTTCGAGCATTCTCGAAAACCCTTACGTTCTAAGCGTACCCTGCCTTAGATCTTAGAGCCCGTCAGGACTCGTCCCCGATTTCCCTTTTGTTGCTCTGCTCGCTCTAACAGTGAGTATCGATCGACAGGTGACCGAGAAAACTAAGCTCGTAAATATTTCCTCGTCCGCGAGGTGACACCGGAGCTCTCTTTCGCCTGGTTAGAAGTCAAGAACACGCATCGTTCTCTTTCCTCGTCCGCGAGGTGGCACGCCCCGCACAATTGTTTTACTTTTGTTCCTCATCGCACCTCCGCTGAGGACGTGGGCCAAAACATCCATCTTTTTCATACCAACTCACCGTCACGATAAGAAAGCTCTGGTTTTGATAACCAGGTGTCGCTGCGTTTTCGATAACCAGGTGTCGAATATGAGCCCCTCCACGCGTAGGGTCACTGATGACACTTCTACTAGCCGTTAAAACTGCCACAGTATGGATTTGGTGACCTCTGTCTAAACCGACGCCATTTTTTATCTGCGATATATTTTTTGGATAGGTCAAAACGAAGTTCCTTCCTCAGTTCTGATTGAGTGATTTGTTGACGCGAGAATGAGTTACCACAACGTCGTTCATGTTGCTCACCAGTCTAATGATCCCCCACCAGGTGAGTATAATGGTTTTGATTTTGGCTCTTTGATTTGTTTATGGTTTGATTGAATAAGTTGTGATGAGTATGATATCAATTGGATTGATGATCAGGGTATCCATCGGAATATCGTCCACGGCCTGATTTTCTTCCACTGCAGCAGCCGGGGTTTCCAAACCCTTATGAGTATCCTGGCCCTCCTCCGCCTCAGCCACCGCATCAACACCATCAGCGCTATCAGGATTACTTCTATGAAGGCTACCCGCCGCCGCATTCAGCTCAGCCCTTCAACAGCCATCATATATTACCAGAACAATCCATACGAGTATGACAATGGCTGCTCTGCTTTCCTCAATACTTGGTATGCGTTTGCTGTCCCACATATTCATCTTTTAATTGTTTAGGGTTTCAATTGGATTTCGATTATGTATTCATCATATCAGCTGCCTTATATGTGCCCTTCTCAGTTAATAATCTGGCTCATTGATCTTTGATCAAGTTCGTCTAACATGAATGAGTGGTGTCTTTTAGCTATATGCATGTGTAACTTGCATACATTTTACCCGGAATTAAATTGGATTGCTTGAGAATTGGAGGAAACGACAGTAACTTGTCTGAATGATCCTATTCAGAATTAGCTACGACTGTTTTTGTTTTCCAATACTTAAAGCTCGGCTGATAAATGATAACTACTTTCTCTTTGATGTTTCAATGGGGGCAGTTTTGGTGCACTCTGCTGCTGCTGCATTTTGGAGCGCTACTGCTGCTGCTTGTCGTAATTGTCTTTGAAGCGTCTCCACTGCCCTCAAGTATCATATGATTCTGCAAAGACTTTGTTCTGCCCTTCCGAATCAATGTATGATTCGAGAGCATCAACATCAATTCTGTGTAGGATTGGATCATAAATGTTTCATTTTTTTTAATACATATTTTGCATCTATCATGGACATCACTAAACTGTATAGTTGATGTTGGCACATAAACTTGTGGAGATTTCCACATCTTTTTAGACTTCTTCATCCCTTTCGATCATATGGTCTTGTCTCACTTGAACAAGAATTATAAAGGGATGAGTGCTACAGAGATGTAAGGCCTCAAAGACGAACATGATTAGTGTCTAGATCATATGTAGAACTGTAGAAGCCTAGGCTGCACTTCCAATCCTTAGTTAACAACACCCTAAGACTGTATTCACTACATAACGCATGGGTGATTCGTGATCCTTACTATTATAATACCTTTCAGTCACCCAGGCATCGACGTCTACTGATGAAGTTGGTTGTGTGACTCGATAAACAGAGCCCGTTCGCGATTATATTGGCTCTTCGTCGGTTGTGTGACTCGATAAAAAGCGCCTATTATAAGTTTGAACTTACTTAGGTTGGGTCGAAACACCAACCTTAGTTATATTGGATCCATTAGGTTGGTTCAATGATACTGATTGAAATTAAATCTCAATCTACTTTTAGTGACTATAGAATAAAGTTAATTCTCAATCTACGTTTAGTGATTAAGAAATATTAAACGTTTTTCCGACCCAGTTTACTCTCTGAGCTTAAAAAACTGTTTAAAAATAATTGTAGGAGTAAATACTTGTGACACCCTGTAGTTTACACCTAAAATCAGTTTTGTCCCTCACTTTTTTTTTTAAACTGGTATACCCCTATACTTTGAATTCTCGACTGATTTGCCCTTCTCCCAACTGGTTATGATTGTGACATGCTCATTAACAGTCTAAATAACCCTTCACTCTTATCTCTTCTAGCATAGTAATAGGGGGCTTAGACCTTGCTCTCAATACCCAACCATTGAAGCTCTCACAAGCATTGTTAATGAGCATGTCACAGTCATAACTAGCTGGGAAAAGGGTAAATCAATCGAGAATTCAAATTATAGGGGTATACCAGTTTAAAAAAAAAGTGAGGGACAAAACTGATTTTAGGTGTAAACTACAGAGTGTCACAAGCATTTACTCCATAATTGTATAATCTGGATTAAAATAGACCGTCACAAGTCATAACTCGTAAGAAGGTACCAAACAGGTTTTGATGGGTCGACCCGGGACGATCCAAATAATATCCATGCAGATTTCGGACTCGTTTCGTACTTTGCGTATGCTATAATCCAATAAGAACAAGTTTTGACGCTTGCAGTATTCTTCCTGGATCGCCAACACCATATCCCGCACGATCATCTTCCAAACTTGGAATATAGCTACGGAACGCGATGACTCACCACCACCACCACGACCACAGCCATCACGTTATCCATGTCCGTCACGAGTCTAACTGTCCTCCACCACCGCCGCCTCCGACCGGCTCAATCGTACCAGGCAAGTCAAGTCCTACCTGCAATTGTTTTAGGGTCTTGGGTTTTATTCTCTTCTCAGCTAGAGCACTGGGTTTTCGATCCATTTCTTGCTTTAATGCGTTTATGTGATAATGAAATTTTGCAGAGTATCCGACGGAGTGTCCTCCACCGGTACGTACACATCACACACATCATCAACATCATACGTATCAGGATTACTGCCATACACAACCACCATATTCCAATCAACCGGTGCATTCAGATCTGAACCATGATCATCATTCAACGTCTGGGGATTACTTTGTATTGTATGTTCTTCTTTTCTCACCTATCAATCGAATCTATGGCATAGAACATCTTATCTATTTATTTAGGGGTTCTTTTTGAATAAAAACATTTTTTTTTCTTCTATTGGAATAGTTTTTCTTTTTCTTCAACAAATGAAATTGAACTATTGGTTCAATCTTGTTGTTGATTTCTCTCTATCTTCTTGTTTGATTTTGCAGCTTGGTACTGATTGGGGTGCTGGTGCTCATCTGGTATTTTTCATGAAACTGATCTCCTCAATGATATCGATAATTTTCTTACATATTTTTTTTGTTTTGTTTTTCAACTGAGTTAGTATCTTCAAATTATGGGCTCTAAAAGCTTTTGCATATGTGATATGCCTTACCGTACTATGTAATGTATAGTACTTTGTATATGGTACCTCAAAGGCTAAAGCATGCCATGTATAAGTCCCAATGTAGCTCATTATGGTTTTTTCTTTCTCTTTTGAACATATGTATGTGGTTCTTGGCTAGTCATATGGTTGCTGTTCTAATTTTCGGCTTCGTACTAGCTATAAGTTTCCATCACGCAACGTTGAAAACAGAAATATGGGATGTTATAGGTTTTAGGCATAATGAGCCTTCAGTACTTCGTGATCGATCAATTTTTACAGTCTAATAAGCTCTGTAGTACCAGCTCAATTCTCTTTCATTCATCTCACTATAAATGGACGGGAAGTCTGAAATGGAGATGAGTCTTATTGATCGATATGTTGGTGAATGGTGATAAAAAAGGGGTTAATAGATGAGTTGGGAGAGATGCAATCTCCTTCCGTCTCATACTGCGTTTCCCAGCAAATGGAAAATGGTCTGTGACTCCAATTTTTATTTTTTATTTTTTTTAGGCGTCTGGTTATAGTAACTAGGTATGGGATCGATGTCACTGTAGTTCTTCCCTTGCTAGATCATCTTTGTTCTTAGTTGATACCTATAAGAACCATATAGGTATGGTTAGTACCTTTTTTTTGTTCGAGGAATGCGTTTGCTAAAGTCTAAAATGCAAATGTAGTAAATTTGGAAACAAATGTAAATAAAGTAGTCTGAGATTCACATCCAAAATTAATTGGTAATGGGTGGAGTGACACAAACTTTTATAAACTCACATATATACAATGTCTCATATTCCCGACGTGAGATTGATATCTCAACACGTCTTCGCACGTGCATTTTCAAGCCTAACACGTGGAGAATTATTTGAGTGACACGGAGTTCGTGTGGCCTTTGGACGTCACGTGGACGCGGGTAATCCCACTCTGATACCATGATCAAGTAGTTTGAGGTTCACATCCAAAACCAATTGACAATGGATGAAATGACTTAAACCCTTATAAACTCATAGACAAGATCACATATTTCCGATATGAGATTTATATCTCAACACACCCCCGCACGTGTGGATAAAATCACATTAAAAAACAATTGACTATGGATGGAGTGACTCAAACCCTCATAAACCCAAAGATAATGTCTCATATTCTCGATATGAGATTTATATCGAAACACGCCCCCGCACATGTGACGAATTTTCAAGCCTAACATGTGGACAACATTTAGGTGACGTGGAGACCGTGTGGCTATTGGGCTTCACACGTGGACGTGGATAACAAGTTATGATACCATGATAAAGTAGTATGAGGTTCACATCCAAAACTAATTGACAATGGATGTAGTGGCCCAAACCCTTATAAACCCATAAGTAAGGTCTTATATTCTCGATGTGGGATTTATATCTCAACATGTATCTAAACCTCTCTCTAAAAGTCCCGCTAGAAAAACCCCTAGAGAACACTGCTTGCCTTTTGGTTGGATGTTCGGTTACGTCGCGGCACCGGCAACGGCCTCTAGACTAACCGGCCCATGACAGGTGTTGCCGGACAAGCTGTTTGTATTAGAGATGTTCCTCAGGCTTGAAAGGTTGGATCATAAGGCAATCTGAGTTATCTCTCTCAGTTGAATGCTACGGTTGATTCATGGAGGTGGGTTGGGATCAGAGAGGCTGATGGGATCTTACAGGGTTTTATCGACGACAGGTGGCTATCAGTGATTGGCGGACCAAATCCAATGGTCGATTGGATCGAAACGATGGCGGGTTGGACCGACGAATGGGTGGATTGGATGGCGGTGCTTAGACATTTGCTCCGAATCCAGTTGCAGATTCTTTTTATAGTTGGTGGTGGGTGGTCTAACAAGACCGAAGTCGGTCGTTGATGGTCAGACGATGATGGAGGCGTATTGGTAGCCCGTCGCCTGGTGGTGAGTGACGAGGTGAAGCAACCACAGGTTTGGGCTGGGCATTTGGGTAGTCTAAGGAAATAATCCCATTTAGGGCTGTTTAATATATATATATATATATATATATATATATATATATATATGCCCTTCTACTAAATAATCCCTTATTATGACTTATATGAGGGATTGAGCATTAGCTCAACTTTTCGATCACATTTTTCAATCTTAACCATTCAGTTTTTAGGTCCTAATATGTAGATCATTTATGCAAAATTTCATCTAAATTGGTGATCATTAAGGTGCTTAAAACTGTAATTTTCATGAACGGTTTAGGTTTGGCAAATTTGAACCGTCCATTGATTTAAGCTAGTTCAAAGCCTTTAAAGATCACCAATTTGGCTGAAAAATTCCAGAATTGATCTACTTATATATATCTAAAGGTTGAATGGTGGAGATGTGTATATATGTGATAAAAAAGTTGGGCTAATGCTCAATCCCTCATATAAGTCATAATAAGGGATCCTTTAATGAATGGTAACTGGTCAATCACTTCAGTTACTAGGTGTCAGTAACTGGTCAATCACTCGGGTGACACTCAGTGACTGATTATTGGGGGTCAGTAACCAGTTACAGACACCCAGTAACTGGTCAATCACTTCAGTTACTGGGTGTCAGTAACTGGTCAATCACTTGGGTGACACCTAGTGACTGGTTACTGACCCCCAGTAACTGGTCAATCACTGGTGACACCCAGTAACTGGTCAATCATTTCAGTTACTAGGTGTCAGTAACTAGTCAATCACTTGGGTGACACCCAGTGACTGGTTACTGGGGCTCAGTAACTGGTTACAAGGTGTTAGTAACTGGTTACTGACCCCCAAGTAACAACTGGCCACTGACTGGTATTGACACATGATAATTCATTTACAGTTTAAAACATAACATAAACCAGACATGTCAAAATGAAAACAAAATATCAACCAAACTATGATTCAGTACATATTCAATCTCAAGTACATACTATTCAGTAATAAAAAAAAGAGGAATACAAAATAATTGTCATTACAGTATCAAATTAAGATGGTATAATTCAAATCACATGGAAAAGAGACATTACAAAGCTCAGATGTCACAGTTACTGACACCCTGTAACTCCTCAAAGTAGGTAACTGCAACACAAAAGAAACTATTGCTGCCCCTTTAAAGGTTCAATACAGCTCTGCCTATTATGATGTCTTAACTTAAGACATCGACCACACCGAATAGGCTTCTTCTCACCAAAAGATTTAATCATCTTTGTTTACGCCTAAATTAATATTTTACTGGACAGTAAATGTCCATGTGAATATTAATTAAACTCTTGGTCCATGTCATACAGGCGAGCCCAAATTCTTTAAGTTTTCAAGTAATGGCCGCCAGTAGGACCACGCGAGCTGAATTACTTAGTTTGCGTGGAACACTTAGCTCGCACTCGGAATAGACTTCGTGCAGACTACATAGTTCGCGCGGAATAGACCACGCGAGCTAACTTCAGAGTACGCTTGCGAAATGACTTCGCGTGGGGTAGAGAGCTCGCGCGGTTCGCACAAAATACGGGGTTCGTACACTTAATGATCTCGCGCGTAGGCGAGACGCAATAATACTTCGCGTAAAAGCCCTAGGCGAAGCGGAAAATATCAAGGCGAGCTGGTGAACTGGCTCGCGGGCGAGACTTCACGAGGAAGTAACAGGCGGAGTCCGCGCGCACCACGTTAATCGTTGAAGACTTTTTACAAGTCTTTGACATGCTTCCGGCCAATCCATGTGACCCTTTTTATATAAAAAACCCTTTTAAGGCTCGCGAGTTGCAATAGCCAGCGAGATGGAAACGAGCTTCAGGAGCACGCGAGATAGCCCGTGGGATGAATTTCAGTCCGCATAGGATTCTACAGTTGGCCGCGCGGAAGCAATGTTCTATGCGAACTGGACATGTGTCACAGGATAGTTGGTTCGCGCGGACTGAACAATGCCCTTATGCTATTAGGGTTTCAGAGTCCGACTTGAATTCTAATCATCTTTCTTCCGTCGCAACTCGAGCTGCTATATAAAGGGATCGAAGGTTTACAGAAAATGACAACTCTCAAATACAACTAAACAAATCAATACTCAACAGAAGTATACAAACCTTCGACCCAGTCGAACCTCCAACGCTCCCCGAAGCTCTGCCTTCACTTCCTTGTTGAAGCACGACACAATCAAATCTCTCAACAAAATACAAAACTGCAAATCAGTTACCTCTCGAGCTATCTCGAAACCCTAACCCTAAGTGCGCCGCCGTCTTAGTTTCAGAGCCTTTCTGGACTCTTCTCCGACCTCTGAACTCCCTTTGTTGCTCTGCTCGCGTCCCGCCGTGAGTATCGATCGCCTTGTGCTTGTAATTCCTTACCTGAGGTGGCACCTGGAAACCCCTTTCGCTTGATCAAGAAGTCAAGCGCACCCTATTACTCTTTCCTCGTCCGTGAGGTGGCGCGCTGATGATCATGGCCAAAACACTCTTCACCTTAGGCTTCCCAGTCGCCTCTTCGTAATAGGAGGTAGTATGGACTCCTCAGTGCAAGCAAAAGAAGAAGCATTAACATTACTCACTGAATGAATAGGGAAGCTATAACTCATCCTAAAATATTCAGCACTAAAGTACGAGCCAATAAAATCATAAACATCCAATCTTACAGCTCGTATAGTAGAAAGGGCATGGGAAGCAATTGATTTGCCACTTCACATAAGAGCAAGTACGAGTAAAAGGTTCATAGAATATGAGTACTCATCATCTCTAACCTCGTAAACACTTTCCTGGGAGGCAATAACCCTGAAACTACACGCCTTATGCATCCGCTCAACCAACTTTTTCTCCATTTCAGGTGTAAGATGAGTAGTCCAAGATTTGGACTCAACCCTCCTTTCAGACATCAACTTCATTTCTTTCATCCTAGTCTGGTCTATCATTACAAGCAGAGGCATTGAATGCTCAGCAACAATCCATTTGTTAAAAGACTCAACAATACTATTTGCCATGATCCCATACAGGCAACCCTTAAAGAAAGCACGGCACCAATTCTCCAAAGGGATCTCAGCTATAAACTCATTAATTACTTCATCACCGCCCTCATCTCTCTGAGATTGTAAGTTATGGTAATAAGCCCTCTCGGTCGATGCATAAGCAACCTTAAAAAACTTTTTCAATACTCGAGCAAGCACAACAACATTCCTTTTCTTCCTGTACTTTTGAGTATATCTCAAATGATGGTAACAAAAGAGATGAGGATTATCAGGAAACACTTGATTAAAAGCCTTCAACAACCCACCACCACGATCGCTGATAAAGGTGATTACCCTTCCCTGCAGTTCCAGCAAAGCCTTTAAGTGCTTGAAGAAAAAAAACCAATTTTCTTCAGTCTTTGACTCATAGATACACAAGGCTAGAGGAAAGAAACCTGCAAAAAAAAACATTTACCAGGGGTTAGTAACTTTTAAAGCAGAGTGCCGCTACACCGCTTTCGGGAGCGTAACACTCTAAATGTGAATATAAACAAACAAAATAATAAAATGAAACAAATGCAACACAAATATAAAGCATGAGAAAAAAATTTCAAGGGGTAAAACAATTAGGGATTGGGGGTACCTTTGTCTCCATCTCTTCCAGTGGCAGAAAGAATCTGACCCTTGTAGATGCTCTTTCCAAATGTACCATCCACATATAAAACAGGGAGGCTGAACTTGAAACCCTCAACTTGGCCTCCATAAGCTACAAAAACCCTTTGGAACCTATTAATATTCTTCTCAACTTCAAGGACAAAGGAAGACCCTGGATTAGTATCTAAAACAACATCCTTATACCAACTTAACATCGAAAAGGAATCAGAATCAGAGCTATACGTATTTTTCACACACCTTTTCTTTGCTCTTGAAGCAACCTTATAACTAATTTTAAAACTGTAAGTAGACTTGAAATTACTCATAATATCAACAGGCTTCAAACCAGGGTTAAGGATCACATTGGACTCAATGTATGTCCTAACTATTTTGGACCCTAACTGCCGATGAGTTTGATTCCTAAGCACACCTTTACAGGTATGTATGTTATTAAAATCCTTAATATAAAAACAATTATTTATAGGAGCAACATATCCAATTACTTCCCAGCCACATTTTTCAGTTCCATGATTTTCACAAACAGCTTTGACATATAGTGCATCATTCCTAGGCAGCACATAACAAAAACCAGTTTGAACCATATACTTCCTAAGTTTATCTCGAAAATCCTGAACACTTTCAAACTTCTACCCCTTGTGTAAAAGGTAAGAACCCCAATCATCTGACAAATATGACTTTGTAGGTCCATCTTTAAATCCATCATCTAAAGAATCATTCTCATCAATGATTTCAACAAAGCTTTCATCAAATAAAACACTCTTAGATGAACAGCTACTGCCAACATCCTTAACAACATTCACATCTACATGATCAAATTTATATATTTTTGCACAACAAAATAGCATTTTAAAATCAAGGTCACTGTACAAATAGATGACAAGACAAGCTAGAGAGGAGTATTGTAGATGAAAAACATCACTGGAAGAAAACCTAAATCGTCGACTAATGGTGTCGATCAAGTCAGAAAAGCTCATAAGATATCATTCAGTTGAAGATAAAATCCGTTTCCAAAGTAAATAAACTGAACAATCAAAGAATCACCAACATTCCTACATATAAACAAACAAAATAAACCAGTTATTAACCTCCAATAACTTAGGTCACAACTATTAGATAGCTTGAAAACTAAAACATGATGCTTAAAAAACAAATAAAAGCACAATAAAACAACAATTACTCACACGTAAACACAGTTTTCAAACATAATTATTGACCACCCGAACTAGTTACCGACCCCCAGTAACCATATCACAATTTCCAGAAATATTCCAAAACAGTCTTTGAGCAAAAGGAAAGATTAACAAAGTTCAGCAAACACAAATAATCAACAATTATTGACAACTAGTAAAACCTAACAACAGACTACAACCTAGCAGATAGAACAAAAAGGATTGAAAACAACATTTACAAAACTATACGATTCATAAATAGATAAACACAAAAATAATTCTAAATCGAACTATATTCAAAACAAACAGAATGAAAGAAGAAGAAAGGAGAAACAAACCGGGAAGGAAGTGACGAGCAAACTAAAGATCGATCTCGCTCCATCAACTAAGCGATTCTGATGAGACTTATCGCAGGATATTTGTCAGAAAACATCGACGACAGTCATGCTCTCGCTCGCTGGATCTCTCTCTCTCTCTCTCTCTCTCTCTCGCTCGCTCGATCGATCTCTCTCTCGCTCTGTAGCTTTCTCTCTCTTTGAAACCGAAATTTGAAATCTGCGTGGAGAATTTGTTATAATTTCAACTACAAAAGTATTTTGGTCTTGAAAATAATGGATATTGTGGGCCAGACACATAAGATTTGATGATTTAGGCAAAAAGGGGAAAACCTTATATTGAAATGGGATCTCTAATATTAGATTCATTCAAACGAGCTAAGGGAATGATAAATTAGTAGGGCCGGACATTTAACCGAATGTGTACAAAAACCGACCGAGCCGAATCGAATATCGGGATCGGATAACCGAACCAAAACATTTGGGTCAAAATAAGTAGTGAACCGATCCAAACCAGTTTAAATCAGATTTGATCTGGTTCAAGCTCTTAAACAAACCAAAAATAACCGAACCAACCCGAATTATATAATGTATATATAGATATATAATTACGTAAAACACTATTATTATTGGTAGATTCCATCTCTATTTACAGTGTACTCTCCCACACTTTGTTAAAAGACAAATATCCTAACATTAACACAATTTCTCATTCAACTAATTTCTCGGAGAAATATGTTGGTGTAGAAAAGATTGGGAGTGTATTGGATTGCTGGTTGTACTTTGAGTTTACAAAAAGAACATGTTACTCAAATCAAAAACTTGAAGTTTAACTCTACATTGAGAACTAGATAGGCTAAAAATTTTTCAAATATGGGTCAAAACCGAAACCGACCCGAACCAATTTGAAAATTCAAATAAGTCAAATATTCGGGTCAAAGGTTTTAAAATCCGGATTCGGTTGGAAAAAACCTTAAACCGAATAATTCGGATTGGTTTTGGTTTCATCTTAAAACCGACTGGAACCAAAGATGCCCAGCCCTATAAATTAGTAGTAAAGAGACATTTTCCCTATATGGGCTCATAAAAAAGATTGTTATCGGAATGAGCAATGAAAGACTAAAATTAGTATTTAGTGGATATTTTCTCTAATTAATATCCTTACTTAAACTTTAAGAATTCTTAAAAATGGCAATAACACACAAATAAGGGACATAATCAACAAGAAACAACGATGGCATTTCCCTTTTATCCAAAATTTCAATAAACCCCGTTAAAGGAAGAACATGAACACAAAGAAAGAACGGCGTGACTCGTCGCCACAGGAAACAAACAAAACCAAGGATAGAGACGAAAGAAAAATTCTTGCAGGACAAGTAAGACACCAACGGCCACTCTATAAAACCGCCACGTCGCTCTCCACCAACTCACACAAATCACATTTCTCACTCTCTCTCACTCCACCCAAACCAGCCATGGCTCCTCCTAGTCTTCTCGGTCCTCCAGAGCTCCACAAACCCTCACCCACCACCGCTCCGCCGCCCCAACCCGACTCCAAACCCGCCACCGGCGAGCCCTTCGTCGACCTCATGGTGGAGAATTTCAACGAATTGGACACCAACAAGAAGCACGACCTCCCTATGGGCCTGACGGAGAACAACTCGGCGACGTTTCTCTCCACCGGAAACCCCTGCCTCGACCTCTTCTTCCACGTCGTCCCGGAGACTCCGGCCGACTACTTCCGCGAGCAGCTCCCCAAGGCGTGGCAGCGCGACGCGCTCACCACGCTCAAGCTCATTTGCAACCTCCGCGGCGTTCGCGGCACCGGAAAATCCGACAAGGAAGGCTTCCACACGGCGGCGGTGTGGCTCCACAACCACCACCCCAAAACCCTCGCCTGCAACCTCGCCACCTTCGCCGAGTTCGGCTACTTCAAGGACCTCCCGGAGTTCCTCTACCGCCTCCTGGAGGGCGAGGACGTGAGGAAGAAACAGAAAGAAGAGTGGCGGCAGAAGAAACGCGCCTCCGGGTCGAAGCGGCGCAAGTCGGGTCGGGAAGAAGGATCCGACGGCGAAACCGGGTCGAGGTCGACCGAGAAGAAGAGAATCAAGAGCGAGAAGAAAGCCAAGGAGTGGCAGATGAACGAGATGGCCAAGGCGAGCATTCTGAAGAAGGAGAAGAACCTCGCCATGGCCAAGAAGGCCGTCGGCCGTTACGATCGCGACCCGGATTTCCGGTTCCTCCACGACCGGGTCTCGGATCTTTTCGCGGAGTGCTTGAAATCCGATATGGAGAATCTCAACTCCAATAACCTCAAGAACATAACCCTCGCCGCGAAATGGTGCCCTTCCACCGACTCGTCGTTCGATCGGGCCACTCTGATCTGCGAGAGCATCGCCAAGAAGATTTTCCCGCGCGAATCGAATAAAGAGTACCAAGGAATGGAGGAGTCGCATTATGCTTACAGAGTAAGGGACCGGCTGAGGAAGGAGGTGCTGGTGCCGCTGAGGAAGGCGTTGGAGCTGCCGGAGATTTACATGGGGGCAAACGAGTGGGGGAAGATTCCGTACAACAGGGTGGCCTCGGTGGCGATGAAGCTATACAAGGACAGGTTCAAGAAGCACGATGAGGAGAGGTTTAATAACTACTTGGAGGATGTGAAAGCCGGGAAGGCCAAGATCGCTGCCGGGGCTCTGCTTCCGCATGAGATCATAGGGTCTCTGAACGACGGTGAGGATGACAAGGGGGAGGTGGCGGAGCTGCAGTGGAAGAGAATGGTGGATGATATGTTGAAATTGGGGAAGATGAAGAAGTGTTTGGCTGTTTGTGATGTGAGTGCGAGCATGAGTGGGACGCCAATGGAGGTTTCGGTTGCGCTGGGGCTGCTGGTTTCGGAGTTGAGTGAGGACCCTTGGAAAGGGCTGGTGGTGACTTTCAGTAAGAGCCCTCAGCTGCATTTGGTGCAGGGGGAGAGTTTGAAGGAGAAGACTGATTTTATAATGGAGATGGACTGGGGGATGAACACTGATTTCCAATTGGTGTTTGATTTGGTTCTTAAAGTGGCTGTCAAAGGCTGTTTAAAGCCGGAGCATATGGTGAAGAGGGTGTTTGTCTTCAGTGACATGGAGTTTGATGAGGCTTCGGCGAATAACTGGGAGACGGATTATGAGATGATTGAGAAGAAGTTTAAGCAGGCCGGGTATGGGGATGCGATTCCGCAGTTGGTGTTTTGGAATCTGAGGCACTCCAGGTCTATTCCTGTGCCTGGGAATCAGAAAGGGACTGCTCTGCTGAGTGGCTTCTCTAAGAACTTGCTCAAGCTTTTTATGGATAATGATGGGCAGGTTCGGCCGGATAAGTTCATGGATTTGGCCATTGCTGGACCTGAGTTTCAGAAGCTGGTTGTGCTGGACTGAGAAGTCCATGAGGATCATAAGTTGGCCCTGCTATTGAAGGGTGATCGAGTGTAGTTAATGCTTTCATTGCTTTGTTTAGTTTTCATACAGTTTAAGAACAAAAAAGTGAGAAGAAATGAAATTTTTGATGTTTAATTTTGCTCCATCTCGATTCAGCTTTGCATTATATGAACCTGTTTGTTATACTGTTTGCACCATCCATAGTTTTTGCATTATCACTCTTTGTTCTATTCTGATGAAATATTGTGTTTTGAGTTAGATGGAACAACTCTAATTTCCAATGGCAATCGCCTTGGGAATCATAGAACAGAAGTGAAAAGGGCTTAGCAATTGCTTCAATGTCCTAATTCCATGGTTTTGATATTTGAGAATGAGTCCTAGATATTAACTATGAAGTTTTTGGGCTAGTAATATGAAGCTTACTAGCACAGTGCCTCTGAACTTGGTAAATGCAGTGTGTTCATTCAGTTCTGGTGTAGCTACTACTAGCACAGTGCATGGAGCGAACTTCAAATTCTCCCACAGGTTTTCTTTGAAGCTTCAGTGACTAAACTATTTATCTGTTTGAAATTCTGTACAATTGCTTGATACTTCAGAATCTAGATTGAGCTCTAGTTGCTTTCTCGATGATACATGTTCTTGATTTGTGTTCTTTCTGATTCAGAATTTAGAAGGCTTAATGTGGTCAGTTTAGGCTTCATGTGATCTTTCTCATACTCACTATGTACTGTCATTTCTGAAAGATTGCAGTTTCGGATATTTGGTGACACAAACGATTTTTCTCAATGATTTAGTCATAATACGCTTCTATCTTGTATGTTCTCTATTCCATGCTTCAAATTTAAGGACTATACGTACTGGTCTGTTCTGTATATACGTGTCATTTGGTTTAATTCCGTTCTCCTGGATTTTGGTAGTAAAACTTTAACATTAGATGGAAAAATAGGGCTCCAAGATGGATGAGACCTGGATCTTAGCCATAGTTGTATTTCGAACACCAGATTGGTTATCTAAAGAACCTAAACCCATCAAGAAAAAGCCCTAAACAGTTTATTGAGCTATGTGAAAGCCTGAAAGATTATAGCTTTTTGTGTGTTGTGTGAAATATGTGATATTCTTTCGAATCTAACTTGTAATGACAGAAAATGTAGTGGTTTTATGGAGAATATTGCTTGTATGTGTTATTTTGTTGCAGATTTGATTGATTCTGCCCGCTACATATATATATATATATATATATATAGGTTTTGGTGTATGTTGGTACTGCTGTTTGATTTATTGTAATCTTTACATTTTATGCGCAATGTGTTCGATGAAATGTCTACCTGGTGTTGTTTATTCTCTTCGTGGGTCGAAAATGAGACACTGTTCATGTGCTTGAAGACCCTGCTGTCTTCTTGGTTAGAGTCCATGGCTTACCATTCCACATTTTCTTTCTCTATGCACTGGGATGACAGCTTCCATTTCCAGAGGAGGTTGATATTCATGAAAGGTAATTCCACCAACTGAAGTTAATAGTATTCTTGAATTATTTCGGTTCCAAAATTGTAAATGTTTAATGTTTCAATGCCAGTGTTAAAAAAAACACCATGAAAGAAAATTGACTGCTGTGCTTGAGAAATGCAGAGTACATGTTCATAGAAAGACTTAGCAGAATCTGTGACAAACAAACAAACTAAATAAGAGAGAGACTTGGAGACTATAGCTCTAGTAACACCAGTAGTAGCGAAAATCATCGAGGAGGTTCTTCACAATGTAACAGGAGGGCAGTTTAGAATCACTTTACCTCTATTTTGGCAAGCATATCAGCGATACTGTTAACTTAATTCCCTGTATATGAGCTTTGGGTTGCAATATCTAGAGGGTTCCCAATGGGTGGAGCTCTGCGTTTTCCTGCAGGACCAAGTTTCATCACCAAAATATAATCACCTTCCACAGTTCCACCTCCAAATGTTCATTGTTCAAGATGAATGGGCAAGTTGAAGACCAGTGCAGAAGCCCCAAGTCACCCAAAGCACATGAGCATAACATTTTGAAGGAACTCTGTATTTGATTTTGAGATGGTTAAATTGTGAAAGAAAAAAAATGTAAAAATAGATTTCGGGGGCCAGGAGTTGAACCTGGAAACTTAACCCAAGAGATGTGTCACGAGCTACACCGGATGTGGTGTTAACTCTGGCCACAACAACATATTTAATTGTTTCCCGGCCTCGTTGCCAGACTGAGCCGAAGACTCTTGGGCCTCTAATCTCTTGCCCATATCGTTTTAGGTTTCCCGGTCACCCCATCCCCAACACCAAAACGTCAATTCCAATTTTCCAGGTTCCAACCACCTCGCTTCTAGAGTTCTAATATTATTGAAGCAATTATTGAAGCTTAAACCTTAAAGAATGGATATCTTCAAGATACTGACATTATCGAGTGACAATTAAAACATGTGTACAATAAGCTTAGAACCAATTGGTCTAGAGGCATAGAGAACATGCATACAATAAAGAAAAACATTTTCTCCCATTCTTTTCTATTTGGTTCATGTCATTTTGCCTCATGTAGTCATTTTCATTAATTCTATTCAGTTTTGTGTGCTCGCATATAAGTTTATGTTTATAGATCCTACTAAAAAGTAAGTTTATTGAATTCGCATCATCAATAAATATATGATCGATAACAAGTCCAAATGACACATGAATGAATATTAGTTGAGTTTAGCCTGAATTTAGACGCAAGTATCTAAAAGTTGATGGCAAACTAACACCTAATAAGGGATGAATCACCAAAAAGATAGAAAAAAAATATAATTCAATTAAATAGTCAATCGAAAGAAAACTCACTCGACATGCATGAAAAAACAAAACATTGAGACAAAAGTTAACTATTCATCACGCAAAGAGATAAGGGCTTATGAGTTATGATAGCGCGCTCCCATAACCTCGACTTTTCGGAGCTGTGTAAACCAAAATCCTAGGGTTTTGGCGCAGTGCGGCGGCAATCTCCGATCGGTTGCCTGCTTGTTTTGATCACTGGAGAGGTAAGAGGTGGAGACTGAAGATCGAGGGCGAGGTTTGTTGAAGACGAGAGTGGCGATATTGTGGCTTAGTAAGTCGGGTCTCTAGCCTTATACTTTTTTTCCATCTTCATCTCAAATAGGTTAGGCATGTGATGTGTTTTTCATGCGAGTGACATCTCTATCATATATTGCTACTATATCGAAGTTGTTTACTGGTCTGTTGATTGGAAACATACACCGTTGGGTCTCTAGACGTCAAACTTATAAAGATAAATGCTTTGTTCTAAGGATCGTATAGGAGTAGAGGTTAAATTAATTGCTTTCTAGTGTAATCGTCCATTTTTATAGACGGTTTTTATTGCTTTCAGTTTTAATTGTAAAAGAATAAAGAGCTTACTTTTAATCTTAAACAAGAGTTTACTCCTGTCTGACCTACCAATAATTGGTCGAATGGTTTAATCTCAATAAAGTTATTCATTTACCTTAAAAAAAATAAAATAAAATAAAATAAAATCAGTACATGAACTTTGTTCCATGATTGCTTAACTTCTAAAACCATCACATAAGTACATGAATTATTAAACGTGACCTGGGTACATACCGTCAACTCCTCCGTTAATAAGTATGTTATTTGTAAATAAACCAAGGGTAAAAGCGTACTATCACATAACAAATTCTTATTATCCTTCACCATTTATGCTCTCTCTCTCTCTCTCTGATGACACAGTGGGGACGAAGAAGGGTCGGCGGCGACAAGTAAGTGGTAAGGTCATAGTTCTTTGGTGAGTTTTAGAGAAGGTTAAACTTGCGGCAGTGATGGGATTCGGATCGGGTCATGCTGAACCAGATGAACAGACCACCTTGTTGCTTTGGATACTTTTATTGATCTCTCATTCGCTTGATTCCTCATTATGGACGTTGCTCGACGTGCCCAGTATTCAGCAAGACCGCCACCTTCAAGGTCGCCAACACCGACCCCTAACCTTCTTCCTCCTCAATGTGCTCGGCAAGATCCAGCACAACCCTCAACTCTGTGTCTTCGATTCTGGCTACATCATCTATCTCTTTAATTTATTATCTGTCTATTCACTTTTTTTATTGTCTTTGTTTCTCTTTGAGATTGGGCAATATGGAGTTGGAGAAGAAGAGAGTTTATATCTGGGCTTTTGATTTTGGGTTGTGTGGGTGTGTATATATATATATATATATATATATATTGGTTTTGGTTGAAATCATCAATTATGGAGATGCAAAAAGGATCTCTGTGTCCAGAGTTTCTCAGAAACGATAGTTGGTTATACTGGAGTTTTTTTTTTTTGAAAGAGGTTACGCTGGTGTTTAGGTATTTGAGAGGATCGACCTATTCTTTGGTGGATGCTTACATCCCAAGAACCTTAGATTGTAGTCTATCCTCCATCTTGTTAATCCTTTAGCGCACCAATGGTTGAGAAGCTTTACCTATCTAATTTGATAATGTAAGGGTCTGGGCAAGAATGGAATCCAATTCCATAGTTAATTGGGAGATGGTTTGGCTAATGAGAAAGGGGATGACTTGTTTTGACCACGATCTTCAGCAGCATGGGTAGAGAGGTAACTTAGCAGTACCAAAAGTAAACGAGGGTTGCAGGCGTGCCACCGCGCGGGTGCGGAATGTGAACTGCGCGTGTACTTGACTTCTAATCAAATGAAAAGGCTCCGGTGCCACCTCGCGGACGAGGGATTATGAGTAGCTCACATATTCGCTTGCAATCGATACTCACTGTGGATAACGAGCAGAGCAACTAAATGGAAAAGTAACCACGGGCGAGACCGAACGAGATCTGTAAACTAAGGTGAGATGCGTTTAGCGTTAGAGTTTCGAGAAACTCGAAGAGTTTTGTTGTAGTTGTATGATTTGATTGTGTGTGTCAATGATCTTCGAACCCTCCTTATATAAGACTCGCAACTAGTTAGTAGAGATATAATCATAGTCCGATTTGGACTCAGCAATTAGAATAACAGAAGGACACGTCTCGCTTGCGAACTAAACGTCTAGATGACACGCGTCCAATCACACAGCCAGATTCCGCTTAGGTCACAAATGCTACCTCCACGTTATCCAACTGCAGTCTCTTACGTGAACTCAAATAACAAGCACTCTTATCTTGCGAGGTGCTACAGTCCTTGTAGGAAACTATCTCGCGCGCCTCCGAAGCTCGCGCTCCTTCGCGGGCTTTATATTTAAAAGGGTCACATGTATTGGCCCAAATGTTATCCAAGACTTATTATCAGTCTTGGACCGAAATATCAACTGGGCTCAAACATTGCCCCCTAGGCCTTGAGCTTTGGACTGGCCATAACGGCTAAGCGAAGAGGCCTTAATGAGTACGTTTCAATAATTCAAAATTTGAAAGGTGCTGACGTTTCGGCGTCATCGCCTCCCTTCATCATGACCATTGATTGAAAGGACGTTTTTCGATTCGTCCCCTTTAAAAACACGACGCAGGTCCCTGCATTTTGTCATCTTCATCCATCTATCCATTTCTCTCCTTTCTACAGAACAAAACCCTCGCCGATGTCCCTTCTAAAATCTCAGCCTAGCAAAATGCCTCCAAAACCAATCATCCGAGATCCCAACCTTAGTATCACGGCGACGATCGACTAGTCTACAGATTTTTCCCGACGCTTGGCAGAGAACCCTCCGTAGGGAGCACCCATCTACTTCCTCGAGACCGGGGAAGTTGCTCGGTCCGACTCCCTCTCAGCCCCTCTCGGCCGCCGATCTCAATCACTACACCAACTTCGTACACCTCCCAATCCTCTCCCACCGTCGTGAGGGACCCAGGTTCATTGGACCTGTAGCTTTCCAGAGCTTCATTTTGGGTCTAAGCCAGTGCTCCGGCTGGTGCCGATTTGAAGAAGCAGGATCTACACTAGCTTCAACTGATGGATGCCGCGGCGGGGGCTTCTTCTTCCCCACTATATGTAGGTTTGAAGTTTCCAATATCCCCAGATCTATGCTTTAAGCATAGGCATAGTCAAATTTCATTTTCAGCATTGCTTCGGCCACAAAGCCGTATATGAAACCTGTATCAGAATGATGAAAGAACGAAAAAAGTATTATTGTTTTAGGGCCTCTGGTATAGATGATACGGGTGTATCCTTTAGCTTTTAGAAAATAGTGATTCATTTTCCAAGTTAGTTAGGTACATAGTTTTCTAGCTTGAAAAGGAATAGTTGTCTAACTTAGTTAAAGAGTAGTTTCTAATGTTTACCATGTCAAGTTTGCGCTTCATGAGTCTTGTATCGATGAAGTGACATGTGATGTGGTGTCATTGGATGTTTGTCAAGTTATACTAGGTAATCCCTACTTATGGGATAGATATGCAGTCTATGACAGGAGAGCCCAGAAGTATACGTTCACGAAGGATGAACAACAGTTTGTTATTCGAGCGATTTCCCTGCCACAAGAGGCATGCTTGGTAGCAGCGACTCAGGGTAAAAGATTAGTCAATGCTTGTAGGACATTTGTCTTGTTGACACGTCCATATGAATGGCACTCAAGTCAAGATGATGAGCGGGTAAAGTTGAAGAAGTCACAAGCAAAGTACAAGGCTAGACATGGTAAACATCGGCTACCTTGTAACTTTGGTATTAGTGACTTAGTTTGGTTAAGGTTGAGTAAAGAGCGCCTTAAAGAGGATCCATTGCTAGAAGATTGCATTTTGGAGCAGCAAGTGGCTATGACACGTCGAGGGGAGCGAACAGTGTTCCGCATTGGGCGTGCAGGTCAAGTTCCAAGCAAGGCTAAATGGTTCAGCAAAGGGAAGGAAACTTTCGAGTTTCCTAATCTCCGATTTTAACCTAAACATGAGTTTAAGTTCCTAAAAGGACGAGCCATGATACGAGTGTATCCTTTAGCTTTTAGGAAATAGTGATTCCTTTTCCAAGTTAGTTAAGTACATAGTTTTCTAGCTTGAAAATGAATAGTTGTCTAACTTAGTTAAAGAGTAGTTTCCAAGTTAGATAAGGATTTGTAGAGTTATTAACTCTATAAATAGAGGTCTTAGCATAGTTCTAGAGACCAGATCGAAACAGTTAGAGACATCTGTTTAGAGTGTTATTGTGAGAGAAAGCATTAGACAATAATCATTGTACCATTTTGCACAATACTAAGAGAATAATACATTTTCTTCGAACTACATTGCTTGTGTGTTTTAGTACTGTTAGCAATTTCGCTGTTAGCAATATATCACCTGAGTAATACGTTTCAATAGGCCCTAATCTTGTATTTGTCTTTTGATAGACTTTGCACGTTTACAATGAATAAAGACTAAGAACAAACTAAATACATGTGGACTTTTAGGGCCTCTGGTATAGGCCCCAATCTAGCACTGGCTTTAAAGGCTGGTACATTGCACTAGTTTTTTATTAGTCTCATTCTTCTATCATGGGTTGCCCCCTAGTTCTAGGTGGCGGAGCGCTAACGCAATGACGCGTAGCACTATTAACTGTTGTCGCGAGATCTGGTAAAGGTGGAAGATCTTTGCGCTCCCAAACTCCGGCGATGTGGTGCTTTAAAAAACGACCATTAATATGAGGACATTAGACTTCAGACTGGGTGTGTCGATGTTTTGGCCATGATCCTCAATAGGGGCAGAGAGGTAACTTTGCAGTACCTAGGGGTGGAATTTTGAAACCGAAAACCGAAAAAAACCGAGCCAAAAACCAAACAGAAACTAGAAAAAAACAAACCGAATTAATAAAAACCGAACCGAACCGAATTAGTTAGGTTTGGTTTTTGATTTCGGCTCTTCAAAAACCAAACCGAATCCCTCTAAAACGATGTAGTTTTTTGTTTTTATTTTCTTATTAAATATTTGATTTAAAAATATGATTTTTAGTTTTATGTTTTATAAAATTATATGTTTATCTTTTCTAATATTTTGCTTTTTATTTTTGTTTTGATGTACATATAGAAATGTTATAGGTGTCGTGTATGCAAAGTATATGGAGTGATATGTTACCTCTAAAATCGAAGACCTCATTCTTAAAAGCTTTAGATGATGGACTATAATATTTAATTAATTTTTTTATTCAAATTTATGATTTTTAAACTTTACAATTCATAATTTATTTTGATAGACTTTAAACTATGGAGTCTATATTTTGTGTTCAAGATGAACTTAGAAGTTTTAAAATTATGGTTTCATGATGTGCTAGAGTGGTCAATTCCCAATACTTTCGAAATTATTGAATATTAAACTTTCAAAGTATCTATTTGGTTTATAGATTGTTGATTTGTTGAAGAATCATTGTCAAAATTTTTATTGATATATTATATGTCCTTATAAAAACAAGTAATGGAAGAAAAAAAAGATCTAAAGTACTATAATTTTTTACTAAGCTAAAAACATACAAATTATAAGAAAATTATTTTAAAAAAGAAGAAGAAAAACCGAAAAAAACCGAAACTGGACCGAACCACGGTTTGGTTTGGTTTCCGGGTTCAAGGTCTCAAAAAATGTCAAACCGAATCTTTTATTCAGTTTGGTTTCCGGTTTTAGGTAAAAACCTATCCGAACCCACCCCTAGCAGTACCAAAAGTAAACGAGGGTTGCGGGAGTGCCACCGCGCTAGCGCGGAATGTGATCTGCGTGTGTGCTTGACTTCTAATCAAACTAAAGGGCTCCGGTGCCATCTCGCGGACGAAGGATTACGAGTAGCTCACCTATTCGCTTGCAATCAATACGCACTGTGGATAGCGAGCAGAGCAACTAAATGGAAAAGTAACCAGGGGCGAGACCAAATGGGCTCTGTAAACTAAGGCGAGATGCGCTTAGCGTTAGAATTTCGAGAAGCTCGAAGAGTTTTGTTGTAGTTGTATGATTTGATTGTGTGTGTCAATGATCTTCGAACCCTCCTTATATAATACTCGCAACTAGTTAGTAGAGATGTAATCATAATCTGATTCGGACTCAGCAATTAGAATAACAGAATGACACGTCTCGCTTGCGAACTAAACGTCTAGATGACACGCGTCCAGTCACACAGCCAAATTCCGCTTAGGTCACAAATGTTGCCTCCGCGTTATCCAACTGTAGTCTCTTAAGCGAACTCAAATAACTAGCACTTTTATCTCGCGAGGTGCTACAGTCCTTGTAAGAAATTATCTCGCGCGCCTCCGAAGCTCGCGCTCCTTCGCGGGCTTTATATTAAAAAGGGTCACATGTATTAGCCCAAATGTTATCCAAGACTTATTATCAGTCTTGAACCGAAATATTAACTGGGCTCAAACATGACTATTGTGGATTCTTTCAATACAGGGTGAGGGTGTCTCCATTGCTTGTTATATTAATATTTTTTTTGTTAATGTTTGAAGAGACGAAATTGTCCTTAAAAATATGACGGAGATCATCAGAACTGGCGGAAGAGATAACAGGGTGTACCTATATTAGGTCGGGTTTAATAATTCATGTACTTATATGATAGTTTTGGAAGTTGAGCAACCATAATTCTCAGTGGAACAAAATTTATGTACTGTTCTTAAAATCTTGTAAAAAAAAAAAAAAAAAAAAATATTCATCGGGGTTTCAGTTATTCGTACTAATTTTATTACATTTTGCATGATTGGGATATCAACATCTTTCGGTGAGTGGATCACTTACTATCTAGTTTGTTGTCTTTGCTCCGAGAGTAGTTGAAATTTTACTCCCATTATGAAACACGTTTCATCAGTGTTCACGCGATACTTGCCCTGAAGAGTCTGTTCCTGACAAGATGATGACAAAAGCAACAAAGCAATCCAATCAATCTAGTTGACCTTCTTCACACATTTCACCGATTACATTTAGATCCATCACCAACCGAAGTGTTACGCCATCTCTTTTCATTGTTAAAAAATGTATTGCTTGTCATGATAATCACATTTTTCTAGCTAGCTTATCTTTTATTTTATTTTTATATGATCGTTGTAGTAAGAAATGTCTCGAGAATTCGAAATACTAGTTTGATATTTCAAGAAACTTAATTATATTCATTAGACGAGAATACTAACTAACTCTCGGTACTTTTAAAACTTAACTATTGTGGAGATTTAGATGTAAATACATCCAGGTTCTCTTTTCTTTGCCAGTTAAGAATCCGAGAGCTGATTGGGACTGTGATCAAGTAACTACTACATCATATCAAATACCCTATGAGAGCTCTCGCTCTCTCATCACTACGGCAGCGGCTAACCTTAGGGTTTCCAAACCCCGTGACCGGCGAAGTTCTCGTTTATGGTTCTCAGCTGACGAGCCTCTTGGCCTCGCGAATCCCTCCATGGCAATCCCCGGGTTGCTACACCTCTTCGTTTCGGCGTTGGATCTCTTTCCTGGCTTTCACTTCCAATGGTAGGAATGATGGACTGCGATGCGTCTCTCTAGAGGACCCGAATCATACTTGGGATCCCGGTTTGGCATTGAGGCAAGAGATCGGTCCTTCATTTGTGGTGACCCGATCTGTTGTTGGCGGCATATAGGTGTGGGTGTTGTCCCCAAATTCAGAGGTGGCACTCCACGACGGAGGAAGGTACAAGAAGCTCAGATCTATGGAGGTGACATGCCATTTGAGGTCGGAATGCGACGTAGTGATCAATTGTGGATGAGCTTTTTCCAGCAAGAGATGGCGTCACAATGGCTGGTTTCAAGGGCGTGGCAGCACTGGTCTTGGAGTTGTGATCCAGGTCAGATTTGGTTTCGGGCCTGGAGTAGGGTCTGGGTCTGGGATCCAGGTGGGCCTTGTGAGCTTTGGTACTGGAATCCAACTTCTTTTTGCTCTTGGAAATACTGCCAGTGTCTTTGGTTTTGGCCTCTACATTGGTATTGTTATGGGTTGACGGACCCACAACTATGGTATTTGTTCGTTAAGGATCGGCTGCTATCACGGCCATATCTGGAATCACCCTTGGTCGGCTTCAATTCTTCTGATGGAAGACTAGCCACAGCCTGGTGCCGAAGTGATTTTTATCATTTTGGGCATTGGATTTGTATGGGTAGTCAAATCATCGACTACTCATTTCGCTCAACGGCTGCAATTCGTGAGCGTAACATCGAGTCTAGGCGTTATTGTTTTAGCGCTGACACTCGTTATTACAATTTTACTTTCATATTTTTACTTTCAAATGTTTTCGTTTTTCTCGATGTATTGTTACATGGTCTCTATATAATCTTTTAATTATAATAAAGTGTTGACCTTTTCCATTCAAAAAGAAAAAGAAAATCCGAGAGCTGAAAATAGTACATGGCATTAGGTAAAGCTTAGGCTGCAGGAGGCTAAGAGGCGTCCATCCTAATTAAGTTACCAAGTGCCTATGACCACATGATCAACATACTAATTTTAATCACAATGACCACGTGACTGTATGAGAATTAGGAAGTCTTCCAGATCGTACTACTAATTTTAATCAAATCGATAGGGGCTTTTACCTAATTTTGGTCCTTCCAAACTCTTCGTAAGTTATTCTTAATTGAACCTAGCTAGGGTGTTTTAGCCTCCCAAAACACCTTAATTTAATCCCTTCGGGTAGATAATTCTTGCTGCCTAAGTCTCCGACCGTAATCGTAACAAACTTGGTTACTCAACTTGAAAATAGTCAAGTAACAAGCATAGTTTGGCAAGACAAGTAGAAGAGCATAACATTCAAAAGCACATAAAAATAAAATAAAATAAAAGCACAGAAAAGTTTTGTAAAATAAGGGTGGTCATACAGTGATGAATGATCGATCTTAGTAAAGAAGAAGAACATCTAGAGAAGAAAGGCCATGGTGGAAACTAGCTAGTCCAACAAGCTTAAAACGTCGAGCATAAGTCGAACCCGAAGGTCAAGCCAATCCATCGAAGGGTGCAGGCTAAGCATGAGGGGGTTCATAGCAAAATAAGGTTAATTAGATCGATGTTTCAGATAAGTTTAGCTCCAAATTAACCCCTCAAAAATCAACTAACTCTTCAATTGAACTAAAAAAAAAAGACTAGGGATTTGAATTTTCACACATGACCAAATAAGAAAGCAAGCCCTTGAGATTATGATAGTTGTGCGCCAAATTTAAAACGTTGGAGCTATAGTATTCCTCTCTCTCAACACATCATGGACTATGTCAATATAAAATGAATTCAAAATGATCGTTGGAAATAAGACACAAGAGTTTGAACTCAAAGTACACATGTCAAGCCTAGAATTGTGATGATATGTTTTTCTTTGCTTGTATGGACCAGTTCCTCTGTTTCTGTTTCCTCCTCGTGGAAGACGTGTGCCCTGAAAAAAGACTCAGACAAACACAGTCTTCTCTCTCCCTCTCACCTTCCTCGATCTTCTACATGAATCTCGTGCTCCTTTTAATCCTAGCTCGTTCCTCACACCACTTAGTGTTCTAGACCCACACAACAGTTTCTTCCCGCCTCCCCATTTAAAGAGAGACCTCTATCCAACTCACCTTTCATCCTTCTTCATCTTACAACTCCAAGTCTCCAAACCGGAAACATCAACCAAACATGTACAGACCCGCCGCGGCAACCGTCGAGCTCGATTTCTTGGGAGTCGGGAAGACGAAGGCTATGGATCACCACCCCTACAACAACCAGCGAGGCGGTGGTGACAACTTCTCTACGGCCTTGCCCAAATCTCCCTTCCAGAAGTTCCTCGAACGCGGGAGAAGCTTCCGAGGAGTCCAGGCCCGAGAAGTGAATATTCCAAATCTTCTAAGCTCTGAGGTTCTGAAATCCGTGATTGCGAAATCCATGGCTGCGTCTCCGGAGAATGCCCCTGAAAAACCAAAAGCAAAGCCTATGACGGTTTTCTACGGCGGAAGCGTCGCTGTTTTTGAAGTCACTCCGGAGAAGGTTGGTGAATTACATTCTTTTTCTTAGATCGGTTTTTGTTACTGGGAAATTTTAAAGGTTCTCAACGTCTCATGCATAGATACTTACCATTGCGATTGTTTGGTTTGCTTAGTTTGAGAGCATAGTGAAGCTTGCCATGGAAGAAAAATTCAAATATGCTAGAGCTGCAGATCGCCCACAGGAGTCAAAACAACAACAGCTCGTGAATGTTGACGGTCCTCTCAACGAAGGTTGGTAATTAGTA
Source organism: Fragaria x ananassa (assembly GCA_034370585.1). NCBI lineage: Eukaryota > Viridiplantae > Streptophyta > Magnoliopsida > Rosales > Rosaceae > Fragaria > Fragaria x ananassa. The sequence goes on along the minus strand of CP139762.1, from coordinate 23,812,193 downwards.
TGGTTTCTGTCTTCTTTTTTTTTCGAGATTATTCATAGGAAAATATGATTAATTCTGATATTAGTACATCGGATACATTTTGTTTCGTTTTTTTTCCTAATCTGTGATTTTATGTTTCAGATCTGCCAATTGCTCGAAGAAAATCACTTCAGAGGTTCTTGGAGAAACGTAAAGAGAGGTAAAAACCCGGCCACACGAAATCATTGCTTCCTTAGACATACACTATGCTACTTTAGTTCCAACACCAAATTTGAATAACCTGCAAAAACTGTAATGAACCTAACTTTGGATACAGATGATGAGCATGTGACCACCTGATATTATGATAGCTAACTAACGCGTTATGTTTCATTTGATATCATTGCAGGTTGAACACTGTGTCCCCCTATGGTTGTCACACCAACAACTACTAAGAGTTTAGGCCACGCCAAACGCGTTTCGCGACTGACTAAAGTCACGAGACTCTTATAAATCTAAATAGAAAGATGGAGACGAAAGTAGTAGTAATAGCGTTCTATGTTTTTGCTTGATATGTGAAAGCGGGCCAAAGAAAAGGAGTATTCCCTCCCTTAGGCTTTTATTTTTTTGACGTGAGTGCTGTACAAAAGCTTTTTCACGTTTTGGTTTTGGGGGGCTTTGCTTTGCTTTTGGCCATAGTAGCATTATTGCCTTATTGGTAGTATTCTCCATGTCGATCGACTCGTCTCCTTCCTCACAATTTCCTCAGTGGTCTTTATGTGACCATTATTTCATTAATCTCAAAATATGTAAGCATATATATGACTTTAATATATTATGTATAGATTATCAGTATTATAAGCTATTCCCGTGTTACATTTTCTTTTCGACCTAAATTGTACTATTGTTTAATGTGATAAGTTATGTAGAGCCATGCCGTTATGGACAACGGGTTGAAATTTAGAAACATGTACTATCGTTTGCTCAATATATAAAAAAAAACATGAACACGTTTGATGACCCTGTGACAACTTTCTAAATCTTAACTTTGAAGGATAAATTCAGGTTATTATTACTTTGAACATGATACTAGCTAGCTAGTTAGTCGTGATGAATCTCCTCCCCTCTATCTTGACTGGTACTACTCGGTGTCTCCTACAATTTAGTCACATTTTCTTTGCCTTCTCGAGTTTCCATTTCCTTTCGGAGTTTGCGTTTACTTGGACTCCAGGTCTTCTGTCTTGGATCCCCTTGGCACTTACGAGGCTATGACCGACCAAAGTCGAGTCTCCTCCAACGTCGGTTTTACCTTTCAGATTTGAAAGATCTTTTCAGATTCATCCGTCTACAAAACTTTTTCCACGAGCAACAAGACTCAATAATATCTTTGGTTTAGGTGCCATATCAAATTCACATAGCTGATTTAACGTTAGTGGGGAGGTTGAGCACCTTTGCAATTTTTTTTTTTTGAAAACTATCAAAAACTTTATTGAACAGAAATCAAAAGTTACAAAACGCTGGAAACAACGGTGGTGGATACAACATCCCCACTCCCTTCCCTATCACTAGTATGAATTACGGGTCTGACATTCATGAGTCAATTGGGTCTAATCTCTAACAACGAATAACGCCCCTCAAAACGGGCTACAAACTGAGCTACCTTATGTGATGCGTCAGTTTTGTAACTTGATACGCCACGAACATGCTTGAAAACAACATTCTAAAAATGCTAAACCAGCTGTGAAATATCTTAAGAGTACTAGCACCTTGATATGCCACGAACATTCTGTGATTCCTTGTAGAACGTCTATCAAAAGTTTAGAGTCTCCTTCTATGAACAGAGGTTGTGAAGTGAACCGCTTTAATTGGATAAGGCCTTTCCTCATTGCCCGAGCCTCAACAACTAGCACATTAGTGAGCCCAAGATTCTTAGGAATTCGAAGCATCAAGGATGGGATCACCATTAGTCTCTGACTACGGAACCTGCTGCAGTATGTGAGTCTGTGTCTGACAGAACATCATAGTTGAGCTTGTATTTGGGGGAGGAGGGTTCCATTTGATGATAGGAGATAATTGGGATTTATGTTGAGTAGGTGGAGGGTTAGCTGAATTATATGGGTAAGGTTGTCGTATTTTTCCTAATGTCTTGGAAATGAGGTGTTATTTATTTTTATATTTTTGGAAAAGATGAGGTGTTCTTATTTGTTTGCAAGGAAGTGATTCTAAGTTTTTTTTTTGGGTTTTTTTTTGTTCAACAGCTTTTTAGTTTTAGCTAGATGAGTTTTTCTGTTTTTCATTTGTTTTTAAGATGCTTCTAAATGTATTTAGCAAATTTCTATGTAGACCTAACAAACTATTTACATCCATCAAAATTATAGAATAGTAAACTATATATAATTAGTTACTGACCAAATTTCAGTTTACAAATACATCATTTACACATTATCTTATACATTTAAGGACAAAAATTAACAAATTAGAACAAACTTAAGTCCACATGTCATCTGTCATCATATATTTTACCAAATTACTTGTTTCTGTACAATCCCCACATGTCATCTGTCATCACATATTTTACCAAATTACTTGTTTCTGTACAATCCCTGATGAGGCTGCAGAAGCTGAAGGCGCGTCTGCTGGGTGGGAAATCTTCCTTCCTGAGGACCTGCGAATAAAAGGATGATCGGGGGCTTCCGGTTTTTCCTCATTCGATGGCAAAGTCAGTTGTTTGTAGTTAATAATACCTGACAAACTGGTGGTTGGGCCATATTTATGGCCCAACATGGGTTATCTCTATTTGCAAATCGATGTGTAACAAGTGTCTTTGCTACTGTTTCAAATATGGACCTCTCCTATGCCTTCTGCAATCTTTCCCAGCCCCTCGTCGCCACCAAGGTTGAGCCTGGCCCATCTTGCTTATGAATGGGAACTTTAGGACGGCCTCGGTTATCTTGGTCATGGTGGAATGCATGCTAGTTTACAGGCTTGGGAGGTTGTTTTACGTACAATCGACTACAAGTCCTCCCAAGTTCTCGTTCAAGACACATCTTGAGTGGGGACTTGCTAAAATAAGCTTGTAGACCAGTATATTTCCATAGGGCTCCCGCCTGTAGTCCCTAAGTTCGGACTCATAACGTGGGTTGAACGAGTGTTACATTTTCCATGGACAAGGGTAGCTAGCCCTTACCATAACTTGTGTTGCTACTCGAGTGACGAGGTGTTAACGTCGTAGGTGATTTATCAAGCCACTTGCTCTGTATTTAAAGGGAAGATATACATGTCCTCATGGGCTCCCGAGTTATTTGAATTTCACTGGGTGGAACGATCTCGGTGATACTCAGGCGAGAATTCCACAGTGGGGATAATCTCGGTGATACTCACTCAAGAGATGAATTTCACTAGGTGGAATGATCTCGGTGATACTCACTCGAGAGATGAATTTCACATGTGGAATGATCTCGGTGATACTCACCCGAGATAAATTTCACTAGGTGGAATGATCTCGGTGGTACTCACTCGAGAGATGAATTTCACAGGTGGAATGATCTCGGTGGTACTCACTCGAGAGATGAATTTCACAGGTGGAATGATCTCGGTGATACTCACCCGAGATAAATTTCACTAGGTGGAATGATCTCGGTGATACTCACTCGAGAGATGAATTTCACAGGTGGAATGATCTCGGTGATACTCACTCGAGATATAAATCTCACTTTGATGTTTGTGCGTTGCTGTGGCAGGTGCATTAAATGCATGCTCTCCATATGGCGTTATATTCCTGGGGATAACTACCAAGCAATAAATGCACCAACCTCTATCGCTTCATTCTTTCCATCTTCAAGAAGCTACGGCGGTTTAAACTACGTGGTATCATCCTGCGATTTGATCTGACGGCTAGGGGTGCCTCGTTTTCGGTTAAATAGTTTTTTAAAGCCCCCTTTCGTGGATTGAGGCGGCTTCCCACATTCCGTTGTATATAAAAATTTTCCCCCTCTTCGCCTTCGCTCCTCATTCTTTCCCTTCTCTGCTCTCTAGTTTTTTTTTTCTCTCTCTCTCTCTCTCTCTCCTACTTTCGCTCCAAAGCCTTTTGCGTCCTTGTGTTGTTCTGCCACCGATCACTACGATTGCAAAGTGTTTTCACCTTTCTGAGTTTCCGGCGTTGCTGCTACGTCGAAATTCTGGTAAGTGCGCTTGGTTTTTATTTTATTTGCGCTTCTGCTTTGGTGTTGCTGCCTGTGTTGCCCGCTTTTGATTTTGAGATTGTTGTGTACGTTCTGCTTGTTCTACTTGGTTGTGGTTTAAAACTAGGTTAAAATCTGGGGGTTCTTAAATTTATGGGTTTTCTAGGTGATTTCTAGGTTGGGCACCTCTTATGGTTGTGCCTTTGTTCTTGCTCTCGACGGCGCATTCTAATAGATGCTAGGGTTTTCCTTTCTTATACTAGGGTAAATGGAATCTCGAAGTACCACTGACCTTGGTGGGGCTAGCACATCCTCTCGGCCGATAGTGGATGACGACGAGAGGATAAAAGAGTATATAAGTCGTCCCTCCTGTCCGGGTGAATCCGTAGCATCGAGGGCCTAAGACGTTACCATTGCAGAGCTTGCCTGGGAGGTGGATTGGTCAGCTGGAGTGTTTCACGGCGTCCCGATGACCAGTGTTATCGGCTCTGCTACGTCTAGGCAATACTGCTTGGAGGATGGGACCGTGTGCGAAAAGCCTCCAAGTTGCATGACCCCAGCCAAGATTGAGCAGTTCAGGGAAGACTGGGGCATCCCACCCACTGTCACCCTCCATGGGCTCTACTAGAAGCTGTGCACGATAATATGTTTAGGAACGGTTTCTCCCTCCCGCTTCCCCAGTGTGTTCAGTACCTACTAAGCATGCTTCAGCTAGCTCCCGGGCAGATTCCCCCTAACCAGTGACGCCAGTTGCTTTCCTTGTGCTTCATGTACTTCTTGTCTGATATGGGGTGGCCGAATATCAACGAGTTTCAAACGCTCTACCGCCAATCATACTCAAAGAAGCAGAACTGCGGTGGATGTGTTTCATTTACCGCTCGGGATTACTTGTCTCCCGTTACTGATCTTCCTACATCGATAAATAATAACTGGCGTTTGAAGGTCGTGCTTGCCAGTGGCCGATGACAGAGAAACTGCCCCACTTTCATTGTGCCGAATAGGTTTAGATAGATCTGTGATCAGTCCTACTCTCTTTCGGAGATCAAGAGGCAACTTATTGCTCAGATATTCGCCGCTTGGCCGAGGGACGAAGATCGCAGCTCATACAACTTGACTCGGTGGAACGTATTAGTACACTGTGAACTCGGTTGTATGCCTGGTGGGGTTTCCAACCAACTTATCTCGTTGGCTACTTATTTATATTGTTGTGTTGTTCCATTGTTTTTGTGATCTTGATTGTTCTGCCTGTTTTTGTAGCTAAAGGTCCCAAGCTTAAACCCCGGCCCGTACACTCGCGTGACAGGGACTCCGATATGGAATTGCTGAGTGGGCTCCTGGAGGTGGGGAAATTGGCCGCTCACACTGAAGTGAACCTGGCGGATTTCACAGCTCGTGTCTCAGAGGATCCTGTTCTGCTGGAGATTTCGGACGAAGGGTACGGGAAGCCGCCCTCTAACATAGAGGGGCCCGCGAGGTCCGGTGACATTGTCAACATCAACTTGGGCGAGAAGAAGAAGAAAAAGTAGCCGTCCAAGAAGTCGAAGTCTCAGCGGGATGACGTTGTGACTTTGACTGACATGAGCGTCACTGCGCCTCGCCACCCCAAAAGAAGCAGAAGTTTACGGGTTCTTCGGCCGGGAACCCGGTTTCTCTGAGCACTCTCGCTCCAGCGGTTCCCCAAAACCAAAAGACCCCCATCCAACAGATCTTGGACGAGTACGAGTGTGCCGATGAACAGTTTGTCCGTTGCATGGTGGGTGATCTAAAGGGGATCGAACTGGACCAGATCAAGGTCGGGTCCAACACTCCTCAACAAAACTGGCAATACGCCTAGGAGGCCATGATGAGGGTAAGCTTGTCCTTTGACTGACGTCAATTTGTCGACCGGGATGTTGTTCTTAATTACCTCTCTCTTTGCAGACTCTATTTGCTGCTTATGTCATTGATGCCAGCGAGGACTCCAATGAGATGAAGGAGCGCTTGGCTAGCCTAAACGACTAGATCAGCTACCTCTGGGGCGAAAGAAGAAGATGGAGAAAGAATTGGAGGCCGTGAACAAGGACAAGTTCGCCAAGCTTAGCCTACACAGGAAGGAGTTGGAGGACAAAGCTGAGTGAGTGGTGGCATTTGAGTGCGATATTGACGCGCTTCAGCAGGAGAATGCTAAGCTTCGTGCCAAGCTGAAGGAGATGGATGATTAGATTCTCGATTTGCAAGGTCAGATTCCTGTTCAAGGCAAGCTAGCCATAGCCAAGTTCAAGGAGTCAGACGAGCTGAAGGCCATGCTAAAGGCGGCCAGGGAGGGAGGCATCACCGAGAAGTTTGGTGAGTGGAGCCATCTCGGTTATCTTGACAAGGCTAAGATGACTGCTGATTTGATTGCTACCCGAGAAGCCAAGGAGAGGGAGGCGAAGTCCAAGGCGGTTGCCGAGAAAGAGCCGGAGAGGGAAAGGGGGTTGACAGGCGAGCAGTTGGAGAAAGACGCTGATGGCAGGGATGCATTGGCCGAGATGTCCGAGAACGAGGAAGAGGACGACCGTGAGGCATAGATTGTAACTTGCCTTCTTTTATTGCTTGGAAGACAATGGCCTTGTGTCCTATCCCCGTGATGCTACTTCCCGGGTGTTTTGTAAATACCCATTGGTGGTATACTCCCATGTTGTCAGGGTTTTGATATATTATGTCTTATTCTTGTCCTTTTGTCGTACTTATCCTGGTGTTACATTATTGGATTATGCCTATCTGGGTGAAATGCCTATCCCGCTAGTTACTAGGGATATTATAAATTGTGCCTCTCGTTGGATTGTCTATCTCGCTTGGCGTAACTTGGGATTTTTGATAAATTATGTCTCTCGGTGAATTACCTATCCCGCTTAGTGTAACTTGGGATATTTTCTTTTTATAAATTATGCCTCTCGTTGGATTGCCTATCCCTCTTGTTATAACAACATTTATCATACTTGAATTGAACAACTTCCCATCAGTGTTGTAAAACAAAAGGGGGCATCTTTTGGGATATTATATTCTCCCAGGGGTACATTTACAAAAACGATATTTGAAGGTCGCGCCTCGATCCTTATTTCTTACACCGGGTAGAATTTCAGGTGGTCGATGTTTCATGGGCGCCCAGTGGTCACCCCATCCTTATCCCATAGGTAGAATGTTGCAGGGCCAACTGCTTCAATAATCTCGTATGGTCCTTCCCAGATGGGATCCAAGGCCAACGATTTAGTCATGACTTTCTTCATTACCCAGTCCCCCGGTCCCAACGTCCGAGTTCTGACCTTATTGTTGTAATGGCATGCTACTCGCTGCTTATAGACTTGGTTGTGCAAATCGAATATTTCCACCCTTTCCTCGATGAGGGTCAATTTCAACTGGAGGCCTTCCTTATTGGTCATTGCATCGTAGTTCGAAACCTTTCCTGATGGTACTGACGTCTCGACCGGCAGAACTGCCTCAGTGCCAAAAGCCATACAGAAAGGTGTTTCTCCCGTTGATTCAGTTGATGTGGTTCTGATTGCCCAGAGTACCTCTGGTAGCTTCTGGGCTCACAGACCCTTGGCCTCATCCAACTTTTTCTTCAAAAGTTTTTTAATGATTTTGTTACTTGCCTCCACCTAACCTTTGGTCTGCGGATGCGCCACCGATGCAAAGACCATTTTGGTGCCCATTCCCTATGTGAACCTGATCAGATGGTCATTGTTGAATTGTGTTCCGTTGTCCATGACGATTGTCTCCGGGACCCCGAATCTGCAATATATGTTTTTCATCAAGAAATTCTTTACGCACTCAATAGTTATCTTCCCCAGAGGCTCTGCTTCCACCCATTTCATGTAATAGTCAACGACCACTATTACATATTTGAATTGCCTTGGTGCTGTCGGCAGCTTCCCGATGAGGTCCAAGCCCTACTGTGCAAAAGGCCAAGGCGACAACAGGATTGACAAAGCAATAGGAGGGGAGTGTATCTCATTAGCGTGCAAATGACATTTATGGCATCTCGCCGACATCTTATCCGCCATGGTTCCCATATTGTGCCAAAAGAACCCCATTCAAAGTGCCTTATGCGCTAACGACCGGGATCCAGAGTGATTCCCGCACACTCCCTCGTGTATTTCCCCCATGATCGCCTCGCATTCCTTGGTTGTTACACACACTTCAAGTTTGGAAAACTGTAGCCTTTGCGATAAAACATCTCGTTCATGAGTGTGTATCGCTAAACACTTCCACTCTCTCCACACTGACATCTCGGGCGAGTTGCAATCCACCAATCAAGGCTTCGTACTCTGCCGCATTGTTTGAGGTGTTGAATTGAAATTCCAGAGCGTACTCATGTTTGAATCCATCGGGGGTCTCCAATATAATTCACTGAGTCATCGACAAAAAGCTTCCAGAGGGGTGTTAGAGGCTCTTGCTCCTACACCTCCTCGATGCCCGCCCTTACATTTTCTTCCCGGTGATCCCCTACCATCCCTTCTGCTGCCTTCATGGGCATGAGCTCTGATATAAAGTTGATCGTTGCATGTCATTTGATAGCTACTCCCGGCCAATACTAGATGTCGAACTCCCTCAGCTCAATCGCCCATTTCACCAACCTCTCGCTGACCTCTGGCCTTTGCATAATCTACCTCAGGGGATGGTTGGTATAAAGGGTTATAAAGTGTGCCTGGAAATAGTGTCTGAGCCTTCTAGCTGTCACGATGAGAGCTAAAGCTAAATTTTTAATATTCGGGTACTTTCTCTCTGCGGGTGTGTACCTTTTCCCGGCATAGAACACCGCGTGCTCGACATCAGACTCCTTTCTTATTAGCACCGAGCTACTGCCGTTTGTGATGCTGCTATATACAGGTAAAGCATCTCGCCCGAGTTTGGCTTCAACAACACCGGCGCAGTCGAGAGGTAAGCCTTCATCTGTTTGAACGCCTCGTCCTGCTCGAAACCCCATGTTATCTCCTTGCATCGCTGGTCTTTCAACAAACGAATGAAGGGGGCATACTTATCCGTGAGTCGAGAAACGAACCTTGCCAAGGCGATGATCTTCCCGGCCAGTGACTGCACTTCATTTCTTTCCTTGGGCGTTTCCATATTCAAAATGGCTTGGATCTTCTCCGGGTTGGCCTCTATTCCTCTCCTGCTGATTACATGACCTAGGAATTTCCCTTTGATCACCCCGAATGTGCATTTTTTGAGGATTTAACCTCATCCCATACCTTAGTATCACCTCGATGACCTTATCTAGATGCCCCACATGCTCCTCGGCCGTTAGACTCTTAACCAGCATGTCGTCGACATATACCTCCATTATTTTCCTAAGGTACTCAGTGAACATGACATTCATCAGCCGCTGGTAGGTGGCTCCCGCATTCTTCAGACTAAAGGCCATGACCTTGTAGCAATATAGCCCCTTATCTGTTATGAAAGCTGTATGTTCCTCATCCCCCGGATCCATCTTTATTTGGTTATAACCAGCATAGGCATCCATAAAGATCAACATTTCGAACCCGGACGTGGAGTCCACAAGTTGATCTATGCGTGGGAGCGGGAAACTATCCTTGGGGCATACCCTGTTGAGATTTGAATAATCCATGCACATCCTCTATTGTCCCGTTGACTTCTTTGGAACCATGACCACATTGGCAAGCCACTGGGGGTATTTAAGCTCCCTTATAAACTTGACGTCTATCAATTTTTGCACTTCCCCTCTTATCACTTCATACTTCTCTGGCTTAAATGTCCTTCGCTTTTACCGTACGGGTGGGAATCCCTTCTCGATTCCTAGCTTGTGTGTTACAATTTCTCCCGATATCCCGGGCATATCCTTATACGACCAAGCGAACGCCCCGCTGTTTCTCTTCAGGAATTCCACTAGGGCCGCCCGCACATCTGATGTTTGTCCCGTCCCTATGGTCACCCTCCGATCCGAGAACTCATCAGAGATTGACAACACTCATGTTTCTCTAGCCGACCCCAGATGCTCCTTGTCCGAGTCAGTATCATCTCGAGGATCCACATAAGGATCTGAGAGGGAAACATCTGCCTTACTTGCCGACAAGACCTCCGACTTTCTCCTCTCGTTGTCTCCAGCATAACAACTCCGGGCTGCCCCCTGGTCTCCCCGAATTGTGATGACTACCGTTGGAGTTGGGACTTTCATCATCAACATGTGACCGGCAACAAACGACTTTAGCTTCCATAAAGCAGGTCTTCCCAAGATCTCGTTGTAGGATGATTCACAGTCTACCACGATGAATTCCACTGTTGCCCGAGCGACACCTTCTCGGCCTTCCATGCTTACCCTAAAGTTGTCCGATCCCAGGGGTTGAACGACATTGCCTGAGAAGCTGATCAACAACTCGTGGTCTTGCATCAACTTGTTACTTCCTCGATGCAATCCTTTCCAGGCACTCCTGAACAACACGTTGATTGAGGCTCCCGTATCGATCAGAATCTTCTTCGTGATATAGTGATCAAGTTGCAATGTTATCAAGAACGGGTCCTCGTGCGGCCTTATTCCCTCCTTCTCCTCTTCTAGGAAGGTAACGAACTTCCAACCGATGGTTATTTGCTAACTGTTGCTACTTCCAAAGGCGAAAAGTTTCATGTCATCCCTTCTTCCCGTACACTGCTTTTTAGCCTTGTTGCTCCTATTACCTATACGGGACCCGTTATGGATGGTGTTGATCATTTCATACACTTCAATCGCTCCTATGTGTCTTTTCCCGGGCACATACTGCTATAATTTTCCCTCCTTCACTCGGCTCTCCAATGCCCTCTTTAGTTCTATATAGTTATTTATGTGGTGGGTTGCCTCTCCGTGGTACCCACAAAATTTCCTTGTGTCTTTATTGGTGAGCTGGGAGGCAGGGAATTTCCTGGCTGAGGAAGGCAAAATGACGGACTTATTCTCGTTCCATATAGTCTCATAGGTGGCGTTGAGTGCTGAGAACTGCTCTTGGGTTGCCGGTGTTGCCTTTGCGTATCCGACATCTTGGTAGGATTCCCTTGCTTTCCCTTGTGGGTTGTACTACCTATCTGCCTTATTCCCGCTCCCTTCCTTCTGTCTCTTTTCGGATGAATACGAGTTCAGCTCTCTTTATCCTTTCCAGATCCTAACCTCTTGGACCACTTGAACTGGCGACCCTCCTTCTCTCCCTTCTACCTTTCTTTTCCCGGCCGAGGTTCCCTCGTAAGTATCGTGGTCTGCCTGCACGTGCCTGATCACCATCTCCATAAGCTCATCGTAACCTTGCAGGTTTTCGATCTTTACTGCATATAGGAACTTCTCATGGAGTAACCCTTGAATAAACGCCTTCTCTTCAACCTTTTTGTCGAAGTTCCTAACCCTGGCTGTGGCTCCTTGCCAGCGATTTACAAAAGCTTTTAGCTCCTCTCCCCTATCCTGCTTTACTTTAAATAGTTGCACGCAGGATAAACCTATTGACAAACCTATTTGCCAACTGCTGGAAGCAATCAACCGAGTTCGACGGGAGCTCATAAAACTAGCTAAGCGTTTCTCCCGCTAAGGTTTCCTGAAACATGTTACAACATATCGTGTTTGAATACCCTTTAGCATTCGTGTGAGATTTGAAGCTATCAAGAAAGAGATGAGGATCTCAATCCCCATTATAACTAAGTTTCAGCGGCTTGGCAGTGTTTGACCGGACGGACTAGGTGATTGCTCTTATGAACGGTCCCCGCTTTCTTCGAAACTCGCCCGGGTTGGGTTGAGTGACCCCCTCCTCTCGGCGTCTGAGATTCTTTATGTTAAACTCACCACATTATCCCGGATAGCTCTTAGGGTTTCCTCCATCTCTCCCGGTCCTCTAGTCTGGATCACTTCGATTGTCTGAGGCAAGGCAGCAGTCCCTCGTCCCGCATCTCCTACGAAAATAAATTTACCCCTAAATGCATGGTCCTACGGTCCCTTCCCGCTGGGGCCGTTGCATCAGTCTGTTGTGACACGGCCGCCTGATCCAACGCTTCCTTGTGCTCAATCCCTTAGGCCAGCGCTCTCATGAGGGTGGTGTTATCCCTTTCCAACATGTGCTCTCTCCTGGAGGCTTCTTCCTGATCCAGGACCCTTTGTTGCTCCAGCCGAGTGATTTGCGCCCTCATCCCCTCCAACATCTCGGCTACCTCTTGGGGATTGAGGTCTTGCACTATTACCTCCGGCGGTTCCTCCCGGACACCTATCCCAGTGATTCGTGAACTTCCCCCTGCTATTTCTAGGGTCCTTTCGAATATCGCTTCCCTTTGCTCTTCTCGTCCTATATCCTGCTCTTGTTGCTCGCTTAACCCAGCCATCAAGTCACGCTGGCTTTTAGTAAAGATTCCCACAGACGACGCCAAATGTTTCTGTACAATCCCGGATGGGGCTGCAGAAGCTAGAGGTGTGTCTGCTGGGTGGCAATCTTCTTTCCTGAGGACCAGCGAATAAAAGGATGATTGAGGGCTTCCAGTCTTTCCTCCTCCGATGACAAAGTCAGTTGTTTATAGTTGAAGAGCAATTACTACCGTAATTACTAATACCTGACAAGCTAGTAGTTGGGCCATATTTATGGCCCAACGTGGGTTATCTCTATTTGCAAATCGATGTGGGACAAGTGCCTTTGCTGCTGTTTCAGATATGGACCTCTCCTATGCCTTCTACAATCGTACCCAGCCCCTCGTCGCCACCAAGGTTGAGCCCGGCCCATCCTGCTTATGGATGGGAACTTTAGGACAACCTCGGTTGTCTTGGTTATGGTGGAATGTATGCTGGTTTACGGACTTGAGAGGTTGTTTTACGTACAACAGACTACACTACCCTTCACTACATATTATACTACTACTATAGACGTACTACTGCAGTGTCGACGAGAGACATGCTACTGATGTGTCGACATGAGACGTGCTACTGCAATGTAGGAATGTGTTATCACTGTGTCGACGAGAGATGTGCTACTGCCATGTCGACGAGAGACATGCTACTGTCGTGTCGACATGAGACGTGCTACTGCGGTGTCGACATGAGACGTGCTACTGCCGTGTCGACATGAGACATGTTACTGTCGTGTCGACCGAAAACATGCTACTGCCGTGTCGACCATAGACGTGTTATTGTCATGTAGGAAGGTGCTACTGTCGACCGGAGACGTGCTACTGCCGTGTTGACCAGAGACGTGCTACTGTCATGTCGACGAGAGACGTGCTACTACTGTGTCTACGAGAGACGTGCTACTGCCATATCGACCGGAGACTTGCTACTGTCGTGTCAACCGGAAACGTACTATTGCCGTGTCAACGAGAGACGTGCTACTACCGTATCATTTTACGTAAATTTATTTGAAAAAGGGGTATTTTAGTCATTTTGCCTATGAAAGTCTAGATCAAATCTGGTACTATTAGTTTGGGTCTGGGCTTATGTCCTAATTTGAACAGAAAATATTGAAAGTGAGATTTTTGTGTTTTTAAATCTGGTCATATGCTAGAATGTAATTTTCTCATTATTGAATCTCTAAGTACACCCAGCGACTTTCCAATAATGCTCTTTCTTTATTAAACCCAGCAAAACTCACACCTGAAACTCACCGTCTCACTCCTAGCGAAACCCAATTTCTTTCTTGACTGAAGAACAAGGAAGAATAAGCTTCAGGAAGTTCTTTAACATTTTTCAATAAAAACTAGAATCTTAATCATCAATACAGAAACCAAATCCAATGAAATTTACAAAATTCAAAATGCAAAACCTTCTCTAATTTCTCAAAAGTATCGACAATGACGTTAAGCCAGGCCGGCCAGCCGGTGGCAACCTGCTCGACCTCGACATACCTCTGCAAATTCAATCGGAAACTCAACAGCATAATTGATCTTCTTCTCATTATTCAAATTGGAACTCGCTCTCCCGGACTCTCCCAACTTGCTCACTCCCACTCAATTCAACCCGTCCTTTCTTTTTATTCACCACCTCCCCGCCCCGACTCAAACTGGATGCTCTAGAAAAAAAAGAAGGTAAAAACCTGAAATGCAGAGTACTGGGAATCTAGAGGGCGCACCATAAACGATGATGGGTTTATGTGTAAACACACAAGGTGTATTAATTTTGATGATGGGTTATATAACTTCTGTTTGGGTCTGTTTGATTTGCTTTGCTTCCTCAGTAGAAGCTTCGAATAAAGAAAGCAATTCAATGAGTTTTTGACTGCTGGGTTCAAGAGTCTCATATTTCATGGTTTGCTTCATTATTATCTTACATATCATGACTATTAATGTCATTTTGTTTGAGGATAAAATCGTACTTTTAAATAAAGTTGTTTTGTTAGGTCTACACAATAGTTTGTTGGGTACATTTAGCAGCACTCTTTATGACCTTTCGATCTTCTCCCCAGTTGTACTTGGCGACTCCCTTCTCAATGAATTCAGTTTCCTTTGACCAAAAAAAAAGAAGAAAAGGAAGTGATTTTATTGATCCGCAATAGCAGGCATTACCGTGCTTATCATTGATTTGTATAATGAGTTTGGTTTGCCTTAGAGCAACTTCAATCATGTTGTCAAAATTTGTTGTCAAATTTAAATTTTGACTTATGACACGGCAAATTTAAATTTTGCATATCTTGGCTAATCTCATCTCCATTGAAGATGTCAAACTTGAATTTAATTTAACATGTATCAAAATCAATAATGAAGAGTAGTGATGAGAATTTGAGGAGTCTTGCTACTGAAGAGTAGTGTTACTGCAAAAGAAGTACATTCAACTCACAACTTACATATTGTATCAATTCAAAAGAAGTACATTCAAACCAGTTCAATAGAAAATCAGTTCAATGTGACACAACAACATTCAAACAACCAACTAAGAAATAACATCATTCCTTAAATAAAAGATAACAAGGCCAGTACATAATGAATAAACCAAAAGGAACACACAATGCTCTAAACATTACATTGGCTAACAAAGAAACACCAAATGGAAAAACATCAAACAAAAAATATATAAGATAGTCTTCATGCTTCTAGTTGTTACCCTGCAAAATCTTCATTTGTAGTTTGGAATAGTATGCCCTTTCCTCATATCTTAGAAGTATCCATAGACATTATTCTCATCTCTGCTTCAAACTTCCTATTATCAGCCTCAAATTTTCTAACCCTCAATTTCTCTTTATCAACTTTAACTCTCTTTCATAATAGCTAGTTTCTTTTCATCTCTTTCTTTTTTCTCTAGATGTAGTTTTTCAATTAGAACCAACTGATCACTTGTTTCTTTCAACTTTCTTTTCTCAGTTTTCTTACCTGGTGGTCTAGTTACTGGATTGCAAATGTTAATTTCTTTCTCAATGTCTATATCACTGCCTATAGTTGAAGATGTTGAGATATGACGTTTAGATTTTTTTCGTACTATTTTTGTTGTTCAGCTCTTGATTTAATTGTATCCACTTTGGTTGGTGCCTCAACAAAATCCAAGCATGATCAAGGTTCCACTTACACTCTTCTTGTGCTTCAAACATTAGTTGTGAACGATCACTATCAAAAATTTTGTACTCACGATAGTAATGGTGAATCTTTCCCCAAAAAGTTTGAAGTTTCTACTCGTTACCTTGAAGAGGATCCAAACCAATGTTCAACCAAGCACTGATAAGGAGTCGATCCTAGTCTGTGTTAAAGCTTGGACCTCTTGCAAGCCTTTTGGAAGCTGTTTGAGAGGATTCTTCAACAAATTCATGCTCTAAGTTTTGTGTAGAAAAACTGAAGTATTGAGAATCCATTGCTATGCACCAATAAGAAGAAGAGAAAGTATACAGAGAAAACAACTAAGATAATAAGACATATAGGGGAGACAAAAGAAGAGTCAGATGGGAAACTGATGAAAATTCAATACATAGATACTTATTGCAGGTACAATTACTAATGAAGTTTGTTAAGGGACAAATACACATTTTAATTTAGTTGCTGGTAGAAAGACAATTAAATAGTAAGCTCTTTCTACATCTTTTTGGCATGCCTCTTGAGCTTTAGCAAAATTCTTTGTTTTCTCTCCTTGTGGACATGGAATGGTTTTGACGAAAGTGGACCACGATGGATATATGTCATCAGCCAAATAATATCTCATTTTATAGTCATAATCATTCACCCTAAAATTGACCGGAGGAGCTCGGCCTTCACGGAGGTCGGCGAATAAAGGTGAATGCTTCAACACATTGATATCATTGTGGGAACCAAGTAAACCAAAAAATGAATGTCATATCCAAAGATCCTTTGATGCAACAACTTCAAGAATTAAAGAAGGTTCACAATGATCTCCACGAGAAAACATACATTTCCAAGCAACCAGACAATTCTTCCTCTTCCAATGCATACAATCTATGCTACCAAGCATTCCTCGAAACCCACGACTCTCACCAATTGATAACAATCTGCAGATATCTTCAGCAGTGGGTCTTCTCAAGTATTGAGAGCCAAAAACATCAATAACCGCTTGGACAAACCTTCTCAAAGCTTCAATTGCAGTGCTTTCACCGATTCTAATGTAGTCATCAACAACATCTGCCCCAATTCCATAGGCAAGCATTCTCATCGCAACTGTACACTTTTGTAGAGAAGACAATCCAAGGCGGCTTGCCCCATCTCTTTTTTGGACAAAGTAGGAGTCATGATTTGTTACCCCATCTACAATTCGAAGAAACAGAGCTCAATGCATCCGAAACCTCCTTTGAAATATATATTCTTCATGAATTGGATTTTCAGAATAGTAATCTTTGAATAATCTTTGGTGTCCTTGAAGATGTTCCCTATCTTTATACAGCCGACCCGTAATAGAGCCTCAACGTCTTCTCCTTCCCTTCTCTTCTTGTAGAGCCCTAATTTGTAAATTGAGCAATTCTTTATCTAATAATGAATTTGCAAGATCCTAAAATTCTTCGTCTGATGAAGAGTCAGATAATTGATAATCCATACTCATAAAGAAAACCCAAAGAAAGAAGCAATAAAGATAAAAGAAAAGATGAAAGAGAGATGAGAACTCAGTTATGATGATAGACGAGAACTGAGTTTCTAAAGGAGAAGAGAGAACGAACGATGAAGGAGGCAAACAAAAATTAATTTTTTAATAAATAACTCTTCTCCGAGGCTCGGTCAAATTTGGTAACCTTTGTCAAATCCATGTAGGAATTTGACTCTTTCATCGGAGTGTCATTGGGCTGTCAAAAATAACTGTTAGTGTCCAGGTTTTTTCTGCCGGCTAGAGATCGACTTTCGATAGGTTGTATCATTTCCTACTCAAGAACAAAATTTGCCAAAATTCCTCCAAAAACTAGTCTCTCCCAGCGCTCTATTTGAATCAATTAGAAAGGGGAGTTAATAGAGGGTTGGTCTTCAGTTCTGCTTGTTTTTTTTTTGAAACACTTGGTTCTTCTTGTTGTTCCTATTGTGAAAATCAAGCAGCCTCCTAAACATGGTTCAATAACCTTTATATTTTAACTGTTAAACTTTAACTGGGTGATGGTGGGGCTTTAAATTTTCACTTGAACCGTCTCCAAGTTAGGTAGTAAATTCAATTTAGCAAGGCCTTCGAACAAACCGGGATCATGTTGGCAGCATTTCAACTATCTGTTGACAATGTTAGTGCAAACCCAGAACTCCCTAATTAGTTTGATTCTCTGGATTCATTCATCGACATAGACATCAAACGAGCAAGAACACATATTTGGGATCGGGCAAACAAAGCCAACAAAAAACACTAAAGATAGTCATCTGATTAGATATGTACAAGACCTTTCTTTCAATGTAGAAGAGAATACTACAATCTTTCTTACAATCCAGAAAGGAATTATGTTTCTTTATGCCCGCAACGGAACACGATCGACACTATGCTAGTTCGCTCGGTTCTCTCAAGGCAATTACCAACACACCTGAAACTAGATTCATATCAAACCCGGAAAACAAAGCCTAAACCTTGAACGAACACCGAACACAACTCGAGTGAAGACAGAGCAGAGCATCAGTTTTAAAAAGCTCGAATTTTGGAAGCTTCATGGTTATTCACCAATCAGTTTTTCAATTCCAAATGTTTCTCATCATTTGCTCTCTCATCTCTTCACCAAAACTTTGAAAATTTAGAGGGCAGAAGATAAAAATCACCATAAAAACAATGAATGAAAAACAGAGGCGGAGACTGAGGACAGTACCACTCACAGCTTTATATAGAAGGATAAGCCACAAACCCTAACATCACAAACGGCGTCAAATGACGAGAATAACCTTAGATGATCGAACGGCCCACGTTTCTCGACTCTAATCATATAAGAACCCTGTTTCTTCATTCTTGTTAGGTCTTCCTCTTCTGCTCTGTTGTGTTAGGTTTTTTTTTTTTCTGAAGCTCCTGCCGCCGAAGCCAACAGCGACCTGTTCAAGATGGTGAGCAGAGCCAAATATTGTTATTGTTTCACGTATTTGATAACCCTTATCTCCGATCTGAAGTTTTGTGGTTTTGTAATACAGGTGCTTCAGAACGATATCGATTTGCTTCACCCACCGGCTGAGCTCGAGAAGAGGAAGCACAAGCTCAAGCGTCTCGTGCAGACCCCCAACTCTTTCTTCATGGTAAACCCCAATATCCACCCTTTACTTTTCTTTTTCGTTTTATCTGTTCAAGATTTGATTTTTAAAGTTTGATTTGTTTTAACTACGCGCAGGATGTCAAGTGCCAAGGTTGCTTCAACATGTAAGTGATGATGTTAACTTGTAAATGTTTCAATTTTATTGATGCTGTTGGTTTCTTTGTGTGAGTTTAACGGAGATAATATATATTTTTTTGTGCAGTACGACTGTCTTCAGTCACTCCCAAACAGTTGTGGTGTGCGGTAATTGCCAGACTGTGTTGTGCCAGCCGACCGGTGGCCGTGCCAGACTCACTGAGGGTTGCTCTTTCCGAAAGAAGGGAGATTGATTTGTGCTGATCGAAACACATTTTCAAGAGGCTTAATTGTGAGGATCTTCTCATTTTTGCAATGGGGTTTTAGTTTTATTTGAAGTGTGTTCTGCACATTTGCCATGAGATCGGTATGCTATGATATGGAAGTTTATTGGTTTATGTTATTGATTACTTTATGTTAGTATTGTTGGATATATGCTTTGAAATGAAGTTCAGTGGTTAATGTTATCCATTACTTTTAGGTGGTATTGGTGGACATGTTATTAGAAGTAATTGAATCCTTACATGGTGATCTTAATGCTGCTATTTCTCAATTGTCCAGCGCTACTTGTTCTGGTATAGTTTTGTTTGTGTTCTGCTGAGTATCAGATGATCTTATTTATTGTAGGATGCAGTGTTTCTCTTTGTCAATAATCTCTTGTACTTATTGTGTGATATTAGTTTGTGATTAGTTGTTTCCAGGGCAACAAAACATGTCTAGGTGACGTGGTGATTCAGTAATTGAAAGAACTTTATAACCTTATGGATCATCCCTTTGACTAATAAAATCAACTCTGGATCTCCTAGTTCCTGCATTGGTTCATTAGTTTGTGCATTTACTTCTTTTATTGTACTGTGGTATGAGTCATTTTAAAGAACTAGCTTTACATTGAGTTGGTCATTGTGAATCAGTTTATGGGACTGGCTTCACATTTAGTTAGTCATTGTAAAGCTATCGGTTAATAGGACCAGATTCACATTCTGAATCCTGTGCAGTGGTTAGTGGTCATTTTTTTTGGCCTTGTTATTGTGGTCTGCTTGGTCATTCGAGATCTTAGTTTTTCCCAAGTTTCCAAGTTTCGATATCTAAGATTTATAGTGAGGTTATGTTCCTGGTGCTTGAAATACACATCAGTGGTCTCCCTAAACAGTGCGCAAGTGCTGAGAATTAGATATTATGGTCCACGACTTGGACATGGACCTTGTACTAGGACGTGTTTAGTATTCCTCTCAGTTTAGATTACACCCACATTTTCGGGTTGGACGTTTCCAGGCTTCCAGCTATATCAACCTGTTCTACAAAAATGTGTGCAAGATCTATAACATTTTGAGTTTTGATACACCATGAACAATCATTAGTGATTTATTGCTTTGGTGACGAGTTCAGTAGTGTGAGAGACATCTGCTTCGTCCTTGAACAACACCCATATGCCCACTTGTGGTGCACTAGTATCATCAGCAACATATATGACTTCTCTCTTCTGGTATTTGATTGATTCCTCCCATGTCTTGCCACCATCGAAAGACACATCGGCTCGCTCAATTCCTCGACCACCTTTGGAAACTGCATATCCATAAACTACATTATGCTTAATGAAACAGCTAAAAAACCTTTCCGGGCTTTACTGTATTGTCTTCCTCCAAAGAACAAATCACAGACTGCAAAATATATCGAACTTAACATCCATTAGTTCATTGAAGAATCTATGAACATATGAACAAATACTTAAAGTTAAGCTGTTGAATACATGAACTGGAAATCCATCTGAGGCCTTCTGGTTGACCAATCTATATTTTCCCAGTTCACTGTAGGACGAAACATCTTATAGTCCCTTTGCGTACAAAATCCCTGTTCCAGAATAAAATGATGTAGAGTTTTCACCCATTTTTGTGTAAAATCAGTATGTCATGTTACATGAAGGAAAACCAAGGCATTTATTTTCAAGAATATTGATGGAACTAAGCCATTTTACAGATCGAGCACCAATCACACCAGGAACAACTATACGCAGAGGATAGCGATGATCGCTGTTTAGAGGCTTTAACATAAGAAGAATTAGAAGATATCTCATATGACAATTGAAAAACTGTTCATAATTTACCTCTCCAATCATTTCATATACAAGTATAACCTCAGCATCCACATTTGTGGCTTGAATTAATGGAATTTTAGACTTGTAAGGTCCCTTGTTTCCTCCTAATCAAGACACATTGGATTTTAGCGAAGATCATCCTCAATCGGGAAAAGAACAATGTTTGTTATATGTATATAAATACTGAACCTCTTGCATGCTGTTTGTTATATCTACACTAACAAACTCAACATGCTTGCCTCCCAGGGTGACACTACTGTTAACTTCGAGATACCCACAAGTCCAAGAACATCAGCAACTTTAGCTTTCATAGTGGAGATATTAAGTAGAAGTTGATTTATGAATGAAAGAAATTGATAAACTAGCATAGAGGACATATCAATTGCAGATACATCCCATCCAACACTACTTGGCTAGAAAGAAATTACTAAAACAAGCTCATTACTTGTGACAAAAGTATACAGTTACTGTTAGAGCATCACTAGACAGTCGATAACTATCTAGCAGCGGCTGAATTCTCTATCAGATGATACCATGTTGTGGCCAAGCTAGGATTCTAACACCATACCAGGCAACATTTCTCGTTGGTCCAACCAATGCTAGCTTCACCACCAGCCCATTTCCCTTCATTTTCTCCATTATCTCCAAACCACGCACCCTCTTCTTCCTCTCTATCAACAAGCTTCTCCTTCACCAACCCCCCTAAAACATTTCACCGAGCTCTTTGCTTTGCTCTCTTGACAAAAGCTGTCCTGCTCCAAAAATCACATACCCTTCAGCCTTGTCATCAAGCCATTTCAACACTTCGTGCATTTCTCAATTGATCATATCATCATCAACCTTCTCAAATTCACAGGGCACACAAATAGTGGAGGCAACACTTTCACCTACTCAGCGACTTTCGATCAGATCACAAAAGGTGGGACACTCCAGCGCACGTAGGCCCACCACTTACTTCCGCCTAGACGTAGCCGGACTCCGCCTAGCCCACTTAGGCCCAATTCGCTTATGTTTTTCTTTTCTTTTTTCCTTTAATAGAAATTAGATTAGCCTTTCCCGCTGAAACACACAGGCTTTGAATTTGGTGGCCATGCTCAGACTGATCTCGTCTGCAAATTACGCTACCCATTATTGCAAACCCAATTCTTTCTTAACCTTTCAACGATGTGGCTACTTTACCCAATTAAGCCAACACTTCACATCCCAATCACAACCTCCCAACCCAGGATTCGACTCTCACGTCTACGCAGCCACGCTCCAACATCACATCCAAAACACCGACTTCACTTCCGCAACGGCTCTTCACTCCCACATTTTGAAGAAAGGCGGATGCTTGAACCTGTTCGCTTACAACATTCTCGCCAACATGTATGTGAAAGCTGGTTCAGTCAACGATGCACTCAAGATGTTCGACGAAATGCCCCACAAAAATGTGATTTCTTTTGTCACCTTAATCCAGGGGTTTTCGGAGTCTCAGCGTTTCTCTGAGGCTTTAGAGTTTTTCAGCAGGTTGCATAGAGAGGGCCACGAGCTGAACCCGTTTGTGTTTACTACGGTTTTGAAGGTGCTTGTGAGGATGGGATTGGGTGAGCTGGTTTGGACTGTCCATGCTTGTGTTTATAAGCTCGGACACGGCACCAATGCCTTTGTCGGCACTGCTCTTATTGATGCTTACTCTGTTTGCGGCGATGTTGGTATTACTAGGGATGTGTTTGATGGGATTGTTTGTAAGGATATGGTAGCTTGGTCCGGGATGATAGGGTGTTATGCTGAGAATGGCGGTTTTGGAGAGGCGGTTGAGCTCTTCTGTCAAATGAGGGTGGTTGGGTTCAGGCCTAATAATTATACTTTTAGCGGTGTGCTTAAGGCCTGTCTCGGGTTAAAGGCGCTGGATCACGGGAAGTGTGTTCATGGATGTGTGATAAAATCATGTTACGAAAAGGACCTGTATGTGGGGATTTCTTTGCTTGATTTGTACACCACATGTGGAGATGTTGATGATGCTCGGAGGGTGTTTCAAGAGGTGCCCAAAAATGAAGTGATTCCTTGGACTCTCATGGTTTCGCGGTATGCTCAGAGTAACCACTGTGAAAAGGCGCTGGACATGTTCTGTCAGATGAGGCAAGCTTTTGTTCCTCCCAATGAGTTTACATATGCTAGTGTGCTGCAAGTTTGTGCAACCATGGAGAGTTTAGTTTCGGGGAAGCAAATCCATTGTCATGTAGTCAAGGTTGGTCTTGACTCAGTTGTGTATGTTTCAAATGCCCTCATGGATGTCTATGCTAAATGTGGACAGATAGAAAACTCGATGGACCTTTTTCTTAAATCATCAAACAGAAATGATGTATCTTGGAACACAATGATTGTTGGTTATGTCCAGTTAGGTGATGGGGAGAAGGCGTTGACTTTGTTTTCAGATATGCTTAGATGCCAAGTGCAAGCCACAGAAGTGACGTACTCCAGTGCTCTCTGTGCTTCCGCTAGCCTAGCAGCGTTGGAGCCAGGACATCAGATTCATTCAGTGACAATCAAAACCATATATGACAAGGATACTGTAGTTGGTAATTCTTTGATAGACATGTATGCCAAGTGTGGGAGCATCAAAGATGCCCGCTTGGTGTTCGATAAGTTGAAGCAACAAGATGAAGTTTCATGGAATGCAATGATCTCAGGATATTCTATGCACGGTCTTGGTAAGGAGGCTGTAAAACTTTTTGAAATGATGCAGGAAACAAAGTGCAAACCAAACAAGTTAACCTTTGTTGGTGTCCTATCGGCATGCAGCAATACAGGACTGTTAGACCAAGGACATGCTTATTTTAATTCTATGGTAGGGGACTACGACATAGAACCATGCATGGAGCACTATACTTGTATGGTCTGGCTACTGGGGAGGTCAGGCCAGTTTGATAAGGCTGTGAAGTTGATTGACGAAATCCCATTTGAACCTAGTTCTATGGTATGGCGTGCTTTGCTTGGATCTTGTGTTATTCATAATAATGTTGAGCTTGGAAGGATTTCTGCCCAGCATGTGCTCGAAAGGGATCCACAAGATGAGGCTACACATGTGTTGTTGTCAAACTTATATGCCACTGCAAAGAGGTGGGATAATGTGGCTTCTGTTAGAAAAAACATGAAAAGGAAAGGAGTAAAGAAGGAGCCGGGCCTAAGTTGGATTGAGAACCAGGGCAGAGTTCATTATTTCACCGTGGGTGATATTTCACATCCTGACACGAGACTGATCAATGGGATGCTGGAATGGTTGAAAATGAGAATCTTGAAGGCACCATGTTCCCAATTGTAATGTTGTTATGCTTGATGTTGAGGATGATGAAAAGGAGCGCCTCTTGTGGGTACACAGTGAAAGATTAGCTCTAGCATTTGCGCTGGTTAGAACTCCATCTGGGAGCCTCATTCGTATCATTAAAAATCTACGGATATGTGTAGATTGCCATGCCACAGTGAAGTTAATATCAAAGGTCGTGCAGCGTGAAATTATTGTTAGAGATATGAATCGGTTCCATCACTTTCAGGATGGGATTTGCTCCTGTGGCGATTACTGGTGATTGATTTTTGTTGAGATCTGGTACTTCGAAGGTGATTTCATGAAGTCTTCCTGTCCTAAACACGGAGAAATAGAATGGGATGCATTCTCTTGCAGGTAATTCCATTTATAACCAGCAACATGAGCAAATTATACCGTGAATACATGTTTTATCTACATGTTTTGTGTAGTGTTTGAAAAGTTGGCTGAGCCACAGAAGACAAAGAAGATGGAAAAAAAAAAAACATGCCATATTTTATACAATTACAGACAGGATTATAACTTATAAGTTACCTGACATGAGCTCTTGTGCTTCAATATAGTTCAGTTTGTAGAATTCAACACACACACACACATGCTGGCAACATTTGTTTCAACAATGCATTACACTTTTCTTTGTATGTCTTTGGCCTTCTAGCAGGGTTAAACTAGATCTTTTGAATACCATGATGAAGTTTGCACCTCTATAGCTAACTAGCATTTCCCAACATTCTTTCTGGACCCCAAACTCCAAAACGTGCAAATGTGAAACCACAATTTCTACTGATCTTGTAAAATGCTGTCTTGTTGATAATTCAAAACTCTTCTCTGTTACTGTACTTATTTTTACTCTGGCAACTTATTTGTTCCCATTACCATTTCTTTTTTTACTTTGTAAGTTCAGAAAGATGAAATGAAAAAGATGATCCGCTTTTTCTAGAGATCAGCCTGCCAATTATGACCATGTGAAATAATAGCATAGCCATTTGATTAAATGATGTCATTCATTATCAATCTCTGGTCATGTCATGGAAGTTTAGCAGCACCCAGTTACATGAATTTGTCGGCATAAATTATCACTGTTGTTGTCGATATGCAGCTCGAGTAAATTGCACATCTTTGCATCCCTATTCTGCAAGGATCAGAGTCGATCTTGGATGATCATGCACGGAACTTGACCCTGGAATCTCTAGCCTTTTTATTTTGGTCTTTGCGGCATCATCTTGCTAAGAAAAAATTGCTGATATATTGCATACATAATCCTGTCATTTATGTGCAAGGATGCATGCGTGTTTTTATTTAGAATCTACCTATTTGTATGCTGTATATGAAGAGTATAGTGTGTTTGAAATCAAGTACATTGGTATAACATAGAATTCTTCTCCATGTGTCATGGTCTTCCCTCTCACATTTATTGGAGAACATGCTGAATAGACGTGTTAATCACTGACTTAATGCAAAAGCACTCCTTAAATAAAAAAAAAATCTGAGAGTGGATAATCATAGTCAAGTAAGTCATTTGCTATATGATAACTGCCATCAAATATCTGCTATATACTGTGTATCACATCATAGCTTCAGTCATTTGTGGCATTAGACACATCATATCGCACCAAGTGTTCTGTATTGGCACTTAAGCATATTATTCATTCAAAGTTACGATTGTGATCTTAAGTTTTTGACTTTCAAGTCTTAACTTTTGCACAATGTTGTAGGTGCTAGTGGATTAGAACAGTGATGGATTAGGCAAGTTTATTGCAACACCAGGAGTCAAAGTTTGCTTTTCTTCAAAAATTTCTGCAAATAGGTTCGTGGCTAGGAGTGCAAATTCTAGTCTTTGGGTTATAAGTTTCTGTTTTGATGATAGACGCACATTATCTCTAACTAGTCTGAATATTACGATGATCTCTGCATAACTGCATGACTTATGACATCAAGCCTTACATAATATGAATGTCCCTTCACTTGGTTGCTGCCTACATTTTAACAGCTGCTCACTTCATGTCTCACCAGGGAAATGACAAGTCTTTGCACGCATGTATATTACTAGAGCTAGCAAGTATGGTAAGGTATTAAATGTTGAAAATGTATATGGATAAGTCGTGCATAAATAGTTATTTGTTTTTGCAAGCCTGAACCATGAGTTCGCTTCCTTTTTGTTTTGTTTTTTGCAGGAAACTTCAGCTGCCACTTTTCATTTTCTTCAGAGAAAAGTACGAATCAGGTATACCTTGAGTTTCACAGAAGAAAATATATCGGGAATTTATCTATAGTTGATTGCATTCCGTTAATTATCAAAAATAAATTAATGCTTCCCCTTTGAGAGAGACTTGGCTCTTGAGAAAGTAACAGTTCATCTTGCTGACAAAACCTTGTTCATAGCTCTGCTTCAAAAGAGAATTGACAAACCAGCTACATAGTCCCCACTATCACTAGGAGTACTCAAATTAATCCAATTAATGTTGAATTTCTATTTGACTTTGTTTTCATTATGTTCCACTGAGACTCTTTACAAGTTATATATCCAACTCCAAATGAAGCACTAAATTAGGTTGCACAATGGAAATGATATATACAACTTAAATTTCTATTATGTTTATCATTTCCAAGTATATATCATCTATTTATAATTATATACATGTCAAGGTGTCATCTAAAGAATGTTGCGTTTGTGTAAATTGTCTGATACAAGTAGCCTTGTTGGACACCAAATGTGATGGACTCAACTTGCTTCTAAGATCAGCAAGACCAAACAAATATCTAAAATTACTTAACTTGGGGAAAGACCGTGTTTTCTCCTTTTCCGATGCCCTTCGATCAGATTCTCACTGTTGCCCAATGAATTAGTAACTGGTATGTTCTCGTCCTCTTTTCCAAAATTAGTACTTTTGCCACGGTGTATTGGTGTTTATTCTTTCTGGTTCATGTTACTGATAATAACCATGGCTGGGACTTGTTATGTGTTTTATTCAAGTATAACTAAGAGCTGGAGAGAAAGGGAGTGTGGTTCTTCAGTAGCAATTTGTAAGGGTTAAGCAGGGCGTTCTGTTGCCGAACCCAGAGTACATTAAGGTGCCTCTTTTTGACATTGCTAATCATCAAATCCGAAACCAGTCCTGATACTGCAGCTTTTGTAAACCCTGTGGTTCTGAAACGTTTGTAGGTGAGGAGGTTCTGGATTTACAGTTGGCTACACTCTCATAAATCTTCTGCGTCAATTTTTTGGTAACAGGTTTGAATATGGCTTTGGGTAATATGTATACATATTTCAAGTCACATATTTTCCAGAATTCTTGCACAATAGTTGCTCTTTGCCGAAGGGTAGGGGCATCATGCTATGAATATGTATTCTCATACTCAAAATTGTGATTATCGATCTGACTACCCTATTTCATAACTCATTGCATAAGCCAGTCATTTGACTTGTTTCATCCTGTAAATCAAATTATTGTAACATGAAGTAAAAGTCATCTGATGGTATCTACCAGATTGAGAGTTATTTGTCTAAAATTCCATATAAGTTGATTCCGGAGGTTCGTTCACAGTCCACTGTTTCCCTTGTATAGAAAATTGCCTAAACCTATACTTGGGCCATGTCTTAATTTGTACGCGAGGCCGAATCTATATACTGATCATTGCTTTGGAAGCTGGCATCTCACAACCAAACGTGAGGGGCTCATTATCAATCTTTCCAATGCGTGAAGGTTTAGTATTAGCAAATCACTTGACAAAGAATTGCCAGGAGGAGTTATGAAAATGGAAACGGTAGTTTTTTGCTGTGGCAATTAGGGCATTGCACCGCTAGGAAAGTTTTTCAGGTTCACAATTGGTTTCTCAAACTTGAACATTATGCTCAATGCCAATGAATCTTATGTGCAAATAGAATATGAGAATTGTTTTTGGCTTAAAATTAGTACTGGACAGAGGGCAGAGAGAATTCTAGTGCATGCGTTAGAAGGCATTGAGCAACATGGAGGTCTTACTCAGAAGGTGTGCCTGGTTATAAAATAACAAGTTCAGATCACATATTCACATGGGAGAGGGGAGGCAAAAGTGTAAAGGTGGAACAGAGACATGCATGCACCCATAACACACCAAACCTGTCCCAATGAAATTGGAACTCTCTATTCCATTAGGAACATATTTAGGGTTCCTAAAAGTTTCAAATCAAAACTAAGAAAGAATCTGAAAGGAAAATAACAATATTCTATATATTCCCATATTTGGTTCTTGTAAATGGTTGATTTGCTAGTTGCTTTTATGATGGCTTACGAGCACTTGATTATTATTTTTTGAAACAGAAAAATCATATTTTGATCAGACTAAACAGCTAGCATTCACCAGTTACTATTTCTCCCTACAAAACTAATTATATATAGGACAAGCTTGCTTTGGCTAAACTCTGGAGAACGTATAAGATCTTCGACGATAAGAGTAAATGAAGAGAAATAGCATAAACGTTGATGAAAATTGAAGTGAAAATTTTGAAACATTGTCCAACAAGCATGTGCTAAATCAAAATTTCGAGAAGGTTGTTATGAAATATGGGCAATTATCAAAACTATAAGTGCTTTGGGAACATGCAGTAACCTTTACAATGGATTATGGAACCTAAATAAACAAGAAATAATCATAAAACATCATATAGATATGATTCATGAGCTTTATCAACAAGAGAATATGAACACGAACATGATGATCGAGATTGTCTTATATGACAATTGATTAACATGTGCAGCACTCATCATTCATCACTACTCTCCCACTCGATTTTGTTTGTAGTAATTTGTACACCCTAGCTAGCTAGCTATAAAGCCTAAACCTAGCATTGATCTATCTCATTTGAGAATTGTTAATGTAATTCTCGATTTTGTAATTTTCCAGTGGCAAAGGGCATTGATCTATCTCATCATCTGCTGAATCATCGAGTCGATTTAGTAGCAGCTATTATTCACGTTCCCATTACCAGTTAACTGTTCAAATCGATCGCTACTTTTCATCGCTAATCCAACGTCCACGTGACTCAACCATGACAATGCAAAGTAAAACAATCATATATTTCTTTTTTCTTTTCAGATGGAACCCAATAGCTGCCACGCTCTTGTATTATAAAAGAAAAACCCTAGTAGCTGCAGAGAGAATATAAAAGCATATAGTTCTGGGTTTTCTGCTAACGTAATGATGATTAGCTGGGTTATAAAATAATTAAGCAATCAGAGGACGATTGAAACAGTAAGGGACTAATATCTGAATACATCCATCCATCGATCACGTACATGTCAAGATCTCATATCAGGTATAATTATTTAGCAAACTCTACGTGTTTCTAGTTAAATTTCAGTTTACATATACATCATTTACACTTTATTTTATATATTTAAAAATAAAAATTAACAAATTAAGACAAATTGATGTCCACATATCATATTTTATTACATATTTCATCAAACTACCATTGACTACATATATTACTACTACTGTAGATGAGAAATGGGCTACTGCCAAGTTAGAAGGTGCTACAGTCGGGTCAAAATGTGCTATTGTCGGCACTATTGTAATTTTTTTCTGGCAATTCTTTGATGCTGGTGCGCTACTACTGTCATCTCTAATGCTAGCAGCTACATATTCAATTGCTAGTTTGCTACTGCCGACTGAATACCTATTGTTGCTTGTTGGTCTGTTACGGCTGAATGAACAGTAGCAGCACTCATTATCACACCTCTTTCGATCCAATTTTGAACTTGGAGGAGATCAATGCCTTCGGCTTTGCAGGCTGATTTATATGCAAAACAATAAATTATTACATTTTCATGAATTCACAGATTAATTACTCAAACAGTTTCAAACCCCAATCCCACATACCTGATCCATATATACAAGATATAGTAAACTTACCTTAGATGTCATTGAATCACTTACGAGGTGTTGTTGCTGTTGTTTTGGACACGAACCTTGAGACGGAGACGAAGGACTCCTTGTTTGGATCCGTATGTGTTGCAAGACATCTTCAAGGCGGTGGGGTCGGGCGTCGAGAGACCTCTCTGTCGTCGTCGAGCTGCCCTGTCGTCTTCAACGCGTCGAGGATTAGATCGGCGAAGGACAGAGGCAGATGTCCGGGAGACATTGAGAGACCTCAGTGTCGTCATCGAGTTGCACCATCGTCGATCTTCAAGGTTTCGAGGATTAGATCGGCGGAGGAAGTCGGTGAGGCTAGGGCGTCGTTGGCAGAGAGAGAGAGAGAGCAAATCTGAAAAAGAGGAGAGGGGCGAGAGAGATGAGAGTAGATCGTGATCTAAAAAAAACCGGAGAATGGAAAATAGTAGGAGAAAAGTTGGGGATCAGAGATAATTTTTGTCATTTCATAAGTCAAATTCAGATCATGGCGATGAGTTTTTTATGTTTTTAAATTTAATTACATGTAATATTCTTTTAAAATTATTAATAACCTCTGAAAATTTTCAGCAATATTATTCGTAAAAAATAAAAAAAAGAAGATGATAATGATGATGGCTGGGCGGGAATAGAATATGAACGGGGCTGCGGGGGAGCGTAGAGAGAGAAAGAGAGAATGTTTGGCGGGCCCCAGAGGAGAGCCCCCCACGAAGTCCGGCTTTGCACGCGCAGTCAGGGAGGTGGGGACCACGGATTGCATTCCCACGCCTCTGTCCATGCAAAAAAAAAAATTAAAATTATTTTTCCGAAAAGAAAATGAAAATACCGAAAGGGAGGGAAGGCGTGGAATTTTATGGCCCCCATGGAAAGAGGAGAGAGTG
This sequence comes from Fragaria x ananassa, assembly GCA_034370585.1. Taxonomy (NCBI): domain Eukaryota; kingdom Viridiplantae; phylum Streptophyta; class Magnoliopsida; order Rosales; family Rosaceae; genus Fragaria; species Fragaria x ananassa. Next base: position 23,781,216 of record CP139762.1, on the reverse strand, counting down.
TGGTCTTGTCGGGAATATCGAGGGCGTACGCTGTTATCGTGAACCAGCATGCACCCTATAACAGGAGGCTTTCTTCTCTTCCGTCGGCTACCATGCGCATGCTGCATCTGCATGGCTATGGCTGCCTTTTTGTAATCAATTATTTCTTTAGAAAACACGACGTCGTGGAAAAGAGAATGAGAAAAGAAGAAGAAGAAGAACGAAAACGAAGGCTAGCTTGTGTTTTTTTAGCCTGAGACCAAATGCATGTACTGAGATGATCGATGGACATGGTGGTCCATCTGTGTATACTGATTACTGAGAGAGAAAGATTTAGAATAATAGAGAGGGAGGAGGACGTCTCTAGCTCACAATCAGAGCAATATATGATGGATCCAAACCTACCTTATAGCTTAGCCTCTGCTAACTTTTATCACGAATTTTGGGGCGTGTACGTAGCCATATATATATGACTATCAACTTGGTGCTGTGAATCTTTGATATGTTGCTGTGATAGGAATGTAGATATATACGGTAAAGCTTTAAGCTTGCGAAAATGTCTCAAAATAGACTTTTATGTAATTGGCCCAAAGTACTTTAGGTATCGATCTCTCTAATGTACGTACCTATGCCTTCTCCATTTCCAAGGTCAAAACATCCAATTGATGGAATCAAACTAATGATCTCTGTGGCTATGTGTGCTAGCTAGCTATGTATACATATTCCAAATGTGAAAATATGAACATATGATTAATACTATATACGTGATTAATACTACTGTATATGCATGATACGGTAATTCCATAGTACTGCTATATTCCTCGGAACCTAATCCTTGGATAACTTCTTCTAGGTGCTTGAGTTATGGCGGGAAATATAGTACTCTCTAAACAGTTCGAAAGGCCGGAGCAGATAAACTGAAAAGTAATCAACTAATTGGTCTGTTTGAACTTCGATGCAGACTTATAGCAAATGGTTGAATTTGATCTGGTAGGCAACATGACTCGGAAAAGTTGTTCTTGATCTTGTTCTTGTTCATGTTGAGAGAGAGAGAGAGAGATGGGGAAAAAGGAAGAAATAATACGAGAAAGAAAACGCAAAAGGTGATCATGTCCAAGTCAATTTTAGTGTAATTGCAAGCACCTTTTGGTAGCAAAACTATTAATCAGTACATAAGAAGGGAGATATGTAAACAATGATACAAGGAAGAAGGTGGTGTAGCTAGGTTTTGTAATAAAGAAAGCCACATCTCTGAAAACCCAGCCGGCCAAGGAAAAAGAGCAAAGTATTAATCATTGTATATAAAGAGAGTCGGGAAATGATGAGCTTTCTGTGACGATGGTGAGTGGGAAGCAGTGAACAAGAAAAAGGGAATAGAAAGAAGAAGAAAAAACAGAAAAAGGAATATTTAGGGTTGGGTGACATGCAGAGATCAGCAGCTTGCTGTTTCATCAGTTTCTGTTAGTTATTACTTAATCAGCTGGGTTATTATAAACCATTACTCACTGTTCCTTATTCTCTTTTTATTCGTAGTTAAGTCCCATGCATGTGTGCTTTAGTGCTTTGATCAAATCACCAAGCGTGCTCTGTATGTTCTGAGCTCTCTCGAGTCACACATGAAAGAACAGCACCAGAAGCTCTCTAGCTGTTTCATTGGGTTACAGCACCATTATTTAGCTATTTTGATAGCTATCTTAGTACAAATCCAATTGCATAGCCAATAATATATCCGCGAGCTAGTTAGTAATGAGCTCGATCGCACTTGATATAACAAAAGGCTACCCCAATTTCCAAAATAAAAAGGATTTCTGAATATGATGAAACGGAGAATGAGGATGAATATCCTGTAGACGTCGTGAGAGGGTTTGCTTCCAGTTAAAGGGGACATGCAATGCAAAGTGGTAAATCCAAAACAAAGGGGGAATATATAGAAAGTTGGCCCCCTTTTTCACTTTGGAATTATGGGAATGGAATTATGGCGGAATGAATGAATGAATATTTGTGAATAAAATGATCGATAGCTCTCGCCCCACAGGCCAACATCCCATTTACAAAAGGCATCTCCTCGATCGCACAATACAACAATACATGATTGTTTGTATCCACTACGCACCAAAAAATCTAAAGTAAGAGTATACACAACCCTAGCTTGCTGCCTTTTCTCTTCAAGACTAGTCTCTGTCACCAGATTGCAAAAGAAAGGATGTTGTATATATGCTTTCGTGCTTTGTTTGTGCGATGAGTATAGAGAGGGAGAGAGACCCAATTTCAAAAGTTTCAACAGCAGAGAAGCAAGCAACATGATAAAGTAACATAGCAACTTCATGATTAGTGGTATATGATAAACAAAATGTCAATGTAATGTGACCAACTAGCACCGTGTTTAAGGTAGATGATTTACTCGTGGCTGGATATATAAGATATTGACAAATCTAGCTAACTTAGTGATGACTGTTGTTTCTTTACTTTACACATACCTTTTTTTTTTGGACGAAATTACTTTACACATACTGGAAGCGAACTTCTACAAAGAGACAAGTTCAATCCTAGGCTTCCAGCTAAAATTTTGTGTCAAAGTCTAAATGGTTACTAACCACTCATGCCCAATTCTAACGATCCTCGAATTGAATCTACTACAGTATACTAGCTAATTGGATAGAATGAATCATGCAGCTCGATCGATACAAGTTTCTCAGTGGCCTGGGTTTCTTTCAGCATGATTATTAATATATAGTCTAGGCTTCTAGCATAAATCATACTAATATTGCAACCTTAATGCTGTGTTCCTCATGATGAAGAACAACCATCCACTTCTGTTCTATTTCTTTTTTCTCAACCTCATGATTTTTTCATGTAAATGATTAAGGACCTACATTTTTACATAATGCATGTGGTCCTTCATTGGAGGTGGTTTTCAGGAGAAAAAATTTCTTTGCATACCAAGAATTTACTCTCTTCTTTCCTTTCTGTATGAAAAATTTGAAGATGACCTTCTCTTCTGTACAGTGCGTAAATGTTCTTCCCAAGTACTCCCAATGCCCCAATACAAGTTCACAAACCAAACCCTAATTAAGCAAAAAAAGATTGACAATAACAGCGATATTTTAGTGTAGTTTGTATAATTTTCTCAACTTTTTACTTCGATGAAAAAGTAAATCTAACAATGAAAAATGAAATAACATCTTAAATTTATCCTCATTCTGATTTTAGTTAGACTTGATGTCGATATGTTCGTCCAAAATATCACTTTTTTTTTCTTTTCTTTTTGGTAGAGAAACTATCAAAACCCAAAGCACTTGAACAGTTGAACTACTTCTGTCCAAGATATCACTTAGTTGGGCAGCTAGCTTTAAAGAGTACTCGAACAATTAACAGAAGAGTACAGCTAGCTAGACTCATGGAGCATATATATATATATATATATATATATATATATATATATGTATATGCAGAAGAATCTAATTTTGCAGATGCAGAAGAATCTAATTCTGAGAGTACTGTTGGCTGAACTTCACTCTGAATGTAATCAAACTAATCAGTACATAGGAGTTCATCGAGTCGTAACTCACCGGAAGAACTGATCGACTAGTCACTGCTCACATTACATCCTTCCAGTCCCTAAAGCAGAACTACGTACTCTGATTCGATCAGTAGTAGCAAGCTCAGCTGGTGTGTACTTGTACGCCGTGCTCCTTCATCAGTCTCAGATATATGTGCGTGTATAATTATACATCATACCTGACAAAACTTGGCGCTATACGCCATGCACTCACTCACTCTTGGTCTCAGGCTCTCTGAGCAAAGCTCGCAATCACATGCATGCACAGAGCGCCACTGACATTGGCACTCATTGCTCCACATGCACCATGCAGACTCACACAACCAAGCAAATCATTCAAACCCTAGCTACCAAACCCTGAAGGAAACCCCTCGATAATTTGAAGCGCACAAGAAAATAAAAAAAAACCTTCATGCATCATCGAACTAAAGATGATGCCATTGATGATGCTATGATGACGAGATTAAAACCCCTCTCCTCTGCGGCCTCCTACCTATTTCTTTCCCTTCTTTTCTAAATTTTGTTTTGTCGTGGAGGTCTCTCTCTATATAAATCTCAAATCGAATTACAACCTCCACTAATAATCTCAAACCCACTTATTCTCCAGAGAGGATTCAAAGCACCAAGGTGCACTTAAACCAAGATGAATAAACCGTTGGATTACATTTATCCTATTATTTAATATTTAAATAAAAAGTTAAGTATAAATATCAACAGTTAAGATTTTCTAATAAATACTTGGTTTAGTTGTACCTTGCTGTATGCAAGAATTTTCGTTTATTCTCCCAATTGGAACATGAATATTATTGCAAAGGGCGATGATCGTGATGATTGTTTGGTCCCACTTACTTATTTGGTACGGCATTACTAGCTAGTATCAAATCCAATTCTTTCATGAAGTCATTTCTTTCTCTCTAAAGTCAGACTCTACCCAGAAATGAAGAGCATCCCATGCAATTTGCATGATTATTACGTATACACCTGTTTACACCCAAATTAATATTTTACTGGACAATAATTGTCTTAGTGAATATTAATTAAATTCATGGTCCACGTCATACTGGCGAGCCCGAATAATGTTGGGTTTAAAGGTGGGTTGCCTCGCTTGCAATATCACGCGAGTTGGACGTATGAGAAGATGTGTGATACAAGGAGGCACGTATAATTAAGGAGTCTTCTCCTTGAGTTGTGTTCGGTTCCGCGAAGCGAGATGCCTTCGCCAAGAAACAAAGGAAGAGAGTTCGCATACAAATGTAGAACTGAACAACATTGGCTCCGCATGATTCTCTAATTGCATAAGATACGGCTCGCATGTGAAGTGCGGAGTTCGCATGCTACAGACAAAGTTTGCATGGGATGTATATATATTGGACGTGATAGTTATCAAGTAGCCAGCTTGCTCATTTGATAATTACTCATTATCAAGTTTGCGGAACAGAAGGATAAGAAGGCTAGCTAGTTGCATCCTTAATTGCATTCAACAAGGAGTCTATTTGCATGCGAAGTATAAGGCGGGGCGAGAAGGAAAAGATGGCGGACCCCGCCTGGAATGCAAAACAATGAGGCGAGCTCGAGATACATGCGAGCTGGAAGGACTTCACGTTTAGACATGTTTAATTGCAAAGGGGGTTATCCAAGTTGACCGGTCAACTGTTTAATTGCTTGGTGGAGGAGGCATCCCTAGAAGTCCATATATATGCGGAGCAGAGACTTCGCCTAGGAGTCCTGGACATGAAGGATTATTCTATCTATATACATATAGATGAGTATATATCTGCATATATCACTTTGCTATTAGTGCATGGAGGGAAGTAATCAAGTGAGGATGCAACCATCCTAAGCTATGTGTGATCCATGCATACGTTCGTGAGAAGAATGTATTCTAAACCAACTCTATTACCTTCAAGAAGAGCAACGACAAAGAGTTGATAAGGACTGCCTACGATGCAATCTTATCGTTGAAGACTCCTACAAGTCTTTGACATGCTTTGGGCCAATACCTGTGGCCCTAAGTAATTCTATATAAAGAAGCTCCACGGCTTACAAAAGTCTACACACAACAACAATTACTCAAATACAACACAAAACAACTTTCAACCTAGTTGAAAACTCTCTCGACCTCGTCGAAACCTTCAGCGCTCCCAGGAGCCGATATCCCTTCGAAGCCTCTTCGAAGCCCTATTTCTAAGCGCCTCGCCGCCTAGAACCCTTCAGAGCTCTCCGGAACTCGCCCCCGATCCTCGGAAACTTCCCTATTGTTGCTCTGCTCACCCCGCCGTGAGTATCGATCGCTTGTGCTGTAAATTCCTCATCTGAGGTGGCACCTGGAACTCCGCTCGCCTGATCAAGAAGTCAAGCCTGCGCACTCATTCAACATTTTCCTCGTCCGCGAGGTGGCACGCCCGCAACTCTCCATCCTCTTTGGATCGCTATTTACCTCGGCTCAGCACGCTGAGGATCGTGGGCCAAAACAACACCAAACTATATATATATGTGTGTGCGCGCGCGCGCAACTCCTCTCTCTTTTCTCTCAGAAGAGAATTCGAAGTGATTGATAGATGCTTCTCAGATATATAAAGGATGATCATCGATATATGGTCCTATGTATGTGTTGCACCTTTAATCAGTACTACTCCATTAAACCCATTTTTTCGATTTTCATTTGCTGGTGGTCCTAATTCTTCAGTATATACATCTCTGTGAATTTGGCTAATATTCTTAGTTGAGCTCATAGTGACTAATTTAACGAGTCTAAGCCAAAAGCAAAACCTGGATTTCCATAAAAGGCCAGGCCAATTGCTTGAGAAAGTACTGCAGGTTGATCTAAGCATGCAATTGACTAATTGAGATTTTTTTTCCTTGATTAATTCAGATTGTGTTTGCGGCTACTAAAATCATGAAGTTCAGCCCAAACTAACAAAAGCAATCTCAAGGATTACAATAGATCAAGTCATTTCTGCACTACTAGCTACTGGTATATTTTCTCTATGAAGTGTCCCCAAAAAGAGATCGAGTAGAGACGTAGGACCATCGACGATCACTAGGAGATAGAAAATCTTGCGGAAGAATGATCTGGGTAGAAAGATATCAGCATCAGTGGCCTTTGCTTTCATTTCATGCTTTTATTCCAAGCTTAAGTCATTCCGTGTTATCCATGCCCATGCACTACTCTTTCTGTCACTCAAAAGCCACAAAGGCAGCCAGGCATGCCCATCACACACACACACACACACTGCTTCCTAATAGTGCCACCTATATCTATACATAATACTCCTTCAGTCCTTCTCGTCGACAAAACAAGCGGATGAGACACTTCCCATACTGATCTCGATCTCTCTATGTGGATGTGGCAACAACTTTTGTATACTAAGAATAGAGTCACAACATCCCATTGCATCTTCCATCCAGTAATCGAAAGAGAAAGATTAAAAGATCAATGGAAACAAGCTAGGAACAAATTTCAAACCTGAGGAGCGGAAGAGAGAGAGAGAGAGAGAGAGAGAGAGAGAGAGAGAGAGAGAGAGAGAGAGAGAGAGAGAGAGAGAGAGAGAGAGAGAGAGAGATGAGATATTTTATCTCCGTCGTTGTTCTCAACTTTCTCATCGATCACATACTTTCGATTAAGTCTAATCACTTGAGAAAACCTATTTTACGCTTCCGATTCGGATGAAACTGCAACACTGTTCAGTTTAGGACTTCAGTATGTTATAACCAGTATATACATAGTTCTTTAAAGGGAGGGAGAAGGTCCTGAAGTTTATGGCAGGTGATAAATTAGTCCCGGCCATCACCTGGAATCCTATATATATTAGTACGCCATGCATGATCACCAGCCGTCCAAAGAAAAAAAAGGGTACTGCATAAGGGCGCTCAACTCGATCAATTGAATTTGAACTGCGTGCTCCTCCTTTGCATGCCATGTTTTTCTTTTCAGTGCTAATTTTCACTTCGTTGATTGACCCGTCTTCGAAAAGTCTCTTTGCCCTCAACAATTTTAATAAATGTGTGAGAGCTCGAGATAGAGACCATGTTGGATGGGTTGCCAAAAAAAATGGTCAGCTTTTCGGCAATAACAACCTAAAATGTGGCCTTGTTTCCTTGTGAAGATTGACCAAGTATATAACTTTAACCATAGTTTACACAACCGATTAGGGTCGTGAATAGCTAGAGCATAGTAATGACATCATAATAGAGACATAAACATGCAAGTAAGATGTATTAGACACACCCAAACCAAGAGGACTACGTGAGTTTTCCCATATCATTCCCGAGTTAATCGTAAAAACTAAATACAAGTAATTAAAATGCTGTTTGATATGAGGAAGGAAACACCATTGCTACCACCATGTTTAAAAGGCAAACGAGCTCGATCGAGAGGCCGTACGATAAATATGTGCAGGGAGGGTGGGAGGCACATGGCTTTTGGAACCAATATATGTTCTAGTGTTCTACTACTACAAATTAAAACCTGGGCGGGCACGTCGCTGTGTTCCAATTCTTGGGTTGTGGGGAAACACCATCATGCATGCCCGAGTCTCTAATTCATTTGTTTATAAGTACCTCTTAATTAAGTCCATAATCAATCTAAGTCCAATGTGCTCTCTTCTCAATTCTCATATGATATCTTAAGCTTTATTCAGAGACACTCAGACACAGACAGGTAATGTCATTATGCCCTGCCACTCCCCCTTTCTCAATTTCAGGCAAGCAGGCATTTCAGCTAGCTTACTTAATTGCTTCAAGGCTTATAAACAAAACTAACTACAGCTTAATTGTTTTGTCTAATATAAACCAACTCTCTGAGCTAGTCTAGACAATTGTCACCAAGACAATTCCATGGGCCATGACATAAATTTGATCGATCTGGATGTGAGTTTCCTGCATGTCATGAACTAATTGCAGAAAATATTCTCAATAAGATTAAGATCGAAGACTGATCCAAATATATATGCTTAGCGGATCCTTGCTCTTCTTCTCCAGCATAATAAATATGTCTTATATATGGATTGTGATGGAACACCAAATTCAATTATTCGATCAAAAACATATATTTGTACATTAATTTACTATTATATGGGTCCTAATATAAATCCAGTACTACTACTGTTAGTCCTAAAAAGGGATCTTTTAGAGATATATCAAAAGGAGAGAGGGATCTGTGTTGTCAATTTTTCACTTTGGAATATGTATGGCAAAGTCTCGCTCATGCACTAACATATGTGTGCAAGAAACTTAGAAAAATGAAAAACACATATGTGTGCAGATTGCTAAGCTATAGTATGTAATCGAACAGTTTCCAATTCACTTTTCCACAAAGATACTTTTTATTTGTAGTTCTTATTAATTATCAAATAGATAGAATCAAAGTAAATACTAATTTCTTATATACAAGTATCCAACTGAATTTACTTTCATGTAAAATCATATGCATATAACCAACACAATAAAGGAATGCATGTTTGGTTTCTTCAAAGTTAGTATATGCTCATAGAAAATGAAGCACAATAGAGAAACATACGTACGTCCAACCAAAACGTACGCTTTCATTACTTGGATCATATATACTTATAATTTCTGCTACAAAATGAAAGATGCGACAACATTTGTACTGTGATTAGTGTGATATATAGATAAAACAAATCAAATTGTTTGGAAGATAACTGACTGAAGATCGAGTTCTTTCCTTACAATAAAGATTAAAAGATGCGACAGCAGTTGAGTGATATAATAGTCTTGATGAGCTCCCAAGTACTTATTCTTTATACATGCGAATACAGATGAAAATTATCCAAAAAGAAAAAAACAAAGAATACAGATGGAACGTATATTTCTTGTTAATAAAGTCAATACAAGAAAAATACAGAACGCCGTTGGACCTCTCCTTGAGCAGAAATATTTAATTGAGAACAATATAAATATCCCAATTCATGGATATAATATGTATATAACTGACTGACCACCATCCCTTCCCTCTCTCTCTCTCTCTCTCTCTCTCTCTCTCTCTCTCTCTCTCCCTCTGCAACTATTTCATCTATCTCTCCACAAGCTTCCAAACAAATAGAATTAATGGAAAGTGAGATTTGCAAGGTTTATTCTTCTCCTTGTGGACGATGAAACAGAAATTCTTCTTCTCCCTGACGTTAATGGGTGTCTCTCTAGTAGTATTTCTCGGCCGCTCATCCCCTGGATCATTATCATTCCTATGGCACCAATATTAGGAGATCCCACTTCCCCATATAAACACCAGAATCCAGATCACTCTGCAAGATTTAGTTTCTTTATTATAAATCCATGGCTCTTCAACTAGTTGAGACGACGATCAAGCAGTACTACAGTCAATACGGGTCGACGAAATGACCATGGTTCCTTCTGCACATCATCAAAACTTATCCAGACAACAACAACAACAACACCCTCATCTCTACGGTGGTTATGGTGGCTGCGGTGCCAATTATTACAACAATACGGCGCCGGACGACGAGAGCGTTGGTGGTCTTCTTATGAGTCAAGTAGAGGAAGGTGGTTATGATCAGTATAGTTATAATAATACTATTACTGATCAATCTTACTTATTAGCATCTTCCGATCTAGTAGTGGTTAATGGTCCAATGGCAGAAGATGAATCAAGAACTAACAGTCTTAACAACGAAGCCGAAGCCGAAGCGGGGTCAAGTTCTAAAGCTCACGTAGATGAAGATCAGACAGACGAGAGATGGCTCCAATTGAGTATAGGCGGCCACACTGCTTCCAGTGCAGACGTCCAAGCTCCGGAAAGAAGAAGCTCGTTAAGGGGTTCGTCATCGGCATCGGGATTGATTGAGCTTGATCTGTTATCAGCAAATATATCGTCGCCGTCGTCTTCATCGTCACGGCAGTTTCAGTTGCAACAAGCAGCAGCCAGGTCTTCTATGACTCCCATGTTTCATGTTCCCGATCATCATCATCATCAAATTCGTGTTCCTAATTTCGGCACGAGCACTACGTCTAATTTATATTTTCAACACCCGGGTTTCGGAATGGGAATGGGAATGGGAATGAGTAGTTCTATGCCGCCGAGCTTTCATCAACACCAGCACCAGGAGGTTAACCGGGGATTTAGGCCATTGATCCCTCATCATCATAATAATCATATAGGGAATAGTAGTGCTTCTACTTCAACCTCTTCGTCTTCTTTTATTCAACTGGGACTATCCTCCTCCACCTCCTATTTTGCACGCCCATTTCAACTTCAACATCATCATCTTCATCATGGTGGTGGTGCTGCCCCAAGCTTAGATTTCAGAGTTGTTGATCCTCCGAGGCGTCCCCAGTCCGGCATCTGGTTTATGCTACAAGCCTCACAAAATCAGTAAGTATTCGTCATAACCGACCCCATTGTTTTTTTTCCCCCTTCTATTTCTTCTTCTTCTGCCCCTTGATTAGTTTCTTCGTTATGAACTCTAGCCAGTAATAATTTTCATGAACGCAGAGAAAAAGAGCCGTTCTTGCCCCAGATACCTAAAAGCTACCTCAGAATCAAGTAACATTTCCATCTTTGTAGCCTCCATCTAGTTATTGAATTTAGAAAAATTTAAAAAGAAAAAACTTTCCTTGTACTTCTGAATTACATTACTTTCTTTCTTTGAAAATTTAGGGATGGAAGGATGACAGTTCGATTGATAAAGAAGTATCTGGTTAACAAGCTAAGTCTTGACAGCGAATCAGAGGTACGAATCCTCATAACTTCCTCTTTCTGAATAAATTGCTTACGGATATAGTGGATTAATTAATGGTTACCTTTGAATAAGCAACCTTAAGAACACAATAACAGAAAACGAAAAAAAATCATGCTGTGGTTTTCATTGAGTAATGTAGCCTGGTTGGTGTTAGAGACATGATAGAAACGGCAGAACTAAAATGGGTGTCTCTCTAGTAGTGTTTGTTTCTTCTGTTGACAACCATTTTAGGTGGTGAGTACATTTCCTGGCACTGGTGTATTCCTCTCTTTAGTTTTGTATTATGTTTATGTGTGTCTTTCCCTATGGGATGAGCTTGTTTTTAGTTAGTTAATTAAGTGATGGATCGCAATTCTTAAGTTGGAATATTGGTAGATAACATACTGAGAGGTTTACCTACCACCCTTTCCCTGAAACTCAAAATCGATGGTAGAGAAATGAATGGCCTTTCCCTCTCTGCATAAAAGGGGTTTCCTGTTTCGGTTTTAAACATCAATGAAAGTAACATTCATTGAACTGGCAATACCTGCATGCATAGAAAGCAGGTTAATTAAAAGAGCACAACCAAAAATTCAAAAATAAAAAAGAAACATATTACTGAAAATAGAAGCACCAGTACTGCGAGAAAGACATTGTGAAAGAAATGCCGCTAATAGAAGTTCCTATACGAAATTTAAACTGCAAGCATAATATTATCCATACCCCACTTCAGAAAAATCTGTTAATTAATTACAAGAGCACAACCAAAAATTCAAAAATAAAAAAGAAACATATTACTGAAAATAGAAGCACCAGTACTGCGAGAAAGACATTGTGAAAGAAATGCCGCTAATAGAAGTTCCTATACGAAATTTAAACTGCAAGCATAATATTATCCATACCCCACTTCAGAAAAATCTGTTAATTAATTACAAGCACATTCATATGTGTGTGTGTGTAAATTTTAACTTTTAAGGATGAAATGGTTATAGTACGTCTAATTTGGTACTATATATAGCTGCTGTTTTGATAGAGTTTATACCTTATTACCAAATCCTCTACTCTTTCTAGCTAGATGATTTTTGGGGTGTTAGAAATTGACATATATATCTCATATAGATGATGTTTGAAGTATACTAGCTAGATTATGCATGTTTTTCCTAATATATTCTTTTTAAGAAATAGAACTGTACACCTGTTTTAGACTAAGCTTTTCAATAAACATTAGAGGTTTAGAGGTTATAATTCATATGACCAAATTTGGTTCTTTTCTACTATATTTATGCGAGTATAGTAAGAATTCATGTTTACGTATGCAAGAGGGTACGTACTATTTGAGATTTTAGTTAACATACAAGATCAGTTGCATGTTATTGCGGCACCATCATTTTATCAATTCTTCTGATACACACCTCATCATGAAATACCACTATATATCTGTTCTCTAATAATTATTGTGCCCAAGTAATAACAAAAGATCTAAAACATATAATTCATGTTTATAGTGATATCGATTGAGCTTTTCACTATGAAGTCATGGTTTTCTTAACCTCTTCATAAATTTTACAATGTGTAGATTAGAATATGACTAATGTGACTAATTTGGGAAGAAAATAAAATAAATGGTTTGATTAACAATTTATATATATATATATAGATGATCTGATCATGTATATCTAAATACTGAACGGCTATGATGAGAAAATATGATCAGAAAATATGTCAAATAAGGAAATCTGTACCTTAACTAAGGTAAAGAGGTCCTTATTTGAAAAGGATTGTGTGTGTTTATATATATATATATATATATATATATATATATATATATATATTGAAGTGATTACTGCAACTAATGTGTAGAAAAATTACAGATGTTTATGTAGATATATATGTTTCGTGAAGGCTTAAATCATGATAAATTAGATATAAAGTCAGCATACTATATATTTTTCTAAGTAAATGTAGAAAATGCATAATGATCCATATATATCTTTAGGTATATATAAATTAATTCCAAGCAGCTAGGGTGAATTTAGAAACCGGTTTGCTTATGATTATATAGCAATTCCTATATGTGAATAGGTTCCAAACAGAAGTACATTAATCATAGGATCATGAGGCTAGCTAATAGCAAATGAGTAAACAGTTCATGTTCAGATGATCTGTGAGAAGCTAGTTTGATGTTAAATAAGCTATAGCTAGTAAATGAGTTTCCTATGCATGTTGATCAAACTAGCAAGTAGCAATCACCCTTTGTGCTGAAGCATATAAGCTAATACGAAGAAGTAAGAATAAGAAATCTGTACATAGGCAACATTGCCTACTCCTAAATTAATTATATCAGCTACAAAATTACTGTGCGTCCATCAGCTATATACAATGTTTATTACTACTTGAACACATATAACAGATTAACATATCAAAATAAGATAGAATATCAAAACGGACTGGCTACGTATATAGGAAAACGTACACGTAGCGGTACGTAGTTGAATCTGTCTTCGCTTGGCCTGAACCGTATGCAAGTTATCATCTACATAATAAAAAACTGACATGCATGTACTATATGTTGTAGTATATACGTAGCCTATGTATTTTATAGATCAAATGTTTTGCGATGAATTATATACATATATATGTATTTAATCATTCCCTAACAACAAACAGCTATACAGACAAGAAAGAATCAAAGTCTGCAGTTAGTGTTCACCATACACCAGAAGATATATGTTTATGCCCAATCACAACCAAAACTGTCATCATATTCGATAATGCATATCATGTTAAATTGATAATATATAGCAATTATTTAGGATGTGTGACAGACTAAACATTCCTTCTTGATTTTCTATGCAACACTCGATGTTTGTTTCATTTTCACGTACACCCTTCCTTGAATTTGACAAGTCAACCTCCCTAATCGGCAATTGCTTCAATCTTTCGTTTTGGGATCCAACCAGGTGATCGATGTGAATCACTTGTTGGTTTCTACGGAGAAGAGAATAATTCCATGCCGTCCGGAAAGCCAACTCGTACCCTTCACACCTGGCAATGGCATGCAAACTAAAACACCCAATCATTTGGGTTTATAATTCTAATTTCGATCATACTAATTAGTCTTGTCTGATCTTAATTAGAGTAAATTTAGGACTCTAATTACCTGCTCTCTCTCTTGAATCTTGTTGCATATGATTTGATTTGTTTCACACGACCTAGCTAGGGCACCTCATCCCCACATATATATATATACTGTGATGATTAGCCATGCACAATATATGAGATTAGTTTCCATGCTTCGTTTTTTGTTTGTGAATTTGTGATTACATTGGCTTTAAGTGTTTGTGAATCAAACATGTTCTTGGATCGATCAGCTTGGCCAGTTTCGAAAGTAACACATACCCGTCGTTCTTTCCAAATTATACTAGCTAGTGCGGGGACTAAACGTGGATCACCATGTCATTCTCATCCTCAATATACATATATACCCTATTGCTTTGCCTTGGATCAACTAGTTCATTTTCTTTGCTTCCGTTTCATGATCGTCATGCTTTCGTTCCTCGCAATTCATCATATATATACTTTCATATTTGTTTTCCAAATCGACAGCTAATGTAGGCCCTTGTAATTTGTCCTCCTTTTCCTATTTTATGCATCCGTTTGTGCTTGAAAAAGACCCATCAAGACCTTAAGTGCTGCACTTTGATATGCATGGATGGAATTAAAAACATCATCATCATCTTCATCATCATCACCTCTTCCATACAAAGTTGCAGCTATACATGCTTTAGGTCTTAATTGGGAATTAAACAATTGCATGAGGGTTGTAAATCTACGACAGAAAACATTCCAAGTTGTTGGATAAAAGAACAAGCTAGGACAAAAACAAAAGCGTGAAATATATTTAAGGATAATCCCCGGTTAGCTTAATATAAAAACGACCCGCTAAACCACTAGGGTTTCGCCAGCACTGCCTTTGGGGTTTGTTATTATAGTAAGCAAAGGGAATATAATAGGGGTGGAATGCTGGAAGGTTGTTCAATAAGGAACATTGACCTTTTTGGAAATTAGGGTTTGCAGAAGCAACGTGAAAGAGAGACGTGCATGAAGTTGGAGAGAGATAGGAATAGTTAGGAGGAAGAAGCCGATCGAGGAGGCTTTTGGCCCTTTTTTTGAAAAAAGAAAAAGAAAAAAAAAGAGGCTTAATTATATATTTATAGTGCATAGTCGTCGCCGTGTTTTTTGGATCCATTACGTGATTCTTTTTTTTTCTTTTTTTTTTAGCTTTTTGTATAATTATTCTGTGGATTATAGTATAATCTGGAAAATAGAATAATGAAAGTCCAAAGCATCATGATTTTGGCTTATCAGCAAAGTCTGGGCTGGGGTCCGTCTCTTAATCATTGAAACCGGGAAGTTTAACATCGTGGGGAGCAGCGGCGGGGAGCCACCCTAGCTACTCTGTTTTCGTATCATAAATTACGATATTATTACGCAATAATACCATAAGCATATATAATTTTACGTAATTATGTATTACACAAATGCTTTTATTTTTCTTTTGTGTAATTGAAACTATTTATATAGTGTGGAGTCGTGAGTGTGGGATGTGGGGCTTAAAGAATGTTAGAGTAACAGGCAAAAGTTGAGGGAGATTTATGGGTAAAGTAGACGTTACAAGGATTTATATGGAGCATATATAGCATGGGAAAGACGTAAGCTAAACTAGTGACCAAGCCATTGCCACACTCACACACACACACAAAAAAACTAGTGACAAAGCATGACTTCATCACCACATAATTAATCATAAGTTACTTGGAGAATTAGAAAGAAGATAAACCTTCAAGTCTCTCAAGGTAGCTCAATTGGCGAGAAATGTAAGCAAACGTACCATATAGGACGTATAAGTGAGACGTTCGACTCTGTTCGAGATGTCCAAAGTGTTTTGGACTTGGGAGTAACTAGTTCTTAATTAGCTATAAAGATCTGAAAATATTGTTTGCTGTTTCATGGTTTACCCCCAATTGCATTCTGATTAATTTCCTTGCTTATAGAATCTGCATGGCTATCAGCTATCAAGTACGCTTAATTAGCTAAAGGAAAGAAAAGAAAGGCAGTTGATGATTCAAGTGCATGATAATGTTTGTTCTAACATGCACAATTATTAAAACAGCCACGTACGAAATCATTGTCTGCACTCATCATATATCAACTTTCTCTTCCATGCATGTCGCAGCTAATAAGCTTAGCTATCCCATCACTGATTAATTTGTTTCTTTCTCCTCTATCGTCTGTCATGATATACATGGTAATCTTGCTTCGTTAATTATGACGATCGAATTCAAAAACTGAGGAGATAAATGATATGAATATGCAGGTACAGATAACATGTAGAGGACAGCAGCTTCTACCTTTCTTGACGTTGCAGCATGTAAGAGATAATATATGGAGTCTAAGGGACGCAGCAGCATCACTCACTTTGCTTCCACTTCCAGACTTGTCCTCCTGCACCTCCACATCAACAACCACAGATGACCATGTCATGGTGCTGCACTATGCTAGGACGTCTTCGTCTTCTACAACTGCTTGATTAATTAATTCAAGCTTAATTTTTCCCCATAATTTATTGATTAATCGGGTCCCCATGATGTATCATTGTTTATTTAATTATGCAAACCCCTCATCTTATTTTTTTTGGCATTCATTTTCTTTTTCTTAAGTTATAATTAGTTGTGTTCTTCTTCTTTTCATGTTTTTGGTCCATTTCTTTCTAATTGATGGAGAAAAAGTTTGGAATACCGAATACCCCAAATCAGTGTTTAATATGGTTTTGGGGTTGGTCGCTTAACTCAAATCAATGTATCTCTAAGTACAACTGCCTGCTTGATATATATTTCTTATCCATTGATGCGTAAACTGGTTACTAGTATCAGCGCGCTCCATGCCAATGAATATTATGATTGATTGACTAAATTTTCGTTCCATGATTACCATGAATATTATGATCATCTTCCAGTTGATTAAAATTCAAGAGTTCAGATAAAACGAAACTATTTCAACAATTACAATCTCAATCTTAATATCCAAGAATTATTCGGTGGCTTTCAGCATGAGAATCATAAAGATGAGGCCTAGTTTGAAGCTGAACCTAGTAAACAAATTAAGCCCGAGTACGGCAGCTACTTATCAAATGCTGAAGAAAAACAAAAACACATGGTATAAGCAGATAGACCTCCCATTCCGACCAGATAATGCTGCACAATGAACTTGCTTGAGCTCTAAAATTTAATAGCGACTGTGAGGCATGGTAACAGACGGATGCTGCTAAATGTATCCAGTAAATTTTTATGTAGACCTAGCAAATTATTTACACCCAACAAGATTATAGAATCTCTAAATACACCCAGCAACTTTCCAATAATACAATTTCCTTATTAAACCCTGCGAAACTCACACCTAGAAAAACCTAATTTCTTCTCACACAGAAAAACCAATTTCTTTCTCCGACTCTCGAGCGAAGAACGAGGAAGAACAAGCTTTGGGAAGAATCTTCTTCAACAAATTTCCAATAAAAATTAATATATTGTTCATCAAGAGTCTCAAGACTATTTTCAATAAAACAAAATTCAAAATACAATTCCTACCTTTTCTAATTTCTCAAAGGCATCGGCGCGGAAACTCAACGACTCCGAATATTGATCTTCTTCTTATTATTAGAATCGGCTCGCTCTCCTGGACTCCCCCAACTCGATGTCGCTCAACTCACCCCCTCCTTTCTTCTTCTTCACCACCTACCCGACCCGGCTCTGACCCGAATTCCCAACATTGTCCTCTGAGTGGTTGAACCCCGGCGTCACCGATACCATCTGCTTCGAGCAAAAGCATAACAACTTATATTTACCATTTTCAAAACTAAAGTAATTTCCAGAAGGTAGAAAGTGGAAGACATCCCATGAATATACTAACGATGACATAAGAATTTAGGATATTCAACCAAGTCTGTTCTTTCTAACCGAAAAGTAGATAACAATTTGAGCAGAGTGATGGTCAAAGATTACTTATCAATTTGCACCAAGCTAAATTATTGAGGATTATCAAGACCTCAATCCTTAAGCTGAATGGATATTAGTTAAATTGCATAATCCACACTTAATTAGAGTGTTCGTTGTAAATTTGGGGTACAATCCAGAAACGGATGACGAACTGAAATCACATACTTCAAAGACAGATTAAAACTTGAAGGCACACATTTCCTCCCGACAAAGACAATTCTTATTCCTTCCTTACTTCTCTGTATCAGGATTACCTCAAGATACACTAATATCTCACAATGTCCGTCAAATCAAGATACACTCTAGAAAAGATTTAACCCCCTCGATCACTAAAGAATTTTGTTGCTGCTGAATGTGGTTCCCACTGTGAGAAACTGCGCGCATGCAGAAACTCCAAGTTCAAGCCACACCTCAGAATAAGACAAAGCCAGCATTTTTGCCTTCAGTGAAATCCAGTATCACAAGATGAATATGGATTTCACAACCCTTTAGGAAAGCAAACGAACTAATCTTCATATGCTTCTAAATTCATGCTATGAAAATCAAAGACCAACCTTCTGTATCAAGTCTGAAACAAATACAGTGCTTCTGATAACGGGTTAAAGAGCGTGCCTGTCATAATTGAAATTAGTAATCTATGAGTCATTTAACCATGAAAGAATCTTGAAACAAATACTGAATTGAAGAAGTTGATTTGTTTTTTGGACTTCAGAGTCATGCAACTTACCAGTCACAGGAGAAGCAGGACAATGAAATATACAATATAGTTCAAGCAAACAGGAGAACCATCAATCAATCCCTCACACACACACGCACACACACGCACACGCACACATATGTATAGAATTCTAGAATGTCTAGAATGTCACACACACACACACACACACACACACACACACACACACACACACACTTACACACACATATGCAGAAATCTAACATAATGAAACTAAACGAAGAACCTTTCAATGAATTAAGTACCTAGTAACTCGTAAGCATAACAGAAGGCACGTGCTGGATTTTATAGTAATCCTCTCCTCCAACTTGAAGCCTGCTAACAAATGAGCTAGGCATTTCTACTACAGTTAGTTTCTTGAGGGTGGAAACATATCTCATGCCATCTGGAATTGTCTTCAATCCCCAGCAACGTTTTATGTACAAACGGCAGAGACTAGGCAGGGCCCCTTCTTCCACCTTCAAGTGCTCTGCTTCTCCTTCTTCTATGCAAATAAGTTTAAGACATTCAAGACGAGGAAAGCCACCTTTGGAGAAAACAAGTGTGTTTGTATTCTTGTACTCAAAAGTCTGCTCCATCAGGCAAAGAGTTTTGAGGTTTGGCAGCTTCTCTAGCAGTGCCATTTGGTTATCCTTGAGATCACACCGAACCAAGGTTATCTTAGTGAGGTTTGGATAGTCATGAAGATAATTGGGCAACTCTACAGTTCGTCCATTCAAATTCAACTTGTACATATTACAACAACATGACAGTATTTGTGTAACCTCCGTGCCACTATCATCTCCAAGTAAGTTATGCAGGAACAGAGATCGGATGCCATTAAGTATGTTGCTTATTGATTCCAAAGTTTCCTCCAGATTTTCCAAGCTGCTTGTCACTCGTATCCCCAGTTTCCTTAGGTTTCTTAACTGAGAGAGATCATTCAGGTCAGAACAGAGACTTGAAACATGATTTAAAGTCTGTAGGTTATGAAGAGTGGACAGTCGCAGCTTAGGTTCTGCCGTCCAATAGAGGGGTAAATATAAATGCCTAAGTTGTGTCATCTTCCAAATCACATCTGGAATTACATTGGAGTCGCAAAATCTTAAATCAAGAGTTTGCAAACAGATCAATTTACCCAAGGATGATGGATATCTTGTTATACGACTACGATGCAGACTCAAAAATCTCAAGTGGACCATGTTGCCAATCTCATTTGGCAATTCTACCGGGGTTCTCAACCATTCAAGCTTCAAAACTCGAAGCAATTTGAACTTCTTAAACAGCAATCCTACTAACCTCTCATTTCTGAGAATCCAATAATATCCTGGGTAAAAGTGCAGTAGTGACCGAAGGTGGCTGTCATTGTGGTTTCTCAATGGAACCAATTCATCGGCATTCTCATCCAAGTAGATTGCAAGTCTTCGAACTTTAACCGTTGCTGCAGCATTGGCTACCATGGAAGAAGAAATAGGAGTCATGTTTTGACGTGAAAAATTGACATTCTGGAGAAAGTTCTCCTGTTTCGCCTTTTCTAAGCACAAGTCTCGCATGAGATCATGAAGATGACAAGATTTAATCTTTCTAACAGAACCCTGTTCTGAAATTTGTAGCACACATCTTTCTACCAGCTCATTCAAATAGCCATAAGCTACATCCTCCATTGTCTCCTCCACTGTCATTCTTTCTTGTGATGCAGATATAAAACCTTCTGCTATCCATAATTGAGTCAATCCTTTCACTGGTATCTCAAAATCTTCAGGAAAATTGCCTAAGTACAGAAAACAGGGCTTTAAGTGATACGGTAAATCATCATAACTTAATGCCAAAACCCACAATGCTCCTTTGTATTCTTGTTTATGGCCTTTCCCTCTTCTAATGTATACACAAACATTTTTATGCACCATATCCCACTCATCAACTGTCTCCTTTCTTGCTAGAAGTCCTGCGAGAACAGTGATGGCTAATGGGAGACCCACACATTGTTGAAGCATCTTTTCTCTTAGTTCTTTCATCCTTATGAAAATTCTGGAATCTGCATAAAAAGACCAAAGCACAAATAGTCTTAATCATAGCAACGATGTCAATTACAATTTCAAGATGAAAGTTCAATAGTTAAGTTATAAAATTATTCAGTACGAAGAAAAAGCATCTAGTTATTCAAGCGAACACTATTGCATGATACCAAGAGTTCAAGGCAGTATAAACATTGTGAGTATTTACAAAAGAAATGTTAATTGAGACTGGAAAATGATACTGTCAAGTTAATCTGTTAGGCATAATTACTAATCAGTGAATCATAGCAAACTCAAAGTGGATGGAATGAAAACATACCTATTTCCTCTCTACCAAATATTGCTATCTTCTCCAATAGTTGCCAACTTTCATCGTCATTTAGTCGTTGAGGTTGGAAGAGGAAACCATTTCTGTCTGAACGCAGAGCTACCTCTTCATTCCGCGTGGTGAGTAATATTCTGCTCTTAGTTTCCTCACACAATGGAAATGCAGCTTTCAGGGAGTCCCAGGTCTCGACACTCCATATGTCATCGAGTACTACCAAACATCTGCTCTCTTGCTGTACAAGATAAAGCTTCTTGGCTATTTCACCATCCTTCATTTGAGCAATCTCTGTTCTTTGCACAGCAGAAACTTTGACTAAGATTTCTTCCCAAACATCTCGTCCTTTACATTGTTGAGATATACACACCCAAGCAAAACAGTCGAAGTGTTGTCTGACTTTACTATCATGATAAACCTGTTTTGCAAGAGTTGTTTTCCCCAAACCGCCCATCCCCCAAATAGAAACAACTCGATGGCTGTCTCCACTTCTGACCAAATGCATCACCAATTCTTCCACGCTATGCTCCAGCCCAACAACATCACGTTCAACGATGTGAGAGTAAGTTCGCCTTAGTTGTTGCTGCCTCTCATACGCAGAAGTGTCACCTCTAGTGTCCCTGATCTGTCTGATGTTGTAAGTTTCCAAACGAGACCTCAAAGTAGAAATATTGGTTGTAATGTTCTGAATTTCCGACCCAATTTTGTGAAGATCAACTCCTTCCTTGAACATGCAACCAAACCTTTTCAGTATACTCTTAAAACCACCTTCTCTCTTGGACACCACTTTCAGCACATAGATTTCAACCACATCTTCCAAATCATAAGCAGCATCTCTAATTTTCGCAACCCAGACACGAACAGTTTCATCATCTCCTTGTCTTGCATCAGCATCTTTGAGGAAACCCTGCATCAACTGTAGCTCAGTTTGTGCAAGGTCAACTTGATCGCTGACTCCATACAAGAACTCCCCTTCTTGGATGATGAAGTCTCCGAGCCTTTCAACCACAAAAGAAACAACCGCCTCAGCCATACTCTCTTCGCCAAATGCAATAGAGTTCTTTGGTAGTTCAGATTGGTGAGATGCTGTTACCGGTAGAGCAGTCTCTTCCTCCTATGTAGTATATGCACGAAAGTCCAAGTCAACCAATTCAGCACAGTAGACTTGGTCTTTCTCTGTCCACCTTCCTGCCTTCCATAGTTTTTGTTTGATAATAACACCAGACCTTCATAAGCAAATCCCACTTGTATAACAACCTGAGGTTATATGCTCTTAGACAATTCCAGACTACATATATTCAACTTACATTCTTGGCATATGTACTTCATAATATAATCTTAGAGAATTGCAGATGAGATATTATAGTTTGTAGCTGACCTTTGCACATCTACTTCATAATTTAGTCTTTCTTAACCTAATCAAAGATTTTTGGCACAAGAAGCTGTGCAACTCACACATCTACTTTATAATTTAGTTTTGTTGTATAGTTTCATAGGAAGATCCAGTGACATTGGCCTTTTAATAATGAGGCCAACACAGATGAAAATTATGAGATTATGGGTCCGATAGCCACGGAAGGCCAACCTTTATCATCCGCCTAGAGACTAATTTTTACTTCCAACTGACGGCTTCTCTTTCATGTAGTTATAATTGCTAAAAAGTAATAGTTGCTCCTACAACTTATTTGCAGTTATGAATTTGGGGTTTAGGACAGAAGTTTTGAATTGGGACTAGTTTCATGCTTAGAAAAATCAGTTCAGATTCCAGAACAGCAACAAGAAGCAATATAATCAGCGTTGCAGACCATATGTGTAGGAGCAGCATACTACCATCTATAGGGACTAACTGACTACCAATCCTCACTCGCAGAACAAATAGTAACGCTTCATATGATGCTGTATAGGGGTGAAATGAGAAATGAGATTAACTTCAAAAGAAACACTTGATAACGCTTTACAATAAGAAATGCGAAAATAAAGGGATTGAATGGGAAGAGATTATAGACATTAATTTGAAAGTTGTATGCCTCAAAAAATCTAAAAGTAGAAAGGATAGCTCAGATGAGAGAACACAGTAACAATAGAAACACAGACAACCAAGTGATATTGCAGACTATAAAGCAAACTACGGTTGTTATTGATATTATGAGAGGGTTTATGCTAAGAATGCGCTACTGCAAACTTGTGAAGCTTCTGGATGGCACTGTACATTTAGCGCCGCCAGTGTCAACAGTGTGTTTTCCTTGTTGTTGACCTAATGTATCTCAAACACTGGTTTGTACCGATTCAAAACGAGCCAACCCTAATAGTCTTAGCCACAACCTTACTCTGTTTCAATCCAATTCAGCTATATCATCTACCTCAATGACATCATTTTTTCTGTTCACAGGGGCGGGTTTGGGTCCTAGATTAAGTTCTTGCCAGACTAACATTATACCACACAGCTAAGATACAAGCAATCCATCTAATGCACTCTTCATAGAGAAGTAATTTAGACATGTTGCTGACACTCCAATATTACCCTACTTTCTTGAGAAAACCATCTTCCAAACTATTTCTTGTTACATAAGATCACTATCCCAAACCTAAGGTTTAAGCCAAAACTATCAGTTACACTAGTTCACAACATGTATTGTGGACAGAACCTCAAAATTATTTCAGTTGAACAAATCCATCATTTGAGCAATGTACCTAAAACCAAATCGGTACAGTATGAAACATGCTGCATAACTCCCAGCATTCTCATAGCACCAATACCGTTGTATGTACTGCACTAATGGAGATGATATCGACACTGTTAAGAAATTACTTGGTTCCCTAGGTTAACGAAAGCAAATTTCAATCCCACAGATGCGAAAGAGCAGTTGAATACCAAAAAATGGACAAACATGAGATGCTAGCGAAAACTGCAATGCAAACTAAGGTAATCATTGTTATTGAGATCGAAAACAGGGCAAGGCCCTCTCAGACAAGCACTTCCTCTGCCAGTTCTTCCATGGCCTGAGGTCCTGAGGATTTATGATAATGTTACACTACATCTCTAATCAACAAAAACAAGAAAAAAAAAAAAAAACGAGAGCAGGAAAAGCCAAGACTCACGAGAACCCTTTGCGAAGCTTCTGGATCGCACTGTACAATTTCCGCCGTGATCCGACGGCGTTGATCCCCATATCTTTAAGATCCTCCAACGTCAGCATCGGCAACACCTCGTCATCCACCTCATGTATCTCAAACACCGGCGTATACCGACTCAACCCCAATTCAATTAGCCACGTCCTCACCCCGCTCCAATTCGACTCCGGCATCTCTCCGGCGTCGTTTTCCCTGCTCTCCGATCCCCTCCCCCAAACCCTCCTCTGCTCCTCCGCCTCCCAATTATCGTTTTCCTCCGCCGACTGTACCGGACTCGGATCCGCGCTCATCCACCCCTCCCCTTCCTCCCGGCTATCTCCTCCCTCGTCGATCTTCGAGTTCGCTATCCAATTCGACCGGACTCGCTTCGTCGTCGCCGCCCGCTTCGATTTGATCTTCCGGTTCCCGAACTCGAATCCGTTCTCCTTCGAGTCGTGGCCGTTGACCAGGTTCGTGATCGACCTGGCCTTGACGGATTTACTTGAGACCTTCGGGAGCTTCCAGGGGTACCTGGCCCGCCGCATGTGCGAGTCGATTGAGACGGTGGCGGCGGGCTGGTCGCCGATCTCGCCTAGGCGGACGCTGGGACGGCGCTGGCGTTTCTGGCCCGGTTGGAATTGCGGGCCTGGATTCTCAGCCGAGTGTAGGGCCGTCGTTGGTGGTGGTGGTGCGGTTGTGGTTGTGGTTGTGATTGGTGCGGTGGCAGATGTGGGTGTCGACGTGGCGGTGGTGGTTGGGGCGGCGGAGATTGTGGCTTCCGGTGGCTGTAGCTCAGCTGCCATGAGTGTGACTGACAAGGGCACAGAGAGTGCGCGTAGGATAAGGGATCGGGTCAATTCTAGCTGATTAGCCATCGGTGCTGCGATGTGGGCCGTTGGATTAGTAATTACTTTTTGGGTTTTTTTCATTTTATGGGCAATCGACGGCCGAAAGTGTTTAATGGTAGGAGTATGGAATTTGTGGGTTTCAATTTTGTTGGGTCGTTTGGGCTCATGGCTCGGGCTCTGGATTCCGTTCGGCTTGCCCGCCCCGGTGGAGTTTCGACTAACAAAGCGAGAGAGAAAGAGAGCTGGCTGATCAGATTTCTAGTGCTATTGAGCTTCTAGTGTGACAAAAAGATACACCCACACCTCATAGCTCATGTAAAGATGTCGAAATTGTAAATGATCGAAGATAGTTTTGTTACTGTACATTTATTGGGTGTCTAGCTAATCACCGTAAATTCCTTACATTATATAAGAACCATGTATCAACAAATTAATTAAGGGCAAAGTAGTAAAATGTGGTACTGATTAGTTCTGTTGTACTGCAGGAATTTCAAATCTATCATCAGGATCCATCAAGATAGTGGTAATCATGAGAGGCGTGGGACATTAGGGACACCAAGTGTAGCTTTACCATGCGCGTAAGGATTTGACGAATCAGCCAGCTCTCTTTCTCTCTCGCTTTATTATTCTTTTTTGCACTAGCTAGGTTTCATACGGTGGTACGGTAGATATGCGAAGGACGATCCGTTAAACATAGAAATCATGGCAATCATCGGTAAATAAAATAATTTAGTTTTAAAATAGTATTTTTCATTCTTATATTTACATCACAGTAGTTGATCATGATTTCTTTGGTCACTAGATGACTATGTGAACACTACTATAGACTATGGATCCGGCTCCTGCTCCTGCTCCTTGGCTACCCGAAAGCACTACCTTTCTCCTCGTCAAAGCCAGCCAAGAAGGAAATACTCCGTCGGATGTCACTGACCTTGCGACACTGCCATGTCCATTAGTCCAAATGGGATATGCTAACGGCTTGGTATTAGGACACTGTGGTTGGAATAATCCCACTTGTATATTTAACATCTTCACCCGAGAGTCTGTTATTGTTCCCTAAGATAGGGTAGGTTACCTTAATTCTTACATGTCACAATGTACCACCCACACAGGTGAGCTTGTATTTGGCATTTCTCAAGAAAATTATCTCCAATTATATAACAGGAAAAGTAAAAGCTTTCGGCAAAGTGAAATCATATTTCCTGAAATGATGCGTGATCTTGGATTGAGACTAAGATCTTCCGTTGTTAGTTTTGATGATTGTATTGTTCCCTTAAAATGAGAACTGAATAATCGAGAAATTATCGATATTATTTCATGAATAGTAAAGAAACAATGGAGGATGTTTCATGTAGATCACTACTTGATATTTTCAATTTATAAATTTTCGTAGTTTAGTTGAGATGTTTTTAATATATGTGCTTCAGCAGATTTATAGCTTGAATGGAGGAAGTAATGTGAATGTCATCCATTACAATGTTTAGGCAACTCCTTCTCCCGCCAACGCAGTTCAAATTGATAGCTACCTCATCGGCAGAAGATCCAAAGACTCTACTCACTAATTTTTGTGAGGACAAGTTTTGAAAACGAAAAGGCAATAAATGGAAAATCAGGTTTTAATTAAGAAAGAAATATCGTCAAATTAAAGAAAAAAACGATTAGAAAATTGATGAAGGATCAGAAAATCGATCTGCAATTGCACAAAGCTTTCTCTGCTTTTCCCCTTCATCCATAAAAGATTTCGTGTCCCAGTTACGAAGAATAAACAACTGTATATAGGCTGCATTGCGCATTCACAACTGAAACTCCATCTTTGATGTTTTCCTTAAACTTCTTCTTCCACATGTCTTCCTCTTCTTTATTTCACTCAACAAAACCCTATCCCTTTCCTTTTCTTTGTTTCTCATCTTAACTCTTTACGCAAATGAGTCCCACCCCTATGAGATCAGCACAACAAAAGCACACACGAGAAAAATTGAATGCAGATTTTGCCTTGCGAGGGCCAAAATGTGCTTTATGAAAATCGATATCAGATTCAAGTCCTCAATGAACCCACATTGTGTTTTTTTATGTTTTGATGATGAAGCAAAGAGAAGAAATAAAGTGAAAAGATGCATGGAGAGACTGATCGAGTTAGATCGATCTTGAGTCTAGCTATGACAAATTGATTCATTTGGTGATTGCCGAGCGTCAGTCATCCAGAGCTAGCTTTAACGTACTCAAAACCTCGGGTTTGGTCCCCAAAAGCTAGCTAGCTCGATAACAACTACGCAATCCAGGGCCTTCTTCTTCCTCTATAAAATGAGGCTTACTTGCATCCCATCACCTCATCAGATATCTAACTCATCTCTGCATACGCGCACAATTAAGTCGTGTACTGAAGTGCAAAGGGCATTCCTAATCAATTAGCTGCAAAATGGCCGGTTTTTCCCACATTAATGTTCAGGGTGATAATAACCAGCTGATGATTCCTGAGGGGACTAGATGGGAAAACATTAACATTTCTCCTCCCATGACGATGTTCCCCATGCTAAGCCAAGAGGAAGGCAGTAGTTCTAGGAAGTGTAGGCGAAAATCGAATAGAAAGGATGACTTCCTAGCTCGACTTCATCTGCTTGCGCCAAGAATTCCAAAACGACCACCGCCATCTCCGGTAGTACCTTTCCGTGTAAGTTTAGATCATTTTCTGGTGGATATTTTCAGATACAAGTGTTTATCTAATGGGTTTTCAGCCTTGACAGGATCGATGATATACTATACGCATATGCATACAGCTGCTCATATATATATAAATTTTTAGTAAAGTATGAATGGAGATTAACCAATCTTATTCATTTCCGGACCCCAAATTGACATTTATGTGATCCTATTGCCTCGCCCAAAAATGTTTTACAGAGATCATCTTCATAGATCATATTTGACTTCTTATTGTGTGAAGTGCAAAGCCTTAACAATTAACTTTTTTTTCTTTTTTTTTGGAAAATCCTTGCTTGATGTGAACTTCTATGTTATTAAGATCAACCGATCAAGTAAACTCATTTTCCATGCATACCCTAAGGTAATTAAGGTGATATATACAATGTAATTAAACGGTTGTGGTGCGTAATTTTTTCAAATATCTACGAATTATTTTGTGTCTCGTGTCCGTTAAAGTACGTATAATGTTTGCTTCGATAATTTATTTTATCCCTCGTGTCGATTCTACAATCGTGTATGCTAGCTTTTATTAACTGATTCCTTTTGTCAATCTTATAGTAATCGGCTTCAGTTATATATTCTTTGCACTGTATCAATTTTGAATTGATTAGTGTATAGTGGCGTCTACTTCAATTATTTCATTTTACGTGTATCATTTATTCATTATCATTCGTAGTTCATAATTCGTTTTTCTTATCCACCACCCCCGAACACTTACACTTACAGGAGATTATTGATAGATCTTTGCATGCAATTGATTTCAGATTCTCAATCCAACGACGACACAGTTTCTCTTCAAGAAACAGTTGCATCGAAGCGATGTGGGAAGTGTGACTCGTATCTTGTTGCCAAAGGTTTGAACACCAATTTGCCAAGCTAGCTAACTAATAAATAATGAGATGCGCTCTATATTTGGTCATAATAAAACTGCAAAAAGAACACAGAAAGAAGGGTGATATGAACCAAAGCATGTTGATGATAAACAAAACTAGTGTCATATAGTGTTAAACAAAAGGAAAAAAAGAAACATATTCAGCCACTAAAAGGGCGATTGTAAAGAAAATTTATCAAACTTAAAACTTAGACTAAACGCATATACAGTAAGTTAAAATTTTAATCTCACGTACACTGTTCATGAACTTCTATATATCTTCAATACGAGGTAGAAGAGCATCTACCATACCTCGTCTTCAAAGAGGGAATATGGATGCATATGGATGACCTGGACTATTATAAAGTCTGGACTATCAAATTCAGGTTCGAATCACATTTATATATCTGACAACCATTTTCTGTATAACATAAAAAAATAAAATAAAAAGTACCATGACATTCATATTTTTAGTAATTTGATCAAATTTTAACATCGATCTCTCATTCTGTACAGGTTTTGGAACAACATCAACTCTGGCAGGATATACATTTTCGAAAACACGAGTGAGCCCTGGCTCTAACTTTATCTCGATCACCATCCATGCCTATTTTTTTTTCCCCACAATGATTCATGCCTAGAAATTTGAGATCAATTGCGAACACGTATATATTGATTTTCATTATGATCTTAATATTACTATTTCAGAGGAATTCCTTACAAGCCATGGCTTAGGCGATGGGGATTCGATTGAGGTGTTTAAAGATATCATGTCAGGATCCTTTGTAAGTGATCAATTATAGAATTTGCCGTATACCTTAATACGTATAGACCACCATGCGCGCACTCTCGATGAGCTACTTAAGCACATGGCCAGTGTTTTCCACATCATTAACTCGATCCTGAAATGCAGTAAGTTAAAATTTGAGATCGATTGCGAACACGTATATATTGATTTTCATTATGATCTTAATATTACTATTTCAGAGGAATTGCTTACAAGCCATGGCTTAGGCGATGGAGATTCGATTGAGGTGTTTAAACGTCGACCTCAGCGGACAAGCTTGCGCCAACTAACCTAGAGCAACACAGTCATCTCTGACCAATCATAGTCGCACCGCCTCCTAGAGGATGCGATTGTCCTCAACCCGCCCGATCCATCCATATCCAAGTTAGAGCTCGGCGTCCTCGACGACGCCAATCGGAGGACGATGACGAAGATGATGACCATGGAGAACGATTGCGGGGATGGTGATGACGATGGCGAGCTTGGTGCCAAGGCGGAGGCGACAGGTTAGGTGCGGCATGTCAGCAACATATCCAAGATCAGAGAGGCATGGTAGACTTCGATGACGACAAGGGTTTGACGAAGCAGAGCGTCAGTGGAAGAAGGATGTGAGCTTCTGGTTTGTTGTTTCGATAAGAAGGGGGAGAGAGAGAGAGAGAGAGGCTGTTGAATGAGGGTGAGGGTACCTTTTTATAAGATTAATTGGAATGGGTTTAGTGAAATTATTTTTATTCAAGTGGGCATTGATTTTGCTGTTTTTGTGTAAATGAGCTTTTTCCCATATATATATATATATATGCATATGTGTGTGTATATATATATTTTATTACAATTCCTGTTTTTTAACAAGTATATTCTCATATTTATATGTATTTTTACACTGTATTTTAGTGTTCAATCTAGATAGTGATGAAAAGAAAAAGAAAAAGAAAATGCTAGAAATTATATATTTTTTAAATATAAAAGAAAGACAAATTTTTTTTTCTGTTAATAAAAATACAAAATAATCTAGAGCCATTGAATTTAGAATGATAAGATTATCTTTTTTCTTAAAAACAACATGACATAATCTTTTTTAATTAGTGATATGTCTAGGTGGCATTAAGACCACAAATCTTAGGCCTTATTAAGGCCAAAAATCATTTTCCTATTAGAGACAATAAGTTATAAGAGCTAGCTCATTGATGAGAGAATATGGTACAGCGTTCAGACTTGAGATCTTATATATACCATGGAAGAAAATGATTCTTGGCCTTAATAAGGCCTAAAATTTATAGCTTTAATCTTATGTGACATATTATGTCACCTAGACATATCACTAATTAAAAAGATTATGTCATGTCGTTCTTAAGTAAAAATACAATTTTATCCTTCCAAATTAAATGGCTCTAGATTATTTTGTTGTTTTATTAATAGAAAAAAATTGATTTGTCTTTCTTTTATAATTAAAAAATATATATTTCTAGCATTTTCTTTTTCTCGTTTTCTTTTCATCACTATCATGCTTAGATTTAATGTAATATATAATGTGAAAATACATACATTTATGAGAATATAATTGTTCAAAAACACGAATTCTTATGAAATATATATATATATATATACACATATATAGTTTGTCCAAGAAAAAACAATTTCGTCCAGGAATTTTTTTTCACATATATATATATATAATTGGTCCAAAATAATATATATATATATATATATATATATCACACACATGTAATCATCCAAAAGAAATTCGATATAGATTTTTCTATTTTTTATTTTATTTTAAAATTTTGTTACATAATATGGCTTATATATAGATATTATAATTTTAAACTGTAAAAATAAAATATTAAAATTGAACTAAATTTTGATTCACAAAGATAGAAGAAAATTTTAAGAAATTTACAAAATTGATTTATGGTATAAAAGCTTAATTTGGTATGATTATTAACTTGGTCATTATTATTAATAAATTAACTAAATTTGGTATATACGATCTATATTGAAAGGGTAAGAGAATATTTCATATTAGTATGTAGCATCCATTAATTATTAAGGTTAAGAATGTATTTTTATCTAAGAATGAAATGACATGATTTATTAAATTGATGATGTGCTTATGTGACATGACATGCCACATAAAATTAAGGTCATAAATCTTAGGCATCATTAAGACCCTCTATCACTACCCTACCATAGAATGAGGTCAATTAAGGATATCTCTCACCTTTGGTAGAGACCGGAGAGAAACATACAGAGTTAGTACGTGTTTCATTGGTTGAAAATAAAAGAAAAAAAATAGATATACATGAGACAGTAAAGAAAATTGGATGGAGAGAGCAGATAGATAATTTTAAGTGATTCATGCATGATCACTTATATAATTGAGCAATCATGTTTTACCTGATGGATTTGGATTTAACCGTTAAATTTAAATGAGCTATAATCTAATGGTGATTTGTACAATTCCCCATAGTCAGCTAGTGATCCGGTGAAGGAGATTGTATAATTGAGAGTATTGGATATAAAAACCATCATCTCATTTTTTAATTTCTGTTTCCAACACGAATAAGTCTCTGTTTTATACTGTCCGTCTCCCCGATTTAGTACTTGTCACTCTCTTAAATTTGCT
The DNA here is from genome assembly GCA_034370585.1 of Fragaria x ananassa. Lineage (NCBI taxonomy): Eukaryota > Viridiplantae > Streptophyta > Magnoliopsida > Rosales > Rosaceae > Fragaria > Fragaria x ananassa. The sequence continues at coordinate 23,748,943 of CP139762.1, read as the reverse complement.
TCGGTATTAGGTAGCTCATCTGTTGTAGGCTGCTTATCCGCTGTTACAGTTTCCTCCATGTTTTGGTTCCTCGGTTTCTTTTTCACTCTTTTACCTTGTTTGCATGGGCTCAAGGTCTCTGTCTGGGACTTGAATTGTAAAACAATGGTCACAAAGAGGAGACAGAAAATTGTTATCTTTGTAAACAGTCGCACTTAGACTTTCGCTTGGTAAAGTGTCTTGCTGGTCTAGATCTTCAAGCAAGAACATGTTTGCGCTCCTTCATAGTAAAGTAATGCTAATAGACTTACACTTCAATTATCAATCTGTCAAAGAAAATAGGCATATATACAATAAGTTTTCTTGCAGTTCGAAGTACAGGATCAGTTAATGGCTCTACCATCTAATAAGTCTTCTTATGTGACGAGTATAATCATGGTACCGGAAAGTGGTAGACTCAAAGACTCGTTTCAAGCAAAACTGCGTGAAATTGCAATATTTCAATTGGAAAACAGAAGGATGGTGGTTTGTTTTTTCTCTTCTTGGTCAGACAAGGATTATGATGGATGGGGGGGGGGGGGGGGGGGTACACTTCTCCTTCCATTTCTTCTATCTTACCGGTACAATAATGAGTCATGATAAGAAAAACATGTAAATTGCATACAGTTGGACATGAATTCGAGCTACCATGAAAGCGTATATAATACACTCTGCCATAGAAAGTCAAGAGAGGTGGGAGGAGATGCGATGTTCTATCTACGGGAGAGGTTATTTAGTAACAATATAACAGGATCGATAATGATCTCCTCATTACTACACAGCAGAATGAAGAGGCAGCTATATAGCAAGTAATTTAGTCGGAGTTACTATTAATTTTACACTACTTAAACATCTGATTCATCCTGCGTTTAACCGCAAATAGTAGTCGATCAGTCCACAGAAACCCCTTCAAGTTACTGAACTTGATGTTTCTGGTTTGCCTGCAACAAAAAGGGTTCAAAAGATGACTTGCTAGTTGCTACATACAGTTAATTAGTATATCAACTTTGTAATTGAGGGAAGAAGTCATAGAATTGCTTGTTCAAGAGCTTAATTATAGAAATGACCTCTTTATAATTTGCTGAGCTTATTAGAAGGTGAACAGGTTGTCAAATAGCTTCAGGGTGGTCTTCCATGTCCAAAAACAAATCTCTACCAACCTGTAATTGTATATCAAGTTTAGAACATCTATCATATTGAGAGATATGATGGTTTTCCTAAACAAATAAGGTACTAGTTTACTTCCGAAATGAATTGTCACTACCTGAGGGATTAGATTGGCTTTCTGAATCTGTGTGAGCAAAAGGGAAGCAAAATCGCTTGGCGCACTGTCTGCAAAAGACATGAACGGGACAGAGCTAGACTCTGGCACAGACGACGACAGCCCCTGGGACAGCATATATATCGTTTATAATGATGAAATTAAATCCTTTAGACAATTTGGTGTGTACAAATTAAGCAAGTAGTTAAATGTTATTAAGCTAAAATTTAAGTGGTTTGATGTTAACCGCAGTTCTAGTACCTCAGGAACACATGCATTTCTACTTGGATTCTGCTCACATTCAAATAGCGTGAGATTCACAAAAGCAATCATTTCCGCAAGGGACTGAACAAGGAAATGTGGTCAGTTGCTAATGAGTAATGAAACAGGACCAGGACCAGCGCTTAATTATCGAACCACCATTGAGATCATCCACATTATACTTGTTAAGCAAGACTCTTACCTCTGCTTGATTCTGTAGAAATTGAACATATTTGATGATCTCATCCAGAACATGAGCCTTGCCAGTTATCTACAATCATAAACAGAAAAAAACACTCAACTATCACAGACAGTGATTAAACTCCTATAACTAAACTCCTATTAACATAAAATAAGTGTGCATTGATCGATTGGTATGCTAACCTTATCACATCCAGGAACAAGAGATTGCAAGAGCTTCATTCTCATACGGATTTTCGCTCTTCTTGCCTGCAAAAAACCATCCAAAAATTCTTAAGATTGTGAAACCATTTAGCAAGACATTCATGTAGAACAGTGTGCGTGTGTGTGTACCCTTTCCGCAAGGCTGTGATTATCGGTTGCTTCACCCCTTCTTGCCTTAACACGAACATAATCTTCTGTTTCAACTCCTTCAGTAGAAACTCTGCTCTTCTTCCTCTTCAGCTCCTTAACTTGATCCTCCTAACCATGATTATTAACCCATTGAACATAAGCTGATGAGCAAAACATGAGCTAAGTACGTCATCAAAGATTCAAGTAGAAACAACCCGATTACCATTTTTGCTTCCTCTCTTCTTTTCTCCTCTAAGTTACCTCTGATCATGATTCATATGAACGAAGGGTGTGTACATATAGTAGTTTCAGTGTTTCACAGCGAGAGATTAACAGAACGGTCAATGCATGTGTACGTGGAATAGGTGAAAGTGACTGATCCACAGGGAGCTGGTTTTCGAGAAGCGAGTTGTATTAATGAGTTTGCATGAATTTGGAGATGCAGGGGAATCTCCAGGAGGTTTTTTCTCCCAACTGGGGAGAAACGGGCGGTGATAAATCGTTGTGTTGCTTTCTTTCTGAAATAAGCGAGACATGTTCGTGGATCTTTTGGACACGAAATATGAGCCAGTTTCACCAGGGAGAGATATATATAGCGAGAAGAGAAAAAGGCTGCCATTGGGTTTCAATCTTTGAATAGCTGAGAGGTACAAATCATAAATTTACAGTACCTGAGAAGAGGAGTGGGCTAGATTCCATTTAATGAACAAGCTTTGTATGGCTCTATGTTTATAATAGCTATGGGCACAAAAACGTACATCTGTGGCACCACCACATCAAAGAATCATAAATTCATATGCTCTTGTCATAAATTCCAAATACCAAATTTGTTCTCGAGGTTATTGATTCCCTGTTACTTTATGAACGTTACAAAACAAAAATGAATATATTTGGTTTCACATGCGGTAACGGATTCTTTGTTTTTCGTAGCAATCACACTCTGTTGGATCGAATAAAGCCTCTGCCTGATCAATATTACCACCACTATGTTTTGGAGACCTTCTTTGATTCTGATCCACACGCAGTCGCTCACCATACTCGTACATACAAATAATTAAATTTTACTAAGAAAAAGTTAAAAATTACCAAAAGTTGAGAAGCCTGTGACCCCATACATTATTTGATAAGAGTGTCCTTTAAATCAACATCTTCACAATGTATGAAGGTGTGTATATTTTACATAACTTCTATTCAAAATGTTACTGCTAAAAGAGCGAGCATTGATTAATAATCATTTCGGACCAAAATCTCCTGTGTATACCGTTAGAGAGTAAAGGGCTCTTTTGCATCATAAATACCCAAATATCTACTCACTTCCTACAAATGCATACTAGGGCAGCCCTCCTACCCAAGTTCTTCCTCCACCAAATGAAGAAATTATCCATAATCGCCAAAAAAGAATATTTCTTGCGAGTACTTAAAACAGAAAGCAGAAGAACCAATTTGTTACGGCTAAGAAAGACTTGGCAGATGGCTATCGCTTGTGGACTATGACATTGAGGGTCAAAATGGCCTTTGGTGATCAGTCGTGTATTGCCTTACATTAATTACGTACTTGGTACTTTGGGGGAATCGGGGGTCTGTCATCCTTCTCACTATTTTTGGCCTTACATTAATTTCTATTTCCGTCCTTCGTATTAATTAGCTCCACAAGCCTAAATCAATCTTTCACACTATTTTTGTTTGCAATATACTTTTCCACTATTTTTATCGTTGTGATCAAATAAACAACTACGACAATTAGACCACTTCTACACATCTCTTTACCTTCACTAGCCTTCATACCCGTACGATGCGTAGGTAAACCATGTGCTTCGAATTTATACAGAAACATAAACAAATTAGAGAATGGAGAATCGAGTACAATAGAAGAAGAAAAAGAGATATCAGCGTTACAAACTAATTTTTATACCGTGAACCTGATCAGGAAGGACTACAATAAAGCAAGGATGCGTTGTTATCCCTGATGTGCATTCTTCTTGCTTCCATCTATCATTTTTCCGATCACCAACTTCGTTTTTTATTTATTCTAGTCTCCTCAATCATCCTTTCTCTTTCTCTTTTATACAAACTATGTGGGGGTGGTTATCTATCCACTGTTCTTACGTTTAGTCAGTTATTTCTCTCACATCTTTTAAAGTAAGTATCTGATAATTTATTTTGTAATATGTCTTTTACTACAATAACCCTCTTCTTTGCCGTACAAAATCAGCTTAATTGAGACAGTTTTGACAGCTCACATTTTAGTGAATTTCTTTACTCATGCCTTGATACTTGATAGTAGTAAATATAAAGATTACTCTATAAAACCACCGTAAAAAAGACAACCAATCACTTATCTTGTAAGCGGTACCTCATGCCTTATCCAACTCCTAATTAAAAAAAACAAAATAAAAAACGAACAGGGCTAGGGCGGCCATGTCATGAGCCACAACGAGCCCAGTGACTCACAACTCGCAAACATCAACCGCACCCAGAAATTTTATAATGTCATAAAAAGCTCACCAGATCGGTGACGTGTACGGTCCGGATTCAAAGTCCTCCCCACTGTTAGGGTTTTAGCCCTTACTAGAGAGAAAAGCAAACAAATACTGAAATGAAAGAAATTAAAATGCTGATATTTTCATTCACAAAGAACAAAGAAGGTTCAGTAGCTACATATAGACCAATTTAGCTAAAGTACGTGCCAAGCACATGACTAATTGACCTAATATCATAACAATCTATCCCCCCTATTAAAACTTGACCTCAAGTTTCACATTAAGAGCCAAGTGCTGCACTCCTCTGCAAGATCTCCATTCAAACCCTCTCATGAAATAGGTTGCATCACTGTTATAGTAATTATGTGGCTCAAAAGCTTTGAGCAAAGACAATGCAAGTCCCTCCATGTATATGACTGATGACAAGCCAATCCATTTGTTGTACAAAATCATGATAAGAGCTAGAGTTAGATCACCCAAGCATGAAAATATTGGAGCCTTCATAGACCTGTCCAATTGGTTGCTTACTGCGGAAGCACCTTCGCAAGCTTTAGACAATGCAGAAGCATATGAACTTGAGGACATGGGTTTCGATATTCCATCAGCAAGAAATAACAGCAAGGGTTTAGCATTTGTACAAAAAGCAAAGATTGACTTAGAATTGGAGCCAACAACATCTGCAATAGCTCCAGTAATATAAGCCTGAGTTGAGTGAGTTCCAAGCACCTTTCCTCTGCCCTCTTTTGTATTCAAGTAAACTTGTTCAAATCTGAACAGTGTAACTACGAAAATTGTTGTTGCAGCTGCTCCCTTATTGGCGAGATGGTCAACAACAGGTGGTCTGCGCACATCACCACTAGTTATCCAGAGAGAGTCACCTTCTAGCTTTGTTATCCAGATAACACAAATTGGCTCAGGAACAATGATATTTGACATGCCAACAATCAACACTTCCATGCTACCCATGCTTTGAGAATTTCAGAACATCATCCACTCTAGTTATAACAATGACTAGTATTTTGCTAGCAATTTCAACCACCCCCAGTTCATCAAAAGCAATCTCATCAGTGATATCATAGCCAATAACCATGAAGCCCTCCATGTCCAGAGTTGACTCAACAGTTTTCACAAAAACCAAAAAAGAGATTCCATTACCCTCACCGAATAAAATGCTCAAATCTTTTAATAAAAACGGCTTCATTCCTTTGCGTACCATTTCATCATCATTCACGAGAAGCTTCACTTGTAGAGAATGAGCTGATATGAGTAAATTCCCAGACTCTTTTGTCTCCCACTTATACTTTAATGTAGCACTATAATCCTCAATTCTGAAAACAGAGTGAGGTCCATTCTTCACCAAGCTCATTATGCCAAAAGGAATTACAGATTGAGCAAAAAAACTTGATTCCCGCTGATTTTTATTCAATGAGTCCTCCATAACACCAAGAAGTTCACCATTAAAGCTCTTATACTTGTAGAAGTAAGAAAATCTTGCAATTGCATGATAAACACCCAACATACTTGACAATGAATCTGCAAAGTCTATTTGCCCCGTTAAAGAATGCATAGCACACATACATAATACAATGTTTCCTGCAATCAGTTTGTAGGTTTCATCATCAATTCTCAAATTGGCATATATCAAAGCTTCAAGTTTCCTGTCTTCTGGCTTCTCAACGAACTCACTATAGATTCCCTTTTCATACATCCAGGCATGTATAACTCTCCAGTCCTCTTTATGATGGTCACTCACTATCCCAACTATGTCTTCAGTAATTAAATTCCCAGCATTATCATTGAAAGCACTAAAGATCACAACAGGGAGCTTGGACAAGTCACTCAATACCACAACAAAAGCCGATTGAAAATCATGACCAGAGATAAATGCTCCTATTAGAGTAGCATATGCTTCCATGTCCAACATAAGCCACGAGTTATTAATATCCATCACCAGTTGAGTGGTTTCCACAAACCTATGCTCTTTCCCATAAGCCATCAATATTCTCCCATGCACATCAAGCCCCAAAATACCTCCCTGAGACAATGAGTTTTGAAACATTTCACAAAGTTCGTCGAATGCTTCCATGCAAAAGAGTACAATCCCTTTTGTCTCGCAATGACAAGGCTGCCAGTAGAAAATAAGCCACTGCACTATGTTAGCTTGAGATTGTGTTTCCACTGTAACTTGTGATTTCCACTTTTCCAATATTAACTCCAGCACCATTTTAGAATTCACATGCATTTTCTCATAGCTATTATCCATGCAAACATTTTCTTCACCAAAATTACCATTCAATAATCCATTGTCAACATCCATGAGAGTAAAAACCTCAACACCTAGAAATGTGTTCCCAACTGATTTGTCAAAACCATCATCCTTTTCTTCATAAATAGCCCCAAATGCCACTTCTACAGGTTGGTGAGCAAGTCCCCCACCTTTGTCTCGAATACTTGTAAGAGTTGCAACAGTCCCCCCTACACTACACAACCCTTTTGACTGAGGCATTTCATCAAGCAGGTGGAGTGCATGGCATTCTCTCCCATTCTCACCAGAATTTGGTCCTTGCAGATCATCTTGCTTAACACTAACACTACCTAGCTCACTAAGCTCTTTCACATCTCCACTATACACCTTAGCCTTCCTGTCAAAAGTCTCATCCTCTCCATTTCCGAAATTCACATCACTCCCATTCAATTTTGCAACAAGCACAAAATCTACGCCAACGCAGTCAGTACTCACAAAATTGAGATTAGGAATACTAGTGCCAGTATCACTCACCAGGCAAACATAAGTAGCGTTAAGGTTTGACTGAGCCGAAATGGCATCCTCGAGTAGAAGAGACGCAGTTGAACTCCGGAAATTGCACTTCTCGTATTTGGCTGTCTTGTGGAGCGTGGATGCTCCTAGCTTGAAACTGTGCGGTTTCTTCACTCTTCCGGTGGCCACAGTCGACTTGAGAGCCACTTGCTTGCTTCGAGCCTTCCAAAGATGAGAGTGAACAATCTCAATTTGAGTTTTGGGATCAGAAACTGGAGTTGATGATTGCTCTAGTGATCGCTGCTGGTAGTAGACTGGTTGCGACAAGGCTGGTGGTGGTGTTGTCAATCGAAATTGCTCGAACACATTTTCAATCATACTTTGCAGCTTGGATTGAAGCGATGGTAAAGTTTTATCCAGTGCACGGCTCATTGCAAGAAGAAACAAATCTTCGTCGAGCACAAGAGGTTCGACGCCGAGCGTCGGAATCGCTGGTTGCCCAGCTCCCAGATTCATGGCTCTGGATACCAATTGTTAGGGTTTTAGCCCTTACTAGAGAGAAAAGCAAACAAATACTGAAATGAAAGAAATTAAAATGCTGATATTTTCATTCACAAAGAACAAAGAAGGTTCAGTAGCTATATATAGACCAATTTAGCTAAAGCACGTGCCAAGCACATGACTAATTGACCTGATATCATAACACCCCCCAGCACTAGATTCCCTCGTCCGTATAACCCTTTTCTCTCTCTCTCTCTTCAATCTCTGGTGTACTCTCTCTATCGTCGTCTTTCTTCCTCTTCTTCTTCTGAAGCAGCGCCAATAATCCCCAGATCGCGATCTCAATCCAACTTCAATAAATCTCCCCTCTTTTCTCTTCTCTTTGAATCCGTGGCGCTAAATTTCAGATCTTTGGCAAAAAATTAAAGGAGGCAAATTAACCTAAAAGATTAAACCACCAATTGACGATTTTCTTAATTTGTTTTTGCTGAGAGTGGAAGGATTTTTGTATATATGATCGTTGGTGGATCGAATTGTTTTGGGTGGAACAATTGCACAGAAATCGAGGCAGAAGAAACCCCAGGGGGTATGATGGAAAGAGATGAGAGTAGCAGAGAAGTTGTGGATGTTGAAGAAGGTGAAATTCCCGATTCGAATTCAGTGGAGGAGATCAGTGAGGAGGATTTTGTGAAGCAGGAATCCAAGGCTGTTGCGCCGAAATCCAATGGAGGAACTGGAGATGGAGCTAGGTTTTGGACGTTTCACGAAGTCCTCGCCCATCCGCACTTTCGCGGCATCGGCGGCGGCGGTCTGGCTAACCTGGCTTGGGCTCAGGCCGTGCAGAATAAACCTTTCAATGACCTGCTTGTGAAGTTGGATTCCGACGAGAAATCGAAGCAGCAGCAGCAGCAGCAGAGGTCGTCGTCTTTGCTGCGGGTGAGCTCCGGCAATGAGAAAGTGGTGATTCTTGACAGTGGCGATGAGATGGAGGAGGAGGAGGAGGAGGAGGAGGAGGAGTTGGAGGAGGGGGAGATTGGTTTGGATTCGGAGTGCGGCGATAACGACAAGGCAGCTGGTAGTTTGGGGAATGAGGTGTGGGAGAAACGAGTGAACTTGCTAAGGGAAGCATTGGAGTCTCTGACTATTACTGAGGCCGAGAAGTAAGTGAAGTGATTGTTTTTTTTTTTTTCCGAATATGTTTGGAGTGGATTGAGAGGGAAACGTGTTGTCTCAGGTTGATTGTTGTTGGTTGATGTTTTTGCAGATCATTTGGGGATGTATGTCACCGGTTTCTTGACAGTTTGGAAAGCTTGCGAGTAGTGCTTTCAGAGATAAGTGTGTCGACTAAAGAAGCTCTTGTTCAGCAGTTGTTCAATGCTGTACGAGCTATTAGCTCTGTAAGCCTCCCAAGATTTTATCACGTTGTTAGTGCTTTCTCTAAATATTTCGGAAGTCTGGTTATTGAAGTTGTTGCTGTTTCTTGCAGGTGTTCCGCTCCATGAGCGCGGACCAGAAGGAGCAGAATAAAGATGTTCTATCTAGGTTTGTGTTAGTGTTTATGCTCATTAGTTTGTCATCAATATATATATTTTTTTAAAGCCATGTTTCATGTAGTTACTTGCTTCGTCTTGTTTCTGTTAACAGGATACTTTCTTCTGCAAAGAGTGATCCTTCTCCTTTTCCTGCAGAGCAGCTAAAAGAGGTGTGCTTTTATGTTAACGTAGTTCAGGAACATTTCACAGTCCTTGTTTGCAATCAGTTTAGCTGATTGTTGGTATGCTGGGAAGTACTGACGTTGAACATTTTTATTTTCCAGATTGAGGTGATGAGTTCCTCTATGGATTCCCCTCAAACTAAAGCAGGTACTATGGGGAATGGGATACAGTGTATCAATGGGGTTTATAAAACGGATTCTGATACTTCAGGTGCAAATGCCAGTCATGTGTTCACTTATGCAGCTAATACCGCGTCAGATACACAGGTATCGGTGGTCCATGGCAATCCAAATATATCATCTGAAGTTCCAAGATCAGGAACATCTAGTTTTAAGGGTAGGGGACTGATGCTACCCCTCTTAGACCTTCACATGGATCATGATGAAGATAGCCTTCCATCTCCTACACGAGAACCACCAGCATGTTTTCCTGTCCAGAGAGCATTGGTTTTTGAGAATGGGATGGTAAAAAAATCAGGGTTGGAGACAGCTCGGGCGGCCCTAGATGTAGAAGGTTCAAAAATGCATGTTTATGAAACTGAGGCTCTTAAGGCTGTTTCTAGCTATCAACAAAAGTTTAGTCGCAATTCTTTTTTGACGAGTGAACTTCCAAGCCCGACTCCTTCAGAAGAGGAAGGTGATAATGGGGATGATGCTGCTGTTGGGGAGGTATCTAGTTCTTCTGCGTCTAATAATGTGAGAACTCCACAACCCCCCGTTTCGGGTCGTCAAGTTGTTTCTTCTGTTCCTGCTACCACCCTCCCGGGTAGCTCTGGCATGCATGGACTAATTACTGCAAAAACTGCTTCAACTGTGAGTTCGGGGTCTAATATGCCCAATAAATCTTCAGCTAAGAGTAGAGACCCTAGGCTTCGATTTGCCAATTCTGATGCTGGTGCTTTGACCCTTAACCAACAGTCAATTCAATTGCATAATGCACCTAAAGTGGATTCTGTTATCACATTAAGCTCAAGAAAGCATAAATCCCCTGAGGATTTGAATTTTGATGGTCCTGAGTCAAAAAGACAAAGGGGTGCAAACTCAGTGGTTGGTTGGGGTGCAAAAACTTCTTTTGGAAGTGGTGGCTGGTTAGAAGACTGCAGTAGTGTCGGACCTCATTTAATTAACAGGAATCAGACCGTGGAGAAGAAAGAAGCTGATCCCAGAAAAATGGTTAATGTTTCAAGTTCTCCTGGTACTGTGGAGGGAAATTCCAATGCCCAAAATACTGCCAATGAGAAGGTGCCGTTAGTGGCCCCAAGCTTGGTTTCCTTGCCTGCAATATTTAAAGATATTGCTGTCAATCCGACCATGTTGGTTAACATACTTAAGTTAGCAGAAGCTCAGCAGAACGCTGCTGCTCCTGCTCGTAAAGAAAGTTTGACATATCCTCCAAGCTCAAGGTCAATCCCTGGAACTGCTGCATTAGTGAATGATCCATCAAAGACATCTGGAGCTTTGCTGACGCCAACCATTTGTTCACAAAAAACTCCAACGGTGTGTGCTTAATTGTATCCCTTTGATATGCATACACTTCTTTTGCTATAATCCTATTAGTTCATAATCTCTCGGATACAGTTTAAGTTACTGTTCACTAGTTAGGTGAGGAAAGTTCTTTGGTCAGTAGTTTGGTGAAAGTCCCTTTTTCTGTTATAATGTCTTTCCTTTGGCAGAGTTGTTTGATATCTTTTTTTTTTTGCTAATTAATTTCTCAAATCCTTTTATAGGTTACATATTTATTTATTTACAAATCTTGCAGGATGAGGCAGGAAAAATCCGCATGAAACTTCGGGATCCTCGTCGACTTCTTCATGGTAATGCACTTCAAATTCAAAACAGTGGAAGCGTGGGACATGAACAGGCAAGAAATATTGTACCCCCATCGTCAAGCAGTCAGGCAAACAATGATGATGTGAATGGAAAAAAGCAAGATAGTCAGGCAGATAACAATTCACTAACTTCACAGTCAGGGGCTCTAGGAGCCCCTGATATTGCTAGCCAATTCACCAAGAATCTTAAAAATATTGCTGATATTATCTCTGTTTCCCAAGTCTCAACAAGTCCAGCAACACCTTCTCAGAATCTATCTACAGAACTGATTTCAATCAACCCAGACAAAGTTGATCTGAAAGCTGAGGAACAGCATGCTGGAAGTGTTTCTGCATCCGTACCAACTGCTGCTGGTGCATCTCGTTCACCGGCCACGTGGGGAGATGTTGAACATCTATTTGAAGGATATGATGACAAGCAAAAAGCAGCTATCCAAAGAGAGAGAGCAAGAAGGATAGAAGAACAGAAGAAAATGTTTGCAGCACGCAAGCTATGCCTTGTGCTGGATCTAGATCACACCCTTCTTAATTCAGCTAAGGTAATGTCGTCGTGACGTATGGAAATGGTCTTTTGTGACCAATTGTTCTGAAGGGTTGTTACTTACATAATTTTGTTGTCACTCAGTTTGTAGAAGTTGATTCAGTGCATGATGAAATTTTGAGAAAGAAAGAGGAACAGGATCGTAAAGAGCCACAAAGACATCTCTTCCGGTTTCAACATATGGGAATGTGGACCAAATTGCGGCCTGGGGTGTGGAAATTTTTAGAGAAGGTAAGTTTGTCTTTATATTGGTCTTGACATAAATCCTCGTTTTTATATTATCTTTGAAAGTTGAGCAATTTTTGCCGCCTTGGACATCAGGCAAGTCATCTTTTTGAGATGCATCTTTACACTATGGGGAACAAGCTATATGCTACAGAAATGGCAAAAGTGTTAGATCCAACAGGCGCTCTTTTTGCTGGACGAGTTATTTCTAGAGGTGATGATGGGGATCCTTATGATGGTGATGAAAGGGTTCCTAAGAGTAAGGATCTGGAAGGAGTTTTGGGTATGGAATCAGCCGTAATAATTATAGATGATTCTGTGAGGGTCTGGCCGCATAACAAACTGAATTTGATAGTTGTAGAAAGGTAACTGTGCTCTTAAATTAAATTGAAGATTTAGTTTCTGAGTGATAGCATGTTGGATGGCATCCTTGCTTGCATCGGAGTCTTATGCATTTGTGCATTGATGGTGTACAGGTATACCTACTTTCCTTGTAGCAGACGGCAGTTTGGGCTTCTAGGTCCTTCCCTTCTTGAGATAGATCATGATGAGAGACATGAAGATGGAACCCTGGCATCCTCATTGGCGGTGATGACTGCTTCCAACTTTTTCTGATATTGCAAAAATTTGGCGACTTCTTTGCTGATTACATGGTTTTTTGCTTCTATAGGTTATTGAAAAGATACATCAGATCTTTTTCTCCCATCCTTCCCTAGATGAAGCAGATGTTAGAAATATTTTGGCTTCTGAGCAGCAAAAGATTTTGGGTGGTTGCCGTATAGTATTTAGCAGGGTGTTTCCAGTTGGTGAGGTAAATCCCCACCTACATCCTTTGTGGCAAACAGCTGAACAGTTTGGTGCTGTGTGCACCAACCAGATAGATGATCAGGTTACCCATGTAGTTGCCAATTCCCTTGGGACTGACAAGGTAGGTGTTTCTAATACTCTGATATCAGAACTGTACCTAATGCTTTGAACTTTGGTGTGTTGCCCTCTCTGCCGCTTTCTCTATGTATGACATTAATTGGTTTGAGCAGGTGAATTGGGCTCTTTCTTCTGGGAAATATGTTGTGCATCCTGGCTGGTGAGCATGATATGCTTTATTTGTTTCTGTTTTATATAAAATCACATTGTATTTTGGTTCTGACGTTCTCTTTTCCCATTTTTATCTGTCCAGGGTGGAAGCTTCAGCTTTGCTTTATCGGAGGGCAAATGAGCAAGATTTTGCCATTAAATCGTAAAGAACCAGATTCTAACCCTTTCGGTAAACTAAAACTGATGTGAACATAGGCTCACGAATCACCTTGGAGTCGTGATAGAACTCCAACCTTAGGTCTGGTCATGCGGGAGTTGAGTTGGGCTTGACCTGACACTGCTTGGCCTTGTTTTGATTCGTATGTCCACCCATTAATTGGCAATTGCACCCTAAAATTGCCTTACCAATCCTCCCAAGCATATGAAACAGCCCCGAGCCTAAAATATTGCTTTCACGGCGGGCTGTCTCCTGAAGAAGAATGAAGTAGTAATCGTGGTGGTTTGAGCATGGTGATTGTGATTTGGCTCGGAGCATTGTTCCCGTAATAGGTTTCTTCTTGAAAAATCTTGAGAGACCAGATTCCCTTGACAACTTCCAGCCATATATTAGATGTATATAGCCAGTGAGTTTGTGTGGATCCAAAACGTAAAAATAAGAGACTGAAATCCAGTGAGAAATCCTCGGAGACGATGCGGAGGGAGGGATAAGGAAGTGCCTAAGTACTTGGAAGAGGGACTGTGGTTTGGATTTGAACTTGGTGTGGTGGAATCATAGTTGACCGGGGCTGGTTGGCTAACTTTCTATTCAACTCTAGTCCCAACCTAACTAAATTGGTTTTGCAAAAAGAAAACATGGGGAATAAGTTGGTAAAAGAAATTTACTACACAGAATATCTTTGCTGGTTTTGACCTTCGGTTTCTTATGTTTTTACCATGTAGTCGATAATGATAAGTTTTTTTTTACTCAAGACAGAAAAGTTGTTGCCGGGTTTCGACCTTGTCCGTTGCTTAAGCTAGTTAAACTTCTTACATATATCACTTGAATAGAGAGACCTGGAAGGAATTTTCCTTTTAACAACTGGAGTTCAAGGCAAGGGTATCCTACGAGGTCTTCTAATCCAATCGATTTCAAATGATGATGACACATACAAGGGTTAAGGGGGGGGGGGGGGGGGGGGGGGGGGGGGGTGGTGTTGTGTTTTATGAAGCTACTGGAAGTACTTAATAGGAGCTACAATGAATAAACTGATTTCGAAGTTATAGGGCCAGAGGAAAATTGGCAGTTCATTTGTTCAGATTTGACAGCAGCATTAACAGGAAACATTTGAATGACATTGATTAAATATCAGAATTCAGAAGTAGAGGCTACCAGTGTCACTGATACTGAAACTTCAAAGCTACATGACCAGTAGCAGAGTTCTGGTGATTGCGAGAGTAAGCAATGCCAGTCTCCGTCTCTCATGGAAATCATCCATCCCCCTCCTCGCAGTCGAATCACAACACCCTCTAAACCTCAATCTCCTACCTTAATTGTTACTACAATCCCATGCTCATTGTTTGCGTTGCGGTTGGTGGCAACTGGCAAGTAACATTTGTAGTTGGTGCCATGATGGAAGGTTTTTGATACTACTACAATGGATGGTTATGGAACTCTGGTCATAGTGTCGACTAGAAATGTAACTAGTCACCATTTGAAATTCTTCCGGCTCAATAGTGCAGAACAACCCTATTGCTTGCCAGCGAACCCCTACTGTATATCGAATTACCATTCTTGCACAAGGTTAACATTATATCGAAGTTCCAAAATTTACTAGTGATTGACCTTTTAAACTTTTTTGTTGTTGTTGTTGGTGAGTTGTAGCGTGTTGATACAGCTGATTATTCAGAACTCACATTGTAGCGTGTTGATACAGTCTCATATTACATGTTCAAATTTTATTAGCATCGTGGATGTGTGAGGTGTATGTGATATTACTCATGCATATTAGTTGTCATATACGATACTGAGAAAAATTAAATTTTTGGTCACTTAAACTAACTTGTTTAGCCGGAGAGACTTTCCTAAATCATTAAAGCGAGAAGAACATTTACTGGGTTTTACATAAATAATGCATTAAGTTTTTGACTTCCAAGATAACACATATGAATGGTTTTTACACTTTGAATACAAACCTTCAAAAGAAAACTTCTTGGTTCCAGTCTTCCTGATATAATTCCATCAAAATTGACCATATT
The DNA here is from genome assembly GCA_034370585.1 of Fragaria x ananassa. NCBI lineage: Eukaryota > Viridiplantae > Streptophyta > Magnoliopsida > Rosales > Rosaceae > Fragaria > Fragaria x ananassa. The sequence continues at coordinate 23,733,551 of CP139762.1, read as the reverse complement.
TACAAGGTGCATGAATGGATACAATGCATAATCGATCTCAAACATTTTGTTGGATTAGAACGAATTGATCATGTGAGATGTTCGAGTTGCAACTGATTGATCATTTCGCCAAATTCTAGTATTTATTTCTTATTGATGGTAATAAACGGTATTTACTTGTATTAAAGGATGATTTTTTTCCCTTTTTATTGCTATATATATATATATATATATATATATATATATATATATATAGGCAACAATTAAAATCTCACAAGATGTTAGCCAAGATTTAATCCTTTGTTTTTTTTTTCCCCCACTCAACAGTCCACGTACAGTAAGTAGAGATTCAAAAGGAATTACAATTCACAAAGGCTGTCAAGTTTTGGCAAGTACTTTGTTTTGTCCTCGAATTTAGGCCGTGATTGTCCATATAAAAATACCAAATAGGGTTTCTTATCTGATCAATATATAGGAGGAGATCGATTACTGAGAAAGACAATGGCGAACTCAAAAGAGAGGTCTACCATGGACAAAGAAGACCACGCTGCGTCTTTTACATGGTGGAGGGACAGTCATAATCGTCCTCATCATTCTCAGTGGCTTCAAGCTACCCTCTCAGGTTTGTACTTATCTTTCTGAGTGCTCGGATTTAGGGTTTAGACCACAAGCTGAGTTTTGTCTAGTTGATTTGTTGATTTTGTTCACTATACGTTTATGCTTCTCTCCTTTCTTCCATGCTAAGAATTTGATGATTTCTGATCCTTAGCAATATTGAGTTTAAGGATGCAACCCTCATTCCCATTACTTTTTCTTCATGGATTAATATTAGCTCGCTTCAATGCTCGTCATGATTGATATGAAAAACTGGGGGCGTTATAAGCAAAAAAAAAAATAAAAATTGTCTCAAATAATAGTCAGACATGATTTAATTCCCCAGTTTTGATTGAAAACTTGGGGACTCGAAGCTGCTGCCACACTTGCTCCTTAGCTTGAATATTTGATTTTGTTCCTGTTGTCTTGTGGCATTCCAAGACATTTGTGTGAGTATTTAAGTGTATTTACATATATGATTCGTTATTTATACGAGTTGAAATTGAATTGCATGTTACGGATATGAAGAAGTGAATTATTACATGGAAACATGGTTATGGTGATGATATATTATTGCAGATTTGGATGAGAAGACTCAACTGATGCTGGATATTATTCAAGAAGATGGAGATTCATTTGCAAGGAGAGCTGAGATGTTTTTCAAAAAAAAACCTGAGCTGATAACCAGGTTGGAAGATTTGTACAAATCGTACCGTTCTCTAGCTGAGAACTACGATCAGCTAAGATCTGAACTGATTCAAGCTGCTCAGCTGAGATCCTTGTCTACATTAGACTCCATCAAAGTGCAAACCATCCAAAAATGCGAGAAGGAAATCTCGGGATACTTGAAACTCAAGGCAATACCAAACAGTACCATTGAAACTGAAACCACATGCAGCTCTGATGATGCTAACTTTCATGAGTACCTGCCTAGAAGGCTGGATGATAGGTTGGTGTTGATGACTAGTGAACGGAAGGACTCCTCAGCTAGCAGTGATAAGGCTATGGAGGCAGGAGGACTGAATGGCAATATGGACGAGACATTACGCAGTTTAGAGAAGGCGAAAATATTGGAGGAAAGGGTGTCAGAACTGATTGACGAAAACACGCATCAGCAGGAGAAACTGATATCGAATATTAAGGATAAGAGTGAAACAATCAAGAAGCTAAAGGAAGAGAACAGGATTTTGAGAGCTCAGATGGCAAGAGCAATCGATACGAAGAAAAACGAACTTCCAAGGTCCAAGTCCAAATTAGGGCCTTCTTTCATCGGAAGGCTTACAGGATGCACTCGATCTCCTTAACTTGTTTTAATTGACTTTGAATGTATTATCTACTATCATCCCGGTAGAATTGTTTGGTAAATTTGTCACATCAGTTTTCGTTCACTAGTTTGTTGACAAACATTGAACATCTTTTTCTGGGTTACGCAAACTTACGATTGTTCTTGTTTCAAAAATCTGTGTATCCTCTTTAATACAGATTGGTTCGCATCCATTGTGATTGTGCTTTTGCTTGTTCTCGATCGGTTAGTTTTTTCTTTCTTGCCGGTTAATGACAGTGGTTTTTGAAAATGGTAGTTTTTAATCTATGTACAAAAATCTAAGAGTGTTAAACGATTAAATTAAGTTGAAAGTTTATTGTTAGATATTCGATCATCGAGATAAAACAAAAATCTAAGACAAGTGACTGTTACGTTTATCAAACGTTTTAAAAAGTATTTCAAAGAAATATATATGTTTAAATACGTTTTGCTTACGACATGTTGAGTGATCGACGTGCGTATGTATAAGATATGTCGAGAGTTTGTTATACACGATTCATGCTTAGGTGACACGATCGAATTACCCAAAAAAAACAAAACAAACAAAAATAAACTCAAATCACCAAATAAAAAGAAGGCAAACTAAACAAATGCCTGGTGTCAATAAGGAAATTTCCAAAAATCACCGTCTTTCTTATTCGCGGTAAACAGAAAATGACCGCCACCCAAATATAACCACATCTTCAACACAGTCACTCAGAGACTGCGGTCTCTTTAATCCAAATCTCTTTCTCTTAGAGTCTGAGTCTAATAAAGGCTCCGAGCATCGAGCATTCGTGTCCGCGACGATCTAGCTCCACCAGATACTCCCCCACACTAGTGACATCACTACTCCGATGGACCGGACTCGCCGGACCGATAGCCCTGTCTACACTCGCCAATGGACCACCGACTCCCCCACCGCCACATCCCCCGCAATGTCTCCGGTGCGTGGCCACCACGCGCGCTCCTCCTCCGCCAGCGGCATCTCCAACATCAAACGCACTCAGAACTTCGCCGCCAAGGCCGCTGCTCAGCGCCTCGCGCAGGTCATGGCCTCGCAGAACACCGGTGACGACGACGACGAAGATGACGACGATCTCGGTTTCCGCTACAGTGCTCCGCCGCCGTTCTCTCTCGCCAGAAATGCCAACAGTCCCGGCGCTAAGCCCGCCGTCCCCTCCGGGAGAACCACTTCTACTAGATCGGCTTCTCCCGCGGTAAATTTCTCACTTCGATTTTAGTTTTTTACTTTTTACTGTGGTGATAGTTAGGATCGAAATGCAATTGAGTTCTGGTAGTACATTGCTCTGTGTTTTCTGATTTAAACTGGCATTATGATAGATTCTGCTGTGTTCAGTTTGATAATGTTGATTTTTGGTACAGTAGTATATGTACAACTCTGCTATTGTTAATTTGATTGTTGAAGAATGGATGTGTGCCATGTGATTAGTTGGCTCGGAACTTGGACGAAGCTGTATCGGTTCGCTCAACCTCGGCTGGAAGGGCTCTTCGTACAGCAGCACCTCCGTTGGTGCCACCTCGAACAACCTTGAGGACCGCAACGTCTATGCCACCGTTGGACCCTCCTACCATAACTAGGAAAAAAGAGAACAGGTAACAGAAGAATTATACAATGACATTTTGATAATGGTTTTCGAGCATTTTGAACACATGCCTGCGATGTAAAAGGCTAATGTCTTGCTAATAGGATCTTTTTAGGCCTGATACAATGACCCTGATTTTAGATGGAAAAGTAGATTTCTTATGGCTTTTGGAAAAACTTATGCAGTTTGCCCTGCCAGCTATAGCCGACACGTTTAGGATTAGGTGATACTACGATTTCAACGTAATTGATGGGTTTATTGCAGATTCTTATCCGAAGCAGGAAATAACAAATCAAAAGATTCAGGAGATCTATGTGAGCCTTCTGCACTGCGTGATGAAGTACGAAAACAAATCGCATTTATTTGAGTACTTCTGCGTCCAAAATATCTCATTGTATCTATTTTTGAAAGATATTAGAAGGCTATTATTTTTTTTCCTTTCCTTGAATTGAATTTTGGGTAACTATTTCATTGCAGGTGGAAGTGCTACTAGAAGAGAAGGAAAATAATCTTGATAAAGTGCACAAATTTCCCCTTGCTTTCTCTGCACTTAGTAATCAAGTGTAGTTGAGCTTATTTTTAACTTTTTGCAAAATCTCCTATAGCTCCAGCATGAAGAAGAGAGATGTGAGGAAGCAGAAGCCAGAGTTAGGGAACTTGAAAAACAGGTAATTGCCTCACATTAAGCTGCGTCATAATGTTTTGATGGGGCTTTGATAATGGATGACAGCTGTCTGCAAATCTTCAGGTTGCTGCTCTTGAAGAAGGTGTGTCATTGGAAGCTAAACTTTTAAGCAGGTATGCTTATGTTCAAATAACATTCATGCATGCCTTTTATCTCTCAGTCATTTTCTTTATTGATAGTACTTATACTTTGTAGGAAAGAAGCTGACTTGCGAAAAAAAGAGGTAATTAAGGAATAAATTTTTTTTTTCTTATTTCAAAATTCCTTGTTCATAACTCAAATATGGGTATGACTGTATGAGTTAGCCACTTGTAGTTGTTCATAGGACGCTCCAAGCACATTCCTTTCCTTTTAACACTTTAAGGAGGCTTTTTCCTCTTTATAGGCTGCTCTCAAAGATTTAAAACAACAACCAAAGGGTGGAGTTTCTGCACAGGCCGCATCTCTTCGGTCTGAAGTGGAGGTAACTATGCCATGATACCTTTCCAGCCTAGTTAAAGAATTGCTGAATCTGGAGCATAACTGAATGTTGTTTGATTCAGAAAGCAAAAGAAGCAAATGCAGCTATTATGGAACAACTACATGGAGCTGAATCTGAAGTTAAAGCCCTTCGATCCATGACTCAAAGAATGGTGCTGACTCAAAAAGAGATGGTAATGCCTCTGGGTACCTGCCTGGAACCTATTAGTATCATCTTAGGTTTAATTGTTAAATCTGCTTTTCAGGAAGAAGTAGTTCTGAAGCGATGTTGGTTAGCACGTAACTGGGGCTTGGCTGCAAGATACGGTATTCTACATCTTTATTTCTAGTAGAGAAAGCAATGACATCTATGGATGATTCTTAAAATATTATTCGGACAAATCATTGCCTATCATAGCAAAGTTTAACTACTTGTTTCTTTTAAAAAAAAAAAAAACACATAAGTTTAACTACTAACCATCTTTACAAGACAACTAAAAGAAAGCTACCTTAAGTAATGAAAGCTTCTTTTTTTTTGTATCATTGGACTTTATGGTTCTCAGCTACAGTGTTTCACTCTATCTTACACAAATTTTATTATGTCTTTAGGTATTTGTGCAGATATTGCAGTATCCAAGTACGAACGTTGGTCTTCCTTAGCTCCTCTACCATTTGAGGTCGTTGTATCTGCCGGACAAAAAGCCAAGGAGGAATCATGGGAAAAAGGTGAGTAACTATCTTGTGCTTTCAGTTGGCTTATGTTTTTCTGGTTTTCAGTAGTGATAGGAGTAGTTTACCAGGGTTTAATACTACTTTAATTGAAACAGGTGATGATGATCCTGACAAAAGAAACAAACTTGTTCAGGACTTGAATGATTTAACTGGAGAAGGAAACATTGAGAGTATGCTTGCAGTTGAGATGGGATTGAAGGAGCTTGCTTTCCTGAAGGTAATACATTGCTCTCCTTTCATTTATATATTGTTCTCTCTTTGCAGTTTTCCAAATAAAACATCAGGCATTAACAATATCATGTGTCTTTACATTGCTGTTATGTTCTCTTTTGGTAATGTAGTGCCTTGTTGTTAATATGTGTGATGGTTAATATAATGAAGGTCGAGGAGAATATTGTGCTTGCATTAGCCCAACAGCGACGATCAAACTCTGCTCGGCTATCCTTCTCGGGTATGCATTCTACTTCTACCTCTTGGGCATGTGTGGTTCAATATTCTAATGATTGCTAGCCAATCCAACTGTCCTGATACATAACTGATATTTTCAGATATGAAATCACCATCCGATCCAAAGTCTATGGAGGCAATTGGTATGTCTTTCTTATTCCTCTATGTCAAACGGACTGTATTCCGATAACAAAGAAATGAACATAAGAATCTGTGTAGTTCATTCTAGAACAACAATTAATAACCATGCATCAGCATGCAATAAATTTACCTCGACAGAATGTGCATTTATGGAAAGATCATGTGCTGACTGTTGTTAATGTGCCATGATGCAATTCTAAGCACTAATTTCTCCACTGTGTGATAATGACCTGAATGTGTTCAATTGTTTTGTTGCAGAGTTGAGTCCAGAGGAGTCTGAAGATGTTCTATTCAAGGAGGTATGAAATTTCATTTGAGCTGAATTTGTATCTCATTCAGTTAATAACATACCTGTGTATACAATTAAATCTGCCCTATAATTGCAATAAGTATGACTTTCATGGTTGAAAGAACATTTTGTTTCAGGTGAGTCCTTTGTCCTAATTGGGTCTTATAAATGAGCTTGATTTCATCAGCCTTTGCCGTACACTGTTTAAGCACTATATTGACCATATTCTTTTTCCATACATGTCACTTCATAACATGGCTCCTCTTAATAGAATAAAGCTAACTATTTCAAGCCGTACAGTGTGGTTCAAATAGTCTCTCGTCATAACATGGTTTAAAGTCACTAGTCCTTTAATAATGTTTTAAGTCACGAACATCCTAGTTCACATACTTCTTATGATCTGTTTTCCACATTGAATTTCTGCAATGGAATTGCTTATAACATTCAGCTTTAACAGGCTTGGCTTACTTACTTTTGGAGAAGAGCCAAAGTTCTTGGAATAGAGGAGAACATTGCCAAAGAAAGAGTTCAGTTTTGGATTAACCGCAGTGGGCATGCACCATCTTCACATGATGCTGTTGATGGTAATATTACTAATATATATCCTAGTGTCATATGCTTAAATTCCCTGTTTAGTAATGCTCAACTCCCCAACTCCCTCTTTGGGGCCTTTTCACTGGTTGTGCATGCTCAGTCAATCAGTTTGTCCCGTCCTTGAAATGTCACTGATTCAATGTTTAAGATAGTCTGAGCAGAATAGGTTCACTGATTATCACTAGTCATCACAAAAATTCATGCTCTATATTTTTAGTTTCTGATTGGATTCTTGCTTCTGTGCGTTGACAGTCGAGGAAGGGCTTATGGAACTCAGGAAACTGGGGATTGAGCACAGGCTTTGGGAAGAATCGCGCAAGACTCTTCCACGGTAAAAGTGGGTTCATAGTTAAGATCCATTGGTACACATGAAAACTGGAGTTCTTTTTTTTTTCTTTCTTTCTTTTTATATATCTTTTTCCACTCACTGAGGCCTGATGGTACCTTTTCGGTCATTAATTTGTGCCTTCAAAGGGCATCTGTAAGTCCTTATTACAAATGTATATAATGTATTCGAATATACCAAGTTTGTGTGACTTCCACTCTAATTCTTCCATATACAATCTACAAGGTTAATTATCATTAATGTGGCATTGAACTAGTTTGAAACAGCATAACCACCGAAGACTCATTTCTAATACTTAACCACCGAAAGTCTGAAACAATAACTTGGTGTATAACTGTATATTGCTGGCTGTGTGGTTTGTTGGCCTTGAGCAACTCTCTAGGTCTCTTCAGTTCGACTAGTATAAAGAGGTTTAACCGGGTGTATTTTTTTATATGAATAAATGTAACGTCAAGAAAATGTAACGTCAAGAAAGAGGAAATACTCTATCCGAAACCAAAGAACAAAAGCTTTTGGTAACATGAAAGACAAAGGATATACAAATCTATGCTTCAATAAACATTTATTCAAATATGTCCAAGTTAATTAGTTCGAACCTGAAGGTCTTCGTCTTGGCGTTGAGCTCCTTGCCCACATTAACCACCTCCAGGGTCTCGCGTGTATGGTTGTCAAGGACTGGGTGCTCCTACAAACTCAATTGGCGTAATATTAACCATGTAAATCAGACAGATCATATTAGGTGCTATGCATTCGAACCTGAAGGCCTTCGTCTTGGCGTCGAGCTCTTTGCCCACATTAACCACCTCCAGGGTCTCGCGTGTATGGTTGTCAAGGACTGGGTGCTCGTACAAACTCTATTGGCGGAATATTAACTATGTAAATCAAACATATCATATTAGGTGCTATGCGTTCCTCACGGATGATGCGATTTTCCATTACCCCGTAAACCTAAATGAGGAGTCGAAGGCGAAGTTCATGAAGAGCGAACCATCATTTCAATATCAATTCTTTATTCTCCTCATCCACAAACTCAGTTGTTTCGACTCCTTGGACGAGAGACAAACTAGTTCGAATTTACATGTTCATAATGCACAAAAGGAACTTAATTAGCAATGATTTTATGCGAAAATTATACACTATAGACATTTCTTAACATCTTTTGAACTATTCTAGTATAAAAAATGATGTATTGCGCCTCATTTTCAAGTTTCAACCAATTCGAGCCAAAACCTCTAGCTATATAGTACACGAGTTTCTGGCCAGTTTCACTATTTTAGGACATCCGGCTTTTTCTAGTTTGGGTATGATTATAGACATTTCCTAACATATTTTAAACCATTCTAGTATCAAAAATGAGGTATTGCTCCTCATTTTAAAGTTTCACCCATTTTATGTCAAAACCCCTACTTATAGCACACCTGTTTTTATATTGATTCACAATATTTATACATCCGGCTTTTTCTAGTTTATGTATGCTTATAGACATTTCTTAACATCTTTTGAACCATTCTAGTATAAAAAAATGATGTATTGCACCTCATTTTAAATTTTTATCCAATTCGAGCCAAAACCTCTAGCTATATAGCACACGAATTTCTGGCCAGTTTCACTATTTTAGGACATCCGGGTTTTTCTAGTTTGGGTGTGCTTATAGACATTTCCTAACATATTATAAACCATTCTAGTATCAAAAATGAGGTATTGCTCCTCATTTTCAAGTTTCAACCATTTTATATCAAAACCCCTACTTATAGCACACCTCTTTCTAGACTGTTTCACATTATTTAGACATCCGGTTTTTTCTAGTTTATGTCTGCTTATAGACATTTCTTTACATCTTTTGAACCATTCTAGTATAAAAAATGATGTATTGCGCCTCATTTTCAAGTTTCATCCAATTCGAGCCAAAACCTCTAGCTATATAGCACACGAGTTTCTGGCCAGTTTCACTATTTTAGGACATCCGGCTTTTTCTAGTTTGGGTGTGCTTATAGACATTTCCTAACTTATTTTAAACCATTCTAGTATAAAAAATGAGGTATTGCTCCTCATTTTCAAGTTTCACCCATTTTATTTCAAAACCCCTATCTATAGCACACAGGTTTCTAGACCGTTTCACATTATTAAAACCTCCGGCTTTTTCTAGTTTACGCATGCTTATAGACATTTCTTAACATATTTTGAACCATTCTAGTATAAAAAATGATGTATTACGCCTCATTTTCAATTTTCATCCAATTCGAGACAAAACCTCTAGCTATATAGCACATGAGTTTCTGGCCAGTTTCCCTATTTTAAGACATCCGGTTTTTTCTAGTTTGGGTGTACTTATAGACATTTCCTAACATATTTTAAACCATTCTAGTATCAAAAATGAGGTATTGCTCCTCATTTTCAAGTTTCACGCATTTTATGTCAAAACTCATACTTATAGCAAACATGTTTCTAGACGGTTTCACATTTTTTAGACATCCGGCTTTTTCAAGTTTATGTATGCTTATAGACATTTCTTAACATCTTTTGAACCATTCTAGTATAAAAAATGATGTATTGCGCCTCATTTTCAAGTTTCATCCAATTCGAGCCAAAACCTCGACCTATATAGCTAACGAGTTTCTGGCTCGTTTCACTATTTTTAGACATCTAGTTTTTTCTAGTTTGGTTATGATTATAGACATTTCCTAACATATTTTAAACCATTCTAGTATCAAAAATGAAGTATTGCTCCTCATTTTCAAGTTGCACCCATTTTATTTCAAAACCCCTACCTATAGCACACTTGTTTTTAGACTGTTTCAAATTATTTAGACATACTGCTTTTTTTAGTTTAAGTATGCTTATAGACATTTCTTAACATCTTTTGAACCATTCTAGTATAAAAAATGATGTACTGCGCCTCATTTTCAAGTTTCATCCAATTCGAGCCAAAACCTCTAGCCATATAGCACACGAGTTTCTGGTCAGTTTCACTATTTTAGGACATTCGGCTTTTTCTACTTTGGCTGTGCTTATAGACATTTCCTAACATATTTTAAACCATTCTAGTATCAAAAATGAGGTATTGCTTCTCATTTTCAAGTTTCACCCATTTTATTTCCAAACCCCTACTTATAGCACACCTGTTTCTAGACTGTTTCACATTGTTTAGACATCCGACTTTTTCTAGTTTAGGTATGCTTATAGACATTTCTTAACATCTTTTGAACCATTCTAGTATAAAAAATGATGTTTGCGCCTCATTTTCAATTTTCATCCAATTCGAGCCAAAACCACTATCTATATAGCACACGAGTTTCTGGCTAGTTTCACTATTTTAGGACTTCCGGCTTTTTCTAGTTTGGGTGTGCTTATAGACATTTCCTAACTTATTTTAAACCATTCTAGTATCAAAAATGAGGTATTGCTCCTCATTTTCAAGTCTCACCCATTTTATTTCAAAACCCCTATCTATAACACACATGTTTCTAGACTGTTTCACATTATTAAAACCTCCGGCTTTTTCTAGTTTACGCATGCTTATAGACATTACTTAACATCTTTTGAACCATTCTAGTATAAAAAATGATGTATTGCGTCTCATTTTCAAGTTTCATCCAATTCGAGCCAAAACCTCTAGCTATATAACACACGAGTTTCTGGCCAGTTTCCCTATTTTAGGACATTCGGCTTTTTCTAGTTTGGGTGTGCTTATAGACATTTCCTAACATATTTTAAACCATTTTAGCATCAAAAATGAGGTATTGCTCCTCATTTTCAAGTTTCACCCATTTTATGTCAAAACCCCTACCTATAGCACACCTGTTTTTAGATTGTTTCACATTATTTAGACATCCTGCTTTTTCTAGTTTAGGTATGTTTCTTAACATCTTTTGAACCATTCTAGTATAAAATGTGATGTATTGCGCCTCATTTTCAAGTTTCATCCAATTCGAGCCAAAACCTCTAGCCGTATAGCACACGAGTTTCTGGTCAGTTTCACTATTTTAGGACATCCGGCTTTTTCTACTTTGGCTGTGCTTATAGACATTTCCTAACATAATTTAAACCAATATTCTAATATCAAAAATGAGGTATTGCTTCTCATTTTCAAGTTTCACCCATTTTATTTCCAAACCCCTACTTATAGCACACCTGTTTCTAGACTGTTTCACATTGTTTAGACATCCGACTTTTTCTAGTTTAGGTATGCTTATAGACATTTCTTAACATCTTTTAAACCATTCTAGTATAAAAAATGATGTTTGCGCCTCATTTTCAATTTTCATCCCATTCGAGCCAAAACCACTAGCTATATAGCACACGAGTTTCTGGCTAGTTTCACTATTTTAGGACTTCCTGCTTTTTCTAGTTTGGGTGTGCTTATAGACATTTCCTAACTTATTTTAAACCATTCTAGTATCAAAAATGAGGTATTGCTCCTCATTTTCAAGTATCACCCATTTTATTTCAAAACCCCTATCTATAGCACACAGGTTTCTAGACTGTTTCACATTATTAAAACCTCCGGCTTTTTCTAGTTTACGCATGCTTATAGACATTACTTAACATCTTTTGAACCATTCTAGTATAAAAAATGATGTATTGCGTCTCATTTTCAAGTTTAATCCATTTCGAGCCAAAACCTCTAGCTATATAACACACGAGTTTCTGGCCAGTTTCCCTATTTTAGGACATCCGGCTTTTTCTAGTTTGGGTGTGCTTATAGACATTTCCTAACATATTTTAAACCATTCTAGCATCAAAAATGAGGTATTGCTCCTCATTTTCAAGTTTCACCCATTTTATGTCAAAACCCCTACCTATAGCACACCTGTTTTTAGACTGTTTCACATTATTTAGACATCCTGCTTTTTCTAGTTTAGGTATGTTTCTTAACATCTTTTGAACCATTCTAGTATAAAAAGTGATGTATTGCGCCTCATTTTCAAGTTTCATCCAATTCGAGCCAAAACCTCTAGCAATATAGCACAAGAGTTTCGGGCCAGTTTCACTATTTTAGGACATCCGGTTTTTTCTAGTTTGGCTATGCTTATAGACATTTCCTAACATATTTTAAACCATTATAGTATCAAAAATGAGGTATTGCTTCTCATTTTCAAGTTTCACCCATTTTATTTCTAAACCCCTACTTATAGCACACCTGTTTTTAGACTGTTTCACATTGTTTAGACATCCGGCTTTTTCTAGTTTAGGTATGCTTATAGACATTTCTTAACATCTTTTGAACCATTATAGTATAAAAAATGAGGTATAGCGCCTCATTTTCAAGTTTCATTCAATTCGAGTCTAAACCTCTAGCTATATAGCACACGAGTTTCTGACCAGTTTCACTATTTTTAGACGTCCAGTTTTTTCTAGTTTGGGTATGATTATAGACATTTCCTACCATATTTTAAACCATTCTAGTATCAAAAATGAGCTATTGCTCCTCATTTTCAAGTTTCACCCATTTTATTTCCAAACCCCTACTTATATCACACCTGTTTCTAGACTGTGTCACATTGTTTACACATCCGGCTTTTTCTAGTTGGTATGCTTATAGAAATTCTTAACATCTTTTGAACCATTCTAGTATAAAAACTGATGTATTGCGCCTCATTTTCAAGTTTCATCCAATTCGAGCCAAAACCTCTAGCTATATAGCACACGAGTTTCTGGGCAGTTTCACTATTTTTAGACATCCCGTATTTTCTAGTTTGGGTATGATTATAGACATTTTCTAACATATTTTAAACCATTCTAGTATCAAAAATTAGGTATTGCTCCTCATTTTCAAGTTTCACCCATTTTATGTCAAAACCCCTACATATAGCACACCTGTTTCTAGACTGTTTCACATTATTTAGACATTCGGCTTTTTCTAGTTTAGGTATGCTTATAGACATTTCTTAACATCTTTTGAACCATTCTAGTATAAAAAATGATGTATTGCGCCTCATTTTCAAGTTTCATCCAATTCTAGCCAAAACCTCTAGCTATATAGCACACGAGTTTCTGGCCAGTTTCACTACTTTTGGACATTCGGCTTTTTCTAGTTTGGGTGTGCTTATAGACATTTCCTAACTTATTTTAAACTATTCTAGTATCAAAAATGAGGTATTGCTCCTCATTTTCAAGTCTCACCCATTTTATTTCAAAACCCTTATCTATAGCACACAGGTTTCTAGACTGTTTCACATTATTAAAACCTCCGGCTTTTTCTAGTCACGCATGCTTATAGACATTTCTTAACATCTTTTGAACCATTCTAGTATAAAAAATGATGTATTGCGCCTTATTTTCAATTTTCATCCAATTCGAGCCAAAACCCCTAGCTATATAGCACACGAGTTTCTGGCCAGTTTCACTATTTTAGGACATCCGGCTTTTTCTAGTTTAGGAGTGCTTATAGACATTTCCTAATTTATTTTAAACCATTCTAGTTTCAAAAATGAGGTATTGCTCCTCTTTTTCAAGTCTCACCCATTTTATTTCAAAACCCCTATCTATAGCACACATGTTTCTAGATTGTTTCATATTATTAAAACCTCCGGCTTTTTCTAGTTTACGCATGCTTATAAATATTTCTTAACATCTTTTGAACCATTCTAGTATAAAAAATGATGTATCGCGCCTCATTTTCAATTTTCATCCAATTCGAGGCAAAACCTCTAGCTATATAGCACACGAGTTTCTGGCAAGTTTCCTTATTTTAGGACATCCGGCTTTTTCTAGTTTGGGTGTGCTTATAGACATTTCCTAACATATTTTAAACCATTCTAGTATAAAAAATGAGGTATTGCTCCTAATTTTCAAGTTTCACCCATTTTATGTCAAAACCCCTACTTATAGCACACCTGTTTCTAGACTGTTTCACATTATTTAGACATCCGGCTTTTTCTAGTTTAGGTATGCTTATAGACATTTCTTAATATCTTTTGAACCATTCTAGTATAAAAAATGATGTATTGCGCCTCATTTTCAAGTTTCATCCAATTCTAGCAAAAACCTCTAGCTATATAGCACACGAGTTTCTGACCAGTTTCACTACTTTTGGACATCCGGCTTTTTCTAGTTTGGGTGTGCTTATAGACATTTCCTAACTTATTTTAAACTATTCTAGTATCAAAAATGAGGTATTGCTCCTCATTTTCAAGTCTCACCCATTTTATTTCAAAACCCTTATCTATAGCACACAGGTTTCTAGACTGTTTCACATTATTAAAACCTCCGGCTTTTTCTAGTTTACGCATGTTTATAGAAATTTCTTAACATCTTTTGAACCATTCTAGTATAAAAAATGATGTATTGAGCCTCATTTTCAATTTTCATCCAATTCGAGCCAAAACCACTATCTATATAGCACACGAGTTTCTGGCCAGTTTCACTATTTTAGGACATCCGACTTTTTCTAGTTTAGGTGTGCTTATAGACATTTCCTAATTTATTTTAAACCATTCTAGTTTCAAAAATGAGGTATTGCTCCTCTTTTTCAAGTCTCACCCATTTTATTTCAAAACCCCTATCTATAGCACACATGTTTCTAGATTGTTTCATATTATTAAAACCTCCGGCTTTTTCTAGTTTACGCATGCTTATAGACATTTCTTAACATCTTTTAAATCATTCTAGTATAAAAAATGATGTATCGCGCCTCATTTTCAATTTTCATCCAATTCGAGCCAAAACCTCTAGCTATATAGCATACGAGTTTCTGGCAAGTTTCCTTATTTTAGGACATCCGACTTTTCTAGTTTGGGTGTGCTGACAGACATTTTCTAACATATTTTAAACTATTCTAGTATAAAAAATGAGGTATTGCTCCTCATTTTCAAGTTTCACCCATTTTATGTCAAAACCCCTACTTATAGCACACCTGTTTCTAGACTGTTTCACATTATTTAGATATCCGGCTTTTTCTTGTTTAGGTATGCTTATTGACATTTCTTAACATCTTTTGAACAATTCGTATAAAAAGTGATGTATTGCGCCTCATTTTCAAGTTTCATCCAATTCGAGCCAAAACCTCACGAGTTTCTGGCCAGTTTCACTATTTTAGGACATCCGGCTTTTTCTAGTCTGCTTATTATTATAGACATTTCCTAACATATTTTAAACCATTTTAGTATGAAAAATGAGGTATTGCTCCTCATTTTCAAGTTTCACCCATTTTATGTCAAAACCCCTACTTATAGCACACTTGTTTCTAGACTGTTTCACATTATTTAGACATCCGGCTTTTTCTAGTTTAGGTATGCTTATAGACATTTCTTAATATCTTTTGAACCATTCTAGTATAAAAAATGATGTATTGCGCCTCATTTTCAAGTTTCATCCAATTCTAGCCAAAACCTCTAGCTATATAGCACACGAGTTTCTGACCAGTTTCACTACTTTTGGACATCCGGCTTTTTCTAGTTTGGGTGTGCTTATAGACATTTCCTAACTTATTTTAAACTATTCTAGTATCAAAAATGAGGTATTGCTCCTCATTTTCAAGTCTCACCCATTTTATTTCAAAACCCTTATCTATAGCACACAGGTTTCTAGACTGTTTCACATTATTAAAACCTCCGGCTTTTTCTAGTTTACGCATGTTTATAGAAATTTCTTAACATCTTTTGAACCATTCTAGTATAAAAAATGATGTATTGAGCCTCATTTTCAATTTTCATCCAATTCGAGCCAAAACCACTATCTATATAGCACACGAGTTTCTGGCCAGTTTCACTATTTTAGGACATCCGACTTTTTCTAGTTTAGGTGTGCTTATAGACATTTCCTAATTTATTTTAAACCATTCTAGTTTCAAAAATGAGGTATTGCTCCTCTTTTTCAAGTCTCACCCATTTTATTTCAAAACCCCTATCTATAGCACACATGTTTCTAGATTGTTTCATATTATTAAAACCTCCGGCTTTTTCTAGTTTACGCATGCTTATAGACATTTCTTAACATCTTTTAAATCATTCTAGTATAAAAAATGATGTATCGCGCCTCATTTTCAATTTTCATCCAATTCGAGCCAAAACCTCTAGCTATATAGCACACGAGTTTCTGGCAAGTTTCCTTATTTTAGGACATCCGACTTTTCTAGTTTGGGTGTGCTGATAGACATTTTCTAACATATTTTAAACTATTCTAGTATAAAAAATGAGGTATTGCTCCTCATTTTCAAGTTTCACCCATTTTATGTCAAAACCCCTACTTATAGCACACCTGTTTCTAGACTGTTTCACATTATTTAGATATCCGGCTTTTTCTTGTTTAGGTATGCTTATTGACATTTCTTAACATCTTTTGAACAATTCGTATAAAAAGTGATGTATTGCGCCTCATTTTCAAGTTTCATCCAATTCGAGCCAAAACCTCACGAGTTTCTGGCCAGTTTCACTATTTTAGGACATCCGGCTTTTTCTAGTCTGCTTATTATTATAGACATTTCCTAACATATTTTAAACCATTTTAGTATGAAAAATGAGGTATTGCTCCTCATTTTCAAGTTTCACCCATTTTATGTCAAAACCCCTACTTATAGCACCTCTTTCTAGACTGTTTCATATTATTTAGACATCCGGTTTTTTCTATTTTAGGTATGTTTATAATCATTTCTTTACATCTTTTGAACCATTCGAGTATAAAAAATAATGTATTGCGCCTCATTTTCAAGTTTCATCCAGTTCGAGCCAAAACCTCTAGCCATATAGCACACGAGTTTCTGGCCAGTTTCACTATTTTAGGACATCCGGCTTTTTCTAGTTTCGGTGTGCTTATAGACATTTCCTAACTTATTTTAAATCATTCTAGTATCAAAAATGAGGTATTGCTCCTCATTTTCAAGTTTTACCCATTTTATATCAAAAACCCTATTTATAGCACACAAATTTCTAGACTGTTTCACATTATTAAAACCTCCGTCTTTTTCTAGTTTAGGTATGCTTATAGACATTTCTTAACATCTTTTGAACCATTCTAGTATAAAAAATGATGTCTTGCGCCTCATTTTCAATTTTTATCCAATTCGAGCCAAAACCTCTAGCTATATAGCACACGAATTTCTGGCCAGTTTCACTATTTTAGGACATCCGGCTTCTTCTAGTTTGGGTGTGCTTATAGACATTTCCTAACATATTTTAAACCATTCTAGTATCAAAAATTAGGTATTTCTCTTTATTTTCAAGTTTCAACCATTTTATGTCAAAGCCCCTAGTTATAGCACACCTCTTTCTAGACTGTTTCACATTATTTAGACATCCGGCTTTTTCTAGTTTAGGTATGCTTATAGACATTTCTTAATATCTTTTGAACCATTCTAGTATAAAAACTGATGTATTGCGCCTCATTTTCAAGTTTCATCCAATTCTAGCCAAAACCTCTAGCTATATAGCACACGAGTTTCTGGCCAGTTTCACTACTTTTGGACATCCGGCTTTTTCTAGTTTGGGTGTGCTTATAGACATTTCCTAACTTATTTTAAACTATTCTAGTATCAAAAATGAGGCATTGCTCCTCATTTTCAAGTTTCACCCATTTTATTTCAAAACCCCTATCTATAGCACACAAGTTTCTAGACTGTTTCACATTATTAAAACCTTCGGCTTTTTCTAGTTTAGGTATGCTTATAGACATTTCTTAACATCTTTTGAACCATTCTAGTATAAAAAATGATGTATTGCTCCTCATTTTCAATTTTCATCCAATTCGAGCCAAAACCTCTTGCTATATAGCACACGAGTTTCTGGCCAGTTTCACTTTAGGACATCCGGCTTTTTCTAGTTTGGGTGTGCTTAGAGACATTTCCTAACATATTGTAAACCATTCTGTTATCAAAAATGAGGTATTGCTCCTCATTTTCAAGTTTCACCCATTTTATGTCAAAACCCCTAATTATAGCACACTTGTTTCTAGACTGTTTCACATTATTTAGACATCCGGTTTTTTCTAGTTTAGGTATGCTTATAGACATTTCTTAACATCTTTTGAACCATTATAGTATAAAAATGATGTATTGCGCATCATTTTCAAGTTTTATCCAATTCGAGCCAAAACCTCTAGCTATATAGCACACGAGTTTCTGACCGATTTCATTATTTTAGGACATCCGGTTTTTCTAGTTTAGGTGTGCTTATAGACATTTCCTAACATATTTTTAACAATTCTAGTATCAAAAATGAGGTATTGCTCCTCATTTTCAAGTTTCAACCATTTTATGTCAAAACCCCTACTTATAGCACACCTCTTTCTAGACTGTTTCACATTATTTAGACATCCGGCTTTTTCTAGTTTAGGTCTGCTTATAGACATTTCTTTACATCTTTTGAACCATTTCAGTATAAAAAATGAGGTATTGCCCCTCATTTTCAAGTTTCACCCATTTTATGTCAAAACCCCTACCAATAGCACACTTGTTGCTAGACTGTTTCACTTTTTTTAGACCTCCGGCTTTTTCTTGTTTGAGTATGTTTATAAATATTTCCTGACATCTTTTGAACAATTCTAGTATCGAAATTGAGATATTACCCCTCATTTTCAAGTTTCATCCAATTCAAGCCAGCTATATAGCACACGAGTTTCTGGTCAGTTTCACTACTTTTAGACTTCCGGCTTTTTCTGTTTTTAACTTTTTTTTGTCTTCATCCTTCTGTGTAGACAATTCTTATAGGAAGACTCGTTGTTTGGGTCGAAGATTACAAAGATGGATTTGGGGCAGGTGATAATGGACAAGGCAGTGGCAAACAATGTCATAGATTGCTTCGGTGCCTTTATAATTGACAAAATTTCTCAGAAGCATGACATGGGTAAGGACTGGAACTATTTTCATTCTACATATAATTGACAAAATTTCTCAAAAGCATGACAAGTGAGGCGAAGTTGCACAACACACTGGTTGTCTTCCAAATTCAACCCCATCATTTTTACCACCTTGATTCAATGATAGCAACAAGAGGAAATGGGGATAGTGGACAAACATGGGAAGATGCAAAAAAGACGGTAAACAACTCTTGCTACGTATTTGTTGTGAAACTATTATGTCGGTGTTGTGTAGCTATAGAGAAACTGTTATGTAGCTGCTGTGAAACTATTGTATGTTGTTGTGTAGAGGTATGTAACTCTATTTAATCTTAAGAAATTGATTTTTTGTTTAATGAATCTGTTGTGCAAGCAACCATGGTTGATTTATGGATGACCGCAGTAAGAAAGCAAGCTAATAACATGCTGAAGTAAGGGTACCGTAGAAAATTTGACATAAACATGAGCACTTTAGTGAAACTGGTAATGAAAGCAGATTAACTCATAGAAAAAGAGATAAACACTATAAATTGGGTCAAGACAAACTATATCGGAAAGATTCCGATCATTCATGAAATCGATGGACCACTACCTCAACAAGATCCTGAATCGTAAGTTTTAAAAGTTTTCAATTGTTCATTTAATGTATAAGGTTTGGTTAGGTAACTAGTAATGTAACTAGTTGTGTAAATGTTCATGTAACTATTGATATATCATTTACGAACTGGTCACTTGAGTTGTTTGACTTGAATTTTTATTGAAAAATATAGGCACATATGCCTAACTGACGCACTTGAACAACACTTAGACCGGTCATAACCGCCAAACTCACCTAAACCAGAACCGCCAAACTCACCTAAACTAGAACCGCCAAAGACACGATAGTAGCACCAGCTACAAGTTACAGCAAACCGATCGTCAAACGGAGCCAGGACATGCCCGCACGCGCGGCCCTAATACCGTTCGGTAAGACAATATTAAGGACATCAAGTCCCACATCTAAGAAGAGGAAGAATCACCCACATCCTCAGATGATAAATAGTAACTACCTCTCTCTTCATTAACTACGTAAATTACTTCTTACCTACTTTTATTCTGTCAACATCAGCACTGACTTAAACATCGGAGTGTAGAAAACCGCGCCACCATGGTCTTTTCCTCTAAGCAATATCTTATGTTTTAGCAGATCTTCCTGATAATGAGCGACCTATATCCTGCTACTCATAATTAGGTACAGATAAGCAAACCGCTAATCCATTGTACCAACAAAAAACATTTTGGATTATGGGACTTTTGTAATGTACTACATGAACAAACTTTCTAAGGAGTAAAAGTTTAAGAGGACATTGAGGAAGGACGATGTTCTAAAGTATAAAGCAAAAGTGGTGAAGAGGTTTCTTAATCATCGGCAAAGTTGGAACTTAATACATCAGGAGCAATAGGTTCAGGAAGTTGAGAGCAAAGTGATCAAATCATTTATAGAAAACATACATGATTGTTTCATCTATTTGATTTTTCGTTACCCCGAAAACATCAATGAGCAGTTGACGACGAAGATCATGAATATCAAACTATCCTCTCACTATCAATTCTTTCTTCCCATCCACAAACTCAGCTGTTTCGACTCCTTAGACGCGAGACAAGCTATATTTAATTACATGTTCATAATACACAGAAGAGCTTGATTAGCATTGATTTTGTTCGAAAATTATACACTTTAGTACGTACTATCCATTTCCTTGCAACATTTCATCATGTTTTTTGTCATATTGAGGTTCGATGTGGTATACCCGAACATGTCGACACCAAATCTGAAAAACATAAACAGACAATCAATATGTTAACTTATCAGAAAAATTTGAGCTTTCAAGCTAGGCTATAAAGCCTCTCTATTACTCTATACACACTTTATATGTACACACACATATATGTGAGGTCCAATGACACCTCACCTTTGTTCCACCGCATGATCGGATCGTCTTCTCATTGTCAATCTTGTTTAAGTTTTTTTTTTCTTTAACTACTCTGGAACCCTAAACTTCAAAGGGTTTAACAACTTTTTTCTGTCTTCAACACTTCATAGGGTTTAGCCACCTTTGGAAGTCTTCTCTATTTAACCACTTCTCGGCCAACCCTAAACTTCAAAGGGTTTGACCACTTCCGAATGTTGTCTCTCTTTAAAAACTTCAAAAGGTCTAACCATATGCGGAAGTGTTCTCTCTTTAACCACTTCTGAACCCTAAACTTCAAAGGGTTTAACGAATTTAGAAAGTTTTCTCTCTTTAAAAAATTTAAAAGGTTTAACCATCTCCGGAAGCCTTCTCTCTTTGACCAATTAACTATACTCAGTGCCTTCATCTTTCTCTCTTCACTTGTGTTGTCTTGATCTAAGACTACATGTAGACCTCTGTAAGACTAATTATCTGTCATTAAAGATTCTCAGTCTTAATTGAACTAGAACTTTGTAAACCTAATAACATGTTCCTCTTTTTTTGCTTAGATATTTCTAGTGTCGTACTAGAGATGGGTTTCACTAGATTTAAGCGTCCTTGCCTCATATGTGTTTGCAGGTCGCATCATGGCTTTTGTTTGTTCGTTCTTTTGTTAGGGTTGGATGTCCCAAGAAATGCCAACTTCTGCAGGGAGGGATATTGTTCAGTTTCTCCTTTTAATGACGACGATGATGGTTGCCCGACTAGACGTGGCGATTATGGTTTCAGATCGCTACTGCAGGCTAGAGATTGGGTCGCGTGGGTTTCTACTTTCTACTCTGAAGTGTGTGGTAGCGTCAGGGCCATTCCTTTAGGTTCTAAGGCGAACTTTTGTGGTTTTGTTAGTTATTTAGTGTCTTGCATGTTTACAATTTTTTTTGAACGAAGACGGGCTGATGAGGCTGTCATCAAGACTTGATTAATGAAATAATAATATGAGTCTCTACAATAAGCATGTATGTGATCCAAGCACCAACTTAATAAGCATATGTGCTCGATCAACCAGACACTAACTAAATAAGCATGTACTCGATCAACCAGACACCAACTAGCAAAGAGTGTTTTAATTGCTACTTCATTTTCTTTGATGTAGCGGTGACATAATGGAAACATAACTCGACTACTGCGAAACATAATTGCAAAAAACATTATTTTTCTATTATGTTGCCGCAAGAGTATACATCTGATAACAGTCACAACACTTACTATTAGACTATGAAGATGTAACAATTTGACAACACTTAGCTTCATTCTACCACTAGAAAGATACAACCATTTAACAATGGAACGACGCCTCGCTAGGCCAAATAAGGCACTTAATGTGCATACATATGCATTCCACCCAACTAGCCATTGTAAAATTATATATGTAGTGACTTATTACTCATCAAATGCGAGACACTACTGAATAATCGACAAAAGACAAAACAAAAAACAGAGTATAAAATAACAAATCAAGCATGACCCAAGGAAAAGACCCTAAATACCTCTCTCTCTCCCTCTCTCTCTCCACCGTCTATGCCCTCAATCTCTTCTCTCTCCTCCTCGACCTCCTCACCGCAACCACATCACCCGCTAGACCTTCATCGACATCACCATCATAAACAGGGTCTGTCACTGCGGCCTCGACCACATACTCGAGCGCAAGAAAAACTTCCGGAGAGTTTTCAACATTAAAAACCTAATAAAATCATAGCCTTTGAAATCTCTCCCCATTTCCACCCTCACCAAATCTAGCCAGGCAGCCACTCCCTCCAAATCCCAACTCGCCCCGCCGACTTCACCCCGCAGCTTCTCAACATCGACGTCAAGGAGCAGCTCATGTACCAGAGCCACTAAACCCACTTACCCCGCATCTCTCTCCCGACGCCCAAAACTCAAACCCACACCACAATCTTCTTCCTTCGCCGCCAGCCAAACCCTAAACGCCGCCACCAATGAAGCCCCTCCTTTTTCCTGTTCAGACCCAAGCTAGATTTGCAATCTCAACCACTTCGAATCCCCAACCAACAACCTCTTCTCGCCTCCCGTTCTTCTATATGACATTCAAAGCCATTTGGGAACATTTCTGTTTCAATTTGATGGGAATTGACCACCTAATTGGGGATTTCAATCCCTAGAGTTTCATATTTAGGAATTGAAAGGTTGTTTGACGGCCGTGAGCTCGACGGCGCTGGTGGATTTTGGAGGTAAAGAAAGAAAGAAAAGAAGCCGATAAAAGAAGTACGTAGTTAAAAGGAAGAAAAGAAAAAAGGTAAACAAAGCTAGGGGTATTCTCGTTTATATAATTTTTTTTTTTTGAGTCTTTAACTACCGCATCATCATACTAACGGAGGAAGTGACGGAATGGAACTTTGAATTGGGATAAAAAACGGTGACTTCACGACCATCCAGATTAATTTAGAAGAATGAGGACTAAATTGACGACGAATCCATATTACAAAAACTAAACAATATTTAGCCCTATAAGAAATGTAATTGTGATTTTTGACAATTAATGAAGCAGCACAATTACTATTTTACTGAAGAAGAAAAAAAAAACCAAAAAATTAATCCAGATCCAACAAGCCGGATGACTATACTTTATAGTGAAAACAAAGGCTTGAATTATTTGGAAGCTGTTTTGTCATTTCATAGATGGAGCCTTGTCAAAATAGCCGTTGGAAAGCTTGTAGACCATGCATGCACACATTGCTGTAGACTGTAGAGCTCGATCTCCTTCTCTATCTCTGTCCCCTTCCCCTTCTCAAATGAAACCTCCCCCTCTGTCTCTCTCTTTGTCCAGTCTCTTTCACCTGGTCCATGCCTCCATGGGCATGTCTTAGCACGCGTTGCAGGTCCTGTTGCAGCCACTACAGGTCCTGTTGCTGTAGACTGTAGAGCTCGATCTCCTTCTCTATCTCTGTCCCCTTCCCCTTCTCAAATGAAACCTCCCCCTCTCTCTCTTTGTCCAGTCTCCTTCACCTGGTCCATGCCTCCATGGGCATGTCTTAGCACGCGTTGCAGGTCCTGTTGCAGCCACTACTGCGCATAGTTCATTAAAATATTGTAGGGTGACACAAACAAACTTACCCTAAAGTATCGGCCAACTGGGTAAGATCAGAACATTGAACCGGCCAAACAAACCATTTGGATGATCGAATGAGCTAGATAGAGGCATGTGCAGGTTGAATATAATAGCGCCCATTTGGCCCTTCTTGGTGCTCACTACTCTCACCCCACCCCAGTAATTGTAAAATGAGAAAGGAGAGCTTTTGTTCTTGGCGAAAAGGGTGGCCTGGGGAAGGGTCGAAAGGACTTGGATAAAGACACTAGAATTCTAAAGGCGTTTTTGACCCAACACCCATTATCAATCGGTTTTTCCCTTTATGTGTTCTAGAGGATGTGAAGCTTCCTATACACACCTACCTGCTTGCATTATGTTGAGTCTTCATCCACTCCACTATAGTAATTATAAATTAGTAAGGGCTTAGCTTTTGTCTCTGCAAATGAGAGGTTTCTTTCTACCCCTCTAAGCTTTTGGGTAAAAAGATAATAAACGTCACATTATAGAGCTTGTCATGCCACGCATGGACCGAAATGTCTTCTCCAACATGCTCAAGTGAAAATCATTCCCCTCTTGACTCCATCATAGCCACACACAACTTACACACAGAGTTTCAAAGTCTCGGGTCTTTATCTTGATTTCAATAGTTAATCATGTCTATAATTCTTCCATTTTGTCAAGTTAAAGTTGGTCTGACTTCTGTGAGATTACCCGGCCAGATTTCCTTCTGATTTCACCAAAATCCTTGTTTCTGATTTCTATGTTCTAAAGTAACCAACAAAGCATTAGGATGGATATAAAAACTCGAAGTGTCATAAATATCTTCATGGAAAAGAGGCTCAATCTATTCCTCACACCTTATTCACATTCACATTGACATGCTTGAATATACTACCATGCATCTTCCTTTGTCCACAGTCCACACACATACCTGCTCTCGATAGTTATCTCCAAATAAGAAGTCAAGTCTGATAGAAACTGAGTTCAGAAATCTAAAGGCAATGTAAGCTCATTAGAGACAAGGCTATAATATTGCAACCCCGAGTACCTAGTGACGAGCAAATTATACATTTTTAGGGTTCTAAACTTTCGGCCCGGAGCCCCCTCATCACTTGAGAATTGAGATTGCTTGAGGAAGCTAGCTGATGGAAAGCATTCGTTTATGGGTTGTAGCATGCGTGCCTTTGTCAAAATGCCAAATACCTTACAGAAAATTATCACCATTATTAATTTAGACAGCTATCCAGCTTTCCCCTGTAAACAATTGACCATAATCAAAAGAACCCATCAAACCAAAATTTGAAAGAAAAAAAAAAAAGCTGGCGAAGGAAAAGGTGCAAGCTTTGCTTCTATTCCAAGATTCAGAGAAAACGATAGCACAGTGCTTATGCTCATTGCTCTCCACCTTTGTTTTCTGGGCACTCTTCCCAACCTTCTGTCTCTCTCTCTCTTGCTTCAAAACTGAGCCAAAATGCAGAAATGCTGCAATATTCCAGGCAAGTATATTTTGTGTTGGTGGAGTTCCTTGGTGGAGATGGAAGCAAAAAATTTGTATGCGGAATTAGGCTGTAAAAGTGTGTATATAAAAAACAACACACGAGTTGGGGTAGTCCAAGCCACTGTGTTGAACAAAGGAAGATGCTTTTTTCAGTAGATCAGCAGAATAGGGTTTGAAACTTTCCAAGTTGCCATGAGGAAGATGGAGACTTTACCTGGCTCACTATAAAACAAGATATGGAATAACGGACTCTGTCTTGTCGTATTTTGGAGTAGGATGAACAAAACCATGGAAGAAAAGGTTTTAGGCCGTTTAATTAGTGCTAACTGCCAATCAATGCAGCAATGGTAATCAACATAAAACGAGATTATCAATTAGTTATTGTTATGTTTATTGTTTAATCAGTGTCGACTAAGGTAGTGCTCGTGAAGTTAATGTTCAAAAATAAAAGATTTTAGCATCACTCTATGTCTTTTATTTTTGCATAAATGTTCGATTGTTTGAAATTTTTAATTTGATATTCTAGACCAGCATTCTAACGCAAATGTATCCGTGAAGCGGTTAGTCCTATTCAGACTAAGAAATACTGGATACCAGGATTTTTTTATTTTTTATTTTTCAATGTAGTCTGTTTTACTCTTGTGAATATGTCGAGTCCTCTTTTTACAAATAGTAGATCAAAATCAAATAATCTACCATTGGTTTTTCCCCTAGTGTAAATTTTTTGCCACTGCCCAGTGCCCAGTCACCTTCAACTATTTCCTGATCAAAATCCAAAACCTTTTTCCAGTTCCAGTTGTAGATTTTGTCATACTTCTTGGTCCTTGCTCTCTACCGCAAGAAAATGAATACAGTACTCCCATCTCTGTTACTGTGTGTGTACATCAACACAGTAACTTTAACTTACACATTCTCTCTTTTCATTTTCCATGAACAGAACACCCATATGCTGCTGACTCATCATTGTCACCCCTAAACTTTCAACTTACCCAAATTTTCCACTCTCTCTCACATGATCATCACACACATCTATTTCAGGGTCCAGAGTTTCTGTAATGCCCCAAAGAAAACAGCTTGGAAACAATAGTAATAATCAATTACAAAAAACAAGATATACCCAACTTTATATAGAGCCCCCACACTAAGCAGTATCCTCTTTTCTCAGCAGACCCCCCAAAACCCAATTCAATCCTTCTCTCAAGGTTGTTTTGCTCTCATTCTTCTTCTCTGCACTAAACCCATGATTTCTCTACCATGGAAAACCATTGCAATGGCTTTGGTTTTGCTTCAAATCACAGAAGCCTCTCCTATTTCTAGACTTGATAGAATTACCCGGTTGCCTGGTCAACCCCAAGTCGGGTTCCAGCACTACTCGGGTTATGTGACCGTTGATGAGAAGAAACAGAGAGCTCTGTTTTACTACTTTGCTGAAGCTGAAGTTGAACCAGCTTCAAAGCCTCTGGTTCTCTGGCTCAATGGAGGTCACTAATTCTTACTAACTAGTCTAAAGTTTGAATCTTTTTCTAGTTTCGTTTTCTGGGTCTTGATATGTTTTTGATTTTGGTGTGTACAGGGCCTGGTTGTTCTTCTCTGGGAGTTGGAGCATTTTCTGAAAATGGACCATTTAGGCCTAGTGGAGAGGTACTGGTTAGAAATGAATATAGTTGGAACAGAGGTATGTACTCTTTTGGAGTTGGGTGATTTTCACTAAGAAGTGTAGTTTCAGAACAAGCCAAGGACTCTGAGACAATCTCATTGATTTGATTTGCAGAAGCAAACATGCTGTACTTGGAGACACCAATTGGAGTTGGGTTTTCTTATTCAACTGATACCGCATCTTATGAGTCTGTAAACGACCGTATCACAGGTAATGTGTTATCCATCTTATGGTCATTTTATTGACTGTTCTATTTTATTGACATGTTCTGCATTTGAGTTTTCTTCCAAAATTTTCCCAGAAAGGAGAAGTCTTGCAAGATAAAAAAGAAAAACAACTATTTTATTTTGTCTCTGTACCGAACGTTCAAGTCAACTTCTGTTCCTATCTTTCTTATTTTTCCAGAAATTAGAAAAGTGCATACATTTCTGCCTCCGCAGAATATCATATATACTGTATATTCGTTTTCTTCTTTTACCCCAAAGTTCCATTTTAAATCTTTTGATTTCTTTTTTACACTGAAGATTCAGAAGAATATATCATGATGGGTATGCACTAGGTTATTTTTGGGTTCACTTTACAGATGTGCCATGTTTGATGATCACTATAGATGTTTTGGATTTTTCCTTCTGAGTTGACAAAAGCTAACCTTTACAGGCTACCTCTAATTTCTAAATATGTGTTTGTTTATCTTATCTATCTATAGCCAGGGACAATCTGATGTTCTTACAAAAGTGGCTGGACAAATTCCCTCAATATAGAAACAGAAGCTTGTTTATTACTGGAGAAAGCTATGCTGGTATGATTATCTTGATTCCTATGAAGAATTACTATATCCATAATCAGTATGACTATAATAATAGATGGAGGAACTGATACCTTTTTTTCTTATCAATTACTAGGACATTATGTTCCCCAGCTAGCAGAACTCATGCTCCAATTCAGCAAGGAATATCACTTCAATCTAAAAGGAATTGCTGTGAGTACTAGAATCTGAAATAAACCAAATTTCTAACTTAGAACTTTGTCCATCTCTATACTTTTGGACTAATATTCTTGTTCATATTGCAGTTGGGTAATCCAGTCCTTGAATATGCTACCGACTTCAATTCAAGATCCGAGTTCTTTTGGTCTCATGGATTGATATCAGATTCAACATACAAAATGTTCACTTCAGTTTGTAACTATTCAAGATATGTGAGTGAATATTATAGAGGCTCGGTTTCGCCTATTTGTTCCAAGGTGATGAGTCAAGTCAGCAGAGAAACTAGTAAATTTGTTGACAAGTATGATGTCACACTTGATGTTTGTATATCATCTGTGTTCTCCCAATCCAAAGTCCTCAGTCCCCAGGTGAATACCCTTGATCACAACATGAAAACTCGGCATTCATTTTCACATCAGTGGTATAACTGGTATCTGTGTTCTAATTGATTTGACTCGTTTGTTCATGCAGCAAGTTACTGAGTCGATAGATGTATGCGTGGAAGATGAAACAGTAAATTATTTAAACAGGCTGGATGTGCTGAAGGCACTTCATGCTCGCCTTGTTGGTGTTCGGAAATGGGCAGTTTGCAGCAAGTACTTCTCGTCACCTATATAAATTTGAAAGAAGCTTAAACTGATAGCTTGATTGCTTATTATTGATCTTATGTGTTCATGACAGTGTATTGGATTATGAGCTGCTGGATTTGGAGATACCAACAATCAGCATTGTAGGCAAACTCATTAAGGCAGGAATTTCAGTCTTGGTTTACAGGTATATGCATGCTTGCTAAGTATTTCTCCGTACTTTTATGCATTTAGACAACATCACTCTAGTTTGAATTCTTCTAAAGGTCATGGAAGGTCACTAAAATTTGAGCTTTTCTTTTTGTTTTCACTGGCAGTGGGGACCAAGATTCTGTTATTCCATTGACAGGTAGTCGGACATTAGTTCATGGACTTGCAGAGGAACTAAAACTAAATACCACTGTTCCTTATAGAGTCTGGTTCGAGGGGCAGCAGGTTAATATAATTTCATATCACTAGAACTGAAGAACTTTCAGGTGGTTGTGTTAGGAACTATGACCTGATAAAGGTTTTTCACTGTTTTCAGGTTGGTGGGTGGACTCAAGTATATGGTAATATGCTTTCCTTTGCCACAATAAGAGGAGCATCACATGAAGCACCATTCTCGCAGCCTGAGCGGTCACTTGTTTTGTTTAAATCATTTCTGGAGGGCCAACCGCTACCAGAAGCATTCTGATCTACTGATCAGTTAGATAGGGTCCAGATGAGATTGTAAGAAGTTTGGTTGCTATCTGAGCATGGAAATTGCATTTGTTTGTTATTTGTTTCTTGTTACATGGGTTATCCATGCTGTGGAAACCGGAAAGTAGAAGGGCTTTGTAAACATCAGAAGGAAAAAGAAATGGAAAGAAAAAAAAGTGTTTTATTTGTCAGTCTTCAAGTTTCCCTTTGTACATCAGTTTCAATTAGTTGATGAGTTTCAAAATGACACTAATCTAGAACTTCTATTTAAAGAAGCTAAATGTAAAATTCGCCCTAGATATTATGCCAAATGAAAGAATATGGAACTATATATATGCTTACCAAACTGACATAACATGACCAAAAAATCAAGAAGTTGCTTAAGAGTTGTTCTTTAAGTATTTGGAAATTACAACTGGAGCTTCAACCTGCATTTTCATAGAACTGAACTCCAATGCCAATATCGGTTTTGATAGCATCACGGCTCTCGTAAGGTTCTGCACATTGTCCGTGATTTCTTTTTGATTCTGCGTATGGTAACAATGACTGTCTGAAGATTGTTCGTTCTCATTTGTTGACACAGGAGATGGCCCTGAGACTTTGGCTGGGTGCACTGCTCGTACCCTAAACAAGAATCATGAAGCAAAGATCATTTGATGCTTCACTGGCAATAGATAAAGAATGAAAGACAGCATATTTCAACCAAATAAGCATATTATTTTACGCTTGAGGAGCATAACCTGCAGTCGATCATGCAAGAGTAATTGAGAAGGTCTGGATAATACTTTGTGCGACCGCTGCAATTTCACAACACAATGTACTAATTAAGAAAAACCAATTCTAATATCCTAGAGAATTAGAAAGAGACTCAGCCACAAAAGAACTTGCCTAAAACTTGGAAGTGACATTTTGATTGCTGGTCCCATCCACTTGTTACTGTCCAATGCAGGCACTGCCATCACCATAAACCACGATGGACATTGATGATCCAATTATCAGAAGGATGAAAACCAGAAAGAAGTATCTAATAATTAGTTCATCAAAAAGATGTCAGCATAACCTATATGGTATAAGAAAAGAAGAAAAGTTCAGATGTAACTCACTGGAAGTGGTAAGGTTGACATTACAGGCATCGTTTGAAGCATGATCCATGATTTCAGTCACTTGAACATGTATCTGCTCTTCTGGATTAGAGATACCACCATTCATGCCAATTACATTTAGAAATTTTCTTTGTTTTGTCTGTGGTTGTCTTGAAACAGGTGTAATTCTCTGTTATGCAGCAACCTATTGATTTTAGGAAACAATAACGGATTTCTCGCAAGTACTTTTGTACAATGGTTCAAAATACATAAACATTAAGCAGTGCAGTCACTTTTTCGGTTTCATGATTGTATGCAGCGGTCTACAAATGCTAGTAAACCAAAAGAAGAAGAAAATGCCACTTACCTTTGAAAACCTCGCAACTTGACTAGGTAGGCCTACTTCCTGCACGCAATTAACATGGAATTGATTTATAGATGCCATAGCTAAAACAAGTTTGATGTAAAATAAGATCGAAAGTTGCTCTGAGAAAAATGCAGTTTCCCACCTTTCGCCCATGATCACAAGCTTCATTGCTATTAACAAGCACCTTTGCTGCCCATCTATTTGACAAAACAAGTCAAAACGGCGCTACAATGAAGTACTGCATTCTATCATTCATTCATAACCAACCTATATATTTCTGCAACAATCTATATCAACTTTTTTTTTCCTTTTCTTTTGAGAAATTTATATCAACTCTAAAAAAGAGAAAACAACGAACGAGCTGTGACTTACCGCATTGTAAACACAGGTTTCTTCCTAACAAGTCGTACACTCATCAACTCAGTATAAACAAAACAAGAGAAAGTTGAGCCAAACATACGCGCAAGATGTTGGAGGGCTCCATACAAGTCCAGCAATCACAACAAGCTGATTGGAGAAAATAAATGGACATGTCCTGTTAGTAACTAGTTGCATAACCTTGTCAATTATTGCGAAATCAAATACTGAACCAAAACTGATGTATGTGCCAACCTCATCAAAGACTCCAGCTGGGCTTTCATCATAGTTAGCAAGAAAAAACCCGCCAAGAGTATAACTGCAAACCATAAGTATACATCATTTGGTGATCCAACTCCCAAAATCAAGATATAAAAGTGAATGTGAGCCATACAGAATCGATAATGTAGTATTTACCCAAATGCTTCAACTAATCTTAACTCTTTAGGGATGCATGCTCGAACAGTCGCTGCCTTGACAAGATGGAGTTGATACAATGCTCTGATTGGACAAATCAAACCAAGGCAATGTGCATAGTCTGTCTTTCAAGATTGAGAAGGCAATAAACACCAAGTGTCGTTAGGATAACTCACCTGCCTTTGAAAATCCATGGAGGCTTGCCGTAGTTGAAGGAACCTTTTGTTTCTCCCACATCCATGAGCTTAGATCACTTGAACAAAGAGCTTAACCCAAAAACACCTCAAAAGTGATTTTATGTCTGAACTGCATACAGAGAGTTCCAGAACAAGAAAAGCTATATGTTACAGAAGAGAAAGATTCGAAAATGAGAATAATGGATGGAAGCAAAGGCTGTCTTTGTTGCTTGAATTATGAGAGGAGGGAGATGTGTAACCCAGAAGGGTATTGAGTGAAAGCAATGAATGGCTGTGAGAGTGAGTGAAAGGTGAACTCTTTCTACATATTTCTAGGGGAAGAGAAAGCAACAGAAGAAGTATGGCAGACTGACAGTGATTGGTTAGCTGAAGCATCAGTAGCCTTAGGAGAGGATAGGACGTTATCCAAACCGCCACATGATGTATCATTTGGCGCCAATTGAATTGATTACCGAAACCGAAAACCAAACCCCAATACCAATGTTTAATTTGTTTATATTTATCCATGCTGATCATGACGCAATCCTATCAGATATGATTTCTGTTTGTTTCTCATTTCTTAATTCTTTGATCTAAACCAATCCCAAGCTCTATTATTATACTGGTTGTTGCCTTGTTGGGTATAAATTGAGAAAGTTGGATTCTTCTGAATAGTAAAATACCTAAATGCTTCTTCCTTTTCCTTTTTCCATCTTCTGTGGATGAAATTATTTACCCCATTGCGGCTTAACTCTTTACCAGAGCCATTGCTAATTTGGCACCACCCAGCCACCACCCCTGAACCACTTGCTTTGTGGAGGAGCCAATCAAGATTAACCTTTCGCCATTACAAAACCATACCAGAAAGAGAAAAGTTCACCATCAGTCCCTCAACTCTTGTGGCAAGGCCAACGTGATGCCCAACTTATAAAAAATACCAACGTGATGCCTGCACTTTACTTTTCATATCACCGTGAGGCCTAATGCCATTTTCCGTCACGGCTCCGTGTGTTTGGTCACGTGCTGCGCACGTGACCACACCAAAAAAGGGCATAAAAGACATTTTAGCTTATGGGAACCAGAATCGAGTAAAAACCCGATCTCAACTGGTTCTTGTTGACGTCAGCCTTCAGGCTCCTCCTCAAGAATTCATGGAACGCGCCCATATTGCTAGACGGGTCGGTCCCATTCTTGCCGCTGGATCCCTTCTTCTTCTTCTTGGAGTCTTTCAGATTGGGATCGCTCTCCGCCGCACGCTTCGCCGGAGCGGCGGCGGCGGCGGTCTTCTTGGTGGGCTTGGCGGGGGAGTCGTTCATGGGCTTGGAGACAATGGGCTTGACGGTGAAATAGGAAGCGGTTGGGGAGTGGGTCATGGCGTCGGACTCGGTCTCGGAGCCGGCGTCGGAGGCAGATTCCGATGGAGGGTTTGTCTGCTTTCAGTCCCTTCCGACTCAACATATTCTTGATTTCCACCGCCTCCCAAACCCTCTGGATCTTGCAGAGCCCATGAATCAACACATTATACGTAACAACACTCAACTCACACCCATTTGACTCCGCGTACCAAATCACTTCCTTAGCCTTATGCAAATCCTTCAATTCACACAAACTCTTAACCACCACAGTGTACATATAACCATCCGGCCGAAGACCAACATTGACAAACTCATCAAACAGCTGCAAAACCACATTGAAATGCCTGATTCTCACCAACCCATTTAAAACAGCATTCAAGGTTCTAACTTCAGGCACCAATTTACACTCCCTCATCAACCTCACAACCACAACACCATCCAACACTCTCTTATTTTGCACATAGTTATGCACCAGCAAATCAAAACCCAAACTCAACCCACATTCAAATTTCTTATACGAACTCAAAAGCCACCGGAAAACCTCATCTGGGTTCGACCCACGAAGCAATAGCGTCTGCAAAAGCGAAGTAGCAGGCGTCGGAGGCAGATTCCGTCGGAGCCGGCGTCGTCTTCTTCTTCATCCTCATCGTCTTCCTCATCACCAGATTTGTCTTCTTCGTCCTCAACGACGTCGTTTTGCACCTCCTCCTCTTCTTCATCCACGGTCTCGGCGTCGGAGTCTTCCTCCATGGAGGAAGCAGCGGGAGGGTCTTGAAGGAGGCGCTTGGGAGCCATAGGAGCGAAAAAGAGAGATTCTTGATATCGGAGCAGAGAATTCGAGGAGTATACAAGACCACAATGTCTCCAGGGTTATTTCTGTAAAATGCCCTTTTTTGGTGTGGTCACGTGCGCAGCACGTGACCAAACACACGAAGCCGTGACGGAAAATGGCATTAGGCCTCACGGTGATATGAAAAGTAAAGTGCAGGCATCACGTTGGTATTTTTTATAAGTTGGGCATCACGTTGGCCTTGCCACAAGAGTTGAGGGACTGATGGTGAACTTTTCTCTTCCATAAAAGCCTATGCGACAATGGCTACGAGTTTATGAGAGTGCTCCGTAATATTGAAACTCGACACATAAGTTGAAACTCGATATATGAGTCGCGCTATCATGTGTTACTCAGAGGTGTCGCTTTCTGGTTGCTGCATTAAGATGAAGCTTGAGTCAGCTGCAAGTTCACGAAGAACGAACCAGAGGGTGCCAGAGTACCCTGTAGTACAAAAGATCAGTGAAGCCATTGGTAAGAATAGCAGTGTCCTCTTTTTCTTCATACTTCCAATAATTTAGTGGAACTAAAAAGTATGAAAGGCCGAGTGACAGTATATGTGACGAGTCTGTCGACACGTCTGTGTATGAGTATCTCAAGATTTTGTGTGAGTGATATTGTTTCCGCTTTCTCTCGTGGGGCTCCCAAGAATATGTCATCATCATAAATTAACGAGAACCATACTTGCATAACCGTGGATGAAACCACCTAAAGTAGTAGTACTGGGTAAATTCAAAGTTTCTGGGCACAACTTGGTATTTGAAGCCTCGGGCTTTGATAGTTTTGCATTACTAGTAGACTGTTTTCATGGAATTGCAAAAGTTACCAATAATCTCTGCAAGAACACTCGCCCGACTTAAAGTGATGGAATCTGTTGGAGTCTCTCACAATGATTACACGCCTTGTTACCATGGAGACATGTTTTGCAAACTCATGACAGTCTTTGCAGGCCCTGATGTTCTTAAAGACCACAATAGGGGCATTACTTGGTGTGGAAATGAGCCCAAATGCTATAGCTAGTCTCTCACTGTGGTCAAGAAGCTGTTCTTTCCTTTCAGGAAAACCAGCCAGTACACCCTCCTCGGTTAGAAGTGAATCTTCATCACCCTTGAAAGAAATGCTTAGCTCATTTAGCTTTGAGTATATCTGGTTTATTTGAGAATGGTGCTTATCGCCCACTATAAACCGGTGTGTTTCGCCCTTGACAGTGATCCAGCTGCAACCTGTTTCTTTCCTCAAGTTTTTTTCAACCATCATTCTTCTAAAACGTGCAGCTTCTTCCCATTTTCCCAATGATGCATACAAATTGAACATGATTATGTAACTAGCAGTGTCCTCTGGGTCCATCTGGAGGAGATTTTCAGCTGCAAACTTTCCGAGCTCAAGATTTCGATGTATACAGCATCCACCTAATAAGCTTTTCCAGCTCATTGGATCAGGCTCAAATGGCATACTCTTTATCAGTTCAAATGCCTCCTGCAGTCGTCCAGCACGAGAGTACACATCGATCATACAATCATAATGATCCACGGTTGGTTCCACATTATATACACTATACATCGAATCCAAATACTGCTTTGCCTCTGTCACCAAACCTGAATGGCTACAAGCAGTTAGAACAGCTATAAATGTAACTGAATTTGGCTTTATGCCAGAGTTCTGCATTCTACTGAAAAGACGCAGAGCTTCAGAGGCATTGCCATGATACGCATAACCACAAATTATAGCAGTCCAGGCCACAGTATCAGGTTTGTCTATTGATTCAAATGCTTGATAGGCATAGTCCAATCTGCCACATTTTGAGTACATAGTAATCATTGCACTTGCTCCATACAAGAATGCAACAAAGCCTCTTTTTATTGCATCCGCATGAACTTGAGCACCCAAATTTATATCTGCAACTGCAGAGCATGCTTGAAATATACTTGTATATATGTACGGATTCAATGCAACACCTTTACCAATTAAAGTTTGAAAAATCTCAAGACACTCCTCAAATTGGCCATTCTGGCAATAGCCAGAGATTATGGCACTCCATGAAACATCATTCGGTTCATCTATCCTCTTAAATGCTCGGCGAGCAGATTCAAATTCACCACATTTCACATAGAAGTCCACTAGAGGAGTTCCAACAGAAACCTCAGAATCCAATCCAAGCTTAACACTGTAACCATGGATTTGCCTTCCTGCATTCAACTCCTCCAAACCAGCACATGCCTTGAGAACAATCGAAAAAACAAAATCATCAACCTCTACACTCTCCCTAACCATCTCAGCAAACAACTCCAAAACCTCCCCCAGCTTCCCATCTTCAGTATACCCCACCATCAACCCAGTCCAAGCCACCACACTCTTCTTCTCCCCCATCTGATCAAACACAAGTTTAGCACCATCCAACCACCCACACTTCACATACATGTTCCCAATCGCCGTCTCAACCGAACCACCACCATTCCCACTTCTTATAACATAAGAATGCATCTGCTTCCCAAACTCCAGATGCAAATCCTCATCCAACTTCTTCAACAACCCCGTAAAAATCGACGCATTCGGCCTCACCCCACACTCCAGCATATCCAAAAACAGCCCGACAGCCTTGCTCAAAACACCGCTCTCCACATAAGCAGAGATCATTATAACCCAAGAAACCAAATCCCTGTGACGCATTTCATCAAACACCTTCTGTGCATCCCTCAAACTCCCGCAATCGCAGTACATTCTAAGCGCATCGTTCTCAAGAAACTCGGCTGGACTCTTCACTGAATTCCGCAACCATTCATGAATGAATTTTCCGTCAGATAAAGAACCCATCAGTCCACACTTCTCGAACAAACACCGGTACGACTGAGCAGTCACGGCCACGCCGGCCTCGTTCAATTGCTTCAGAAACTCGCGCGCTTCTTTCATCTTCCCCTGTTTCGATAGCGAAACCAGGTGGACGTTTTCGACTTGCCCTGTCTGAATGTGCTGGGTGCTCAACAATGGAGCTGAGGTGGATTTTAACGAGACCCATGATGGGATTTGGGAAAAGTTTACAGATTTTATATGGGAAGGTTTGTCATTGTGATGACTTGTGGAGCAAGAAAGCAGCAGAGAAGACTGGACTGTGGTTAAAGAAGAAGAAGACATTCAAACCCAGATAACCCCAATCCAATATTTCCAGCTCTCTTTTGAATCTGTTGCAGATTTTATAGGAAAGCCTTGACCTTTTGGACTTGGATTTAAGGGGGAGCCAAAACGCACCGTTTTAAAATACAAAAGTTTGTTTCTTTAGAGAAACAAAACCAATGAAGGCTTAACCGGAGAGACCCAAAACCCTAGATCTGATCTTAACCGGAGCAACTCCACAATGAAGGCTTCACTGCAATTCCGCGGCGTAAGCTATTGTGTGACTCCGAGGCTGTCACACTCGCTGCGCGTGGGGTGGGTCGCCGCTGCGGAGGCGGTGAATCCGCGGTGGTTCAATGCGGCGGTGGAGAATGCATGTAGAGGCGGAGGCTTGAGAACTGAGAGACGGAGGATGAGGATCGAGGCTGTGGTGAGGAGAGAGAGGTGAGGAAACGGCGGCGTTTAGCTGCGTGATGAAATTCGGAGGGTCGTCGGTGGGGACGGCGGAGAGGATAAGGGAGATTGCTCAGCTGGTTGTGAGTTTTCCGGAGGAGAAGCCGGTGGTGGTGCTCTCTGCAATGGGGAAGACTACTAATAACCTCTTACTTGTAATGCACTTTTTTCTTTAGTGTCTCTAATTAATTTAATTTTAGTTTAGTTTAGTTTATGTGATTGTGAAACTTTATGGGTTTGAACTTTGTGGATGCTAGGCTGGGGAGAAGGCGGTCAGTTGCGGTGTTTTGAATGCTTCTGAAATCGAGGAATTGAGCATTGTAAAACAGCTTCATCTCAAGTAAGCTCTAAAGTTTTTTCCACCTGTGTTTGTCCTTTTAATTTTCGGTTGTATGTTACTGGTGTTCTGAACGGCTCTGTGATTCGGTTCATGTGACCAGGACTGTTTCTGAACTTGGAGTTGATCCTTCTGTCGTTACAGGTAAGCAGCTTCCTAGTTGAAGGGGGAAAATGTGTGCATTTTGTCTCTTGAGCAATTTTTTGAAGGATGGTGTTTGATTGGAGAATTTTGATGTTTGCTTTTGTATGAAACAATGTGCAGGACACTTGGAAGAACTTGGGCAACTGCTGAAGGGAATAGCGATGATGAAAGAGTTGACTCTACGCACAAGAGACTATCTAGTTTCATTTGGAGAGTGCATGTCCACACGAATCGTTGCAGCTTATCTGAACAAGATTGGTGTTAAGGCGCGCCAAGTATGTATACCCATGTTTAGCAATTTTTTGTTTTGACATATCTATGATAGCATTGTCCTCTTATTGTTTGTTTGCCACTTAAGATCGTCTTTTGATTGTTGTTGCTACTTAATGTATTGCAGTATGATGCATTTGACATTGGCTTCCTAACAACAGATGACTTCACCAATGCTGAAATCTTGGAGGAAACTTACCCATCTGTTGCTAAAAGATTAAATGATGACTGGATTAAGGATCCTGCAATTCCCATTGTTACTGGATTTCTCGGAAAGGTCTTTCTCTTGGCTATAGCTTCCGGATAGGATTCCGGCTGAAATGCTTTAAGGAGTCTCAATTTCTAATTAAGATATCATTATGAGCTGAGATTCTTAACATTACATATGTTGTATTGATCGTAGGCTTCAAAATCTTGTGCAGTTACTACCCTGGGTAGGGGTGGTAGTGATTTGACAGCCACAGTCATTGGTAAAGCCCTAGAGGCTTGCGAGAAGTCCAGGTGAGATTAGACTTTGAAACATGTGTCACTCATGTTTATGCTAAATCTTTGTCTGGTTGTGTATGGATGTAGCTAAATGGCAAGCATTTTAGTGGTGATTTGTGCATCTATGTTGTTAGTACCAACTATATGCTAATACAGAAACAAATATAGAAGTTAATTTGACAGTTTTAGCAGGTGTGGAAGGATGTTGATGGTGTTTTGACCTGCGATCCTAGCATATATTCTAATGCACAACCTGTTCCTCATTTGACTTTCGAAGAGGCGGCTGAGCTTGCGTATTTTGGTGCTCAGGTTCGATGTTCTCCATGAATGCTTAATGTTAATTTGTATTCAAACAGATATTTGACTTGGCTAAAACTTAAATCTACATCTTGTGTTTTGGAGATAAATTAGAGCTGGATACTGAAACTTTTGGACCAACTCTGTCCATGAAGACTGTTACTAAGTCTAGTTATTTTTCAGATAAAAAGCATGACATCCATCATGGCCAATTCCTGTTACTTTGTATACCATTTTTTATTAGACAAATCATTGCTTCAGTAATTAGTATCGTAACTAGACATGTAGCTTTTAATTGGTACTGAATAAAACTAAGATTGAATGCGGTGAGCAGGTTCTACATCCGCAATCTATGAGACCAGCTAGAGATGGCGACATTCCTGTTAGGGTCAAGAACTCTTATAACCCTAAAGCTCATGGCACCCTCATAACTAAAACAAGAGATATGAGTAAGGTTTGTATCAGCTTAAATCTTTTTTCGAAAATGAAGAGTGAAAGAATTCAAAGTCTCTATGATTTATTACTCCCACCTATTCTAACACATATCAAACTTAGGCTGTTCTAACCAGCATAGTCCTGAAGCAAAATATTACTCTGTTGGATATTGTCAGCACACGCATGCTTGGTCAAGTTGGTTTTCTTGCAAAGGTGAGAAGCTTATTGGTGGCATGTTTTGTATATTCTGATTGGTGACCAGTCCCCCTTTTATTTTTTTGGTTGTAAATTCTGATTGTAACTGGTGTGATTTCCTCATCTAAGTAGGTGTTTTCAACCTTTGAAGATTTGGGCATATCTGTGGATGTTGTTGCAACAAGTGAAGTTAGTTTATCTTTAACATTGGATCCATCAAGATTCTGGAGTAGGGAACTGATTCAGCAGGCAAGGTCACAAACTTATGTTCTTTGTTTATGATTTACTGTTTGCCTACTTGTAATTCTTGTTAGGCTATGTGTATTATTTTCCAAGGTTCCTCTGAATTAATCCTAAACATGCCCTACCCCTTGTGCAGATTATGACCTCTTGATAACATAAAGCTACCATTGTTTTTAAAATCTTTACGCCCTCTATCTTCCATATATAACAGGAACTTGACAAAATGGAGGAAGAACTTGAAAAAATTGCATTCGTAAATCTTCTGCAGCATAGATCAATCATCTCACTCATTGGAAATGTTCAGTATTCTTCGTTGATTCTAGAGAAGGTGTTGTATTTCTCTCTGTCATACTCTAGAATCTGTTGCACTAGTCACTCTGCCATAATCTAGAATCTGTTACACTAGTGTTGCTTTCTTTCGTTGTCTTGGTATTTTCCTTTTCTTTCTCATCTCCTACAATGACTATTTCTTCTCACAGGCATTTCAAGTTCTTCGAACCAATCAAGTTAATGTCCAAATGATCTCACAAGGGGCATCTAAGGTTTCTGCATATCTTAATTGTTTGCAGTTCCACTCATTATTGTTATTAGTTTATTACATTTTCTTTTTGCTTGCATTCTTCGTGCAGTCTAATACGTGATTTGTTATAAACCAGGTGAACATCTCATTGATAGTAAATGACAGTGAAGCTGAAATCTGCGTGAAAGCGCTTCACCATGCCTTCTTTGAAAGCGGTGACCTGTCTGAATTAGTATTCGAAGGTGGATTTGGAAATGGCGCAGCTTCACATTTGCCAGTAGAAACTCGATGATGAAGCTCTCAGTTGTCCTTTTTAGAGCCATGCCCACTGGAATTCCTCGAAAACCTGTGAATTATGTGCATCATATTTTCTTTCATAAATGGTCTGAAAACTTATGAGCCATCACCATTTGAATCCCTTAAAAGCTCGTGTGTTGTTTCCAATGTGTTGAAAAGGTATGAAAGGGTGTTTTAGACCAAAGATCATTTGTGCAACATATCTTAATTGTGGTTTTAAGAAGAAAAGGTAAAATGGGAAGTTCAAAGCCAAAACATAATGGGGATGAGGTAGGGAGATGAAATTGACGCAAACCATAAAACCTTAAATTTGTTGCCCATTAGTCCATTTACTTCTTACGACACACCACCTACTAAGCGAACTCGACCACAGCGTGTGGGTAGATAACTATATCAGCAAATAGAATACCATTTCGGCTACGAATGCAACTTCTGGACAACTCGGTCAGTAAAGCTCTGTAGTCTTGAGCTTCAACAATGGTGCAGAGATTCTTCTCAGTTACGCAAATTGACATCCAACAAAACCACCCAACCAACCCTATTATGCTTCTCTCTGGTCCTTCTTCATGGTACCCACAATTCCACTCTCCTCTTTCTCCCTCAGCCTCTCTGTTTCTTATTGCTCTCTCTCTCTCGCTCTCTATGTTTTCTGCAGCGGAAAAACATCATTACTGTTCCAGTTCGCATTCAACGAAGCCCACAATAACAATGGACCGGTCATCTTTATCTGCAGCCGGCGCGGGTTAGAGGCAAAACCTCCTTATCTTTCCCAGGTACATTTTCTCTCTTTACCTCGTTTTTATGATTGTGTCATGTAACGTGTAGTATATATCTTCCCAGTTTTCAATGGTAAAATGTTTCAGGGCGTTGATTCGTCCTGTGAGACCTTTCAGCGCGTAAAAATGAAGTAAGCTACTGACCCTTGAAAGTTTGGGACCTTCTTGATCATAATGATGTATGCAGCTTCTGAGTAAGTGCTTGTGCAAATAGGTATGTGGATGATGATGAAGGGATTAAGAAGTTCTTTGCTGCATTCCACCTGTATGATGAATTTCCTGTGTCGGTTG
Organism: Fragaria x ananassa; assembly: GCA_034370585.1. Classification (NCBI taxonomy): domain Eukaryota; kingdom Viridiplantae; phylum Streptophyta; class Magnoliopsida; order Rosales; family Rosaceae; genus Fragaria; species Fragaria x ananassa. The sequence goes on along the minus strand of CP139762.1, from coordinate 23,691,726 downwards.
TTATTGATGATTTTGGAGATTTCTTTGAGGAAAGGTACTTCCTTTTCTTCATGGACAGAATCTGTGATTTTGTGTTGGTCTTTGATTTGATTTTCCGTATTTTCGATTCAAGGAGCTGCCAACAGAGATATGGCAATCCAAGGGGAAAAGACATGGCAATGGTGAGGACACTAGCTTTGTGTCACAATGCCATGGTTCATGCAAAGTGAGTAGCCTATTTTCTTTGCTTATAATAGGTGACTTAATTTGCTGTTTCAATCCTGTTGTATAATTCCATTTTGATGGTAGTGAAACAAGGCCTTGCAAGCTTCTGTTATCAGATACACACCATGGAGACTCCCCACGGTTGCTGTTCATCTACAAACGGTGGGTTTCGACCATCTTCACGATTCAAGGTTGGTTTTGCAGTGTGATAGTTATGCACTTTAACAATTGCCTGTTGTATTGGTCCTAAAGAACATTCTCAAATAAGCTTATTTTGGTTTGTCTTGCGAAAGGTGATGGCTGTGGATCGTTTCTTCTAAAGGACTATGACCATTCCGCAAGTGGCAGCTCAAGGAAAAGAAAGACTGCCAAGTACTCCATAGCTCTCCAGAACCTGGTTTTAGAGAAGATTGATGAAGATGGTAGATAGTAGGGATATCGCATTTACAAATTAGTTAAAGCCCAATGACAACACAATCACACTGTCAGTGTTCATATTCTGTTTCATGCCCTTTGGTTGTTCTATAACTTCTATTATCACAATGTTAGTTCTGTACAAAATCCTTGAACCATGTGAACTGATCAGAATTCCCGGCTAGCATAGCAACTACCCCAGAAACTACATTTCATCTTCTATAGTTTTCAACTTCTAATCATGATTCTCATTGATTCATGATCAATATCCCTTATGTTTCTGACTACTTGCAAGTTGCAACTGATATAAGAATTAGTAACTGCTGAATCTTCCCAAGTAGGCTATAACAACAAGTTCAGGTACCTTATTATTCAGGAACATTGGTCATGGTACACTTCATAAGTTCCAAGTAGTTATTATTCACAAAACTATAGAAGTCGGCAATGAAAGTGAGAAGACAACAGCAAAGGATCATGAGCCTCCCTGCTTATATCTATCTAAACATCTAGTATACTCCTTTCTGATAATCCGGCTCGCAGAACTCTCCTCCAAGATCATCACAAGCCTCTGCAGGGAAGACCCTGCAACAATTATGAGGGCAGACCAGTTTATTTACCATCATAGAAGAAGTTACAGATGAGTAGGTTCAACATTGTTACTGTGATCTTACGTCTTGGGACTATCATACTCTAGATAATCTCTATCCTCCAGCTCTTTACCAGGCGTGGCTGCGGTGCTCTTCCCTTGTGGTTCAAGCTTCACCTCAGGATACATTTCGACATCACAAGCTTCTCCTCCGATCGTTTCACAAGCCTCTGCTGGAAAAACCCTGCGAAATTCACCATTAACTTTGCCTCATGCTTGATGCAACAATTAGGAAAAGTAAAAACCAAGGAGAGAACATCGCTTACGAAGTTGCATTGGAGCTGTAATCAACTGTCGAAGGATCAGAGGTCACATTGTTGGTTGCCTTGAGCTGGGGGGATCTCGAAGATTGTGCCCTTGGAGTAGCTAACCTAAACGGCAAGACCAGGGACTTGGTCGGGGTGGTCGGTGTTAGAAGGGAAAGGAGTGATGGTGGTGAGAGCTGTAGAGTGGCCTGCATTGTGATGGTTTCTATGACAAACTGGTATGCTGATTTTGGATGAACCGAGTTTAAGAGGCTTAATATATGATCAGCTTGACCAGTGACTTGTATGGATAAGGTAACAAGATATTTTTTCAGTGAGGATAAGGTTTGAACTATCTGCTATTCTGCTGGTGGCATCAATTTGGATTTTTCTCCCAACTTACCATCTATTCCTAATTTTTCAACTTGGAAATACTCTGAAGTAGCTTCACTGTGTTCTTATCGATATATGCTCTTCCAACCATTCGGGGAGAGCGTATTCGGCGCACCCGGGTGCACCGCGCACCTGGAAATTTAACGGAGATCACCGGTAAGATTACCGGATGGGGCCGGACACGGGTGAGTGGACGGTGAGATTGGCCGGGTGCGCTCTATAATTTTCACTATTTGGGAACTAACTCAAGTTTTTTCTCGATAAAAATAAATAAATATATCCAATGACATGATTTTACATCAAAGTTAGGAGACTAACACGGTTTTCAAAGATCATGTTTCACTTGTATCGTTGTAGAACAACATCTGATACGTTTTAGCATGTCATGGCATATCACGAGAGGGCACTGAACAACATGCCTGGTACAAGCATCGTCCAAATTCTTTTTCACAGTAAACTCCATTTAGAGAAGGGAGTGAAAGAGGACTCCAGTGTGACAGGAATTGAGTTCACAAAGAAGAAGAATAAAGCCTCCTTTAATTAAAAAAAACACACTTCCGGACTTCCATACTACAGTTTTCTTGAAGATCTAGCTATACCAAAAAAAACACAAGGATTAGCACAAGCTCATTACACTTGACTCTCGAAGTGCAGGGTTTCACCGTTTTTACTTCATTGCAAAACTTTGTTCATCAAGTCTCGATTTTATCCTCGAATATTGAGGGACATGAACTGGGGTCAAAATAGTTACAGTAATTTTCAGTTCCATAATTCCATTTTCACATGTCTAAAATTCCTGGTCAATCCATTCTCTGAATTTGTAAGACTAATAAGAAAGTAACAGACCAGGAAAAAAATTAAATAAAAAAAAAAGGAGACTAATAAGAAGCCAAGAACACCAGTCACACCAACAATACTTGGCATCATGGCAATGGGGTCAAAAGCATGGTAGCATTCACAGCTGGAAGTGGTTACCTCATCTCTTTTTTACTCCCCTCATGCTTTTTAACCCCCTTTTTCCCCAAGCATGCTAAGCTTTGGCCCCAGATGCATGAACTGCCTGGTTCCTCAATTACCATGGCCACCATATACTTTTCCCTCCAGACTTTCCTGGTACAATCACATGTGGCGATTGATTCATTTGACAGTACTTTAGGCGAAGACAAACTATATTAATACTGCCTTCCACAACAGAATCATGAGGATCACAGCAAGAAAGTGAAAAAGAGACTTGCAAAGATGATTATGAATCACATAAGTAGAGGGTTATCCTAGTGATGACAAATGAAGCAGTTAGAAACATAAGAAGCTGGATGCTATGCTTTAGAAGTTGTGCATTTACAGAGTAATGGTGACTGCGGCAGACGTGTGGTGAATCGTCTAATCTCGGGTTAAAAGGGCCCGGATTCGAAAAGTTTTGTCCGGAAAAAGCCACCGGATAAACCCTACCATCATTAGGAGGTGAAAACACAATAATGGAGAAGCGTCCCACATGGGTTCATCTGGTCATTCTTAATTTAAAGTTGAAAGTGTCCTCAACTGACTTGCAGCTTCTTCACTCACAGCTAATATACACATGCTACACCAGGAAGCATACAATTTCTAAAAGAAATGTGCAGATTTCGGACCAAAACCTGAAGCAAATATTTCTGGAGTCTAATTCCCCCAAAATCTTCAGAAACAGGAGCTTCAATCCAAGTACTTACATTTGCTTTAAAAACTGTGCAGTTGGGTTAGCATGTGAACAAGTTCATCACTTGAGGGTCTTTCTGCTGGCACATCTGATAAGCATACGACAGCAATTCTCACCGCCATTAGCATTTCGTCTTCCTCTCCTTCTTCCCCAATAAGGCTCTTATCTAATGCTTCCCTTGCCTCCCCTGCATGCTGCAAGTGCCGCAACCACCGTCCTAAACTTCCTCCACTAGATGTTTCCCCAAAGAAGGGATCAGTTGGGTCTCTACCAGTTAATAAAACTCCCAATATCATCCCAAAGCTGAAAATATCACTCTTATCAGTGTACCTGTTGAAATAGAATATACACGACTTCAGTAAAAGAGCATATCTGATTCAACAGAGAACACCTCAATTTAATTGGTTTCTCCATCCAACTATCAATAGGTAAATCTTCATTAAGAAGAGGAATGTTCCTTCATAATTAGCAATTTAGCACACTAAAACCCAGGAAGTTCATAAATGTAGCATGATGAAAGATGCAAAGCAGCTAAGTTCTTACATAGCATGATAAACTACTACAACCAAACCACAGCCCCAAGTTTTAGAAGGCCTTGAATCCTAACAAATCATAAAATTCATTGTGAACCTGAAGTTATGCAATTGATATCGACTTATTGAGAAAAATATTTATCAGAAGATAGCAGTCTGTTCTCCAGCACAAAGTACAACAAACACAAAGCGAGTAAAAGTAAGAGGGGTTTCAATCCTGAGCTATCTAAATTTATCCCCTAACTTCAACCTCCCATCAACATTGTGAGAAGTGGAATACCAAACTCTTGCAAGTACTCTAAAAGCAAAGAACCTGGTGAGGAGATAGGGACACATGTTATCAGAAAAACTACCAACTTTGGGACATTCAGAGTTCCAAGAGTGTACCTGTCATTCTGGAAACACTCTGGAGCAGTGTAACCAGATAATGCCCCATCCAAATGGGGAGTGAGCTTAGCCAACCCATAATCACCCAACCTCGGTTCAAATTCAGCATCCAACATAACATTTCTCGGCTTCAAGTTGTAATGCATAATCTGAGGCACATATGCATGAAGATACTGAAGCCCCTTAATCACCCCAACTGCAATCCGAAGCCGAAACTCCCAGCTGAGCTGCAGCTGATTCTCCCTAACTCTATCCATAGCATCCTCCAGGCTCCCATTGGGCACAAAATCATAAACCAAAGAGAACCTATCATGCTCGCGAACATAAGCCCTCAAGCTCATCAAATGCCTATGTCTGAGGCCAGCAAGCACTTCCAGCTCCTGCTGTATCCTTCTCTTGGCCGACTTGCTCTGCGCCTCGGGGGAGCCACACTCCGAAAAGGGCTCCAGCTGCTTCACCGCAATAATGAGGCCATTGTCAAGCACAGTCCTGTAGTATTTCCCAATGGGGCTGGAACCAAGCAGCTGGTTCTCATTGGCCAGAGCCAATTGGAGCGTTTTCGGAGCGATTTTGGGGGAGAAAATCACAGGGCCCTTGAGAATTGGGGCTCTGCTAATGTAGCGAACAAAGCAGCGGACTATGAAAGCAGAGATGAGGGCAAGTATGAGTCCAGTCAATACTCCCAACACAAGACTAAGTAGGATTCTTTCAAGGTTGTTGTTCTTGGAGCGAGGGTGCTTTGACGGCGATGGAGGCTCAGTTTCTTGGCACTGAACAGATGAGCAGAACAAGACTAGCAAGAGCAAAAGCAGAAGCAGGCTTGTGAATCTACACTTCAAATTAGAAGTACTTGTTCCTCTACCCATTTGGAGTCCAAAAACAAAAGCCAAAAATCTCTCAAAAGTAAGCAACTTCACTAAAAGCTAAACTAAAACCCACATGTTATAGAGCTTGAAGCTCAACACAAATAAAACCCAGATGAAAATGAACACCACCACCACTAAAGCTCTCAACTTTTCTCTCTTAAACAAAAAAAGGTGAAATCTTTGGGGTTGGTTCTTTCAAGGCTTTAGCCTAGGAGGCGCAGAAAATGCAAACCAATCCACAAGTGCTTAAAAGTGCAGAGAGAACCCATGAGAGACAGAAGCTTCAAGGAGACTAGAAATAAGGGAATATCACATAAAAATGGAATATTTTTTTTCTGGAAAATCTTCAAGGCAAAGACGCAAAGAATCATATTTCGTCACCTACTCACTCTTTCACCATATCAACAAAAATACCACGTACCAAAAACCCAAAATGGTCGCCAAAACTAAGAAAGAAAAAAGAGAGTAAAGCTCCAAAACTCGCCGAGGTCTTAAACCCACACTATTATTGTTTCCTCAAAATTTCGAAATCAAAAAAATGAAAAATCCCTAAACACAAACGAACACACTCTCTCCTTCGTTGTTTTTCCTCTCTCTCTCTCTCTCTCTCACATCAGAAGTGAGAACCGGGGGCTTCCCGCCTTTGGGACACTACAGAGCCCCGTACTGAAGTGGGGCCCACCTGCCACGTTGGCACTGTGTCGCTATCACGGGACCGAAAGCGAAACATCGAACTGCGTGCGAGGCAAGGAGAGGGAGGTGTCGACATCCCACCGTTGGTTTTGGGGTGTGGGAAGAGACCGTGGCCGTGGAGAGAGAACCAATGTGGGAATTTATTCTGGTTTTGTTCAAATGGATATTGAGGGGTTAAGAAATTGATAAGTGGAAATGGAATAATCTTTTACAGGTTTGCTGGGTTCCCTCCATGGATATGGTTGGTTTCCTAATACTCGAGACCAGTGAAAGACCAAACACGCGTGCACGTGTGACCAAGGCTATCCTATTTCAAGTTTTCAACAATAAAAACCCTAAATTACTATTCAAAAATATGAACTATAAACCCAACGAATTATTCCAAGTGTCTTGGAAGCTGTTCATGATATTCCAGTTTTAACTAGCCATTTCAATTCAATCAGCTTCACTCATATATGGCGAGAAGAAAACTTTGTGTTGATTGATACACTACCATCTACTCCTCAAAATGTTTTTCGCTTTGACTTTCTTATCTAATGTTTTAAAGGTTTTTGTTTGTAATTTATTTCTGAGAAATTTTAAATACACACCCCTAATATCTTAACACACCTCTTACTTAATACACCATCTATCAAGTTTTTTATTTCAATATTATACTTAATACACATCTCAAACTGCCTAAAATGCCCTTAATTTATGAAATATTCTATTATTTAATATAATTAATGTATATTTACCATTTGGTATCTCTTTTTACATATTATTTCGTCTAATTTTTGTTAAAAATTTTTGGTTATCATCATTCAATTTATAATCAAATGATTATTGTTATATCTCAACTCCAAATCACCAATACAAGTTTTCAAAATTCACATGCTAGTAGAACTGTAGAAGTACAGTAGCTATTTAACATAGATAGCTAGTTATTCGATAAAATATGTCATGATAAAGATGCAGCACTCAACAATATGATATGCAAGATCAAACTAAAGCTGATACAGATACAAAAAAAAAAAAAACAACCCAAATGAATTGTGGAGAACAGTTGGGGTTAGGGGAGAAGACATGTTTTCGACGATTTTAGGATAGAAGATGTTGAAAAGAATACTTCTTGAGTTTTTTTTTTTTTTAATAATAGATGTTTGTTTTAGTCATTTAACTTACCTACAAAATCTCAATAGAAACATAAAATAATAAAGGTGTGTATTAAGAGATTAAGGCTGTGTATTTAAAATTTCTCTTTATTTCTTTTACGAAAAAGAAAAAAAATGAATTCTTCAAAGTTTTTGTGTTTTAGTTCTTGTATGGATTATTGACGTGTTGAGAAGCTCATTTTAAACACTGTGTTGTTTCAGAATATGATCAAAAAGCACATACATGATTAGCTGGGACGTACCACGTGAATTGTACGCATGTCCTACCTACAAATTTCTCGTATTGCTGATCCTTGTGCAAGTTGAATCTACTCCCTTCGATCAAGTTGTCTTTGTTTTTAGTTGTACAATGTTTTTAGAAATTTTAAGTATTTTGTGTAGGGATTCATTTGTGCAAATTATACGAAGTGCCTTTTAGGAAGCACAAGCACATCCTCGTACATAAAAAATCGCTATAGAGCACTTGTAATTGTTTTTGTCAAACGCTATCACAGTGACTCAGATAGCTAAGATTATAACTAGATAGTTTAGAAGTGTCATAATCGATTTCAGAAAGCACCAATTCCATATGGAGAGATTCATAGCTTCCGTTTTTTTGTCCATGAATGAGAGAGAACAAAATCATTTGTAGCAGTTGAGTGAAGACTAACACTACACCATCTTCCCAATTTTGAAAACAAATTGCCGAAAAAGAGTACATTTGACTTGCAGGGAAACAAAGCATACCAACCACGCGATAGTTTGCTTGCTACATTTGAATGATAAGCCAAGAACGTAACATCACAGGATTCACATCTTGACTTGCAGAGATGTCACTGCAGACATTTCATTGATTCATTTTGTTGTCTAGTTCGCAGTTGGTAGGACTTCATAATTGAATTCCTTTGCCTTGTATATCTGTACAGCGATTTTTCTTTTCGATTGTGCACACGTAATGAAGAATACCAAAAATCAAAAAGTGGTGTAGACAGAGTTGATCATTTGTGCATTCAAACACAGCCAGGAAAAAGCTTAACTAAAACAAATAATGTACAAATACACAATGGCCTAAACTAAATCGGGTAAATCCTCACAACTTCACAAAGGAAGCAGAAAACTGAACAAACAAAAGACAACACCATTACAGGCCCCTTGCCTGAAAGCTACCGGAGGCTTTCGGCTCAGACAACCAGAGCCATCTTAATTTCCAACCCTTGACAACCACTTTCAAGTATGCCTTACCATTTTCAAGTATGCTCTATTGCCCATAGGGCAGGCATGCCATCCTACCACTCTAGACACCCATAAAACACTGACATTTCATACAAAGGAGAACCATCTCTCAAGTTTATGAACTATAATTATACAAATGCAATACCTTTGTTTCATTCGATGGGACCATTCAGCATCAATGTAGTTTCCATTTGGGTGGTTCCTAATTTGATTACTTATCCACGGGAGTCTGATAATATAGAAAGGACCTCGCCATCATCAAAGTTTGACTCCACTGCCAGCTCAAGAGGAGTTTTACCTTCCCCATTTAATGCTCGTGGATCCGCTCCCCTGTAAATGGAGTGAAACCCTCAGTAGCAAATCATAAATAAGAGGTCCTTTAAAAAAAATCATAAATAAGAGGTAAAAACACAGCATTCTAAAGAAAATTGTTGACTAAACAAGAAACATCAGAACTGGGTAATGTGCACAAATGGTATAAATGAACAATAAAATTTGCTTTGTAAACATGAAATATAGGCACCTTGTAAGAAGCAATTTTGCAAATGTGTTTCTGCCCTTGAGGATACATCGGTCGAGTGGTGTTTGACCTCTTGAATCAGTCGCATTTACATTTGCTCCATATTGTAGGAGCAGCTCAAGCATGCCAATGTCAGCAGTTTCACAAGCAAGGTGGAGAAGGGTGCACCCATCTAGATCCTCCATACCCTGAACTTCACTGGTAACACTCAAGTTCGAAGAGCTACCAGAAGACCTCTCCAATGAATCCCCAGCTATGCAGCTAGAGCTTTGTTCATGGCCAGTCTGCTCTTGCATCAGCATTACTTTTGCAAGGGTCAAGGAAGAGCCACAAGAAGCTTGCTCATACACCGCATTCACATCTGGTTCAGAATTAACAATGTGACGATATACAGCTTTCTTGTCATTTGCACGAACGCCCTCCCAAATTTGTTGTGCCACTACATGAGTATATTGTGCGTCCTTTGGCCTCCTGACGAAAAGCTTGTCTGCGTACTATGATCAAAATAAAGCGCCCATATCAGTCAGTAGTTCTAAAGGAGTCTGAACTTTTCAACATAGGAGGTAATATTGCAAAGATGTCAGTGATTGCTTATGGTCTGAAGTTATCCACAGTCGAGAAAGAAGCATGATTAAGTTGGAGGACATACCTTTGCATGAATGAATTTCTCCTTCACCGGTATTGAATCAGTCTGATTGGGTTTGCTGATAAAAACAAGCTGTGTTTTATCAGACTTGTGTGACCTGAACATGAAGAATAGAGTGAGTGTTTACAATTGTCAAGTAAAGAAGAGTTATATAAGATTACTTACAAGAACTGTAAATGAGAATCCCTACCCCGTGGCTATAAGATCAAGCTGAAAAGCACTTCTTGATTGCAAAAGTTCCTCCCAGACAGAGTTTGCAAAGGCATTACCCAATGACTGGAACAAATTAATGACAGAAGGCTCCCATACTTTGACATCCAGTGTTAGAGACCTTACCTGCAGTAAAAAACACCAAGAACAAGTTCCCAGATATAAGCAACCAGTCTATCTCTGTTTTCCAAAGGACAGTCATGAAAATGATTACCATGCCCACTTTACCCAGTTGTAAACAAAAATCATCAAATCAGGACTCTCTATCATGTTATACAAGTCCGTCTCATAAAATCGTTATTTCCATCCTAACATAGTTTTCTTTTACCAAGTCTATCTGTATACAAAATGAATTATGTATTTTAACATGCCACCTGAACGTTTGCATTCCATTCTAACTTTAAAGCCATATTTAGATGAAATCTAATTATGTCAATATCAAACCAAATTACTGAATGTTTTACGAGGAAGGGTCCTTTAAATTCCCAACTATGCATAACTAATCATACAACAAGAGCACACACAACATTTTAGTTATTTGACAATCAAATGACAAAACAATTTGTTTAAAGAGAGCATGCCCAAAATCATGAAAGGGAAAATTGTGCTATTAACCTTTGAGATATGAACACCAAGATTACGATGAACCCCAGAACATTCAATGCAAACAAGAACGCCAAGATTTAATGATGCCCAATCTGGCTCAGGGGCACCACAATCAGCACATTTATCATTCCCACAAACTCGCCGAAGAGTGTCAATTGTCTTCTCACTTCTTAAAGATGACCGTTGCTGTTGTGAACTTCTTAATTGGCGGTGGTCAGCATTATTTAGGCTCCTGTCCGATGCAAGTTCTTCAACTACAGTGTGATCAAAATCAGAACTCTCAAACGAACTACTCTCACTAGCAGACCGACGATGACTTCCCATGGGACTAGCAGGCAGAAACTGAAACACAATTGAATCAAAACATCAACATGACCATGATATCAATGGCCACATATTTGACTACGTGAAAACTTCAGAATAATTACCCTCTCAGGAGCCTGAGAACTCAGTAATGATGCAATAACCCCGGTTATCTTTTCAATCCAATCCATTTGATCAAGTGCACTCTCTGCCTGCACTGACAAGCATAAATAAATATCATTGCAGGAACTACAATAACCATCGATTATTCACCTTACAGGCAGAATCACAATCAAAACATTGGTTAAAAACCATATAAGAATCATGTCTAAGTCCGTAAGGCCAGTTAAAGTGAATCGAACCTGCAAGGTATAGTTCTTTGATGGTGAAATGATTCTGAAACAAAATCTGAGGTCTGACTGGTCGGCGTCAACTTTGATTGTTGATGTAAGCAGATTTACTGTGTGATGCGCAACAGATTTCTCATCATGCACTCCACCATGATAATGAGAAGAAAGCCACCGACTCAACAGTCCAGAACCAAGCTCGGAACTATTCCTCTGACCAGAATGTTGACTACCAGAGCCCTAAAAGGTAGAGACAAAACAAACCAAAATTTAATATAAATATCAAGCCCAGGAAAAACTTCAGCCCATCTGCCACGAAATTAATTCTTGAGCAAATGACTTACAGATGATTTGCTAATTTGTTTCCGATAGTAATAGAGCATTCCTCGGCTATCAAGAACAAAAAATCTTCTTTTCCAGTCACCTCTCAAGTTTGAGGACCTCTTTGAGAGATAACCTTGCCTGATGGTTTGAACCTGATCAATGATAATTGTTAGATTTTCTTATTATATTCTATGTACAGATAAAAAATTAACTAAATAAAACTGATATGAAACTAATCACGAAGGGCAGTGCATAAACCTTTCCCTTTGCAGCAGATTGCATAACGGCCTCTATCATTTTATGCGAACTTCTACCAATAGCTTGTATCCCATCTCCATTAGGAGACCCATTAGAACCATTGGACGACCACCTGCTCTCTCTATCGACTTGTCTTTTGTAATCTTGCATCCTTTCATTAAGAGCTGCTTGTTCATAGTTGGTTCTTTCTCTTGACTGTTGAGCATAAGTTAAGACCTGAGAGATAATACAAATCCCAATTTTCATTGATTCTCATTGCAAACAGAAGAGCATTCAAATTTGACACAATACACACATATGTCCAACAAACCTGATTAATATAGGGTTCCATTTGATGCAACAACTCGTAACCCTACACATGGAAAAAGGCTTCAGGACAACAGTACTAGTAGAAAACATGTGAATATGACAAAACCTGCCTTCAATCCACACCTGTTTGAAGTAACGAAGATGGGCATCCATCGTCCCACTGACCGCTTCCAGAAATTCAAACCTCTTTTTTGCTTCAACATTAGAAAGAGCAGTCACCTGTAGATAAAATATTCCTCATAAGGTCTCAATCCATGGAATCATTGATTCCCAAGACGACAAGAACATCAAGTACTTACAAGACTAAAGCGAGCTTGCTCAAATGTAGACCTTGCATTATGAAGCTCCTGGAATATTTGTTATTCGTTTTAGATGCTGAATAATGAAGAATTTCTAATACTATAGAGGAATACAGATTAAAACTATCAGTTCAAAGTACCTCCTCTACCATGGTGGCTACATCATTCCTTGTTCCTTTTCTTAGCGAGAGAAATTTCTCGCGAGCCTGCAGTAATATAAGCATCAAACTACATACCAAGTACTCTACATTAATCTCATATTGCTAATCTAAATATAGCAGCAACATCTATCACATGTCAAGTTAAATTCTTAAAACCATAGGCCATTGTTGCAGACTTGTACTCCTGTATCAAGGTATATAGAATTCCCATACTATCCATCAATAAACAATGTCACCAGAGGTCTGATATCTGATCACACAAAAACACAAATGTTTCTGGTGGATTTCTGCAGAATGTTAACCAGCCTCATGAACTATCTTACAGTAGGCCTAAATGGATTAGTACTCATAGGTATACCTCAGACTTTATCAGAGCATTAAGAGGTTAAAAAGAATGTATTCCTACAATTGTTGGAGATCCCAAACTCATGTGAATGTCGACTATTTTCTTCTACAACTGCTCATGCCAAATTAAAATTTTGAAAAACAAGAAAAGGCTTCTATACAGGGAGATCACACAAGAAAGGAGGTAAATTAGTTCATGACAAGAACCACACACCTGGTCATAAAGAAGGCTAGCCTTGTCAAATCGTTTCCGCGCTTCCTGCACAATTAGATACATTCAACAGTAAGGCACAGATGATATAAACAAAAGAAGAAGATAGACCAAGATTGGTTATACAGAAAATTTGCACGAACCTTGACCTCATGCAAATCAAAATTCACAAATTGTAACAATCTGTCATTTAGCATATGCTCAACCTGGAAGAAGAAGAAAGACAAACAAGTCATACAAGATAACTCAGGACTTGAATTAAAACAATTCGTCAAACAGAGTAACTAACACAGAGAATGGAACAAGAGGAGCAACACTTCTTTTATTGAAAATAAACAAGGAGGGGCATGAAAAACATTTAAGATATGGAAGGATTACGGAATGCACCAATAATATAACACAAGCCGCTATATAAGTAACATAACATGAATTAAGTATAGTTCCGGTCAAAAGCTAAGTAAGCGATCAAAGGCAAAAGGTTTAAAATATAAAAATGATGTTGATCCCTTAAAAGGGCATTCATTGCAAGTCCAATATATGGAGTAAGCATTTCAACTTGATTTAATTCATTTTCTGGAACTGCACCCGAAATATTGTGATCGGAAAAAACGCAGGAATCCCAAAATGATTAGCTTTCAGGAAGGATTTGACATGTATATTACCAATACATTAAAGTTATTACCTGGGACCGAAGAACTTCCTTGTATGTCCCAATTTCTCTCAATGCGATAGTAAATTTGGTCATAACAGGGCCTAAAGGATAGAACAGAAGTTCAATCAATAAAAGTCAATGTGTAATACGCTTCAATGAAATGAAGTGTGTGTGTGTATGAGCATCTTATAAAATAATCAATCAAGTTACTTAAGATGCTAACAAGTCAGCTTACCTCCAAAAGCCACACTAATTGGATCATTATGTCCCCCACCAAACATCTCTAGGGCACTAGCAAAAGCAATGTCCCCATCATAAGCTTCCCCAAGACCTTCACTGCAAGCAAGGAAATGTAAGTACTTCCCACTTAAACTCAAATGTAGTCTGGCAACAGCTCCCATACCGCAAAAGATAAAAAGATATGAAAAGGATGCAGAGATATCACAAACAAGTAGACATACGTGTATTTTCGACATCCTTTGTAAAACTTTAAACTTCTCTCCCTCAATGACTCGGCACTATCCTCCATGCCCTGTATCTGCTTACGACAACAAAAGAAGCAATCAAGGACTGCAGAATTCCTGTACTGTTCATAACTGGAAACAATGTGTAATAACAAATATCTGTTAACAAACTTCCTCTCTCCATAACAAATTCTCCTTTCATTGAATAACCATTGCAACTATATCACATGTGACACAAAATAAATATGAGAAGAATGGGAGGGGGGAGTATATAAAAACCTCTACATTGACATAATGAGTGTGAGTCATACGAACTCGGCGCAGAACATAAGCATATTTATAAAATTAGAGGTATAATATACACATCACCATCCGGTAAACAGGCACATGTTTTGAAATGCTATAAAAATTCAGTCTTGCACACAACAGGGAATGCAATACTTCCAATTTCTTCTACCGTCTATCGAAATAATCTAAAAGCAATCAGCAATGGGTATAAATATTTGATTCATTACTCATAACATTTCACTCCTGTCTTTCAAATCAAAAACAAACACTCTAATCCGGCAAAACATAACATAAAGGCAAACCAAAGCAATCTAATTCGAAAAGAAGAAATCTACTCACCTGCTTGCGGAACATGGGAGAATCATCTAGCTTTGCGAAATGCATTTTCAAACACCTTTGATTTATGCCCAACCGTCAATTAGCCTCGCACCAATGCTCCATCTACCTCCCCGGAGATCCTCACCTTTTCAACCAGCTGCATCAACTTCACCCCATTCAAACCAAACCTGCTTCAATCACTGAAATTTCTCCACTACTTTTATTCCGGCTCCAAAACCCTAGAAACCAGCACAGAGAAGAAGATGAATTTTTTCTCTTTTTTTTTGGGGGGGGTTGATTTAGCTCAAGGCCCTTGGGAATTGAGAGTGTGGGATCGATTTGATTAACCTGAAAATGTAGTGAGACAGTAAGACAGACACAGTCTCTTTGATAAATGCAAACAAGAATAATAGCAACCAGCACACACAACCCCCTTCTCTTCGCTCTCTCTCTTTTCTTTCACTTTCCTTTTCTTTTTTGCCTTTTTTTATTTCTACCTCTTTATTTAATCCATCTCCCTAGCTTTTTATTTAACTCGCAGATTAATAAACCGCAGGTGAAACTACGTCGTTTCGGGAGTTTAGGCATCATCGACCGCATTGTGTTTAAAGGCCGTCGCTCAGGTTCTGTGAGAGTCTCCGTAACTTTACAGGGTACGAGAAACGAGGACGACCGTCAGTCTCGACGCGTCCCAATCGGCGCGTGGAGAAGACATCACAGACGGTTGGGGCGGTTTTGTTTCTACGCGCGGAGTGGGGAGCGTGGGAGTGGGAGAGATGCTTCTGGCACGCACGCTCTAAGCACTTCAGGAGTGGGGCCCGGGGATTAAATTTCCCTCCACATAGTCATGCCCGACACACAAAACTGGAGTTTCGAATTTTATTTTTTAATTAGGATGAAATTATATAAAAAAATGTTTTAACCAATACATGGCTGACAACGAAATTGCCTCTCCTTTTCTCTTTTTTTTTTTTTTTCCAGATCTGTGAAAATAAGGAAAATGATCTGGTCCTTTTCTCAAGTACCTGAATCAGGTGGACCATGGACCACTAGGGTGGTCCTAAATGGCTACTCCGATTGATGCTCCGGCTGACCACACTTTCAAGTACAGCATCGGAGTCCAAGCAACACCGGCGAGATTATCCTGTGACACAGATTGAATCAATCCATTATCATATTTTACGCGTATTCAAAATAGATAATAAGATACTCATGCCTTATAAGTTTAATGTAACATGATTTTATGGATGGTTGAGCTGAATATTAAGAAAGTCTTACTCTCTAATTTTAAGGGATCTATAGCTTACAGATATTCAAAGTGAATTTTTGGGTGGAGTTATTTTGTAAGATTAACTAAAATATAATAAAATGAGCCATATTAAATACACCGTAACGTATCATTGAGTGGTGTGACGATTAAATGATAATTGAGTTCAATATCGGTCGGTCTTACTGGGTAAGTTTAACGGAAGCACATCACATGTGCTCATTTTCCCAAGTTTAACAGAAGTTGTATTAATATGTTTTGTGATGTTTAGTTTAATGGTGTGACAACAAAAGTCTCATAGAAATAGTAAAGTACATGAGTAAGTAAGATGAAAAGTCCTGATAACGAAAAAAAAAAAAGCGTAAAAGATCTAGCATAAGCTCTTATCACACTCAAAATTGTAAAATCATGAAGGAGACAGATATTATATCTTCAAGAATAATGATTGTTAGTGGATAATTGTTCCTAAAAATCACTACAACTTAACAATGAATACGAACATATTGTATCACATTAAAGTCTGATGGTTCTCACGAATTTGATTAAAGGACCCCCCTAGATACTATTAATGAGATACAATATCATACCTACTCGGACGAAGTTGTCAGCCACAGTTTTTTTTTTTTTTTTAAAAAAACTTTTTATTAATAACTCACACACCCTACATATGTCGTGAGGTTTGAACCTATGACCTCAAAGTTATCAGTTAAACACCTTAATCAACCAAGCCACAGCCACAGTTCTTCATCCAACGATTGTCGCATATTTTACAGTTTATCAGAATGCGACGGTTGATACTTAAGCAATGTTGTAATGATACATATGTATTGTCTTTAAGTTATTTGTTATGATACTTACAAAGATACATGAAATTATAGTATGTGTTAAGAGTTAGTTGTTTCATTGTATGAAATTGTGATTCAACTCTACCTTTGTCTTCATAGAAAATCATAATCCTCGCCAATACAAACTCGAGATTATTGTCCCTTGGCAGCATGTTATGTATTGATACCTATAGATGGGAGTTGTCACCTAAATTGCCAATCTTACTACATCGACATCATCAGTGTATAGGCCCAAGCGTTTCCCTTTTAAAGTGAGACAAACAACGTGTGCATGATTGGTATAACTACAGTAAGAGTGAGACAACAAGATTAGCTTAATCCTCAAAGCTCTTCCTCTTGTTTTGGTTAACAAGAAGCTTCGTGATTGATTTGGTATCCCTTTATTCATGTCAAAGCCAGTCACGTCAATTTCCATTTCCAGGTATTAAGTTATCTTCATCTGTTCGTCTATAGTTCTCCTCTCCAGCGTCACCCATGGCATGTATGAACGTATACAAGCCAAGACTGAGCGAAGTGAAAAGAACAAAATCGGTGTGACATTTTTCTTCGTGAAAAGAAGAAAAAAGCAAAAGAATATGTATATCAGTGTGGAGATGGAACTAGCTAGACTTTTGGCTTTGTGATCTTCGACCATGGCCTAGCAACGTTGTTCACCTTTTGACCCTTTCCGACTCTTTTCTGCTTCTCTTTTTCACAGTTGAAGCCCTCACACGATGATTAACCAAGGTAAATTACCCAGGTAAATGACTGATAGTAAATAAATTTACCCATTTTGCTAGGGTCGGCGGACAAGAACTTGAACTTAACCAAGCATGTGCAGTATGACACAGTATGGGGAATCTTTGTACCAGGAATTCAGGGTTTGTGTGTATATATGGACATAATATATAGTCATGTAGTGCAGTCATGATTGATGAAAAATCATAGAGATGGTCATGGATGGAAGTTCTTGTTTGGCTAGACTGTATTATTTTACCTTGACTTGACTTTGTTTTGAAATTGGCTAGATCGCTAGAGTGGTCTCTTGCAGTTATGTGTTTGGTGAAGCATTTAGTTGCAGTAGTGTTTCCAGGACAGAATCCTATGCTTCTTCTTCTGCAGGAGAAAGGAAAATGCAAACAGTGGCCTACCTTCGATTTCTCAGGCGTTTCATCTAACATGTGGTGAACATTTAAGCTTCGAACTATAAAAAAAGAGCAAAACATATGAGACACTCGAGTATGAAACATATATTAGTGGGTGATTTTCTTCACATCAACCTCCAATCTTGAATCCGCCGATGCTTGTTTTTTTTGTGATTAGCTTGGTCATCAAGATAAGCTGACATTGAAGATTTAAATATTTTGAATAAAATGTCTAAAGTTCAACATGTTTTCATATATAGTTTACTATTTTTACATAAATCTCTTTGAGACATTTTATCGAACATTTACATTTTTTTATAATTCAAAGGTTTACCTTTCAAATAAAGAAAACAAAAAATAAAGAGTTGTCAAACTTTTTTAGGTAACGATTGTCTTCACTTATTCGACATATTCTCCTCAATATGCCGATATCGCTTGTTTTCATTTTTGAGCTTAATCTATTAACTATCGAGATAAGTTTTCAAATCGTAAGAACTCGATGAGAAGAGAATCGAACTGTCTCCTTAGATCAACTTAGGGTTTTGCCATTGCTTGGCCAAAAGAGAAGATATTGATTTGATCGATCAACAAACAGTCTCTTTTGGTTGAGACATGGGGAAGAGAGAGGAGAAGCCATAATTTCAATCAAATCAAACACGTGTGATGCAGTTAGTGACAACCAAGAACTAGAGGACGATGCACACTCAAAAGGCCGTAGATCATCGAAACAGCAACGAGAAAGATTTACACATAAAAAAGAGAAAGTTAGGAAGAAAAATAAGGCAAAGAGAAGGAAAAAGGGAGCTAAAGAACCGACAGACGAGGACATCCCATATGAAGATGGAGCTAAAGTGAAAACATTGTGTTGCTTTTTTCGCTCTTGTATATCATCAACTAGTTTGCTTTTGGGTTTAAACTATTAATCCCCCGCTTAATCAGGCTGTAATATTTCAATGTCTTCCTACTTAAACCTGCATTATCTAGCTGCATATCTTTATTGAGATGATGATACTAATAAAGTACTATAGTGAACCAAATTATTACCTTCTTAAAACAAGTTAAACTTACCCGAAGAGCTAATGAGCATTGATCTGGTTCATTGAAGGACGAGTCTGGCATCCAAACCGATTACGTACGAATCACTTTGAATGAATTGAGGAAAGTTCCAAATTATTTAGTGCGGATTTGTACTATGAGATTCGTTTGTTATCCTTTCTCTTAGTGAAGTAAATAGAATCACTTATACCACTGTTGAATGAATCAAAAGTGTAAGTAGAGGATGGTATAGTGACTAGTTAGTGTATCTGCTTAATTTAGCACAGTGCCCCATTTGGGCAATCTCCATAAACAAAATATTGAAGTATGAAGCATATGGTAGTAGGAGGGTTGTGTTGAATATGGCCACATCAGATGAGGGTCCTAAAGAATCCCACTTGTCTTTCAATTCTATCTAGAGGTAGGAGAGCTGAGGTCCATTTAGGTCTATGTCAAATCCCAGTTTGGGGATGTAGCATTTGGATAAATTGTGTGCTTTGAGGCAATTATAGTGTGTAACCGAATAGCCTAATTGTCCTTACTGAAATTGCAGAAGAGTCTGGTTGCATAGCTCCAAATCCCAGCATTATCTCTTACCTGGAGGTCGCCTTCTCTGTTTGTCATTTCTGGCTTCTCAAAATCATGGAGACTTTGGTTTGGATATGCCCACCACAGATTGAGAATAGAAAAAAAATTCTCACATTCTATGTACACATCTTATTTCCTATATTTGGTAAGTCATGGAAAAAGAGTGAGAAAAATGCAAGTCTTGGTCCGTTATATTTGTAAAGGCAATTACCAGACTAAAGTACAAATGAAAGTATCGACCCTGAGTTCGAGTTCTCTCCTTCTAATAAGACACATGAATTGATCTTCTAAACTAGCTTTCGCGAACTGGGGCGTGCAAAGGTCACACTATTGATCGATATCAGATTAAATTAGCTCATCAAAGCCGATATCTGATTCAGACATAAAATACCTTAATTAGCATAATCATCATATGAAATATACGAGACAAATTTTCAATTTTTATCTCAAAATTCTTTTCACCCTTATAATTCAATTCTGATCTCAAATGGTGAACCAAATCATAAATCATTACCACCTTAACCCTGGTAGAACTCACCAAATGACCAAATAAGAAAAGCGAATCACTCAAGTCTCAAGTCTTAAAAGTACTACCCGAACCGGCCCAAATACATACCATTTTGGTGCGAACCGGCCCAAATAATTTCCCTCCTAAAAGCTTACGATTCTGCATTATTACAAAGGATTATACAGCGACCTTATAGCCAGAGCTGCATGTATTAAACCCTGAATAATTTGTCTTGTATTCCAAGTTCCAACACCTTTTCCGTACGGTGTCCGGCGTCGTTCCATGGTCACATGCTCCGCTTGTGCCAAATTTTAGGGTTTCCCCTGAGCCCCCCATATCCTATATAAACCACCACACTCACTTCAGCAGAGATCCGCAGAACGGCACAGAATCAAAATCCCCTCCTCCATACCTAGCAAGCTCGATCGAGACCCCAAAGGTTTTGAAACTCATCACTCTGCTTTCGTATGTATGAGCACTACTTTGATCTTCGTTTTACTTTATTTTCTTCTTTTAATCTGCACCTAATTATATAAGTTGATGCCTGTTTTGCTTGAGTGAATGTATCCGGTACTTGATTTAGGGAAACTAACTAGGCCGATTTTGCATGATCTAGGAATCTAGGGTTTGTATAAGATAAGTTTTGATAGGAATCTCGGGTTTATATAAGCTAAGTTTTGATATTCATTGATATAATCTAGGAAAATTCTTTGCTAGGTTTTTATTTCTGGATTCTGCAAAATTGGAAAACAGAATTTTGTGATATTGGAATATTTGGAAACTTGAACAGAGAAGCTTTATTCGTATTCTGGTTGGGTGAACTGCATGAGGTGTTTATTTGTAATTTGATTCAGGTTTGTTACTTTTGGCATGGATCAACTACAAGAATAAGAGCTTCTGTTGCTATGTAGTTTTAGTGATCTATGCAATCAAGTTCCTAGAGTTTATTATTTAGAATTGGAATGAAGGAATTATCATTGATTTAAATGATCTGTATTGTATCTCATGGAATATTGATGAATGATTATGGTACTTTCTTTTTTGCACTCAAGAAGCAGGTGAATAATGTCTGTCTCTCGCAATGACATAGAGTTTTCGGATAAGGACTTGATTGGCCATGAAGTCCCGCACAACGATGCACTTGTTGTGAGCATGATGGTGGCTAACACTAAGCTGGACAAGATTTTCTGTACCACAGGCTTCTCCCACAGTATCATTTACATTTCCACTCTTGAGCGATTGGGGATCAGCAAGAAAGATATTCGCCCCCAGAAAGAGACTCTGAGGGGCAACTTGGGGGAAGAACTCAAGTCAGTGGGAAAAATAACTCTCAATGTCACAGCTGGTGAAAGGCCCCGATTTCGTACACTCGTGGTGGATTTTTTGGTGATGGACACCCCTTCAGTATATGACATCATTTTTGGGGCAAAAGGTATATGAGGGCAATAGCTTCAACATACCATCTAGTCATCCGCTTCTGGACCGAAGCTGGAGTTGGAGAGGTCAGAGGAAGTCAGAAGATAGCTAGAGAATGTGAGAAGGCTCTCTTGGAAGAAGCAAGGCGCAAGGACCCTTCGATCAAAAAGGTGGCAGTGGTTATGTAGCTGCACAGCAGAAACACTCCTTGGTTTGGACCCTAGTTATGTTAGAATCCTAGCAAGTTCAGAACTTCCATCTTATGTTTTCATCCTAACTTTAGTGGCTTATTTGCTGGTCCGAATTGCAACATCATTTTAATTTGTGAACCATGTTATCAGATATTTGTGCCATTTAACTATCTATGTCAGTATGTGCTCTAGATCCTTATGAATTGCTTATGCTTCATGCCAGGGAAGTTTTTCTTAAAAAATATTTGTCTAGTATTTACAGCCTTATATTATGTGAACCGAACAGGAAGATTTGGCAGGGAAAGTGTTTGAGTAAATGTGTTAAATTCAGGCCCTTTGTTGGTGCCTGTTTATGCAACACTCAAATGCTTCATAAGATACCTTCCTGATCAGGAAGCATTTTTCAGGATTAAATAATTAAGCATGTTTAACTGTTGCTGTTTTTATACTTTCTGTCACTACCAAATGGAAGTAGCTTTGATATTTGGCAATTTCTTTGGTTAATGCAGCATCTATCGTTTTCTGCTTACGAACTGTTGAGATATGTTCTTTCTTGGTTTACAAAGATTATGAACACTCTCTACTTTTCCATTAAGTGTAACATAAAACAGGGGTCTTACCTACTTCCCCTCAAGTTTTTCTTTGGCCAATAATCTATCAACTGATCAGTGACAGCTCTGTTGGGGCTTCAGACATTAGTATAGGCAAATGCTGGCTAAATGATGAGGTTTTCGTTCCCAACAATCATGTTGTCACTGCAATCATGATGAGGTATAGGTATTGCTGCTATTGCATGACACTTTACATCCTATGTTTTCTCAATTTTGTTATATTTGAAAGATAATCCAACTAGTAATCCAAATAGACAACTGCAATTGCATGCTGTAGACTAGAATTACATGCACAGTAGTAAAAAGACCAGATCATAGTGCCGTCTAAGCCTTCTGCTGTAAATGCTTGCAAAGCAGTACTCAAACATGTAGGCAGCTAAAAAATGAACACACTATTTAACAAGTGGCAAGTGAATTTGATGGATGGATTATGATTTATAAAGATAAAACTTGCAAAATAAAGGTATTCATAATTTCACAGCAAGCTACGTACAATTTTTATTGTAAGATTCATAAACAGACCAAACGCAGAGATAAACACTAAGACTGAGCAGACAAGTAACATCACAAACTAAAAATTAAGTAACTGGAATCATTGTTGAGCGCATTGGGGCACACCACCATGCACATGTTCATGTTCCTCATCTTCTTCCTCGTATGCCTGTTGAGACTTCTTTGCTTTCTTTCTTCGCATTTCATCCTCCATGTTCACATCATGCAGCGTAGTCTCCTTGCAGTCATCTAGTTCCTTATCACTAAGCTGCGACGAACCAGACCTGCTAGGAAGCACAACCTCTAGTCCTTTGCGCAGCTCTGGGTTCAGGGAATTTGGGAACTCAACAATGAAGTGGACATACAACTTACCCTTCGTAAATCCATTCGAGTAGATTGGCATGCCTTCATCATTTATAGCCTTGTACTGATCAGGCTTGACAACTTGTCCTGGTTCAGACTTAATCAGAAGTTGCCTGCCGTCCAAATGCTTCAACTTAAATTGGAACCCACAGAGTGCCTCCTTTAGGGACAAGGTATGCTCAAATATTAGGTCATCCCCCTCTCTCTTAAACTTGGGGTGCTCCTTCTGTTGGACAACAATGACAATATCTCCTGTGATGGTGCCAGGCGCTTCGTCTGCCTCACCGCGGAATGTGATCTTATGCCCGTTTCGCATCCCCTTCTCGACATTGACCTCCAATGTTTTCTTCTCCGGTACAACCTTGTCACCCTTGCACTGCTGGCAGCGGTCCTGGGCTCTAAGGGTGCGCCCAGTGCCGTTGCACTCATTGCAACACTCCTTCATTTGCTGCACCATACTCGGGCCCAATCGGCGTATAGTAACTTTCCTACCACTCCCTTGGCAACCACCGCAGGTTGTCGATGAAGCACCTGCCTTTGACCCTTTGCCCTTGCACTTGGTGCATATCCTGTTGCGTGAGACAGGAAGGTTCCTGGTCGTGCCATTGTAGAGATCTTCAAGAGAAACGTTGAGGGGATAGGCCACATCCTTCCCCCTTCTCTCCCTTGTCTCCCTCGGGCCGCGATTAAAGAAGTGAGTGAAAATATCAAAAGGGTCCTGTTGATGAGGATGCCCGCCAGGTCCTTCATTCATGAGGCCCTCCTCTCCAAACTGGTCATAGATTTCACGTTTCTTTGGATCACTCAGAACCTCGTACGCTTGCCCTAACTCTTTGAACTTTTCGGGATCGCCGCCCTTATCAGGGTGGGTCTTGATGGCGGCTTTCTTGTAAGCCTTTTTCACATCGTCCTGCGAAGCGTTCTTTGACACTCCCAGGATCTTATAGTACTTGTCGTTGTTCCCCGTCATCTTCAAATTTCTTGTATTGTATATATAATTTTGATTGATTTCGCCCCACTGGTACTTGTTGAGTTTGTTGTTCCGAAGGAAAGCCCGTATGTAACTATTTATAGAGAATAGGATGAAGTAGCTAGGCTGGCTAGACCTAGGAATTCTAATCCAAGTAGGAAAACAAAAACTTTCGTTGGGGTTGGAATTGCACATATGCAGGAAGAACACTGGCCTTTGCTGAACCCATGCCAGATATATCTCTCCTTGATCGTTAAGGGTTCCCATTTCGAAAGCAAAAAGGAAAGGGTTACAGACTTGACTTCTAGTTGAAATAGAGTCTGAGCTAGCCCCGGATATTGCTAATCATCTTGCCACTTTTCATCATACATGCATGATGCATATCGATCATCTCGCCAGTTTTCATCAATTCATCATATCAATATGCTACTCAACATTTCATGTCAAATGAAATTTTGTTGTTGCCGGCCATGCATGCTAACTACTTTTGGTACTGCTGCCCGCTCTTCCTCTTATATACATTATTGTTAGCTAGGAAACTCCGGTACGTGCCCTCTTTTGTTAGCTATAGTACCGTATGCCCGAACAAACTTTCAAACTGGGTCTAATATTATGCAACGGATCAATATATGTCACGTCCCGATCCTTAAATTTTACTTTATTTACTAACATGGTGTTAATAAGAATTTTACCGTCTTCGTCATTGAGTTTATAGTCCTAAGGTCCCTAGAGGTGTTGAGGGACGACTATTTTTCAAAAGAATTATTTGTAGGAGGAAAATATGACGACGGTAAAAATGGTAATTTTAGCTAGTAAAATGTGATTTTTATTGGGGTGTTAAATTTTAGAATGAATATATGGTGGAGTTGGTGGACCGGGTGGGCTAAAGGCCCAAATTTGTTTCTCTCTTTTCTCTCTCTCTCCTCCCGCTTTCTCTCTTTCCATCCCCGACTGCCGGACTTTCTCCACCGCGCCAGTCGCCGTCCGGCCGCCCAGGGACCGTCGGACTAGTCTCGTTCGGACCCTCGCCTCTTCCTCTCTCTTCCTGGGCCGGTGCCCGCGCGCGGAACGCCGCCGATCGGGAGAAAAACCCGTCGGAAGGTACGGTTGTCCTCGTGTTCCCATCACCGGAACTCTTTCCTCCAGCCGCCATAGCTGGAGCCCCTTGGCTCAAAAGGAAGCCCTCCTCCCGTGCTCCAATCCCTCCAAAAGATTAGCTCTCTCTTGAGATAGGTAAGAAGAAATCGGTAAAGGAAATTCTAGGGTTTTTATGTATGTTTTCGTTCGATTGACATGGTTAGGCTTAGAATTGGAGTTTGTGATAGTTAGGAATGTTGTAGAGGAGGTTGAGAGGAAGATGCTGCCAAATTTTGGTGGGCATTGGAGGTCACCGGAGCTGGCCGCCGCTGAAAAAATGTTTTTGGTGGGGATTTTTATGAGGAGTTTAATGGAATGAGTTTTAGAGTTTTTGGAAGAGTTTTGGATAGGTTTGGAAATTGTTTAAGTTTGGTATTTTTGGCGGATTAATAAGTTAAAATCCGACCATTGGATTATTTTATGATTAGGACGGTGAAAGGTGATTTTTCAGGATGTCGGTATTTATGGAGAATTGTGGTTGGCGGTGAAGATAAGATTTAGGGCGAAAGGCATGGTTGAGCGCGAGAAGCTCATATTTAATTATGCTTATTTTCTTTAAGCGTCGGTGTTTTATTTTAAGGATGTATTTATGTTTTGGAACAGGACGCGAGGAGGCTCGAGCAGAGGAGACCTCCGACCGACATCAGGCTTAGGCCTAAGTTGTGAGTGGACCTTTATTTTAAATAATGTACTTGAAATGTTTTATTGTTGAATAATTTTACTGGGGGGGGGGGCAGTAAACTTCTACTGAGATCAATAAAACCTTATTTAAAGGCATTAATGATGGAAAATATTTTACTGGGGGGGCAGTGAACTTTTACTGAGGAAGCAGAGTTTACTGGGGGACAGTAAACTTCGATTGGGGGACAGTAAACTTTTACTGGGAGCAGTAAACTTCTAGTAAACAATTTAGGGTTTACTATAGCCTCAAATATCATAAATTGGAGTAGACAGAAGATGCAATACTGACCCTGTATATACCAGACCTCAGAGGCCCGATGTGACCTCATTGATCTATAGATCTTCCGCCTCTTCCCAGCCGGGAACTCACCGGAGACGACGCTGCCACTTTGGGGTTCAGAGGGTACGACGACAACGGCTTTAGAGGCGTCGTAAACTGTGTCGAAATACATAGAGAGACCAAGCGCAATCTGGCGACGGCAATGGAGAAGGAGGAGGCGGCGGCCGGTGGTAGTAGATGATTTGGGTGGAGGAGGAGGAGGACTAGTGGTCGGGGCTGAGCTCGTGTTCGAGGTGGGGCAGCCGACTGTGAGCTTGTGGAGGGAGGACAAGCAAGGCCAGACCTGAGATTTGAAGACCTAAGGCGAATCTTGAGAATGGTGCCCTCTAACGGTCAAACGACAGAAAAAAAATGGTCATTGCAAAAAGAAATTTCACCGATTACAAGATATATATAAACACAGTAAATATACAATCTTGAATATGAATTTATGAAGTATTATAATGATTGGACAAGAGCGTCAGTTCCTGGATGCCATTGTTATCTTACCTGCTGTTGGAACCACATTTCCATTTCCTTTACCAGATGAAGATGAGACCATTGTGTTGGGTATGCAAAACCAATCAAAGTTCAGACTTATATAACTACTTTGATTTATATGTATATATTTGGTGTTTGTCAGCCTCTTGGTACAAGGGAGATTTGAAAGCAGTGGTTGACTGGTAGCGATTTACCCTCTTCTGATGCTTACACTATAAATGGCCAACCAGTGGATCTTTGTCCATGCTCCAGTGGTATATATATATATTACTCTACTCACAATCTAGTTATATATTTGCAATTAGAATGAATTGTGAAAAACGGTAGTTCGTAGTACGTACCTTCTTAGAAAACTATTTCATCCTCCGGCGACGTACATGTCTTGCCGGTCTTTGTTGCATATGCATGTTTGAGTAAAACTGAAATCCATTGCTAAAATTGATCACTGTTTGCATGCATATTGCAGAAACAACTTATCGCCGTAAGATAGATTACGGCAAGACCTACCTTCTTCGGATAGTGAATGCAAACTTGAATGCAGAAGTCTTCTTTGCAATTGCTCAACACAATCTTACTGTGGTAGGCCTTGATGGAGCTTATATAAAACCCATAAGCACATCCTACATAATCACACTTCCAGGACAAACAATGGATGTCCTATTCGAAGCAAAACAGCCTCTTGGCCAATATTACATGGCTGCTCGGATATATTGGACTGAGGATGCTGAAGTTGATAATTTTGACCATGAAAATGCTACTGCCATCACTGAATACAACGGCAACTATACCTCCCCAACATCTCCTTCTTTTCCAAGTACCCTTCCCTCATATTTGGATTATTTTGGAGCATTGAAGTTTACTGACCAAATTAAAAGCCTAGCGACTCCAGCATACCCTGTCAATGTACCGGTGAACATTTCTACCAAAATGTATATAGTAGTGTCGATGAATTCCCTATCCTGCGAACATTCTGGATGCGATTCTGATCAACAAATCGCTACAAGCCTAAACACTCAAATATAACAAGGTTTGGAGAATAAATTTTCTGATATATTATTCGTCTCACAGAGGAGACTATATATAGAGGTACAAGTTGTACAAACCCTACGTACTATGTACTACACATACAGAATAGGAAAGTAATAACAAATTAATTTACATTCCTAAACTAACTCCATGACTCACGCTAACACTCCCCCTCAAGTTGGCGCATATACATCAACCATGCCCAACTTGCCAAGTGAGTCATAAAAGGCCTTCTTAGAAACTCCTTTTGTGAGTATATCTGCAAGTTGCTCCTCTGTAGGGACAAAAGGAAAGCTAATGATCTTTGCATCTAGCTTCTCCTTTATAAAGTGACGATCAACCTCCACATGTTTGGTACGATCATGTTGTACAGGATTTTGTGAGATATCAATGGCTGCCTTGTTGTCACAATACAACTGCATAGCACACTTGGGTTTGACCCCCAAATCTTGTAACACATTCTTCAGCCATAACAACTCGCATACTCCATGAGCCATACCTCTATATTCTGCTTCAGCACTAGACCGAGCCACCACCTTTTGCTTCTTACTCTTCCAAGTAACAAGATTACCTCCCACAAAGGTAAAATACCCTGATGTAGACCTCCGGTCTGTAATATTTCCAGCCCAGTCTGCATCTGTAAAACCACAAACCTCAAGAATACTGCTGTGTTTAGAGAACATTACTCCTCTCCCAGGAGCTGACTTCAAGTACCTCAAAATCCTCACTACAGCATCCATGTGATCTACACTGGGATTATGCATGAACTGGCTCACCACACTTACTGCATAAGCAACATCAGGTCTGGTGTGTGTCAAATAAATCAGACGTCCAACTAACCTCTGATAACGAGGCTTGTCGGTAGGTACCTGATCAGGATACTCTGCTAATCGGTGATTCTGCTCAATAGGAGTGTCAATTGGAGTACAATCTAACATACCTGTCTCTGCTAATAGATCAAGTATATACTTCCTTTGACACAGATAAATGCCTTCACTCCCCCTGGCTACCTCAATGCCCAAGAAGTACTTGAGTGTACCTAGGTCTTTCATCTCAAACTCTGTGGCTAGCTGTTTTTGCAATCTATCCATCTCAATAGTATCATTACCAGTAACAACCATATCATCAACATATATGATCAGAGCTGTTACCCTCCCCTGTTGATGTCTGAGAAACAATGTGTGGTCTGAGTTACTCTGCTTATAACCAATCTTCCTCATGAACTGTGAAAACCTTCCAAACCAAGCACGAGGTGATTGTTTAAGACCATACAAAGATTTTCTCAATCTGCACACAAAGTTACCTGAAGGAGCAGTTTTATATCCAGGTGGAAGATCCATATACACTTCCTCCACAAGTTCTCCATGAAGAAAAGCATTCTTGACATCAAACTGTTTAAGAGGCCAGTTTAAGTTAGCAGCAAGAGAGAGCAATACCCGGATAGTATTCATCTTTGCAACTGGTGCAAATGTCTCATCATAGTCAATGCCATATGTCTGAGTGAATCCCTTTGCTACCAAGCGTGCTTTATATCGACTCACTGACCCATCTGGATTATGCTTCACTGTAAACACCCAGCGACATCCAACAGCCTTCTTTTCATGTGGTAGGGATACAAGCTCCCAAGTATTGTTCTTCTGTAACGCTTCCATCTCCTCATCCATTGATTTCCTCCATTTTGGATCTCCCAACGCATCCTGCACTTTGTTAGGTACTGATACAGCAGATATTTGATTCACAAATGATTCATATGACTTAGACAATCTCTTGGTAGACATAAAATTTGTCACTGGATATTTAGCTTTGGCTTGAAGGGTAGGTTCATATGTTTTTGCTGGTTTACCCCTAGTAGACCTATTTGGTAACACATATTGTCTACTATTAGCATCACTAGTATTAACCCCAATAGAATCACTAACCTCAGATGGAAGATCTTCTGTACCAGGGAGACATGAGTCAGGGGTATTAGTAACAGCAGGCGAGGCAGGAGGGGCAGGAACACTTTCAGCTTCTGGTTCCGGAATCTCTGGAGCAATTGCACCAGAATCATCTGGTGGTGCCTGTCTATCATCTTCTGGTCTCTGAACATCTGGAGTGACTAGTGTATGTGAAGCTGATGCATCAGTAACCTCAACTGAATGACCTGTCTCCCCCTCTCCATGATACAGCTCTTCAAAATATGAATGCTCCCCCTGAAGAGCAGTATCAGAAGAGGTATAATAACTCATGTCCTCAAAGAAAGTGACATCCATAGTGACATAATACTTCCCAGTAGGTGGATGATAGCACTTATATCCTTTCTGATGTCCCCCATAACCAACAAACACACATTTCAGCGCCCGGGCATCCAACTTACTTGACCTTTGACTCTTTGGTATATGGACAAATGCAACACAACCAAAAACACGAGCAGGGAGATTATGAAAAGAAGGTAAAGAGACATAAGAAGCTAGTACCTCAAATGGTACCTTTCCCAGGAGGACACTAGATGGAAGACGATTAATAAGATGGGTAGATGCGATGATAGCATCACCCCACAGATCCTTAGGACAATGTGCACTGAAGAGAATACAACGAGCCATATCAAGTAAGTGACGATTTTTCCTTTCAGAGACCCCATTTTGTTCAGGTGTGTAAGGACACGTTTTCTGGTGGATAATCCCATGTGTTTGCAGAAAAGATTGAAAGACACGGTTTACATATTCCCCTCCATTATCAGAGCGAAGAACTTTAATTTTGGCATTGTACTGTTTTTGGACTTCGGAAGAAAAAGCTTGAAAAGCCGGAAAAACCTCATCCTTAGTTTTAAGAAGAACAACCCAAGTAAGACGTGTACAATCATCAATAAATGACACATAATATCGCATACCTGACACAGTAGGTTCTTTTGAAGGTCCCCAAACATCAGAATGAATTAATTCAAAAGGAACGACACTTTTATTAGAAATACGAGGTGAATAGGTTGAGCGATGACTCTTGCCCAAAACACATGTTTCACAATGTAAGACTGACTCATCCACACCAATAAACAAAGAAGGCATGGATTTCTTCATAACACTAAAAGATGGATGTCCTAAGCGACGATGCCACAACCAAACTTCACTTAACCTGTCAGAAGTTGATATTAAAGCGGTCCGTGGCTGTGCTCCTGGTTTCGCCCCCACATAAGTCTGGTCCAGACGAAAAAGCCTGCCCCTCAAGTACCCCCGACCGAGTAACTCCCCAGTGAGAAGATCCTGAAAAATCACATACATAGGAAAAAAGGTCACAGAGCATTTGGATTCAACATTTAACTGTGAGACAGATATCAAATGATGAGATAAAGCAGGTACATATAACACATTTTGTAGCACTATTGTGGGAGTGATACAAACTGACCCTTTTCCTAACATAGGGAAGGCTTCACCATTAGCATTAGTAACATATGGTACTGGTGGAGAGGATAATTCAGTAAAGTAAGATTTGTCATAAGTCATATGATCTGAAGCACCTGAATCAATAATCCATGTATCACCACCAACAAAGCTAGAAATATTTAAGGCCATACCTATCTTACCACGACCAGCCACTGATGCTGTGGGTGTGGCGCCTTCTGCTGTATGATGGTCATGTCCGGATACACCATAGATGTCTGGTTCTTGGACCAACTGGATAGCTGCTCTTGCCTTGGGACGATAAGTAGGCCTCTTAGGCCTAAGATGAGGGTACAACTTCCAACAAGACTCACGAGCATGGTCACCCTTGCAATAAGAGCAAGGGGGACGAGGTTGGTCCCCAAAGCCTGGTGGTGGTCCTTGCTTGTTCAGTGGAACTGAACTTGAATGCTGAAGGAGTGGGGCTGGTGCTCTCGCTTGAATAGTGAGACTAGAGACTTCAAGTTGTGCTTGAGTAAGACTTTCCTGCTGAGACTCATCCTTACGGATATATGTGAAAGCTGTAATCAGGTTAGGAGGTTCTGTCATTCTGAGCAGCTCTCCTTTGGCACTGTTGTGTTTTGCATCAAGACCCCTCAGAAAGTGATGAACTCGCTCAAGCTCCTTTTCCTTCAAGTACCAAACAAGATCCTCCTGGTTCTTGATCTTGCAAGGACGTTTCGTATCAATTTCAGCCCAAATGTTCCTTAACTTGGTGAAATACTGTGCCACTGGCTGCCCATTCTGTTGCATTGAAGAAGCAGTGCACATTAACTCATGAACCTGGATGAAATCAGACTCATTAGTATATAAATCTTCCAGTGTCTTCCAGATCGCCTGAGCTGTATCACATTGTTCCACCAGGTCGACTATGTCCTCATTCATGGCCTTGTACAAGACTGACATCACAAGACCATCATCATCTTCCCACTTAGTGTAAGCATCAACATCACTTTCACTAGGGGCCTTAATTGT
This sequence comes from Fragaria x ananassa, assembly GCA_034370585.1. NCBI lineage: Eukaryota > Viridiplantae > Streptophyta > Magnoliopsida > Rosales > Rosaceae > Fragaria > Fragaria x ananassa. The sequence continues at coordinate 23,659,563 of CP139762.1, read as the reverse complement.
CCCAGTTACATGTCCCATCTTGTGCATCCCTCGAAGATGAGCCGTCATGATTTTCTTCCATTTCCGAAAATTGGTTCCATTGAGTTTGGCACCCCCAAATGAACCACTTTCAGAATTCTTGACGGATACTTCAACTGTCTGAACATCTTTCCCCTGAGAACTTTCAACTCCAGAACCCATTGCAACACAAATACCAAATCAGTAATTTATGGAGCAAAAAACAAGAAAGGGCTAAATAAACCTGCGCCTGGTGCACTTGCACTGTCGGTGCACTGGAGCTGACAATAAATGGTGACTGAACCGGGTCGGACTAGAAACGGGTCGGGTCGGGTCGGAACGGGTCGGGTCGGACTAGAAACAGGTCGGGTCGGAACCAGAAGCTGAATCGGGTCGGGTCAAGCACGCGGGTCCCTGAACCGGATCGGGTTGAGCACGCGGGTCGATGAACCGGGTCGGGTCGAGCACGCGGGTCGATGAACGGGGTCGAGAAAAACGATTCGGATCGAACGGAGGGAGAACTGTCAGCTTCTGGGCAGAGTTTTCGATGTCCAGGACGGCAGCTTCTGGGCAGAGACCACGTCGGGCTAAACTTTGAGACGGCAGCGTCAAGGTTGGCTAGAACTCACGGCAAGGATCGGGTCAAGCTTGACCTGGGCTTGTCACGGCGGCAGCGTCGACTTGGTCTGGGCACGGCAGCATCGGCAGCACCTTGGGCTTGTCACGGCAGCAGCGTCGACTTGGTCTGGGCACGGCAGCACCAACAGCACAGGACCTGGTCTGGGTTCAATCCGTGACAGAAAAATACCCGAACGGAAAAACGTCGTCCGGAAAAAAATAATAAAAAAAATCGTTGGGAAAACGTCAACGAAATTGCAGCGGAAAAAACAAAGAGACAAAGTCCTTTCGGATCTTTGCTCTGATACCAACTCAAATATAACAAGGTTTGGAGAATAAATTTTCTGATATATTATTCGTCTCACAGAGGAGGCTATATATAGAGGTACAAGTTGTACAAACCCTACGTACTATGTACTACACATACAGAATAGGAAAGTAATAACAAATTAATTTACATTCCTAAACTAACTCCATGACTCACGCTAACATAAACAATATCAGTTGGGCAAAACCCCGGAATAGATGTTTTGCAGGCATACTACAGGTTTTCCCACTTCCACTCTCGTTCTTCCATGTATATTAAGGTTTGCTATAGCTTATACAATCGTGTAGTTTGTGAAATTACTAATCTGAATTAACATTCTGATGCAGAAACCTAAGTGGAGTTTATACAACAGATTTTCCAGAGCAGCCGCTTTCGTACTATAACTTCACAGATGTATAGCTTTGATCCAGAAATTGTGTTCACAGACCAAGCGAGAAGAGTAAAGGTGTTGAATTATAACGAATCGGTTGAGATTGTGTTTCAAGGCACTAATGTGCTAGATCATTCCATGAGTCATCCCATGCATTTGCATGGCTATAGCTTCTACGTGGTCGGATATGGTTTTGGGAATTATGACAATGTGACTGACCCGAAACGATTTAACTTGGTTGATCCTCCTCAAGTAACTACTTTCGCGATTCCAAGGAAGCGATGGTTGGCCATCAGATTTACTGCAAATAATCCTGGTATGTGTCTCTTCGATCGTACCATTTGTGCCATTTCAAAGGACTTTTGCCAAATATAGTGTGGAATAGTAGCACAAATGCATATTACATCATAAACTTTGAAGAAACTTTACAATACATTATATAACCAATGATACAAATGAAGAAAAACTACTAGAAGTTATGATTATTCATGGTTATATATGTTCAAGACCAATTTTCTTTTCCTTTTACAGGTGTTTGGTTTTGACATTGTCATTTCGAAAAACACTTGAGTTGGGGAATGGATGCTGCGTTTATAGTGAAGAATGGGGGAACTCCGGAGACTAGCATCCGCGTCCCCCCAACCTACATGCCTCCATGCAGAGTTTCGTTAAATTCTCATGTCCAAGATTTTGATGCAAATACGGTGAAGCAGTAAAGTCATGTCGGAATAAAAACCTGTTGATGTTCTAATTTCTGTACTCTATAGATATGCTGGGTTTGGCCACTTCTTCGAAGTTGATTCATCCTAGCCGGTCATGACCATGTGTCGGTTCTAAGTAGAATTGGGCATTTGAGCTCAAGAAGTGTTTCTATGCAAGTATATATTTATGTATGTCATTTGGATATCGGAGCTAGTTGAAATTTTGCTTTCCTTTTTCTTGTATTGCGTGCTTTTTATTTGTAATTTGTAGGCAAACAACGCTATGATTATGAAGTATGTTGATTGACGATAAGATTTAGTCTGTATACATCAACAAGTCTATTGTGAGTCAAACTCATAATCTTTTACTTACAAAAGAAGATTTATGTCACTAGACCAAATGGTATTGCGTGTTTTTCTCATAGTGACAATTACTCCTTGGTTAATATACGATTTGTAAAATGAAAAATGAATTCTCAGCTGATCTAAATAAAACGTTAAGGACACATAGAGAGTAAAGTAATGAAACCAAACTAGAGATGAAGAAGTCGAATGCCCTAAACACTACAATTGGACCTGCAACAAAATTAGCCTCACGATGGATATGCCAAAATTTATAGACTTGCATTCTTTCACAAGTATATAAAACTGGAATTTTCAGCCAAATCAATTATTTTCATTAATGAAATAAATTAAAACGTTGGGTGTACAAAACAAAAGAACCCCCGTTTGGGCCCTTTAATTCTCGATTACCCGGCCTAAACCCGTTCTGACCAGGAAAAGGAATGGGACTACAAGGCGGTGCTCCGCCTCCGATTCCAAATATACCGAGACCTTGCAGCTCGAAGCTCCCTCAAAATCAAATCCATGGACGACAGCTTCAGACTCCGCGCCGACAAGATCTTCGGATCCCTCTCCGCCTCGCTCTCTTCTTCTCTCCAACCACCGCAGTCCGCTCCCTGGTCCATCGCCGGAGCCGAGGTCGAGCGCCGCCAATGGAGGCGCCCCTCGGACGCCCCCGACCGAGACGAAACGCCCTGTGCGTCGTCGTTTCAGGGCGAATTCGGAATCGGATCTTCCATCGGCATGGATCCTACTCTCGATTTCGAGGTCAGTTCTTATTTCTCTGATTGCTCATAGAAAGTTAACCTAAATAGAAATTGATGACGTATGCTAATCTGGTTAAGAGAGACTAGAGCTTGGTTAATATGATGAAATTATTAGTTGTTTTATGAGAAATTTAGTTAGATTATGATTTTGTGAAGGATGAGGAAGATGAATATGACAAGGTGGCATCGGGTGCCGAAGCTGCTGATGATGATCGTTTGTTTATGGACGATGTTACTCGTCACGGCTCTTATTTGAATTCCTACAATGTGTTAGTTGGTAAGGATTCGCGTGCGAATCACCTGGCTGCGAGCCACAGGCTGAGAGAAGATGATGCTGAAGCTCAGAACCCTGGTTCCACACCCATGGATTTTACTGCACCGGTTAATGACCGGTGTGTGAAATCACCTGAAGATGGTGGTCAGCCGAAGCCTATACTGAAAAGGAAGGACAGTTCCTCGGAGAGCAAGTCTCGGAAACGTGTTAGGTTTGACCCTGCTTTTGTAGATCAGAGTGATGGTGAAGAATCATCGGGTAGAGTTCAGAAGTTGGTTTCGGGTAATGGTTCTGGATTGAATAAGACTGCTTCTCAGGTTCCGGATTATTTGGTGAATCCATCGAGGTATACGTGTTATAGTTTTGATTCAACAAGTGAAGTCGATGAAGGTGGCAACACCAAGGCGTTTATGGACTACATTACCAAGACGGATAAGGACTGCATTACTCAGGTTGAAAGCTCAGGGTCGGAGATGGAGGATGCTTCACCTCAACTTCCCAAGTCTGTGACTTTTGTTCCAAAGAAGAAGACTGTTGATGGTAGCACTAGGACATTACAGGATGAGGAAGATGACAATAAGCAATCCTTGAATAAAAAAGGCTTCGCTGTTGGTATTGCGGCTATGGTAGAAAGTGAAATCAGTGCAGCAGAGGAGGAAGACATGTCGGAGCAAAATGCAGCTGTTTTGAGTGATAGTTCATCAAAAAGTGGTCGGAAGTTTCGAACCAAGTCAATGTCAGATGATGAATCTGATTCTTGAGCTTCTCTTAGACTCACACAGACTGCTAGCTGCAAATCTGTTTTTATTATGTTTTTAAACCATGATAATGTGTATGTCAAGTTATTAACACCCATCCTGATTCCTGAGAAGGTTTTCCTTACATTGTATTGGTGGAAATTTCATATTTTTCTGCTTATCTTAGATACCTTTCTCCATATGTGTCCCCTCTCAATAGTACATTCAGTGAGTTGAACCTTCAGTAGGATATATGAACCTGAACCTGAACCTGAACCTTCAGTTGGATATATGAACCTCACTCTGCAAACTTACCGTGCTCCGCAAAATGATAATGGCGCAGCAGTAGACGTAACAACTGACAATGTAAAGTTCTTATTGATATCAAGGGCCTGTACAGTCACCAAGACATCTGACAGGGAAATTCAAATTCCATTAGAGCTGGATATATGAAAGAAAAGCATCACAATGCGCTAAATCTTTGAAATTCCAGAACTCAGCAGAGCCGAAATGTGCTAAACCTTTGAAATTTCTAGACATCATCTGTGTATTCATCCTGCGCATTTTTGATGGTGAAACTACGCCACAAACGTAGACAGGATAAAATTTAAGTAAATAAATAGCAAGTAGAAGAACATGTCTACGCCCTTCCACAAGATAAATGATCAAATTTGATCCACCAATTCCCAGCCCCGCTAACATCTATGAGTCTTGAAGGAACTTCTCTTATGTACATTGGTTTCTGATTGCCTTTCTACATCTTATCGGCGATTCTCATGAAAGCATCTGCAAGCTTGTTAAGAACAGCAATTAAGCTATCAGAATGTTCTTTTCTCTGCTCCCTATCCAGTTGTGAATGCGAATTCTGAGCCTCAAAGTAGTCAGCCAGCATTTTACCATTTCTTTCCATGACCTCAATCAACTGATTCTGCAAACTGAATGTTTCCTCCTCTCCATCTATTGCAAAGCGCTTCCTTTTCCGGTCTTGAGAAGTAGAACCCATCTCGGGAATTGAAGGTGGCTGTTTTTGGCCTGCTGCACCTGCAGACAACAATCAGATCCATATACCACATTTAACAAAAATCAAATCTATTTCTTGATCTATTTGAAAATATATACGAGACCAGAACTCTATCCCTGGGACAATGAACTAACAGATTCTTGGTAGCAACTAAGCATATCCCTTAACTTTTTTTTTTTCTTTTCTAGCTCGCAACTTCAATAAACGCTTACAGCATATCAACACAATAACTAGTTTTGATAATCAGTAATATCAAGAACAGAGGCAAACAACATTACCTTGTACTGGGCACAGTTGTACTGGTTTGAACAGCTTCTCTGTAAATCACAAGACAATGTCAGCAACTGTACCAAATAGACAAGAAAAAGTATTTTCCTTTCCTTATTATTACTGTGTCAACAAAATTGCCCTAAATGGCTAAAAACCCAAACTCCAAAGCACAATATTTAGTATTTACCACCCCAAATGCTTAAAAAAGAAAAGAAAAAAGCCCTCTTCGATTTCCAACCCACCCCACCATGGCCCTGCAGCCCCTGCTTCATCAAATCCCTGATGCAAATTCCTTCACCGACTAAAATCTCACTCTCCCCCTAAAAATCTCCCCTTTTTCAATAAACTAATATAAACAATTTCACGCAATACCAAACACGAATAAATCCAAAAAAAAAAAAGATTAAAACTTTTCTTTATATGAGTCTGTGAATCACCCGATATTGGCAAAGGCGCCGGAATCCCGGTGTTACTCCCCGGACTTTTCCCCCGGGTCACTTCCTTATCGGGGCTCCGACCCGACTCCTCCTGCTCGTAATCCGAAAACAACCCGTCGTCAGTGGGCCCCTGCCTGCTGTCAAACAGCTTCTCCACCTCATCGTTCACCCCCTCCATCAACGGCCGCTCCAACGCGATCGTAACCGGCGCCGCCCCTCCCGCCGCAACAGCCTCCATAATATCATATACCTCCTTATCAAAAAACCCGGGAAGCTTCCTCTCCCTCCTCAAATCATTCCTCATCACCCAAAACGACTCCGTTTCGTCTTTCCTCTGCGCCTCCCACTCCCTGATCTTCTTAAAGTCTCCGGCCAGGTTGCTCCACCTCTTCCGGCACTGCACCGGCCCACGGTTCACCCCGTGCTTCTTGCAGTACGTCGACACCGCCGCCCATTTCGGCTCCACCTGACCCGAACCGGACGACCCGAACTCCGACCTCGCCGTCCTCCCCCCTCCTCCGCCGCGGCTCTCCGCCGCCCTCTTCCCCCTTATCAGCACCAGAATCTCCTGCCGCGTCCACCGCGGCAGCCTCGGCGCCTTGCCGACGTCTTCCCCGCCGTTAGTTTCTCCGTCAACGCTGACGGCGAGACCCAACTGCTGCTGGCTATGGTGCTGCTCGAACTCCAAGGCCATTGGCATAAATAAAACGGACGGAGAAGAAATAAAAAGGAATTAAAATTTGAAACCGCACGTGACTTAAAACCTCTAAACGGCGTTTTGGGAATGGGGCACCGTCCGTCCCTCTACGCCGTTTAGCCCCAAAGAGAAGGGCTCTGTTGTTTATCTATGAAATTAGAGAGGGAGAGGAACAAGAGGAGAAGGAAGAAGACGCTTTTGAGGGCTTTTGGGTTTAGTATGAGTGAGAAAGATAAGAGATGCAGATAATTAGGGTCTGTGTTTTTTTTTTTTTACCGCTACTTAATCCCCTAATTAATTGGGTCAAATCTCAATTAATTTTGTTACTATATAGAGGTTAATGAATTTTCCTTTATGACTAGGAGGGCATTGGAATCTCTAAGGACAATCTTTAGGTCATTTTCTTTTTGTGTTTAAAATATTATCATACTAAACGCGTTTTGTTTTAAGGAGGGTCCCAAATTCTATCTTTAAGTACCTTTGCTTGTTTCTAATTTGTCCATGGATTGAATTTTAGGAGAGGGGATGTTACTCATGACTTTTTTTGGTCAATGTTTTTTAATATTTCGATTTCGGGTTCGATTTCGATCTCATAGAGACATGAAATATATGAGTTTTTTTTAAAATAAATATTTTATGAGAAAATTATAGAAAGGGAGGGGGCTTAAGGACAATTTGATGGAGTGGAAGATACAAACACTTGTGTATATATAGGGTGATAAGGGCATGCTACCCTACCACTTAAGTAAAATTTTCTCCACCTCTCCTTTCGTTCTCAACCTCTCTTAAGAGTCTTATCCCATTGCATCATTTGCTCTAATCTTTACTTAATCGCTAATGCTTAATTATGATAATGGTGGGATGTGGACCCTCCCATTCCAAAGCCACCTATTCTTTTTCCTCTCTCTTTTGTTGTTTTGGACAATAATTTTGAGGAGGTTGGTACCACTAATGGCCCATCCCCCTCTCCTCCCTTCAACCATAAACATGCCCCCACTTATACTATTAATTGTCGCTAATGACGGATTAGCAACGCCAACAGGCATAGTGTGGGGTTAAAATGTGATCCGAACAGTCCTTATACGGCAAAGGCCTAGACAATTCTTTTGCTATCTTTCTTGTGCCACAAGGCTACCTAGTGGCATTTATTATTTCAGAATTTAGGGTATTTGTTTCCCATCGCCAACCATGCTATTCTCCTTTTTGTGTCTTTCTAATTGTCTATGGTATGGTGGCTAGCCATATCTTTGCTCGTGAGCCCTAAGAAATATATGAGCATGGCGACTTTGTGAGTCGTATCGATGAAGAAGACGGATATGATTGTGGAATTATGGGTGTTTTTGATTTTTGTTATATGAAATATATGGTTGTTGGGTTATGAAAAAAACGAAAAATATTATTGGAGAACACTAAATGTAAGTATCTTGATGAAGCTACGTTAGACACAAAATGTTTGAATATTGAAGTGGAAAGCATTTCAAATATTGTTAATGTTATGTTACACAACTACACAAGGACAAGTACCCATCGAACTCTTATATGTCCTGACTCCTAAATTACTTCTTTCTTTTCTTGTTTTAGTGTTCTTTGATCTAATCACAAGATCAAGGGTTTACCTGACTACATCAACAAAACATGATTAGTAAAACTGTAAACCCTTAGTTTAAGGGTTACCCTAAACCAGATCCTCCTATTCGAATTAATTAACTCACTAACCCATTTTTGATACGTGATTCATTTTCAAAATCAAAATTAACAACATATTGTAATCTCAGATACTGCACTTTGTAGTCTCCAAACAGTTGCAAAATGGCTTCCAAGCGATGCATTATAACAATTTCAGAAGAAAAGAGCAAGGCTATCCTACTTTTCTTCTTCTTCTTCTTCTTCTTCTTCTTCTTCTTCTTCTTCTCTATAATAAGAAATGGAAAGCAAATCACTTGGTGCTTTTGACGCATAATTATGCAGATATTGGGTAATTAGGTAGAGTAAGACTTTGGGTCATCTGTACATCATCCCGATAATGACTAAAATTTCACCTGAAAGATAGAAGGAAGGAATATAAAACTCATTAGCGATCGAAAATGTGAAAACTGTCATATAGAAGTTGCCCTGGATTTCAAAGTTACACACAGACCTCTCTGAAATCTCAATTCAACAAGATTGACTTCATTAGTTGAAATTATGAAAGTAATAATGAATTCAACTCCTCCTTACAGCATCTCCTCTTTACAGCATCTCCAAAAGCTTCCCTATTTTCTTGAACTTTTCAATTTTAAGGAATATAGAGCTGTTTTTAGGTCCAACAACTTTCTCATCTCATTCCCCAAAATGGGGATGAAGAAGAAAAATAAGTCTTCATTCCTCAAATTTGCAGCAAAGTCTTCCTTCCCCAAAGTTAAATTCTTCACGTGCTCCAATGAATTTAAGATAACAATAAAATATTTTATTAGTTGAAATTATGAAAGTAATAATGAATTCAACTTCTCCTTAGAGCATCTCCAACAGCTTTCTCATTTTTTTGAACTTCTCAATTTTGGGGAATATAGAACTGTTTTTAGGTCCAACAGTTTTCTCATCTCATTCCCCAAAATGGGAATGAAGAAGAAAAAGAAGTCTTCATTCCTCAAATTTGCAGCAAAGCCTTCTTTCCCTAAAACTAAATTCTTTACGTGCTCCAATAAATTTAAGACAACAATAAAATATTTTATTGGGTAGTTTATTGTTACAATGAAATATATAATGTTTTTTGTTATAATTAATGATGATATATTATATTTTATTGTTGTATTAAATACCGAAATCTCCAAAATGGAGAAGCCGATGGATTTTGAGCATAATTTTTTTTAGAGATTTTATCTTTTGCTTCCCTATTTTAGATAAATTTTGAGGAAGCTGTTGGAGATGCTCTTAGAATGCACTAAGTACAATTGTCTTGCTTCTGTAATTATACCATCCAATGGAATTTCGACAAGGATTTGATTTCTTTTACGAGAAGTGCATCATTGTTACTCTTATGACTTTTAGTAAGACTCAATTTGTATATCCAGACACTACCATTGATGAACTTGGAAGTCTAACCAATAGACCGTCTCCATGTTGAAGTGTTTTAAAATCGTCCATTGTATCCTTATGATGATCCTGAGTTTTTTTTTTTAAAGATGTTTGGCAGATAACCTAAAAGTTGAGTGTTATGTTATGTAATGTAATATGTTGTATTGTATTATAAAGTATTAACTGCTTGTAATATTCTGATCATTGCAAAACGGTGTGGCTAAGTGAGCTACCATTATTCCAAGACTATGTGTAACTTAGGTATGGTTCCTCCTCACTCCTCAATATATGTTTTTTACAAGTTGTGGTTCAAACCAAGTAACGTTGATCGACTTGTAGTCTAACATGCTTCTAGTAGACTAATAAGTCTTGCTCTTAGAAATTTGGTTTTGTTTAATTCATAGAGATTATGTATATCTTGTTAAATACCATAGATTTTGATATGTTAACGTTTCTCAGTTGATATCAGAATACCCAATTGGGGAAGGACAAATGGTACAAAAAGGTAGCATAAAGTCTTGAGAAGAAAGAATATCAGCATTTGGTAGCATGTCAAACTTCATTAGGATACTCCTTCATCATTCTCAAGTACAACAATTCAACTCAATCATACCAGGAGAGTGAGATACAAAATAGTTGGTGGACAATGAAACATATAAGAACACTTGTTGATTTTCCAGTGCTTATTTTGCATAATATTATGTATTATGCTTAAACAATTCACAGTAGGATTGATGAATCTTCTCTTTCACCCTTTTATAACAAAAATATTTCACTGGAAGTTTATTATACGAATCAACTTTGAAGATCATAGACATATCCTAAAATAATCGGTTAAGTTGATCCAGTTATGAATGTTCACACCCCATAATCTACAAAGAAATGCAAAAAGTTGTATAAACATCATTAGAGCATCTTTAACAATGTTAGTCATTTTATAGTCAAATTTTAGCTAAAATAGATAAAAAATTATTTTGGTTAGTCACTTTAGAAATACCTCTACATCAGTACTCTCTGTTTCAACTAAAGTTTGATTTACATTATTGATTAAATAAAAAATAATAATTTAAATGTATTTTAATATTACATAAAATGACTTGAAAAGAATACATTTAATTAACATAAATTATAGAGAGCCTCATTTTTTGCTAGCTAATCATTTCGCTAGCTATTAGCTAGCGAGATAGCTAAAAGTTAAAATAGCTAGCCACTTGCTAGTCTACTGAAGCTGGTAAAATTGATAAAAAAACTAAACCTGCTCTATAAAATGACTAAGAAGCCAATATTAAGAATCTGCTAAAAATGTTATTGGCATTATAGAAATTGACCAGCCTTATTCTTCTTGCTTGGGATGAAGCGTTAGGTTAAAATAGGTTCACGTCAATGGTCTGACCATATGGTTTAGAACTTAGAAGGCCTTAAGTAATTAAGTATAAAACTTGTATAAAATTAATTAATAGAGAAAATTGGGGTGTATTGGGATATATAACATACACTCATTTACTACTAACTGAACAAAAATTACAATTTACAACATTGATAACAAAATTACTACATTTGTTTTACACATTTACATATAATTGACAAAATTACTACATCGATAACAAGTTGCTTAAACTTATAAATTGTTATAAATTGAGTAATTACCTTTAATAGAACAAAATTTACTTAAGTAATAACTATCTTTATCAAAACGACAACAAATTGCTAGAAAATTAGTCATATATTTTTACTCAAAGGGTTTTATGGTGTATTAGTCATAAACCCAATTTATGAGATTTAATAGTCAATTCGTTTGTGCATATAAGAATAGGATTGTTTAATGCACATTTCCAATGAGATACATGAGTGTTTCGTGGACTAAAGATTATTAGACAATGTGAAACAAAGTAAATTGATTCTTTGACCCTCAAGTCTTCAAGTGATAATTACGTTTGGTGGTGGTTAAACATGAATTTGTTGATGAGTTAGGAACAGGTAAACATGGTTGTGGAAACTACATAGGCCAAAACAAACCCAAAAATCCGGTGTATTTGTAATTGTAGTCATCCAAGTTCGATTCTCGCTTAACTCCAAGACTGAGACTGAGGAGTAGTACTTTACCCTGGATACTCAAAAACAATAGGGCAAAACTCGAAAGCACAGGTTGTGTCAAAAGAACGTAAAGGGCACTGAGCTATAACTTTAGCTATCTTTCCTAATTGGGTTTATACTTCTATCTTACGCTAACCACGTTTTACTCATTACTTTAATTACCACCTGGCCTCAGTCTAAACTACAGTGTTTCAAAGTGGCAGACAAACTAATCACCTATATTAAGAAAGAACGACAGACTAATATGCTCACTGACTCACTGACAGGCTAGATAGAATCTTGACCTTCCTCACAAAACAGACATGAATGATCTGGTTAAACATCATCTGGGTCTAGTACTATCATAACTGATTTCTAACCAACCAATTCTTCTTTTAAGATAATACAATTCTTCTTTTGAATTCTGTTTGAGAATTGAGACGACATAAGATCATCATCGGCCTCGATCGCTTCAATGTAATCCATGGAAACAAAATCCCACAAAGAAGAATTGTTCATGATACAACAATCATATCTCAACAACCCGGACCATTGTTTTTCACCACTCACTCCACAGAAACCCTATCCAGCCTTTTGGCCAGTATGCAATATGCAAAATGCAACTGACTTCCAACTGAGCATTCAGAAAAAATACAGGGTTTAATTTAGTGTTTTCACTTCCTGGATTGAACTAGTAAGGGATGGGTGCGACTCTACTACAAAAGAGGGTCAGAGGGTAAAATGCACACCATGTCGATCCCTAGTACAAACGCTTTCTACAGCCGGCTGCACCACAACGGCAAAATAACTTCTTTATTTCTCCCTCAGGACCAACCACGCTGTTGAGTTCATATCCATAGTCATATGAAAGTTCCTGCATTTATCACACAAAATAACCCTTTGTCAATATCTCTCTGGTGTTGTTGGAGAAGTGATTTAAGGCGCAAGGAGATGGTCACCTGCAATGGAGGTATGTTATCTGCAGCGAATAGCACAATTCTAGCAAGCCTAACATCATGATGCTCCCTCAAAACACACTGTACAAAGAGGTTTGGCTCACAACTATGATTGATATATCTAGCTACATTGCCACGTGAACCCGCATCATAGCAATACTCGGGATCACTTTCTGATATGGCATCACTATTTGGAATAGCCACATTCCCCATTCGTTTCTGCATTCAGAAGAATTCAAAAGCATAAACACAGCATATCCAAATAAATCAGTATGACAGAATAATTACTTGAAGAACATATGAATTAGAAGTGAACAGAATATAAGTATTGGAAGTTCAATGATTCCATATCAAAGAGTTAAGAGTTAAGACAGTACCTCTCTTCTCCCAATTCCATTCATTGTCTGCCAGCAATCAATTTCAAATACATACTCGTTCTCTTTCTCTGAGATATTGTCTATTTCGTCATTCCTCCTAAGAACTGCAATGTATTCACATACTGGTGCACCAGAAGGAATGAAGTCCCAAGATCTAACAGCCCAGCCTTTGTCATGTGTCCGAAATACCTGTTCAATGAAAGAGCAAGTTTGTCAAATCCACCATAGTATCAAATAAATAAAATACTCCACTGACACTTGGTTTGAAATTACAAGACCTCAAGTCGATATTTCAATCCTCGTTGAGATGTACGATTCACACAACTTGGTCCACAGCCACACTGTGGACCGCACTCAAACACAACAGCCTTTGCTTCAACCAATCTAAAACAATGAGATAGAGAGTGTTTCATCAAAACATTTACGTTATACAAAAACAAGGATGGGCAAAAAAACTCAAACAAGTTAAAGCAGTAGATGGAAGCAGGCAAAAAAAATATTGGATCGAGAAGTTTTATGCCATTATTCAAACAATACCTTCCACCATCTCTGCTAACGTAAGGGAAGTCACCACCGTTGAGTTGAGCGCAGGAACAAGTCCTTGAATTAGTACAGTTTCCCTCACAATCACACCCACGAGCACGTGGTGGAATGCTTACACCTTTAGCAACTTCACTAGTTGTGATATATGTAAGGCCTGCATGGTTTAGTTTTACCAAGTTAACACCAGTTATACAATTGATAACTGTGGAGAAGTAAAATAGTTTGCCAAAATTTAAGAAGTTGTAGCATACCTTCGGGCGCTACAGGAGGTATATCAACTATATTGGTAACTGGAACTTCTATATTTTCTAGACCATTGCAAATGTCCTTGCACACCAACCTTAAAAGTATATATGTCGTTAGGTCAACATGTGGGAGGAAATTAGAAAATCATGTAAATACCAGTTTACTGATTTCATACCCAGGTAATTCAGACTGAGCTTTAGACCCTTTCCCATTAGTATATAAAACCTGAAAATGAAGCAGTTCCAATTATCCTGTTAGAGATCTCGCAAAGTTTCTGAAAAAGAAGTATATTGCTACTCGCTGTGTGGTATCCATAAGCTGCATAATGCGATACTAGCAAAAACGGAGTATAAAATGGAACATCTTAAATTCAATACCTGATTACTGATCAATTTAGGTTGACCTGGAAGTCGCTTCAAACGGTACTTAAATACGGTAAACCCAGCGACACCCTTCTCTGCCCAATAATGGTGAACCTGAACAATACCAGTAGTCAGTAGAAGACATTTCAGCCACTTTGTCAAATTGTTGCACTTTTCAATAGTCAATTACAGCTATACCATATCGAATACGAGGGCCAAGAGTTTAACAGTACCAGAACATAATGACCTAGCTAGTTTACTACAACTAATTGGGGCAGTTCCTATGCTCTTAGTCAAGGTTGGTTGTTTGACTCTAGGATGCTAACAAGCAAAATATATTTATTTAAATTCTTGATCCATTTTATGTAATTTGTAAAAGAACCTCATACACAAGATCACTTGATTATACATATGCTTTTGATTTACAAGCATGTACATGAGAGGATATCTAACCTGGTACAATCCATCATATGTATAAACTTTCTTAGTATAGCTGGTGTCACATTTATGGCCACGGATGACTCTGACGGGAATGAACTGCTCCATATTATTCTGCAAGAGAATACATGAAACCCATAAAGTAAGCAACATGAACATCCAAAATACATCACCTGGGCAAAGTTAGCAACAAGATATTGTAAAGTTTATACTTCCACAGCTAGAACTGATAAAGGATGCATTGTTACGAAAGAGCAACTTTTCATTGATGCTCATAGCTGATTTCTATTTTCAATACATAGAAGAAGGCACATGGCAAAACCCCTTTTATAGTGCAAGAATAAACTCAACGTTCCAGTAGTCAGTGCTGCAGGATAATCTTTCGGGAAAAAAAAGTGGGAACCATGATCTAGATGATGTACCTTAAGAGCCAAATTACCCGCACGCATTACTTGATCTTGGATTTGACGTTTATTACCAAGTAAGTCATTTCCACCTTGGCCAGTGTACACAATTTCATCTGAGTTATCAACATCATCTTCATACTGACCGGACAACACAATCGCTACTGCAATTGGTAAGGTATAGCCTTTAAATTTGTCCTGTAAAATTCAGAAATTTAATAAGATAAATAAACTATCCATAAAAGATCAAACTTAAGCATTAGACTACTAGAAGATTTACACCAATAGTCAGAACTTAAGATAGACTTCACTAGATAGACTTCCTGTAAAGATCGCTTATGTTCTATGTATTATTCCCCGTTATTGCCTTCAATCACCTAGCTCAACTTTGTTAGTCACTACAACAGGTGAAAACTATAACTACATCCATCAATAGTATATTCTACAGTCAACAAGAACACTTCATTAAACCACCAGGTTTAGATTGATAGCTACATGCAATACTACAGTTAGGTTAGAATAGTAACAGCATCAAAAGCAAATATCACTGAAGCCTTACAGACAGTCATCACACTCGACCCTCTATGTCTTAAGCAAAACCATCATTCCTAAATCAAGAGAACGTTTTGGATCTACATGCAAGCATTGAGTTCAAGAGATTGAGGGCATGTCACAGACACATATAGAAAGAGATGCATTGTTGAACACTCTAGTCTTTATCACTAGAGTACAAGTAAAGATAGTATGAGCTTCATCCATGTATGAATAATTAGTCAAAGTGTGAATTGTAAATATAAATGTATCCAATCTTTCCATTGATATTGACCTTTCCTTTAGATTTTCCAATGATATCAATTCCATTCAACCAGTGGCTATGAAACCCTACAACCACCATTTCGGCTCGAGAGAAAAACTGTTGCCCGACTTCAATACCTGCAGCATTTATATGGAAAGACAGCAAATTTCTTTTAAAACATGATGCTCCTAAAATGTTAACATGTCACCCAACAGTAAACTACAATTACCGACCCGGTAGATGACCAACTGTTTTTTCAGGGTATAGAATTTCTTTGTTGATCAACATCTGTTAAGAATTCAAGAAAAACAAAAAATAAAACAGCTGTCACATACTGACTTAGGCATAAAATCAGAATTACTATTTACTAAAAGGGTCTGGATTGCTACTCAAATAGAAGATGGTTAATCTTTGTCTGAACCAGATCCACTCGAGACGGGGTGGAAACCAAATACTGACAGTATATTACCTTCCAACCAAAATTAAAAACAAAGATGCAATGTGGACTCCTACATGCTCATCCACATGTCAATATGCAAAGGATATCTCCGCTATACGCCACAGTAGTTTTAATTGGACACAACAAATGCTTGTATAACACATCAATATGAAAAACGACATCACCACCATTTTAAACACCAAATTACATTGAAATGAACATTAACATCACTGCAGGGGTTAGGCTACGGTATATTAACATTTCTCATACATCAACTAATTTACCACTTTGAGAACTCATTACCACTTTAAGGACTCATTTTACAACCTTATGGTAAATGTATGCATGTCATACATTAACACCTTGCATAATTTCCCTAATAGCAGTACCAAAGCATGGATTTCTAATGGTTAAACTATGAAGTTATCTCTATGACGTAGTCTGATCAATAGTAATTAAAAAATACTAGCTCTTCTTGTAGACTGATATATGTATCCAATCTACATGTAGAACTCAACTTGCCTGTGAAATTGCCTTAAGATCAGGTCTCTTGGACTGCTTCTTAAGAACACCAAGACTTCCACTCCCATTCTGTAGTAGAATTTAGTATCCAATTCAGTTTGTACAGTTCCTCGAAAACTATATGTTGTATCAAAGCACAGTGCATCAAAACTTGCCTCGGAAATTGCCTTCTTATCAGCTCCATTGGAGGGTTTCTTTAGATCGTCACGGCATTCACTCTCATTCTGCATATGTTAGAACTGAATTAATAAAATACCACATGGCAAAGAAAGCTGACTATTTTCTAGATACATGGACAAGACAAATAGTGAAAACAAGCCAATATTGTAGACCTCCAGGCCACAAATAAGGCACCACAAAGTATTAATGATTAATGTAGATCAAATATCTTTCTCCCCTCATGAAAAGTGGATTGAAAGAAAACAAGTATACGCACTAACCTCCAGCTTTGTGCATCTCTTCTCCTCTTCCTGCAAAAAATTAAGCAAATGGGTATAGTTAAGAACCTTACATTGGAATGATTATCATACAAAATAGTAGTCAAACAAAAAAAAAGCTTCACACTTTACGACCCCTCACAGCATATACTGTGGTCAAGTCCATATATGAATAAATCCCATGCCGAACTTCTGACATTTTTAATGTTGAAGCCATAGGACAAAGTTAAACAAGGCACAAATTGAGTCTTGAAATTCATAAAACAACAAAAGAGAAACTTAACAGGCATTTCCTCTCCCAACAATAAACATTTCCAGCAAAATTTAAGTCGAAACAATTTGCGAAAAGTGTCTAAGGTGCTAACAATCAAAGCATAGGCGGTCGATATGAGTGCATTATTCACCTGAACAAAGTGAAGGTAATGCAGATTGAAACGTCGGAGCGTCTCCTTCAATTTCGCAACATAGCTTTTGCCTTGGTGATCGATTCTAGCTCCCGAAGGAGCATACACACTCATATCACGCTCCTTCACACTCACACTCTTGTTCTCACCCTCACAATCCTTATCCTCTTCAGATTCAACTTTAGCATCCTCCAATTCTTCAGATTCACAATTTCCATCTTCATCAAAATCGACTTTGTGTCTCCCCAATTTCCTGGTCTTAATCTCACTCTTCTTTGCCGGTGAAGAGAGCTTAACCTTGGCCTTCTTGCTCAAAACGACGCCGTTTCGACCGGCTGCCTCCGGTTGCTGCTGCGTCCTCTTCCTAGTACCATAGAAAGGTTTCTGCTGGGAGTACTGAAGCCGGAGACTGACACGGCGCTCGAGAAGTGAATCTGAATCCTTCGGTGTAGCCATGGACTCTCAAGATTCAATCTTCAAGCAGAGCTGAGCTGGATTCTCGAAATCAGAAGAACAAGTGTTTCTGATTTGGGGATTTAGAGTTGAGGAAGCCAGGAGTTTTGGAGAGGAAAGAGAGGGTTTATTATATATATATAGAGAGAGAGAGAGAGAGAGAGAGAGAGAGAGAGAGAGAGAGAGAAGAGGAAGAGGTAGTAGTGGTGGAAGTAGAAGGGAGAGAATTTGAATGGAGTGAAGATCGAGGCGTCTGGGGTTATGAGAATAGAGACGTTGAAGGTAATGAAGTTTAAATATCGAGGTCGGCGGGAAACAGAGAGATCTAATCAGTTTGATTAGTCATAATGATGAAGAGTTTACCCCAAAATGTACTTGCATTTAGTATTGGGTTTAGTATTTTGGATTTTGTAAATTACACTTCGGAGTAGTATTTTGAATTTTAGAAAATACAGAGCATCTCACCTGAGAGCAATTTCGGTGGATGAGCTTTGGTCGTCATAAAATGTTAGTTTGAAATTAAACGAAATTTACATTTATGGATTCAAAATTGTTTTGTGCTTGACAGCTCATGTTTGCATTTAGATATGTATTAATAAAGCTACATCAAAATAAGAAAATGTTGGAATATATGTTGATATCGTTGTTATGGATGAGGAGAGAGTCTGGTATAGTCTGCGGACATATAAACCATAATTAAATTCGTCGTGTGAGCAACATGACTAGCATTTAATTAAACTGTAGAAATGAACGTTAATGAATAACCAGTTACCCAGGCTCTCAATAAATTTCACTTCATAAGTTCAGCTTCAAGCAACATCTTGACGCATCAATGTCGTTCAACAATTTAACTCGATTTCTCATCGCCTATCTCAGTCAACTCTTGGTTCATTGCATCTCCAAACGAGAAAGGAGAATTTGAGCTCCAAATTTCCGGCTTTTGATGGCCAATAAAAATCCAACTTCAGATTGATGACTAATATTTTCCGGCAATTCCTGCAATACTTAGCATGTTTACCTTCAATTATTTGGTGACCGCGAGCTATATACATCTTGGTATGGTTGGTTTTGAATTTCAGTGAAGTTATGAAAATTTAGGAAAGAATGAGTTTTAGGCCTCTAATCATTGAGAGTGAAGTTTCTGTTTGGGTGTGGTAGGTTCATTGCTTTCTAGTATTCATGTCCACTTTTTTTGACGTAGTTTTGAGACTGTTTTTTCAATTTCTAGCAGTAGTTTGATTTAGCATAGCTATGTATTTGTATGGTCTTTGGACTATTCATGCTTAACCTTTTGATCGTCATGATCTTTAATCATTGGATATTTCTCATTTTCCTTAAAAAAAAACCTTCATTCATTTCAAACGTGAATGCACTATGAAAAGTTATGATACATCATACGTGTGTGACGCCATTCTCAATTTGACTCTTGGTAATTTTAGGATTAGAGACAAAATTAAGCCCAACACTAAGTCCGTATGACAAACTCTCTTTCTCCAATTA